>OU565266.1:8727500-9977500 GCA_913789895.3 Seladonia tumulorum
TCCACACTATTTGAAACAACATAACTTTTTTAACACTAAAGCTACCGAGCATTAAAATTGGCTAACATGTATTGTCTTATGAAATTAATAAGATTTAATTTATTTAGATTCCGCGCGATTTTTATTACAATATATGATTGAATAAAGACATTTATTGAATCGATTCCTACGTAGGCATCTTTATAATTTCAATAATTGTAGAATAAAAATCTGAAACCGGTCATTTGACCGGCTGTGGTAGGTTTAGTGTTAAAATTAGATCAAATTACGTGAATGTTATTGAGAAGAAGGATTAGTTTATCAGACGAAGCGAAAACGATTTTTGAAAAAAATTTGAATTAGTCGGAATCACGAAAGAAATAATGAAAATTGATTTTTCCAACTTTTCGTTCAATCGTTTCTATCTCGTAAACGAATTATCAAAAATTTGTGAAATTTTCAGCATGGATATAATTTATTCAAACGAATAAAACACGTGTTTTAAATTTTCAATACAGATTCAGATAAAAAAGTTGGAAAAATCAATTTTTACAATTTCTTTGGCGATTCCGACAAATTCAAATTTTGTTTTCAAAAATTGTTTTTGCCTCGTCTAATAAATTAATCTTTCTAACTTCTCAATAAGATTCAAGTCATTGAATGTAATTTTAAAAGATTTATGTTGTTTCAAATAGTGTGGATTCAGTTTCGATCTCCAGTGTGAATAAAAATATACTGGTTGGTGGGAAAATGCAACATTTAAAAAATTGAAGGTTCTTAAAACTAAAACGTTAGTGAATCGTTGTTTTTATTAGTAAAAAGAATACACGTCCCACTTTCTACTTCATTGAACGTAGAATATAGCCGATGTACACACGCGGAAAGGGCTCGAGACACGCCCTTAATTAGAAAAAGTACTTGATCCAAAAAGTTAACAAATTCTGTGCGCCACAAGTTGCTCGCGTGTACGAAGATTATTTTTTTTTATCTCGGCCGGAAGGTTCTTGAGCTAGCAACGTGAGAGGTAACGGCCCCATTTTCGGGGTCACCGTTATTACACCGCGTAAAATTCTAGCAAATTAAGAGCGAAGGGCCTGGGAGCAAGAAGCCGCGTCGCGGAACTGGGGTAACGTTAATCATCCCGATCTGTCGCAAAAATTAATACGCGCTCCGGGAGACCCCTTATCAGCCCGGAAGCTATTAACCCGGTAAAACTTACTTCTCCTAAAACTGGGTTAATCATCTGGTTCCGCGATGCCAGCCGAATCGCACGATTCTCGCGTCCTAAATCCGCGAATCCTCGGGACACGAGTGCTGCAGAGGGTCGCGCGAGCCTGTAATTAGACGTTAATTGGCCCGCTGAACGGATTTTCCAATCCCAATCGATCGTCCACGCTATTCTGGCCCACGGTGTTCCCACTGAATCGTAAAACCGAACGAACTTCATCGCCGGCAAACGTTTTATTTCCCACGCGCACGTTTCGCAATTAATTTTCGTTCCGAATCGTTTCGGACAGGTGTCGCAATATTCTCCCTCGATTTTGCATATTGCGAACATGCAGCAAGATCTTCCACATAAATATTACCAAGCGAATCTACGATTAACTCTGTAATTACATTATTTAATGTGTATCGCTAAAACAAATTCATTATTTTGAGAAATATCGGCGTGGATTGCAACGCATGAGAGTCTATAACAAATATTGAAATATTCTTTGGAAACAGTACACAACCGTGCGCTGTCACAGACACACTATACAGCGATTTCTCTATATGTATATGTCGCCAAGACCTGGATGATGAACGTCGCGGAATTATCCCCAATTTAAAATTCGCGTTTTATAGATCTATGTTAGTTATACAAATGCTGAAAATTTCATCGAAATCGACTAATATACACACGAGCTCCAAATAGTTAAAAGTGGTGAAAATCGTAGTTTTTCACGCCTTTCGATCAGTTTCTGCTTAACACTAGAACGATCAAGCACTAAATGCAACTGGCATACATTGCCTTATAATAACAACAAAATAAGATTTGTTTAGATTTCGTATTAGTTTCGTTTAAATATCTACTTCGATAGAGAAGTTTATTAAAAAATTTTCTCGTGGAAACATATTTATAATTTCAATATCTCTAAGAGAAAAAATTAGGAGGAAGTCATTTTGACCTATCCGGTAGTTCTAGTGTTAAAATCCACAAATTCTAACATCTTTAGATGCGTGTCGTTTTTATCTGCATCAACCGAATTCGATGAAATTTTCAGCATTGTTTATAACTAACAAAGATCTACAAAACTCATATTTTAAATTTTCATTACAGGCTCAAATAAAAAAGTTTTGGAAAGTGCTTTTGTTATTTCGGTAAACCAATTCTTCTAATTGCTCAAAAAATGTCAGGTCTTTTGGTGCAATTTAAAAAAAGTTATACTGTTTTAAAGGACGTTCGAATACTTTCGTCAGCCTATGTATATCGAGAATTCACTGTAATTAGAATTCTCTGTAGTAATATCGGCAGTTTTTCGAGAATATCTCGGAAATTAAACGAGACTCCTACTGTCATGCACAGAAGAAGGTTGTCCAAAATTTTGAGATTTATAACGCGTTCAAAAATCGTCAAAATCAGAGGGTTGGTGACTGTCCTGCAGTTTTACCAATTAATCTAACCGGAGTACCGCGGTCGTAGCCATTTTTCTCGAGATAAGAGCGCTCTAGAGGGTGTTTATTTTCGACAGCCCCTTCAATTCGAAGACGAGACTCCTGCTATCGAGCAAAGAAGAAGGTTGTCCAAAATGTTGAGATTTATAACGCGTTAAAAAATCGTCGAAACCAGAGGGTTGGTGACTGTCCTGCAGTTTTACCAATTAATCTAACCGGAGTACCGCGGTCGTAGCCATTTTTCTCGAGATAAGGGCGCACCGGAGGGTGTTTATTTTCGACAGCCCCTTCAATTCGAAGACGAGACTCCTGCTATCGTGCACAGAAGAAGGTTGTCCAAAATGTTGAGATTTATAACGCGTTCAAAAATCGTCGAAATCAGAGGGTTGGTGACTGTCCTGCAGTTTTACCAATTAATCTAACCGGAGTACCGCGGTCGTAGCCATTTTTCCCGAGATAAGAGTGCTTTAGAGGGTGTTTATTTTCGACAGCCCCTTCAATTCGAAGACGACACTCGTGCTATCGAGCAAAGAAGAAGGTTGTCCAAAATGTTGAGATTTATAACGCGTTCAAAAATCGTCTAAATCAGAGGGTTGGTGACGGTCCCGCGGTTTTACCAATTAATCTAACCGGAGTACCGCGGTCGTAGCCATTTTTCTCGAGATAAGAGTGCCCCTTCAATTCGAAGACGAGACTCCTGCTATCGAGCAAAGAAGGAGGTTGTCCAAAATTTTGAGATTTATAACGCGTTCAAAAATTGTCGAAATCAGAGGGTAGGTGACGGTCCCGCGGTTTTACCAATTAATCTAACCGGAGTACCGCGGTCGTAGCCATTTTTCTCGAGATAAGGGCGCAACGGAGGGTGTTTATTTTCGACAGCCCCTTCAATTCGAGTCTAATCGCGTTCAGAACGCGGAGAGACACGTCTGCGAGCGCCCCTTGTCTGGGGAACAGTGAAACAGTCACGTCCGTATCGTAAATATGGCTGAGCTCGAGCACTTTTGACAACAGTGACCTATTTAGTGTCAACACCGACTACCGAAATCCCGTCTCCGACCTTCGGGTCGGCTACCCCTGGCCGTGTCGTATCGACGAGCAACGCCCGTGACATCGTTGCGACCCGAACCCCGGGAACTTCCCGACCGTGAAAACTCGAGGATCCCGAGGACCGGACCGGACCGGACCGGACTTCCGGTATACGGGAAATTTTCACAAGCGAGAGACCGACAGAGGCCAGACACCGACACAGAGTTCCGTTCACAGGGTCGCGACTAACCCACTTTTCGACTTTCACCCGGATCCTCGGGAACTTAATTAGTTCGACCCGCGCACCCGAATGGTCCGAACGATTTTCCGAGCAGCCGCAGCACCGGCCTTCGGTCGTCCCTCGTTCCCTCCACAAATATTTGTATCCCGGCGACCTGGTCAGTTCGTTAATTCCCGAGAACGAACGAACGGAAGGATAATTGAATTGTTGCTACTCGCCGTGAATGCCGCGCCGTTTGCTCTTCCGTGCGGCTTCGACGGTTCCCGCGCGAGCGGAAACATGCTCTTCTTCATCGCGATCACACGTTGCTCAAATTATAGGACCCGACCGACCGGTTGATTAAAGACCGAAGAACGCTCCGGATGCCTGATAAACTACCGCGTTCTTACGAACTTATCCCGATCCGACGCGAACTGTTTTTATCCCTCCCCGTCAACTATCCGTGAGAGAGAAATGCGTTGGTCTTGGAGGGGAATAAACACGGTACCGATGAAAGAGAGGAAATTTAGGAAACGAGGACTTACAAAAACTCGGCTTACCGAGGGTTAACCCCTTAGAAATTACATCTTGGAGATGTAGTCGATTTCACAGATGTCACACTTGACTATTTTTAACTCTCCCTCATGAACTAACCTACAATGGGGTGTAGAAAGTATTCGTACACTAATAAATTTCACACAAAAGTTCGTAAAACTGTCGTTTACTAATTATTTTTTTATACACGATGAGTATTAACATATTCTAGGATATCTATAGAATAGATGCAGTGCAGAAAAAAATGATTTACTTGCATAACTTACAGAATTAAGTTTTACAAACTTTTGTGTCAAATGATGTTCGAATACTTTCTACACCCACTATGTAACAGCGACTTAACAGGTTTACATTGATTTTAAAGCAGTACAAATAATCCCAGATAGCACAGAGACGTCTTCAAGACGTCCCGAAACAGACCCCTAGTAGCACAAAAATATTAGATAGATATGTTTGTCAAATATTGGAAAAATATTTTTTAAGCCACATTTTTTCTTATGAGAAAAATATTGAATTTGAATATTGTATACATGTACAAGAAATATAAATTGAATGTTTGTTATAACAAAAAACGAATATAAAAAAAGAATGTTTTTCAGCATATCCGCGAACATTAACATTTTATGCTTTATTTATTTATTTATTTATAAATAAAAAAATAAATTAAAAGAATGTTTTTCAGCATATCCGCGAACATTAACATTTTATGCTTTATTTATTTATTTAACTTATTTATTTATTTATCTATTTATTTTGATATATTATTTTGGATTTTGGATTTGTGATATATAATGTATATTTTTATTATTAACCGTTTGAGTCCCAGGGGTATTGAAAAAACACTGTCGAAGAATCCCAAACAGCGCAACCGCGCTTTCTCTGAATGAGAATTTTTATTTTGTAGTTTATTATTGCATTATTATAGTATTATTCTACCTGTTGTAAAATGTACTATTCACATTAAAAGTTGCTGTGTGATGTACTTGCGTCAGTAAATCTGACCGCGCGACTTCGACAATCGGTAAACCACCGTCAGTTGTCCACAATGCTCGAAATGTGCTGGGTTTTCTCGACATAAAATCTCAACAGCGCGATCGCGCTGCTTGGGACTCAAACGGTTAAACAATATTTATTGCTAAATTCTATTGCGAATATATATGTAATATATTCTAATAGTACTAAATTAACAATTTAGTTATTTAACTTTCCTAAATAAATAAACGTCTATTCGAAGGATGGAAAACTGCGTTATATTGTGGTGCGGGTGTACAGTTTGTAAAGCTTTTCTCTAGCAGTTTAGAATGACTGAAACGTCAAGAAATGAAACGTCTTAAAGACGACTCGTAAAAGACGTCTTTTCAGGACGTAAGACGTTCAGACCAAAAATGGACGTAAAACAGACGTCTTTAAGACGTCGCGTGCTACCTGGGATTTTACTTTCAACCAGTGCGCATATCAGGCAAAATTAAAACTTTGACTGCCAAACTAGAAACCCCAAAAATTCCATAAAATCAAAGTAAGTTATTTAACGAAATAAAAATAAAAATATGTATGACATTGAGTAGTCCTCCAACTTTCTTGCATTTTACAGATTCTAATTAAATTTGGTACAATGAATATATTAACGTAAAAATTCATTTTAAAACCTGGACAAATATTCTCGTCACCCACATATGGGTGATATGGTACTCGACGTGTTAAATTATAAGGCAAGGTATTAATTTATACGTTAGTCTACCAAGAAATAAAACCCGCGACAGAATAGAAAATTGAGCGGAAATTCCGCTTGTCCATCACAAATTTATCATCCGCGAGGAAATCGAAATGCAGCAATGAGGTATTAACTGGGGCAGAAGTATCCGTCGGATATTTCCAATACCTCTATCTTTCCGGTATTTAAAAACCCAGTGATATTGATAAAAAGGATAACAAAAAATTCGAAGCCAAATTCCTCGATACCGGCAACGAAACCCTCGTCGGGCTGTAATAACAACGGTTCTGATCGAAAATTCCGCGGCGCGAACGAAGCGATATCGTAACCAATTTATTAACAACGATTTACATGACCGGTGTAAAATTCTGTGTACGCAGAGCGCAGGAGGTGGGGGGGGGGGGGGATATTCGGTGAAACTCTGCAAACAGTTCGCGACGATACGCGAATAAAAATTGCCCGAGCACTGGCGACGAACAATTTCTATAAAATTCCGCGGCGACGTTACCCGGACACGCGTTCGTAAAACCGCAATTCCCCGGAAAATAAACTTCGTCGAGCGTCGCGCGAAAACAATTTTTACAGCGCGGCTGGAAAAACAAGACAAACAAAAACGGCGCCGCGGGAGCGTAATAATAATTTGCAAGCTCGTCCGAATCTGATCGAGCGATTCGTTGATACGCGGGGACAAGCTAACAGCGATCCACGGCCGGTATAAAATTTTCAATTCGCCCCCCCCCCCCCACCCTCCTCGCGCGAACGACCGAGTTTCATGGCGGAGCCGATCGACAATTTCTATCGATAGTAAAAATAAAATGAGCAGGGAAACGCCGACGAACGGAGCCGAGTCTGCCAACGAAGAAACCAGTCGATATTTTATTCAATTCGGTGCGTGTCAACCGATTCATTGTACAGTCCGCGACAATACTATAAGACAGCACTTAAAACGAAATAATATGTGTTATATGAAAGAACATCATCGTCTTTCATACAGAGTGTTATTAGTTACTTCTGGAGACGTCGTTTAACACAGTGTTTTCGTTAGTATTTCTAAGAATTTAAAAGTAACACCAACTTACCTTTTATTAACTGCGTCAAAACTATAAGACAGGTAACGTTTTTGTAAAAAATTAACACGTACAGCTTAGTTTTATCGGTTATTAATATTTTATATCGCCACCTTTATTTTTTCCGACATGTAACATTCTTTTTGGAATAGATTTATACCAGTTTTTTATCGTTTTTTGCTTATTTTTCTTCCATACCATTTCAACGCAGTTTTTCAATTGTTCTACAGTATTAAACTGGTTTTCTTTAGAATAAACCTCCGTGGCTAGTGTTCCCCAAAGGTTTTCAATGATATTTAAGTCAGAAGATCTCGCTGGCCATGGTAAAACGTCTACTTCCTTATTTTTAACACTATTCCTACCGCGACCGGTCAAATGACCGTTTTTAAAATTTCGATCAGAATTTCCTATATACGACGTAATTGAATCGCCTTTAAACTTCACGACTTTTCCTAAAATATGCGTATAATACTTTTCTCAATATTCACTTCTTTCTTTATTGTTTATTTTCTGAGAAAAATTTGTAGTGTGTCTTACCTACCACGACCGGTCATTTTGACCGGTAGAACGATTTATATCTTTTTGTAATAGTATTCTTTCAAAGACTCAATTCCGAAACTATAAAGTCGTTAGAAACGAAAGGTGATGCAGTTGTGGCATGATTTTAGCCGAAAAGTGCCTTCCAGGGACTGCTTTACGGCACTTCAAAGTGTTTACAGTTCTGGCTGGCCTATCGGCCTCGCGGTGTTTTTGCCTCTGATTCGGATTTTCTTACACCGTCTTGTCTATAATGACTGTAAAATAAATAAAATCATAGCCAAAGGGGATGCCTAGACGTTTTCTCACGAATTCAAACCAGTAAAGTCTTGTGACTTGAACAGAGAGCATCAAAACGTGAAAGTTACAAGGAGCATATTCGGCAGTCTTTTACTATTTTGTATTTTTATTCTATTATTATTCTACTTTTATTTTATATTGTATTACGTGTTATAAGTGTCATTTTCAAAAAAGTGAACAAACCAACAATACTTCGTAGTAAGTTTCACATTTTATCTTTTGTTCATTTTTTTATCCATCTTGATTTACATTCTTATATTTTAGTTTTTATTTTATCCCTTGAATATTCATTCCCAAAATGTCAAGACGTTTGAAGAGCGTAAATTTGTTATTAGAGAAAATAAATAATATTGATGAAGAGTGTTCCGAAGATGATCAGGAAATTTTTGACATTGAAAATGACAATGCGGAAAATTATGATCTATTTGAGACCGACTCGAACACCGATGAGGACGAAGAGAATGTTTCGAACATACGTAGAGGACGAAAGAGAAGGAGATTTTTAGTTAGTTCCGATAGTGAGAATGAGGAAGAGGTAATCGAAACTGCTGTAGACGGAACTGTTTGGCAAGAAGTGAAAGAATTGTCTAATCCTGGAAGAGCACCTATTCATAATATTTTTAGGGGAACATCAGGCCCAATAGGGTGTAGTAAACGAAATATTATGAAAGGTAAAGTTGTGACGGCATTTTCTCCGATTATTGATAGGAATTATCTTCATTCTATGTTAAAAATATAAGTTGTGCTAAAGACCGGTCATTTGACCGGTCGCGGTAGAAATAGGTATACGTGAAATGTCGGTAGGAATAGTGTTAAAGTAGGCCTGTACTATCTTTGCCGAATGCACAGTTGCATTGTCTTGTTGGAAAATGTATTTTTGATTGGCTATGGACTGAGCATGTTTTGACAATTGCTTATCAGTAACATCTATGTATTTCTTACTGTTTATTTTTGTGGAAATAAATTAAATTTCAGTTCTTCCACGATATCCTACCCAGATAGCACTGGACGGCTTAAAGACGTCTGTTTTACGTCCATTTTTGGTCTGAACGTCTTACGTCCTGAAAAGACGTCTTTAAGACGTCTTAAAGACGTCTCGTAAAAGACGTCGTTTTTACGTCTCATTTCAGACGTCTTTAAGACGTCTTTTACGAGTCGTCTTTAAGACGTCTTTTACGAGTCGTCTTTAAGACGTTTCATTTCTTGACGATTCAGTCATTCTAAACTGCTAGAGAAAAGCTTTACAAACTGTACACACGCAACACAATATAACGCAGTTTTCCATCCTTCGAATAGACGTTTATTTATTTAGGAAAGTTAAATAACTAAATTGTTAATTTAGTACTATTATAATATATTACATATATATTCGCAATAGAATTTAGCAATAAATATTGTTTAATAATAAAACTATACATTATATATCACAAATCCAAAACCCAAAATAATATATCAAAATAAATAGATAAATAAATAAATAAGTTAAATAAATAAATAAAGCATAAAATGTTAATGTTCGCGGATATGCTGAAAAACATTCTTTTAATTTATTTTTTTTATTTATAAATAAATAAATAAATAAATAAAGCATAAAATGTTAATGTGCGCGGATATGTTGAAAAACATTCTTTTAATTTATTTTTTTTTATTTATTTAATTTTTTTGTTATATCAAACATTCAATTTATATTTCTTGTACATGTATACAATATTCAAATTCAATATTTTTCTCACAAGAAAAAATGTGGCTTAAAAAATATTTTCCAATATTTGACAAACATATCTATCTAATATTTTTGTGGTACTAGGGGTCTGTTTCGGGACGTCTTGAATACGTCTGTTCGAGACGTCTTAAAGACGTCTAACGGACGTCTTAAAGACGTCGAACGGACGTCTTAAAGACGTCTTTAAGACGTACAGTTTTTTCACAAAGACGTTCCAGAGACGTTCAGAAGCCGTTCGGAAGCCGTTCGTAGGACATTCAGACGTCTAATAGACGTCTGAACGTCTTTGACAGACGTCTTAAAGACGTCTTTAAGACGTCTCTGTGCTATCTGGGTATAGCCGCACAAATCATTATTCCTCCACCACCCATTTGTCGCCTTTGCAGTGTCAATTCCTCTTTTCTTAAATCGTGAAAATAATAATTTAGATTATCAGGGCCATCTAAAGTAAACTGTTTCTCGTCAGAAAAAATTACTTTCCTCCATTTCTTACGCCAATGCATGCGCTGTTCTGCAAAATCTAATCTGGCTTCTTTATGACGGTTAGTTAGCGGCGGTATTTTCAAAATTTTACACATTTTTAGAATTTCAAGCCTTCATTATTCGTTGTATTGTCCTGACACTTGTCCTTACGCCACTTTCTGTCGCAATTTATCGTGCCGTTAATGTAGAGTTCGATGCATGTCGTAAAATATGCCGTCTGTCTTGTTCAGTTGTCAACTTTAGACGGCCTCCTGGATACTTTTTACCATAGTTTTCACTATTTTTTAAATAATTATAAACTACACAACAGCTTCTTCCATGAATTTCAGAAATTTTTGCCACCGAATGATTTTCATTTCCCAAATTATTGATAATTTTAATCTCTGTTTCATTTAATTCTTTTCCTCGTGGCATTTTGTATAAACACAAATATTGCAGGTTGATTAATATCTTTCAGGTTTTACTTAAATTATTTAATTCAATTACTGACACTTTAGAAAAATATTTCATTGACGATCGAATTGCTTTCACTGTTTGCGAGCAACTGTCTTATAGGTTTGTCGCAGCTAACAAGAGGTCAAGCTTGTGTAGCTTTCAAGTTGATAGAAATTCTAACGAAAACAGTGCGTGGAACGACGTCCCCAGAAGTAAATAATAACACTCTTCATGAGAGACGATGAAATTTTTTCATACAATACATAATTATTTCGTTTTAAATGATGTCGTATAGTATTGTCGCGGACTGTACAGCAGAACCTCGATTATACTTCCGATGGACGAAGTCTCCATTACCCTAACACTCTTCGAAGTTAAATAGCTCAATCTAAGACTTTACAGGGCAACGCTATTTATTGTACAAACCAATAAATAGTAAATCTAGCATTGAAACCAAGTAACTTCTATCATTCAAGCACTCACGTTTCCCTGTTCAGTTCGGATTATCGAGGTTCATGACACTTTCGTCACACCTTCCTGCAACTTTCAAGTGGTACACCGATGTATTAATGTTTTTATTATTTCACTTTAAGCAAGTTTGCTCTTTCAAAATCGTTCATGTTGTGCTGGAAAATTAACGAGAGTCATTATTCGCTTCGTATGTTACAGAATAAATCCAACGTTTGAAAAACATCGTGAATGCACAGTAAATTTATTTCTAGAAATTAATGTTGTCGAGTAATATAAATTTCGTTGTACCGAGAGAACACGATCAAATTATCGAGAGTTAATGCAAAATTAATAGTCCCTCGTTACGATTGCCCCGCCTGGGACCAGTAACGAGTCTATAGAGAATGCGATAGACTGTATCTTCGTTGTAAATCAAAATGGACCATTCTCAGGCAGTTTCGTCGGCAGTATAGCAGATCTTCGATGATTCGCGGCCGCGTTAAGTGTGATCCAAGTGGGACGTAAACCTCTCCGATTGGTCTACGTGCGAAAATTTTACGACGCGACCGATCGACAATTTCCGCGAACGGTAAACCAGAAAAAAGAAACAAAAGGACAGCTCGAGTGAAGTACGAGGGAGAAAAATTCGACGTCGAAGCGATTCCGAATGCCATCCGACGCGACATTACTTGCGCGATCGTTTGTGCTTCGTCATTCGTTTCTTTCGGTTTTCTTTTTTTCTGCCCGCCTCCCCTGTGGACATCGACAGACAAGTAATTCATCGGGGAATGAATTTGCGGGCGCAAATTGCCGACGCTCCTGCCTCGAAGCTTTCGGTTTCGGGTGTAAAACGAATTAATAAAACGTCGTACACAGTGATTAATAGTCCGTGGATACCTATACAAATCTGTCCAATGCTCCATGGGGCAACACAAGGGAATATAATTTTATTCGCGGAGCCCGCAAACTTTAAACGTATTTAACATGTCGGTTACTTTTCCTTCGACCTATTTCCAATCAGACTTTAATCATTTCTTATCGCTTTACGCCGTCGCAATTACGACAGACAATACAACACGGCTGATCGAGATCCCCGCGAACAAAGCCAGATTATAAGAATTAATTAACGGAGGAACGTTTCTCGGGACGGTGCCGGCGGTTGGCACGGATAACAAGGGGACGCAAATTGTTATAAAAATTCATTAACGAGCGGCATTTCTCAAGACGATGAAAATTTCACGCAACCCGCGTTTCCCGCCGTTGTGTAGTATCGTCTCCCGTTCCGCATCGATTCTGTCCGTGCTTTCCTCGAACTTCCGCGGACGATCGTTAACGACCGTTACAAAATTTAATTACCGTAGAATTCCTCGTGATTAGTCACGGAATTTCATTACGTTGTGAAGTTGAAGTTCCGCGACGCATAAAGTTCTCGATTAAGCGAACTGCAGGCTGCAGCTGTCCATAGTTACTCGGGACTCCGTGCGTGCTTTTGGAGAACACAGTCGACACGATTCTTCGATCCTTTATTTATGGCGGTACCGATTGGTGCATATTTAGAAATCCATTTAAAATTGCAAAGAGTTAATCTAGACTTAACAGTGGACTGAACTTTACCATTTCCCTCTTCCTCGAAGCTTTTTGTATCTAGTATACATTGTGTAAAATAAGTTCCCGGAATTTCTCACTTTCAAATCCCACAGTGCATGTATTGAAACAAATTTTTGTGTGTAAGTAGGCAACATTGTATTCAGTTGTTACGCTAAATTTGATCGCAATATGACAACCAGTGTGTTCACGGCAATCATTCACACCAGTCGATTTCGAGTGTGCTCTGCGATTTTGCGATGGAAAGAACTGTCGAGCAAAGAATTTGCCTTCAATGTTGCGTTTCTAACGAAATTTCTTGTGCCGAAGTAGTGATGGGCATTATCGACTAAATTCAACTATCGACTAATTACTATTTAGTTACTACATACTATCGAATATTTAGTCGATAGGTTTTAGTCGACTGAAATTTCGTTTTAGTGGTTACGTCTAGATTGCGGGCTATAGTTTTTAACAACGGCGCACCAAACCAAAAAATCAGAAAAAATTCATGAACAATACTTATGACAATATACTGCTACTGTAAAAATATAAATGTTGTCACTCTAGAACTTCCATGTGAAATCTGCATTTTTTCGATTTTTTTGAGGTTTTTGATTTTTTACAAGAAGGATTTTCACTTTAAAAATCTGAAACCAATTGCAAAGTATGTATTAGGGTTCTTGACATGTGTCAGATTTTTCTCAGAATTTCTAAGCGTCATTAACTAGGGAAAATAGGCCAAAAACTGATTTTTCGATTTTACCCCATAAATACCCTCCCGATCGAGATACAGGGTTGAAATTTTGCACAGAATGTTTTTTTTGGTGCTCTATCGAATGGCACTTCGTCGATAAAATTCGGTTCAAGGGCATTTTTGACTATCTTATCCGGCTAGGCTCTTTCGTGATTGAATGATTTTGTCTGAATCTGTCTTTATTTAATAATAAATTCATACACTATGTTATAAATATAAATATACACAATTTATTTATATCACATATATAGTTTATATCGCATAAATAGCAATAAGATTTTAACATCTAATATGAATTAAAGTATTGAAATATCTATTACATATTTCATTATTTGCATATTTGCACGTCCTGTCATAATCATGTATTTCTAACATTTTCGTTTCATCGTGCGACACTGACATTTGAAATTTCAAGATGGCGACGTGTAAAACAGTCGACTGAAAATAGTAACCCAACCACTACTAAATTCAGTCGATAGTTTAAAAAATCAGTCGACTGAAAATAGTAGTTGGCTACTATCGATTTAGTCGATAGTTTTTAGTCGATGGTGCCCATCACTATGCCGAAGCGTTAAAAATGTTAAAAATGTGGAAATGTCTCACATGTCCATGCATAACATTTTAACTGAAGTTTTGGGCATGAGACGCGACGCTGCACGACTTGTTCGCACACACTAGTCACACACATCGATCTTGGTACGCGAATTTTTGGCCAAGAACTCAACAAACGTGATCGAACAAGCATCGTATTCACCAGATACGGCCCCCTGTGACTTTTTCTTATTTTCGAAACTCAAATTACTCCTTCGGGGAAAGCGTTTTGAGTCGATAGAGGCTATAAAAGAAAATTCGCAGAAGGAGCTGAAGGTGCTACCTTCTTCAGCGTTTAAAAAATGTTTTGAAGACTGGGAGAAGCGTTGGCGTATGTGCATTGCTTCCGATGGGGCCTACTTTCAAGGCGACAAAATAAATTTGGATGATTAAGTAAGCAATTTGAGTTTTATTTACAAATTCCGGGTACTTATTTTACATAATGTACGTCATTCTACTCGAACACGAATATCTCGGGAGCTGGTAATTTAACGCTAGAACTATCGAACCAGCCAAATTAACTGGTTCCTAATTTTTTTCTTTCACAGTTACTGAAATTATAAAAATGTTTTCATCAGAATTTTTTGATTGAACTTTTTCATTGAAGCACATGTTAAAGTAAAAATGGTATTAGGTTTGAATAGATGTAGTCTTGTCATCATTACAAAAAAAATTCATCAGTTGTATTTATTACTCGGTAGTTCTAGTGTTAATTTAACTAGACGGTGGTCAATAAATCAATGCTTGCTCAGAAAAAGTCGTGGTTTGGTTCAATTTAAAAAAAAAGTTATTTCGATTTAAAGGCAGTTGGAATACTTTCATGGGCCAAGCGATGGTCTTCCGTTTCAGCGAAGGATACACTCCTCTTGTCAAAACGTTACAGACGAACAATTTTACATGCGTCATTGAGAAATTAAAGATAGCACACCTGAGCTATCTTTTTGACTCCTAAATCCCGAAACCGAATCCCGTTTTTCTCGGACGAGACTCGGCCACGCTCGATCGGTCGCGCTGTAGCACGTTGGTCTCCGGTAAATGAGCGAACCTCGGGACAGGATTCTTCACGGGGCAATGTAATTTCAGTAATTACGATGACGTCACGGACGGGTTGAGCGAACGACAACCGCGAAGGATAAGCCCGGTCTTTGTGCGGGTATCCGAGTACCGCCGGCTGATGCTCGCGCTGAGAGAGAGATGACCTCCGGAGAAAGTCTCTGTGTGTCTGCGTATCAAGCAAGAACAACGATCCGCGGGACCCCCGTTGAATACGAACGCGCCGAGATTAATCTCTTTCTCATTGCTTCTCTCCATTGCCCCGCTCTCCTTTCGTTTTCCCGTATTCCCGGCTCGCTCTCGCTCTAGAACGTTATCTGGCGAGTTTTATCGCTTCAATGGCATCGATTGTCGCCGCCGAGACGAGCTTTTTTAATCGCTGCCTTACGACCCGATTGTCCATTCGCTAGCGTCGCTTCGAGAGGATTTTCTGGTCTCGACAACTCAAAACGTTCGTTTCTTGCCTTACCTTGGCCCCTATGCAGGCGACTCTTGAATTGCGCGCGGTTAATTGGTTCCGAGAATAATACAGAATTCAGTCGTATTCGCTGGTACAGAAGTTTAGTTGAATGCGAAAGATTCTTCTCCTTGGAATTGTTGAAACGGTGACTTCGCAAACCGCGCGCAATTAATGTACTCTTATTATTCAGGGGTTGTTCGTAGTATTACGATATCTTACAGACTTTTTGTGTGGGACAAAACATAGAATGAATCGCACAATCTACAGATAAGTTTTAAGATCGTTTCAGGATTTTTAGAGACTGTTGCTTGGTGTTCGACGTGATCCGTTTAATTGGAAGACGTTCAGGTACATACCGGTTTGTTTCAAAAAATATATGAGATAGCAAAGTAGTGGTAGAAGTTGCAACTTTCTTGGACATCTGCATATTCCATATTCCTGCTACTTTTAATTTTATAAACTTTTTGAGAAGTGTCCATACCTTTCCTTTAGGATCTACCGTGAAAAATTTGTTCATTTCTTTTTAAATTTATTAGTTGCATTGTTAAATTTCATTTTCTATGAATAGTTAACACTACATATACATTCGTAAACAAATTTGGATTTTTTGTCCGCCATTTGTGCAATTTACTGTTCAAAAACTGTAAACTGTAAACCTGTTACAATAATTATATATCAATCATTTTTATATATTCTTAATTTGTTTTTAATATATGTTTTATACCTATTGAAAAAGTCATAAGAATGTAAGGATAGATCAAGATTGTGTGGAAGAATGGTGAATGGGGATCACATTCCAAGTACAAAGAATGAGTCAGATAGAGAACAGCGATTTGTTAAGTTTGTTAATTTTGTTTACTACTATTATAATTTGTTAAGTTTCTTATTATTAATTTTACATAGGGTTCATTTATTATTCATTTCGTTTTAAATTCGTTACTTTTAAATTTATTAATTATTTTGGTAAATTTAATTTTCTCTAAAAAATTTCCTATGTATACACATTAATAAAAAAATTGTGAGAATTGCCCAAAAACAGGCCATTTGTCCGCACAGTGCGGTGTACAAATGTCACCCCTGAAGGGTTAACATACAATTCGAAGTTTTACGTACAATTTAGACAGATAAAAATGTAATATCCCTCCGTGAGGAAATGCGGTAGTACACGAAGAAGAGATCGAGTTCAAAGAATTAGAGGAGCGGCAATACTTCTTCTGGGCGGCTTTTTAAGCAGAGAGAGAGAGAGAGAGAGAGAGAGAGAGAGAGAGAGAGAGAGAGAGAGAGAGAGAGTTCTATGCGACAGGAGAGCACAATGGTTCGTGGAGAGACCCGCGGTGAACCGGAGCACAAACGCTGGGAACGTGGAAAAGGGAATCAATAATAAACTGGCATGGTGCCACGGACTGTAATGCGGATGTATCTTTACTGATACGTTCAATCGAAGGAAATTCATTCTACTTCACGACGCTCCATATTCGCCCGAACGATACCGACGGCAAATTAAAAAAGTTCCCGACGTTTGCGGGATGATCAATCACTCGTAAACGAACCGATAATGCCGGTACATTCCGGGACGGGTATTCAATATCTCGTACGATCATCGCGAATACTTAAGCCGATCGAAAATTTTCTTTCGAACAAAACGAGGAAAAGTGACAAGGAGGTCGCTGCACGTTATTCCGTATGGAAATCTTTTCCTCGTTACATGTACAACATCAAAGGAGCAAAGAAAATTATAATTACACTGCGGTTCTTTATGCAAAAAATAAAAATTGTCTGCATTCGTTGCAAGAAACAGTAACCATACAGAGAAATCTTTCTTTCTTTGATAATGTTAATGAGGTGAAAGTAATACATTGGCATTCTGAAGTTGTTTAAATCTGTCTACTGTTTTATAATGCACCGACTCGTTTTTGTCATAAATGCATAAAGATGTGTAATAGAATACTCCCACAATATGTGATAAAATACTCCCAACTTGTGAACGAAATAGGGTGTTTTAAAAATATAATGCACTGAAAAGTTTCGATTTTTACAGTGGTTTGTAAAATTAAAAGGCGAATAACAAACGAACAAATGAGACAAAGAGTTGACTTTTATTTAATAAATTGCGTCAGTAAAGGAGCAAGTTTCTAGATGGTCAGGGGTTTTTTAAACCAGTATATTTTAGAATGTGCATGAAGTTCCACCGTCTGGTTGTAACGAAAACATACAAGGCCGTTTGTCTCGCTTTAAACAATATGACCACGACAGTGATTAAAATGGTCGGGCGTCCCTAAAAACATTGTTTATCATATGAACAAGTTAATCAAGGTTTACGAGTTACACTTTTCACTCGATTAAGACCGTCCGGTGTTTTATTCATTACTGTTCCAGGACGAACCGTTTCAACACAGACAATTTTGTTTCCACCGGGTTTATTTAAGAGACACGATGGCATTTTAAATATGTTTACTGCACGACCGTCCGTCATTTATTATATTATTCAGAAATACGCGGGACGGCATCGACTTGCTTCAATGCCGTTCGAAAATGTTTTCAATCGTAAATAATTAATCGTGAAAATTATAGTATTTTCATCGGAAAATGCTAACAATGTAATAATGAAAATCTCCCGTTGCGCTTCAATGAACTGATTCTTTTAATTTTCCAATATTGGCAATTGCGAGAATCGAATAAGCAGAATACTTTAATGAAACATGTCCAATTTAAACATATTTTATTAAAAGGATTTTTTAAAGTGGCAAATACAAAGGAGAACATTCTGTAAAAATATAATGGAGAAGAAGGAAGGACATCCTGATCGGGATTAAGAAACCTGAAAATGAATACTAAAGAATGGAAATATACATTAGTATACAGTAGCATAATGAGTTGGTCGCAGCATACAGTAGCATTAAGATCAAAATGAGTAGGTGTAGTATGAAACAGTAGAAAGATTAAAAGAAATTGGAACTATCAACGTGTTGTTTACAAACAAGATGAACTATTTAAATACTAAACCTACCGAGGCCTAAAAGTGACCAACATGTCAAGAAATCAATTATTTTGAAATCTAAAACAAACTTTGTAGTAAACAAAGGTTTCTATTTCTTCAGGTTTTTATTTCTTAATTTGTTAAATAATCTCCATCATTATGAAGAACAGTTTGCCATGTAAATTTTCAATCCCCCTCTTATAGAAATCCAGGGTTCGTGAAGCAAAATATGACTCAAGGTTTTGAACACAGGCTGCTTTACCGAAAACTGCAAAAGAATACGTGTTTCCTCTTCAACGATCGGTACAGAACTAAAGGCAAAACAAATTCTTTCTAAATAATTGATTACTAATAGATACCCCTAATATTTGTTTGCTTATCGAAACACGTGACATTAAAATACCATGGGCACTCCTCGACGAAATAGACAGGCATCTTCTCAACTTCCGCTATTGGAACCTAAGCTATAAAACCAACAATCTCCATAAACATTCGCAATCAGCGATAAGGATATTTATTATCGTGATAAAAGTAGCTGTTCCGAAGCTCGGTGAGGAACGTATCGACAGAATCTTCGTACGGGTGTACCAGGTCGTTGCTCAACGAAAAGGATCTCGTTCAGAGAATGCGATGATCATCGATCCCATCCGCGATGGGTCCGTCATCGAGCGAGCCGCGCGCAGGTTAATGACATTGAAGGAAGCGAATCGATACACGCGAGGCGACTGAATGTCTAGTCACGGAAGTAGAATACTGATTGCCAGCATAAAGCCTATTGTGTCAGCGGGGCTCGTTTAAATATAGAGTGTCGAAGAAGCCCGAGAGTTCGGCACCCGGCTCGCTCCTTGGGAACACGTATTAACGCGGCCTAAGCGAAGGTGCCTAATGCGCCGAAAGGTACTTTGAGGACCGACGGGACGACGCTAGACGCCTGGCGTCTCTCCGCCTCGTTATCGTCAGTCTACTCTATTCGTCCTCCAACACGGAGAGAGAGCCGGGAGCTGATAGTGGCTGCGGGCTGCTGCAGCCTGCAATCGCCTCTTCTCAAACCAAGTTTCGCTTGTTTCGCACTAGGCCCGCAGATGCTGGCGAACCCAGGCGCGGATAGATCGTGATCCAGTCTGTGCGAATCGATCACCCGTTAACTCCACCTTTCATTCGCTTAGTCGACCAAAAACCTCTTCAGTCGGCGAAACTGCCACTTCGAAAATGACAGACTGGCATTGAAAATACGAATAAAGAGGATTTACGTACGTTTATTCGAATAGTTATAGACAGTCTTCGGTTGTCTTCTAGGTATTCAATGAATGTTAATCATCTGACGACGAACACCATTCTTGTAATTGTACAGGGTGAGGTAATAACTATGTCCACTTTGAATATTGCCGTTATTTGTAATAATATGAAAAAATGTTATATAGAAAACTTACACGGTATAGAGGGGGACATATTGTGACACAAACATTTTCTGCGTGGATGGATTTCGTAGAGGAAATTTCGAGGTCATCTCTATTTTTTTTTAAATGGAATGCTATATTTTTTTATCACGATATGATAGCCAGCGTTGAAACGAATTCAGCGAATTATCGTTGAAGGTCATACAAGGTCAATGTTGTATTTAATGTGGTATAGAATACTTATATATTTAACAAAAGAATATAACATAAGACGATTTGTGTGCTTTCTACTCAACGACTGCGGAACGATTCTAATGTATTTATCTCTTAACGATTTCGGAGCGACTGCCGAATCGCGCCGGGCGTCGGTAAGACCATCCCCACTCCAACTACGGCGCTCATCCTAATACATATTACATGTGCGTATGTACGTGTAATTGCCTACAGTCAAATGTGGTAGTAAAATAAACTTTATTACATTGCAGGAGATGATCAAATTGGTGACCGTTTGCGTCAATGCAAAGTTGCAATCTTCGTATCCCAGTCGCTTCTTTACGACGACTGCTCTTACGAGGACCCAAATTTCCGGTTTCTTTCAATTTCTTGCACAATCTTTCAAATGTTCGGTGCGCAGGATGTGTACGGTTTGGATGTCGTTCAGCATACAAGGATTGAGCTCTTGCCGAATTTGGTCGCATTTCTCCATAAATGAGGATCATATCCACTTGCTCTTCGAAAGAAAACTTCATTTTGATAATCACGCAGCTACTTGACTTAACAATCAACCGAGACTGACTCACCGATTCACGTTAATCTTACGAACTGGTGAGATCTTTACATTACGATCTGATGAGATGTTTACATTTCTAGCTATACGCGATGTATTGCCACAACATAAACAATGTTACAAAACCATTCGTTTATGTAAAAGTGAGGGTCTATGAAATAATACAGCATGTGGTAGAATAAGTTCAGAAACGATAAGACATACACGTGATGCAGGGATACGAAGATTGCAACTTTGCATTGACGCAAACGGTCACCCATTCGAGCATCTCCTGTAATCTAATAACGTTTATTTTACTACCACATTTGACCTTGCATAACCTTAAATGATAACTCGCTGAAATCGTCTCAACAGTGACTATCATATCGTGATAAAAAAAAACAGGATTCCATTTAAAAAAATAGAGATGACCTTGAAATCTCCTCTATGCCTCCACCCACGCAGAAAATGTTTGTGTCACAATATGTCCCCCTCTATACCGTGTAAGTTTTCTATATAACATTTTTCATATTATTACAAATAACGGCAATATTCAAAGTGGACATAATTATTGCCCCACCCTGTATAATTGGTGATTTTTAGGACCATTCACTGCTTTATTTATCCATTTTTAAATCACGTTTTCGAAGGTACAGTAAAATCTTGATTTAAGACCAATCCTCGGGTCCGTGCTGTGACATACATACAGTCGCGTCGATATTCAAGTTGACGTGGTCGAATTCGGAGTACGCAATGATGTTTTTTTTTTTTTAATATGGTTTGTGGTTGACCTTCCTGATTTTCTGCTTCTGTTTGCAGTAAATATGGGTGGTGCCACAGTCAATTGTAGAGTTTCAAAACGAAAGTATCGCGGGAAGTGTAGTAATTACAAATTTCTAAAATTCTTGTCAAATTTTCGCCAGTCGGAAGGTAAGTTGACGCAAACAAATTTTTTATTTTCAATACAAATTCATGACTACAATTACCTATTAATTATATTAATATACGTGGCTGATTCTAAAATATTTTTATAGCATGCAAAGAAAAAGAGGTACCAATTTCATCCAATTTTCAAAGGCAATTTAAAATTCATAGGTACTGTGCGCCAATCTGAATAAAATTAAGATCCCGGAGTCGGAATAAATCAGGAAATTATGGAATTATGCATAATTGCTCCACAGGTGGGGAACGGTGATCGCCGACGGATTGTTCAGACATAAACTGGCACAATAAGTCTGAAAAACTTTCTTGGAGGAAACACAAGGAAGTGGTCCGATAAGGTTCAGCTGGGGTTCGAATCGATTAACATGTAAAGAATGTTTAATGAAGGCGAGTCTCGATCGGGGGCACGTTGAAATTGAAATTTTGTTCATATCAGCGTCGGCCGCCGCGCCGCGGTTGGCCAGGATTTTTCAATCAGTCCGGCAAAATATTGTCGATCGAGATCAGGCGATCGATCGGTCCCTACCTGTTCCTCGCCTCTCGTCCAGGTGCCCGGCCACCACAACGGCTAATGGATAATAAAGGTAAACCCGCGGGGCCGCGTGTGTACACACTGTGTTCCGGGTATATGTGTAAATTGTACACAGAGGCGTGTAGGATGATGTGCCTAGCTTGATTTCTGCGTGGCACCGCTAACGATAACGGGACTTGCGTCAACATCGCTCGCACGGGGCTCTAATAATGACTTTCAGTTTTCAAAATGGCCGCTCTGCACGCGCCTTGTACCATTGTGCCCGTGCAACAGGCACACCACTATTTTTACTCTTGCTTTTATAATTAACTCGACCCGGTCGCCGGTGTGAAATCACGACCGCGTAGGAGCTGTAACTTATTCCCGCGTGACGTAATATTACGTCCTCTCGCAAACTATCGCTGGCCAAGTGACGCGGAGAGATATATTATTCCGCAAAGGAACGCCGATCGCAATTCCGGTTAATAATTACTCTATCATCAGTCGGTTGCAATTGACGTAATATTACGTCGCTTTGTAAGTTGAGCAACGGATAAGGTAATATTTTGTCCTGGTATAAACTTCAACTGGATGATACGCCGTTTTATCTGCTACTCCTGAATGCATTAGACGTAATATTACGTCCTCTGATAAATTTCGCAACGATACAAATAAGTGGCGGCCACCAAATTATGTTTAATAATTACGACCTATCGCAAAACTGCTGTCGGTCACAACTGACGTAATATTACGTCTTTTCATAAGCCGAGTAACGATAAATATTTTGTCTTCAGCTGTATGAATACAACTGGCGTAATCTCACGGCTTGATGCAAGCTGCTGCTGGATATCGATAACATAATATTACGGTGCGAGATAACGAAACGGTACGTAAATGCAAAATAGCATATGACTCGGCACCCGGAAGTGGCATTGTTCACTTTGCACTCTCATTCGTTACTAGAAATAATGAGTAGCTTCGCGCTACGGTTTTCAGGCAAATCTTGCAAATTATATATTTCTGTTAGCGACAGAAGCCCGGCGGTAAACAGCTCCGATTCGCTCGACTCGAAGCGGCTTTCAGTTCCAGAGGAGAAATTACCGAGCGGGCAAGTGTTAAGAGAACTTTTCGTACGTAATTATACCGGACAGCTTATCGTTTTTTTTTTTTTTTTTTGCGAAATCAATTAAGCTCCGACGGGTATTGGATCGTCGGCGAAGTAATATCGGTTTCTAACCGAGCCGAGATAAATTGGTTCCAGTTTGATTCCGTTAAGAAGCTTACGGAGCGGTGTAATTGAATCATAGAAACCACTAGCCGTTGTATAATTCATTGAACGAAACAACAACATCACGGGTATAATTAATTCACCGATGCATCCGCGAAACCAACGTTATTATCTCGCGCGTCGAGCATTTACAACTAGACACAACGGATATTTGCAAGCTATGTATAAAGCGTAACAGCATTTCGCAAAATTTTCTTTGTCGATATTACAGTTCCGTGCAAGCTCCCCCCGGGGGGGGGGGGGCTGGAAGTGAAAGTAAAATGACGGAGTATCATGCCGCAAACTCGGCGGCGCCATAAGAATTTGTAACGACACCACGCTACGCCGGTTACACGCGTTAAGATGGACGCTGAGACCGGGATTACAAAAAGTTCCGGCGTAATTCCGAAAAGTTTGCCGGGCAACGTATCCGTTAATTGTGCCGTAAACCGCGACGAGGAGCTCTCTCGGTATTGCAACAAACTCCTCCATTAACATAATACCGGAAGTCATCTTTCACTGGCTTACGGGCTCGATGCAGACGGCTTAAAGTCCCTCCCCGAAGGGTTCGATTTAATAAGGGCGAACGAGGGACGATTTTAACGAAGCCGTTTCGATACTGCGTGGTATTTTCCATTAACTCTCGCACTCGTCGATACAGCGTTCATTAAATTCCTCTTTTTTCTCGTCTGTCCCGTGCCATCATACTCACGCATCCGTTCCAACGATTTTCCTACCCGTCCATAATAATGATAATAATTTCACACTTTCGGTGACTCGAGTCACTGCAATCTTTGAAACATTTTCTTTTACATCCACTGGGAGAAACGTTCCTTTTGATAAGATTAGGCATGTGCGACAGTTTGTATTTTTCAATCGTTCACTTATAATTACAATTGTTGCAATTGCGGATCTTTATGCAAGAGAAAAAGTGTCCTCTTTATTTGTACTAAACAGGAATCGAATTTTGTCGTTCTTGTTTTGATAGTTTCAACAAGATGAAAAGAATATATCGACATCTTTTCATTCTTTTAAATGTCTTATATCCAATCTACTCGGTTTTGTTATGATTTGCATGCAATCCGAAGTTCAGTTATAATCTTCCACACTTTTGTGCAATTATTTGTTTACGATCGATGTGTCTGAATAAACAACTTCATTATCGACTGACAACGCACTTCGCATGTCGCGTACAAATACAAGAAAATTGACGGAAATACTGAAACCATTGCACACACTTAACACATACATACGGTGTAGTATTTCAATATTGAACTACCAGTGCTCGAAAAATTGTCGAAATTAAAACTGTTATCATTTCGTGAAAAACATTTCCAAGCTTGAATTTCCATGTCTCTGTTATCCCAGTCCATTATTCGCGTTGCTTCAAGTTGTTTTTACGTGATAAAGTGAGTGGAGAAACGGGGACATGTTTTTTCTCGGAAGTGCTGCGAATTAAAAAGGTTCTAAAAGCATCGAAAAATTCCCTTCATGATTGAACGAAAACTCTACCCCTCAAAACTTGATGTGCGATTTTGTTTTTTGTCCGTGGTAACATCAAATGAAATTTTTGCATGTTCTTTCCACTGTAGATTATCCGATGAGACTGGCGACTTACTCGAGCCGGTTTCAGGTTGGGGCCAGACATGCCTTTGTTCGCGTGATAAACGCGTGCCGGCGCGATGACCGCGTCTCAATGCTTCACGGTTCGTGGCGACGGCGACACGACGCACAGCATTTTGTTTAAAAATAATCTAGCGGGGGAAAAAATGTCCAAAATAGTGACCCGTCCAAAATGATTGACTCTTTGTCATTCACAAGCTACCGAGTCAGAGATATCGACATATTTTTGTTTTCCTCCATATGTATTTGGAGTCAATCTCTTCTGCGAAGATTATGGTAATTATTTTTCTGTTTATTCTAAATAAAATAGTTTTCAAACAATTCTCTCTACAATACAGTTTTTACATTCGTTTCTCGCAGTCCGAGGAAACAAAATTCGAATCTTGATTTCAAAACACGTCGCCCAGATGTGGGTGACGGAATTATTTGTCCAGGTTCTAAAATTAATTTTTACGTTAATATATCCATTGTACCAAATTTAATTGGGATCTGTAAAATGCAAGAAAGTTGGAAGACTACTCAATATCACACATATAATTATTTTCAATTTTTATTTCATTAAATAACTTACTTTGGTTTCATGGAATTTTTTAGGGTTCTGGTTTGGTACTCAAAGTGTTAAAAGCTCAGAGGTCAACGTTTTAGAGGTAGTGAAGGAAGTAAAGATTTTCACTTACAGTGACGAGCAAAAGTGTAAACGCACTTCGCTAGTTTTACATAAAACGTGATAATACAATCTATTTGTCAATTGAACGATAAAGCTTAGGTAATAATAATTATATGGTGAATTAACTTTTGATTTTTTACCGGCCAGCGATTTTTTCCCCCGCTAGATTGTCGAAACAGCCCATTATGCGACGGTTTCCTTTCTGGGGGCAATAATTTCGCGACGTCTCGTCGAGAAAACGATGCACGATGGTCCGTCATTGATACGGAGTCCGTGACTCGAAAGATTAATATCTGATCGGCGATAGCGACGCCGATCATTCGCCCTTCTCCCGGTCCCTGCCTCTCCTACGCGCGATAAATATCGCAACGATTCGATCGACCGATTAAATCGAGATGCAGTTTGCTACGCGCTTTCTTGCGTGTGACGTAACGTCCCAACAAGTGTAAAATATTATCGGTTTATATGTACCTAAATACATTAACACGGTTTATTAAATTGTTGATTGGAAATTAAATCGTTCATCGACGAGTCACTTCAAATGTACATGTTACGTTTATCGATTACGGTAACTATCGTTGCTTGTGTTTAAGTGACCAATCATCGTTTGATTTGCTCGGTAATTAAATGTTATGAAATGATAAATAGCATGGTAACTATCGATAGACTACAGATATTTATGCGAAATAAAAGCTTCCTGTGTTCATTAGCAGAACGTAAGTAGTGTTCGCAGGATATTGTAATTTTTCTACCGTTTCAAACTGCAACTATTCATTTTTGTTGCAAATAGTGTTTGATTTATTACGTTACAAATATTGCATAAAATCCGCAGTCTAGTAGTCAAGGTATGTCCTTTTTCCTTGATATTTGTTGCTATCAAAGAATTTCTATTGAATTATGTTTACGTGTTCAATTTCATTTGTATATATGTATTGGGATAAAATGAAAAGTATTGTATTTTTTTCGCAATATTGAAGATATAAAGTTCGTTCTGTAATAATTAAATCATTCGATCGTTTCCCAATAAACAATTAACTTCAATTTTCTAGCGAAAAAATGTAACTGAATATTCGAGCTTTTATAGAATAACAACGGTACTAATGGAATTACGAAACAATGAAGAACGATGATCCCCATTCTATCTTTTTGAAGCCCCGAATCTGCAAACGATCAAATATTTTTGCCAGGGAATATCTCCCCCTTCGATCAGGTGGTAGACGGTAAATAAACTTCCAGCTGCAATGGAATAGAACATTTTTCGACCGAAACAATAAACCCAAACGCACGAAAATCGCTCAACATGCCCTCCGGGTAGCGGTTTTTGCATTTCGACGAGGAATCGCGAAAATCAGAAGAACCGTTCGAAACGGTCGGCTCTCATGCACTCCTCGTCAAAAAGATAGCTCAGGTGTGCTATCTTTAATTTCTCCATGACGCATGTAAAGTTTTACGTTTGTGACGTATAATCTCGAAACATTATCAGCTCAGAATATGCAGTTTGTTGAAAATAATTAAAAATATTATAAGGTTTAGTGTGTAACAAAAAAATTGTTTCATTTTAAGAACGAAATGATAGCACATGTACAATAAGAAAATAATAATGAAGATAAATTTTAACTAACAATAATTACTTATCAAACATATATACTTATTTAATAATGGGTACATCCCCCTTTATTTTCTATTACTTCTATTGTACGATTTGGTATCGATTTATATAGTTTTTGGATATAACTTTGACTTAACGTATACCATTCGCGTACAATTGCATTTTTTAATTCTTGTACCTGTTGATACTGCTTTCCATTCGCCGCGAACAAGTTTTGTCTAGCAATTTTCAATAATATTAAGGTCCGGGGAGCGTGCAGGCTACGGCAAAACAGATATATTATTTTCATTAAAATATGATTGGACCAATCTTGATGTGTGTACAGATGCATTATTCTTGTTGAAAGATGTAATCAGGTCCTGAAATGCGTTCTGCATAATTATTTATTTGTTCTTTGATTTATGTATCGGACACTATTCACTCTCCCATTGATGAACTTGATACTTGTCTTGCCGAAATCACCGATGCCGGCCCAAACCATTACGCTGCCTCTTCCCATTTGTCGTCGAATTGCTGACATTGTCTCTTTTCTTATGTCATGAAAATAATATTGGAACCCATCAGGACAATCCAAGTTAAATTTTTTTCGTCCGAAAATAGTACCCTTCTCCACTTCTTTTTCCAATGCACTTTTCCTTTTGCAAAGCGTAAACGTTCTGCTTTGTGTTTCGTTGTTAACGAAGGTTTCTTTTTCAATTTTAGCCTCTTAATATTTTTGCGGGATAGTAGAACTCGACGAACACTTGAAACACTGGCACTAACACTAGATTTTTCCATTATTTGCTTCGTTGTTGACTGCGAGTTGGAAGCTACACGCAAAATTGCTCGCTTATCACGATCGGATAACGATGACGGCCGATCAGTACTTTTCTTTTTGCCACAATCTTCAACATTTTTTAAGAAATTGTGTATTGCTTTACGACTTCTTGTTATTACTTTCGATATTTTCGCTACTGATAACTGTTGCTGTTTTAGTTCAAGAATTTGCTTTTCTTCAGACTCGTTTAATTTTTTTCTGCGTCCCATACTTACAAATTTATATAATATTGTACTGGAATCTTTACTCGTTGATAGATCATGAAATATTGAGCAATTTCTAAACATATTAACAGAGTGTGCTATCACTTCGACCTTAGTATGGAACAGTTTTTCTTTGTTGTATACAAACATCTACGACATTGTGACTTATTTCCAGCAAGCCGCATATTCTGAGCTCATAATGTTTTGATATTATGCGTTACAGACGAAAATTTTTACATGCGTCATTGAGAAATTAAAGATAGCACACCTGGGCTATCATTTTGACGAGGAGTGTAGACGTTGAAGATTTTCACGCAAATTTTGTTCCTCTTTTCTCGCTATCTTCGCGCGCCGTTGGTACACGCTCACGAGCCGTAGTCCAGCAATAAACACGCCAAAAAGTAGGAAAAAGAAATACAAACAAAAGCATTCAAAGTCCTCGTGTCATTGTCAACGTTTCCCATTCTCCAAGTGCAGAAAATCCCCGTGTGCTAGATGGGCTCAGTGGATAATGGTTTTTCCCATTTGCCGGACGGAATCAATCGCACCGGATCGCTCGATCGTTACCGGAAGTGTTCGTGACGTTCGTCAACCGCGGCTGACGGACGCACAAAGCGGATTCCGCGAGCGTGCAGGCAAAAATCGATCTCGCCGCTGACTCGGAGAAGAAAAATCCCGCGCGAGGTCATGGAACTCGCCCCCGCTGCAAACCATCGAAACTTCTATCCCTTCGAGCCATCCACCTGTTTCTTTCCTCTTCCTCCTTTTTCATACATATAAAAGACTGTTCGTTTTGTCCCGTTTTTTTCGTCTTTTTTTAATCCGCGAGCCATCAGATCGCGCAAGATCTATCGACGCATCGGTTGCGTGACACGCACCGACGCACCTGTGACGATGACGCATCGTTGCGTTCGATTTCGACTGCAGATTTTTGCTCATTTGCTGCCGCGATGAGGTCGACCCGAATTTCCGGTTGTCTTCGGCTCTATTGCGGAATGGGGAACGGTTCTCGAGTATTCATAACACCGAATAATGATTTGTCTGCGCGCGGATATGTATTATGCATCTATGTCACAAGGGAGAGCAGGTGAAACGTAAAATAATAAAAACGTTCGAAGAATTTAACCCTTAGCACTCGAATGGCGACTGTAAGGCGCCACTAAAAATTTCTGTATCGTTATTCAAACTATTTTTTACATTATTAAATTTGTTTGTATGTAATAAATTACTAAACACTTCAGTATTGTACGAGTAAATTGCACCATTTTCATATGTATAACATAAAAAAAATATATACAAGGGAAATATTCTAGGTCATAAGAAATGTTTCGTTTTGGAGTTAAAATAGCTTCGAGTGAAAAGGGTTAAAGATGATATTACAGCAATTTCAACGTGTTAAAATTATTAACACTTTGATTGCCCAACTAGAAACCTAAAAAATTCCATAAAATCAAAGTAAGTTTTACAATGAAATGAAAATTGAAAAATATTATATGTATGATATCAAATAGTCTTCCAACTTTCCTTCATTTTACAGATCCTAATCAAGTTTGGTACAGTGAATATATTAACGTAAAAGTTTATTTTAAAACCTGGACAAATAATTCCGTCACCCACATATGGGCGACATGGCAGTCAACGTGTTAAGAAATAAATTCTTATGTCAAGTCTGCTTGTTGCAATTCAGATGGAAAATTTGCATAAAGATTCGCAGTCTAAAAACACTGGAGCTCCTAGTCTGGAACCGTGATTTTTAATTAAAAAACTTATATTTTCTGGAACATTACGAATACGTGGTGTACGTAATATTGTGGAAAAAATAATGTACAGCCTCTGGGCGGTCTGAAACTTGACTCGAAATTTTTATTACACCATTGCTGTAACGGAGATGTAATTTCCTCTTCAACCGGTGAAATTGCATTTGCAACATTCACCGGTGGCAGATTCTACCTACTTTTGCAAATGAAATTTCGTATGAATTAATTAAGCTGTTCTGGTTGGAAAGCGGTTCTCTTCGAGTAAAAAGATCCATCGACCGTGGGAACCTGGTAACATCCGCAGAGCCGTCCCGATGGCGGCTCCCCGTACTTGATTGGACAACGCTGATAAAGAAATTTCTAGAACCGTCCGAAATTGCAACGTACACATGTATAAAGCCCCGGATGCGCCAACTGGAAGGATCTATCACGCGTTGCTTAATATCACTAACGTTCGACTACACTGATTAAAATTGAAGCCGTGGAACGCGCACAGACTGCACCCGGGATTCGTGGCGCAACGCCATAAAGCATATTCGTCGAGCGGAGGCAGGGGAATCAATTAAACCGTGCCCGAACACACGGCTTGGATGCACCAGAGCGACGTCGTACATCGATATAGCGAATCCGTCGGGAAATGCATCCTACTCTCAAGAGAGGGAGAGAGAGAGAGAGAGAGGAGATGCAGGCGGAGCCAGACGAAGAGCAGAAGGGAGAAAGCCACAAAGAAAATCGAGGCAGAAAACTAGAAAAACAGAGACGGTGAAAAAATCGAAACCGGAAGTAAAGTCGTTCCGAAAGTTCCGCGGATTTTCTGTTAAAAATAATTTGTGCGTCTTACGCAATTGTTTTAATCGATACAGTAACTTATCTCCAACCGTTTTGTAAACTCATTTGTCGATTCAGCGGGGTCTTTCTTCAAGAATAGTAATAATTCTTCCGCTGCACAAAATCTCATTTTTCTAACTCATTTTTACTAATGTTCAGATGAATCTGTACGTATAAAACTCTCGTCGTAAACTTCCGCAATCAACCGTCGCGGTTTTATTACAAATTGAAGGCCAGCGAAATGCAATGCAGGTTGCAGTTTTCACTGAAATCTGAAGAATAACTAGTTTTTGAAATACGAAAGACAACAGCCACGGAATATGGCCGCAACGTTGGCCATAGCTCATAGAAATTCTATGAGCAGAATTTTCAGGACGACCTAATAGGAGAACACACGTGCGAGACAGGAAAGTAGTACGTAAAAATCGACGCTGGAAAAGGAACGCGGAGAAACGATACGGTCCGTGAAAGAAAGAGGCGATTGAAACAGAAAAATAGAACGAATATCGGGACAGAAAGAGAGGAAAAATTGACGCTCTAAAAGAGACGCGGAGAAATGGTGTAACGATAAAGAGAGAGAAAACCGATCGAAACAGAAAAATAGGAGGACAGGAGTGACGTAGGGACCTAAAAGAGGAGAAAACACGTTAAGACAGAGAGAGGAAAAAATCGAAGGTGAAAAAGAAAGGCAGAAAAGATGATATAGCGAAGGGAACGAAGTGGAGGGAATCCGAAAAAGCAAAAAATATCGGGCCAGAGAAAGAGAGAAAATCGAGGCTCGGGAGAAAGGCAGAAAGACGATACAGGCGGAGGAAGAAAGGGAGAAGATAAAGAGAAGATCACGACGGAGGGAGAAAGAGGAAAAATCAAAGCCGAAAACCGGAGGGAGGAGAAGATGGAGAAGAAGATCGAGGCGAGGAAGGATAGAAGGAGCAGAGGGACAGAGGGACAGTGGAACGCGCAACGTACATATATGCCCGGTCAAACGGCTGGCACTCTTTCCTTGGTAGCGATTGCAGCTGCAACGATCGCAGATATTTCGCCGAGACGAGGCTCGCGCGTTCAAGCGTGTCAATATTAAATTCGAACGGACCGTACGCGAAATTCGTGGAATCCATGGAAAAACATTCCACGTGGACCGAGCGAGAAAGGGCTCGTTGTTCCCAGTTTTCGGTTCGCGTCAGGAATTCCTGATGCGGACCGGTCCTCTGTCCCTTTTTCCTCGGATCGTCGCGGCCACAGAAATTATACGAACCATTCGGTGACATCCGCGTCGATGGCATTTATTACACCGCGCGACGAAACAAAGAAAACTATTATTCTATTATATTCTACGTCTATATACAGTTGGTGTAAAAAGTTTCGTACACCAATAAATTTCACACAAAAGTTCGTAAAACTGTTGTTTACTAATTACTTTTTTTTATACACGATGAGTATTAACCAGTTAACTGTGGAGCTAAATTTCAGAAATCCCCCACGGCGCGGAATTAAAATCATGCAATGCGGAATATACACGAAAAAAAAATAAAAAAAAAAGTTCAAAAATTACATTTTTATTCGATAAGAAATCAACAATTCATTAACGTTAACGGTACCGCAATAAAGTTTTGGATTAACGTGTATACACGTCAAACACGCTTAACTGGTTAACATATTCTAGGATATCTATAGAATAGAAGCAGTGTTGTAGAAAATGATTTACTTGTATAACTTACAAAATTAACAAGAAAAACCACAAAATCGACAGAAATACACAAGCAATACGTACAGTTCTTAATTTGAACTGCTTACAGGAGAAGTTATAATGTAAACATGTCATATTATCGCTTCGTGGATCGTCAGTATGTTTGTCAACGTTGGTGATATCAGTGGCATTGAAAATTTCGTAGTATTGTGAGTTACAGTTTAGAAACTACAATAGCAGAAAGAAAAATTATTGTTAATTTGCATAATCAATGTAAAAGTTTGGCAGAGATTTCACGCATTGTAAGTAAACCTCGATCTACGATACAAAGCATAATTGATAGGCACGGACTTCGAAAAACACTGAAAAATAACGCAAGAAGTGGACGTCCAAGGAAATGTAATGATCATACTGCCCGAGTTATTATTACAATGATAAAGCAAAATCCAAAAGCAAGTGCAATAAAAATAGTTGAAAACCTTAAAAATAATTTAAATACGGATATATCTGTTAGTACTGTGCGTAGTTTTTTTGTTACGAAATCAAGGATATCATGGCGGGTAGCCTGTATAAAATATTTTGTAAGTGAAACGAATAGAAAGAAAAGATTACTATTCCCAAATAATAATGTCACTACGCCGGTAGGGTACTGGAATAGAGTGATTTTCACAGATGAAAGCAAATTCAACATTTTTGGATCAGTATTTCTTCAATTCTTTGGATCAGATTTTGTGTTTTTTCTTGTTAATTTTATAAGTTATACAAGTAAATCATTTTTTTTCTGCACTGCATCTATTCTATAGATATCCTAGAATATGTTAATACTCATTGTTTATAAAAAAAAATAATTAGTAAACTACAGGTTTACAAACTTTTGTGTGAAATTTATTGGTGTACGAATACTTTCTACACTCACTGTACACCATAATGCTTAAAGATTGGTCACAGACCAATTAAATTTCATTTCGATCTAACAGAAACGATATTATTCAGATATCTTAATGATATTATTAATGATATCTTTGTGATATTATTTGGTAAAGTGTTTCCGAAATTATCATCGTCGCGTCTGGTTGTTATACTGGGTTGAAGATTGTTTCTAGAGGAGAGTATTCGGAAAATCAAGTTCGTCTAGATGCGACACAGTGCTGCGGATTAATTTATGGTGCGCAGACACTCTTTTAAGGGCCGGAAACGACCCAGTCGTGCCGTATGTCCGACCATCAAACAACCCATTACTCCACGGCCAATAAACGTTTCAAACATTTACAGTATCGTTTCGGTGTAACAAAACGAAGTCCCTGAAATTTCGTCAGGCCAACACGGTAGCCAAGAAAAGACGGTCCGTCTTTCGCGTCGTTGACCCTGCTCTTCCCGCAAAAGTGTTCTCCGTGAATGCGAGACCGCTATACTTGGCGACTGCACGATATGCAAACTACTGCTCGCTTACATGAAGTTATTACCGGCGTACGCGAGAGACTGTGATGGTCGACTTCACTCGCCGCCAAGTACTTTCCTCCACGTTTCGCACAGCGAGAGAGAGAGAGAGAGAGAGAGAGAGAGAGAGAAAAAAAAGAGTGCATTAACCACGCTGACTGTTGTCTTTAGCTGTTACGCTCTGTTTTGTGAAACAAGAAACCTGAGGCGCGCCGACGCTTGCAATAGTTGTTAACTTCAACGGGACCGCGTAATTGTAACGAGCACGCCGCATTTTTATGGAAATATTAATTTTTGTCGTTCAACTTACGCAACCGGTTCGAAGAGATATTTGTTGTTTCACGCGCAGTCGAGCTCGAAATAAAGTAAAAATTTGGTTCGGCATTAACGAATGTGGATGTTTTAAATTCACAATAGTGTTACTATGTATATATTTACTACGTATTTCAGTTATATTTTACAGGAATAAGAAAAAATTTCAGAAAAGGATTTAGGGAAGGATGAGTAACGTAAAGGCACCAGTAGTTGACCATGTACCAGTAGTTGACCATTTTATAGAAAAACTACAAAAATAAGGTTTGAAATGTTCTTATTGTTTTGAAATTTAAACAACAGACGGCATGGCATCCGAGGTTCACTTTCATCAAAAGTGCACTTATAAATGCGCTTATAAAAACCTTATTTTTTATGTTTTTCTATAAAATGGTCAACTACTGGTGCCTTTACCTTAATGAATTATTCCTAATTCAAAAGCAATTTCGTCACGTTAGTCGACGTGTCACTTTTGGGACAGGGAAACGTGATTGGACTGAAAATTGATAAACGGTAGCGAACTTTTAATCGGTGGTGTATACATTACACCGAACATTCTCATGCATGCGTCTGGTTTCCCGTCACACTTACTCTTTTTCGCTTATTACTGCAGACATTTTGTCACATGTTCCTTTTTTACACCGAAAGGCTCAACTTACGCGGTAGAAAACCGCGTAAAACAAAACAACGTGGAACGTGGTATACACATCGCGTAGATCGAGCAACTGGTGTGCTCTTTTCAGTGTAACGCTAACAATACGTTAGCACATTGACTACCGAGCGATTTTCATACACAATGGTGCGAGAAGGTTTCCAGTTAAGTAAACGATGCTTGCAAGAATTTTCTCTAATATTAAACGCAAGTAGCTGAAGCAATACACACGCTGTTCGAAGAAAATGCTGTTTTAGCGGGAAACTTTGATTAAAAAAGAAATGGTTACCATTCAAAGGTATTACTACAGATACTGCAATTTTTAATTAGAAAGTTTACTTCGCCATTGAAAGTTCCAAGGCCTCTCACCGGGAGTCAACGTATTGAAAATTTGTTTTTATCAAGTTTTAGCCCGAGAAGTCGGCTTCTAATGAAGGTAGAAACCGATGCAAATAATTAACGACTTAATCGATATTTTAAAAACTACATCGTCTATTCACGCTATAATGTACTGGCACTGCGCAAATATAATTTTCTCTTTGACCGCATGCAACGTCTGTGTGCTAGACGAGTACCGCACTCTGATTCGATCACGTTTCCTTCAAAATTATTCACTGTTTCGTAGAATCTATTTTTCAGTGGCTCGAGCAAACCTGCTCTCTGACTTTACACTGGCTCTTATTTTTCATTGGTCGGTGAATTATTCTCGTCACCGTCTTGCGAGTGTGTACAAAAAGATTTACGACGGAGCGACGACAGACGAAAAGAGGATCTTAGGATTACATACGAAGCGTTTGCATGAAACATTATCATATCCATTTATTTCCGAACGTGCTTTTTATTCGATGAAAACATTGCGTTTATTTCAGGAGAGGCACGCAGCATTTACATTTTATAATATAGAAAGGAAGGATAATGTAAGAGAATAGAGAAGAGATAGAGAGATATTTAGCTTTGTCATCGTTCTCAAATTAGAGGATAATTGATTCAATAGATCAGATTCAATGACTCGAGAAAACCTGCTCTCTGACTTTACGCTTGCTTTTATTTTTTATTAGTCGGTGAATTATTCGTCACCGTCTTGCGAGTGTGTACAAAAAGATTTATGACGGAGCGACGACAGATGAAAAAAGGATCTTAGGATTACGAACCGCTTGCATGAAACATTATCATATCCATTTTTATTCGACGAAAACATTTCATTTATTTCAGGAAAGGCACGCGGCATTTACATTTTATAATATAGAAAGCAAGGATAATGTAAGAGAATTGGAATGAGATAGAGTGATATTTAGCATTGTCATCGTTCTTAAATTAGAGGATAATCGATTTAATAGATTTTAGGCTTTGTGGTTTCTTGAATGAACGCATGAAATCAAAGTAAGCACCTCGTAAGAGCACGCTGAAAATTTAATAGACGATCACACTTGAGTTCGAAGCCAAGCTTTTATCAATAATATATGTATATTAATTTCTTCTTTCGCCTTCCACAACGATCCTATTTTACGGATTTTAATATCGCCCCTCGAGTGTAAGCTTTGTGCTCTGGAAAAGTGTACCAAGGATTCCTAAGTAAATCCTACCTTTATGCTTCGCGTTTCATCATAAAAAGATTCCAAACTCTCTATGGAGGACCATTAAAAGGATCTTAATGTCAGTCTAGTCCCGTATTCTAGTGCCTTATAACTAAGGATTATAATACCATAGGAATACCTTGAAAATGCCCGTGAAAAAAACTCTACAAACATGAGATTGGAATTTGCATACTTATTATAAGCATGAAAGTCAATGTGGATCTCTATGCAGACAGCCTCTTCCCTTTTTTAAGTGAATAAAATAAGACTTGAACATACCGGGTGAAGTTAGGGCTCCTTTTATAGTTTACATAACTCCCGAAAGATTACGTTACATTCTATAAGACGTTATAATACTACTTTGAAGAAACCCTTCTTACCCAGGTATTTCAAGTAACCATTTCGAAAGTCAAATTGCTGAACAATGTCCTTCGCGAACAAAAAGACTGTACTTTTTAAATTAATTCGATAGAACACATTGCACAACACCGACCTATAATTTGTGCTACGTAAACTTAGTGTCAAACAGGACTTTCAACAGCGTCTTCATATAAAATAATTAAATAACGTTAAAATAAAGTTAGACTAGGTAAACTTCAACTGTATGTAAGGTAAAGGCACCAGTAGTTGACCATTTTATAGAAAAACATAAAAAATAAGGTTTTTATAAACGCACTTATACGTGCACTTTTGACGAAAGTGAACCTCGGATGCCATGCCGTCTGTTGTTTAAAATTCTAAACAATAAGAACATTTCAAATCAACTACTGGTGCCTTTACCTTACTAGTGTTCCTTATTTTTCAACATTTTTCATTTCTCGAGAAATGAGAAATAATCAATTATAAAATTTCTCGAGAAGAAACACTAGTGTGCACGAACGCTTCTGTGATAGAATGTGTATCGAAATGGATCTAATGGCGTTGCTGCCAAAATTTCAACCTGCAGAGGGCGTCGTAAATGTTATTTTCTCGTTTAACACGAACTACGTTAATCCACTGATAGATGTTCATTCACTGGACCGGTCACCATGCCGAATGACGACGAAGCAGCACAGCTATTTGGACATAGCACAACAAATGAAAGAGAATAATGTCCGAAACCCTCTGAGCACCAAGCCGCACAAATAATCCTTGCGGGGGTAGCTCGCTTGTGTACAAGAGAGCACGGCGGCAGGAATTACATGCGCCGTTTGCGAGAAACGGCGTGCGCAGAAACACGAGCAGCTGAGTCAATGACGTCAAACATGCTCCAGAGAGATCCCGGTGGATGTCGAGGTCGTCCATTCGTCAGGGAATTTTCGTCGAGGACCCCGTCCCGCAACCGTCTTTCCATTTGCAGCGCTCGTAAGGACGAATTCGGCGCGACGTCCCGTCGAGAACGAACTGAACCTGATAAATAGACAACGGTACGACCATCGCCGCAGAACCGGGGTCACAACAGGGACGCATTTGCATGGCCGAATTAGAGCAGCTGAATACGCGTGTCCCGACGAGAGAAATTGCACGGAACGTCCCTTGCTCGTTTCCACAGGCGCCGGCTAATTCGCGGGCAAGTGGTTGGCTAATCTACCGTGCGATTTCCAGGAACGAGTTCGACGCACGGCAGCTTCCGCGCGGAAAAGAAATAACCCTCGTTATTATAATGCCCCTCATTATACTTCTGCGTGAAAAACGAGGGAAATTCCCGCAAGGCCTGCGGAACGAAATTCTTTTTTACGAAACGGCCCTGCGCCGCACACCGGGCCGGATCGAATATTCACACATTTTGCGAAAAAGTCAACTTTCTAATTTTGGTATTCTTTCGATTGCTATTGACTCCTAAATGTTCACCGACCACGAAAATGAAAAAAATTAATTAAATACAATAACAGTTCTAGTTGTAATACACGCATCAAGTTAGACATTTCCGGAATCTCGATTTTCTCTACATAATTTGGTCGTTCATTCTAAAAGTGTTCTAATAACTGTGCTCGACTTGCCCTGAATTTTTTTCTACATCAAAATACACCCTTTATTGATCAGAAATCATAGTTGTCATTGACAATTATGATATATAATATATTTTTAACAAATGCTGAGCAAAATGAAATCAATGGTGAAAATTTTTTATCTTTGACAGAACCGATCTTGTATAATGTAATTTATGTTTGATTTCTAATATAATCTATAATAAAATTGTTTATAACATTAATAAAAAAGTGATTAAACAAACACAAAATATATCAATGAAAGGGAATTGTATTTCTAAATATTCATTTCAAATTTCATTGCTATATCTTTTACGAGTCAAAAGTTATTCACGAATGTCGTGCGAATTTTCAATCCGGCCCACTGTGCGTTGATTAAAAATTTCTAAGCTGCGTAACGATTCGCTGGATTGTTAGCTCTCCGATCGACGCTGTACGATGTTGCGAGTACTATATTTCTCATAGTTGTTTTCGAATTTGAGGAAGCAAACGTACGAAAGCGTACCGCAATTAATAATCGTTTGTAATAACCATTTAGACCCGTGATGGAGACTTCGAAAAGATTCAACTGAATATTCGACACGTTTCTCAATGGCCGATCTTCTGCCATCTTGCGGCTAGCGCCATTATTCCGCTGGCTTCCGGTTGATGACCTCGGAGAGAGGTCTCCAAGTTTCGCGACAACACAACAGCATTTCAAGTGGCTGGAACTTGGGGTAACGTCTAGAGAGCAGAAAATATGTAACGTGGGTTCGAGGCAGAGTGAAAAGAGAGGCAGAGTGAAAAGAGAGGAAGAAAGGAAGAGGAAAAGGCAACGTTGCTCGCGGACGTAAACGATAGAGACAAAAGCGAAGCAGCTGGCGCGATGACGTCACTACCTGTCTTGCAGCTCTCTGCCAACACCCCGAGGTATGGGTCAGTCTTGACCGGAATATGCGAGGTTCGACCAAGTATTCCGAGAGCGGCGGTACTTCATTTGCAAACGCGATGCACTTCACCCGAACGCGATATGCGAGCCTGCAAGTTTCTGCAAGTATTTAACGGGGGCGAGGACTGTGCAACGGGAAACGTCTTAATACCTTCCTGCCGGTGGTGTCGCGCAGAAATGCGAGCACCGCTTTCGTTCCCGAATTTGTTAAGTTTAATTGTCGGCACCTCCGCGAAGTCCCAACTTTAATTAAGCAAAACACCGACGCGATAGTACTAATATTTTATTATTTCTGTTTTATTTCCGAATTTGCGTTGCACGGATTGATTGAAAACGGAACGAATTCTCGAGACAGCCGAATAATTTTGGAGCTTCAGTGTTCAACACTACATTTTCCGGAAACCTATTAACACTAACCGTACCGCGGTTTCACATTTTTATTTGATATTATACAAGCACATATTGTTATAAAAATTGCAAGACATCTAAATAAATTCAGTCCTGTAATTTTTATTTAAAAAAAAATGTACACTAGTCGCATATTGTGCTCAAGAAGCTTAGAAATCATCTTCATAATTATTAGTTAACGTTACAGGGGTCGTGTAACGGTTTAAATTGCTGTTGTTGGTGAAGAGTCTATTCAAAAATTCTTAGCAATGGACTACAGAGACTAGTTCAAAAATTGATTGTTTGATTGCTTCACCGTTTTCATCCGGGCTTGCAATTTAAATTTTAAAATCACGCTTTATAGATTCATGTCGGTTGAGGTATACATACCGAAAATATCATCGGAATCGGTTAACATTGCCACGGGCTACGAACGGTGAAAAATCATGTAAAACCGCAGTTGAAGGACTAAAATGGTAAAAACCGGGATTTCCACATGTTTTAATCGTTTGTCCCTCATAAAAATGTGAATCGAATCCGATGAAATTTTTAGCATACACAACATGTATAACTGACCGCCGGACCTCATGTTCGATAGGGATAATTGTTACCGACAACGATATATCAATATATGGAAAATCGATACGTGATATAGTGTAGATCAGTGTATGTGGAATCGATAAATTTCACATTACCAGCAACGACGTATCAACGAGTGAAAAATCGTTGAGCGATATATCAAAGTACAGGAAGTAGATAATAAAGAACCGTGTATCGCATTATTTATTATCGACAGTCAACATCGATGTAATAGGAGTCTGTACCTGACAATTCTCTAGAATTGCAATTAACATTCTTATATGATCAAGTATGCATAATCACTGCATCAAATCGACGTACTGGACCATGAGTAATTGAATATCACCATAAATTCACTGATGTACATGACCGTGACAATTGTCATGTGTACATCAAAGCATATACGATAGATACCTGGTATATGTCCACTTAAGTATGCATAATCAATACTCCAAATCAATACGTCAAACTATGTGTAATTGACAACTGAATATCACTATGTATAAATGTACTGGTATATACGTACGTACTAACTATGGGTAATCACTGAATTTATAGTTCATCTTCGACCATAAATTACGTACACGGTAACTAGAATAGATGAAATGCAGAACGCAGTTACAGAATTTATAAGTTGTTTTATTCTCAACTTCTAAAACTATGAACAAGAGAAATAAACATCTATGTAGCTTATTACTTTGCTATTAGTGCAGATAATTTTTGTTACGTATAAAAATCCGCTGCCCAACGATAACATCAGATTATTATTGCACATAAAGCTTGCCAGTAACCTCGGTATGTACAAAAACTAATAATATACCAAGTCTCTGTATTCTCAAACAATAATCACCAGTAGCTATCGAGGATTGCACAAATTGATGCAACACTGTCGTGATGTCGTGATGTCAACCACTATAAAAATCTACGTTTTCATTTCACGTGGGAAGATTGCGCCATCTGATTATCGCAGGTCAATATCAGCCCGGTCAAAGGAAATATTGTTCGAGGAGCATGTTAACGCGTTTTCGATTCCGTATCGACAATGCGATAGAAGCAGAGTTGTGCAACGGACGCATCGTTGCTGTGAAAGACTGAAAAACATCGGAGGCGCGGAGAACGTTAATTAAAACGTTTTACGATTCAGTCGTTTGATTGACACTCGACAAAGGTCAACGGTTCTTCCACGGCCGATACACTTCGGACGTTTTTATTCGCAACGAATATCCGCCGGTGATTCGAGCTCGCCGCGTTCAAGAATAATTCGGGATGCGTTGAATCGACAACGAGAAATGCATTTCATTGTACCGGCCCACGGGTTAATTAGTTGACAATAAATTCGCGTGTTACGTCAGCGTTGCGTCGGCGTCGATTCGCTGCACCAATCGTATACAACAGCCGTACCAAGCAACACACTCTTTCGCGAATCCTCTTTTTCTCAAACACTCCACTCGCGTAAATATTGATACTAACCGCTTCCAGGAATACAGTGAGCAGCAAAACTGAAACCACTCTTCCAGAAAACCATTATTTATGTATCGGGATGTTCCAAAGGTTTCTTTCGCAATGATTAAAACTGTTAAATAACACGAGCAGAGACGAAAAACGCGATCATTTGTTCGTTCATGTTTCATTTTTTGTTATACTTGCTCTTATTTATCCTCTTAACACGTTGCCACAAATGACGGCTATAGCCGTCCGATCTGAAGAACAGATACTAACGCCTCCACTTGTTAATTATTGAGTCGAAAAAAAAAGGTATAGCATGCCAGACAGCATATTAATTGTTCTTTTATGCGTTTTCTCATGCTTTACTGCTTCGGAAAAAAATGTGTTTCTGAGCACGATCGTCAAATTAAAAGTGTGCGGCAACGTGTTAAAAAACTAAGCTGAATTTACATTGAAACCATTGACAAAAACAAAAAGGACAATCTAATATTTATTTCGTCGATGGTAATAACAACGATTTCCTGGGAAAATGGTTTCGTTGAGACTCTAAAGCGCAACATCGTCGAATACCGTGGAAAACTGTGCCTCTGGACAAAACGGATAATATCAACGTCCCAAAAGAATCTCACAACATTTGTTAACACTGAACGTACCACCACCGATCAAAAGAGCGGATCTAGATTTTTTATTTGACAATTTTGGAAATCGTAAAGATGCTTTCACGAGCAATGATTCGATAAATATCTTTGGTAGAGCACGCATTGCAATAAGAACCGCGCAAAGTCTAAACAAACCAAATCTTGTCATTTTTATCAGGCAACATATATCTGTAACATTTATAGCTCGGTACGTTTAGCGTCGACGAGGTACATATAAAGCAGGCTCGTCGTCGGTTACAAAAATCTCGACGGTCGAAAATGGCACCGGCGGCCACACGGAGTTATTAAACTTTCCGTCAACTTTCCCGGAGTTTTTAAGATATTTTCGAAAGTTTAATGGAAGAGCTCGGTGGGAACGTAGAAGCCGTTTGTGACGGGCGTTGAATGGAGTGTTATGCGAATAGAGCATCTGCCGGTCGTAGGAGTGTGAAACGCCGGTGGTTTCTACCACCCTCGTTTCGAAAAGCAACGGTTCGTTCCTTTCCCAGAAATATTTCGCAGCATCGACGTCGCAAGAAAAGATATGTAGAGGATGTTCGGTGCGCGCGGAACCTCCTCGCAGGATGTCGCGTGTAATCCATCAGGCGACGTCACGCGAGGAAACAGCCGGGAGAGACGTTGCGCGCAGGAAACGCGTGAAAAAGTTGCGTGTACAGGTTCGGTACGAGATAATCGCGATGTATCGATCCGATCGAGCGATCCGCCGCCGAGACGGCGCGCGTAACCTCGATGACAGAATCAGAAGAGGAAGGCAGTGAACTTCTGTCGAACTATTTCGAGCCTGAAGGCGCCGTGATGCTCATTGGAAAACGGGGGAGAGAAGAAGCGAAGCAAAAGCGAACCAGTTCACCGCATCTACGTGACTTACGTGATACGATACCGCTGCCACGCTATACTAATCAGGACCTGTAGCCTATATTGGGCCGTGTACCGAAAGGACACGTGTACAGGGAATCCGTGAACCTTGCATTCGCGAATTAACCCTCGGACTCATGCGAGTTCTATGCCGAAGTCATACCCACACCGATATTTCACCACATTCTTTGGGGATCATAAAGACGACAGTGCCATAGAACTTGATCTAAATCCTCCGCAAAATTAAGTTTTTTCTACCATTAACACTTTGACTGCCAAACTAGAAACCTTAAAAATTCGATGAAATCAAAGTAACTTATTTAATGAAATAAAAATTGGAAAAAATTTAATGTATGATACTGAGTAGTCCTCCAACTTTCTTGAATTTTACGGATTCTAATCGAATTTGGTACGATGAATATATTAATGTAAAAATTTATTTTAAAACCTGGACAAATCATTCCGTCACCCACAAATGAGTGACATGGCAGTCAACGTGTTAAAAGCAGACATTTTCTTTGCTAAACCTAATGTTAAAGCCTGCGAATATATCTTCCAGCTTCTAAACGACTGCAATCTTCATCTCTAGCGATTATGAAGATATCATTGTATACTAACTATAAGCCTACTGTATAATTGTTAAAGCTGAAATAAACCAAAAATGGTTTCAGTGGCTCAATTAAAAAAAAAAAATTTCACTACACTTTTCTTTCGACATAAGGCGACGGTGCGGGACCGGTTTTCGTCGTATTTCGGATGAACGCGAAGAAGTCGCCACATATCGGAATAAAATTGTACATATGTATCGACGGCCGATCGAGCTTATCCCCACCGCTACGGGTCACAAATGACACCGGCATAATATACGGAGGGTTAAGTATCCGTCTTCTTAATACACGCGAAAAGGTCGATTTATGCTATCCACGCAGACATGGAACGGTTCCGTTCAGCACCGATGAGATGAACATTCTTCAATGTATTTGAATACAGGGTAAGAGACCCAAGTACTGTGCCTATATTAATTACACTTACTTTTAAAGCATGATAAATATTAAAAAAGAGATCTATAACATATATATTCACTGATTTTAATTAGAACAGTTTAATCTCTTTTTTATAATTGGTATAATTTTGTATAATTAGTATAGACACAGTATTTTTGGTACCCCTATCCTAGGTGTTTATAAAAAAAGTATTATTATACTGAACGGAACCGTTCAGAGTCGGATAGCGTAAATAGGCATTAACAATTATGCATTCTGAGACCGTGTATTTTTTTTACACGGATTCGATTATTTTTCGACTATTGATATTAGAAGTGAGACGCAAGCGAAACAGCAATAAATACTTGCTCGACTGTCAGACGTTATATCACCGTATATTAGTGACATTAAATTACACGGACATTCGTGTATTTAATATTAGACAGATCAGGATCCAGATTGGTTTATTACAAACGAAATAGGGACCTCTGGTTGGGACAGATCCTGACACGTTCGCGGATGCGTCCGCGAGAGAGCGCGTACCCCGCCGTCTCGATCATTACTCTTGTTAAGGACAAAATTCATCGACTTACGTCAACGGCGAGCACCGTTCTCGATCGATACACGCCGATATCTCTCTCCGTTGCTCCCTTGCACTATCGTCCCTTTGTTCCTCCTCGGTCCCCTCGCTCGCTTGCTCGATTATCGTCCCGGCGAATTCACCATAAGCACCAAACAGAACTGAACAACGGGGAATACCGAACCACGGGAACGTAAAAACTGTCCTCTTTTGTCACGAATACGTATGTCACGAAAACAAGGAAAAACGTTGAACACAAACACACGCGGACGATTCCGGCACAGCTGGTTGGGACGTCGTGCGCGGTACGCGCTCCTCTCCTCGTCGACCACTCGAAACCCGCTGCTGCTGCTGCTGCTTCAAGGGCAAGGCTAGCCCTCGTCGTCGATCGAACGCGGCATGGCTGTTCGCGTTGCGAATCGAACGCACCCGGTCTTCGAGAACGCGTACAAACCCCGTAGAATGCACGAGAGAAGTTTCCCGAGAGAAATAAATGAACCCAGAGAATCGGTGGCTTTTGTTCCGCGACGACGTGGGGGGAACACCGAGATCGTCACAAACCGACTCCCTCGATGGACGCGACGATACTGAGGCGCCGGCGTGTTTATTCCCCCCACCACCGGTCACCCCACCGCGATGCCCCCACCACCGACGCCCTCTCCTTCCGTCTCTGCTAAACATGCTGGATTCTACCCCCACCGACGACTCTCACCCTCCCTCGCTCGCGTTCCCGACTGTCCGACCCTTTCCTGCTTCATCCAGGGCCTCGAAAAGACTACCAGCTGGTATCTCTCTCTCTTTCTCTCTCTCTCTCTCTCTCGGATCTCGATGAAAATTTGAGAGATCTTTTATTTTAGGAAGACTTATCCGCAAGGAAATTATTGCGTGGAGTAGCGCTGCTTTTATCGAGGCTAAACCTACCACGGTACCATTTTCAACAAAAATTCGTTGGTGCAATTGAGAACAATAAAACTAAGAGTATTAAGGATGAGAGAAGCTTGCATAAAGAAGTCTACTGATAATTTTTTCTATTTAATATTGAAAATAAACTGCTATGAAGATTACCGACTATATTTTTTAATTTTATTCTGTTTTACTATATTTTTATTTTGCGCTCTCCTCGCATTTCGTAGATCTCAATGAAATTCGGTTTACCGAATAATTGTAGTTGAAAACCATTTTGTGATTGCTGTGGCCGTCAAAGTGTTAATCGACGGTTGTCATTTTCAACGTTGTTGTATGGTATAAAAATTCCATAAAATTCTGACTGAATTAGTTTTAGATCTAAAAGGAATTAATGTGATATACAGAGAGTACAATATACGTCAGTCGGATTCGAAGGGTTAAGTACACCTTGCACATTATTTGGAACTCTGTGAACCTTTCCTTTCAAGTAGCACACACATGTGGACTTTATCTTGATACTCCAGCAAAATTCGCTATATAGCCCCTCTAAAAAAGAAAAAATGTGCAAAATTATATATCTTAAAAAAGAATTCAGTGTATCAGCTCCAGGGTCCACGCAAAAAACGCGGAATGTCAATTCGAGGAACATGATTCGTCGGAGCGAAAAATTAAAATGTCCAAATATTTGAGTCGCGGTGGCCGGTGTGTTAATGAATGGCAGGCAAACAACCAAATTCGGCCGAAAAACTTCATGAAGATTGAAGGCGGGCAGGGTCTCGCCGTCAGCTGTCGCACGGGTGTTCCGCTTCAAAACTCTCCCCTCCTGGTCTCTCTCCTCTCCCTCCCCCTCTCTCGCTCACTCACCTCTCTCTCTCTCTCTCTCTCTCTCTCTCTCCCTCGGTTTCTCTCCTTTTCGCGCATCCCTGCCTCACCGGCATCGTCCTTGTCCCCAAGACTCCCCCTTTCTCTCTGTCCTGCGCCGTTTCACGTCGGACCGTTCCATTCTTCCTCGGTTGAATTGGAAGCGTAAACTAGGTCGTTACGTCCGCGAACGTCGCCTCGTGTTTTGGTTACTGGTCGAGCTTTTGCCGAGGATTTTTCGAGACGTTCGACGTCTCCAACGATCGTCGTCTATCTAGCGACGGAATCTCTCTCGTTCGAACACCGTTGACCCCGGGGTCGAGAAAGCTGTCGGAAACTTGGCCGGACAATGGGGGATTCGTGGGTCAACGAAAACCTGACTAAGGATTAGCCGCTGAAATCCCCCCAAAGTTGAATGGTAAAGTCCGCGGCGAAGATTCGCCACCCTTGCGAGACTGGCTGCGACCCGAGCGGAGATCGATGCAAATGTGGGCTACGGAAAAAGAGCTGCAAGGCTGCGATGTGTGTTGCTGGAGCGGCGACGGTTGCCGGACCACGGATTATTTTCTTTTTCCGGCTGTTCTGCTGGCTGTTGGACGTGCATGTGTACATAGAACATTGTGCCGCGGCTTTATCGATTCTTTAAACCATGCCCCGTTCTTCGTTACGGGACCGCTTCCACCCTCTAAATACACTTGGAAGGACGAACCTTCCGGATCCTTCCATCGACCCTCTAAACGCTCAGCCAATTTTCCCCCATATTTTTTCTATTCTAGTTTTCATAACGAATCAAAAGTTAACGCAAGATACAGCCGGCGACAATACTATAAGACATCACTTAAAACGAAATAATTATGTATTATATGAAAGAATTTCATCGTCTTTCGTGCAGAGTGTTATTATTTACTTCTGAGGACGTCGTTCCACGCACTGTTTTCGTTAGAATTTCTATGAATTTGAAAGCTACACAAGCTTGACCTCTTGTTGGCCGCGACAAATCTATAAGACAGTTGCTCGCAGCGAAAAGACCATCGATGAAATATTCTTCTAAAGTGTCAGTAATTGAAGTAAATAATTTAAGTAAAACTGCATGCCTGTTACCAGACCGATAAGGGATTTAATTAGACCCCTTTAAATAAAAATTAAGGTGAAAGATTGATCTCAGGATTAAAAATTTTAATTTCGCTCTAACACTTTCATAACACGCAACCGCGCTCTGTTCTTCGAGTTCAGAAAAAGACTACCAGGTCCCGAAGTGTTAAAACGCTGGAAAAGAAACTTGTAACACGAAAAATGTAGAAGCTGATGCACTACTATTTTATGATCATGTGAAAAACTAGTGTGATATCAGGATTAATCATTTCCACGCGCCACAACCGCATTCCGGCCACGCTCTAACGGCGTGCACGAGAAAAAAAAAGGCCGAGTGTTCGCGTGTCGGAAAATACAGGGATCGTTTAACAGTAAATCGTCCTCGACCACATAAAGTGAGCGGGTTAATCCAGGCGGGTAGCAAGCGGACAGCTCGGGCGGAACACGGTTTCAAAAATAATATTGTGCAATTATCGGGACGTGGCGCACGATTTTCTTCCTTTTTCAAGTAACCGCGCAGGACCCGACCTTTCCTTCTTGCCACCGACAGAGTCGTTTATTATGGTATTCATTTATTAAGACCACCTGGGATGCGTGCTGTAATTATGCGGCTCGGTCGAGTGAAACCAGTTCGACAGTGTACATACCTGGCGATAACTAAAATCGGCTTTACCAGACGCGACGCATTTTTCCGCGATTCGATCGCGGAGTATCTCGCGTCCGAGATATGTACCAGTCCGTCATTGGACCACCTAGAGAATCTGCATGCGACCTGCTAAAGCTCTGCTGATGGGATAATCCGTTTACCGAAGATGCGTCTCAGAGATAAAATCCTTGTGGTACGCTCGCGTTGGTATTTAAGTTGACGCGCTTCTATTTCGCAGCCTGACAATGTTATTCCGCAGTTCTTATATTGTCACTCGAGCTTACGCGTAGTCCGACACTGTTTACATTATGAACGAGCTGTGCTTCAGTATACGCTGGCACAGCAAAGCGAAAGCACTGAGTACGTTCAAGCAACAGCAAGCCGTAAACGTCAGAAGCAAGAACTTTACAACAAATAGACGTGAACTTGAACCTATAGAAATTCAATCTTTCTTATTTTGTATCCTGATTTCTCACTGTTTGACACCAAGCCGAATTAGCAAAATAAGTGTACCGGTTGTCATTTTGTGACAGTTTAGAAATTTTTAGTTTTAGTTCGTCACATGTGTGTAGTTATAGTCAACTTCTGTTTCTCTTAACTCTCAGCTTGGAAATTTTATAATTTTTACTCTGGAACGAATATGTTCAGATCGTTTGAATCAATATTTATCTAGGAGGGCGGTTAAAGTGAATCGGACAATAACAATTTCGAAAATTAAAGGGTTCAGGCTATCGTTTCTGTCGTATCTGGAAAATGCAGGTGGTTAATACTTTGAAACCCAAACAGTGAATGCGGTATAATCTTAGGTCGTGGGAGTCTCGAATCCCAAACTAAAGAGAGATTTGAAACACTGCACGGTACTCTTTACGGGGCATAATCTTCCGTAAAAGCAGTTCGTAAATCGCTTGAAACGGCTCTGGTTACGTGGGCCATGCTTTGTAGTGTTCACTGAACGTTCACGGTTCGGTCACGCCTAGGAGCATTGAATAATGTCCGAACGAACCGTGACTATGCCGTGACTGAATCGTTAATGTAATTCAAGCCTCGGGCGACCACTGTACTTTCGATTTTCCTCGTAGATAGCTTTATCCGGTATCTATGACCATCATAAGCTCGGGTGAACCGTGAAAGCTCTAATCACGATGACTCTATAATCGCCTGTCCGGCTAATTCTATCGCAGACAACAATGCTTCGCGAGAACTCGTTTAGAAAAATACACGAACGAACTTTCCTTTAGCAATTCGTCCGCCAAAATTCTGCCACGTCAAACTGCTAAACCTAACGGGGACTGTACCGGTAGATAAACTGATAAAATCGGTCGAAGTTAAATGAAAATGCATTTACTCTTTTAGTAATTTTAGCTCTTTTCACTCGAAGCTACTTCAACTCCAAAACGAAAAATTTCTTTCGACCTAAAATATTTCCCTTCTATATTTTTGTTTTCATGTTGCACATACGAAAACGGTGCAGTTTACATTTACAATACTGAAGTGTTTAGTAATTTATCAAATACAAACAAATTTAATGATGCAAAAAATATTCTGAATAATGATACATCAAATTTTAATGGCACCTAACAGTTGCCATTCGAGTGCAAAGGGTTAGTAATAATAATTGAATTCTTCTAATGTCTCAACAGTTTAGTATACGGCCAATCGGTTGTCGTTACAAATGCATAAAAATCCGCAGTCTACCGATAAAATTTAATTGTGTACAAGTACTTAAATCGTGTATCAACAGTTTTATCTACATTTTTGTGGCCGGGTACGGCTTTCCGTCCACTTTGCTTTTTATTACTGTCATTCCGTATTATCATCGAAACCTGCTTTTACTCGCCTCGAAGACTTTTATCGCCGGTCGACAATGGTAGCAATGATAATACCTGGTTCAACCTTAACAAACGATCATTAGTCACTCGGCTTTATTTTCTACCGCTGGTTGCTATCGTCGAACGGATGACTGCACAGAGTAAAATCGAGCCGATGACAGCATCCAGCGGGTCCCCTTATTCGCGTCGTCGAAAGAATAACACCGCGATGGATTATTTAAAATTCGTGCGCTTTAAACTCAGAACCTGTTCGTGACTCATCGCTACGAGAGAGACAGAGAGACAGAGAGAGAGAGAGAGAGAGAGAGAGAGAGAGAGAGAAAGAGAGACAAAGAGAGAGAGAGAGAGAGAGAGAGAGGTGAGAGGAATCGAGCTCTCTGTTAGGGCTGTATCCGCGGCGATCAATTAAAATGCGTTGCGCGTCGCCGACGCTCGCGCATCGGCAATTGTTTCCGGAACAACTTATAATTTATTGACCGTTGCGTGGATCTTCTAATCCGAGCGCTTTAGCGCCGACGCGCCTTGACTTACGATGCTGGATGCGCGCTCGGTCAACTTATGTCCGATCGCACGATAGAAACGTAATACAAAAGTCCTCGGGTGTCTGTTACAACGACGTACACGTGTACGATGTTCCGATGATTCTAACCACGGAACCGGTAACAATCATTCGAGCAGAACGCGCACCGTTCCTTTTTTCTTATTTTGCGGAATTATTACCACTTTTTACAGTAGGAGCAATCGCCGTTGAATAGACATTAAATCTTTCACGGACTGTGTCTAATCGCGAAAATGATTAATATTTTACAGTTAGTTTACGACTGTAATACATTACCCGGCTGGATACAGCACTTGAGTAACTGGTTAATTAGTGCGTTTTCGTGTAAGTTCGTAATTGATGACTTAATATATCGCCGTTAATTACGCGGTATTTAATCCTCCGTCAGTTAAAAATCTAAACTGAACAGTTTCAGTAATGAACACTTCCGTGATTGGCGTGTATATAGATTTATAATTAGACTGTGGATTTTATGCATTTATGACAGAAATGAGTAACTGCAATTTAAAACCATCGACATTTTACTAGAATTTAATAATATGTTTCAGGTGATTCAAATCGTTAGAGAAAGAATGACATTTCTATTTGGCTCCTATGTTGCATAATTTTGCAGAAAGGTCCGCAGTCTAGGCATGAGGTTTATATACATACTCTAAAATTCATCAAGAAAAATAGTTAAAATTGTTTATGGACTTTGTTTCTGTTTTATAGTATGTACTTGGAGTCTGTTATAATCATTAATGAGGAAAAAGAGATTCCGTTTCACTAGGCAGTGCTTTGTATTTATGTTTCACAGTAAAAACGTAAATTTGCATAAATATGCTGCTCCGCTTTATCGTCGCAAGCGCTTTGAGAATCCTTTTCGTTGCAGACAGCGTCCAACTTGAGAAGTTGGTAGCGTCGCTCGAGGTGTGTTGCAGGCGCGACAATTGCTATCATCGACAATACTGTTTACGTTATTTGCAAGGGAACGCCGTAGCGACGAGTCACTCCTTTCAATTGCGATGTTTTATTGAATACCCTTTGAAGAATACGCGCCAGCTCGGCGGCGGAAGTTTCGTCGCAGCTGAGCGTGTCTAGCGTGTCGGCGACATGCGCTTTGGATTACAATCCGCTCGAGGGTAGCAGCGAAAGGGTTAATTTACTTCGAGGACGGTCTACGAAGAACCAACAAGGGCGAGTTGACGCTATTGTCGCGGTTAAAACTTGCGGAAGATTTCGTTCTACCGCGGGTGAGCGCGCGAGCGACCAGAGTAGAATTTTAAGCGTAAACCAGGTCGAGAGGAAGTTATGAATTTTTCAAGTCGGTAATTGATTTGTGGGACAGCCGGTGTCCGTTGGCAGCCTGGAAAAATTTGAAGCCATACCCGGGCGACGTTCCGTCGGCTTTCGCTGGTCGACGCCGCGCCGTGCACGCTTGGCGAACAAACGGGCCCGGCGCATGCGAACCACGAGTGAATCATTCCGCGGAAACGCCGCGAACATTCACTGACCACAGTCACGGTTTCTGGCAATAAGCGTTAAATGCACGGGGCCGCCGATGCGCCTCCTGGACCTGTTGTGGCCGTAATAAAGCGCGCGCCAGACGATTCAAACGCGAGCCGCGCGACATTTTCGCTTAGATCGGCTATTAAATGGTCGCCGAAGAGACAATGTTCAATCTCGATGGCCGTCCCCGCTAGAAGCTATGTACTCGACGAGTTTTCTACACTCCTCGTCAAAAAGATAGTCCAGGTGTGCAGGTTTTCGTTTTTGACGTATAATCTCAAAACATTATGAGGTCAAAATATGCGGTTCGTTGAAAATAATTAAAAATATTATAAGGTTTAGTGTGTAATAAAAAAATTTGTTTTATTTTAACACTAGGTTTACGGGGCACTAAATGTGCCTACTCTACATTATTTTATAAAAATAACAAAAATGTATGTATCCAAATTTATAGCCGTTTCTTTTACAATATATACCCAAGGAAACCAATTTGTTGAATAATATCTTCTTCATGCATCCTTACAATTTCGATAATTGTGAATTAAGAGCCCTAGTAGCACAAAATATTGTATACACATTCATATAATATTAAAAAGAGATTCAATCTTTTTTTAATATTCAAATATACATACAATATTTATTTTATATTACGTAACAAATATTTCTTTTTAAATATTCAGGAAATATCTGTCATGTTACGAGAAAAATATTTTTTTCTAAATATTAAATGAATCTATTTCATATTGGAAGTAGAATATTTTGGTAATTATTTACATTAGCGGCTTCCTCACCGATTTTGAAATATGTTGTCAAGGTCATCATTATGAACAACTATTTCCTATACATGTTACCGCTCACGAGAATAAGTCCGAACAATTGAACAACAATCACTAAAAAACACACACACAACACATTTTATAAAATCGTGACAACGAACGAGAAGATGTCACTCCGACCACGAATAAAATAATACGAATGCGTGTGATACGAAAACAGGGAATTCCGGGAAATAGGGTCGGCGCCCCGCCATAATTTTTTTACCTTGGTTTTGTATCTAGTGTTTATACACCCTCAGCGTCTAACCTTCCTATGATAACCTGACCGTACCACCTCCGTGGAAGGGATCATTGTTAAAATCGCAGTATTATTTTGTTCGTGGTCGGAGTGACATCTTCTCGTTCGTTGTCACGATTTTATAAAATCTGTTGTGCGTGTGTGTTGTGTGTGTTGTTTAGAGATTGTTGTTCAATTGTTCGGACTTATTCTCGTGAGCGAATAATTGTGTGCTATGGATCCGACGGAGGTACAGAAGATTCAGAAGTAAGTACACCTTACATTAGTATTTTATAATGTAGGATTAGTATTCGTATGTGGAACATTGGACACAAGGTTTTCTATCATATTTTGCAACGTACATTAACGATCATTAATGATTTGGTATATAGTATAATTTAATGTGGTTCAAATAAGATACTACTTTAAATCAAATATTTTTATTTTGATAACCAGATAGATAAAATGAAATATTTTTATTATATAGATTTCAAATATTTCCTTGCAATGAAAATAAGTTGAGCAAGTAGTTAATATTATAAATCATAATTTTTAACATGAGAAGCTATAATAGTTAGCAAAGTATTATGTGTAGTTTAATTACGAATATGTAACATGTTGATAAACGAACTACAATATCGTAATAACATTACAGGCAACAAAATATCATAAAAATATAAGTTACAAGTAATACATATTCATAGTTTCTAATTTTTGTTATAATTTGAAACTTCTTAAATTTGAAAATTTTATTGAATGTTTTTTAAATATTGAATTTATATTTTTCAAATATTGAATTCACATTTTTTTAATATTTACTTTATATTTTTTAAATATCTAGTTTATATCCTCTGAATATTTAGCTTATATTTTTTAAACATTCAATTTATATTTCTTGTACATGTATACAATATTCAGATCCAATATTTTTCTCATATGAAAAATGTGGCTTAAAAAATATTTTTCCAATATTTGAAAAAAATATCTATCTAATATTTTTGTGCTACTAGGGAGGTACCAGAACCCGTCATTTTGACGGGTCCCGTAAATCTAGTGTTAAGAACGAAATGATAGCACATGTACAATAAGAAAATAATAATTAACATAAATTTTAACTAACAATAAGTACTTATCAAACATATATACTTATTTAATAATGGGTACATCCCCCTTTATTTTCTATTACTTCTATTGTACGATTTAGTATCTATTTATATAGTTTTTGGATATAACTTTGACTTAACGTATCCTATTCGCGTACAATTGCATTATTTAATTCTTGTACCTGTTGATACTGCTTTCCATTCGCGTATACGCCACGAACAAGTTCTGCCCAGCAATTTTCAATAATACTAAGGTTCCGGGGAACGTGCAGGCCACGGCAAAACAGATATATTATTTTCATTAAAATATGATTGGACCAATTTTGATGTGTGTGCAGATGCATTATCTTGTTGAAAGATGTGATCAGTTTAACTTTGTTTTTCTTTGTTGTATACAAACGTCTACGACATTGTGACTTATTTCCACCAAGCCGCATATTCTGAGCTCATAATGTTTTGATATTATACGTTACAGACGAAAAATTTTACATGCGTCATTGAGAAATTGAAGATATCACACCTGGGCTATCTTTTTGACGAGGAGTGTACAGGGCTCGTTTGTCACATAAACTTAAACCTTCGCCGGCGTTATGGGTCGTTTATGGCAGAGCTGGGTAAGATTATTCAGAATATATATTTCAATAAAATAATTTTATTCTGATAATTTCAAACAAAATAAAATATTTTTGAGCTCGCTTTAATGTGGGCTTCTTGTGTAACGACAGTGGAAGAATTCTTTTTAAAATAATTATTGGATAGATGGGACCAGGCTTTTTTGGCATGTCAGCTGAACCCACTGTGCATACAGTAACTCCAACCAGAGTTGTGCTAACTCTACAAGTTCTAAGATATAATACAGTGACTCACAATAATATTCGGACGCTCTTAAAAATCGTATAACTTTGTTAATATTGACGGCTTGGATTTTTTTAAGCTAGCAGAATTGGTTTGCTACATAAAGTGAAAAAATTTTTTTACAAAAATTGCAATTGGTCGAGATTGCAGAGAAAATACTAAAAGTTGTATTTTGCAGCTTTTTAATGTGGACTTACATTGAAAATTTAGAAAGTACGATTTGTAGATCTGTATGAATCATATATATAATATTAGGTCGTCCCATAAGTTCAGAATATGTATAATTGATACAGATGTACAAAACGTACTTTTTAAATTTTTAATGTAAGCCCGCATAAAATAGTTGCAAAACACAACTTTTAGTACTTTCTGTGTAATTTCGACCAATTGCAATTTTAATAAAACATTTTTCTCACTTTTTTCTCATTTTTCGAGTTACTTCTCTTGCACGGGTTTCTTTTGGGGGTGGGGGGGACATATATACCGTGTGTAAAAAAGAGTTTAGAGTATTTGCACTCGTTCTGGTACAGGCTGTACAAAGCACGGCATGTCCACCGTTCGCCCCACCTCGAACAATTTGTTTCACGAACTGCCGCGATATGTAATTTAATCGAATTTATCGCGTCGGTCGACGGGAGTTACAGACGCGATACACCGGCGAATAATGCTCCCTGTAACGCACGCGATCTTGCTTGTCCCATACGTACCGGAAACTGGTACCGGGAACCAGTACCGCAGTCGCCGATCCCCACCATAAATTCTCCATCCTCGAGCGAGCCCGTAACTCGCGTCCGCGTTTTTCTAATCCCGACAACGGGCGAACGAGGGAGGGATGTTTTCGCGCGTGCAATCGGAATTATAGAGCCGTTAGGCGAACTGTGAAACGCGCGAGCCGTTTACCGGTATACCCGGTCCCACTCCTCGTGTTATTGAATATCTATCGCGTAAGTGAAATCCGAGTGAATTACAGTGTTCCCTTTCTACGGTCGCGTCGCTCGCGAACGCTGACACGAACGGAGCAACTGTATTTTCTTTTTTGTTGTTTTTTGTTTTAATTGCCATTTCAATAGCTGACAGGAACCTAGACAGAAGGGATTAGCGGGATCGCCGGTTGTTGTCAGCGAAATTCAGAATTTTCGGGATAACGTTGACTAATCTGGGTGATTAGATCAGTCGGAGTCGAGGATCGAACTACAGGCCTCTGGCCAAAAAATTTACGACCATTCACAATGTTCAACATATACTGCACAGCGTATACTAAATTTAATTGCAAAATTTGAATCTTAAAGAGAAGTTATTCGTGTTCGGACGATTTCAATACACTATATTTCTTCGGACTATATACATTATAAAATTTTTCGAGAAAATATTTGTCAAAATTATTGTGATAATCCCAATTTAGGATGTTCAAAGGTACCGTATGAATTTTTTCCGATTTTTTTTTATACTATTACTCACTAAAAACTGAAAGACCTACCTTCACAGTTTGAGGATATCGTGAAAACGTGTAGAGTCTAAGGGTTAACTATATTTTGGAAATTGTTAATGGTTTTAATCTTTTGGTCAGGGACTGTAGTTTGTTTCGAAACAATATGCATCTTGGTTGTACTTGTGCCACAATTTAATTCTAATCTTAATAGTCGACGTTCCTTTAACTTCTATATGAGCGACATTAATCTGAAATATTTAGTGCTACTTGATGGCATTTTTCTACTAATTTTTAGATATTTCGTGATTTTGTTGCCCGTATCTGCTACACTCGATACTAAATATATAAGCTTCTTCCTTATCTGAGACGTTGACAAGCTTAAACGTTGACTTCCACTACGTCGTGTGTGGGTGACACAATTTTCTAATGAACATGTTTATTGTAACACATATTACGATAACAATTGTGCGAAGTCTAAATAGATGCAATCTTCTCATTATTTGAAATATACATCACATTTATTACTTGGTGGTGTTAACAATGGGGATCAACGCCAGTGTTAATAATTTTTCGAAATACTATTTCTTCGATTCTCTTGCCTTTTATTTTTCAGAGTTAATCGACCTGGCAATCGAACGGCCCGTTCACAGTTTCAATTTTTAAGAAAGCCTAGAAAAGGCTCATCTTCAAGGCTTATCTTGGCAGCGAGGCTCCCAAATAAAACAGACGAGTCGGATGCCTTTGTGCTATCTCCGTTAAATCAAGGGCGGCTTTTTATTCGGGGAACCGTAACACGGTAGCGTGTCTGCTTATCTGCGTCAAGCCCCGGAGATTTTATTGGTCCCAGCTGTCCTCCGTTGGATCTCTGAAGAGTCGCGTCCCCGTTTCGTATGCAGGAGATATTAACACGCCAGAGAATAGCGCTCGGTCGTGTTCCCGTTGAACTTGCCGAATGATTTAAACGAGACGCGAAAGGCCGGAGAGAAAAGGAAGGGAGGAGGGATGGATGGAGAACCGAGTCCTGTTTGCAGTCTTCCAACGTGTCATTAAACGGAGCGATTTATCATAATTTATATCGCGCTCACCGGGCTTAACGCGACGGTCATCCGATTATGTTATTACAACCGTGGGTGTCGTTTTGATGTACGTCCTCCCCGCGGTCTTCCAACTCCTAAAATATGCACACGCCAAGCCCGACGCCCTTGACGTTCCCTCATGCATCGAATCCGCCCTTGCGACATCGAAATTTATGTAATAAACGCGCGCTCGTAACCCGACCGATACTCATTAATCGTCCGATCGAGTAATTACCCGTCCATGAGACTGAGACGATCGATCGATCCGTCTTTCTCCGTTATTGCAATTTTTTTTCGCATTCTTTATTCTGCCTTGGTCTCAATTAATTTTAAATTGTAGCATATGCCTCGATATATGTCGGCGAAGATTTGTACGATTTTGTGAAAAATATACAGTGGGGGACAAAAGTGTTCGTACACTTGGAATATAGAAATAAAAATAACAATGTTTTTTATATTATTAAGTATATTCAAATATACGTAACTGCATATTATACATTACACTTCTAAAAACAAATGAGCAAAAAACAAAGACAATAACATCACTTAGTAACTTGAAATGAATTCAAAATTCACACTACTGTAAGAAATTGCCAGGACAAAAGTATTCGTACACCACCATTTCTGTTGATAAACACAGCAGTTACGAAGGAATCACGACATTCCGATCAATGTAAACATTACTTTAGAAGACATCATGTTAGTTTCATTAATTCTAGTCGTGGCGAGTATACGTTATTAGTGAATATTTGCAATATGGGGAGAAAACGCAATGAAACTACATTGGAAGAACGAAAAATTATTATACAGTTATACGAAGAGGGCAAATCATATTGAAATATATCAGAAATACTAAAAAGATGTCGATCAATTATACAGAGTATAATAAGTAAATATAAAAAAGAGAGAACATTGCAGAATAAAGAAAGAACCGGCAAACCCCGGAAGCTAACTGTGAGAGAGGAGCGTAAAGTCGGCCGAATTATTAAAAAAAAACCAGATACCAGTGCATCAGAAATCGTGACATACCTTCAAGAATATATGCACAAGGAAGTTCGTCCGAAAACAGTACGAAGAGTGCTACATGGGGGAGGATATAACAGCAGAGTTGCGAGGTGGAAACCACTCATCAGCAAAGTAATTAAAAAAAAAGAGATTAGAATTTGCAGAAGAATACGTAAACGCTAGCGACGACTTCTGGAAGAATGTAATATTTTTCGATGAGTCGAAATTGAATATTTTTGAGTCGGATGGTTATAAAAAAAGTGTGGCGGAGAGCTAATACTGAATTGGATCCCAAAAATATGCAACCAACGACGAAACACGGAGGTGGAAGTGTAATGGTGTGGGGATGTATTGCTGCTTCTGGAGTCGGAAAATTAGTAATGATAGATAGAATAATGGATAAACATTTATATTTAAATATTTTAAAAGAAAATTTACACGAAAGTGCTGATAAATTAGGTATTGGAAGAACATTTTACTTTCAACAAGACTGTGATCCGAAACATACGGCCCATATAGTGTGTCAGTGGTTGTTATATAATACTCCCCACATGTTAGTAACTCCTCTGCAATCACCTGATTTAAATCCTATCGATCATGTATGGGCGAAACTTGAAAAAAATGTACGAAAATACAACGTAACATTGAAAGAATATTTAAAAGAAATATTAACAAGAGAATGGTGTAATTTAGAACCTGACTTCATTAAAAGTTTAGTATTATCAATGCCCAATAGATTACACGAAGTAATTCGTCAGAAGGGCTATCCTACTATAAGTATTAATTTAGAAAATTCCCGTTAAATTAATTGCAACACTTGTAATAATGAAATGTACGAATACTTTCGTCCCTGCAGTTTCTCGCCATTTTGTGAAATTTTTGCCATTGTAAGTTACGAAATAATGTAACTAAGTTTTGTTTTTGGTCATTTGTTGTTATAAGTGTTGTATACAATATAAAGCTACATATGTTTAAATACAATTAATAACATAAAAGATATTGTTGCTTTTATTTCTATATTCCAAGTGTACGAATACTTTTGTCCCTCACTGTATCTCTCGGGAAACCCAAAAGTCAATCGCTGAGAAGTGTAACATGGACGTGTCGATGAGACAATACCTATCCAGTGTTCAACACTTTGTTGTTTTAGATTAATTTTTTCACGCTACTTTTTCCAACACATTTGTGATATTTTTCTGTTTAATACGAGACCAAACGAGGCACAATTTAGATCACATTTAATCGTTTAATTCACGACACAGTAGAACCTCGATTATCTGAACCGATATCTGAATTCTCCATTATGTGAATCTAAACAGGTGTTTCATACGTAAGCAGCAATCTAAAACCATCTATGTATGTATGACAGATTTAATCTAATATTGTGGGTTAGGGTAATTGTTCTATTATTTACAAGCTCATATTCCACTGATTAGAATGAATGAATTCTGCTGTATCGTGGATGAAATAATTAACAATTGTGTTAAATAACAAATTGTGTCGTGTGTGGTGTCATAAAAAAAATCACTAGAAACAAAAAGGTTTCATTATTGATACAACTGATTAGTGTATTTTACGTTCTATGCTAGCCGTATGGATTAACGAATAGTGCACGATATAAGTAGCACATCGGTCTCGAATTTTTCCCATGTGTACATCAACAGCCAAATTATTCAACTAGAATTGTTCGTCCGTGAAAGATTGTAGAATTTTGACGAGATTCTGTTTGTGACGTAAAATCAGAATTTCACAGTGGACACAAAAGGGTCTCATTTCGGTACACCGAAATACTAGATAATAAAGAACTACTTCAAATCGCGCCAAATCGGTAATCGGAATTTGATCGAGCCCAAATTGATCCGGGTCTAATCGAATTTGTTCCGACTGCGCAAATCCATTTCGTACCAGTTCGTTCGACCCAGTAATTTCTATTTAACCTAACTTCAAATCCTACAACCATTCCGAAACTGAATCCCGCAAGAGTACCAGGAAACGTCCGATAATAAAACCAGATTTGAAAATCATCCGAAAAACCTGGTCCGCTCCGAAGTTATAATCGCCGCGGCTCGGCGTGAAATTTTTATCGGGAACAAAAAAGATTAACGTAATTTATGCACACGGCTAAACCGCGAAAAATACACGTTCCGGATGGGATCACTCGCAGCATCCATTTGTCGACGATAACGCGCGAAAAATCGTATTTGCGTGGGACGTTCGCGCGACGGCGTAATCTTTTTCGGCCGTGCGACCACCACACACACACACACATACACACACACACCACACACATTTCGCGCAATTTCCCTAAGTACGGCTAAACACTTTCGCGGCCCGCCTACCAAATTGTCGCGCTCGCTGGCATAATGGCAGCGAGTATCAATTGTCGAAATGGTTTCGATTATATGCTAGTTTCAGCAGAGTACAGATCCAGCAGCCAATCAAGTGTCTGACGAAGTCGATTAATGGCTCGCCAAAAATATTGTCAAGAATAATTATTGAGAATTAATATCTCTTTACTTGGTCCGACGGATTAATTTTGATACAGTTTTAATGGCGGTATTACGGGAGAATTTTGTGAACAAACATTATTCTGGCAACATCGATTACTAGACTGCGGGATTTTATGTAGAATAAAAATTCAAATTTTTGAAATGGTTTTTATTTGATTTCATGTAACTGCTACGATACATTAATGTGTAATTCTTTTTTGGCGCATTGAACGTAATGTATTTTCATCGTGATCACAGGGAAGTGTAAATAACTGATGGGAAAGTGCAAATATTGACAGAGATATGCAGAAATCCTTTTATAAAATGAAGTCTCAACTGTCTGTTCTAAAGTATTTCAACGACGTGGAGAGTATATAGACACACGTGCGATTTAGCTGGCTAAAATGAAAAAATAATAAGGTTTGATTGTCTTGCGTTAACGCGAGTTCGCGAATTATTCGTAGAGCTGCGAGTGTTTATACAGCGTTGAAGAAATAGAGCACTAATTTGATCAACGAGCAGGAAAATGAAACTCAAACATTTAGTAGAATTAAAACTGAACATTAAACGGTACAACTGAAATACAAGAAAATAATCATTTTCACTCTTTCAGCTCTTCGAATCCTATTACGGATATTCGGTTTTCGAATTTCGATCCGCCGCGAGAAGGGATTGCTCGTCCCGCGCGGGTTGCAAATGACTTTTCGGTAGAAACAGTTTATAAATGGACCGTTACCGAGGGCTGATGTTTATTCGAATCAGTATAAACTTTCCGCAGGTAAGCCGGAGCAATTTTCATCCCCTTGTTTACGCACCGGCCGGATCTAAACGCGAACGAGCCTTAAGCCGCAATCAAACGAACAGCTTTTAAACGCGTTACGTAATCTCATTCCAGAAAGTGGTTCAATGTAGTATTCACGTGTGTTTATACGCTACGAATTTCAGCTCGCGGCTTAATCGATTTGAACATAACCGTGGCCGCCCACGCGGGGCTAAAACGGCACGTACCGCGAGACACCCACGCTTCTATAATTGTCGGAAGTTTAATGCTGACGCACGGAATTCGTTCTATCAACCGAAATCCCGCTGATCGTCCGGTACATATACACATCCGATAACAAAGATCGAACTGAATGGTATCGCAGTGACTAAGCCACTCCCGTCGAAACGCTGACGGGAAGATCCGTCTCATTGGGGACAGTCGAATGTCATCTCCATTTTATATCGACCCTCTATCTAACCTGCTATCCCTTGCGCAACTGCAAATCGAAGACCTCGGTGCAAAAACCGGCTACATCCTGAAAATTGTTCAACCCTCGGACGACGGACCATTCTTACAATTTTATAATCGGCGGTGGTTAGGATTATCCGCGACTTTATTTATCATTGAAACTTCAAATAAAATTGGAACCTGAGTAAGTAAATAACGACGTTGATATTCTCGCTTAAAACACACCCAGGCTGAGATCTCGACGAGTTTAACCCCTTGCCCTACAATATCGAGTCAGACTCGTGATGAAGATTCTGAACAGGGTCAAATAAATATGTTTCTTATTAATTTCCCTTAACCCTTATGTGGGCAATCGGGTACCCGGGTACCCATTTCTATGTTTTCTCTAATAATTTGTTATGTTTTTATGAAGATATCGCAAAACCGCCCTGGATCCCCATTATTTAGAAGGTTCTCTGTCGATTTATGGTTCCAGAATTAAAATTGATGCAAAACATATTAAATAATAAGGCTTCAATTTTATTTATACGGTTGTTGGGTAACCGGATACCCGGGTACCCATACATAGAAAGTGTAGTTGGATGCTTATGAAGAGAAGTTTTACAACACAATCATACAACACACAAATTTTTTCAATTGGTATTATTTATTTATTAGTATAGTAGTTTACTATTATTAACCAATAATAGGACAATTTTTACAAACTGTCACAGTATTTGCGTGTTCGTCGGAAAACTGGTTTTATACAGTTTTGACAATATTTTCGTGTCTTTCTACGTTTTCTATCAGGGTCAGCTTGGTATATATAACATGAGCCTACAACTCTTTTTCGTCCAGTTTTATCTCGTTGTTGTACAGTGCCTGAATTTGAAGGAACGTCGCTCATTGTTGGTAACTTATGCAGCATGCTTTCTATTGCTAATTTACAAGAGAAATGTCTCATCACTTGAACATTGGTTGATCGACTTCTAATTATTGGAAGACAAAGTTCCTCTCCCACTTGGCGTAAAAATATTCGGCGATTATTGGATTTGTTAGGCAACATATCGTTATTAGAAATATATATGATGTATGAGGCAAGAGCAGCAATATCAATTATGTTAAAAAAATGCTAATGGCCATCTGTTAGTACGTCTTTGTGTACTGTATCGTCTCAACATTTGATCCATCATGTCGACACCAGATTTTCTTTTATTATGGAAGTGGACTATTTCTGGTTTCCTCTTTGGCCCAGAAACAACATTATCATTGTGCATTGTGGATAGTAATACAACAAACTTTTCTTTTTTTGGCACATACGAATATATTGTAACATTTTGGTTGTGACCAAATAAAGTTGAATACTGTTGTACTGTTGTGTAAGTCGAAGAGTCAAATACCGTACATCCACATACGAATAACATAAAAGTTTGATCTTAGCATTGAGTTATACTATTTTTTGAAGCAGTTGCTTCACTTAAACTGTTTAAAACAATACTTAGTATACCATAGGAAAAAAACTAAAAGTTATGTGAAAGCATGAAAGTAAAATTGTCACTTTATTTTTTATATATCGGTACCGAACGCTCGGGGTATCCGGGTACCCCGGTTACCCAACAACTGTGAACAGTTTGGTTGCCCACATAAGGGTTAAACCGAAATAAAATTCTATTTTGGCGTAGTTAATGTGCAGCTATTGGAGAACATATAGGCATACAACACAGATATAAATTTTCTCCCTTTTTTAGGAAATTACAAATTACAAAAGACTTCTAATCACTGAAACCGTGAAATAAATCGTAGTGCAAGGGATTAATACAATTTTTGCATATTTCGAACAATGGTATTTGACTCGTTGTTTTCGTCTTTGCAAGGATCAAGCGAACTCCGTGTTTCCTGTCGTTCTTTAAACCTGAAATCGATTATTTCATTTGTTAACAACGACAGTACCGAGTGTTGTGACCGGCATTTCAGCCGACTTCATTTTTCATGATAAGGTAAATTAATAGTCACGAAGATTGATGATCCGTTTTCCGTCTTTTTGTAAGCGGGGAACAATGTTCGTTTTTCTCCTTCTCTTCGCGAGGTTTATGTTTGTTGTCACTTAGAAGAATTAATAATTCTCCGTTAAATTCTCGAGGCTAGGGACGCGATTCGCGGGCGGAAAAGATTGAAAACAAAATTGGCGTAACTCGTCGGCAAAAAGAGTCATACGTCTCGCGGCACGACGTGTAACAAGATTTTCCACCTATCAGGGAGCGTGTCGCGTTCGCCGCGCTTTTACTTCGCGACGACTCGACGCAACGAAAGCTCGAAAGCATTCATGCTACGCGCTCTCGAGAGCAATCGCAATCCCTGGCCTGTCGAACTCTTTGCATTCATGGCGCCGTGCTAGCGAAAGCGTTTACCGGCTGTTTGAAGAAAAAAGAGTTAGTCCCTTTGAGTCTTTATCTTTTCAGAGAAAGGCTTAGGGGATAGATGTAACGTTCGTAACAATGATGATAATGTTGCAAACACGGAAAGCCTAAGCGAAAAAAGCAAAAAGGAAGGACAAAATAGAAAGACGTGGAAAACCACTAAATGCAATCAGGGCTGCGAAACCCTTGATCACATAATATGGCAATACGAATTGTATAATTCACAAAGACGCAAACTAACAAATGCCCTACTTAGAGTATGGGCCTCCAACTACCTCTTAGTGTAGACACACTTATAGCGAAGCCAAATATTATAGCTTGTATTAGTATCCACTCCTTTTTCACACAAAAATTGTAATCTACATATTTAGTGTTAACGGACCTTGTTATTATACTTACTTGTACTATTATTGTATCCTTATTCTACTCTTACTGTATTTTATATTATGATATTCACTCGTATTATCCCTGTAAAGCGAAATAAACCCAAAAGGGTTTGAATGCTTACAATTGGACCGTTTATTTTGTAAGTCCTTCTTTAAAAAAAATGAGATATGACGTAATTTATGCTTCATTTAGTGTAAACTTGTTGTTTATAACTAATTAGTATTTAATATCTTAAAAAATGCCAATGCGTTGCTCAATTTAAAATTGGCCGGTAAAAGAAATTGCGTAACCATTGATTATGAAAGTGGTGTAAGTCCAATTTTATCCAATTTGGGTTGTCCAGTCTTTGGAAAATAACATTGAGGTAATTGATCATAAATTTTTACTCTCCGGACATTCGTATCTTCCAAACGATGCAGATTTTGGTATCATAGAAATGACATTACGAAAAAAGAATTTCCTGTACACACCACAGGATTATTATGACGTTACAAACTAATGTAGACAACATAATAAATTTATTTTACACGAAATGAAACGGGAGAATTTCGTTTCAACAAAAAATCTACAAAACGCAATTAAAAAACAGATAAGAAGAAATACTAATGGAGAAAAAGTAAATTGGTTGCAAATATGTTGGATGAGATTTTGCAAAAGTGCACCGTATACTATTTTATATAAAACATCAATGGAGGACACAGAATTTAAGACTCTAAATTTATCACCTACATGTCGGGGAAGACCGCCAAAATTTGAAAAAATCTCCCTGGCGCCTTTGTATCACGATGCCAGCCCTATTACATACGAAAAATATAAGGATATGCAGCAGCTATTACCTTATATACTTCCTGTGCATCATGAATATTTCAAAACATTGGCACATGAAGAGCATAAATAATTAATAATACCAATATCTTGTGTTAAACCTAACAATATATAAATATAATTAATGTTCAAAATAAAAAATACTAATTCTATTTTATTTCTTGTTATTATTTATAAACAAAATTGGATTAATATGAAATATATTTTAAGTGATATTTGTTATTTCAAAATTGAAATTAAATGATATTTACAAATGACTAATTATGAAAGTGGTGTAAGTCCGTTTGCAGCCTGGAAATATATATTATTTTAGTTAAATTCGCCTAAAAGAAATTTATATAATCAAATTACATATTGATAAATTAGTAGAAACATTCCCAGACTTCACATAATTAACCTATATTTTTTAATTGTCAGATCTGCTAACATTTAATTTTCTCGAAACAAAAGAAAATGGACTTGCACCACTTTCAAAATAAACGGTCCAATTAATAAAAAAAAGAAATATTTGAACTGTGGGGTTCCTGTGAATAAAATTGATGTCGAGTCGCAGGAGTAGAAAAGGGTGAAACGAAACACACACGACTCCGCTCATCCTTAGTTTTCCACAAAGTTACATCGCGAAATGTTCAGCTTCAGAACACAGTAACAGAGGTTCCATTTAAATCTGCGAGCCACCCCATAGAACGTTTTGTCCCGAATCCATTTAGGTGCAGCCCCGTTGTCTCTGCTCGGCATCTACGCTTCTCACGTTGATCCGGCGCGTAGATTACGGGGATTAGCCAGCCTCCTGGACAACGAATTATATCCGGCATTCTATATTCTAGGGAATAATATAATACAATCGTTTGTTCGATTATACGGCCGTGGGTCTGTGTGCTCGTCCGGGCTTGCTCGCCGGACACGGCAAGGGCGCCATTAATAGTTCACCCCCTTAGATGGTTAGCCATGATTCAGAAGATCGGGACGCGTTGCCCACTACGGCAACACGTTCCCCGTAACATTATCACCGGACCGTGTGTACAGTCTGGACCGTAAGCGATACCGCCCGCGGGTCCCAGCACAATATCGCGTTTGTTCGACCCGAAAAACGCCACGTGGGTGTTGTTGCTTCTTTCCCTCCTCCATTCTTCTTCCGCGGAAATGTGCTCGGTGAAATTGCTGTTTCAAATTTAATGCGTCCCGAAGAAACACAGTTTCTATTCAAATTTCACGAAATTTAATTCGTAATTTGATGGCAAACACCGTCGCGTCCTTCAGGGGATGCAGTAATCAACTGGGGCCTCTCTGTGTCCCGTTCCTATTAGCTATCAATTGTTTTTTTTCATTTCATTGAATCTCCTCCATTCTTCTATTCAAATTTTTCGAAATATAATTCGTAATTTGATCGCAAACATCCGCGTCGCTTAGCGGATGTAGAATCTACCGGGGACTTCTATTTTATTGAATCTCCTCATCTCCGATTCTGTAATCAAATATAACGCGTCGCATTTAGTCAACAATTTTTGCGATTGTAAAATTGCCACGCTAAAGAAAGCACGCATCAACGAGGTGTCGGTTTAAGTATAATTTGGGGAATATTTAACAGCGTGTTAAGCAGCTTCCTGTTGTCGTGATCGAGCCGAACGCACTCGGATCACGTCCAACCAAAACATTTGCCAACTCAAGCATTCCCGTTTAACGAACGCTTGAGTCTCCGAAGCGAATGGTAGTGTCCGTTTCGCGAGATCGGTGGAAATGTTCTAACGTTACGCTGCTCTACGACTAATTCCGGTAAAGAGCATCTTTAACGAACCACCGCTGCCAAACGAATTCGGCAGTCGAAGCACCATTGGCCATATCGACTCCGAAACTGGGTACCAAACTCATCCTGGACTCTGATACCTATTGGACTCGTATATCGGATCTTGATGCAATCATCGAGGAAAATTGCGAATTTATGGTTTATTTCCCGATAGCTGGAGAAGAAGTTTATAATAGCTGTAATAATAGAGGGGAAAATAATACTGTATGGGGTGTACAGCTATTATGGCAGCAATTATCTTCTTTCGAAAATTAGATATTTAATACTGATTGCTGGACTGCGGATCTTCATGTATAATTCCAACTTGCATGGATTATTTTGTTAAATAATTGGAAAGTTCAAATGAAAAGCGTGAAGAATTTTAAAAATGTACAAATGTCAATACAGATAGCAGATAATTCTTAATTCGGATAGTAAAGTACAGGTGTAAAGTAGACAGGGATAAAATTTGAAACGGGAATTTTTTCGCTCTATAAACTGTTTAATGTTTATACTATTTTTGCAATGATCGACTCAAAACCAAGAGGTTCATTTTGCCCACGGACTGTACACTAGCAGAATTTAATTCTGGAACATGCTCACAGCGAAATTACACAGTGAACTTCCAGAGATCCCCTTTAACTTTGCTGCCAGAATGTTTAAGAAATAATTTTCACTCGCTCACTTGAGTTTCACTTAGGTTTCACGGCGATTTATAGTTTCGCTTGTGTAACGTAATACATATTAGGGTAATCTGTGTTTTAGGGTTTGGTTTAATAACACCGTTCCCTCTTCTGTACTTCGCCTCAGCTAGCCACATGAATTATTCATAATATTTCATTTTATTTCAACTTATTCCACCTCCTTTACTCTATTTTCCTTGCGCTCTTTTTCTCGTCTCGTATGCCGGTGTCCTTTCACTCGTTTTGTTTATGAAATATGTAACGTTGGTTACATCTGATATTATTTTCACTTTGCTCTCGCCTTACCACTTCTCTGCACTACAATTTTATTGTGTGTTACCAGTCGTGCGCGATAAACACAACGGTGCATATAGGGTTTCAAACAGAGCGCAATTATAAGTTCTGCATAATTTCATCTAATCGCATTCACACTACCAGACTGCGTATCATTATGCATTTACGGGGTGTGCAGATTTGTGAAATACAAGAAAACAATAGTAAAAACAACTAATAACATTTTAGTCTTACAATGAGGAATGTTTTGGTTCACCAAGAACAAATTTCTGATTTTGTATGTATTGGAAAAATCCACTCTGAGAATTGGCTAGAAAATATTAAAAATATATTCTCTTCTAATCGAAATGCGAAAAAACTAACTGAATTATTATTAGCTTACGAAAAGACATAGTTCCAGCCAAGTGTAATTACACTTCGGGACAAAAAGATAGCACATCACATATTTTTTCTCGTTTGAATACTATAAACTGAAGGAAATCAATTTTTTGATATGTGAAAAACTTGACAAAAAAAAAAAAAAAATTAATAAAAATCAAACCTCAATATTTTGTAGAACCTCCTTCACATTTAAATGACTTCAATCATTCTGTTTGGTAAAGATTTATACATATTTTTAATACTTTTTTGGCTAATATTCTCGCACTCGTCCACAATACATTGTTTTAAATCGTTAATATTTTGAAATTGTCTGCCATTTTGATATACGGCTCTGGCAAGATGTCCCCAACAATTTTCGATAATGTTGACGTTGGGGGATCTTGCCGGCCAATCTAAAACACGAATATTCTTCGAAGAAGAGTATTTCCGTTTACACATAACTGGCTACAAAAAGAAGCTCGATGTATGGGTTCCTCGTGAGTTGAGTGCGAAAAACATGATAGAGCGAATTAACATCTGCGATGCGCTGCTGAAGCGCAATGAAATCGAGCCATTTCTGAAACGAGTCATAACCGGTGATGAAGAATGGATCACGTACGACAATCGGAAGCGTCGAAGATCGTGAACGAGGGATGGCGAGGCGTCACAAGCGTTCGCTAAGCCAGGATTGACACCAAAAAAGATGATGCTGTGTGTGTGATGGGACTGAAAGGGAATCGTCCACTATGATCTACTTCCAGTTGGTCAGACGATTGATTTTTAACTCTACTGTGGACAACTCGAGAGATTATGCCAGGCAATTGAAAGAAAACGGCCCGAATTGAATAACAGAAAGGTGTTGTCTTCCACCATGACAACGCCCGACCACACACTTTTTTGATGACCCGTCAAAAATTGCAAGAGCTTGGTTGGGAAGTTTTAATGCATCCACCGTATAGTCCAGACACAGCACCCTTTGACTATCACATGTTCCGATCTCTGCAGAACTCTCTCAATGGAATTACAGGCGGCCCTCTACTTTCGCACAATTCGCTATTTCGCACATTTTTAAAGATTCAACTGTTTAATCCTCTGCGATCGGATGTCCCCTCTTACAATGTTGTTCGGATCAAGAGAACAAAACAGTTTCAGTCTTGCATTAGGGCGTGCGTCAACGTGTTGTGTGTTTTGCTGATTTATTTGTTTAAGTTTAAATATTTCGCCCTTATAAATTGATAAACATGAGTCAGAAACGGAAAAACTGCAGTGTTGATACGAACAAAAAGAAATTAAGGACTCGTAAACTTCATACGATCGAGACAAAGATGGAAATAATTAAACGTTCTGAAAACGGTGAATCTTTTGCTTCAATCGGACGTTTGTACGATGTAAACAGATCTACGATATGTTCAATTTTGAAAAACAAGAGTAAAATTAAGGAATACGTTCAAAATTGTGGAAATATATCTTCAAAGATTGTTTCCAAAAGACACAGCATAGTGATGGATGAAATGGAAAGATCTTTGTTATCATGGATTGATGATCAACATCAAAATAATGTCCCTCTGAGTTTTTCAATTATTCAAGCTAAGGCTCTTAGTTTGCATGAAGATTGGAAGACTATATTAAATGAAGATTCTAACACGGTATTTCAAGCAAGTAATGGCTGGTTTGACAAATTTAAAATGAGATATTCTTTACATAATATTAAATTCACTGGAGAATCGGCCGATGCAGATAAAGATGCTGCGAAAGAATTTATTTCCTTATTATCCAAAATTATTGAAGATGGAGAATATTCTCCTAGTCAAATATTCAATGTAGACGAGACGGGTTTGTTTTGGAAAAAAATGCCTAATCGTACATTTTTATCGAAGGGAGAATCAGTTGCTCCTGGACATAAGCCTTCCAAAAACCGATTGACATTACTTCTTGGTGGAAATTTAGCTGGTGATTTAAAATTGAAGCCATTGTTAGTTTACCAAGCAGAAAATCCCAGAGCATTGAAAGGAAAAAATAAAGAATTGCTTCCGGTCATTTGGAAATTAAATAAAAATGCCTGGATTACTGTGTTAATATTTAAAGATTGATTCACTCAGCATTTTGTGCCGACAGTTAAACAATATTGTAAAAATAATAATTTACAATTTAAAGCATTATTAATCTTAGAGAATGCTCCAGGACACCCAAAATCTCTGCAGAATGTATACCCGGAAATCAATGTTGTGTTTCTTTCTCCAAATACTACCTGCCTCATACAGCCCATGGACCAAACAGTGACAGCTACGTTTAAACGATATTATACGAGGACAATAATGACTAAGGTATTCAAGGCAACTGACAGGCAAGATTGGCCAACATTAACAGATTTTTGGAAAAATTATAATATATGGAACGCAATAAATAATATTGGAGACTCGTGGGCTGAAATAAAAGAGTCGACAATGAAAGGTTCCTGGAAACAATTATGCCCAGAAATGATGAGCGATTTTATAAATTTTGAAGAAACACCGGAAACTCTCACAGATGAAATAGTTACCTTAACGAATGAACTAAACTTGGACGTCAACAAAGAAGATGTTAATGAGTTGATTGAATCTCACTCAGCACCGCTATCAAATGAATACTTAATTGAGCAACAATCGAGTAACAGTGAAATACACACTAAAAGTGAGGAAGAGGAAGCTGATAAAAACGTCAAGACTTTGACAATTAAAAATATGAATGAAGTCTTCACGCATCTTGATAAATTTTTTACTATAATGGAAGAATGTGATCCCAATGGAGAACGTATATCTCAAGTACGTAGGACAATTGAGAAAGACACAGCATGTTATAGAAATCTTTATGAAGAAAAGAAAAAGAAGGGTGGTATTCAACTAACTCTTGACAACTTTATAAAGGAAACACCCGAAAGAACTTAACACGCCTCTTTAACTTCATTATGTATACATATTGATAGATAAATACTTTAAAGCACAGTTTTTGGTGCATATTTTTTTACATCCCTCTACTTTCGAACATTCAACATTCGCACACACTTTCAGGCACCAATTATATGCGAAAGTCGAGGGCCTACTGTAAGTTGCTTTCAAAAGAAGCCTGCGAAAACCACTTGATTCAATTTTTCAACCAGAAACCACAAAAGTTCTTCACCGATGGCATCATGGCTCTACCCGAAAAATAGCGAAACATTGTTGATAATAATGGAGCATATTTGGTTTAAATAAAATCATCTTCACACTATAAGGAAAAACCAGCTGAATTTTACTAAGAAAACGCCACGAACTTTTTCCCTGACCCAACAGAAGCGGGCCACCGTGCGTCGCTTTCGACCATACGGACCTCCGCGGGCGGGATCCGCGAATTCGGCGAAAATAGAGCTGGAAGCAACTGAAAACTGCGTCTGGAGACGAGAGTAACACGCGGCTAATTTCATTTCGCTTTGGTCATAAAACGAACGAGGAGCAGGCCCGGCCCGGCGACCGAGAAGCGGCGGAACGAGGGAAATCGTTGACAGGTAGGTCACGCTCCGTGGCACGTCAGTTCCCGTAATACCGGCGGGCAGGTGCGGGCACGGGGATGGACGGGTCAGGGGTTCGCCTCGAAAACGCTTCAAGCCGGAAGCGCGGAAGAAAAGAGCGCAAAAAGAACGGGACGCGGAGGACGAGGGTGGAAAGATGCATGGGGTGGGGAAGGGTGGCCGAGAAAGGGAGAGCCGCGGCGACGGGGGGACAGTTCTTGGCTGTTCGAACAAAGAAGCCAATCTAGCGGGCTTGAACCCGCAAACCTTTTCTGCGGGCGGACAACCACCTCAGCACCACTCGGGTCGGTTTCGCGAACGTGGCCGAGACAGGTGCCAACGCGACCTCCGCCACCGACGACGAACGTCCACCGTGGATTCAAACGACGCTACGTGGCGGTGTGTATGTGGGAGTGACGCTCTTTACGAGGCTCCCCTATCTATCTAGGATCTTCCGCGCGGCAAAATTTGCAGTCGGTCCGTGTCCCCGTTTTATGAACTCGGACGGTTTCTTGTTTGATCACATTGTTGGCTCCGGGCTGGCATCGCGGAGCACCGGGGAGCACAGCTAGCTAACAGCGAGACCCAACTATAGTAAATGGAAAATATGCGTTAGTGTAGGTTAATTGCGGAATTGCGCTCCGGCGAAACGTGTCCCTCAGGAAAAACTATCCACATTTCCACTCGGACTGCTTCAACGTCGAATGAAACGCATTGGCTTTTTCCAAGTCAAATACAGTGCCAGCCATATATGTACTTACGTACACTTCATATTTTAATTTTAAAACCTGACTTATTTCTACGGAACTCAGATGGTAGTATCAACAATTTATTTCTACGAGTGTTAGACCCTGATGTACATATCTGCAGGAGAACTTAAACTTATTGCGAGAGAGAATAAGTATTTTGTAAATATTTTGTTGCAATCTGTCGGTTTTTTAGCGGACAAGTACTTACGTACGTTACTGTATTGCACAGTTAAGCCAAATGTAAACAATATTTACTAGTATTTGCTGAGCAGTGTTTACAGTTAGACAGAGTTGTGCAGAATTACAATTGAATTACTCCAGGAATTAGAATTACAAAGTAATTGAACTACATTGTGATTCAATCATATTGTAATTTATAATTCAGATCTTTTCGCTCAATTAATTTGCAATTGAAGTACAATTGTAGTACAATTATTATTAGTTTGTAATATTAAATTACATCAATTACGAATTACGATGTAATTAAATTAAAATTACAAATTAAAGAATAATAAAGTAATAGGTAATAAGAGGTTGAAAAATCCCTGTGAAGGCTTCAAACGGAAGGAATTTTTTATGTATAAATTTATAATATCTGAACAGAAATAACTTCTGCGTTATAAATTTTTTAAATTTCAAACATAAATATAAAAAGCAAAAGACAGAAACATGTATCTACTTTACCTAAGTTACGATATATGTAAAAGAAAAAAATAACGACAATCATCTAACGAGACTCATTAAACAAACATTAATATTATATGTAAGAAAAATGAAATATATTATCTAGTAACAAGAAACCGAAAAATGGAACGTTTTTAGCTTACTACTAACCAATAAAAAGTGTGCTGCAGTTATCAAAAATAAAGGTCTACGTACGAAACATTAATGTATTATAATTGTTAAAGAAAGAAGTGAAAATATAGGTGTTTCGATGTGTACTTAACTATGTGTCCGCAGAAAATTTGACGTTTCAGTATAAAGATATAAAAAACTTTTTAATTACAGTAAGTTTAGGAAATCTATTTTGATATCTTAGTATATATATTGTAAACTTATAAAAAATATAATTGATTTTCGTATACTTGTTTAACGTATAAGTATTCAGAAAATAATATTTAATATTATTAATTGAACCTATATGGCTGCCACCGTATGTTTGGTCGGTGTCCATATTACAGTTTATTCAGCAATACAGAAATACAGGTATTTACATACAGTTTACTCAATTAGTTATTATCAGAGTCTGTGAAGACATTAAACGAATGTAAGCATATTACCGAACTGCTGATCTTTATGGAAAATAAAAATTTTACTAGTCAATTGTTGAGAATGCTCGAGACTGGAGCTACAAACCTCATTGTTTGCAGTTACATAATTTTTAACATATTGGGTTTGCAACTAAGTAATTGCCGATTTGTTCAATGAAATAAAAGAGTTTTTTTTTTACTTGGAATGAACTTTAATCTATGATGTATTTTCCATTTTGTTCGATGACCTTTTGCCATCTTTCTGACAACTTGAAAATTCCACGCTCGTAGAAAGTCTGATCCTTTTCGGCTCGTTATAGTTATAGTTTCATCTATAACTGAAATCGGCAATTACTTAGTTGCCAACCCAATATATTTACTTCGAAGGGCTGTGTTTGACCCTTATGATAAATAAAAACTGCCTGTTGTCTGCAAAGATTTGTTCGAATATGTTTTCTTGCTTCCAGTAAGCACGGGAGATCTCCGGACACTCGCTTCCAACAAAGCTTCAAGCTCATCGCGAACAACAAACATTGACTCGTGTATCGATGTGCAGAAGGACAATCTACCGTCTCGATCTGACGTGAGGATTCTCGAGCGAAGAAGTTCAAAAGCTAACAATTTGTTCTCCGGCTAGCAACTTTCAAAAGTCACGGTCGAATCACGGTAAATGAAGACGAGCGATCGATGCACACCAACGCGGAAAGCAGCCCCGGAGTCGCAGATAGTTAAGCGAAACTTGTTCCGGTGTCTCGATTGAATCGAGAACCGGTGTCGTGATTCCGTATGCCGGGAAGGGAAAAAAGTTTCTCGGATTCCGGCTCTCTGATTCGAGTGCAAGCTTAGACTCATCCTACCCCGACCAACTAATTGCCGACTGTCCTCGTCCTTTTAAAAGCCGGGCCGAGAAACTTCGTCCCTTCGATCCGTCCCTTCACTTTCACTCTCTCCTCCATTTTCCTCGGATTTCTGGCTAGCTCGCGGCTACTTTAATATTCGAACAACAGCACGGTCTTGAACCTCGCGCTTCGCGTTTCAACTAAACGCGAACAGAATGTTTTAATGCTTTGAGACACGGTTTCCATATAATTTGTTTACGTATAGTTTCCAATCCCTCTATTAAAAATTATTTCTTGTATTTTTAATTGTACGAAACAGTAGCCATATACAAGGCCGTTTCTTACCTCGATAATCTTAATCTTTAACACGTTGACTGCCATGTCACCCATATGTGGGTGACGGAATTATTTGTCCAGGTTTTAAAATAAATTTTTACGTTAATATTATGTAAATTGTACCAAACTTGATTAGGATCTATAAAATGTAAGAAAGTTGGGGGAGGACTACTCAATGTCATACATTTAATTTTTTTCAATTTTTATACCCTCAAATAACTTACTTTAATTTTTTATGGAATTTTTGAGGATTCTGGTTTGGCAGCCAAAGTGTTAATTCTTTTTATTCTAAAAATTATTTTTATCCTACTTTTTAAATTTCACCAGCTCGTTTTTGGCATAAAAATGATTCTTTGATGAGAATCTTGGGAACATAAACGTCGACGAATAGTTTCTATGAATTATTCTAGTCGAGTACTTCGCAGATGTTAAGTATATAAATGTCTTGCACGAATGTTGCTTGAATTACACGAATACTTGAGGTCAGACAATTACATAAGGCTGTTTGATTAACTAAAGAGAACACGAGAAACGATTCGTTCCGATGCTACAGGAATTTTCAGACAGTGTGCAAATCAAATATACAGGCTGCAGTGGTAACAATGACGCAATCACGTGCGAGTTAATTCATCGGGCAAAAATAACTCGAAAATGTAGAACAATATTTTCATACTGAGTGCTGTGTTCCCGAGAAAATCAACATTGAAAGTTTATTTGACGCGCGCACGTTCGTGCTCGCAATCAGTAGAAACGGTATGTAATGACCAGACGTAAGCGCGTGGTTCCATTCAACAACATGTGCGCCCGTTTCAAATGTAAAGCCAATTTTCTTGAAAAAGGAACTTCGTGGAAAATTGGACACTTCGCAAGAAATTTCTTAAGCGAATGATTTTCCAACAAAAAAATTTCAAGCTAGATCTCGCAAAATTTCATCTTACTTTAAAGGGTCTTTCTAATTGCACGCTCTGCTAAGGCACTTTTCGGAAATTGTTCAGAAGAGCTCAGTATTACAATTCCAAACTTGGTACGTTCATTAACTGACATTCAGAGAATCCACTCAAATTTTTGGAACTAACAATTACAATTTCCCTCCCAGGACAAATATAGAAATATAGAACAGGAGAAATATAGAAATGGCTTCATTAAATTTTTCTGCAAAAAGTTTGTTTGCTTTCTGTGTTGCAAGTTGATTGTTTGGTTTTTAGGATACTAAAAACGGCTAGTGCCAAGTACTCTGTTTCATTCTTGCACTCCTAAAAAATTGCAAAAGAAAAACAAGCTTATAAACAGCCAAACCAGGAAGCGTTAAATTTTTCTTTTAGGAAATTGCATTACCGTGAAGAAGACTGAAACAACAGTGATGGTAAAATTTTGTAAGGGTTTCGTGGGAGTCTTTTCAGGGTACCCAAAGGATCGGAGGAGCAAAGAGCCGACTCAATCTTCATTTCGTAGGTTTTACCGTCGGTTTGCCAGACGAATTTCCAATAGTTTTTACTTTCTCGGTAAAACCTTTCGCCTCGACGTCTCTAATTGTCCAATAAGGAACGCGGATGGGGGTCCTTGAGGGCCGAGGTCAGGACCGACGTGAAAGGTCCTGCGCATTTGTCAGATTAAACGAGAAGTCGTGAAGGGTTCGCGAAGCTAATCGCGTAACTCGCTCAAATGAGCTGCACTGTATTCGGAATGGCGCCAGTCGGTAGATGCAGTCGCGGGGCTTTCTGAAGCCAAGCAATCGAGCCGTCCAATCGGACCGGTCTCCGACACGAGCAGGGCTGAAATTGTTCGTTTATCCTGCTCGCTGAAATGTACCTTGCTTCTCTAAATGTTTTCATACTACATTCATATTTATTATTTCCAAAATTCGTCGCAACGTCCGCAACGAAAAATATTAGGTTGCCCCAAAAATTCGTTTTCATTTAATCGATCAACGCGAAATCAGAATAGCAGCTTAACCCTTGAGTGGCACCATGTTTTTTCAGACTACGAGTTATGCGACCGATGAATACAACTTTGTAGCGAAGACTGTATCTATTTAGAAGGAAATATCAAAATTTCACTAGACTATTTCTCTCAAAAATGGCATACATCTGGAAAAAATGTTAAATTTTCAGGAAAGAAAGTAGCTAAAAAATTGTTCGTAACGAAAAAGATTCTCTAGCTTTTCGAATGTAGATTACTAAAAAGATTTTTGGTTTTTTCTTCTAGGTCAAACATTCTGGGAGTTTCAGCCGCAGAGCTCTCTCTGTAAGAATAAGTTATCGTTACAGAGCTCTCGAACAAAATTGGTATAAAAGCTTTTTGTTCGCACTTCAAAGTCTGTGTAACAAAAAATTCTCAAAATTAACACTTTGACTGCCAAACTAGAAATGAAATAAAAATTGAACAAAATTATATATATAGTATATGATATTGAGTAGTCCTCCAACTTTTTGGCATTTTTCAGATCCTAATAAAATTTGCTACGATTAATATATTCGCGTAAAAATTCATTTTAAAACTTGGACAAATAATACCGTTATCCACATAAGGGTGACATGGCGGTCAACGTGTTAAACTTGTTTTTCACGCTCTAGAGTGAAAGAAGAATGTAAAAGAGAAAAATTCAAATTGTTGTGCGGATGGTTACAATACAAATTAGGAACAAAACGTTGTATCGTCCGTTTTGGGAAGGAAGATGGCGGGAGAGTGCGTTGACCGCGACGGACAGCCGCCGTCGCTCTGATTTCTGCCGGATAGAAGGACAGAAGGATAATAGATAATGGTAAGAGAGATAATAAGGAAGGATCGTCGTAGGTAGACCACGTTCGCGCGAGATAATATCAGGCGTGTCTGCGTTACTGAACGATTACTATTGCGGAATGGATGGTCCGCGGAGCGAGTACGCGCGATTACGAAGTACGAGGTACGCGGGAATGCGGATACTGCGGTCACGTTTCGGATGAAACTTGGAAGAAAGGTCGCGTAAAACCCGTGGCCTTAGCATGAAGTCTTAATGAACCCGGTAATTAGCATTTTTACGAATGTCTTGAATTTCTGGGCTGAACCTTCTTCACTGACGCACGAGCGAAACGTTTCAGATTTGAACGCACGGTGGCCTGAGGATCTCGATATTTTTATAATTTGTAGAGATCATAAAACAAATACATTTAGAATTTTTCTAGTCCATAGACTTTGTCACTGAACCTACCGCCATCGGTTGAATCGACCGGTTCCATCTTTTTATTTTAAAGCTATTGAAAGTATAAAAATATTTTCATAAGAACTACATTTTAAAAATGTATGCTTTCACTTTCACTCTTTCTTTTGCATACATACAGGGTGTCCAAGTTTTTTCCGGCCAAACTTTGCCAGCGTGTTCTACATGCAAAAGAAAGAAAAAGATCTTATATGAACATATGCTCTTAAATGTTTTATTAAGGAGTTATAACTAATAATACAAAATGATAATGAACTGGCATTTCGTCGACACAGCGTACGAACGTATCATGAATATCTCTGTTTGTGTTTACATAAAGTCTTATGTTTACTTGCTGAAGTAGTTGATATCGACATTTTTTATTAACGTTTTATTAACGAGTTAACATTTCAAAATGACGTCCGTTATTACGAATACAGGATTGGCATCTAACAAAAATTGACTCTATCGTATTACTAGTGCTCGGGCACTTCCATTACAAAAACCATAAATAAAATGCATATCAGCGTATTCACGATTGGAAAATTCTCGTGGCATCTCGATATGAAGTCGTACAGCGTACTAAACATTATTAGCTCAGTAGAAATCAATGTCGATATCAACTACTCCAGCAAGTAAACATAAGACTTTATGTAAACACAAACAGAGATATTCATAATACGTTCGTACGCTGTGTCAACGAAATGCCAGTTCATTATCATTTTGTATTATTAGTTATAACTAGACATCGGATCTTTATGCATTTATGGCTTATGGAAATGTTAAAAAAATGCTATAATATAAAATTCGAGAGAATTTAACACGATTTTTATTTGCTTTGGATCTACAAAGGCTGCCCCTATTAAAAATAGGATTTTATTTCATTCCACTTTTTTAAAATGTTTCTATAAAAATTGGAAATTGCATAAACATCCGATGTCTAGTTATAACTCCTTATAAAACATTTAAGAGCATACGTTCATATAACATTTTTTTCTTACTTTTGCGTGTAGAACACACTGACAAAGTTTGGCCGGAAAAAACTGGGACACCCTGTATGTAGATATCAGTTAACAATAAACATTTGGCACTAAAAGCTTTGCAACTTACCTTCACAAACAGCATCCGTAATGCACAATTAAAAATCGATTCGTTTCAATACAATTTGTACACTGTACACTTAAAATTCGCAATGCGCTTCACAAGCTTAAAAAGGCACGGTCTAATGAACTCGAAGTTCGGACTGTGATTGTTGGTCAGGTATAAAAAAATGACCTTTTTGCTGTTTTACCTCCACATAGAAACACTTTTAGTGTAACCAATCCCAAACTTAAAATTTATCTAGCTGAAAGTTCATATTTTAGGTTTTGGCCACGTTTTCCGGCTTTGGGACCATTGTGCGCTGCAGGGAAACTAACAGGGTCGGTTTTTACTTAGTATTCAACAATTTCAGAAAGTAGAAATTCGTCAGATTTCGCAGGATGTTGAAGACGACTTTTGGCCAGCGTCTCGGGCGAAATGCTCCTTGAAGAGCTTGTCGCGAAGACATTGGAAAGGTTCGGCGGCGCGCGGTCGCGCGGAGGTTGCATTTTTATTCGCCACGGGGAGAAATGTCTCGACGCCGCGCCGGCCGGCCGGCTATTCATATCCCCTCGCACGCGACAATCTCGGTTCAAGGAGACCGCTGGACAGGATATTGCTGACGTGTTCCCCGACTTTAAAGTCTAACGTCCGCGGTCGATAGCTGCCGCATTGTCAGGGACGGCTACGCTGGAAGAATGGAAGATGGGGCGAAGAAGAGAGGGAGCCGTTGCCTCCACGATGCCGTGCCGTGCCGTTCTCTGCGTTGCTGCGGGGCTTCAATCGGCAATGGCAACGACAGCGGCGACTACGGTAGCAACGGCACCAACGGCAGACGAGGGCTGTTAAGCGAACAACTTGCTAGCGACCGAGCCAGACACCGGTTCCACGACGGGATCGATCAGATTAGGGTAAACGCGTTCGATCGGTTCTCCGGATCCTCTTTCGCCGCTTCTTCGCCGAGTCGGCCGACTTCTCGGGGAACTTCGCTCGTTTGCTCCAACGTGCCATGGCGTCGAGTCGCCATGCGCCAGCCCGCGATCACCCTGCGGAACATCCCCGAGCTCGACGAGGCCACTTTGCGAACTGTCGGCGAACAGTTCTCCTTCCCAGGGACTCGAGAAACTCGAGACCGTCCTCGATTTTGTCCGAGAATACTCGACGACAACCATGCTAGAACGATCCCAGCCAGTTTGGGCCTGGAACTTCCTGACTGGCCTACTGCTGAGGATGTACAGTGGCCGAAATAATGATAGGTTCATAGCCCGAACTAGCGTGTTTACTGTTGTCATTCATATCATTTAGTTTAGTTTCGACTGCGCAAGTGTTTGGACGTAATAGATTGTGAAATTTGCTGAAAATTGATCTGGTAGGGGAGAGTTGCCAAATGCGTACTGGTCACCTAAATCGTACCAGCTCTTTTCTTTAAAAATTAATGCATTTTGATGCCTCCAGGTGGTAAAGATATGAACTTTTATTTATGTCGATAAAGTAGGACCAAAAAGTCATTCGCATGAAGTGTTGTTTTGCGAATGACAGAAGCACAAAGAAATCAGGCAAGTCTGATATTAATTTTAAACGATTTTAATCGGCTGTATTAAATATAAATCTACAGTTTTTGAGGTAGTTTTATATATTTTTGAAAACTAGCTGTTATATTATTTATTTCTATATAGTTTATAAAACATGCTTTAGCGGGACGTTTTTTTCCTAAATCGTACCACACTGTGGTTTCCTAAATCGTACCAGTACGATTTAAGATACTGTTATTCAAATTTAACCGCGAAAATAAACAATATTTTATTTACAATATTTCAAATTTTTTAGCATGGGAAAACGAAAATATTGTGAATGGACAGAAGAACAAATGAAATTAGCAAAGTAGAGGCTTACAGAAATAAAAAATACGGATTCAACGAATGTTCTCGGCGGTATAAAATTCCAAAGCCAACGTTGAGAAGACACCTCCTTGAATTGATAAAAAGACCTACTTCTGCATTAAAAAAGGTTGGAGGAGTTTTGAAAGAAGACAATATTTATTATTGTCCTAGTTGTATTTAAATTAAGTAATGTAATATTCCATTTTATTTTTATGTTGTATTGTATATTAAACTGAAATTAAACGCAAAATACAGTTTCTCTTATGATTTTTTTTGTATCTTTTTAATCCAACACATGAGGTACGATTTTGGAAACCGGCTGGTACCATTTAGGATACCGGTTGCCTAAATCGTACTGTTTGCATGATCTTATAAAAGTGTTCAGATCGCAATGATCTATCAATAAATATTTAAAAAATCATATTAAATTGCAACTTCGATAGTTAATACATCGATACAAAACATAATTTTTGCTCAAATTCCTACTAAAGAATATATAAACTGCCTTCGAAATTAAGTGGTACGCATTCGGCAACTCTCCCCTAATAGAGCGAAATAATCTTAGGTTCACAAGAACTTATCTAAGAAATGCTTTTGTTACTACGTAGAAGAAATTTTATAGGGTATGCAAGTACAAAATACTTTCATGTTTGTATGTTTTAATATTAATTCTAAGTATTTAATGCTCTAAACAAGTTATAATTATTTAAAGCGTAATGGGTCGTGGAAAGTCATTAAATGATCACGAAAAGGGATTAATCATTGCGTTTTCAAGGACACGAATCTGTCAAATAGGAACATCGTAGAAAGAATTCATAGATCTGTAAATGTTGTTAATTATTTTTTGCAATTGGATGATAAATATGGGACAAAAGAACTACAGGTCGTCAAAAGAAATTGAGTCAAAGGGATAGAGGAAAATTTTTTTATGAAGCTCGAAAAAATAAATTGTACGCTTCTCAAATCAGGGAAAAATTAAATTTACGAGTTGTTGTACGACGTGTGCAACAAATTTTGAAAACGAGTAAGACGCTTCGATACCGAAAAAGAGCGAAAAAGCCCCCACTCACCAAGCTTCACAAACATGAAAGATTGGAATTTGCAAAAGATCGTATGTCATGGACGGAAAAATGGAGAACTGTGATTTTCTCAGATGAAAAGAAATTTAATTTAGACGGTCCGGACGGTTTCCAATATTATTGGCATGATCTGCGTGATCAGAGAGAGATTAGAATGAGCAGAAATTATGGAAGAGGTAACGTGATGATTTGGGCAGCTTTCGGCTACAACGGTAAAACTCCGATAATGTGGTTTCCGCCAAAGGCCAATGAGGATAAGTACCAAGAACTGTTAGAATATGCGTTAGACGAATATGGTGACAGAATTGGTCCAAATTTTATTTTCCAACACGATAATGCACCAATTCATCGTGCAAAAGCAATATATTTAGATGGCAGAAGTTGAGGTTTTACCTTGGCCATCAAGAAGTCCAGACCTTAACCCCATTGAAAATCTATGGGGCATATTATCAAGAAAAGTTTACGGTAATGGCAAGCAATACGCAACGGTTAATGAATTAAAAAATGGCATCAAAGAGGACTGGTCTCAGATCGGATCAGAGACTTTAGAGAAATTAATAGACTCAATGTCACAAAGGATATTTGAGGTCATAAAAAACAACGGAGCACCAACTAAATACTGAGTTTTCTGGTCAAATAATTAATTTGTACTTATATTTGTAACATTTTGTTATGTCCAACTAGAAAATGATTAAGTGAACCTATATTTATTTCGTACAAAAATTCCAAGTTTTTGTAATATTGATTAATAAACGCATTAATGAAAATGATATTATTCAAATACATTATGTGTTCTACTAATTACATTGTAACGAATCACATACCAATAATAAAAGATAGAAATGTTGCATGAAAAACACTGTTATATCATAAAAATGATATGAACCTATCATTATTTCGGCCACTGTACTATAGTTGGACTTTCGGCCCTCTTGACGGCGTAGAGAAAGGGATGGTAATGTTTGCCCCCCCCCCCAGTTTTATATTTCCTCCTAAAATCTGATTCATAACATTCGTTTGAATTTTGGTTGAAATCGTCGACTGCGGATTTTAAAAATTGTTTCCATTATTTTCAGAATACGGGAACCTAATAGGATTTCCCTTTATAGTTTTGTTAAATTGTAAACAATGTATTGGTATCCACGAATTCTTTCAACCTTTCTTCTCAAATTACTATACAAATTTCAGGTAATTGATCACCTGCACTTAACACACTATCGGCGGGAATGGTATTAATACCTTTTCCACAGACTGGCGCTTATCGGTGGGTCGGGTATTAATACCTTTTATGCAGAACGTACGCTAAGTGTTAGTAAAACACTTACCAATGCTTGTTTTTTTTTTCATTGTCACTAATTTTTGGGCAGGAATGATGTTTTTGGTTGTTTTCCGTAAAGCCTGACCAGTGTTTAGTCCTAAAATTAATTTTTAAGAAAAACTAATAATTTTATGAAATGTGCTATTTTGACACTGCAAGTTTCGTGCCTACAAAGTAGCATAAAAATTCAGTTGATTGATTTTGATAGCATTGAGTTTGTTTTCTGTAAATATTAGGTCGTCCCATAAGTTCGTGCAGCTTACTCCTGTACCATTTAAATTCTAAAAATAAAACATGCAATCACCCTTTCATTCCACAACCTTTTCTGACCTTTTTGGCAAAGACATCATAACGTCACTATAAAATTTCTGCGTTTTTTCATTAAAATACTTTTCAATGGTGAATAATGTAAACATATCGACGGACGACCTAATATCAAGTGCATATGTGTCGTTTTACGGAAATGATAAAATACAAAGTTTCAGGACGTAATAATAAGATATGTTATACATTAAATGAAGTAATAGAAAACTAAATTAAAAATTGAATTTTTCTTTTAAATTTCATCTACATCTTCGAAATACTATGTGATACCTATTTTCCAAATTTCATTGAAATCCTACTATTAGATGTGAAGATATTACATGTTTTCTAAAAAGTGCACTTTTTTCATACTTCACTAATTTTCGCTCGCTATACGTGTGAGTCAAGCTCATGATGTTACCCGCCGATAGTGTGTTAAGTGACATATCGGTCCCGAAGTTTTCGCGTATAACGAGACATTGTTTATTAGTTGACTGGCATCGCGAACGCGGAGAGGCAGTCATTTCTCGAAGAAGGTTCGGCTTGAATGCGATTGCTTGATCCTCCTTTCGCAGCTCGCACAATCTCTCGGCCTGAGACGGAATAATTCGCGATTTAGCGGGGAACCGTCGCGGAATTCCGCATGCGGATGAATCGAACGTTGCGTCACGGGGTGCATACGGGATGGTTGCACGCGATGCGAGAGACCCGGCAGTCTGCTTGGGGGACGGATATTCCCATGGACTGAAAGCAGAGATTGCTTTCGCGTGGTGGTTCTCTTTCCTCCTCGCGAAGCAGACGCGTTATCGCGTATGGTTTTTTTCTTTTTCTCTCTCTCTCGAGAGAGATCTCTCTCTCCCTCGCTCTTCCAGCCTCCCTCGTGCTCTCTCTCTCTCTCTCTCTCTATCTCTCTCTTTCTATGGGAGTCGATCGAATCTCGACGGGAGTTTCACTTAACGCGTTTCGATAACACGACACGCTTCCGGAGAACCCTTTGCGAACGGGCCGCGATCAATGAAGGCGGAACGTGGCGGATTTCACGAATATGATGCTTCGAATGGATATATACGGGGTGTCAGCGAATTTGCTGGTTAAACCTTACTACAGTGATCCGCTCGTCCTGCTCGATGAAAAAGGCTCGCACTATGAAACTCTTCTTACCTGGGACAAACTGTCGCCTTCAAGTTCACCGTCGTTCGCGATTGAACTTTACGCACTCGCAGAGCGCTCGAATGTTTAAAGCGCTATAAACTCGGAAGTTTCAGCTGCAACGAGCTTGCAACGGAAGAAGAATGTTTCGGCATCTTTCTTTATAAATTAGAGATCTTGGAAACTCGAATCCCCTTTTAACCTGTTAGCTGTGCACGGCAAGCGTATTAGTCACGGAACAAAATTAATTGCTCGTCGTTCGCGTTAAAATTAAGACACGTCTTCGAATATTTCGGGCCAAAAACGAGTGTGCGAGCAATAAAATATTTCGAAATATGTACGATCCAGTGTGAAAATCTAGCCACGCGGCTGAGATTACAGAATCATTCGCTAGAACGAAAATTAGGTTTTGTGTTCGTAAAATTTTTTTACAATTGTATACGCGCGAAGGGTTGTAGAACATGAAAACCACGGACGATTTTAATTTAGTAGATTGTCAGAACGGGCATTTCTGCTCCCGTTCGAGTGCGCTAATTGCATTCAACGGTATCGGGGCGAAAGAACAGAATTTTTCATTCCATTATAGCGCAGAGGCCCCGGTGTCCGCCATCGACCTTTCATTCCCGTAACAAGCCGCGTGATACGTACCGAGTGAGTTTTTTCTGTTTGTTGATAATGCGCGATTCCGCGGCAGAAACTTTCACGATGAAATATCCGCGGAGACTGCAGCGATGCGGCCGCGGCTAACTTTCCTCCCGATTATCCGGCGAACGCAAAGGGTTAATTGCGATCCTCAGCCATCCCCGGTTAAGCGTAAAATAAAATTCATAATTGCGTTCTCGTTTCCGCTCCCATTAGGCCGCGTTTCGTTTCTTTGCAACCCGGCGACGCCTGTCAGCGTTGCGCAAGACAATCTCGGTCTCTAACACCGCACTGCGAATATTACTTTCATCGTTTCCCCGGGTAATAAAATCTGTTGTTTTTACACTGTCTTATAACATACTCTCTGAAATGCATAAATGTGAATGTTTGAACAGAGCGTGCTATACGTTCCGATGGCCATGCTTCAATGATTCTTATCGTTCTTGAGCTAAGTGGCTTATTTATGGTCCGAAAGGGTACGAACTATTTGCGCGTTGAGTGCGCGTGATTTAAAGGATTATTTTTATTTCTGGGGTCATGCAAACATGCCAAGAACTATTAGATCGCCGCGCCGTGTGTATGTCTTCGTGAAAGCCTGAATATGATAAGAATTATTTGAACGTTTATTAAAAACCATAGATAGCGTTGTATACGCTAGATGGTTTTTAAATCGTGGTACAACCGGTCGACATTACATTCGCACAAGAAAAATAAAGCTTTTCCATACGACATCGTTTTTGAGAGAAGAAGTAGTATTGGCATGTCATGGACAGACAGGTCAGCCGAACTTTTATATTCTATGTTTCTGCAGTTTTTGGCGAAACACTGGCTGCTAAAACTTTACAAATCATTTTGGAATGATTAGACGAAATAAAGATGGCCTATGTGAATTGTAGAAAGCAGAAGTTGCGGTCGGAGACAAAAATAAGTGGACAGTTAGTGGAAATAGGTAAAAATGAAGTTCATCGAATTAACATGATTATTATAAACTTGAGTTTCATTTATTATATAGCCTTACAGTGTATAGATTATTTAGTGAATAATTATAGTTCATATTTACACCTTTGTGTAAACACGCCGCACCAGAACGAAAATGACAGAAATGATTCTTTAATTTTCAATTTTAATTTAATGACATCGTAATTCGCAATTAATGTAATTTAATTAAAAAGTAAAAAGTATTTTGTAATTCCACTCCATTGTAATTTAATTTAATGAAGAAGATCTCAATTATAAATTACAATATGATTGGATTAAAATGCAATTTAATTACAAAATATTTTGTAATTGTACTCCATTGCAATTACGAATTACATTGTCATTTAATTGAATGAAGGTCTGAATTATAAATTACAATATGATTGGATTAAAATGTAATTTAATTACAAAGTATTTTGTAATTGTACTCCATTGCAATTACGAATTACATTGTAATTTAATTGAACGACGATCTGAATTATAAATTACAATATGATTGGATTAAAATGTAATTTAATTACAAAATATTTTGTAATTGTACTCCATTGCAATTACGAATTACATTGTCATTTAATTGAACGACGATCTGAATTATAAATTACAATATGATTGAATTACAATGTAATTTAATTACAAAGCATTTTGTAATTGTACTCCATTTCAATTACGAATTACATTGTAATTTAATTGAATGAAAAGGTCTGAATTATAAATTACAATATGATTGGATTAAAATGTAATTTAATTACAAAGTATTTTATAATTTTACTCCATTGCAATTACGAATTACATTGTAATTTAATTGAATGAACATCTCAATTATAAATTACAATATGATTGGATTAAAATGTAATTTAATTACAAAGCATTTTGTAATTGTACTCCATTTCAATTACGAATTACATTGTAATTTAATTGAACGACGATCTGAATTATAAATTACAATATGATTGGATTAAAATGCAATTTAATTACAAAATATTTTGTAATTGTACTCCATTGCAATTACGAATTACATTGTAATTTAATTGAATGAACATCTCAATTATAAATTACAATATGATTGGATTAAAATGTAATTTAATTACAAAGCATTTTGTAATTGTACTCCATTTCAATTACGAATTACATTGTAATTTAATTGAACGACGATCTGAATTATAAATTACAATATGATTGGATTAAAATGCAATTTAATTACAAAATATTTTGTAATTGTACTCCATTGCAATTACGAATTACATTGTAATTTAATTGAATGAACATCTCAATTATAAATCACAATATGATTGGATTAAAATGTAATTTAATTACAAAGTATTATGTAATTGTATTCCATTGCAATTACGAATTACATTGTAATTTAATTGAATGAAGGTCTGAATTATAAATCAAAATATGATTGAATGACGATGTAATTATAATTCCTGGAGTAATTCAACTGTAATTCTGCACAACCCTGTGTAAAATCCGCAGTCTACTTAATGATCCCGGTAAAATTCGAAGTTGTCGAGTTAATCAAAGAGTAATTTACGTTCGAAGCGTGAAACTATACACGTTGAAACTATGAAGCGCAACGACATTGAATATCGCAGAAAATCGTGGTTATTGAGATAAGGATTCAGGCGAGCACTACCGATGTCCCATTGATGAGTGCGCGAACGATCGCGTGAGTCATCGAGTGGGTCAAGCCGGCTCGGTGCAGCGGGTGTATGCACCGAGGAAAAAGGAACAGAAAATCGAGCGAAATAAACGTTGCCATCGAGCGCGCAAGCTGTCGGCGTGCAACCGGCAGGAATCATAGAAGCGTCGCGCGTCGGGTGCACGAGCACCGGAGAGAGTGGTATCGATTATCAGATGAAAATAGGACAACCGGCGCGATTTACAGATAGTCTCTAGTTAAGAAGGAGCACGGTGTACGGACAGGTACCGTTTGATTGGGCGTATCGGGCCAGCGTAGGTGGGTAACGATAACGGTTACCGTTATGGTCTATTCAGTGCCCTTCTCTACGAAGTGTTGCAGTATTCCGAGCGCCTCCGCACACCATCGAGGATCGTTATTGCACCGGGAGGAATTTCCTTCCCGACGTATAGTTACACGCGTTACGATTCACGAGGCCCGAGACACACCGGGAAACACCTCGAACCCAACCGTTTCCAACACGCGTACACCGACGGATATACTTTATTTACGATCGCAGTTCTCGCCAAACGTATCGGGACCGTTCCGTCGACCCTATATCCTTCTGCCACCCCCCACCCACCAGCGTCGTTTTTTTTTTTATGTTTCATCGTCGACGAACGGCCGCCATCATTGTCGAGTAGAAAGACTTTTACGCGGACCTTACGACGGTCTGCTGAATGTGGAATTCGAGATGAAGGTACCCGGCTGTAATTCCTAGAACCCTGGGTCGGAGAGACGTAACAGGCTCGATGGAGAAACTTAAGGTCCTCCTCGGATCAGTGCTCCCTAAATCGTGGCGCTAAGCCGAGGCATAGTAGATTTCTGAATCGCTAGAATCATAGTGATCGATACAGTCTGCTTTGTTACGTGAAAATTTCGTTCTATCGAATAGGTGTTGATTCAGCACAGAGAGAATAGGTTACACTAATCCGGAGAAGCAGACGCTTTATTATTAAAATTGTATCAATCGATCCGTGAGACTTTTCGAATGTGAAATATGCTGTTATTAACCCTGTGACGATCTATCCAGGGTAGAATGTGCGAATAGCACGCAAATTGGTACCGCTATTGATTCGGTACGGACAGAATAGGTTACACTAATCCGGGGAGGGTAAATGCTTTATTATTAAAGTTATATTAATGGATCCGTGGGGACTTTTTGAACGCGGAATATGCTGTGAATAATCCTACGACGATCTATCTAGATTAAAATGTGCGGACAACGCAGAAATTGTGGCTTCGATTTAGGAATGTGAGCGTAAGCAATTCGAGGAATTAGTATGAATCGATATTAATCCGAGGATTAGTCCTTATTTATCTGCAGTGACCTGTCGAGATGGAATATAACGATTAAACTGTCGAGTGCCTTTCAAAATAGAATCGTTCAAACTGTTCTATCAATGTGGACTTCGAGTAACGAAGAATTTCATCGAAATAGAAACGATAAGATCCGTTTTCCCTTTTACACAATTCTCACTCTCCAACACGGGCGAAGAAAACGAGATTCGGGGCGATCGATGAGGATGGTTTACTCTCTACAGGATGTTTCACAGAATGTGGGAATGGCTTCGTGAACGACTTGGCCGTATCGAACGTAGCAAAATGACAAGCTTTTGTGTTCCAAGCGCATCCTTCGATAGCCTCCTTTCAAAAGCTATTATTGCTAAAAATCGTATGAGTAACCACAGATAAGAAAGCACGTGGACACAGAAGTACAGTGAGTAACGAAAGTATTCGAACGCCCTTTAAATCAGTATAACTTTTTTTTTTAAGTGAATCAAACGACCTGACTTTTTTGAGGAGTTACAAGAATTTGTTTTCCAAATGATGTGTAAAAAAGATTTTGAAAAAATTGTAATTGCTAAGAATTACATGAGAAAATAAAAATGGCACTTTTCACAACTTTTTTATTTGAGCCTGTAATGAAAATTTAAAATATGCGTTTTGTAGATCTCTGTTAGTTATACACGTACTGAAAATTTCATCGAAATCGGCTGACGCAGATAAAAATGGCACGTAACAAAATATGTTAGAATCTGAGGATTTTAAGCAGAAACTGGCCAAAAGTCGTGAAAATCTACGCTTTTCACCACTTTTAACTAGTTGTAGCTCGTGTGTATATTAATCGATTTCAATGAAATTTGCAGCATGTATATAACTAACATATATCTACAAAATGCATATTTTAAATTTTCACTACAGGTTCAAATAAAAAAGTTGTGAAAAGTGCCATTTTTTTTTCTCATGTAATTCTTACCAATTGCAATTTTTTCAAAATCTTTTCTACACATCATTTGGAAAACCAATTCTTCTAACTCCTCAAAAAAGTCAGGTCGTTCGATTCACTTAAAAAAAAAAGTTATACTGATTTAAAGGGCGTTCGAATACTTTCGTTACTCACTGTATATCGAGAACATGTGTGTGCATAGAAATCAAAACATGTCTGTATCTACCTCATGCTTCTAAAAATTTAAATTTTATTCCGCAAGTTATGGAACACCCTGTACAAATGCTCGCCTACATAATGGTGTATCTAATTAATAAAAATTTTACTCGCCCGTTAGGCAACATCTCCTGCGTTCACTGTAATCGAAAGAAAATGAAAAGGAAAAGTGTAACCTAGATTCAAACCTTTCCGCTCCACACATTATGAAACAACCAGTAGCCTATTTCCATTCGTACATACATCTGCACGCATAGTTATTACCCGAGGCATGTTAGCCCTCCAAGAGCGATATTTCTTGTTGTACCAGCAACGTTGTACGATGTTACAAATGTTACCATAATTTGCTGGAGATTTAGCTTGTTCTTTATTCTTCATAGCTGTCCTCAGACTCTCGAAAGTGAACGGTGATTCTTGAAAGTGTATCTTTGAACGAAAGTTAGGCAGTTTTTTCAAAAAGGGAATTCAGCAACTTGTAAAGCGTTGGGAGATGATTGTAGAAAATGTTTTATTTTCAACTCGGGCACATACTTTCGCAGTCGCCTAATATAATAAATTCTTATACTCTTTGGTTAAACATTAACTAATAAGGAAATTTAAAAAGAAAGCCTTTATCATCAAACTTTTTTTTTATTATATTTAAGTACAAAAATGACTACAAGTAAAAGAACTTCATATTTCAGCATTATAAGAAAAATAAATTGAGCGTAAGTATACGCTATCCAGTGATAGTGACCAGGAAAATTGAGCGTATACAAAAAAAAAAAAACGATACACGCGACGATTTTTAATTATTATTAGAATTCTTCTTAATTTATTTTCTTATAGTAATTCTTTTAGAATTTAATTTTACTTTAAATATTCCTCTAAATTCAAAATAAAATGTTAATTATTATTAGAATTACTCTTAATTTCTTTTCATCATAGTAATCCTTTTAACATTTAATTTTACTTTGAATATATCCCTCTAAATTCAAAATAAAATTTTTAATTATTATTAGAATTCCTCTAAATTTATTTTCACCATAGTAATTCTAATACGCTAATGATGGAAATGGGTTAGGGTGTTCCCGATCGAATCCTAAATTTTGGTCCGCACGTTATGAAGCACCCTGTACGGCCGCTGGTCTATATAACCGTGTATACGTGTGTTGCAAGTTTCCGAGGTTTCTACTGGACCCTTCGGCACCTTCCAGACGAATCACAATTTTACCTATAACCTCACGTGCCATTTGAAGCGTATCCATGGGACCACGCCGGACAAAGATAAGAATGCATCGACTCCACGATATCGAAATGCCTGAAGGGGGGAGGGGGGAGGGAGAAAAAAACATACCCTCTCGTGTAATTTATTACGCCTGGCCGATGCTTGATTTAATTTCTCGTGCGGCTACCGACCAGTTAAAAGCCACGGCCACTCGGCTCGTATCGCAGAACGGTAATTATCCGGCTTGTCTTGTTGCGGCGCTCGGCCAGTGACTCATTTCATTACCTTGAGGCCGGTGATAAGATTCACCAATGATAAGATACGCCGGCTATGAATCGCTGAAGGGATTCGCTCATGTTGGTCGCTTCGCGTACTACCATTTTATCGCTATACATTTCGGAGCAGAAGTGCTTGTTAATCAGCCAATCTGAACAGTGTCAAATGTCAATAAACGAAACACGATAACATTCCTAAAATACTCATTTTATAAACATTCCGGAATTACGTTCATTTCAAATTAAATACGGCACAAATATAAACAAAATTTTTACAGCACGCTGGGCGTTGGATCTTGGTTACTAATAGGCTATTATTATATTTTTTTTATTGAGCCACTGAAACCATTTTTGGTTTATTTCAGCTTTAATAATTATACAGTAGGCTTACAGTTAGTTTACAAAATGATATCTTCATAATCGCTAGAGATGAAGATTGCAGTCACTTTAACATTAGGTTAAGCAAAGAAAATGTCCGGCAACAGGCTATTAATTTGCTAAAATAAAAATTTTCTATATTGAAATGGTTGATAGATTAAAATGTATTTCGTCTTTTAATAATCTTAACAAGTCGAAGATAATATAATATAATACTTCTAAATTCTTCTGACGTTTTTCCTGTTTTGGTGCTTGAGTTGGGACACGCGGTATACGGAAAATGTAATTGATTCGTATCGTTAGTATGAAATACGATAGTAAGAGTAATTATAGAATAAATAGGTAAGACAAAACGGGAACGCGGCAAGTCACTACCTGTCACGGATTAGTGACAAGCTGTTGGCCGTCTCTCTAAGCCATCCTTTTATTATGTCATACAACAATGGTTTATATTCCACGAGTGTAATGTCCGGTTTCATTTTCACGCTTCTTACGTTACGACGTAACGCGATACGCCGGGGTGTACCTGGTTGCTTACGGCACGACATCCGCGTACATACAGGTATGCGCGCCGTGAAACACGAGAGTGCGTGGTGTCCATTAAAAGTGTTGAAACGCGTGCGGATGAATCGTGCGGCTCATTGTTCCCCGTCAATCGACACTTTTACCCAAAACTTTTTCGTGATCCCGGCTGCAGAGATGTCAGGGACAACCTTGTACCATACCGAAACATTTTATAGTCTGTTTCTTCAGAAGAGGCGCTCAAAGCACGTTTATAATCCCCCTGACCAAACTACGGATCGTTATGCAAGGTAAAAATTAATTGATAAAGTGAAATCGAGACGTTGATAGCCTTAAATTACTTTCATTTTGTTGCTGTTTTCACATCTGTCATACAGAGTGGTCCAAAAGTCACTAGACCATTTTAAAACGCAGTCATCTTTTTACAGTAGGCCCTCGACTTTCGCACATAATTGGTTCCTGAAAGTGTGTGCGAATGTTGAATGTTCGAAAGTAGAGGATTTGAAAAAATATGGACAAAAAACTCTGTTTTAAAGTATTTATCTATCAATATGTATACATAAGGCAGTTAAAGAGGCGTGTTAAGTGCTTTCGGGTGTTTCCTTTATAAAATTGTTAAGAGTTAGTTGAATACCACCCTTTTTTTCTTTTCTTGATAAAGATTTCTATAACATGCTGTGTCTTTTTCAATTGCCCTACGTATTTGAGATATACGTTCTCCATTGGGATCACATTCTTCCATGATAGTCAAAAATTTGTCAAGATGCGTGAAGGCTTCATTCATATTTTTAATTGTCAAAGTCTTGACGTTTTTATCAGCGTCCTCTTCCTCACTTTCATTGCGTATTTCACTGTTACTCGATTGTTGCTCAATTAAGTATTCATTTGACAGCGGTGTTGAGTGAGATTCAATCAATTCATTAACATCTTCTTTGTTGACGTCCAAGTTTAGTTCATTCATTAAGGTAACTATTTCATCTGTGAGAGCTTCCGGTGTTTCTTCAAAATTTATAAAATCGCTCATCATTTCTGGACATAATTGTTTCCAGGAACCTTTCATTGTCGACTCTTTTATTTCAGCCCACGAGTCTCCAATATTATTTATTGCGTTCCATATATTATAATTCTTCCAAAAATCTGTTAATGTTGGCCAATCTTGCCTGTCAGTTGCCTTGATGACCTTAGTCATTATTGTCCTCATATAATATCGTTTAAACGCAGCTATCACTGTTTGGTCCATGGGCTGTATGAGGCAGGTAGTATTGGGAGGAAGAAACACAACATTGATTTCCGGGTATAAATTCTGCAAAGATTTTGGGTGTCCTGGAGCATTGTCTAAGATTAATAATGCTTTAAATTGTAAATTATTATTTCTACAATATTGTTTAACTGTCGGCACGAAATGCTGAGTGAACCAATCTTGAAATATTAACGCAGTAATCCAGGCATTTTTATTTGATTTCCAAATGACCGGAAGCAATTCTTTATTTTTCCCTTTCAATGCTCAGGGATTTTCTGCTTGGTAAACTAACAATGGCTACAATTTTAAATCACCAGCCAAGTTTTCACCAAGAAGAAATGTCAATCGGTTTTTGGAAGGCTTATGTCCAGGAGCAACTGATTCTCCCTTCGATAAAAATGTACGATTAGGCATTTTTTTCCAAAACAAACCCGTCTCGTCTACATTGAATATTTGACTAGGAGAATATTCTCCATCTTCAATAATTTTGGATAATAAGGAAATAAATTCTTTCGCAGCATCTTTATCTGCATCTGCTGATTCTTCAGTGAATTTAATATTATGTAAAGAATATCTCATTTTAAATTTGTCAAACCAGCCATTACTTGCTTGAAATACCGTGTTAGAATCTTCATTTAATCTAGTCTTAACTTGAATAATTGAAAAACTCAGAGGGACATTATTTTGATGTTGATCATCAATCCATGATGACGAAGATCTTTCCATTTCATCCATCACTATGCTGTGTCTTTTGCAAACAATCTTTGAAGATATATTTCCACAATTTTGAACGTATTCCTTAATTTTATTCTTGTTTTTCAAAATTGAACATATCGTAGATCTGTTTACATCGTACAAACGTCCGATTGAAGCAAATGATTCACCGTTTTCAGAACGTTTAATTATTTCCATCTTTGTCTCGATCGTATGAAGTTTACGAGTCCTTAATTTCTTTTTGTTCGTATTAACACTGCAGTTTTTCCGTTTCTGACTCATGTTTATCAATTTATAAGGGCGAAATATTTAAACTTAAACAAATAAATCAGCAAAACATACAACACGTTGACGCACGCCCTAATGCAAGACTGAAACTGTTTTGTTCTCTTGATCCGAACAACATTGTAATCTGATGGCTAGTTTGATGTCCCTTGAGAGGGGACATCCGATCGCAGAGGATTAAACAGTTGAATCTTTAAAAATGTGCGAAATAGCGAATTGTGCGAAAGTAGAATGTGCGAAAGTCGAGGGCCGCCTGTATTTTCTTTAGATTCACATGGAGTGCTAAGGCAGTTCATACGGCTTTCTGTTCTCACGATAAGGAATTTTGTCCACGCTCCGGTTCCAATAAAATAATTTGCGAGAATGAGAATTTTCATAGTAATCCACCGGTCGGCGATCAACAATTTGCAAGGAGAGGTACCGTTGCTCGTTCGAGGTTCATGTTGGCCTAACAAACAGAGACGTACGGCGAAGCCGGGAAGATTTCTTGCCCGAACAAGTAACCATTGGGATCCATTCGAGCGGCAGTAAATATCACGGGGGTGGAGGATCCTGATAAAAATAAATCGTGCGAAATGCGTATTGATTAGAAGGGGAAGAAAAAAAAGCTACATACGGGGAAGCGAGAGGAGGCAGCCGTTTGTCCATTTAACGGCGAAGATCCTGACAAAAGGTCTACAAGCCTGATAGAACGAGGCGGAGGTGACGGGGGATAAGAGGATCGGAAAGTAATGGAAGCCCGGACACTAAGGGTCGATTCATACTTACCGGCACGCTAGTAAAGCTAGTTTTTGGAACGAAGAGGCAGGAACGACTCCTATCTCCATACCGTTGTAAAAGAGAGATACCGATAGTTTACCTAAGGAGCTGTAGAGCTCGAAAATCTTTTTTTTTGTGCCCCGCACAGCAGGGGGGTCGACCAAACCGGCCGCCGTCAGAAAATAGTCGACGGCCGGCGCCGATCGCCTAACATGGCTTTTGCCTAGAATCCGAACCTAGTTGCCACCGGCCGCCGGTAAATATGAATCGACCCTTAATCTGCGGGTAAACAGGTATCGTAGCCGGTGCTTCCTCGCGGGAATTTCGAATGTTTATAGCGACGCGAGCCCCGTACGCTATAACCATGAGAGCAGAAGTATGTTCTCGCGGGTTCCGACAGATCGACTTCAACCGCGCGCCATGGTCAAGGTCTCGGGAATCTTTTTCTGACATTGCCATCGACTATCGATACCGAATCGAACGCTTCCCTCGACGGTCGTGCATATCTTTCCGCAGAGTTTATTCTCGCCCCGACACTCGCGCGCGCTGTAAATAAGTTTTCTTTTTTAGTACCGCTTGAGGGCCGACCTTGACTCGACCTTGAGCTTGCACCCGTTCTACTTCATTACTGCGGCGTGCATCCCGAGGAATTTTGCTCCTGGGAACTAAACACGTTGTCGTAGGTTCAGGGCAAAGTACCTTCTTCCAGTAAACTGAGCGTTCATTGACGTTTATTCGACATTTAACGTTTTAATTAGAGTTCATTGTTAAAGAAATGGTAAAAGTTCAAGTCCAAGCGTTCGATTATACTGAAAAAATTCTCCTAACATTAGGGGGACTCAAAAGTAAAAAGTGTTTGGTAACTGGTGGTATAAGCGAAAAGGGAGTGATTCTACATGAAAGAATAAGTCGAAAATATAGAATAAAATTTTTTAATCCGATGTTTCGTTATCGAGAAAATCGAGTTTCTCGTTCGATCATGACCAACCAAATCTACTTCCTGGATATACTAAAGCACACAAACCTGACCAAAGTCGATTTTCTCGAAAACAAAGCCTCAAACGAAAAATGTTTATTCTATATTTTTGACTTATTCTCTCATGTAGAATCATCCCCTTTTCGCTTGTATCACCAGTTACCAAACACCCTGTATAATCTCCATCATTATCAAGAACAGTTTGTCCTTATCTAATAATATTATCAAAAATAAGCAACCTATATCGTTTTAGCTGCAGGTCACTTTCGCACAATGCATCTTAACTTGAGGAGTACGAAAATGATTCAGCTTCTCTCAACCACATTCTCTCGACCACAGGAAAAATGTTGCTTTCATAAAATTATGATTTATGAACGATTGAGCCGCCATTCCTTTAGATTGCGGCATGCCAAAGATATAACATGCAAAATTGAAAATTAGGAATTTGAAGGACTTGTAGCTCATTAAAACGTGGATTGGATCTTAAGGTAACCAGTGAACGTACTTCAACGTAGACAGACATAAAGGCTTCACATTAAGATTCCAGATAAAGGGTAGACGCCACGTTAACTGTAGAAAGTGAAACGTGCAGTATGCAAATTGATCATACCGATCAGCGCAAACTTAATCTGTTAAGCTCCTTTGCACGATGCACCTTTCCCACGCGTGTTAATTGAAAATCCATGTGATTCAACATACTTACGGGGTTTACCGAGATAAAATTGTTTAAGCAACAAATATGGGCTCTTGAGATATCCGCGAAGCTCGAAATAACTAAAACGTCTGCTCCTTTTTAAATTGTTAAGATGCTTTTACGTAGGAAGGTTCATATCCGATGCATGAAGTATTTACACGCGTGATTCGCTATACATGTAAAATATATGCGAGCCGTCCTTCAAAAAGATTATGCTCTTAGAGAGGTTTCATTTAAAATGGATATTCATAATATTTTCAGTATACCAGATTTGGTCAGGATTTAACCCCTTGCCCTACAATATCGAGTCAGACTCGTGACGAAGATTCTGAACAAAGTCTAATAAATATGTATATTATTAATTTCCTTTAAACCGAAATAAAATTTTATTTAGTTGCAGTTGATATATATCCTTTGGAGAAAATATACAATAAATATAAACTATCTTGTTTTTTCTATAAAATTATGAACGATGAAGAATTTCTAATCGTTATAATCACAAAATAAGTAGTAGTGCAAGGGGTTAAATGCAGAATAAAGAGCATCTGAATTAATTGTAAGAAATAGGAATCAAGTAAAAATGTATTTCTCGCTTTAATAACTTCAACGGGTTGAAATCGGTGCAGCAGTAATTTTAAATTCCTTAAATGTTTTACCGTTTCGTGTTTCAGCTGCTACAATAGTTTATATCATAAATGCATAAGATCCGCAGTCGATTTGATGCAGAAGATTTGATTAAATAGATTATTTTGATGTTACGGAGGATTTAAGATTGCTATGTCGCCGGAGGCAAGAGCTTTAATTCGTCGAGCAACTGGCACGAATGTCAAGTTGGGAAAACGAATAACGAAGCAATGAGACTGCCTACACCGTTAAACCGGGGCACGGAGCGTGCATTAATCCGAGTCGCGCAACACAGCGAGAACGCGCGATCAAATCGTATTTCAAACTGGGAACGGCTTTCAATAATTTCGCACGTCGTCGGGCGATGTTATCTCGTTACGGAACTCCACTTTTCTCGCAACAAATATAATTCATCCCGGCCGGCAGGAAGCCGATCGAATTAAAAAGGGAGCACGCTGAACGATGATTGGCTCAGTTTCAACCGGAGACGGCCGAGGATCGTAAACGTTGTCAGTTCCCCGGCTCCCGATTTGTTTACGGTCGGATGAAGTAATTTCGCGAGCAACGTTCTCCCCTGAAATTGTTGCCCGCCGAACGATTTCAGAATCTCGGAACGCGCGCGCGTCGGTATGGTTCTCTCTTTTCAAGGCGCCGTCAAGGCGGACTCGCCGCGTAGATGAAAAAGAGGGTGGAAGGCCTCCACCTCTTCCTTTTCCCCCTCATCTTGTTCTTCTTCCCGTCGTCCTCTTCCTCGTGTTCGCGCCAAGAAAATAATCGGTGTGCAGCCACATAACCGACGGCATAATTACATGGACGTAAACGTATGCAAAGATATTTCACAGGGCGAGCGTGCCGCGATGCTCGTGCACGCGCGTTCACTCTTCAAAAGCAACAGAAAGAGAGGAGCTCTGAGAGAGACGGGAGGGGGGGGGAGTGAGATAGGGAGAGAGAGGGAGGGAGAAAGAGCCGTTCGACCTTTCTCCGCTTGACAAAAAACGTAAAATTAAAGGTCGAAAATTGCGGTGCACCGAACGACCGACGGACCGCCCCTCGCCTCCACTTAACCACCTCGTAAGGATCCGAGGATATCGTGGCCGGTGAAAAGCGCACTGGCGCCATCTTGTCTTCTTTGTTGCTCCTTCTTTTTCCTGCTCTTTTTCTTTTTCGTACTGCACTTTCCGTACTGTATTTTCCTCGCCTGCTTATTGGAGTATTCTTTAATCCTCGAAGGGCTGTGTACCGTCGCGAAAATCTTTGGCTCGAGTGGATCTCAAAGGAGCTTCGATAACCGGAAAATTCTGTTCTCTTTTTAACTTTACTGGCCAGCGAGCGAGATTGACGTCTGGCAGTCTTTTTCGAAGTGCTTTTCACTGTTCGATAAATAAACATTTTATGGATTCGTAGTGTTTAGAATCGTTTACAATTTGCTGACAAAAATGAAATTCGTGACGGGCATTTGGATGCTTTTATTTTATCTTATCTGGATTTTTATCACTCGGTTCGGTACACTCATTTTTATTGATTTCCAGGATCGGTGAATTAAACTGCATTCACGTTTGTAAAAATGTCTGCAGTTCAGCCTGCGCGTCCCATTCGAGTGAACCTTTTAATCTTTTCTCAATAAACAGATTATATTGTGAAATTTTCTCTGCAAAAACATGTTATAGATTTTTCGGGTAAAAATCCTCTAAGAAACATACAAATTCGCTGTTATACTACAATATCCTCTCACGGGTTATTTCCAACCTGAAAAATTTAAATGAAGAGCTGTTTCCACCAGCAAGAACCAAATTGTTATCAGTGCTGGACAAAATAGTACTCGAAATAGAAAATAGTAAATAGTCAATTTTATTTTTAAAGCATACCTGTAATCATGCAAATCAATTATTTTATTTATAAGAAATAGTTTTTGAAATACTACTTAAAAATAGTATTTTATTTGGAAAATATTTAAAATAGTGAGATTTATTTTGTAGGACTGTGTAAACTAGTATTTCAAATAGTTGATAGTAACTTATACTTTTCTGATATTTTGTTGCGTGTAATGTTATTACGACATAATTGTCTGTTTATCACAATTGTTAACTATTATAGTTTCTTATGTTAAAAATTATAATTTATAGTATTAACTATTTGCTCAACTTATTTTCATTGTAAGGAAATATTTGAAATACCACAGTAAAATATTTTATTTTATGTTTCTGGTTATCAAAATAAAAATATTTTATTTGCCGAAATTTTTCGTTCTATTTTACTCAGGTTTGACTGTTGTCCTGTACAATAAAAGTAATCAAAAAAATTGTCTCAAATAGTCAAGAGATATTTCCAACTAGAAGAACCAAATTTATATCCCTAAAAATAAATCGTAATGAAAAAGATTGTTTTAAGTAGTCAAAAGGCATTTCCAACCAGAACTAAATTTTGATTCCGAGCAATAAAAAGGAAATGAAAAGCATTGTCTGAAATAGTCAAGATTAGTTTCCACCTAGAACCAAATTTTTATCCCGGACACTAAAAAGTAATGAAAAAGATTGTTTTAAGTAGTCAAAAGGCATTTCCAACCAGAACTAAATTTTGATTCCGGGCAATAAAAAGGAAATGAAAATAATTGTCTGAAATAGTCGAGAGATGTTTCCACCTAGAACCAAATTTTTACCCCGAACAATAAAAAGTAATTAAAAAATTGTCTTAAATAGTCAAAAGGCATTTCCAACCAGAACTAAATTTTGATTCCGAGCAATAAAAATGAAATGAAAATAATTGTCTGAAATAGTCAGGAGCAGTTTCCACCTAGAACCAAATTTTTATCCCGAACACTAAAAAGTAATGAAAAAGATTGTTTTAAGTAGTCAAAAGGCATTTCCAACCAGAACTAAATTTTGATTCCGAGCAATAAAAAGGAAATGAAAATAATTGTCTGAAATAGTCGAGAGATGTTTCCACCTAGAACCAAATTTTTATCCCGAACAATAAAAAGTAATGAAAAAGATTGTTTTAAGTAGTCAAAAGGCATTTCCACCCAGCACTAAATTTTGATTCCGAGCAATAAAAAGGAAATGAAAAGCATTGTCTGAAATAGTCAAGAGCAGTTTCGACCTAGAACCAAATTTTTATCCCGAACAATAAAAAGTAATGAAAAAGATTGTTTTAAGTAGTCAAAAGGCATTTCCACCCAGAACTAAATTTTGATTCCGAGCAATAAAAAGGAAATGAAAATAATTGTCTGAAATAGTCGAGAGATGTTTCCACCTAGAACCAAATTTTTATCCCGAACAATAAAAAGTAATTAAACAATTTTCTTAAATAGTCAAAAGGCATTTCCAACCAGAACTAAATTTTGATCCCGAGCAATAAAAAGGAAATGAAAAGAATTGTCTGAAATAGTCTAGAGAGATGTTTCCACCTAGAACCAAAATCCCGAATAATAAGAAGTAATTAAAAAATTGTCTTAAATAGTTAAAAGAGCAGTCTCCAGCTGGAATGAAATAATATTAAAAAGTATGTCGCAGAGTTTCAGAAAAATCGAGAATCCCGGTATGCCGAAGAGCCCTCGTACGTAATTCGTTTCATGGGAAAAAAATATTTTCCCAGGTTTGCTCGCCGCGACGCATCTTTATACGTGTGAATGGACGTTGGCTGGGTCCCATCGCCGCTCGCCGGTAAAAGAAAACGCTCGCGCATTCATTTCGTCGTAATTATTTTTCGTCTGAATCGCAACCTCGAGGAACAGCCGGTCGCGACAGTCCTCTACACCGTATCGGAAGTAATATTGTGCGAAACGTTTTCTTTCGGTTACGCTCGTTTCCCCGGCGTGGGGTTCCAACCCTTAAAGCAATATTATATAAGAACCTCGACCCCCGTCTCGCCCCTGCCCAGAAGATCCACCCACTCGTTCGACGACGGTGATAAAGACGGCATTGAAAGAAATTTCTTGAATCATTGTCCTCCAGTAGAAAAGGTCGTAATAAGTCCGTCCTTAAGAGACACTCTTGAATACGACCGGTCCGCCCGCGCCCCGAGCTTCGAGATCACGACGTTCCAGTTTTCGAGCAGGTACTAATACGTCCCATTCATCTCGAAGAACATTGCGAATTTAATTTGACTCCGAGCGATTACGTTGTTTGCTTTCCGCCCGGTGGTCCCCCGAACCGAGACCACGTTAATTGACGATGTTGACGAGGTTCTTCGATTAAGTATTGTCGAGCAGTCGTTCTTTCGCCTCTTGATTGTTTCTTCTCTGCTCTTGGCACTCTGTCTTTTTCATCTTTTCTTTCTACAAAGCTTACTCTTGCAGGTAGGTTCATATTGCCAAACATTTTTGATAAAGACAATTAATTGCATTACGACTACCCCTTTCGTAAACAGAGCATGGAAACTGTAAATTTTCCGATTATTGAAAGAATTTGAACAAAGTAATATTACAAAGAATGTCTCTAAATTTTTACAAGATGCGATTTAAAAAGGAGCGAAAAATTTTCCTTGTTAGACTTTTCCCCTATCAGGATCTCTAACGAAGTTTCATGAAGATTGCCCACAGACTTTGCTTTTTCCCGGAGCAAATGCGTGCTGGGATTTTGGCCGAATTACGTTTTACAGGAGAAGTAAACGACCGGGATGAGCGGTTTTTCTAAAATGAACATAGCGTGAAATTCGCAGACTAACGCGCGCAAAAAAGTACGCGAGAAAATTAGTCGCTAACGTTCCACAGTTGCTACGAAAATATTTGAAATTAAAAACGTTTTTGCCTGCCCGCCGAGCGCAGCATTTAAGAGATCTCTTACGGAGATCTCCGTGAGCGTTATCAACATTCGTTCTAAGCTCTGTTTACGCGGAGCAGCTTTGTATTATGGCATAACTAGTTCTGACATAGCGCTCGGCTGATCCATATTTTCTATTCGTCGTTATCGTCCTCTAATTTCTGGCACGACTGTTGGCACGCTGGAAAATACAAAGATGACAAACGGAAACTCTCCGAGAAGCCCGCGAGCAACAAAATTCACGAAGCACAAACAATGGAAGACGGGGGGTGGGGGGAGGGTGGGAGACGCTTCAGATTTCATTTTACGCCTTTAATCTAAACTTCGCAGACGGTTCCCTTTGGTCTTAAATCAGCCATGCCTTGGAATAATTCAAATTACCGGCTCGTTTAGAGGCCAGAGAGCTGCTCTACCATATCAGACGGAACTTCGGAAAATAATTGGGCGAGCGTATAGTTTGCGCAGGAGATACGCTGCGGTCGTAAATTCGCCGAGGCGCGAACAACTACGCGCACAAGTGGACAGAACGGGCAACAAAGGATGAATACGAAACGAAACGAGTAGCTGGAGCCGCGTATTAGGACCCCGCATAAATTCCACCACTTTTCTTTCTCGTTTCGTACACACGAAATTATCTGAATCCTATTTTCAACGAGCTCAGGATTTTCCCTGAAGAGGAATAGAACCACTGGATTCACACGCAGATTGCACAATTTGCAAACCTGACAATTCGCTAAATTTAACACTATTTCCGAAGAAGTACAGTCCGCGACAATACTATAAGACACCACTTAAAACGAAATAATTATGTGTTATATGAAAGAACTTCATCGTCTTTCGTAGAGAGTGGTATTAGTTACTTCTGGAGACGTCATTTAACGCAGTGATATCGTTAGTATTTCTAAGAATTTAAAAGTAACACCAACTTACCTTTTATTAACACTTTGACTGCCAAACTAGAAACCTCAAAAATTTCATAAAATCAAAGTAAGCTATTCAATGAAATAAAAATTGAAAAAAATTAAATGTATGATGTTGAGTAGTCCTCCAACTTTCTTGCGTTCTGCAGATCCTAATAAAATTTGGTACGATGGATATATTACCGTAGAAATTCATTTCAAAATTCTGTCACCCACATATGGGTGACATGGCAGTCAATGTGTTAACTGCGACAAAACTATAAGACAGGTAATGTTTTTGTAAAAACTTAACACGCGTACAGCTTAGTTTTATCGGTTGTTAATATTTTGTGTTGACACCTTTATTTTTTCTGACATGTAACATTCTTTTTGGAATAGATTTATACAAGTTTTTGTCTTTTTTCCGAAATGTTTTGTTTTTTGACGAAACGAAACATCGACATGAGCGAGACAACGTTAATTTAGTGGAAAAATAGCGTTGTTCTTAATTATCTTTTTATGAAACGTTTACCAACATGTTCGTGATATTTCTCTGATCAAAATGACACCAGACACGATTCAATTTGGATAATGTTTACTTGTTTAATTCCACGATGTAGTAGAACATTGATTATTATCCGAACGCGGGTATGCATAATACAGACACTACTGTACTTTTTTGTAACTGATCTTCAAAAGAATAGAAATTGAATGAGTAGCATATTATGTTCTTAACATAATTATATTCTCTTAAGTATACTCGGCGCTTTTGTTTTTTTTAATAAAAGAACTTGTATGGACGGATATTATGAAAATGATGTGTGTACGCCTACAATGAAGGATTTAAAGTTCCATTCTAAATATATTCAGGTAATTTGTGATTGAAAGTTTCTGAATAGTCAACTTCGGTCACATACCGTCTACTTCATCGGCCTGCACGTACTTCATTTCATCATGGAACTCTCGCGAATGACGAAGTTACAGCGGACAGAAACGGCGAACCAAGAACTGATATCAACGGCCGGAATTTATATAGCGAAGTCACGGCGGAAGGAGTGGTAATAGGATGCCCGGGAACAGATGTCACGGTTTCTAAAGTTCGAGAATGGTTTTAAGCGACTCGAATACGGAGCTCGAGATGAAGTACAATTGAATACACCGGAAAAAGTTTCGGCGAAGCAACAGTAGCAAGACGGTGTGCCACTTTAACGGATGAATATTACCTTCCCTCGAAAACGATCTCTGCTTTATGGAGAGAGTTTACGGACCTAATAGACACAGCATGCTCCAGAACTATTTTAAAAGATCCATTCGTCAGTGAGATTTCATTTTTTCAATGTCTGACCAGTATTTATAGTTAGGAACGTTTTAATTGTCATATTCTTTAGGATATTGGTTCATGGATCTCGTTGAAAATGGACGACCCAATCTAGAAATGTGTAAGACGCTAAATAACTTTTTAGGAACCTTTTAGTTTAGCAAATTAACCTCCTTTTAAAATTTTTCTAATTCAGAGGTTTAAGGAAATCAACCTCGAAAATGTGTAAAATAGTAATTTTATGAGTAGATTGCGGATTTTATGTAAAACAAAAATAGCCGGAATTAATTGCATAATAATATCGTTTCAATGAGTTGGAAATAGTGGAATAGATACTGACCTAAGCCCAATCTTCGGGTCTGTGACATAGATTGTGTAGCTCCGTTCGGCTATTGTAAGATCAAGACTTTACTGTAGCATTTTTAGGTTCCCTAGACGTGTTAGGTTTTTTTTAAATTTAATTTTTACCGTCAGAAATTATTTAGATGACGTTGGAAATTTTCCTCTAATTCGATTTCCTTAACCCTCCGTGGGCGGCCTAGGTTGTTTATATTCACGACTAATTTTTTCAGTACTCTTTCCAAAAATCTGAAAAGATCCTGGAATACGTACCGAAGTTCCACTTTTAATACGTAATCGTTGAGACGTGAAATGTTCAAAGTACTAACGGGGAAAAATAAATATTGGAAAGAAATTCAAGAGTGAATTTTCGCTCCGGACGTAAAAGATTCAGGTTGCCCACGGAGGGTTAAAATATCATACGAAAATGCGAAGTTCCACGGAGATCCGCGGTCTGGTAATCGGTAAATTTCCTGGTAAAATATACAGGCTCACGAAAGTATTCGAACGATGATATATTCCTAATTGAAAGGGACACGGATTGTACAGTATACAAAATATTTTGAAATTGTCGTATGTGTTGTATATGGGGAATATGTGTAGATAATGTGCATAAATTTCATTGAAGTCATATGATACATATCCGAGTTAGAAAAACTTTATTAGACTTAATAACACATCGTAGGTCACAAAAATATTGGAACTGTAAGGGCAATCGTCGTATTAGTAACATTTCTAAGCATCGGCGAATGTAAACAAACATTGGCCAGTTTATACGCAGCTAGTCTAAGAGGAATACTGTTCAAAACTCGCGTCGCAATTTATTTAAAGTCGAATTCTTGCAAAATGAATCGGGAAATGTCGGAAACAAGTAAGCCGGAAAGAGAGCTAATAGTGTAGTGGTACAAAGAAGGAAAATGTATGAATGAAATTGCAAAACTTATAGATAAAAGAAAGTCCACGGTTCACTATATACTTAAAAAGTTTAATAATGGGGAAACCATTGCAAATAAACACCGCTGTGGTCGACCGAAAAATTTAACGCGGAGGGAAGAAAGAACAGTGATTCGGAAAATTAAACAAGATCCCTTTACTTGTGCATCAAAATTGACGGAGATCGTGGCAACGCAGTTTAAAAAAGAAGTTCATCCGAAATTATGTCGGAGATTATTAAGAAAACATGGTTTTAATGCACGCTTTTCGAGAAGAAAACCGTATATCAGCAAAAGAAATCAAATATTACTTCTTAAATATGCCAAAAAATATATTAATAAGAATAATTCTTTTTGGAGTGCAGTATTGTCCTCCGAGGAAAGCAAGTATAACATTTTTGGCAGTGATGGTCGCAAAAATGTATGGAGGACAAAGAACACCGAATTACAATCAAAGAACTTACAGCCAACTGTGAAACATAATGGTGGCTCAGTGATGGTGTGGGGTTGCATGGCAGCAAATTGGGTTGGAAATCTCATATTTATCGATGGGATTTTAGATAAAATTAAATATTTGAAAATTTTGCAAGAAAATTTGAAAGACAGCGTAAGTAAATTGGGTCTACCAGAAAATTATTGCTTCCAGCAAGACAATGACCCAAAGCATTCGGCAAAAATATGGTTCAAGAATGGTTACTGTACAATACTTTACACACATTGCCACATCCACCACAAAGTCCTAACCTTAATCCCATTGACACCTATGGGATGAAGTGGAAAAAAAATTGGTAATTATTTACATTAGGGGCTTCCTCACCGATTTTGATGACCTTGAAATATGACCCGAAATATGTCCGTACATGACCTATCGACATAAACAGACAAGACAGTGTGTCTCAACTGATTGAAATCGTTTTAAGTTGTGACCACAATTTCAAATCTAACGCACACCTACTGCAATCACTTTTTGAGATGTTGAAACTCTTTTGCGAGTATCTCGGAAACTATAGCTGAGAAGCAGTAACATGTATAGGAAAAAATTGTTCAGAATGATGACCTTGACAACATATTTCAAGGTCATAAAAACCGGTGAGGAAGCCCCTAATGTAAATAATTACCAAATAATGTTAAGTAGGCAGTTTTAGTGCTCTGTAAATCTAGTGTTAAATGGACATTAAAGTTGAAAAATATGAAAGAAAACCTTGCATCCTATATTCTACATACAAATAATAATCCTACATTACAAAATACTAATGTAAAGGGTACAGTGTGTGAGATGGAACATAATCGTATGCGTGCCTCGAGACAAACGAAATTTGACACTAGGTTCACGGGGCCTGTCAAAATGATGGGATCTAATATTTATAATTTACAATTATTGACATTGTGAAGACGTATCCATGGGGAATTATTCAACAAAATTATTTTTTCGGGTATATATTATTTAAAAAATTGATACAAATGTGGATAGACACGTTCTTGTTATTTTTGTAAAATAATGTTAAGTAGTCAGTTTTACAGTTTTGTGCTCTGTAAATCTAGTATTAAAGGGACATTGAAGTTGCAAAATATGAAAGAAAACCTTGCATCCAATATGCTACATACGAATAATAAAATATAATACTAATGTACTATAAACTACATTATAAAATACTAATGTAAAGTGTACTTACTTCTGAATCTTCTGTACCTCCGTCGGATCCACAGCACACAATTATTGACGCACGAGAATAGGTCCGAATAATTGAACAACAATCACTAAACAACACACACAACACACTTAACGAAATCGTGACAGCAGACAAGAAGATGTTACTCCGACCACGAATAAAATAATACTTCGATTTTAACCGCCCCCCTCCCACGGACGTGTGATACGAAAACAGGGAATTCCGGGAAATAGGGTCGGCGCCCCGCCATAATTTTTTTACCTTGGTTTTGTATCTAGTGCTTATAGACCCTCGGCGTCTAACCTGCCAAGGATAACCTGCCCCTACCACCTCCGTGGAAGGGATCATTGTTAAAATCGCAGTATTATTTTGGTCGTGGTCGGAGTGACATCTTCTCGTTCGTTGTCACGATTTTATAAAATGTGTTGTGTGTGTGTGTGTGTTGTGTGTGTTGTTTAGTGATTGTTTAATGATTGTTGTTCGGACCTATTCTCGTGAGTGAATAATTGTGTGCTGTGGATCCGACGGAGGTACAGAAGATTCAGAAGTAAGTACACTTTACATTAGTATTTTATAATGTAGGATTAGTATTCGTATGTGGAACATTGGATACAAGGTTTTCTATCATATTTTGCAACGTATATTAACGATCATTAATGATTTGGTATATAGTATAATTTAATGTGGTTCAAATAAGATAGTACTTTAAATCAAATATTTTTATTTTGATAACCAGATAGATAAAATGAAATATTTTTATTTTGTATTTCAAATATTTCCTTACAATGAAAATAAGTTGAGCAAGTAGTTAATATTATAAATTATAATTTTTAACATGAGAAGCTATAATAGTTAGCAAAGTATTATTTGTAGTTTAATTACGAATATGTAACATGTTGATAAACAGACTACAATAACGTAATAACATTACAGGCAACAAAATATCATAAAAATATAAGTTACTGTCAACTATTTGAAATACTATTTTACACAGTCCTACACACACCTACTCTGATCACTTTTTGAGATGTTGAAACTTTTTTGCGAATATCTCGGAAATTAGTTTCTTCTCAGCTTTAGAGCTGAGCGGCGGTAACATGTATAGGAAAAAGTTGTTCAGAATGATGACCTTGACAACATATTTCAAGGTCATCAAAATCGGTGAGGAATCCCCTAATGTAAATAATTACCAAAAAATTAAGAAATACAATGATTATATCGAAAGAAGAGTTGAAACAGAAGATTGTTGAAGTATGGCAGTCTATAGACATAAATATGAAGTCAAAGTTAGTATTTTCCATGGAAAACCGTTTTAGGACTGTAATAACGGCAATGGAACGGTCAAGTTCATATTAAACTTCTGATTAGTCCAATTAATTTTGCTATTAATTAATGTTAAATGTACAGTTCGAATACTTTTGTGACCTACGATGTGTTATTAAGTCTAATAAAGACTTCCTAACTGGGATATGTGTTATAAGATTTTAATAAAAGTACAAGTTATCCACACATATTCCCCATACACAATACATATGACAATTTCAAAATATTTTGTGTATTGTACAATCTACAGTGACTCGCAATAATATTCGGACGCTTTCAAAAATCGTATAACTTTGTTAATATTGAACCATACGACTTGGATTTTTTTTTTAAGTGAGCACAATTGATTTGGCATATAAAATGAAAAAAATTTTTTACAAAAATTGCAATTGGTCGAAATTGCAGAGAAAATACTAAAAGTTGTATTTTTCAACATTTTTATGCGTGCTTACATTGGAAATTTAGAAAGTACGATTTGTAGATCTGTATGAATTATACATATTCTGAGAATTTCATCAAAATCGGTCAACGTTGCAATGAGCTGCAGATGTTCCAAAATGATCACATAAGGGCGAAATTTCCTGACAAAGCCAAAATTCTGCGACTTTCGCCCTTAAGTTTTCATCGTTAAACGTTTGTAGCTCAGTGCAACGTTGACCGATTTAGATGAAATATTCAGAATATGTATAATTGATACAGATGTACAAAACGTACTTTTTAAATTTTTAATATAAGCACGCATAAAAAAGTTGAAAAATACAACTTTTAGTATTTTCTCTGCAATTTCGACCAGTTGCAATTTTTGTAAAACATTCTTTTCATTTTATATGCCAAATCAATTGTGCTCACTTAAAAAAAAATCCAAGTCGTATGGTTCAATATTAACAAAGTTATACGATTTTTAAAAGCGTCCGAATATTATTGCGAGTCACTGTATGTCCCTTTCAATTAGGAATATATCATCGTTCGAATACTTTCGTGAGCCTGTGTAGTTCGTTTGAGGATCTCGATTTGAGAGGCTCGATCGTAACCAGGATCACGCATCTGGGCGGGTGTTCGCGTCGCGTACGAGCCGCTTGTAACTATCCTGATCTTAATCCTAAGAGGTCGCATCCGGTGCAATTTCCACGCATTCTTTGGGCGTTACATTAAACGGTTTCCGGGTCTGAATGACGGCCGGGCAGGCCGATCCTTTTCACCGGGAAAAATTTCTATTTATCCGTGCAGACTGTGAACGCGGCCGACACGGAAACACGCCGCGGAAACTAAAGAGCCCCGGATCCGGGGAGCGTGTCTCCGCGCTATTCAGCCCGGCGAAACAGGAGAGGAGACGAAAAGGACCCTGTTTACCGGGTTTATCATTTATTCAATGGGGGTGGGCCTCGACGAGATCGCGCACTACCCCGACGCGAACGCGTTCCGCCGTTCGAAATCTATACCGAGCCACTGCCGGAAACTTCTGTGACAATTATTGACACAGTTATAATAAGATTCTTTGTCGAATGGAGCACGCCGACATGAAAGCGGTCTGCCGGGATATTTGATCATTAGTCGGCAGGAATTTCTGTGGGAATTGATCGTTGGATGAGGTTCTTTGTTGTTCGGTGAATTCGAACAGGTCGGGTTCGCGGACGATTGTTTTAGTGGCGCGTACCTGAATACGAATGGGGAACGTGTTGGTGAATTTTTATGGGACTCAGGGTTTTGTTGAGAATTCGCATTATTACTTTCTTCTAATGTCACGTATCTAAATGAAAATGTACTGGGCTATTGTGACCTTTTTTGCACTGCAAAGAATGGACCTGATACTTGTTGATTTCTGTGTGGAGTATAGAGTGCTTGAGCAGGGGAATGTGGAATGTAATTGGATGCGCAGGTCATATTAGGTATTGTTGTTTTTATGAAATAAGATCTGTGATATTTGGACGGAAACTATGACAGTTTGAGATTAATCGCAGCGCAGAGAACGTTGCAGTTTCCATACAGTGAAGATTTTTAGCTAAAAGGTGTCGGGTTTTACTAAAATCGCATGCTGAAGTGTAAATTATTTTTGGTAAAACCAGGTACTCGTGAGATCATGCGTTCGTATAATTTGTCTTTAACAAATAATAGTAATTAACAAGAGTTAAATAAGCAGGAAGTGTCTGAACGAAAGGAGAATTATTTGCCACATTTTCACCACAGAAAAGATGTGAACAGAAAATATCGATGCTCGTTACTCGAAGTTCTTGAACGCGAATGAAATACCTGTACAAAAGTAGAATACGTTTATTTATTCACGCAACGTCATTAAATCTAGCTCCACAGCGGTCTATACTATCCGGCAAAATATTTTCTCGATTAAAAAATGTTTCGAGCAACTCGCGCACTAATGTATTCTTTAATTGAAATAATTAAGGGGAGCGTAGCGCACACACCGGGCACCGGTTTTGACTTGAAAGCCACGAGAACCAGACACGCGGTAATACTATATTAATACTGAAAAGTTGAAAGCGGACCACGCGCTGCCGTGTCCCATTCCCCGCATAGCAGCAAAAGTTTTCTGTACGCTAAACAGTCCGCAATATTCGCCGATTGAATATCGTCGAATTACATGCGGTGGTATATTAAACGCGTTCCATTCGAACATATCTTGTTTGACCGAAAGCGTCGCGTAAGCAAACGCGCGCGAACGCAACCAGTTCATCAAATAACGCGGAATCGGAGCGCGGCGTATCGGACAAATAAAATATTCGATCACGCGGGCGCGTCGAATTTTTCACATACCGGAATTATTTTTCGATAAAGCTGGCCGCCGCGCCCCGTTGTCTACCCGTCGAGAACCCGTTTCCACAGAGGATGGGAAAAAACTGGTCCTGCACCCTTCTACGCTAAACATTTTCCGAATTCAACGCACGGGAGCACCGCCGTCCCTCTTGTTCCTATGGGAAATTGCGAACGAAATCGGAATTTGCAATATATTCCGCCGACTAAGAATTGAACGGGAAATCTCCAGGAACCTCTCTCTTATCGCGTGAAAATCAAACTTCGACATTTACTAATTTTCCGTTTCCTATATGATACAATTTATTTTTTGTCACCGGATCTGCATGACCCGACGAAATGACGGGTTCCTGATTTTTTAATTTACAATTATTGAGATTGCGAGGGGATGCGCTATTGACTCAATATTTCTTTAGGTGTACAGTCGGAGACAAAAATAAGAGGACAGTTAGTGGAAATGGGCAAAAATGAAATTTAGATGAATTAACGTGGCTGCTATAAACTTAAGTTTTAAATAAAAAGGATCCGGAAATAAAAAGGATCCTTTAAATCACGCGCACTCAACGCGAAAATAGTTTATACCCTTTCGGACCTTAAATAAGCCACTTAGCACAGGAACGATCAGAATGGAATTGAAGAATGAATGGAAGCAGTATTACAAGCAAAAGATGGTAATACCAATTATTAATTTTGTTAAGTGTTCCATTTATTACGTATTTCATCAAGTGTCCACTCATTTTTGTCGCCGACTTTATATTATAATAGCAAACAGTACAAATCCGAATAAATAGATACATACAGGGTGTTCACACTATTACTAGCCAGCGTTTTTCTTGCAAATAGTAAAAAATAGTAAAAAATGAGGGAGAAAAATGTAGTACTGTTTTTTATACGCAACACAATGGCGTATGTAATTTTGTTGTGTTCATACTATTTCGTTAGATATGAAGGCGACCTTCAATTTTTTAAATGGAATGCTGTATATTTTTGTATATCACATGAAAGCGTGTGTCTAGACGAATTCATCCGTATACTGCATAGTGACCTTCGAGGTGAGTATTACTTTTTCCTCTTTCATTTTTTTCTAATATTTACTATTTGCAAGAAAAACGCTGGATAGTGATAGCATGAACACCCTGTATACTGTAATCGCGAAATATAATAGATCGTAGTGCATAGGGTTAAAAATTGGTACGTGAGAGTATCAATGACTAGGTGCACCCTATCAACTGGTTGAAAGCATCCACCATCCAAGAGCTCTTATCGAACATCCTGCGATCTCGATAAAAAATAAAAATTTCTCCCTGATCAATTGATTTCTCTGAACGACCGCATCCAGGACGGACACTTCCATAAATCCGGAGTCTACGGATGGTTTAACGCCCTCCGAGGGGATCGCAATCGAATCGCGTAACGTAAAGCGACGAATCGTTCTACGTATAACGTTTCCAGGATATTTGAAACACGCAGACACAGGTTTCGGTGTCGGTTCCGTCGCTATCCGCGCGGATCGGTTGCGGAGTGTTGAGCTGGTGTCGCGTCCGCTCGGAATACGGTGTAGCCGAACTCTAGAATAGGGGGCAGGGAGCGCAGCGCGTCGCGTCGCCAGCTTAATGATGTACCGACCAGAGTGACGAGAAGGGGGCGAGCAGAGGGGAACCAGCCGGGAAATGAGAGCCCGGCAGCCGTTGATATGCATTATGGAACGCTGTATCGTTATTGTTTCCCACTCGTTTTACCGCCCTACCCTGCTTTCCTCGGCATGCCGTCGTCGCAGCGCTTCCATCAAAAGAACTGTCCTCTCCGTGATTATGAGCGCCAGGCGAGAGCGCGGTTTTAGGCTGCTCGCGGTCGCAAAACCGCTCTCGCACCTGTGTTTATCTTACGACGACCACCTGGCGAATCGATATGTTTCAACGGGGAACTGAAACAAATTGTTTGTAGATCTCACTTAGTCTTTGAGTGGTTCTTCGATTTGAGAAATGCAATGTGGTTCAATTAAGTTGTATTCAACCCTTTGCGGTCGTACGTCTACTCTCAGCCAGCACAGTAAAGAATAATGCTGATCTTACATTACCCCCATAAACATACAGTGAGTGTAAAATGTATTCGTACACCTCTTATAGTTTTAGAAAACCATATATTTCTTTATGTAATTGTACATTTTTTTATAAAACAAAAACACAATTACGATTATTGTATGTTTCGACTACAAAATGCGACATAAATAAATTAACGAAAAGTTAACGTTAACGAGATACATGTGGTCCGAAAGTCAGACGGATGTCAAATACAACTCCCAGAAATTTACTGATTTAATAATGCAGCCTCCAATCTTTATTTGGACGTTGTCGAAGGGGGTTCTTTTACTATTAGGTTGTTCGGAAAGTTCTTTTCGTTTTTTTAGCAGGTATTATAAATTGGATCAAACGACCTGACATTTTTTGAGCAATTAGAAGAATTGGTTTACCGAATGACGTGCAAAAAAGAATTTGAAAAAATTGCAATTGCTAGGAATTATAAGAGCAAATAAGAAAGGCACTTTCCAAAACTTTTTTATTTGAGCCTATAATGAAAATTTAAAATATGCCTTTTGTAGATCTATGTTAATTATAAACATACTGAAAATTTCATCGAAATCGGTTGATGCAGATAAAAACGACACGCATCTAAAGATTTTAGAATTTGTGGATTTTAAGCAAAAAGTGACCAAAAGTTGTGAAAAACTACGATTTTCACCTACTCGTAGCTCAAATGTATATTAATCGATTTCGATGAAATTTTCAGCATGTGTATAATTAACATAGATCTACAAAACGCATATTTTAAATTTTCACTACAGGTTCAAATAAAAAAGTTGTGAAAAGTGCCATTTTTAATTTCTCATGTAATTCTTACCAATTGAAATTATTTCAAAATCTTTGTTGCACATCATTTGGAAAACCAATTCTTCTAATTGCTCAAAAAATGTCAGGTCGTTTGATCCGATTTATGATACCTGTTAAAAAAACGAAAAGAACTTTCCGGACAACCTAATATTAAAATGGAGAAGTCCCGTTTTACTTGCCTTCTCCAAAATTATTTTTGCTCTTTTCGGGGAAGAGAGTTTAATATACAGAGTAATATCATCTGCAAATAATGAAACATTTAATAATTTTGGTAAGTCATCGATAACCTGTGCAGTGTAAAGAGAGAAAAGAAATGGACTCGGTACTCCACATAAAAAATTCACTGATACGTGTTTTTCGTTACCTTTAATCTTGAACTTTTTTCCTTCTAATTCATCGATTAGGACCACTGTGCAGGGGGTCGTTCGAAGCAGGGTACGAATGCGTGCCGCGAGCGCGCCGATGCGCACGTGAGATAATTATGTCATAGAGTTATAGCGGTCGCTGTCGGTACACATTTTATTGCCCAACTACGAGACGGTTGGCCGGGTCGACGAGGCGACCACACCGTCGTATTTCTTCGTTGTCGAAAATACGAGGTTGCATGCGGTTCTGCGTTACGGACCGAAGGGAATATGCGGAAGGTGTGTGTGCCCAAACGTGCCCGTAGTATGGTCGTCGGAGATTCGCGAACTACCAAGAAGCCGTTCCGCTCTTGTATTCCCCGAACCATATCATTATGGTCCGCGTCGTAGGCACCGTTTGTTTGTATGGCCAGAGATTCAGGGCAAGTTATGCGCGATTTTATACGATCCACGGGCGCCCGATGGGAGCCGTTCTCGTTGCAGAAACGGCCACGCGACAGCTCGTTCAAAGATTGAATAGAGAGTTTCGGTTTGTTCGCTTCTTTTCAGTGTAACGCCGTTACGTAACCGTGCAACACCCGATGAATACCACTTTTGTTGGCTCTCCGGGCTGGGTATACTTTTTGGAGCGCTTTCACCTTGGTGAGAAAACCGCCGCGAGAGAGAAGCATTCAGACATGCTCGTTATCAGCTGCTTAGTTGCCGTGACTCGCATTGGATAGGAATTCTTGAACCTCGTATGTTCCTCGGGGTGAGAATTCACCCGTTTACTATACTTTGATACTGGTCGAATGATTGATCTCTTTCTGTCTAATACTTCGAACTTGTTACGGTTATTAACCCCTTCAGGGATACTGACACATACATGCATACGTTTATTATCATTTTCTATTGAAATTATGGTAATTATTTACTTTAGGGGCTTCCTCACCGACTTTGATGACCTTGAAATATGTTGTCAAGGTCATGATTCTGACCAACTTTTTCCTATACATGTTACCGCCGCTCGCCTTTAAATTACGAGATATTTGCAAAAATGTTTCAACATTTCAAAAAGTGATCGGAGTAGGTGTGAGTTAGATCCATTGTGATGACCTTGAAATATGTTGTCAAGGTCATCATTCTGAACAACTTTTTCCTATACATGTTACCGCCGCTCGCCTTTAGTTTACGTGATATTTGCAAAAATGTTTCAACAGCTCGAAAAGTGATCGGAGTAGGTGTGGGTTAGGGTTAGGGTTAGAATTAACAGATTTCTATTTGAAGTGGTGTATATTTTATAACACCATTTTTTTTTTACTAATTTTGAAATTACATTGTGTTTTTATACGTTTTTTGATTCGATTTCTAATGTAACTAGTATTATGGCATCGAAAAATTAAGTTTTCGCGATCAAGTAGTATATTTTCGTTGCACTTGATACAAGTGCCATAGATCACTTTACTGTTAACTAAACAATCTATCAACTTTTCTTGATTGTTGCAGATATCCAAGAATTCGTATAGTTTCATGCTTAATACTCGGAACAAAAAAGACAGTGGGTCTCAACTAATTGAAGTCGTTTTAAGTTGTGGCCATAATTGAAAACCTAACCCACACCTACTCCGATCACTTTTCGAGATGTTGACACTTTTTTGCGATTATCTCGGAAACTAAAGCTGAGCGGCGGTAACACGTATAGGAAAAAGATGTTCAGAATCATGACCTTGACAACATATTTCAAGGTCATCAAAATCGGTGAGGAATCCCCTAAAGTAAATAATTACCGAAATTATTCTAAGTAAAACAAAATCAAAGTTTGTCGGAGAACAGCAGTGATAATATTTTGATCAAACAAGAAATTATATCTCTTCTTTCTATTTTAGAAAATTCATCCTTGAAGAAGTTGACGAGAGTACAATTTTTACATTTGTAAGGAATGGCCGGAATTAAAGCAGACAGTATGTAATTTATTAATATGTCCTTCTCCGATGTCGGACCTGACGAGACTGCTCGTCCTTTTTTTATCCCGTTCGTTTTCTTTTTTTGACACGTTCGCTTGTCGTTGGCGATGAATCGTTTATCAATAACTTGAACATATTTGTTATTTATATGAACAATATATATGGTGGCGGATCCGTTACAGCTTAACTTACACTTTGAATACAGATCCGCGGTCTAATAACGAATAATAATGTCTTCGCTGTAATCCTCGCCCAAGAACCTTTTCTATCGACATGCACTGACCCTTAGAATCTACCCTGCATTGTTTCAATGATACGCATATCGGCCTGTCTCTTTCGGAAATCAATCACCAGTTCATTCAAAATTCTTTTTCCTCCATCTTGCTCACCTAGATGTGCAAGAGCGATCGATCATGCGATTAATGGGTTAACGAAGGACGAACTTCTCCGATTCGTCTTCGTCAAGTCGGAAACGAGCTCGATGAAGATATCATTTCCCAAAGTCCAGAGAGAGGGAGAGAGAGAGGGGGATGGTGGAGGTGGTCTCTTCGTGATCAATTCCCGCTGAAATCCAATCGAAACTTGTCTCGCAGAAGGGAACAATGGGGAAAAGATAACGATCCGGGACAGTTTGGGACGGCACGTAATCGCCGGAAGGAGGACGTCAAAGGTATCCTAGGCCTACCAATCATTAATTTCCCCTTTTTCCGCGAGATCGCGGCCAACAATGTCGTTTTATGATTAAACGGTTCGCGATCAAAGTGGAAGTACCTCGGTAGCAGTGCCGGACCTGTCTGTCGCGCGCAGACTAGCTCCGCCAAGGGACTCGGTTGTTCTCGGGCCTTGTCTGGTTTTATCGAGTGTCGCCGACGGAAGTCTCGAATAGTTCAACATTGTTGGACGTTAATTAGAGCGAGATTGTAAATTCCTCGGATACCTGTTATATTGCTCCCTAATCGAGACTACCGGCCCCGTTCGTAAAAAGCCTTGAATAGCCTCAGACGCATCTCCGCTAAGTCGTCTGCCTGTGTGAATACACTCCGCGACAAAAAGATAGCACGTTATCTAATTTTGTTAATTCTCAAAAATATAATCGAATAACAACAGTTCCCGTATTACATATCACTGTTCAGTTAGCAATAGGTTGCATCTGTTCAGGGTAAACATTCGTTTTCTGTGTATATGTTGAATGTTAAGACGAAGACGTAAACAGTAGTGCTGACTGCTGCGTCAAAATGATAGCACAAAGTCAAAATTGTGTATTTTGAGCCAGCGCCGAGGCTCCAATCTGTTCAAATCGGCAAGCAGCTAAGATTGTTCGTGTTCCAGTGTTAAAATATTGTGAAATTTTCAACAATGGCTCCCGGTAAAAGATTGATTGATTGGTCCTGAAATACAGTGAGTAACGAAAGTATTCGAACGCCCTTTAAATCAGTATAACTTTTTTTGTTAAGTGAATCAAACGACCTGACTTTTTTGAGGAGTTAGAAGAATTGGTTTTCCAAATGATGTGTAAAAAAGATTTTGAAAAAATTGCAATTGGTAAGAATTACATGAGAAAATAAAAATGGCACTTTTCACAACTTTTTTATTTGAGCCTGTAATGAAAATTTAAAATATGCGTTTTGTAGATCTCTGTTAGTTATACACGTACTGAAAATTTCATCGAAATCGGCTGACGCAGATAAAAATGGCACGTATCAAAATATGTTAGAATCTGAGGATTTTAAGCAGAAACTGGCCAAAAGTCGTGAAAATCTACGCTTTTCACCACTTTTAACTAGTAGCTCGTGTGTATATTAATCGATTTCAATGAAATTTGCAGCATGTATATAACTAACATATATCTACAAAACGCATATTTTAAATTTTCACTACAGGCTCAAATAAAAAAGTTGTGAAAAGTGCCATTTTTATTTTCTCATGTAATTCTTACCAATTGCAATTTTTTCAAAATCTTTTTTACACATCATTTGGAAAACCTATTCTTCTAACTCCTCAAAAAAGTCAGGTCGTTTGATTCACTTAAAAAAAAAAGTTATACTGATTTAAAGGGCGTTCGAATACTTTCGTTACTCACTGTATTAACAATACACAATTTACGTAAAGAAAATTGTTCTATCAGTAAAATTGCGAAACTGTTGAATCATAGTCGCAAGGTTGTTTGCAATTTATTAAAAAATGTAGACGAATATGGGAAAAGAAAGAGCACAGGTCGTCCAAGAGTGACAACTGATCGTCAGCGGCGTGCAATTTTAAGAACTGCATCAAATTCTGCTGCTACTGCAAGAGAGATTGCAGCAGAAACTGGAGTAACTACCAAAATACGTAATGTACAACGTATTGTACAAGAGTGTTAATACATAAAACGCCAAGAATTCATGCGTAAACCACAGTTAACAAAGCAACATAAAGAAGCACGTTTACAATTTTCTGAGAAGTATATTCATTGGAAGAAAGAATGGCAAAAAGTTAACTTTATTGATGAGAAGAGTTACGTTAAATGGACCGGATGGCTACCGATGTTATTTCCACGATTTGCATAAAGAACAACAAATTTTATGTAGTCGACAGTACGGTGGTGGTGGAGTGATGGTATGGGCGGGAATTGGGTACTATGGACACACTGAAATTAAGTTTATAAGCGGTAAAATGAATAGTGCAAATATATTGATTTAGTCGACGGACAATTGAAGAGGCATGATGTAAAAATTGCGGGCACAAACTTTATTTATCAACAAGGTAATGCAAGTGTTCATGCAGCCAAGATTGTAAAAGAATATTTTACGCGGGAAAATATGAAAACTTTGGAATGACCGGCCAGGTCTCCAGATTTAAATAGTATAGAAAATTGCTGGGTCCATTTAGTCAGATCAGTATATGCCGGTGGAAGACAATTTCGAACCCTTGACGAATTAAAAACCTGCATTGAACGAAACTGGGCAGTGTTAAGCAGGAGATTTGTTAAAAAACTATATAAATTTATGCCAAAACGTTTAGTGACAGTTATACAAACAAAAGACGAAATTACGAAATATTAAAACACTATCTTTTTATACATATTTTTATATTGTAGCTATTTTAAGAAAATTGTGCTATCATTTTGACGCACCGATTTTTCGTTTAATGTTACACATTCTCCAATAAAATTATTTCTTCACGTAATGAATGCGTTAAAACATATTAAAGTAATTGGTTAGTCTTATTACGCAGTATACAGGTCACAAACAATGTAATATACTACTTGAAAAGCTAAATACCATTTATTTGTATAATGTGTTATCTTTTTGTCGCGGATTGTACCAAAGCCTCGCGTTGTTTGCAGCGAAATTTACGAAACCAGCTATGAAATGCACATGTCCATTACTCTTTGCATTCTTCACTTGTTAGCAACCGAGCAGTGACACGACTAGTTTGCATTGTCTTCAATTTAATTCGAGTACATAATTAATGCAAATAATATAATAACAAGATGAGATAATATACGTACATATCTCATACGTACGTATCTCCAAAAACATTAGACCATTCAAAATTCAAGGTTGAACTTCACCTTGACAACCCAGAAATTTTTCACTTTTTACTATACAGGGTGTTCATTTGAAAACTTTCCAGCCGAATATCTCGAAAAGTATGAAAGATATTAAAAAAGTGTAGAACACGTGTCCAAGGATTTCAAGGGCCAAAGAAGGGGGCAGAATCAGTTTTTTATTTGGGTGGCGTTTTCAAGGTCAACTTTGTTTCTTCAAATGGAAACCTATATTTTTTATTATGAGATCTTATTGTACTTAAGAAGACCAGCAATTTTCGTAGGATAGTTTTATTAATCCATGTACTAGTTTCGGAGATATTTAAAGAGAAATGAACACCCTGTACAATCCTGTACAGCTTGACGAGAAAATTTCAAAAATGGAAGTTTTAATGCGAGGAATTTACTGGTTCAAAAGTTATGCGTGTTTAAAGTTGAGCAATTTTAACAGGTGAAGGTCCGGTGCTTGTATCTGTGTACTTTCCGTTCAGGCTGCAGGTAACTGCAATTTTGTCTAAACAGAAGTCACCTCTCCGAGTCGACCGACGCGTCGCCCAAACGAAAAGCCGAGTGTTGGTCCTCGTCCACGACACTTTTCGTTTAGGCGACGCGTCCGTCGACTCGCAGAGAGGTGACTTCTGTCTAGACACAAAATTGCAGTTACTTGCAGAGTGAACGGAAAGTCCATAGACACAAGTTCCACGCTTAACATGTTAAAATTGCTCAACTTTAAACACGCATAACTTTTGAACCAGTGAATTCCTCGTCTTAAACCTTCGATTTCTGACATATTCTCGTCGCGATGTACAGAATTATATAGTACAACGTTAAAAGTTCCTGGGTTGCCAAGGTGAAGTTAAGCCAAATTCGAATCTGTTTATAAAAGAATGAATTTAATTTTTTTTTAAATGGTTATTCCCTCTTGAAACGATCCAGTGGACTTTTGAGTCATCCTTTATTGTCTTAACGATTACTTATGACCAGAATGCGGATGTTTATGCAATTTGCAATTTTCGCAAGCAAATTTTAGGAAAGTGGAAACAAATAAAATCTAATTTTTAGTGGTGGTAACCTTTGCAGATCTGGAATAAATAAAAATTGTACTAAATTCTGTGGAATTTTATGATACAGCATTTTTTGAACATTTTCAGAAGCCATAAATGCATAAAGATCCGCAGTCTACTTACGACTAGACTGTGGATTTTATGCATTTCTGACAAAAATGGGTAGGTGTAATTCAAACCAGTGAAAAGATTAAAAGAGTTTAACAATGTCGATATACCATTTTGAACATATAAAAATTATTAATGAGCAAAATAAATGTTTCCTTCGCTCCTATAAATTGCAATTGACGTATAAAAATTTTATTTTGCATAAAGATTCGCAGTCTACTTATGACATAATTTATGTCGATAACGCCCAAGCCTGTCACTATTAAACATTTTGATTTTTCATGTCGGGCAATATTATTCGAAGAACGTGTTTTGCCAGCGTTTCTCCTCTGGCCGCGTGTTTCCAACGCACACGAAGGGGATGAAAAGGCACGGGGATGAAAGAAAAGTGAAACTGCAGTTGGCAACGACATTTAATCTTCGATCGCCATGGAGCCAAGGAACTTGGACCCCAGGACGGATCGATACTCTCGCTGGTCGTGGGCGCAAAGCGGATCCACGCGAATCAGCATGTTTCTCTCTTTTTTTTCCCTCTGGTAGTTAGTTACCTGAACAGGTATCACGGTTAATGTTTCGTTAAGGGGAAAACGTCCGATCGATTGTCGAGGGCTTTAATTGTGTTTCGAGTTAAAAGCGTTCGCTGCGTTTCCCCGGCGAAAGAAGTTTTCCTGCTGGAACCTGCGGTTATAAAAGAGATCGATGTAAATCAGATTTAAAAAACAATTCGGCTCGAGTATCCGATTGAGGTCCTGAAAATTGAGTTGAAGGTAGAATGGCTCGGTATAGCTGGAGGAATTTAATGGGGAAATATTTTTTCCACAAAATCAACATTTTATGTTGTCGTTACAAACGATGAAGAACTTTTTTCTTTTTTTTTTAATTTATTTATACAGGTCGCATCAACAACTAGGTAATTAGCGACCACAGATATTATATCGTAATATTACATTATTATGACTTTGTACTTAACATAAAAATCATTTATAAGTATACTGAGGAGAAAACGATGAAGAACTGATACCGATATTTTCAAGGTCCATTACCGTTTGTTGTTTCGACCATTATAGAATTAGTTTTCGATGCTTCGATTTTTCTAAAGAATTTTTTTAGGCGTCTCGTGTTGTAAAAGCTAATGCTAAAACAGTTAGTTCTCAATCATTTTGAACAAATTCTGAATAGATCAATGAATATTACAATGAATATTGCATTCCGAATATATTATTTATTTACAACGTTTACGTAGATATTTCACGGTTAAGAGCTCTATCGTATTTCTCTTGTGGAACCATTTTGAATGAACATCCTAAGACAACTAAAACAACTCTTCTTAAAATACTTGTTCTATAAGAATACTTTTTGAAAAAGTTCCCGAGAGTAACACATTGCTCTCCATAAATATTCCATAGCAACAAACATTTTCGTCAATGAATCGTACAAGTTCGAACAGAATTTTTGTGAAAACGAAATGCAACTATTTCAATTCCTGCTCTCAGATTTTACACACTTATGTCGCAGACAATGTATTCGTTACTGTTCAGGGACGAGGATATCAGTTCCAGAAAGATTAGATTGCGTAAGAAAATGAGGGGATTTTATAGTCGATCAACGGAGCAGCCGAGGTATCGAATTTTGCATTAAGAATGCGCGCGGGAAATAGGAAGGCGGTAACAAAGGATGTAAATGGAAATTAGGTGCGATGTAAGAATGGCGGGGTTTAGTGGTAACTGTGGAGCAGAAACAACCGCGGAGTATTCTACGTAACCGTTCCTGGCGTCCGTGTAACTTGGAATGGGAGAACACGAGCCGAAGCTCCGAAGAAATCGAATTTTGTTGCGGGGGAACAGATATTGCTTCCGGAATGAAGTTCCACGCGAAGCACCTGATTGTTACTACACCGCAGAAACGATTTCCTAATTAGTTTCTAGTAATGCGAATTGGTCCACGCAGCCTTCCTCTTTTTCGTTCTATTTTTCTGAATTTACCGGGAGGTGACAACGATGTCACCAAAACTGCGACATCGAGGTATCGCGGTAAGGTATGTTCGGCAATATTTCGTGCCTGTTACATGTACATATTGATAAAATATTTTTTGGGATAACTAGCGTTGACCACAATCTTCTCCAATCCTACTACGAATTTCAAGAATAGTTAATCGATAAAATACAAATACATGCGCTTTTCTCAATTTTCTGGATGTCATGTGGCTTTTTCTGCTGAAGAGAAACGTCGAGTATTTAAAAGCCTATTATTCTCGATATATGTCAACAACACGGGTCTTGGCAGCGTCGTGTATTGTCCAGGACACATAGGGTAAAGGGGTACCGATGGTATTGGTATTGTGGGGATACCAATTACTGTATCTACAGTGGCGGCCATATACTTACGTACAGTTAATAAAATTAAATATTATTTCCTGTACACTTATACGTTAAACAAGTATACGAAAATCAATTATATTTTTTATAAGTTTACAATATACATAATAAGATATCAAAATAGCTTTCCTTGATTTACTATAATTAAAAAGTTTTTTATATTTTTATACTGAAGTGTCAAATTTTCTGCGGACACATAGTTAAGTACACATCGAAACACCTATATTTTCACATGTTTCTTTAACTCATAATTATAATACATTAATATTTCGTATGTAAGCCCTTATTTTTGATAACTGCAGCACACCTTCGCGGCATGGATTTGATAAGTCTAGCACATCTGCTAGCAGGTATCGAATTCCATGCTTCCTGTACAATTGTGTACAATTCATCAATATTTTTCGGTTTTTGTTTCTTTATATGTTTGTCGACATCAATCCACAGCATCTCGATTGGATTCAGATCCGGAGATTGTGCCGGCCACTTCATTACGGGAATATTATTGTCACTCAAGAATGTCTTGACGACTTTTGCGGAATGTTTCGGATCATTATCCGCTTGATAGATCCATTCTTTTGGCATGTATTCTTCGGCAAATGGTAGCAATACATTTTGTACAATATCCAAATACACGTATCTGTCCATGGTTCCAGTTATCCGATGAATAGGTCCTGTACCTTTCACTGTCATAGCTCCCCAAACGAGTACCGAGCCACCACCACCTTTTACAGTCGGTTTAATACAATTTTTATAAAATTCTTCTCCTTTGCGACGTCTCACGTATACTTTTCCATCAGATCCAAATCGATTAAATTTCGATTCATCTGTAAAAATTACTTTGGACCATTGCTGGGGCGTCCAGTTTAAATGTTCTTTCGCGAAAGCAATCCTAGCGCGACGATTTTTTTCTGAAATGAGCGGTTTCTTTCTGGCAACGCGTCCGTATAATTGAAACTCATTAAGTCTTCGCTGGACAGTTCTAACAATTATTTTTTCATGGAGATCTATTGATATTTCATTCTGGATGGCAACTGCAGTTTTGAATCTGTCCGCTTCAGACAATCGATGAATCTTGCGATCAGTTCTTTGATCAGTTTTTCGAGGTCTCGCTTTGCGAGGAACGTTGTCTGGTGTTCCATGAAGTTTAATATGTTTTATAGCTTGATGGCAAGCCATAACTGATATTTCTAATTTTGCAGAAATCTTTCGGTAGGACATTCCATCCTTCCGAAGCTGTTGCACTAATCGCCGCTGTTCTGGCGTGACATTTCTTCCTTTACTCATCACAGCACTATTGTAACACGTCTAACTGTAAACACTGCTCAGCAGAGACTAGTAAATATTGTTTACATTTGGCTTAGCTGTGCGATACAGCAGCGTACGTAAGTAGTTGTCCGCTACAAAACCGACAGATCGGAACAAAATATTTACAAAATACTTATTTTCTCGAAATAAGTCAAAGTTTTACTGGAGATATGTACATCAGGGTCTAACACTCTTAGAAATAAATTGTTGATACTACTATCTGAGTTCCGTAGAAATAAGTCAGGTTTTAAAGTTAAAATATGAAGTGTACGTAAGTGTATGGCCGCCACTGTATATTACACTTATTTTTAAAGCATCATGAATTTAAAAAAAGAGATATTAAATCGTTCCTCTAAAATCAGTTTATATATATTTCGTTTTTAATATTCATTCTGCTTTAAAAATAACTATAAGTTAACTGTCTATTAATTTACTGTCTATTAAGACAGGCGCAGTATAATTGGCACCCCATTAGTAATTGGAACTCTTGAATTTAAAGAGTCTGTACTACTTAAGGGATAAAAATAAGAATTTCACGTTTCTGTTTTCATTATAGTTATCTTTCCCATATGCCATATATCAATGTACAATATATATCACTTAATATACATTAACTGATTTGAATGAAAAAATTTAATATCTCTTTTTTAATATTCATTATACTTTAAAAATATATATAATTAATATAGGCGCAGTAACTGGTACCCCCACAGTAAATGGGTCCCCAAACCAGCCGTGTTGTATACCCAGCGGTAGTGGTGATAATTCCGCGACGTTTAAGATCCAGGCCTTGGCGACATATATAGAGAAATCACTGTACTCTGTGCCCATCACATGTATATTGGTAAAATATTTTTGCGAGTCCACAATCTCGTATCCTAGCTAAGCGTTACGACATGTTATTCCTACTTTCTGTTAATATCACGATAACAGAAGCGACAATAGCAACAGGGCGTTAGCACCGCAGAAAGTTGGCTCACGAAACCCATTGGATGCGAGGTCTATTCTTATGCCTCGTCTGTGATAATACTTCCCCGATACGAGGTCACCGACCGGTGTTTATTAAAACTTTCTCGGTCCATTCACTGAGTTTTATCCAACGGTGAAGTTGTTACCTATAGTTCAGGAACATTCTCCGGTATATTAAACGCTATTAAAAACAGAGACGCACACGGCGCGGTACGTGCTCGTCTACGGTTGTTCAAACGAACGATTAAAGCCATTTCCATTACAGCCTCGTGTTCGTTTCATCGTGTTTTATTACAGTGTCCCCGTCCATGAGAAAACGCTGCTTTCCAGGGTAAAAATGCTCGGAACAATCCCGACTTCCTCAATCAAGATCACTGCCGTTCCGTTGTACAACGAATCATATTTTCCAGTATAAATATTTGCTGCGAGCAATTCACGACGTAAAATAAGAATTGAATTTCAATGAAGCTATTCGCGTAAATTTATATTATCGTTTCGGTAAAAAGAGGACGATTTGTACACGTGATAGTGCGAAATACATAAAGTATTAATTAAATTGTACCTAGTAATTTCCTAGAAGAAAAGGAAAATTTGTATGCAATGGGCGAAAATGCCAATCTAGGCAGACAAAATTATTTCAGCGTTATTTTAAGACTTGAAGTCATAGTAAAATAGTCCATTGGATTCGTCTTGACGTCAGCTACAATAATACGTAATAAAAAATTCATAGTGGCAATTAAAACATTAAGGTGACCATAATTTTTTATTAAAAAAAAACGTTTTTTAGTTTTTTTCTCTTGGAGTTCATAGACGATTGAATATCGATTAACTTTTGTTCGAAACATTTTTTTTTGCCAGAGTCACACCCCGTGGTTTAACCACTAGAAAACTGAAAAACTGAAAATTTAGGAGACAAGATGCAGAGATGTTGATGCACCGTAGTGTTCCGAAAAAGTTAGAGCTTATAATTAATACGACGATTCTGATATGAATATAATAATATTATTGCAACTGTTTCTTGCTCAACTGGAAGGAGATTTTCGTCAGGAAAGAACGAAAACTTCTACGTCAATTTCTGAAGTTAGCTTTCTGTTTCAATAATATAACTAGAATCAATGTAATAGTCTAATGAAAGTTATGTTATTACTACTAAAAACTGACAGAAGGAATTTTACAAGCACATACAGTAAATGTATTTACTTACCTTCCGATAATATGTTCACAAAACTGTTCAAAATGTCACAAAATAAAAAGGTAATCAACGAAACGCACAGCAGAACATTTCCGCTTTCGCACCACGTTTGCGATACATACGGAAAAACCCAAATGTCTATTCATTATTTTATGATTATTTCATGATATTTTATGATTTTACCTAGGACGTGCAGTTAGTCTTATAAGTATTCGTACCCTCGTTGCATATAAGAGAAATTTGCTGATATCAAGTGATACATGTAAGATTCTGCAGTAAGTTTTTTGTTACGAATAAACAGATGCATAAACTATATGTGTACAAAATTTTAACAAAATTGAACTATCGATAACAAAATTATATTAATTTTAATCTACATAATACATAATAACAGACCACAAAAGTATTCGTACCATGCTTGGCAGAGTTGAGTTTATTTTGCTTATAAACATTGTTTCACTTTGAAGATGATTCCCAGAGGTCATAGTCGAATAATTGAGCTTCAGTTACTTAGTCTTAGTCAAAACTTTGTCGAAATAACATTGATAATCGAAAATGAGTCGAAAGAAGGCCGAGACTACTGTAGAAGAGAGTAAAATAATTTTTAAATTGCACCAAGAAGGCAAAAGTTGCGTTGAGACAGCAAAACATATTGGCAGAAGTATATCTACTATCCAATACATAATTAAACGTGTAAAAACTAATAATATTTTGTTAAACAAAAAACGTGTTGGAAGAGCAAAGATTTGAACTGCTCGGGAAGGAAAGACTTTAATACGTCAAGTGCAAAAAAATCCAAGAATTATCGACCCTAAGTTAGTCACAATGTGCAACAACATGTTTAATAAAACAGTTTCTGCTGAAACTTGTCGGAGAATATTAAGATCTGAAAATTTTCATGGTCGAGCAGCTAGGAAAAAGCCCTTCATTAATAAAATTAACAGAGCAGAGATTAGCATTTGCGAAAGAATACGTAAATAAGAGTAATATCTTTTGGCAAAAAGTTATTTTCTCGGATGAATCCAAGTTTAATATTTTTGGATGTGACGGAACAGGAAAAGTTTGGAGAAAGCCCAACAAAGAACTAGAATTAAAAAATCTACGACCGACTGTGAAGCACGACGGAGGTTCGGTGATGGTTTGGGGCTGCATGGCAGCATCCGGAGTGGGTAATCTTGTATTCGTTGATGGACTTATGGATAAATATAAATATAAAAGTATTCTTGAACAAAATCTGCAAGAAAGTGCAGTTAAACTGGGTATGCAAGACGATTATTACTTTCAACATGACAATGACTCGACGCATACTGCTCAAATAGTTCGTGAGTGGATACTTCATCACATTCCTCATTTTTATCCACACCACCTCAGAGTCCGGATGTGAATTCTTATAGAAAATTTGTGGGCAGAAATAGAGAAAAGACTACGCAAACATGAAATTTCAAATAAACAAGTACTGAAAGAAAAAATTCTGGAAGTTTGGAATCGTATTGAACAAAGCACCACTGAAAAATTAATAAAAAGTGTGCAAAATAGATTAATTGAAATAATTAAGCACAGCGGTGGACCGAAGAAATACTAAAAAAATAATAAGTTATTATAATATACGATTTTTCTTATAAGACGTATACCGGTACGAATACTTTTGTGGACTGTTATTATGTACTGTGTAGATTAAAATTAATATATTTTTGTTATCAATAACCCAATTTTGTTAAAAGTTTGTACAAATAAAGTTTATATATGTGTTAATTCTTAACAAAAGAGTTATTGCAAAATCTTAACTGCATCATTTGATTTCAACAAATTTTTTTTCAAGCAATAAGGGTACGAATACTTATAGGACTGACTGTACGTAAAACAAAAATGTTCCGATTCTAAGGACGTTAAATTTTTGAATTATTCCTCGCTAGAATTGCCGTTTCGCCTACTGTGCGCGCCGACCGTAACCGACTGTTTACTGATTTCGTCTGCCGCGAATCTGTGAAAAGATCGAGAACCATTGATTAGAATCTGTTCGCGCGGATTCCGCTGACGCGATTGCGATTGTTATGACCGGTAATGCACGCGGAGCCGGCTATTCTTGCGAGACAGACCCGTGCATATCTTTGGTACCCGGAATTCCGGCCGGTGAACCCATCTTTCGAAAATTCGGAATCCGTCCGGGCGAGAACGCGATGCGGCGTGCATTTCGCGGTGAAGCGGAATGCAGGCTGCATCGATAGCCCTTCGTTACGGCTCGCGACGGTCTCCCGGCTGTCGGAACCAGGTCAGATTTTCGAGTTATTGCTCGAACCCGTCTTCAAGCGGGAACCGGATTACTATAAAAATTCGGAATTAGCCCGGTTCGACGGGGAACACACACGAGGAAAACGGCGAGTCCGTCCGACGAACAATCGCAACGTATCGGACGGCCGATCGTTACGACGGGCAGCGACTCTGTTTTGTCGTCTATATAAAATAGAATGAATAGGGGGGGGGGGAAATAACTCCACCGTTCGAGCGAGATAAAACACAGCACGATGAATTTTTCATTGTTACGACGGACGACAATGCACATTATTCCTTTCCACTCTTTTGTCCCGAATCCGGTTTTCTCGTTACACTTCTCTTAATTAAGACTCCCCGGCTAAAAAGGGGTCCTGGAAAATCGCGATTCATTTTTCGAGTCGTCCTGAAATGTTATCGTTCCGACTGCCTATTTATTTCATTGTAAATAGGGAAGAAATCTCTGTGTGCGTGCGAAGACAATTCGCGATGGAGAGCCACTTAGTTTCGAGCTTTTGTCCAGTGTTGCTCGAACGGACGGAGAAAGTTCAGTTACCGGGCAACGGAAGTTCTCAGCTGTAATTAGGCTTAATTCTGCAATCGGTGCAGACAAATTACAAATGTCATCGAAAAAATTGCCACGTGACAAAAATAATCGAGAGTCTATCGGAAATAAATATGGCAAGTTATCGGCGAGAGGGTCCCTTAAAGTTTAGCCGCCGTTTCGAGTGGCGGAAAAATCTGGCGGGCATGTCGGCATTTAAAAACCTGGAAGAATGACCTAAGCTGCCTAGGGCAGCTTACGCGTGCAGACGATGTGTACGGGACGGCCATAAATGTGGTGGAAAGGAACTGCGGCGCGTACGCGTCCCTGGATACCGGCTATGTACACATAGGAGACACCCTCCTGGCTCCCTGAGGACATGTTAGCCTCGCACGTGATATTCCCAGCCTACCGTCTTTACGATGAGAGCTCTCAACCCGCCTTCGGTTCCATGAACCGCGGCAGCGACCTCTTCAAATACGCGGCCCGACAGTGCACGGCATCCCTATCCATGTCCCTGTACGTGAGGATCGGTTCACCTGTGTGCTGGTGTCTGGATACTTCATTGTATTGGTAGCCGAGTAGCCACACAACCAGGCCAGACGCGTCCGTGTACGTTCTCCCCTTTGCTCTTCTTCCGTTTCCCCTTTCTTCCGCCGTCCAGGATACTCAAATCACGAAATCTCCGACCCCCACTGGGAATTTCGGATTCGAGGGACTCTGCATGGGTGCAAATTCGAAGACCAGATTGGAAATTCAATGAAGGTTTTCAGATCATGGTGTAGTTAGACCGCGGCCCCGCCACGGTGTCACGAATCGCTAATCCGGTTCGACCCAAGTCATTTTGCTGAACAACGTAAATAATCCTGCTCGGGGCAATTTGCTAGCTTACGATTAATGCCTGGGTGACATAATTCCTCTGTCTCTAGAAATTAATTTCGTTCGTAATACAGTTTTGCTTGAACAGTGTTTCATCATCCTTTATACGGTCTAGAAGAGTTCTTTAATTCTGCAGTTTTGATTAGTATGATTAAATTACTTTGATATTGAGGAGCAAATCTGTAGCCCGGCGCAGTTACTTGATCCACCATGTATACATTGTATGTGGGAGTAAATGTACTGTAAATGTACAAAAAATTATTTTGAAAAACTGTACACATACTGCCACTGAAGGTACATACAATATGTCCCACGCACTCTGTCCACTTGAATATCTTGGTTACTTCAAACAATACGAGAAAATGTTACTGAAAGTAGTTGTCTGGGTTTAAGAAACTATATAATATCGTATAAATGATATTCTTGCAAGTGAAGGAGAAGATATAGAAGTCATCTTTGTTTTTTTAATGGAATTTCCAATTTTTTATGCTTTTATGCGTATTCTGAGTATAAAAGTACCAAAGTGTATTTGTCCTAATACTTACCGTTCCTCAGATATTTGACTGTTTTCATTCTATCACTTTCATTATGGAACGTATTCAAGGATATGCTCACTACGTCAAATGTAAACATTCGTAGGCTTTCGACGTCTCTCAGTGTCAGTCAGTTTCTCAGTTAGTGAACATAAGATAGTCAATATGAAATTTTCATTCGAAGAACAATTAGAGATGCTTCTAATTTATGGAGAAAGTAAGAGAAACGCAGTTGTGGCTCGAAATTTGTACGGTCAAAGATATCCAAACCGCATATGCCCTTCACACAAGATTTTTGAAAGATTGTGTAAAAAATTAAAGAAAACTGGAAGTCTCGCTGTTCGTAAGATGAATCGTGAAAAGCCTGTATGTAGTGATGAAGATAATGAAATTAATGTTGTTGCATAATCAGTGTACGTCAGATTCATCACGAATTCTCACTCGTCACAAACATCATCTGTACCACATTAGCTTTCACCAGAAATTACATGACATGGATTATGTAAATCGTGTTAGATTCTGTGGATGGGCTCAAGAGCAGCTACAAATCAATCCACTTTTTTCTCTTTAATACTATATACCGATGAGGCTACTTTTACCAGCACTGGGCGTGTTAATTTACATAGCACGCATTATTGGTCAGTACAAAATCTTCACTGGCTACGAGAAATTGATCAACGAAGACGCTGGTCCATTACGGGGTTATATACACTTATCATTTTCAAAAAATCGATTTTTTTTTATTTCATTTTCGTAATGTACATATATTTAAGTATACGCACCAAAAATTTCAAGTCAATCGGGCGATTATTTTCGAAGTTACACGCATATTTGTAAAGACGTGTCAGAGCGTTTGAGAGCGTCAGAACATTTCAACACGATCTTTCGACGCGTTTTTCTCGAAACTGTGTTTTCAAAGTCGCTGACCAATATTCCTCGGAAACGGCTGAACCGATCAATCTCAAATTTTAACACAAGCTTCTTAAGTATATTTTTTAGTACTTAATCGAAGCTTTTTTCTCTCCGATGGATATTTTTTTTTATAAACAATTTAAGGCCAAAATTTTGGTGAAAAATCGATTTTTTTCTTTGAAAAGCCGCCATTTTGTCACAAAATTTTATTTTGCTTATTCCTTCGATTAAGTACTAGATTATACATTTCTTTAACGAAATCAGTTTGGTTTTTTCATTTTTGATGATCCAGTCCAGAGATATAGTGGTCACCGCAAAGCGCCTTTTTTTAGAGGAGCTCCAGGAAATCAGCTATAGCGGGTTTCAAAATTATTATTTTTACAAATAAAAAATGTTAAAATACAGTTAAAAGTTACCATAATATGTGTATAAATTTTTACATTAATAGATGTAAAGGTCTTCTCAGGAAAAATTCTTAAAGAATCGCTTTTTTTGGGCCTCATAACTGTATATAACCCCTTAATGTGTGGTGTGGAATCATAGGGCAACAAATAATTGAGCCTTATTTCATTGACGACACTTTTACTGGTCAAAAATATGATACGTTCTTAAGAAATACATTGCCACATTTATTAGAAAACGTGTCATTAAGCGTTCGTCAGACAATGTGGTATCAGCACGACGGATGTCCAATACACTACGCTCGAAGGGTGAGAAGTACACTTACTGAGATATTCCCAAATCGATGGATAGGACGCGGTAGCACTATTTGCTGGCCAGCACGAAGTCCAGATTTAACACTCCTAGATTTTTTCTTGCGAGAAACATTGACAAAATATTGTGTATCGAGATGCACCAACAACTCCGGAAGATATGAAGCAAAGAATCGTCGCAGCGTGTCTTACAATAGACGCTCCAACAATGAGACGTGTAAGAGACGTAAAAGTTCAAAGACTACAACGTTGCATCCTTCTTCATGAAAACAGTCAAATATCTCAGCAACGGTTTACTGTACTTCCGAGTCTCGAATACCGCATGAAGAATAAAATCTGCTCGTTCAGAGTCAGGTTAGCACCCTCGTCAATAAGTCAGCCCAACCAGTCTCCCGCCGACTCTTATCTTTTAAATAGTCAGTGGCAGCAGCCTATCTTATTCGCGGACAAATTGCTGAAATTTCTTATCCCCGAGAAGCCAATTACGGGGACCAGTTAAGTTCGTTCCAGTTTTCCAATCCTCGTCTCCACACACACGCGCACACACATCTTCTTCACCAACTAAAGTCTCATTAATCCAAGTCTCGTTATTCTTTCGTTTAATCGTCACGATCCTCCAATTACTTCAGATTAACGATCCTCCCGTCGTATTTAATCATTATCGCGAGGCCTATCGACCGTGTGTCTACCGGCACGGCGTGCTCCGGGTTCGTCCACCGCCTCAAAGGCCACGTGGAAATTTTGAAAGAAGGTGACGGGTGCAATCAGAGGCTTCCTCGTATCTAATTATCGGCCTGGTAACGAGGCTCGATGCCCTCGTTAAGGCCGCGGCCCGCCATGATACACCGTTTCAACTAGGAATCCGTTTCGAACCGCACGGAAACTAAGCTGTCCCGCTATCGGAATATCGGCTGTTTACCGGCAAAGCATAAAGTGGGATGAATTAACGAACGTAATTCTCGCATAATTAATAAACACCTTGTTCGTTCGCGCACTCCTCGATCCGGAACAACGCTTGTTACCGGGTCAACCGATAAACGACGCGGGCATTCCAGCGAAATATTATTTGTACTTTCGGGAAAAATAAATGGGAAAAGGATGTTGCGTTTACTTTAACCTTTAGAGGTCCGGAAAGCCACTGTAGAGGCTCGAGCCTTGACAATTCTGTATAAAGCATACCTCGTACACTCCGCGACAGAAAGATGGCACACCACGAAAATTCAATGTTTTCATCATTTGGACATAATAAATCTAGTCTTTTTTGGTACTTATACATTTTTTTTTGCAAAATAAACTACATTACAAACAATAAAATTAAAGAAAATGTCCGTTTGTTTATGGAAACAAAAAATAACAAAAAATTGGTACGACAAAATGATGGCACATATACAAAAAAATACGTGATTTACGTACATAAAATATATAACATTATGTTTAATATTTTGTGTGGCCTCCCTTATTTGCTAGAACAGCCAACATACGTTTCGGAAGTGACTTAAAAAATTTTTTAATATATTTTGGCCGTATTTTTGTCCATTTTTGTTCTATGCACGTTTTTAAATGTGCAAGGCTTTGGAATTGTCTTCCGCCTTCATAAACATGCCTTGCTAGTTGTGCCCAACAATTTTCAATTATGTTGAGATCTGGCGATCTCGCTGGCCACGTTAAGACACTAATTTTGTTTTGCTCAAAGTACTGCTTAACGCATTTCGCAGTATCCACACTTGCATTATCCTGCTGAAATATACAATTTTCCCCGGAAATTGTCTGTCCGAATTTAGTTAATTGTTCGTCTATCAAATCTATATAAATTTTGCTATTCATAGTTTTGTTTATAAATTTTACTTCGGTCACTCCTCGATACCCAATTCCGGCTCAAAGCATTACTCCTCCGGCACCCATGTGTCTGCGGCTTAATATCCTTTCTTCTTTCCGCAGGTCGTGAAAATAGTGTGCGAAACCATCCGGCCCATCTAGATTAAACCTTTTTTCATCACTAAAAATAACACGACGCCACTTTTTTCTCCAATGTATATGCTCTTGAGCAAATTTCAAACGCTCTGATTTATGCTGAGCGGTTAAAGGTGGTTTTTTTTTCAATTTCATTCGAACTAAGTGCGGACATTCTTTTATTATCCTTTGCACATTACGTATATTTGTGTGTACGCCAGCTGCTTTAGCAATTTGTCGTGATGTTCCCGAAGAATTCGGAGGTTCTTTTAAAATTGCACGTTTTCCGCGATTGCTTACTGCTTTCGGTCGACCGGAACTCTTTTTTGTACCGTATGTTTTGGGATTTTTTAATAAATTATACACCACTTTTCTGCTCCGATGTATAATACGTGCAATTTTCGAAACTGAGTAATTCTCTTTACGCAATGTCAAAATTGTTTTTATTTCAGCATCGGATAAAGATTTTCCACTACCCATAGTGTAGTTTCAATAGAGGATAATAAGAAACACATACAATATTTAATGCACAGTAACACAGTATACGATATAAACAGTCTGACGGTCTAGTGTCAACTGCAGAGAAAGAATTTTAAGACTGTGCCATCATTTTGTCGCTTCGGTGACCCCCGATGTTTACATTTAGACTAGAATCTGTAACCTGAGCTTAAATCCGCCGGTGTAAGTAGCCTCGAAGCTCCACCGAAATACATACACGGAGAGAAACATATCAAATTTTATCACAGTTTTCAGGAATAGCAATATTTACGGGTGTGCCATCTTTTTGTCGCGGAGTGTATATGCATTATATTGATTCCTGGAACAAATCTATCCACTTATACTATTGGGTCTAGTAATAATTAGTGTAGTTTTTTAGTGTTCGTTTAGAATCCTGCTTGCCGCTAATTTCATCAACATAACCTACAAACGCGTGGTAAATACATAAAGTGTGAAGCGTAATTAACAAGCTTTGCTGCAAAAAGTTTGTGTTCGAACTGTTTCACTTTGCGAAACTAGGGTTAAAGGATGGCAGATGAAGAGCATATTCGGCATTGCATGCAATCAAAGAGTCACAATCTGCTGTTCGCTCCTCTCTCGTCAAAACAGATTGCCGTTTTTAGTGCAAATTGTTACCGGAGATGAAAAATGGGTGCTTTATGTTAATCTGAAGAGACGGCCACAATGGTTGGACAAAAGCGAAGCGCCGCAGCCCACGCCAAAGCCTGACTTGCATGCGAACAAGGTGATGTTGTGTGTTTGGTGGAATTTTAAAGGAATTCTTCATTATGAACTCTTACCAACCAACCAAACCATTACAAGTGAAGTGTATAGTGCACAACTAGAAAGGTTAGACCGAGCTTTGAGAGAAAAAGAACCCGCGCTGATTAATCAGAAGAGCGTTAATTTTTCAATCACGATAACGCACGACCGCATACTGCAAGAATCACGGCGGAAAAACTACGCCAGTTGGGATGGGAAGTTCTCCCACAACCTGCATATTCTCCACATATTGCCCCATCCGATTATCACTTGTTTCGTTCCTTGCAAAATTTTCTTCTTGGAAAACATTTCAATAATGAAGAGTGCCTCAAAAACGCCTCGACCGAATTTTTTGAATCAAAATCACAAGAATTTTACAATAGAGGGATTAAGATGCTACCTGAGCGTTGAGCACAAGTAGTTGAAAACAACGGCGACTATATCGTTCATTAAATTGTTTTGTTTTGTTTAAATAAATTAGTTTTAAAAATGTATCGGAAAACGACAGTCATTATTACTAGACCTGATATGCCATTCGCCGGCCCTTTAAATATTCAAAATAAAATATTATAAAATACAGTCTAAGGAATATTTCTCTACCCAATCGCCATGTTGATTCAGACATTTATCAAGCCACAGTATTGTCTTTTCTCAATACACGTTACAAATACTATAATAATAAATATTCGTAGGTATTCATAAAGTGCAGAATTATATTCGATCAGTCTAATTAATTGAATCGGTATAATTCCTAATTGCGAATGGTTTCCTCTCAACGCACATTTATATACATTTGCAACGAGTCATAACTGAACCCTTCGAAGTGTAACGCTTTTATGCTCTCAGCTAAACTTATTTACATCAGAACCTAATAAATTAAGGGGACTCCGAGTGCAATGGATTAAAAGATACACGCTTTCAGAATTGGAAGTAAAGAAGGATTAGATGGAACGCGAACGAAAGATAATGAGGTGAAACGGGGAGAAAATAGGAGAAGAGGAGTTTAAAACCGGAGGAAAAACTCGGAAAGGGGATCTCCAAAGGGAAAGCGGAGAAGAATTATATTATGAAAAATGATAAAAAGAACTTGGGGGAACGGAGTTCGAGAGTAACAGAGAGAGATTCTTATTAACTGTGGGAACCGGGTAATGGTACGTGAGACGATGTCCACTGTTGCGCGACTGATATTGGAATCTCTTCATCTTTATTAACAGGAGGAACGTTACCTAAAGCGTCCAGCAGCTACCATAAAACAGGGGCGAGCGTTTAAAATCGCTTGGGAATTGGAGTTTAAGACCCACGCAAACTCACTATTGCATTCTTAATAGCAGTGGACCACTTTCCGGGCTTACCGAACTGTGATAAAGCTCAAAAAGAACGATCTCGGACGCTGTTGCAGAATTATTGTGCCACTGAACCAATTCAACCGGAATAACAGTGAATTTATTGGTAAACAATTAAACACCTGGTCCCTAATAGCACTGTGCGCTTCACGTTTCTCAGCATTTATAATTCACTTACGTTCAGCTTGGAAATCTCATTTCAGATTAATCTACCTTATTTTAATTTAAACGTGAGGATTTATTTCAAAAATTCGTAACCTAGTTCACGAAGTCATTTTAGCGATAATTAAAACTTCTTATAAATCCTAGGCACGCGAACTTGACGGATTTTCAAAATAGACAAGCTTCAAATAAGAAAAATGTATTCGATATTTTCACTTATTAACACTAGAAAGACGGGAGCTTAGTATATACCTATATTGCCTGAAAGCAGTCAAAATGACTGCATTGTGAAAAAATAACTAATGCGCAAAGAAATTTGTTTAACAGTAATTTTTAATATATTTTATATCACCTACAGTCATATAACAAGTTATTAATAAGTATTAGCAATAAAAAAATTGAAATTCAAAAGCAGTCAAAATGACTTGCTTAGGCAATCTAGTGTTAAGGGGACCCATAAGTAATTAATTATTTTGAAATCTAAAACAAACCGTTACAATACACAGGCTGCTTTACCGAAAACTGTAAAAGAATACGTGTTTCAACGATCGGTACAGAACTAAAGGCAAATCAAATTCTTTTAAATAATTGATTAAGGTAATGGCACCAGTAGTTGACCATTTTATAGAAAAACATAAAGGTTTGAAATGTTCTTATTGTTTTGAAATTTAAACCACAGACGGCATGGCGTCCGAGGTTCACTTTCATCAAAAGTGCACTTATAATTGCGCTTATAAAAACCTTATTTTTTATGTTTTTCTATAAAATGGTCAACTACTGGTGCCTTTACCTTACTCACGGGTACTCCTAATAATTTCTCATGTAAAATCAGCTCGTCCGAGCACTGTAACACCCTGTATAGACCGACTATCCGAGAGTTAACAGAATGTCCATTCGAAGTGTGCAATGATAGCTGCACGGAACGACACGGGGAAACCGTTCACGGTGCGGAAAACGCGTGCGGGCGAAGTTAAAGTGAAACTACAGGGATGAGAATCGTATCGCGTACTTGGCGAGGTGTAACGTTCGTGTAAACGGCGGTAGTGTCGCGTCGCGTCGAATAATGAGCCGCGCATTACCTTCGGCGACCATAACGGCCGAGTTTTCGAAGTTTTGCAGTTCGAAGGCGAAGTGACGGCCGCTAGCCCTTGCTCGCGGGCAATATCGTAATTCTAGGGTGGCGCGTGCTACTCGCCTATGGGCCCGGTCCCCATCGAGAAAGCTGTATTTTCTGGAATTTCTTTTCACGGCGATGGGAAACATAGTGGAGAGCCGTGTTGTACCCGCCCGGTTTTATACCGGGCCGCGCGGCTGCGGAATAGGAAAGGAAGAACGGAGGTACGAAGAGGAAAGGAGAGAAAGAAGAAGTTAAAAGCACGTAGAGTTTAATGACTTGATCCGGACCAGATGGGATACTTCGGCCGATCCGTGGTCACTAAATCCGTGATACCATCGACCGGGAATAAAAGGGATCCAGGATGTTTTACGACACACTCACGCGGTACGCAGCGGGTTTCGAGGGAATTGCGAGAGAGAGCGACTGCTTGCGAGGGAACCGTTCTACCGCGCGAGTACGATTGAATCTCTACTGTCGTTTTTGGTTGGAAAATGAAGGGGAAGTCGGAGGGAATTAGTTTTATCCTCGTGGTTCCTAGCCGCGGATCCTTTGTCCGGGTCGAATTGGCTAAATTGGAGTTCTAAGTTGAGCGCGTTGCGTGGAGGGTCTCGCTGCCGCTCGTGATTTCGACCCGGTCAGGGTATATCGGAACGAAACACCGTTTCCGAGCCAACTATTGGCTTCGCGGAGAAATTCCGTTCATTTCTCAGCAGATGGGAACGAGTCTTGTTTTCCTTCTGACCCCCGTATTATGTTTATAGCTATTGTTTACCGAGTACAATCTACCGAAAGCAAGCTACCGGCAAGAAGAGGGGGAGTCAGAGAGGGAGGGGGAGCGGGAGAGAGAGAGAGAGAGAGAGAGAGAGAGTGGTTAAAATAGTTATTTGTAAGTATAGGTTATTGTAAACCGAGTTCGATTCTTGGCCGTAAGGCTGAATAAAGCAATATATTATTATTATTATTATTAATAACGTAGAAATAGAGTAGACAGGATTTATTACAGCAATTACTTTCGTAACATTCTTGTACCTTGGAATAAAGTTTAATGTATTGGAATAGAAATTGATTTTCGACCGTACACGACTGATGTTGGTGTTACAGTGTTAGAGTTTTCTGGGCAAGAATCTCTTTTGGAAGTGTTGAGATGGAAAAAATGATTTTCTGTACACTCGTCGAGTCGAAATTTGTCGAAACTGTACGCCACGTAGCGTTCTCTTTCTACGTCTTCTAGTGTTTATGTTTCTTTCAGAATCACCCGGTATGTGACAATTAGTCGACCCAGTCCTTTTCTGCACTTAATGAGGGACACTTTAATCAGAGTATACGCAGGGCGTATCGTTTTTCGCAATTCACGTCCGCTGCCAGGGCTCGCCGCGTTGTACGTCGCGACGCCGCGTTTAGTCTCGTTGAAATAATGTTATGGCGGCAGTGTGAAAAAGTACGCTCTCCTAAACAGAAATAAAAGAACTAGGTAAGGCGACAAGAATGGAGACTATTAATTTCAAAGTACTTAGAACTTCAAATAGTATTCCGAATCTGAATTATATGAAAATAAAACAGCTTGACGTGCTTCGATTTTCTTGTGCTCCAATTACGCTATTTGGCATACATTGATTTAATGTTATCCAAGTCTTCTAGAAGACTCTAAACAGGATTTGCTCAAAAAAATTCACTCAGAAGTAAAAACAGAAGAAAATGCCGAAATGTCTATAGATATCTAACCTCCAATGCCTCAGCAACATATACATCTATTTTCACGAGAATACATATCTATCTTTTAAAACTTCCAATAGTAACAATAATTTAAAAAAGAAATTATTGAACAAATGGTGTCATAAGAGGAGAACAACATTTTTCTCCGCAATGATAGAAAATGTGCAATCTAACGCTCGAGTACCTCGGCAACCCCTAAATCAGCGTCTACAACGCAAACAACAACTTATAGTCTCCAAACTTCCCACAACGCCAACAACCAAAAAGAAACCGCAGGAAGAGCAATAACATTTTTCTATGAAACAGAGAACCCATAAAAAGCCCTAAATCAATTTCTATAAGGTGGAGTGGGGTAAGTGCATAAACGGGGTAAGTGCATAAACGGACTCCTATTAATATAAGAGACGCTTATACGGACTCTTATTCTTTTTATATTGATCTTATTTTACTAATCCGTTTGTATTCATTTATTTATATTATTTATTTGCTTTACTCCAAAACGAAACAACATATTTGAATGCGGTAAAAAGCATTTTGTAGCAGACATATGTATCAATAGGTATGCTCTTGCTTCGTACCATACAATATAAGGCATCAAATAGATTTGAACTGTCGATTGTGCACTTGCCCCATTTTCTGGGAAAGTGCACAGTTGTTGCAATTTTTTACAATTTTCTTAAAAAATTAAAAAATACAAGTGGAATTGGCATTATTGCCAATGTTAATTAAAGACTATTAACTCAAGTATTCGTTGATATCAATAAATGTTAAATTATTATAAAACAAATTCAAGATATCTGGGTTGAAAGTCAAACTTACTAAAAACTGGGGTGCACTTACCCCATTCCACCTTACTAAAAACTCGGTAACTTACATTTTTCAGAACTTCGATAATATCGAGAATTGCGGATAGAAATGACAAAAAAGAGGTTATCCAAGAGGAAGAACAACATTTTCCTGAGAAACGTAGAAACCATGAGAAAACGCGAGGTTATCCTTCCACAAATCATAGAACCCGTCTGAGAGGATCCTCGGAAACTTGCATCAAATTCTACCTTAAAAACTCACCAACTTACATTTTTCGAAATCTTCAATGGTAGCAAGAATTGTAAAATGAAATTGCCAAAAGAAAGTTTTCCAAGGAGAAGGATATTTTCCTTCAGACCATAAAATCTGCAGGGAAACGCGGTAACATCCCCTAAATGAATTTCTGCGCTAAAAACCCTCCAACTTACATTTTCTGAATTCATGAATAAGTATCAAAAATGATGAAATGAAATTGCCAAAAGAAAGTTTTCCAAGTAGAAGGATATTTTCCTGTAGGCCACAAAAGCTGCAGAGAAACGCGGTAACATCCCCTAAATGAATTTCTTTGCTAAAAACCCTCCAACTTACATTTTCTGAATTCTTGAATAAGTATCAAAAATGGTGAAATGCAATTGCCAGAAGAAAGTTTTCCAAGTCGAAGGATATTTTCCCGTAGAGCATAAAAGCTGCAGGGAAACGCAGTAATCCCCTAAATGAGTTTCTCCGGTAAAAACGCTCCAACTAACATTTTCTAAAATTTCGTGTAGCATCAAGAATGCTGAAAAGGAATTACTAACAGGAAGTTGTCCGAGAGGAAGAAGGACATATTCCTGCGGAGCGTAAAATCTGTAGGGTAGTGCAACGTCATCCCCTAAATCAATTTCTGCAGCGAAAACAGGATAATTTATATTCTGCAGTAATGCCTGGAACTCTAAAAAGGAATGACCAAAAAGAACCTATCCAGAAGGAAGAACAACATTTCTCGAGAGGTGGTGGAGTCCATGAAACAGGCGCCTCGGCAACCCCTAAATCTATTCAACGGCCATTATCATGGCTGCGAGGTGCCAAGGATTCCGTTGCGAGTCTTAGGCGTGCGGTAAATAGACAGTACAGGGTAGGAAAAAGTTGTGGTAATTCGGGTTGCCCGCTGGAGAGGTTCTGGGACGAGTTGCGAAGGTAAAGGGGGTTGGCGAAGGTAAGACGAGCTTCTTCCAGTCGTGAGAGAAGGTAAACGCGCAGGGGGCGAGGGAGGGTGGTGACGGGAAAAAAGAGAAGTGGGACCAGGAACGAGTTTATTACGCTTTCGCCAAGTTTTATGCCCCTTAATCCGCGCGACACACCCCCGGGGAATTGTTTTTACGCCCGATAGTCGTGGTCGCAGGATTTTACGGGCCACTTTGGATAGGTTCGAGCGAACCCTTGCCAAAAGTTCAGGACTGACCGACGCATGGATTAACGCCACGCCGGAATTCGTCTGACAAGCCATGCAGCAACATGGCGGCGGGATTGCTTCCGAAAGTAATCTCCCTTCGCCTGAATTTTCTCAGCAGCTCCGACAGGGGTTGGAGGCAGCCGATCTGCACTCCCGAGCCCCTGTCTACGGGAAATTGAGTTCAAACGAGGGTCGAGTTATCGGCAGATACCGAGTGTTTACGCAGATTCGAATTTTTTTTTTTTTTTTTGAGATTCCATCAGCCGATACGCTAAATTTGTATCTTCTGCCGCAGCCGAGTCCGACTCTGGCATCAAATATCCTCTGCTAGGTCGCGTCGCAGATCGAAAGTGAGGAAAATTTCATTTTAAAATGAGCACTTCAAATCGGAAAATCTATTATTAACACTAAACCTACCATAGCCTTAACACTATTCCTACCGACACTTCACGTATACCTATTCCTACCGCGACCGGTCAAATGACCGGTCTTTAACACAACTTATATTTTTTAATATAGAATGAAAATAATTCTTATCAATAATCAGAGAAAATGCCGTCATAACTTTACCTTTCATAATATTTCGTTTACTATACCCTGTTGGGCCTGATGTTCCCCTAAAAATATTATGAATAGGTGCTCTTCCAGGATTAGACTTTTCTTTTACTTCTTGCCAAACAGTTCCGTCTACAGCAGTTTCTATTGCCTCTTCCTCATTCTCACTATCGGAACTAACTAAAAATCTCCTTCTATTTCGTCCTCTACGTACGTTCGAAACATTCTCCTCGTCCTCATCGGTGTTCGAGTCGGTCTCAAATAGATCATAATTTTCCGCATTGTCATTTTCAATATCAAAAATTTCCTGATCATCTTCGGAACACTCTTCATCAATATTATTTATTTTCTCTAATAATAAATTTACACTCTTCGAACATCTTGACATTTTGGGAATGAATATTCAAGGGATAAAATAAAAACTGAAATATAAAAATGTAAATCAAGATGGATACAAAAATGAACAAAAGATAAAATGTGAAAACTTACTACGAATTATTGTTGGTTTGTTCACTTTTTTGAAAATGACACTTATAACACGTAATACAATATAAAATAAAAGTAGAATAATAATAGAATAAAAATACAAAATAGTAAACGACTGCCGAATATGCTCGTTGTAACTTTCACGTTTTGATGCTCTCTGTTCAGGTCACAAGACTTTACTGATTTGAATTCGTGAGAAGACGTCTAGGCATCCCCTTCGGCTATGATTTTGTTTATTTTACAGTCATAGTAGATAAGACGGTGTAAGAAAATCCGAGGTTCTGGACCGCTTTGGATACCAATCAGGCAAAAACACCGCGAGGCCGATAGGCGAGCGAGAACTGTAAACACTTTGAAGTGCCGTAAAGCAGTCCCTGGAAGGCACTTTTCGGCTAAAATCATGCCACAACTGCATTACCTTTCGTTTCTAACGACTTTATAGTTTCGGAATTGAGTCTTTGAAAGAATGCTATTACAAAAAGATATAAATCGTTTTACCGGTCAAATGACCGGTCGTGGTAGGTAAGACAGACTACAAATTTTTCTCAGAAAATAAACAATAAAGAAAGAAGTGAATATTGAAAAATGTATTATACGCATATTTTAGGAAAAGTCATGAAGTTTAAAGGCGATTCAATTACGTTGTATATAGGAAATTCTAATCGAAATTTTAAAAACGGTCATTTGACCGGTCGCGGTAGGAATAGTGTTAAGCCTTAAAGTCTTTCCATTACTTTAAATCGCAGCCACTCATTTCATATAATATATAAAAAAATTTTACATAATATCAAGATTAATATACAGGGTGTTTGGTAACTGGTGGTACAAGCGAAAAGGGGGTGATTCTACATGAAAGAATAAGTCGAAAATATAGAATAAAATTTTGTTCATCCGAAGTTTCGTTATCGAGAAAATCGAGTTTGAAATGCAGCGAATACGCATGCTATTCGATAGGAATTGTCTGACGTGTCTGATCATGACCAACCAAATCTACTTCCTGCATATACTAAAGCACACAAACCTGACAGATCTTCAAAGTCGATTTTCTCGAAAACAAAGCCTCAAATGAAAAATATTTATTCTATATTTTCGACTTATTCTTTCATGTAGAATCCCCCTCTTTTCGCTTGTACCACCAATTACCAAATACCCTGTATAAAATCTACCATCTAGTAATGATACTAGGAATGAGTATAAGTCTTTTGCCATGTCGAAGCACATTTAGTTCTATTCGTTTTAGCATCGATGGTACTTTAAATTCCATTTTCCAAAGCCTCTAAGCATAGAAACGACTAATAACGAAGAGCGAACGTATCTTGTCGTTGAAAACTCAGCCATTACCGGAGAAATTCAATTTAGATAAATGGCTGGGAATCACGTGGAGAGTCACGGATTCCTCTGTCGTTTTCCTCGGCCATGCTCGCGAGAATAATCGAAATGCAACGAAAAAAGAGATTCTATTCCAACTGAACGGGCATAGACACACTTATCAGATACATCGACAACAGCTCTACCAAGCACAAACGACCCTCGGAATATCTGCCAGAAACTTGATTCCCGAGTTTTCCTCCCTTGGTTTCCTCCCGTCGTCGTCGACTCGACGACAATATCATACCCGGCATCCCGGGACAACCACAACGACACGAGCGTGAAATAAAATTTACCGTTCATCGGACAGGCTTCGTACAGTCTGGTGCAATGTCTATCGGATTAAAGTACAAAATTTATTGCTTATTTAGCGTTTAGCCGCGCGCTATCAGTAGGCATGAATTCCAGCAACCCAGTGACCAGCGTTCCTTTGATCTGTGTCTCCGTGGAAACAAATTACGATTCCGTAAGAAAGATTTATCTCTTAAAAATGAACGGTTTATTTTTAAAAACACAAACATCTGATTAGTACATATCGAAATGGCAGTCTTAAAATCGCTGGGGTTGATTCAACCCCACCTGGTTCGCGGAGGATTAAGCATGCATTTATTCCAGACGAGATAGAACCAAATAATTCAAACTATTATAGCAAATTGTTCTGCATGACGAAAGAGTAGCTAAATCGATTACAAAAAAAAAGCTACATCGTAGAACGTACCGTCAGTTTGAAAACAATTCATGGAAATTGTCAAATTTTGCAGCGTTTACGTGGAAGTTCCTCTTCGAGAAAGTTATTGCGAGTCACTGTACAAAATATCGAGCCAGCATCGTGAAGAATCGAATTTCGAATGAATACTTTGCTGTAGGTTAAATTCCGAACATGTCCACGGACGACATTATTGCACTCGACTGTACTCTCAGCGGGGTGTCTTTGTGCGGACGCTTTTACGCACGATAGATATCCCGGTCAGCGTCGATTGCCTTCAAAAGGCGGAACGAAATTTTCCGTGGATCGCATGTTAGACCGATAAGGGTGTCTCGTCCTTCGACAAGAACACGATACGGTGGCCCTTTTGTCGGTCACCCTTCGAGCTCGTTGTCGTACCCGTCTGGGTTAATCTCGTCGTCGAAATCGGTTCCAATTTCCGCGACGAAAGGGAGAACGCGGCCAGAAAAAAAATATAACAAAGAGAGAGAGAGAGAGAGAGACAGAGAGAGAGGGAAAGGTGAAAAAACCCGAAGAAGGAAGACGAGGAGGAGGAGGGGTGGCACGCATACGCCTGCGTACGCCCCTGTCGCCGGGGAGCGGATTTTAATCAGTCGATGGCTCATGCGAATTAGAATGGGCTAAGGGCGGATCGATTTTTAATCTCTGTAAGAGACTCGAGGGAAAACGAGCGCCGAGCAACCCGTTGCACGGTTTAACCCTCGAACGCCGGATGAGAGGGTCAATTTCACTTGACCGTGGTCATCGTTCTACGGTATGTTCCGTTTGTAAACGCGGTCTCGTCAGCACCGTTCCGAACAAACAGAAGCGTATAAAGTAGCCGAAGAACCCACGGCTATCCACCATTGAATTCATTATCGATAATTCCCTAAAGAATCCGAAAGAGTGAACACACCTTGCTCATTCAATAGACTACGCATTTTTATGTAGAATAAAAATTGCCTGCATTAATTGCAAGATACAGAAGCTACATAAACACTCGTTTCTTTTCTTAATAATTTTATTCAGTTGACAACAGTACAGTAGTAATTCTAAATTCTGTAAATGTCTTCGCCATTTTGTTTTGAGAGCATAACATCCTGAAACGCGCATAAAATCAGCGTATTTACAGTGTACCACTCTCTTGACTCGGTTTCGTCGGCTCTATTCCGAACAAACATAATCGCATGAAATAGTTGAACAACCCACGTCTGTTTATCGTCGCGCGAATTCATTATTGATAATTCACTAAAGAATCCGAAATTCGCGCGAACTTCCTCGAAACCGATATCACCGAACTTTGCTCATTACCATGCTTATGGGATCCATGAGATAGAGTATAGTTTAATTAACAAGGTGGGAATCTTGGGAAATCTGTCAAGGGTCGCGGCTTTTGATGAAATGAGGAATGTGAAAGCTCTCCCATGAACGACTTCCGGAGTTCCCCGAATTGATTTTTTCGATTAAGGACGGTGGCAGAAAATATTCCATTAAAATCGTGAACATGTTTTTTGAACGTTTAGTTCGAGTGTATATTAACCAGTTAACTGTGGAATTTAATTTTAAAAATCCCTCACGGCACGGAATTAAAATCAAACAATGACGAATATATACGTCGAACGCAGGCCAAATGCCGCTATTATAAATTTTACGAAAAAAGTAAAGCAAAGTGAGGAAGAATTACATTTTTATTCGATAAGAAATTAACAATTCATTAACGTTAACCGCACCGCAATAGAGATTTGGTTCGACGTGTATACACGTCAAACACGCTTAACTGGTTAAGAGCCAAGGGTATAGAATATTTTCGTGACATGAAAAATGAGCGTACTTTCCACTTTTCTGTTATTATTTATGTACTCACTTATCGTACATAAATATCACTTATGTTTTTGTTAACTATACACTGCATAGTAACATACGCGAAACCTCTTTTTGTTATTATTGCATAAATCTCTGAAGTGCCGTCTATAATATTCAAAACTATTAGGTTGGCAAGAAAGTAATTTCGGTATTTTTAGGTAAAATAAAACCTAATCTTTTTATCACAGCAATGAACTTTAATCAATAAAATATTTTCCATTTTGTTCTATGATCTTTTGCCATCTTTCTGGTAGCTTCATAATTCCGCGCTCATAAAACTTCTGATCCTTTTCGGTGAAAAACTGATCCAAGTGCGATTTCAGATTATCATCATTAGTGAATGTTTTACCATTCAAAGAGTTTTGTAAACTTCGGAATAAATGATAATCTGATGGTGCAATGTCAGGGCTATATGATGGATGTGACATCACTTCCCAACCAAGCTCCAATAACTTTTCACGTGTTATCAAAGATGTGTGTGGCCTAGCGTTATCATGGTGGAACACGATTCTTTTGCGATTTGCCAATTGTGGCCGTTTTTCTTTGATTGCTATGTCCAGTTTTGTTAGTTGTCGACAATAAACATCTGAATCGATGGTTTGGTTCCTTGGGAGCAGCTCAAAATACACAATACCTTTGTAATCCCACCAAATTGACAACATGATCTTCTTTTGGTGCAATTCAGCTTTCAGTGTGGTTTGGGCTGATTCATCACGCTTGGACCATGATTGTTTTCGAGTTGTGTTATTGTAAACAACCCGTTTCTCGTCACCAGTGATGATTCGCTTCGGAAAAGGGTCGATTTCATTTCGTTTGAGATGCCCCTAGTAGCAAAAAAATATTGGATAGATATTTTTTTCAAATATTGGAAAAATATTTTTTAAGCCACATTTTTTCATATGAGAAAAATATTGGATCTGAATATTGTATACATGTACAAGAAATATAAATTTAATGTTTAAAAAATATAAGCTAAATACTCGGAGGATATAAACTAGATATTTAAAAAATATAAAGTAAATATTTAAAAAATGTGAATTCAATAATTGAAAAATATAAATTCAATATTTAAAAAACATTCAATAAAATTTTCAAATTTAAGAAGTTTCAAATTATAACAAAAATTAGAAACTATGAATATGTATTACTTGTAACTTATATTTTTATGATATTTTGTTGCCTGTAATGTTATTACGATATTGTAGTCTGTTTATCAACATGTTACATATTCGTAATTAAACTACACATAATACTTTGCCAACTATTATAGCTTCTCATGTTAAAAATTATGATTTATAATATTAACTACTTGCACAACTTATTTTCATTGCAAGGAAATATTTGAAATACAAAATAAAAATATTTCATTTTATCTTTGTGGTTATCAAAGTAAAAATATTTGATTTAAAGTAGTATCTTATTTGAACCACATTAAATTATACTATATACCAAATCATTAATGATCGTTAATATACGTTGCAAAATATGATAGAAAACCTTGTATCCAATGTTCCACATACGAATACTAATCTTACATTATAAAATACTAATGTAAAGTGTACTTACTTCTGAATCTTCTGTACCTCCGTCGGATCCACAGCACACAATTGTTGACTCACGAGAATAGATCCGAATAATTGAACAACAATCACTAAACAACACACGCACACAATACATTTTATAAAATCGTGACAACGAACGAGAAGATTTCACTCCGACCACGAACAAAATAATACTGCGATTTTAACAATGATCCCTTCCACGCAGGTGGTACGGTCAGGTTATCATAGGAAGGTTAGACGCTGAGCGTCAATAAACACTAGATACAAAACCAAGGTAAAAAAATTATGGCGGGGCGCCGGCCTTATTTCCCGGAATTCCCTGTTTTCGTATCACACGTCCGTGGGAGGGGGACGGTTAAAATCGCAGTATTATTTTATTCGTGGTCGGAGTAACATCTTTTCGTCTGCTGTCACAATTTCGTTAAGTGTGTTGTGTGTGTGTGTTGTGAGTGTTGTTTAGTGATTGTTGTTCAATTATTCGGACCTATTCTCGTGAGTCAATAATTGTGTGCTGTGGATCCGATGGAGATACAAAAGATTCAGAAGTAAGTACACTTTACATTAGTATTTTATAATGTAGTTTGCAGTACATTAGTATTATATTTTATTATTCGCATGTAGAATATTGGATGCAAGGTTTTCTTTCTTATTTTGCAACTTCAATTCTAACCCATACCTGCTCCGATCAATTTTTGCGATGTTAAAACTTTTTTGCGAATATCTCCGAAACTAAAGTTGAGCGGCGGTAACATGTATAGGAAAAAGTTGTTCATAATGATGACCTTGACAACATATTTCAAGGTTATCAAAATCGGTGAGGAAGCCCCTAATGTAAATAATTACCAAAATATTCTACTTCCAATATGAAATAGATTCATTTAATATTTCGAAAAAAATATTTTTCTCGTAACATGACATAGATATTTCCTGAATATTTAAAAAGAAATATTTGTTACGTAATATAAAATAAATATTGCATGTATATTTGAATATTAAAAAAAGATTGAATCTCTTTTTAATATTATATGAATGTGTATACAATATTTTGTGCTAATAGGGGCATATCGCATATGTTGATGCGTTGCGTTAAGTGAATTTCTTTCAATTCGTGTGGAACCCAAAATCGAGCTTCTTAACGATTCCGAGACTTTTTCAACGATATTCTATAGTTGTATGCGAGACATTTAACCTGTCTGCAATCTCTCGGACAGTTACATGACGATCCGATTCAATAATGGCTTTCATTTGGTCATCATCAACTTCAGATGGTCGACTAGAACCTTGGTCGTCTTCAAGTGAGAAATTTCCAGAACGGAATTTTTTAAAACAATTCTGGCACACCATAAACTTCACATATATCTTTGTGAGCCTCGGCAGCTTTTTTACCTCCACGGAAATAAAAAAGCAATATGTGCCTATAATGTTCGTTTTTGCACTCCATGTTCAAATTGACACAGAACTAACAATTTTAATCAAAATTACGTCTATTTTGCTTCAAAAGTAACCTAAAAGATGCAGTTATGAAATGTCAGAAAGAAAACAAACGCAACGTTAACAGAAATCAATCAAACAAAACATAACGCCAGGTATTAGTAAAAACCGAAATTACTTTCTTGCCAACCTAATACATACAATGGTGTCCGAATATTTTCGTGACCGACTGTAGCTTAGGTGCCCATCGTCGACGGCCGCGTTCGTAGAAGAGAGGTTCCCACCGAAGCGGTTTGAAATGGCGCGGCGTTGCTAAACAAGTGGAGACGCAGCGGGCACCGTCCCCGTCATTGAAATAAACTAGTTTATCTCGTTGACCGCACGCTCGGACCTTCGATTCCCTTTCGCCCGGTGACCACCGTTTCAGGAGGACTTTCCTCCCGGTGACGGCCGGAAGGCGGTAATGCAATAACGACTTTATTAGGGTTATCGACGCACGCACGTGGCTCACCCTCTGACATTTTAACTCTTAGCTCGTGCCCGCTACGGCCGAAACCCTTGTCCCCCGAAGGGCGACTGCGTCCTGTCTAGCTGGCTAATTACTAATTATCTTGCAATCTTAATCGATCATCGCGAACACGCGTTTCGGACGTGCCAGATGTCCTTTATTCCACTAATTCAATTATTCAGTTTCTCGAAAAATCATCTGGCTCCTTTCAATTATGACGAACGAACAGATTCGAGTGCGGTGGAATTAGGCTGTCCCGAAGTAGTTTGTTTTTCAGGAAAACTAATTCTGTGGTTAAGCAAGAAAAAGCTTGGAAAATAATAAAATATTAACGGGCAGATGTCGCGATCGTGATATTTTACAATATTAACACTTGGAGCGCAATAAGATCAATCTAAATTAAAATTATGAAAAATATATTTTTAAAAATCTATGAGCAACTGTCTAGACGGAATCTAAGATTGCCATCGGCATAATCATCAAAACCATCCGCCTTCCGTGTGTTGAACTTGCATATTGGAACAATCTGGTACTTAAACGTGCAAAATTCTATGAAATATAGAATATTCGATAAAATATTTGTTCCTTGCCGAGTCTCTTGAAATTGACAGAAACAAGATTGAAGTGTGAGCTCGTCGATGTCATTGATATTAGATAGGAACACTTTTTATATCATTTGACGAATAGTCTTGGGTGAGTTCTTCGAGCCAGTTCCTCCGGTTGGGTAATCCATTATTGGATAACCAGCCCTCTACACGTCATTGATAGAATTAGCAGAATCGCTTTTCCTGTAACGTCACTCCGCGAACCATTACTCACCAGGCGAAACCTCGTGCGCCGAGGGTTAAAATGCGTACCCTCTCTCTCTCTCTCTCTCTCTCTGTGCATACTGAATCGCTAGCTGTTAGGGTTGTTACCCTATAAAAATATTAGGATACACGTCGGGTTACAGCAAAATCGTACAAACCCAGAAACGAATGAATTTATATGGAATGATTGACATGAAAAAACGAGAATTACTTCTGGCTGATCCACGATGTTCCTTTTTATTTGGTTTTAGAGACTGTAAGTGGTTTTATCGAGGGTTATCATTGCCCTGTGTGAACAATGGGTCGATTTAGCCTCCGTTATCAAGATATGCGCCGGAATACTGATAGGTGTGGCACGTTAGGAGATTATATTCCTGTTCTGCTTGAGGTAAACTGTTCGCATTAGTTGCCAGTCGGGCCAATCTACTCGGGATGTTTGGAGATTGTATTGCCTCTCCGCAGGTGTTCCGTGTTCTGTGTGACTTTTTCAGTTGCGATCGCTCGTTCTGTTATTCGCCGCGCCGAGCCCCTTTCTCATTCTCATTATCGCGAGTAATTTGAGCTGCTTTACCGGTGTTTAGCGTTCTTGGTATCGGACAATAAATTGGCTGGATAAACGGGGTAATACCGTGGAATCCGGACGGTGATAATGGCCGAACCTGGTCCTGGTGCATCCGATAAGTTCAGAAACAGGTCGCGCATGTGTTCAAAGGCAACGTTCCGGTCAATATTCATCCGCCACGCGCTATCGTTCATGCTCCCTATTAAACTGGCTCGACACCGACAATGTAAACCCACTAATTATTTCCTTGACAACCTCCGAATGCAAGATTTAACCCTCTGCCTTGCAATTTTGGTCCAAGGTTTCGAGTGAAAACCCAGAGGATGGGGCGGTAACGCGACCCCATGCTGACAATACGGTCCCCTTGTGATTTTTAATTAATTATTATCACTGTTACTTCAAATACGTACCAATGGAAAATAAAATATTTATAATACAAATATAAAATGGTTAGATTCCTTTATATATGGTCACTGACATTAATATTCCGTCTCTTTTAAGGGGTTATATACAGTTAAAATTTTCAAAAAATCGATTTTTTTTTCATTTCATTTTCGTAATGTACATATATTTAAGTATACGCACAAAAAATTTCAAGTCAATCCGACGATTATTTTCGAAGTTACACGCATATTTGTAAAGACGTGTCAGAGCGTTTGAAAGTAGAAGGCCGGAGCGACAGCGCTTACCTAGAACTCTGTTCCTTTTATTTATCTGCCTATTGTAAATGTTCTCTTCTTTGGAAGTGCTGAAGGGTGTATTATATGGTCCTGGAATAGACGACTCGATGTAAGTTGAAAAAAAATTTTTTTACTCTATGTAAAGTGCTTCTGAAACTGACGCGTTTCAACACGTTCTTTCGACGCATTTCAACGCGATCCTTCGACGCGTTTTTCTCGAAACTGTGTTTTCAAAGTCGGTGACCAAGATTTCTCGGAAACGGCTGAACCGATCACTCTCAAATTTTAACACAAGCTTCTTAAGTATATTTTTTAGTAATTAATCGAAGCTTTTTTCTCTCCGATGAATATTTTTTTTTATAAACAATTTAAGGCCAAAATTTTTGTGAAAAATCGATTTTTTTCTTTGAAAAGCTGCCATTTTGTCACAAAATTTTATTTTGCTTATTCCTTCGATTAATTTCTAGATTAACCAAATCAGTTTGGTTTATTTCATTTTTGATGATCCAGTCCAGAGATATAATGGTCACCGCAAAGCGCCTTTTTTTAGAGGAGCTCCAGGAGATCAGCTATAGCAGGTTTCAAAATTATTATTTTTACAAATAAAAAATGTTAAAATACAGTTAAAAGTTACCATAATATGTGTACAAATTTTTAAATTAATAGATGTAAAGGTCTTCTCAGGAAAAATTCTTGAAAAATCGCTTTTTTTGGGCCTCCTGACTGTATATAACCCCGTAAGAAAAGGATAACATTTTAAATATTGTTTCATGCGACCTGTATACAGGGTGTTTGGTAACTGGTGGTACAAGCCAAAAAGGGGGTGATTCTACATGAAAGGATAAGTCGAAAATATAGTATAAAATTTGTTCATCCGAAGTTTCGTTATCGATAAAATCGAGTTTGAAATGCAGCGAATACGCACGCTATTCGATAGGAATTGTCTGACGCGTCTGATCATGACCAACCAAATCTACTTGCTGCATATACTATAGCATAGCACACAAACCTGACAGATCTTCAAAGTCGATTTTCTCGGAAACAAAGCCTCAAACGAAAAATGTTTATTTCATATTTTCGACTTATTCTTTCATGTAGAATCACCCCCTTTTCGCTTGTACCACCAGTTACCAAACACCCTGTATATTTTTTGAAGTTAGTACAATTTATAATATGGCGCGAGAAAGAAATTTTGAAATTGCTAATGGTTGATTTTTACAGTGGTGTTTTCTGTGGGACTATACAGAAAATTTAAGTATACATCTGAAAAAAGGCCAAGTCCAAATATGAAAAAATATATCGTCCTTTTAAAAGTGTCCGAATATTACGGTGATTCATTGTACATGCATGCTTCATTCTCCGCGTGCGTGGCCTGCGAATACGCGTCGCAACCGCGATTACGCGAAAATTAATTTCAGATATTCGCTCGTCGACGACCTACTCGAGCAAAGGGGGAAAAAAGAAGGTTGACTCGTTACCAGCGCGCCGGCCATTGAATATCTGAATCTAGCCGAAGCTTTATTTTCCCCCGGCGTGGGCGGGCACCGAGGGGGTGGAACAACGGGGGCGGTTTTCCCGCCGGCGTCTAGACGCCGCGGCGCCTGTTCTCAGGCATCAGCTGCTTGCGGAAGTACGGTCGATGCTTGAAATTTGTTTTTCCCTTTTTTCCAACCCCTCCTGTTTCTCTCTTTCGCTTATCGTCCTTCCGTCCTCGCCGCGCCGCCTACCCTTTCGCTCGCCCAGTTGCTTCTTCGTTAACAATTTCGATCGAGTCTTTCGGTTATTAAAGAAACGATGGAGTTCCGTGGAATGATAAAGGGCGTCGGAGTTTACCCGGCGGAAAGGTTTATTAAAATCGCACACCTTCTCAACCGGGTGAACTCTCGAGGAATTATGAAATTCGAGTGTACACAGAGGGGTGAGTTACCCTAATAGAATATTTTCCTCCTGTACATGTTTTATCTGTTCGAAGTGCTTGGAAAACCATACTATCGAATAATTAATCCTCCGCGGTCATCCTGGCTTTAAACATTCGACGTTCTAACGATTATAATTAAAATAGAGACTTTAATACGTATTTCAGAATTTTTAAACATTGTTTGAAAGCCTAAAATTAGAAAATTGATTAGTCGTGGACATAAATGAGGTTACCAACGGAGGGTGCGCAAAACATGCTTGCCCACGGAGGGTTAATCATTTTCGTTGTTACGTCTAGTCTAATGTCTTGCAGGCGGAACACTAAAGATAAATTTTCAGTGCTTTATAATACGACTGAACGACTATATGTATGGCTGACCATTTCTACTGACAACAGACACTGATAAAATGAACACGGTAATATGAAATTACGATGAATATTTAGAACGAGGCGAGTAGTTAATTAAATTGCGAAATGATTCAATCTATTTGCATTCAATTTACGTAGAAAATTAAACTTCCTACGAAGAAATTAAATTCTTCATTTTCATAGCTCGTACAGTTAATTGCAGCGTATGTTATTACTCCTTTGTGGTATAAACCTGCCCACCGGTGCCCATTTTAAATCGAATTCCAGAACGCGCGGTGAAGAGGTATTGTTATTATTACTGCCATTGTTAGTTAAATGACACCGACAGTCGTTATTATCAATTTCGAAAAGCAAGAGCGTGTACAGTTACATCATTAACCGACTTCGATTAAATTTCCGATACGATTTTAAAAGCCTCGTTTAAAGTACATTTCCAGTTAAATACCCGAATAACTACTGATTGCGTATTAAAAATAATGACAGAATTATATCCTTTCAAATCACTGGTATGCGATACTGAATTTCATCTTCGACTCTTCCGATGCGAAAATTAAATTTTTATAACGATGATCGTCAGTATAAAATTAGCTTCGTTGTAATGACCGTAAAATAGACCGATTAGGTTGCAATTAACACGGATATTAATAGGAGAGGATGGTAGCCCGTACATTCCCAGCCATAAAACCAAGCCCACGTATTGGATTTTAATTAATAGAAACGGAAATCGTTACCCTCCAAAGTGGAACATCGATTAATAATGCCCCCACCCCCTCCCAATCCTTCCATTCCACTCCGCCCATCTACAGTAGATTTTCTTCCGTTACACTCCAGGTTGCAATAAATTATGAGCGGTTTGGCACACGGTATTCGCGAAATTCTTTCATCATCGGCCATTCCTCCTCTGCGCGTTCTGAGGCTAAATTGGACCAATATATCTCATTGTCCCGTTGAAATACGATCTTCTATCTTTCTTGCCGGTCGCAATATTCTCGCTAATACGCTCATATTCCCACCAATTAAAAAGGATTCCGAAATATTCGATTAAAGTGCGAATTTTGTAGTAACTAGCCACGGTAACGTGTAGTTTAACGAAAGCTAACTTTCAAATGAATAGAACGTGTAATAATCGTGACTAATTTCCACTTCATTCATACATATTTCTACAATTTACTGTGCAAAAATGCAAATTTGCCTCAAACGCCTCGTCAGTTCCCAGAGACACTTGGGACACTGTTCATCTTTATGCAAAAAGTAAAAATTGTCTAACAAGTTATTCAAGAGAAGAACTAGAGAATCGTATAGTGTGTAGCTTAATAACTAGGTTTTTAATCGTTTAAAGCATTTTGAACCCTATAACTCCTAGAAAAAAATGTGGCAAATCAGATTAAAATTAATTAACGCTGGAACGAAATGTGCTGAATTCTTTTTGATTTTACTCCATTATTTTGATCAAACTACGGAGCATGTGCGTCACCTGAACGTCGAAGGATTAATAGTTTAATTCAAGGAAAAAGGTGTTTATGTTCGTCGACTACGCGAAGGAAGTTGGTGGCGCGAACAGTGCCCAGACGACGGTTTCTCGTTTATTGTATGGAGAGAGCTCGAGAATTTCCCAGGGAAGATCGATTTTATCGTCGACACACGGAAATTCCGTCAGGTATTTATACGCGGCGACATATTCGCTTCGCGTCCAGAGTGTTGATCGGGAAAATTAATTGCAGCGCTGCGAGGGAATTCTCCCGTCGTCGATGCACGCCACGGTAACTACAATTAAATATCACGAACGGCTGTGTCCGATTTAGCGGGCGAATGCGGGCTAGGCGAATGCAATTTTACCCGTGCCGGCGTGCACGAGCAAATCCGCGCGAGGACAGCTTTCGATTTCGGCGTTCGCCGGTAACCTGACGACCGAAACGATGTTTGAAACAGCCAAAACGCCTCTTACACTCCGCGACAAAAAGATAGCACATTATCTAATTTTGTTAATTCTCGTAAGTATAATGACAACAGTTCCCGTATTATACAGGGTGTTTGGTAACTGGTGGTACAAGCGAAAAGGGAGTGACTCTACATGAAAGAATAAGTCGAAAATATAGAATAAACATTTTTCGTTTGAGGATTTGTTTCCGAGAAAATCGACTTTGAAGATCTGTCAGGTTTGTGTGCTATGCTATAGTATATGCAGCAAGTAGATTTGGTTGGTCATGATCAGACGCGTCAGACAATTCCTATCGAATAGCGTGCGTATTCGCTGCATTTCAAACTCGATTTTATCGATAACGAAACTTCGGATGAACAAATTTTATACTATATTTTCGACTTATCCTTTCATGTAGAATCACCCCCTTTTTGGCTTGTACCACCAGTTACCAAACACCCTGTATACAGGTCGCATGAAACAATATTTAAAATGTTATCCTTTTCTTACGGGGTTATATACAGTCAGGAGGCCCAAAAAAAGCGATTTTTCAAGAATTTTTCCTGAGAAGACCTTTACATCTATTAATTTAAAAATTTGTACACATATTATGGTAACTTTTAACTGTATTTTAACATTTTTTATTTGTAAAAATAATAATTTTGAAACCTGCTATAGCTGATCTCCTGGAGCTCCTCTAAAAAAAGGCGCTTTGCGGTGACCACTATATCTCTGGACTGGATCATCAAAAATGGAAATGGAATTTAAAGTGCCATCGATGCTAAAACGAATAGAACTAAATGTGCTTCGACATGGCAAAAGACTTATACTCATTCCTAGTATCATTACTAGATGGTAGATTTTATACAGGGTATTTGGTAATTGGTGGTACAAGCGAAAAGAGGGGGATTCTACATGAAAGTATAAGTCGAAAATATAGAATAAATATTTTTCATTTGAGGCTTTGTTTTCGAGAAAATCGACTTTGAAGATCTGTCAGGTTTGTGTGCTTTAGTATATGCAGGAAGTAGATTTGGTTGGTCATGATCAGACACGTCAGACAATTCCTATCGAATAGCATGCGTATTCGCTGCATTTCAAACTCGATTTTCTCGATAACGAAACTTCGGATGAACAAAATTTTATTCTATATTTTCGACTTATTCTTTCATGTAGAATCACCCCCTTTTCGCTTGTACCACCAGTTACCAAATACCCTGTATATTAACCCTTATGTGGGTAACCGGGTACCCGGGTACCCAATTCTAATTTTCTCTAATAATTTGTTATGTTTTTATGAAGATATCGCAAAACCGCCCTGGATCCCCATTATTTAGAAGGTTCTCTGTCGATTTATGGTTACGGAATTAAAATTGATGCAAAACATATTAAATAATAAGGCTTCAATCTTATTTATACGGTTGTTGAGTAACCGGGGTACCCGGATACCCATACATAGAAAGTGTAGTTGGATGCTTATGAAGGGAAGTTTTACAACACAATCATACAACACACAAATTTTTTCAATTGGTATTATTTATTTATTAGTATAGTTACCATTATTAACCAATAATAGGACAATTTTTACAAACTGTCAGAGTATTTGCGTGTTCGTCGGAAAACTAGTTTTATACAGTTTTGACAATATTTTCGTGTCTTTCTATGTTTTCTATCAGGGTCAGCTTGGTATATACAACATGAGCCTACAACTCTTTTTCGTCCAGTTTTATCTCGTTGTTGTACAGTGCCTGAAGTTGAAGGAACGTCGGTCATTGTTGGTGACTTATGCAGCATGCTTTCTAATTCTAATTTACAAGAGAAATGTCTCATCACTTGAACATTGGTTGATCGACTTCTAATTATTGGAAGACAAAGTTCCTCTCCCACTTGGCGTAAAAATATTCGGCGATTATTGGATTTGTTAGGCAACATATCGTTATTAGAAATATATATGATGTATGAGGCAAGAGCAGCAATGTCAATTATGTAAAAAAAATGCTAATGGCCATCTGTTAGTACGTCTTTGTGTACAGTATCGTCTCAAAATTTGATCCATCATGTCGACACCAGATTTTGTTTTATTATAGAAGTGGACTATTTCTGGTTTCCTCTTTGGCCCAGAAACAATATTATCATTGTGCATTGTGGATAGTAATACAACAAACTTTTCTTTTTTTGGCACATACGAATATATTGTAACATTTTGGTTGTGACCAAATAAAGTTGAATACTGTTGTACTGTTGTGTAAGATGAAGAGTCAAATATCGTACGTCTACATACGAATAGCATAAAAGTTTGATCTTAGCATTGAGTTATACTATTTTTTGAAGCAATTGCTTAACTTAAACTGTTTAAAACAATACTTAGTATACCATAGAAAAAAACTAAAAGTTATGGGAAAGCATGAAAGTAAAATTGTTACTTTATTTTTTATATATCGGCACCGAACGCTCGGGGTACCCGGGTACCCCGGTTACCCAACAACCGTGAAAAGTTTGGTGTCCCACATAAGGGTTAAGTATATGCAGGAAGTAGATTTGGTTGGTCATGATCATACTAGCATCGAATAATTAGGCTATCGAATAGCATGCGTATTCGCTGCATTTCAAACTCGATTTTCTCGATAACGAAACTTCGGATGAAAAAATTTTATTCTATATTTTCGACTTATTCTTTCATGTAGAATCAACCCCTTTTCGCTTGTACCACCAGTTACCAAACACCCTGTATGTAACTGTTCAGTTAGCAATAAATTGTATCTGTTCAGGGTAAACACTCGTTTTCTGTTTATAGGTTGAACGTTAAGTCGAAAACGTAAACAGTGGTGCTGACTGCTGCGTCAAAATGATAGCACAAAGTCACAATTGTGTACTTGCAGTCAGCGCCAAGGCGCCAATCTGTTCAAGTCGGTAAATAGTTAACCCTTTGCACTGGAAGGTATTTTAACTCCAAAACGAAACAGATTTTTTCAGCCTGGAATATACCCTATTTATTTTTTTTTTCGTGTTGTACATATGAAAATGGTGCAATTTACTTGTACAGTACTGAAATGTTTAGAAATTTATTGAATACAAATAAATTTAATAATGTAAAAAGTATTTTGAATAATGATGCAGTAATTTCTAGTGACGCCTTACAGTCAAGATTGATTTAAGTTACAGTTAAGATTGTTCGTGTTCTAGTGTTAAAATATTGTGAAATTTTCAACAATGGCTCCCGGTAAAAGATTGACTGGTCCTGAAATATTAACAATACACAATTTACGTAAAGAAAATTGTTCTATCAGTAAAATTGCGAAACTGTTGAATCGTAGTCGCAAGGTTATTTACAATTTATTAAAAAATGTAGACGAATATGGAAAAAGAAAGAGCACAGGCTGTCCAAGAGTGACAACTGATCGTCAGCGGCGTGCAATTTTAAGAACTGCATCAAATTCTGCTGCTACTGCAAGAGAGATTGCAGCAGAAGCTGGAGTAACTACCAAAATATGTGCAACGTATTATAAAAGAGTGTAAATACATAAAACGCCAAGAATTAATGCGTAAACCACCGCTAACAAAGCAACATAAAGACGCACGTTTACAATTTGCTGAAAAGTATATTCATTGGAAGAAAAAATGGCAAAGAGTTATCTTTACTGATGAGAAGAGATTCACGTTAGATGAACCGGATGGCTACATTAACTATTTTATTTTCTGTAGTACCTTTCTCTAAACAAAAATATTCTAGGAGGAATGTTATCGTCGAGAAATATTGAATAGGAGTGGAGAGGAAACCTGAAATTGTGGATACGTCCGGTTTTTACTGAATATATGAAACACGTGTAATTTTCTTGTAGGAATATGTTTACCATCGAATGGTATCCGGGAAAATTTGCGCAACGTGTTAGAGTCGGTGCTGAAAGTTAATTCGCTGAGAGCGCCGCAAACTTGGACGAAACACCCTGTTAAAATCCGCGGCAGCGTTTCACGGCCGAGCGCGCACTCGGCATTTTTAATTGAAAAATTTTATACCAGACGCCATCGTCGGCTGTCGAGCCTCGCTAGCAGTGGGGTTTTCCTGCAAAAAAGTAACATTTCTTTGAAAACGATGTCGCATTAAACGACGGGGCCACCGTTGACAGCGGATAGCGTCGAAACCGCGAAAAATATTGAAGCGCCTCAGTGATGTTTCCAAAAATGCGATTTATATCCAGATTTTATCAAAGCCTTAATCCGAAGAAAAGTTATTATAACCGATAAAATACTTTTTCATGATTTGGTAATTGCTTCTGGAAAGAGTGACTACAACCTGTTTAATATTTTCTGGAAAATCTCTGTTATAAAGTGATCACATTACTCTACACAAGAGAGAATTAATCGCTTATATAAATTCCAAAAATATACGATTATTCTCTTCACGAATTTGCGGCAAATAGTACACTACATTCTAAAGTGGTTATTATTATTTCATACACGATTCACCCCGCATGGATTCATTTTCACCCGGATCATTAAATATTAACCTCTCAGTTTCATGCAATTAATCTAAATTATAATTTAATTCCATTCTGTTTAATAAAGAAATCAACTGTTCTAAGAGAAGTATGATGAATAAATCTAGAAAATTGCTCGAATAAAATTTCGAATGGATCTACGTCGTGAAGTTTTTTAAAATGTCCGTTCTCCGAGGTTTAAGCGACTTTACTATTACAAAAATACTGAAAGGACGTCGAGTTCAAGTTTCTCAAATAATAACACAGACACGCCACGATTTAAGACTAACGATACTCTAAAAAGATCATCGCGTCCGTAAAAGAGAGAACTGCAACCTTCACAAATATTCAAATAGACTGCTGCAGTACCCTTAGCTACTTGAAGAATCGTTGAATACGCGCAGACTTAAACATTTCAAGCCCTCAGACGACGAAAAAGGATTTCAACGCCGGCGTGGCATCAGCATAGATTATTCATCCGAGAGAACATGAGCGATGAGTCGCCGTACTCTAAATTGTTAAAAAGTGTAAACTTGCTCCCTTTGAAGCTTCTTTCTCCGAAAAATCAAGTCCCCAAAACTCGTCGAGCAACAAGACATGTCAGCCTTATTTTATTATAAGAATGTATTACATGAATTTTTAAACTTGTTTTTCTCTGTAGAAAATTTATTGTAACTTTCAATCACAAATTCAAAAATGTGCATTGTGGCATTCGCATGTCACAAATAACGGAACACCCTCTATAATTGATAAAAGTTAGTTCCTCGGGATAGCTATTTTCAAATCGATTTAGAGAGGACGAGAAAATGGAGCGCTACAAAAAATACAAAACAAACTGCAGATACTGTATTCATCGCTAGATGTTGCATATATACCACGTTTACAAAAGACGTTGTTGAGATTGCATAAAAATGAATTACTAATTAGTAATAGAAATTCTTGTTTCCTGAATATTACTTGAAAAATAACTTTCTACAAAACTACATCCCCACTACGTCCTACACCCCTAACTTTAGGGGTTGTTTTCACCCCTTCACCCTGAACGACGATGGTTGATAAAATAAAAACGTGTCATTTTTCTCGGAACTACAGTCAGTCCCATAAGTATTTGTACCCTTATTGCTTGAAAAAAATTTGTTGAAATCAAATGATGCAGGTAAGATTTTGCAATAACTCTTTTGTTACGAATTAACACATATATAAACTTTACTTGTACAAAGTTTTAACAAAATTGGGTTATTGATAAGAAAAATATATTAATTTTAATCTACATAGTACATAATAACAGTCCACAAAAGTATTCGTACCGGTACACGTCTTATAAGAAAAATCGCATATTATAATAACTTATTATTTTTTTAGTATTTCTTCGGTCCACCGCTGTGCTTAATTATTTCAATTAATCTATTTTGCATACTTTTTATTAATTTTTCAGTAGTGCTTTGTTCAATACGACTCCAAACTTCCAGATTTTTTTCTTTCAGTACTTGTTTATTTGAAATTTCATGTTTGCGTAGTCTTTTCTCTATTTCTGCCCACAAATTTTCTATAAGAATTCACATCCGGACTCTCTGAGGTGGTGTGGATAAAAATGAGGAATGTGATGAAGTATCCACTCACGAACTATTTGAGCAGTATGCTTCGGGTCATTGTCATGTTGAAAGTAATAATCGTCTTGCATACCCAGTTTAACTGCACTTTCTTGCAGATTTTGTTCAAGAATACTTTTATACTTATATTTATCCATAAGTCCATCAACGAATACAAGATTACCCACTCTGGATGCTGCCATGCAGCCCCAAACCATCACCGAGCCTCCGCCGTGCTTCACAGTCGGTCATAGATTTTTTAATTCTAGTTCTTTGTTGGGCTTTCTCCAAACTTTTCCTGTTCCGTCACATCCAAAAATATTAAACTTGGATTCATCCGAGAAAATAACTTTTTGCCAAAAGGTATTACTCTTATTTACGTATTCTTTCGCAAATGCTAATCTCTTTGCTCTGTTAATCTTATTAATGAAGGGCTTTTTTCTAGCTGCTCGACCATGAAAATTTTCAGATCTTAATATTCTCCGACAAGTTTCAGCAGAAACTGTTTTATTAAACATGTTGTTGCACATTGTGACTAACTTAGGGTCGATAATTCTTGGATTTTTTGCACTTGACGTATTAAAGTCTTTCCTTCCCGAGCAGTTCAAATCTTTGCTCTTCCAACACGTTTTTTGTTTAACAAAATATTATTAGTTTTTACACGTTTAATTACGTATTGGATAGTAGATATACTTCTGCCAATAAGTTTTGCTATCTCAACGTAACTTTTGCCCTCTTGGTGCAATTTAAAAATTATTTTACGCTCTTCTACAGTAGTCTCGGCCTTCTTTCGACTCATTTTCGATTATCAATGTTATTTCGACAAAGTTTTGACCAAGACTAACTAACTGAAGCTCAATTATTCGACTATGACCTCTGGGAATCATCTTCAAAGTGAGACAATGTTTATAAGCAAAATAAACTCAATTCTGTCAAGCATGGTACGAATACTTTTGTGGTCTGTTATTATGTATTATGTAGATTAAAATTAATATAATTTTGTTATCGATAATTCAATTTTGTTAAAATTTTGTATACATATAGTTTATGCATCTGTTTATTCGTAACAAAAAACTTACTGCAGAATCTTACATGTATCACTTGATATCAGCAAATTTCTGTCTCACGCAAGTTTTATCTAAATCGGTCAGTGTAATTTGAATCTAGCGAGTTCAAAGACAAGGGTCGTGATTGAAACGAGAGTTATTTTCGCCGGTGTCTGTGTCTGGCATCGATTGGGTATTGAAACTTAATTCACGATCGACGACGGTCCACCCGAGCCGTCGCGACGCGTCGCGTCGTGACGTGACGGACAAAAGATAGCGTGGCGGTCTTGCCGGGTGAAATATTGACGAGAAATTAATGTTCCACGGCGATTTCATCGTGGACAGCTCTCGCACGGCGCGACGCGAATGTGCAAGGGCCTACGTAAGGGTTGGCTCACGACTGGCGTCGAGTGTAAGAGTCTCGATCAATATTCCGTCCAGTGGCGTAGCACGGAAAACTATTTCTTTTCCCCCCCTGCATTCGAACTACTTTGGAACTCCGGCTTCTCGCCATCAAGACGAGCATGGTAAACCATAACCGTCCCGCCGGCCGTTTCTGCGTAATTCCGGAAGTTACCGTCGCGAAACGCGCGGAGCAGCAACGATTGTTCACGATCGTTTCCCTCCCCGCGACCCTCCCCTCCCCGTATCACGAATACCCTAGAAGCGCAATTATTGTCCCATAAAATCAAACGAAAGAATTGTATGGCACTGACCGTCTCAACTCGACGACCGACGCGCGGACGATCATTTATTTTTATTCCAGCACCGTCGTCGTGCTTTCTCGCTAACAAGGATGCACACACGCCCACGCTCAAGTTTCTTAATTATTTCTGAGTTACTCGCTATAGTTACCGCTAGGTGTTCTAGCCTTGTAACACCCTGTTCGCAGTGCTCTGAATCGGGTGTAACTGTACGATATCGAAAGCAGATGCGACTGATTAAATTTACCTTCTGAAAACTGTTCTTCGAGACCTGGTGGAAACATTTATCGTTTAACATCTGCTTGCACAAGTTAACTTAACTTAAATTAAACAAATTCACAGAAATGACAACAATAAGAGCGATAAAAATAATAAAATGATTTTTAAAAAGTGCCACGCTTATATACCGGCTTCAAATGGTCAGCAGTCCATTAATAATAGTAGCGAGTATTTTCTGTAATTATTTTCTAAAAATGTTTCTACCCCCCCCCCCCAAAAAAGGGGTTTCTACGCCTAATGGTTCAGCGAGTTATCACTGTGGCTCTCCGGAAATCAATATTGCATTTCCTGAGATTCAACGACGTCCCCATGCGATAGACAAATACTGACGTCTGATCTGTTGTGTGCAGGCGACTATACCGTTTCACGATAAACACAACGGTGAACAATAAGAGACCGGATCCGATTGTAAGATGAAGAGGTTGCGGGTCGTAACAGTGGCCCCGTCGGTTTCGATCACCGATTCGTTGGCCGGACTCGAAGTCTCCGTCGTGAAATGACGTTCGGAAGGAGGGGAAAAATAAAAATGAACGGTAAGAGGACGGAGGTGACTCAATATTTTATAAGGGTTCGCGTGCAACACGAGCCAGAGACGGGGACAACGTAACAAGACGCGAGGGCCGAGCAGCGACGCACGGAAAGGTAAACCGAGTTCATTTCAATTGTACATATTTGAGGCGGAACAACACTCGATGTTGGTTCACGTCCAATGTTCATACGCCCGGCACGAATATTATGCGCCGCGCGTAGATATTCTATTCGAAATGGCTGGCATGAATATGTAGGAATCCCACCCCCCGGTGCCCGCGGACACTGTCCCGATCGTGCCAAAAGTCTGTCGCGATGCTGCGGTTATTGAAACAGCTTTAGTTCGCAACTGTCGAATTTACCATGGAACCTCCCGCGGAACCGGCCAGATAAGAAAGGACAACAGGCTGTGCTACCCTACCCCATCGATGCCACACAGAGATCCCGTAATGAAAAGTTCCCCCGCATGCGAATTTTCCTCTACCGCTCTCTCGCTCGTCCCGCGATTTACAATTTCTTGTTCACCGCGCGCCATTTCATCGCCGAATTTGCATCCAGGTTTTGCATCCCGATATTACACCCTATCAATTTATTTGGTATACTCGCAGAATACTAGAAATATTTTCGCAAACACGGTGCGTTGAAAAGTTCACGACATTTATTAACCCTTTGCAGTTCCACGCCGCAAAGTGCGGACAAGCGATGCACATCTCGCTATACGTTTATATCACGATGTACGAAAAATTCCTCTGGAAAAACTGCATATTAGGAGGAAATTGTTATGTTATGCAGAAATACTGCTAATTTTTTTCAATTTATCAATTTTATTGTTAAATTTCATTTTTTGTGAGTAATTACCATTACGTATGCATTAGTAACCAAATTTAGATTTTTGTGAACAAATTTTTCCATGGCCGCACTCTCTAGAGTGCTAAAAATCGAAAAATAGTGCATTAACACTTTGATTGCCAAACAAGAAAGCTCAAAAATTCCATGAAATCAAAGTAAGTTATTTAATAAAATTAAATGTATGATATTGTGTAGTTCTCCAACTTTCTTGCATTTTACAGATCCAAATCTTTGGTACAATGAATATATTAACGTAAAAATTAATTTTAAAGCCTGAACAAATAATTCCGTCACCCATATATGGGTGACATGGCAATCAACGTGTTAATTGTACATGAGTGTTGCAATAATAAATGGAAAGGAAGTTTTGTTCGATCCTGTGTAATGGAAAGCTCTTACCAAGGTATCTGCATTCTTTTTACGTTTAATAAAGTAGATTAATTTTTTTTACAAATTTTAAACGGTAGTTTTATCTATTAATTGCATATAAAACTTGAAATTAGCAGATGACAAAATGAGATTCATACATATTCGGATATATGTATTACTTATTATAGTCTACGAATTTTATAGTTTTGTCTGCAACTAACTGCTACCTTTAATTTTATAAACTTTTTAAAAAGTGTCCATACCTTTTCTTTAGGATCTATCGCGGTAAATTTGTTAATTTCTTTTTAAATTTATTAGTCATATTGTTAAATTTCATTTTCTGTACATAATTAACAATACAATAACAAATTTGAATTTTTGTCCAAAATTTTGCCATTTATCGCCCACAATCACAGTGCGGAATTTACTGCTCAAAACTGTGCGAAATTCAATGTTCGTGTATATCACGATATGAAATACATTTCTTTTGCAAAAAATACATATTAGGATGAAAATTGTTATTAGTAATCATATAATAATTATTTTTATGCATAATACAATTTTGCAATAATTATACATCATCATTTTTATACATTCTTAATTTGTTTTTAATATATGTTTTATACCTATTGAAAAAGTAGTAAGAATGTAAGGATAGATCGAGATTGTTTGGCAGAACATGAATGGGGATCACATTCCAAATACTGAGAATGGGTTTGTTTTTGATCATGACCGCCTGATCATGAATTGTTTCGTCTCAAATTACATACTTAATCCTTTGCTGTCGGAGCTATTGTAACTCCAAAACGAAACATTTCTTCCGCGACCTAGAATATTTCCCTTCTATACAGGGTGTTTCGTCTAAAACAGGACACCTAAATATCTCCTCTACCTCTGAAAATACAAAAAATGTTTCAGAAAAATATAACAGAAATTCGACTATGAACTTGAACTTGTAAATAAACACATTGTAACATTCCTCTGTGTACATAGAAAGTGACAGAGATATGTATTTAAGAGAGTTTGGTCATTGCTAGATTTCTCAGTGTATCGTCAAGCGATCCATAATGCGTTATTCAGAACAGGAGAAAATTCAAATGGTTTTAATTTACGGTGAAGCTCGAGAGTGTCTAAGAGAAGCAATACGAATTTACAAAGACAGATTTCCAGCACGTTAGAAACATTTTTTGTATTTTCAGAGGTAGAGGAGATATTTAGGTGTCCTGTTTTAGACTAAACACCCTGTATATATTTTTTCATGTTATACATATAAAAATGATGCAATTTCCTCGTACAATACTGAAGTGTTCAGTAATTTATTAAATACAAACAAATTTAATAATGTAAAAAATATTTTGAATAATGATACAGCAATTTTTCGCGGCGCCTTAGAGTCGCCATTCGAGTGCTAAGGGTTGAAGGTATCTGAGAAACTTCGTACAGAATTTTAGTAAGGTACTAGTACAATACTTGGTAATCTGAGTAAACGCCTTACCACTTATGGATTAAATAGAACCCATTAAAAAAGTGTATCGTAGCATCGGATGAACGTAACTCTAATCGCTGCTACAATGTAAACTCTCCCATTAGAAGACGATAGATGTGCAACGTGTTAAAACGCAGATAGAGAACAAGCGAAACGGTCGATGGCGAAGGAGCGTTTCAATCGAGGACGCGACCCTCTATCGCGTCGGTGAGGACTTTTTCGAGGAAATTAATTGATATCCGTCAGCGGAATGGAATCCATGGTGTCCCCCACCGTCGGGCCTACGGCTAGACATCATCCGTTCCGCTTTTGAGGATCGTTACCGCTTCCAGGTACCGTCGGTTTCCCCTTCAGCAACGACGAGGTGCGGAGGGTTTACAAGCCCCAGCGTCACCCATGCTTCACGTTCGCGGTGCACCGCGATAATTGGATCACCGAGCCTCCTATGAGTCGCGACCGAAATTAAGTAACCTCCGGCGCACCGGTAGCTAACCCCCCGAAGTCCTACACCCCGGTATCACGATGATGCTTGGGCACGAACAACGGGGAAGAGACTTCCCCACGTCAACGTCGGAAACGTGAATGACGAAGATTCGAATACACCGGGTTATGTCTTCTCTTTTTTTTTCCACGGACCAGAGACGGACGAATTTAACACTTTGATCGCCAAACAAGAAAGCTCAAAAATTCCATGAAATCAAAGTAAGTTATTTAATAAAATTAAATGTATGATATTGTGTAGTTCTCCAACTTTCTTGCATTTTACAGATCCTAATCAAATTTGGTACCATGAATATATTAACGTAAAAATTCATTTTAAAGCCCGAACAAATAATGGGTCAACGTGTTAATAGAGGAAGGAGTGTGTCGAGACGTGCTTACCAATATAGCCCCGCAACTGGTAAATTATTTTTCTTTTAACACGTTGACTGCCACGTCACCCATATATGGGTGACGGAATTATTTGTTCAGGCTTTAAAATTAATTTTTACGTTAATATATTCATTGTACCAAATTTGATTAGGATCTGTAAAATGCAAGAAAGTTGGAGAACCACACAATATCATACATTTAATTGTTTTCAATTTCTATTTTATTAAATACTTACTTTGATTTCATGAAATTTTTAGCTTTCTTGTTTGGCGATCAGTGTTTGTACCGTCTTTTATCACGTGCAAACTTATTCGTTTACCTACACTTTAAGCGAAAGTTCTCAGATTTTAGGAAGAAATGTAAAACTGCGGGTCACGTTACCATCTTTCTTTCTCTACGTAGAAGCGACGAGCGAGACTCTATTGTGAGCCAGACACGGGAGAATATTCTAACAATAAGTGCGAAGAAAGAAGGAAGTGGTTCTCGTGACGCTCTGCTTTCAAGATAATCGCCTTTAAATGTTCGCTTGATTTACCGATACAGGATGGAAGGCGTGCCAAAGTAGGGGAGAGTTGCCGAATGCGTACCACTTAATTTCGAAGGCAGTTTATATATTCTTTAGTAGGAATTTGAGCAAAAATTATGTTTTGCATCTATGTATTAACTATCGAAGTTGCAATTTAATATGATTTTTTAAATATTTATTGATAGATCATTGTGATATGAACACTTTTATAAGATCATGCAAACAGTACGATTTAGGCAACCGGTATCCTAAATGGTACCAGCCGGTTTCCAAAATTGTACCTCATGTATTGGATTAAAAAGATACAAAAAAATCATAAGAGAAACTGTATTTTGCGTTTAATTTCAGTTTAATATACAATACAACATAAAAATAAAATGAAATATTACATTACTTAATTTAAATACAACTAGGACAATAATAAATATTGTCTTTTTTCAAAACTCCTCCACAAGCTTCATGTACCCACTTTTGGCACTTTAAGCATTGGATCATGTCATCTAAATAAGAATTATTGCAAAGAAAACAAAACCAATCGTTTTCATTCTCCACTTCTACGAGAACTGGAGCAGCGGTGCTGGTTGAAGGCGTGAAATCAATTTTTCTTTGTTTCATTTGTTTTGTTTTCATTGCAACTAATTCTTTTTTATAGGGGCTACTGTAAGCTACTTTCCCATGCTAAAAAAATTTGAAATATTGTAAATCGTTTATTTTCGCGGTAAAATTTGAATAACAGTATCTTAAATCGTACTGGTACGATTTAAGAAACCACAGTGTGGTACGATTTATGAAAAAGACGTCCCGCTAAATAATTGAAGCTAACCTTTAAAACATTATCAGCAGGTTTTATAAACTAAATAGAAATAAATAATATAACATAGCTAGTTTTCAAAAATATATAAGACTACCTCAGAAACTGTAGATTTATATTTAATTCAGACGATTAAAATCGTTTAAAATTGACATCAGACTTGCCTGATTTCTTTGTGCTTCTGTCATTCACAAAACAACACTTTATGCGAATGACTTTTTGGTCCTACTTTGTCGACATAAATAAAAGTTCATATATTTACCACCAAGAGGCATCAAAATGCATTAATTTTTAAATAAAAGAGGTGGTACGATTTAGGTGACCAGTACGCATTTGGCAACTCTCCCCTACCTACCTCGAAGGAAGAAGAGATACGAAGAAAAGAAAAATGATAGCTGGATTTGGATGCAGTTATTAACCTTGAAATACTTGGCTAGGTCATAGATATTTTTCTACCATTTTCTAATTTCGCAAATAAATATTCCAAGAAGAATTATATGCAACTGAGACAACGCTGATCACATCCACCAAGGAGGACGTCAAAGTCCTGCAAAGCTTAGCTGATGTTACAAATGTTAGGAAATATCCCAGATAGCACAGAGACGTCACAAAGACGTCTTTAAGACGACTTTAAGATTTGATCTAAATATTTCTCTTATTTCTGACCCTGTATGACCTTGGAAAGTGATTGTGTTACATCCGAGTGAATTCGTTTTCACCCACACTCTCATACAACCTTAAAAAACCGTATAGCATTGCGTTTAAAAAACTGAAGGTCACCTTCGGTTCTTAGAAAATAATGTAAATATTGACAAATAAAGATTGACGTATAGGTTATCGTATTGCCAGTAAAATATACTGCAAGCTCTTCCTCAAATACTGTGTTTACAAGCCTCTATTACCATTCCATTGTACGAACCACAGCCCAGATTTCAACAGAGGAAAAAATGTGAACTCTTGCGGACAGTCGCGATAACCTTTATGCACGGAAACAACAAACTTCTGTTATCCGAACTCGTTGACCGGAACAAATAAGATCCGAAAGTGGGAATAGTTAGCGAGCCTCGAAGTGTTCGAATAAACGAGGTTCTGTTTTATTATAATTTTACGGTTGGCATAAAGGATGCCGAGCTTCTCGCCCCGAAAAAAGTAACGGGGGGACTTAGGTTTGCCGTTTTTTCATTAAGGCGTGTACGCACGCGAGTGGTGCAGGGAAGGGTCGAGCACAACGGGGGGGGGAGGGGAGAGGAGCCATTTAATGAAACCGTTCCCATGTTTATAGATGCCTTGGTCGGGGGTGTTTTCTTGTCGGCGATATAAATATTATATATGTTGTTACGAGGTCGTTGCGCAAGCCCCCGGCATCGGAAGGACTTAAGCGGCCGAAATGGCGCGGCCGTGGCGGTAAAGAAAGCACGGGGCCGGAAAAAGCTTCTTCAGTAGGAGAGACCGCTTTGTGCGAGGCCGGGTTAAAGCCAACCGGTGGAAGCAATTTGTACCCCCGCTTAAGTTTCGCCTTGTTATTTACAGATCACTCGCAGATCCGTATTGTTCGACGATGATGCACGATTATGGCGCGAGACGCGATTCCCCCGCGCTCGCCCCGGGGTAATAAAAGTTGATCTTACGCCGCTGCGACGAGTGCCGGATCGGCGTTTCCGAACCGCGTTTCGAATCATTTATCAGAACTGTGCCAGATTATTGTGGTACTTACTGTCTGCTCGGTCTCAGATTTACCGAAAAGAATAAGGGGGGGTTCCCCTACGCCGGACACCGTTGTATTAAATCCCGCATGAAAATGGAAAAGTATGCGATGACGAATATGATCTTCGGAAGGTACGGACGCCGCCATTTTATTACAGGGTTGTAAAAAAAATGTATACTTTTTAGAATATTTTGAACACAGGCTGCTTTACCGAAAACTGTAAAAGAATACGTGTTTCCTCTTCAACGATCGGTACAGAACTAAAGGCAAAAGAAATTCTTTTGAGTACCCCAAATACAGTGGGAGACAAAAGTGTTCGTACCCTTGGAATATAGAAATAAAAACAACAATGTTTTACATATTATTAAGTATGTTCAAATATACGTAACTGTATATTATACATTACACTTCTAACAACAAATGAGCAAAAAACAAAGACAATAACATCACTTGGTAACTTGAAATGAATTCAAAATTCACACTACTGTAAGAAATTATCAGGACAAAAGTATTCGTACACCACCATTCCTGTTGATAAACACAGCAATTACGAAGTAATCACAACATTCCGATCAATGTAAACATTACTTTAGAAGATATCATGTTAGTTTCATTAATTCTAGTCGTGGCGAGTACACGTTATTAGTGAATATTTGCAATATCGGGAGAAAACGCAATGAAACTACGTTGGAAGAACGAAAAATTATTATACAGTTATACGAAGAGGGCAAATCATATATGTATAAATATATCAGAAATACTAAAAAGAAGTCGATCAACTATACAGAGTATAATAAGTAAATATAAAAAAGAAAGAACATTGCAGAATAAAGAATTATTGAGAGAACATTGGAGAATTATTTTTAAAAAACCAGATACCAGTGCATCGGAAATCGTGACACACCTTCAAGAATATATGCACAAGGAAGTTCATCCGAAAACAGTACGAAGAGTGCTACATCGGGGAGGATATAACAGCAGAGTTGCGAGGAGGAAACCACTCATCAGCAAAGTAAATAAAAAAAAGAGATTAGAATTTGGAGAAGAATACATAAACGATAGCGACGACTTCTGGAAGAATGTAATATTTTCCGATGAGTCGAAATTTAATATTTTTGAGTCGGATGGTCATAAGAAAGTGTGGCGGAGAGCTAATACTGAATTTGATCCCAAAAATATGCAACCGACGACGAAACACAGAAGTGGAAGTGTAATGGTGTGGGTATGTATTGCTGCTTCTGGAGTCGGAAAATTAGTAATGATAGATAGAATAATGGATAAACATTTATATTTAAATATTTTAAAAGAAAATTTACACGAAAGTGCTAATAAATTAGGTATTGGGAGAACATTTTACTTTCAACAAGACTGTGATCCGAAACATACAGCCTATATAGTGCGTCAGTGATTGTTATATAATACTCCCCACATGTTAGTAACTCCTCCGCAATTACCTGATTTAAATCCCATCGAACATGTATGGGCGAAATTTGAAAAAAATGTACGAAAATACGACATAACATCGAAAGAATATTTAAAAGAATTATTAAAAAGAGAATGGTGTAATTTAGAACCTAACTTCATTAAAAGTTTAGTATTATCAATGCCCAATAGATTACACGAAGTAATTCGTCAGAAGGGCTATCCTACTAAGTATTAATTTAGAAAATTCCCGTTAAATTAATTGCAACACTTGTAATAATGTAATGTACGAATACTTTTGTCCCTGCAGTTTCTCGCCATTTTGTGAAATTTTTGCCATTGTAAGTTACGAAATAATGTAATTAAGTTTTGTTTTTGCTCATTCGTTGTTATAAGTGTTGTATGCAATATAAAGCTACATATGTTTAAATACAATTAATAACATAAAAGATATTGTTGCTTTTATTTCTATATTCCAAGTGTACGAACACTTTTGTCCCGCACTGTATATCGGAAATCAAACGTTATCTTGCACCTTTGCAAGAAAACTGACAGAGTCCGGTTTCTTTTTTATTACTTCTCGTAATTGTTGTCGAACAATACCGGCTGCCACTAAAAACTCAGACGTTCGTGTAGAACGCTATCGAATTCCGGTGAAATAAACAAGTGTGTTTTGTCACGGGTGTCTGTTGATGCGACGGGGATGATAAAATCTTCGCTCGAAGTGAACGTATGATCGGCTGGTATTAAGAAGAACCGCGAGCCTCCGAGGCGGGAGGGAACAACAGAGTGTTCTGTGTGTCGCAGCAGGGCCCACAATGCCATAACGACAAAATGCAGGCAGATATTGCGCGCGAAAGGGTCGCCGGGGGTGAGACGGCAGGGGTTGGGGGCCGCAGTAGGTGCAGCCCGGGGTGAAAAGTAGTTTCAGACCGTCTACTCTAACAATGCCGCGTATGAAAAGGGAAGAAAAAGCGGAACGCATGAAAAGCGTGCCGGAAAATAAAGGGAAGATACCGAAAGCAAAAGAACGACCCGGAGGCGGAGAATTCAATGCCAAGGTAAGGCCGCACCGTACCGAGGAATCGATACTCGATATTTTCGGCTCGCGAACCGATATATAGAGGGTGGGCCGCGTAAACTATCCCGAGTTATTTCCTTGGGGAACAGACGAATTTTTATGTATTGCCACGTCGTATATCTTCGAGGTACGGTACAATAAAAATTATAAGAAACTGTGACGTAATGTACGTACATAATATACGGTCTCGATAATATACGTCTTATTCGAAGTTTCTATTCAATTATACATTGATATATGCTTGCAATGTATTGTTATGCTCGACCATGTGTGACATTAAACCTACACTTAAAACCATCTACAGATCAATAGACGCGTCCTACTACTTAACACTACATTTTTTAAACTTACAAATATGCCAATCAATTTTAAAACAATTGTGTTCGTAAAATAGCACGACAGCATTTTTCATTAAAATTATGGAACGGTAATGTATTATGATATCGTGAATTAGTAGCGTATTCGAGGAACAAGTGCGACATTCAGCGAACTCGTGGTAACAGCAATTCATTTCTTTCCGTCGAGACAAGGGTAAGTAGAGAATTGTGTTTTTTTCCGTACGCTTTCGCTCGCCGCGCATATTACATTATTTACATCAACCCACCCGTGCTGGAAGTGTTCGCGAAGATTATAATAATTTACCTTGACAATTCGGACCGGTCGATGCGAGGAGGAGACCACGGTCACGTACAAACGATTTCGTTCTTATCGCGTCCTAGCTCCTAGTTTTCTAGATCGTTTCACCTCAACACGCAAGCGACCATTCTATTTTCTATCGAAAACACATTTGGGCCCAGCCATTGTGTGTCCCATCGAATATACGTCTTCGTGGCCGCGAACTATGTTATTCCCGATTCCGCCCACCGTCGTCTGATTTATACGATTCGCTGAAGGGAATCAATTGCGCCCGCGGAACTCCGAATACCATAGGCGGACTTTATTTCGACGTTCCCGGCGATCGGATACCATCGTCGGCTGATTCATTTCAATCCCGAATACATCGGGACTCGTCTGCTTTTTTATTGTCGAACACCGTTCTTGCCAAAGCGCTTCCATCTCAAGATATACGCCGAAAGTTTCAAAACGAAACGGACTACGCAGAAAAATTTCGTTATCGATACAATGGATCATCGAAATTCTAAATTTCATAGCTTATTTTACAAAAACCAGGATGAGGAACGAGTTGAGTTTTCTAAGGGGAAGTTGCCAAATTCGTACGTGTTGTTTCGTGCTCTCCAAATTGAATAACAAAATCAGACAGGACTGATAAAATTTTTATGCGACTACGAACACTAAAGACGTTAGAATAATCGGGGAAAACAAATGGTATTCCGAGGATACTAAGGACTTTAGGGTATCCATGCACACCGAAAGCATCGGAGGAAAATCCCATGAGTTTTAAGGATCGAAAGGTTTCTGTGGACTTTTCAGCTTCGGACGTCTCCAGTGATTTTAAGAGATTTCAAGGTATCACCGAATCTCCAGGATCTCTAAGACGTTAGAGTAAAGGTATGGGAGTTTTAGAGCTTCTAGCTGGCTCGAGAGTTTCACTCAGACATTTTTAATACCGATTTCCACGAATCCGTAATCCTTACGCCCTCGTATTCCCTGTGTATCAAACTTGAAAGATTAGTATCTGTCGATAGAGTCGGAATGAAATAAATTCCGAATCCTTCGATATCGTCGCTATTGAAACCCACGGGTGGAGCTACGAGCAACTTGTTTTCTTTTTTTCTTTTTTACGGGACGCGTAATTCCGCTTGTTAGAATCGCGAGCAGAACCGTTCAAAGGTGAAACACATCGTTCTTCACGGGAAAAAAACCGTCGTGTTTCAGCGCCCGTAACTAAATTCCTAGCAAGATCCAGCCGCGAGTAACTCGGCGACGGAACTCCGCCAGTATTTCACCGGGGAAAAACTTTTCTCCGTCGTTCGATCAAAAACTGGCTCAGTTGTTTGAACAAGTTCCCTAAATCAAAGGTGAAGGTGTTTCATCGGATCAAGCCTCTCGCTGCCCTTAACGATGAAATATCTGCGTAGCAACGTTCGCCGGCGTGCTACGAGTAAAGAAAAAACGAACGAAGATATATACTTCTGCTCCCAGGTCGGACGCTTGCATCGGTAAATCCGAAATAGCAAATAAAATACACGCGACACTTATTCCTGAAACGTGCTCGGCGATTGTCGGACGGAAAATAATGCCTTGCGCTTCATGAACCCCTTCCGAGTGATGTGCGAGAAAAGTACGAGAAAATCGGTCTCTATCAAGAAAATGGAAAGGCGTTTTAATATAAAATAGATTCTCTTTTAAAAAATTCTACAACCTGTACTCCCCTGTACACGTACTAAACACAAAAGTGTTTTCTGAGCAGCTGTGCAAACCCCCCGTTCAATAGTGTGCGCTCTGTACATACACTTAACCCAGATAGCACGCGACGTCTTAAAGACGTCTGTTTTACGTCCAGTTTTAGTCTGAACGTCTTACGTCCTGAAAAGACGTCTTTAAGACGTTTCATTTCTTGACGTTTCAGTCATTCTAAACTGCTAGAGAAAAGCTTTACAAACTGTAATTGATTATCAAACTGAATATTCCATCAACAAAGTGCACAGAAAAGTAATACATCAAAATAAATAGATAAATAAATAAATAAGTTAAATAAATAAATAAGGCATAAAATGTTAATGTTCGCGGATATGCTGAAAAACATTATTTTAATTTATTTTTTTTATTTATAAATAAATAAATAAATAAATAAAGCATAAAATGTTAATGTTCGCGGATATGCCGAAAAACATTCTTTTAATTTATTTAAGACGTCTTTAAGACGTCTCTGTGCTATCTGGGAAGTAATAGGCGTGACGCTTTTGCGTTGCATGTTTCGTTACATCTTTTATGAAATCACCCCCATCTGTAAAAAAATTTCTCTCTCTCTCTCTCTCTCTCTCTCTCTCTCTCTCTCTCGAACGAGAAGTCCCTTCTCGAAAGATTTGTGTACTTTTTGCCCGTCCGTTTACCTTTACCTTTATGTTCACCTTTTCTTTTCTCTACTCGCTTTATGACTCTGTCGATCATCAGTACCAGATAACGGATTACTAGGGTTAGGGAATTTTACGTGGGACGATTATCCTCGCGTAACACATTTCTGTCCCGTAATACATTTTCATCCCGTAACACATTTTTGTCCCATTTCTGTTGCATATTTCGTTACATCTTTTCTCAAATCACCCCCATCTCTAAAACACTTTCCTGTTAAAAAAAATATTTCTCTCAATAGTCAACACAAAAACAGTTTCTGAAAACTTGGATCTTTATTGTAAGTCTGCTCGATGTGTGTTAAGGACTTAGAGCCCATATGTCAGCCCCCAAAATAATAGTGGTTGGGCTTCATATTGGGTCTAGTAATAATTAGTGTCGTTTTTTAGTGTTCGTTTAGAATCCTGTTTGCCGCTAACTTTATCAACGTAACCTACAAACGCGTGGTAAATACATAAAGTGTAAAGCGTAATTAACAAGCTTTGCTGCAAAAAGTTTGTGTTCGAACTGTTTTACTTTGCGAAACTAGGGTTAAAGGATGGCAGATGAAGAGCATATTCGGCATTGCATGCAATCAAAGAGTCGCAATTTGCAGTTCGCTCCTCTCTCGTCAAAACCGATTGCCGTTTTTAGAGCAAATTGTTACCGGAGATGAAAAATGGGTGCTTTATGTTAATCTGAAGAGACGGCCACAATGGTTGGCAAAGCGCCGCAGCCCACACCAAAGCCTGACTTGCATGCGAAAAAGGTGATGTTGTGTGTTTGGTGGAATTTTAAAGGAATTCTTCATTATGAACTCTTACCAACCAACCGAACCATTACAAGTGAAGTGTATAGTGCACAATTGGAAAGGTTAGACCGAGCTTTGAGAGAAAAAAGAACCCGCGCTGATTAATCGGAACGGCGTAATTCTTCATCGCGATAACGCACGACCGCATACTGCAAGAATCACGGCGGAAAAACTACGCCAGTTGGGATGGCAAGTTCTCCCACAACCTGAATATTCTCCAGATATTGCCCCATCCGATTATCACTTCTTTCGTTCCTTGCAAAATTTTCTTCTTGGAAAACATTTCAATAATGAAGAGTGCCTAAAAAACGCCTTGATCGAATGTTTTGAATCAAAATCACAAGAATTTTACAATAGAGGGATTAAGATGCTACCTGAGCGTTGGACACAAGTAGTTGAAAACAACGGCGACTATATCGTTGATTAAATTGTTTTGTTTTGTTTAAATAAATTAGTTTTAAAAATGTATTGGAAAACGACATTAATTATTACTAGACAGCACAGTAGTGATAGTTTCAGCACAGTTTTACGTCCCAGACGTAAATCGAGTAAATAGGAATCTGGAACAGTTTTGCCAAGAGGAACGTGCAAAAGTTGTAAAGGCAAATCGAACGTGGTGGACACGGGTAGTTGGATACGAAGGTTAATCTCGTTAATCTTGTTTTGTTTAAATAAATTAGTTTTAAAAATGTATTGGAAAACGACATTAATTTAGTTTCAGCACAGTTTTACGTCCCAGACGTAAATCGAGTAAATAGGAATCTGGAACAGTTTTGCCAAGAGGAACGTGCAAAAGTTGTAAAGGCAAATCGAACGTGGTGGACACGGGTATTTAGTTGGATACGAAGGTTAATCTTTACATATATAAATTACGTGTCACAATGTTTGTCCGCGATGAACTCCTAAACTACTGAACCGATTTCAATGAAATTTGGCACAATGTGTTCAGCGTGGTCCAACTTGAGATATAGGATAGTTTTTATCTCAATTTATAGTCGCAAATATATATAAATTACGTGTTACAATGTCTATCCGCGATAGACTCCTAAACTACTGAACCGATTTCAATGAAATTTGGCACAATGTGTTCAGTTTGGTCCAACTTGAGATATAGGATAGTTTTTATCTCAATTTATAGTTGCAATCTTTTTTTAATGCAAATTATTATAATTTTCTGTAAGTTCCATAAGTTTATAACAGATGGCGGTGTATAAAACGTCAAAATATTTTCCAAACAATTGCTAGATATTGGAAACGGTAGAATACAACTGCAACCAAATTTACAAAAACCAAAGAAGACCAACTAGCAATGCTGTGGTTTTAATAAGTTTCTAACAGATGGCGGTGTATAAAACGTCAAACGTCAGTGTATAATTTAAATTTAGGTTTATAAATTTTTACGGGTTATACACAGGTTAACAGAGACAGGTTAACCAAGAATATTGTGCACCGATTAGCGCTGAATTAAATTGTTCAAATCTAAATCCTGTGGGTTTTTACATCGGCTACAATGTTTTCGTCTTAGTCACAGGAACGCGTGACCGGGACCGCTAGTAGAAAATAAAACGTTGCACTAAAGTCGAGAATATCGATGCGTATCATTATTTCTAAGCGTCCCGGTGGCCGAAAAGGAGCGGAGTAAGAAGCGGCGAGGCGGAGGACCGCCGCCGGGGACAAGAACAAACGGAGCAAAAGGAGCAACGTGTTTAAAGTCGGGCGAACGCGTCCTACTTGAGCCACGGACTACACACGTCTCGTGCAAAATTTATCCGAGATTCGAGAGACAACGAACGGACCGCCGGAATGGAGCCGGCTTTCGAGTTTCCCGATAGGAAAGCATACAGCCCGGCAGATTGCTTGCTAAAACTTTCAACGTAGCCCGGAACGAAATCCTCTGTTTTTCGGGAAATGATCCCGGGCTACGGGAATACAATAACGAAATAAAGCCGGGCCGAGCATGCTGCGTCCTCAAAGCTCAACCACGTGATCTCATACGTGTCCCGTACGGATGCACGTATACAAGCCCGCCAGACGCGTCCCGTACCCGTGCTCCTGTCCGCAGAACATTTTCAGCTTTGTTACCATTGTTCGCGGCGCGCCGCACGCTCTCTGGCTCTACAACGAGAAAAATCTCCGCACTTTTTCTTCCCCGGTTTTCTCTATCGACAAATTAAAAAGCCACGTGCTTCCACTGTTTCATGCGCGAAACTCTCGAAATTCCTCGCTGCGCCGGAACACGGGACGCTCTAAACGAACCGTTTATTGTTGTCTGTGACGAACACGAGGACTTGAACCCTCCGCCTTGTACCGCTACTATAAACATTACATAAAACGTTATATGAAAATTTTAATACTCTTTCCAATCGTCCATGCATAATGACTAAATTGCAGGTTTTATGGATTTCTGATAGAAACGAATGAAATTAATTACATAATTACAATATTATCCTACCATTAGAGCAAGAAGAAACGTAGTCAGCTTCTGTTCCTTGCAATCATGTTAGACAATTTTTACTTTTTGCACAAAGACCCGCAGCCTAACAATAACTTGCAATGAGAATGGTTATAATTGAACGGCGGACCTTTATGCGATTTGTGAAATTCAAAGGAAACGCACACATTAACAAGAACTAATAGGAATTCTTTAGCGAATGAAGAAAATGTTTTCCTAATTCTGATATTGATTAACAAGTTGATTGCCACGTCACCCATATGTGGGTGACGGAATTATTTGTCCAGGTTTTAAAATGAATTTTTACGTTAATATGTTCATTGCACCAAATTTAATTAGGATTTGTAAAATGCAAGAAAGTTGGAGGACTACTCAATGTAACACATTTAATTTTTGTCAATTTTTATTTCATTAAATGACTAACTCTAATTTTATGGAATTCTTGGGGTTTCTAGTTTGGCAGTCAAAGCTTTAAATATTATATGAAAGTGAGAAATGACTGCAATTCTTTGTTTGCTCGTGCCTAGATAGCCAACTTCATTGTCTAGTGATACCACACCTCGTAGGTCGCGTATGAATAAAAGAAAATTGCGAGAAAGTCTAGAACTTCTACACACAGCTAATAGATTGCACGAAAGTCTAAAAGTTTTACACGGAGCTAATAGATTGCCAGAAGGCCGGGAGCGTCGAGACTTTATAACCCCCATTGATTATCCGCCGTAATCGTCACCAGCTCGATGCCGACTATAACAGCCACTAAATTCCAAATGGAGCATCCGCAGGCTCGTCGCGGGAAGGCGGGGGCGTTTCGCAAACACGTGCTAAAACGGGTGCTAAATATAGGCGGCGAGAAATTATAGATGCATTACCGCAACAAGCGGACCGGGTTCGGCGGGAAAGTAATACGCGCGGTGGCGCTCTGCCAAGGAGACCCTGGGACCGCGGCAGGCAGGGGAAGATTGAATTTGTTAAACATTTAAAGGCGCGACTCCAGGCTCGCTGATACCAGCTGCATGTTAACGCCGAGTCCTCTGGAGAAGAGACGCACTTTGTAATCGACGGCTTCGTCCCTCCCAAGAGTCGAAGGGCTTTTGTCGTCGAGCTTGGCTACGGTGGTAGCCGATACTTTAGGCGAATCCTAAGAGTCGCGAAATGTTATGAATGTTATTAAGGATTCGGTGGAGAAGAGACACTTTATTCCGATCCGACCGATGACCCGACGCCGTACTCCACGCCACGTGGATAGCGGTTAGAGTGTTTTTGAAGAATCAGACCACAGATGACGGAGCATCTTCTGGTAAGAGGACTGTGATCAATAGACTGCAGATCTTTATGCAAAATAAGAAGTTTCCAATTGAGGAGAACAGAAGACAAATTAAAATGTATTCCTTCTTTTGATCATTTTGATAAGGCGAAAATAATTATACAGGGTGTTCACGCTATTACTAGCCAGCGTTATTCTTGTAAATAGTAAATATTAGAAAGAAATTGAAAAGGAAAAAGTAGTACTGTTTTTTATACGTAACACAATGGCGTATATAATTTTTTGTGTTTATACTATTTCGTTAGATATGAAGGTGACCTTCAATTTTTTAAATGGAATGCTGTATATTTTTGTATATCACATGAAAGCGTATGTATAGACGAATTTATCCGTATACTGCACAGTGACATTCGAAATGATGCAAGGTCAGAAATGGAAGAAATATTTAGGATATTTCATACCAATTTGTTTACATGCTTTCCTTATTTATACGAATCAGATGATGTTGTCATTCACATTCAGAGAGAGTGTTTACATCTAGTTTCTACTATGACGAGAGAATTTCAGTATTACTTCCGAATGTATCGTTATTCGGTGGACGGGAAGATGGATATGGTACGCATTTATTAGCAGTGCAAAGGTAATAAAAGACGAAGTAAATTGAAATACCTAGAAGAATATACGGACAGAGTGCAACCAAATGAAAATCAGTTTGTTTTGTGTGCAAAACGTTTAAAGGAAACAGGATCTTTCCAGAATAAGTGTCATAATCGGAAATGTCTTCTTTCTGAGGATAAAAAGTTAAAAGTTTTCTTACATCTTGAAGAAAATCCGACACTTCGGTACGAAAAGTAGACTTCCATTGCTATGAAATATTCAAAATGTTTCTTCCATTTCTGACCTTGCATGACCTTGAAGGTCACTGTGCAGCATACGGATGAATTCGTCTAGACACACGCTTTCATGCGATATAAAAAAATATACAGCATTCCATTTAAATAGTTGAAGGTCACCTTCATATCTAACAAACTAGTATAAACACAACAAAATTACTCTTTCATTTTTTTCGGATATTTACTGTTTGCAAGAAAAACGCTGGCTAGTAATAGCATGAACATCCTGTATATTAGGGGGGCCCATAAGTAATCAATTATCTTGAAATCTAAAATAGACTGTAGTAAATTCAAGTTTTTATTTCTTACCGAAAACTGTAAAAGAATACGTGTTTCCTCTTCAACGATCGGTACAGAACTAAAGGCAAACCAAATTATTTGCAAATATTAGGTTGGCAAGAAAGTAATTTCGGTTTTCACTAATACCTGGCGTTATGTTTTGTTTGATTGACTTCTGTTAACGTTGCGTTTGTTTTTTTTTCCTGACATTTCATAACTGCATCCTTTAGGTTACTTTTGAAGCAAATTACACGTAATTTTGATTAAAATTGTTAGTACTGTGTCAATTTGAACACGGAGTGCGAAAACAAACATTATAGGCACATATTGCTTTTTTATTTCCGTAGAGGTAAAAGAGCTGCCGAGGCTCACAAAGATATATGTGAAGTTTATGGTGTGGATTGCATAACAGAACACACGTGCCAAAATTGTTTTAAAAAATTCCGTTCTCGAAATTTCTCACTTGAAGACGACCAACGTTCTGGTCGACCATCTGAAGTTGATGATGACCAAATGAAAGCCATTATTGAATCGGATTGTCATATAACTGTCCGAGAGATTGTAGACAGGTTAAATGTCTTGCATACAACTATAGAATATCGTTTAAAAAGTCTCGAAATCGTTGAGAAGCTCAATATTTAGGTTCCACACGAATTGAAAGAAATTCACTTAACGCAACGCATCAACATATGCGATATGCATCTCAAACGAAATGAAATCGACCCTTTTCTGAAGCGGATCATCACTGGTGATGAGAAATGTGTTGTTTACAATAACACAACTCGAAAACGATCATGGTCCAAGCGTGATGAATCAGCCCAAACCACACCGAAAGCTGAATTGCACCAAAAGAAGATCATTTTGTCAATTTGGTGGGATTACAAAGGTATTGTGTATTTTGAAAAACGGCCAGAATTGGCAGATCGCAAAGGAATCGTCTTCCACCATGATAACGCTAGGCCACACACATCTTTGGTAACACGTGAAAAGTTATTGGAGCTTGGTTGGGAAGTGATGTCACATCCATCATATAGCCCTGACATTGCACCATCAGATTATCATTTATTCCGAAGTTTACAAAACGCTTTGAATGGTAAAACATTCACTAATGATGATGATCTGAAATCACACTTGGATCAGTTTTTCATCGAAAAGGATCAGAAGTTTTATGAGCGAGGAATTATGAAGCTACCAGAAAGATGGCAAAAGATCATAGAACAAAATGGAAAATATTTTATTGATTAAGGTTCATTGCTTTGATAAAAAAATTGGATTTTATTTCACCTAAAAATACCGAAATTACTTTCTTGCCAACCTAATATATTAGGGGGACCCATAAGTAATCAATTATCTTGAAATCTAAAATAAACTTTGTAGTAAATTCAAGTTTTTATTTCTTACCGAAAACTGTAAAAGAATACGTGTTTCCTCTTCAAGGAAGGAGGGAGTTCGTGTACCGTGATCGTCAGATTCTATAATAACTAGGCATGTGCGGGCCGCCCGATATTCGGGTTCGGGTCGGGTGGCAGAAAGTCGGGCGGGCTTGATTCGGGCGCCCGATACTTCGTGACTAGGCATGTGCGGGCCGCCCGATATTCGGGTTCGGGTCGGGTGGCAGAAAGTCGGGCGGGCTTGATTCGGGCGCCCGATACTTCGTGACGCATCGGGCTACCCGAGAGTTTCGGGCGGCCCGAACGTTTCGGGCTACCCGAGAGTTTCGGGCGGCCCGAGAGTTTCGGGCGGCCCGAACGCTTCGGGCTACCCGAGACTTTCGGGCTTCCTGCTCGACTTCGTCGGGCGGGTTCGGCAAGAATCGGACAAGTTCGAGCGAGCGAGTTATCGCGATACCTGAGATAATCTCAGTGACATTCAACTCTGCGTTCTTATGAAATCCATAATGGTAATAATGATACTTCTTTCATAACTTAATTAATCTTTATTTGCATTAAATTTTGAAATAATTCACGGTACGCGTGAAAAATTTAAAAGACAACATTTCTGGCATTCTGACAAATTTGTTCCTCCGAATAAACTTGTATATGTATCGATAACATCATTAAAATATCCTTACAAAGTTATATACACCTAGAAGGTATGAAAATAAGATAAATTATGACAATTTTTTACATTTTGTGCTGTTTTTATTGACAGTGATATAACTTACTTGTTATAATATACAGAGTGTCCTAGTAGGAACATTTGCGAACAGAAAAAATACTGAAATCAAAGTTTATTTTAATGAAAACGTTGTCTCGAGAGACACCAACATTATAGAGTGGTGGGGCTGTCATCGGAAAAGATTTCCAATTTTATCATTAGCAGCTCAACGCTACCTAGCTGTACCCGCGATACAAGTTACGAGTGAGCGCTTATTTTCTGCTTCGGGAAATATAGTTACTCAAACGCGGTCGCGATTAATAACAGAAAATATTGAAAAGTTAAGTTTTCTACATTTTAATTTAAAGAAAATAAGTTAGTTTATAAAGCAAGCTAGATAATAATTAAAGTAACTGTAGTAATATTAAAATTATAATATTTATATTTATATAAATGAATATATTATAGTAAATATATCGCACATTATTTAATATATATTATGTATTTTATACTGTATTTAAAACTGTCATTTTTATCGCATTTGAGTTCAATAATTTCTATTTTGTTATTTTATTATGCATTATTTTTTAAGAATTTCTGTTAGGTTAATGATAGTTAATTAATAAGTTATACTAATAAGTTTATATATTATAACAATTTTTTTGCGTACAATTTGAATATGCAATAAAAAGTACCAGGTTCCATTTAAAGAAAAACGACTTCCGGTTTGAAAATCCGTTAAAATTGCAACTATCACCATTCGATAGAGCGTACTCGAATTAGTTAGAATATTTTTCTAATTTTCAAAAAAATTCACAGTCCACCATTTTAATAGGGGTAGACGGGTGGTCTAGGACACTCTGTATATTATAACAAGTAAGTTATATCACTGTCAATAAAAACAGCACAAAATGTAAAAAATTGTCATAATTTATCTTATTTTCATACCTTCTAGGTGTATATAACTTTGTAAGGATATTTTAATGATGTTATCGATACATATACAAGTTTATTCGGAGGAACAAATTTGTCAGAATGCCAGAAATGTTGTCTTTTAAATTTTTCACGCGTACCGTGAATTATTTCAAAATTTAATGCAAATAAAGATTAATTAAGTTATGAAAGAAGTATCATTATTACCATTATGGATTTCATAAGAACGCAGAGTTGAATGTCACTGAGATTATCTCAGGTATCGCGATAACTCGCTCGCTCGAACTTGTCCGATTCTTGCCGAACCCGCCCGACGAAGTCGAGCAGGAAGCCCGAAAGTCTCGGGTAGCCCGAAGCGTTCGGGCCGCCCGAAACTCTCGGGCCGCCCGAAACTCTCGGGTAGCCCGAAACGTTCGGGCCGCCCGAAACTCTCGGGTAGCCCGATGCGTCACGAAGTATCGGGCGCCCGAATCAAGCCCGCCCGACTGTCTACGGCCCGACCCGACGATTCGGGCGCCCGATATTCGGGCGGCCCGCACATCCCTAATAATAACACATACGGAGGGGGCCGTTCAATTCAGCATGCCTGAGCTAATCCAAAGATTGGTAAGATACATTTCACAGTATACCGTCAACAATGTGTTAACAATGCATGCACGCGTTCCATCATCGCACCCAGGAGAATTTCCACGTTCCTTCTCTCGAAGAGCTCGTTCCCCTAGGCCCTCTCCTTGACTCCGCTGCGCTGGAAAAGGTGCACGGCTCGGTATCCAGCGCTTTTGTTTCACGCAACTGGGTAAAGCCGATTCATCAACCTTATCTACCCGATCATCTCCGACTCTGACTCACCGTATAGGGATCCAAGGCCGCGTGTAGAACTTTTACCGCGTTCAGTATAAATGTTTCCAGGCTTCGACGCGCCGGATACCAGGCTCCGGGTATATTGCAACCGATCCCGCAGGCGAACCATTGTCTGACGAGTCGCGAGGAGGATTGCGGGTGGTCCTAGAAAGAAAGGAGAAACGTCTTATTACGTCAGATTGCTTACCGATCAAAAGAGAGATTTTTTAATCGGTCAGTTGAACGATTAATGGATGGAATTAGCCTCAGATTGCGTTCAAGTGATAACCGGTACCTCTATTAACACTAAACGTACCGAGGCATAAGTGTAACAGATACATGTTACCTTATAAAAATGACAAGATTTTATTTTTTTAGACTTCGTGCGGTTCTTATTACAATGCGTGCTCTACTAAAGATTAAATCATTGCTCATGAAAGCATCTTTATAATTTCAAAAATTGTCAAAAAATCTAGAACCGGTCATTTGACCGGTGGTGGTACATTTAATTTTAATGTTGCTAAGGTATTTCATTATCTCTAACATTTCTTGGTATTTTCTAGGAAAATACCTTGCAGGTATCATTAGCTTCATCGAACAGTATTTTGTGCGTTATCTGATGTTCAGTTACAGCAACTCAGAGGATCCGAATTTTGAAGAATATTTCCACGTAGCAATTGTAAGACATATTTGAAATGTTAAATTAATCACGGCAGTTAAATTTGTTAATCAATGGATCAGATGTTCCCTTCTTTCATGAAGCATTCCAACAAACTCTGAAAACAGAAAGTTTCATAAACAGTGTCTGAGGATTTCGAAATCTGAATCGATTCGAGAGTTATTTTTTACCGCAGTATCCGATGCAGAGTAACGCCCGACCCTCGAACAACCTCGAATTCCATCCCCAGGGAGAAACACTGCGAAACGTGATCAGAATTCGTCTTTAGAAGTTTCCACCTTGCCGAATAGATTCCACATCTTCTCGGATAACTGTCCTATTTACGCTGCTGCAACCGTATGCGAAATTTACTGCTTGATTTACGACGTTCAATAAATACTCGCCTTCCAGAACTTGAAATTTATTTGAACGCAACACTTTTTCCGATGGAAGTGACATAATCTCGCTAATTGATATTGCAGATCTAACTACCCGACCGATAAAATGGACGTCATTTTATTACGTTATTATCTGAGAAAATTAATCAATTACGACTCGTCTGTCTTTGTCGTCTACTTTGAAAAAGTATTAGGGAAATTAATAATTTGCATAATTACGTTCGCGTCTCCTAAACTGCACGGTTCACAGCCAGAATACATAGGCGAAAATATTAAGTGGAAATTGAGGCTTGCAATATGTGTACAGCACTTGAAATCGAACTGGTAATCGTATGAGTATAATTGGCAACATCTATTCAAAGGTGGAATCTCTGTAGCGCGTAGCTAATGATTCTACAGAAGACGATCTAATATTCATTCGAGAAACCTTTTTTGTACGTGCTCAAAATGTTAAAATTACTCAGCGATTCGATGCAGCTTTTTCCTTCTCTTTCTTTTAATTAATTTCACAGGGAAATGTAATTATCAATAATTATCGGATGCGGCGAACCGAAGCTGATTTCCAGATGATTTGACGGATGCGACAAACACGCGTATAAACACGCGTTTATAATTCGATGAAATGATTAATTCCAGGTCAGTGCCCGCCAATGACAAGGGACAATTTATTGTTAGTCGTTAACTCCGCACCGAGTGGCGCGTGAAATATGCAAATGCTGGTCCAACGTGTAATACGTCCTGCACTTATGTTTATTCATAGAGTTCACGGAGGATCTTTACTCTCCTATTGTGGTAGAGGGGCAGGGGAGAGAAGCAGTAAATTACAGATGTACGCCGGATAATTCATCCACCATAATACATTAATCCAACAAAATTAATTTATATTAAGCTTCAAATTACGGAAGACAACAGCTTATGTATGAAAAAATAAATGTATTTTAGTAGTCATACATACTATGAACTATATTATAATAGTAAATAGGAACATGCTATAATGCGCGAATTAGTTCCAAACTAATTCTTTTACGATCAACATCCACTGTGAGGACTTTCACTTCCACGCGTTGGCCTATCGTAAGCACGTAATGTTTCATCCATTTCATTGGTATGAGACCATCTCTACCAACACCTACATCTACAAATGCCCCGAAATGGGTAACATTTCTCACTGCCCCTGTCAATAATGTTCCACTGCTTATATCGTTGATGCTCAGCATGCTATTCTTAAACAAAGGGCGATTACTCTTCAGTCTTATATCTTCGTCTTTCTTCATAGATAATCCTTTAACGATTATTTCCATCGTTGTCTCATCTGTGTCGAACTTCTGTGCCAAAGCAGCACAGCCCAATTTAACGAACGACGTTACTCTTTCGATGAATTCGTTGCTACCAAGGTCCTCTAAGTTACACTTACAATCCTTTATAAATCGCTCAGCTATGTTATATGACTCGGGATGGATCCAAGTTTGATCCAACAAGTTTGGATTGTACTTCTTAATGCCTTTACTTTGTACTGAAGCATCAGCCATTGATGTTTCCGGCAGGATTCTGATAAATCCAGCACACTGTTCAAAAGTCTTGTTACCAATACCTTTCACCTCCAATAACTGTTTTCTGTTTTTGAATGGGCCAAATTCGCTTCTCCATTGTATGATACTGTTCGCCCTGGATACATTCAAACCAGCAACCCTTTTCAATAGGCATTGGGATGCAGTATTCACATCCACTCCTACAAAACTCACAGCCTCTGAAACTACCTGGAATCATTTGTGCCATTTTCATTATTTTTGTTCATTTTATAATATAATGGCTTTATTAGCATAGATTTGGTAGAAGTTTAAGTGAACCTGCAGAATGGCTAACTACCCGACGATTTTGATAATTTTTTATGAAATTCTCAGTACATATATACATAGCATTGTATATTTAACAGCAATCCTAACGCATGCAGTGACACAGACGCACAAGTATAAGCAGTACATATTCACTGTAAGGGTACCATAGCTTTTCGCGAATATCTCGGAAACTAAGCGAGATTGCCGCTAATATACAAACGAAAAAATTGTTCAAAATATCGATTTCTATAATATATCTAAAAATCATTGAAATCGAAGGATAGATAACTGTTCTGCAGGTTCATAGAACCTGTTTATACTCACTTCGTTTAATGTCGCTGATAATTGTTTCTCTGGTAAATCATGCTGATACATTCCCACACCCAGATGTTTAGGCTCTACCTTTACCAATTCAGCAAGCGGGTCTTGTAAACGCCTTGCTATAGAAATAGCAGAGACTAGATTGGTGTCGAGATCTGGAAACTCGGATTTTGCTTCTGCGCTACAACTATAAATTGATGCTCCTGCTTCATCAACAATTGCATACGAAATATTCACTGCCTTGGACTTGATCAGTTCATTCAAAAACACCTCTGTTTCTCTACAAGCTGTAGCATTACCCAATGCTAAAAGTCTACATTTATGTTTGTTTATCAGTTTCATCAAAACACTAGCAGATTCTTCCATATACTTATCTCCTTTCTTATGCGGATAAATTACACCTGTATCAAGAACATTTCCGTGTTCAGAAATTACTGCAAGCTTACAACCATGGTAAAATCCAGGATCTATGCCCAGCACAATTTTTCCTCGAACAGGCGAAGTGAGAAGCAACTGCTTGACATTAACTGCAAATACTTCAATGGATGCTGTTTCTGCTTGTTCCTTTAACTCTTTCTTAACTCGACGAACAACCAATGGCTTTATAAATTTTGTGAAAGCATAAGTAATACTGTTGTGCATTATATCACTGTGATATTTAGATGCTTGCATGGCTTCTTTGTATTGCTTACAACAGCATGACTTAAATGCATTTTGAAAATAGTCAGGCAATGTAATTTTCACTGTAAGAATCTTTTGCGCTTCTCCTCTGAAAATGGCTAAAATTTGATGAGGTCTAATTGCCCTTGTAGTGGTATTAAAGTCATAGTACATCTCGTATTTCCTGCTTGCATCTTTCTCTTTGGTGTCAGACTTACTGGTCTTACATTCAGTAGTTTGTATTTTTATGGTACTTTGGCTTTGAATTTCTTTGACCTTATCAAATATTACTTTATCCTTGTTAATTACATCTCCTATTATGTGCATAATACCTTCTTTAACTTGGGTCAGTGTTTTCAAACCTTCTTTGTCAGGATCGACAAGCTTTGAAAAATCAGGTAATGGTTCACCCCGTAACACAGCATTACTTACGGATTCTAATCCTACCTTTTTCGCTCTTTCCGCTAAAGATTTGGTTGATGCAGTTTTGAAGAGAGAATGAATATAATCTAAATCATCTAAACATTTAGAAGATATAATAGCAGCATGTATATTTGGTGTCCATTGTCCTGATTTATCGATAGCCTTTAAAATCGTGGCTGCTTTATGTTTGATTGTTGTAGCTTGATCAAAACTCTCCTTCATCCCCCTTAACTTATCTGCTTCCATACCACCAGTCATATTTCTCCTATACCTTGCAATAAAAGGTATCGTATTGTCTTCCTTCAAAAGATTTATCACATTTTGTGCTATTTGCTTGTCAACCTTATTTACCTCACTTACATAATCTACAGCTGTCCAATCTCTACATTCTACAGAATTAAACTTCGACAACAATTTACTTTCCACAGAATCTTTAATATTTGTTTTGTCAGTACCTAACACTTCATTATTTTCTTTATTAACACTTTCTATTTTAAAGTTCTCTTTGTCAATATCTTCTATTTTTGTCTTTATATTTTCAAAACTTTGCTTTTCATCTTCGTCTGAATCTGACAATTCTTCAACATGTAAATCACTAACAGTTTCTGTTTTTACTTTTTTACTTCTTGGTCCTGTCTTTTTAGGCTGTGCACCAGTAGCCTTTCTCTTTCTATTAACAGCAGTACTTGCAGGTTTTGTCACTTTTTTCTTTCGATTTGTAGTGGCCTTTTTTTTGTCAGGAACAAATTCATCACCACTAGAAGCATGTTCCACTTCATCTTCAGAATCACTTAACTCAATTATTGCTTCCGTTTCAGGTTTTACACGTAGAGATCTTTTCATTGTGTAATAAGCTCATGCAAATATTAAATTAAATATTAAATTAAATATTAAATAATATTAAATTAAACTTATACCGAGCTATTATCTATTAAGTGATAATAGTAATGTCACAGAGAAAGTAACTTGTACTACGTAAACTATGAATTGTAAGGAGTTTTGAAGTTACAAATGACAACAATCACAGTCACTTGCATTTCTAACCAAACCTGACTGACATTCTTCACAGAACACATAATCGTTGAAAACGTGACTTTAAGTTATTTCGACTAATAACTTGAAAACAATATGATTGTGAATATTTATTTAATATATGTCATCTATCATTTATAATTCATTCGGCTACAACTACTTATAAACTGCCTTTCTTAAAAGCATAGAGAATTCTTACTCTGTGATTTAAAGGGTATTATCTGATATCAGCTGATATTGTCTACTGTAATACATAATATCTTATTTTCAACAGTACTAGTTTTTGAGAAATGCTATCAGAGAGGAAATCTGATGCTATACTAATTTTGTGATAAATTCTGAATTTGTACATAAGTGTAAGTACATGGCAACAATATGTACTTACGTATTATATTATACAATTTTAAGTAAATTTAAATAAAAACGTTTTTATTTAGTTATTATTATATATGTTTTAAATACATATGTAATGGCAGAAAAAGTTCGACTGCTACTGAAAACTTTATCTAGTGAAATAAATAAACATAATTTGTTTAATAATGCGAGGACGACAGTCAATAATGCTACAGAAAAAGCACAAGAAAAGTTGAACAACATACAAAATACTGTTACTGCGAAGTATGATGTTATTGCAAAGGTATTGTAATTCTTTATTTAATTTTAAAATTTATTATAAACTACAAAAATTATAAGTGAACAGTATTTAATATGTACATATTGAAAATTTGTAAAATACTTTATATAGTAATATTACAATATTATAGAACCTTTTTCATTGATTTCAGCATGTAGGTAAAGATATAACAATGCTTCAAAATGTAAATACAGCCACATTAGAACCGAGTGTATTACCAAAGAAATTTGTGATATGGTGGCAATGGTATCAAAAATTAACAGGTTTAGATAAAGTAGAAATGGCTAAAAATCAAGTAATCATAGCTCAAGATGTATTATTTAAATGCCAAGATGAACGGAGAAATCTTAATAGGGAGGCAACAATAATAAATAATAAACTGAATGAAGTGTACTCAGAACTTATACAGACTAGAAGGACTGACCCAAAATATGTACAATTAACTATCATAGAAAATAAAAGTCTTCAAGATCAAGCAAGAATTATATCAGAACTAAATTTATTAGAGAAAGAAGAAAAAGAACACTTTACTCTATTAATGACAGCTATCAAAGAATATCATGATAACCAAACAATACATGCTCAAAACTACAAGTACTTGTCTATGCTTGCATCTGCTTTTGTAGCAATTGTATCATTAATTGGTTCAATAATCTATAATAATATGAGAAATGCAAATATTCGAAATGCACTTCATTCTATGGAAAATAACGTAAACGTAAAATTTACCGAAATAATTAGCAAAATGGAGAACGATGTCAGTAAACCAAATGTAATACAAATTAGTCCGGAAAATTTTGGAATTTCGAAAGATGAATTGAAAGAAACTGTATATACGTTTGCCATTGGGGGACTCGTAATATATGTACTCTGTCGAATTATAATGGGTTAGCCGTTTTATTAGTCGGGATTTTTTTTTTAAACATTGAATTACGAAAATATATATAACACGAACAATTCCATGATAATTTAGTTGCATTTATTATCTTTAACTTTTTGTGCTTTGTACAAGAAACCAAGATTACATTTTGTCAGAAAAATATGCCATTGTATTTAATAAACTAAACGAATACAATATACGTAATTCTTAGCTAGAAATAATCAAGGAATTGATTAGTTAACTTTATAATATACAACAGAACATTTGAAGAGTAGACAATATTATGTGTTATATATCGAGTATTTTAAATATTTAATAAAATAATTTTGTTAAATAATAAGCAATTTAAGTATCCATTGTGTTAACTGTATTATGTGCTCCAAGGTTTCCATTCCATTCCATCTGGAAGTTTCCTTTCAACTTTTCCTTTCCCTACATTCGACCAATTGGTGCTCAATACTGTACCACCAGATTCTTGCTGTTTCCAGAAAGAGTACCATATAAATATTTTATATTAAACGCAATTATACTATAGATAATCTCAGGCAAATACTTACATAAGATTTATTCATTGCTCGTCTAACTTCATCAGAGCCTCTACTGTATATCTGCTGGAATAAAGCATTTACAGCTGCATCACCTTCTGGTTTCTCCTCTGCCTCTTGTTTCTCAATCTCTTTCTCTAATTTATTCCAATCTGGTGCATTTTTCTTTTTAGGATTTGGTGGTTGGCTACCAGCTTGTAGAATTTCTAAAAATACATTATTTTTGAGTGCTGGGTATTTAAAATGTAAGCGATAACATGTTCTCTTTATGCTGAACGCATAGAATACATGTATTTTCATTCTCTTAATTTGCATAAGATAAAATATAGATCAGGTTATTTCACAAACCAGTTTTTTTAAACAAAATCAATAGATACTGCTACTACTATTTTTACAATACTTTTTGTATTTTAATGTGGTACACACATCTGAACGACTTTGAAATAGGTCATAGTAAATGCAAACTGGTTTACCTTGAGGTATGGGCTGAACCTTAGCCTCTGCAACTGGATTTCCTTTTAAAGAGCTCCACCTAATCCCAGATTGTTTCTTCAACTTGATTTCTATTTTTGATGGATCTACTTTGTGCAAACACTGCTCCGGTACTACAGGATGAGCTAAATCTAATTCCAAACTATACTCATTTCCTGATGGCAATAAAGCTGATACGCTTAGCTGAAAAAAAACAAGAAATTGAAAGTCGATTTCGACAGTCAGTGTACCAGTGCAATAAACGTTAAATAAAAAGGATTGTATGTTTATATTATGGACCAATGTACTTACCGTGTTTTCATTGTAAACAATTTTAACATTTTGTGTATTCTTCGCAAGAATCGTAATTATAACATGTGTTTCTGTTTGATACCAATCGTACCTTGTTTTGGGAACTAACATCTGTAAAAATAAAAAGGAATTTTCCGATAATAGAACTTTGTAAAATAATTGTTTGCCATCGCGAAATTTTTAAATTGTAACACTTACTGCATTATTGTCTTTTTGGGTAGAACTTTCTTCATTCGCCATTGCACCGTTCCCCTTGCGATTATTAAAAGCTCAGATCGCTCAAAAATTTGACACAAAAATTATTCGCGTATGCCGCACTTCTCGAAAGTTCATGTCACAGATATCAGGAACGTAACAGTAACAAGTGACCCTGCGCCGAGCGTTGAGATAAGATGAACTTCAAATCATCTTGTCTTGAAAGAAATAGAAATTTTGTTATGTTTATTATGAGATTAGTAAATATCATTAATAGACTGCGGATTTTACGCAATAATAACAAAAATGGAAACATACAATTTAAAGCAGTGGACATATTAAAAATATTTGGGTTCGATGTACGTAGAAAAACATTTGAGTAATGCACTATGATTTTGAAAAACGATTATTTCTTACGAAGTTTACTCATATTGTACAATATTAACAAGATTTAAGGACATCAGTGTATTAGATTTAGCATAATCAGATAATTAAAAGGAAAGTAGAAATTTTTATTTGGCTCGTGTGTTTTGTAATCAATGCAAACATTTTTTATTTTGCATAAACATCCACAGTCTAATCATTAATAATTTTAGAATACATTTTGATGAATAATAACTACACTTATGCTTTGAAATAAGTACTTATGTGATATCAGACTCTGATAAGCATCAAACCAAAGTGCACTTCCGTCACGACGATTGAGAACACGCCAACTTCCGACTTGAGAACTTGAATGTTTCGAATGGTGTTTTAAAATATGGTTCCGTTGTATTTCATGAGATAAGAAAGTACAAAGAATTTTCACCGAAAATGAAACGACCAATTAATGCGATTATTGAAGACGTAATTATAGACTCGGACAAGGTTCAACCGATTATTGGTATCATACATATAATCTTACAAAAGGCAATTTACATTTAAGACAACTCATGTTCGGTACCCTCTTTGTGACATACAATTGATCTTTGAAAGGAATATAATTTTTGAACAACTTGTATGTATCTTTTTTATATTTGTCAATTGTTTGTGCACACTTATTCTGAATTTGGAGGGACAACTTCATGAATTTGTCGATATCAAACGTAATCCAGGTTAACATTCGACAAAATTTTATCAATAATTATTTTTTCAGTTAATTTCCAAAATGGAGAACTTAAGGATGATGAAGCCAAAAAAATGTCGTGCGGATTATTCTATGATCAGCAAAAAAAGAAAAGAACGTTGGCTCTGTCAAATGGACAGATTGTTTACAGAGGTTATAAACCCGACACAAGTCAAGACTTGATGCGTACTATGCTTGTTCTTCACAATAAAACCACAGGTAGAGTTCGATTAGTCCAAGCTGAACGATGGCAAGTAACTCCAGTGCTGGAAAAGCCAAAGGTAGAGGACAACGATGTCACAACTGAGCAAAAGATCTCTATATTGAATAAACAGTTCGGTTCAAAGAAGGTGAAACGAAGAACGGAACAGTTAGAGAAAATGAAAGTAAATGTTGAGTCTGTTAAAGAGCAATTAGAGCAGACAGTAATCAGTAAGATCTTATTCTAATATTGTGTTTATTAAGTTAACACAACATATTTTAATTTTATATTTATTTTTTTGTAGATGTTGAAATTGATAGATCTGATTTGTCAATACAATTACCAGACAATGATTACATTACAAATACTGCTTTGCCAGAATGCAATAGGGAAGCTAATAATGTAAAAGATGTTTATAATATATATGATATCATACCACAGGCTAAGTTAGAAACTCTTTATGATGAAGCGGCGGAAGTCTTCAATGAGGATTCTAATAGTTTAGAAGGGTATGTGTGTTTAGTTTTGTAAATTAATATGTACACTTTTAATATTAACAGCAGTAATTTTATTTCACAAAAATGTATTATCATGTTACATTTAGGAGGACAAAGTTCTTCAGTAGCACAGTGAAGTTCTTGCGGACAGACCCAGATAACATCAAAAAGGCTGCTCTACTGCTTTATATGCAAGCAGTTGCAACATGGTTAAATATGCCAATGAAAGATGCTAAAAGGCGAGGTATCGAAGTTTGTCAAACCTCACAGGAGGTGAACTCGCACATAATAAATACATATAGTGTACAGAGTTCTACTGGAAGGTATATACTTAAAAAGTAAACGTATTACAAAAAATGATGCATATATAATCAATTTAAACAACAAAACGATTTGCAGATTGAGACCAGCCAGTGTCAAAGACAAGGGAGTGATACACTGCATGATTTTAGCATTAACAATTTGTAATTTCATACTAGACATAGAATTGTTCGCGACAGTATTTACTCATAGGATGGGTTTAAAGAAACTAACAGATCTTGCTAGAATTGTTGGTGCTTTGCCAACGAAGGAAGATAAAAAAATTCTTACTTTGAAAGTTCCATTGCCGCCGCCAGCAGCTGTTATAAGAAAAGGCAAGAAGAAATAGTTTTAAGAGGAGTAGAATCTTCGATATGTTTGTATAAATAAAATATACTTAAGTACTAAAACACTTTTTGATATCGTAAAAAGCAGGTTTACAAATTAAACTTAAATCTATTTTTAAATAAATATATATTTATCAGTGGGTACTACAATTAAGATATTTTATTAGTATATTACAATTAATAAGTATTGTTTTGAACATAATTCTAATCTATATGAAAACAAAAAACGTATAAGTCGTGTATGACTCAATTCAATACGTTTATGTACAAGTGTTAAATACTACATTTATTTATACGACAATGGTCAACAGAGATCGAAATACAAATTTGATTATTTTAAATTGAATCTTACATGTCTTGAGTAATTTATATTTCAAACCATTATTCGAACGCAAATTTCATTCCTAAGTGTGAAAAAACAATTTACGATAGAACAGAAACAAGACAGAAATAGAAGATTAGATGGAGTACGTACGACTGCAAGGAAGTAGGGACTCTGTGGGAATAGTAATGGGACCGAGAAGAGAAAGCAAAACAGAGAAACAATCATTGTATTCACATAATGTCTAGAAGGCTCGAAGAGCTCGGTTACAAAAGAAAGAGGAGGCGGTGGATTTGGAACCGATGATTAAACAATTTTAGACTAATCGTAGACCGTCTATCGTGGTTAACGGAGGGTAAGGTCGAGGAAACTGGCACGTTGGCCGGCCCTGAGCGACTCCTCGCAATGTGGGTCGTCGTCTAACTGTTCCACGTACCGTTCTGTCGACTCGGTGCCGTCCATTAGTCAGATACCACTCCTTCTCTTTCTCACCTCCGTCATTGGTAGCCGAGAAACGGCAGAGCATCTCGTCTCGCCTATTCCTTCCTCATTCTATCGACAGCCGCGGTACGCCGAAGAATCTTTCTCTAATCGATACTCCGCGAAACCTTAGAAAGTTTGTCCCTGTTCCTTTTCCATGTTTAACGGGATGAGATCGGAGTCCTGATGCAAATAATCTTGATGTTTTGTAAAGATATCCTCGACGACCAAAATGCAACGAAAAAGATTTCTTTTTCACGGAGATTCTTAAAAGCGGCTACAAGAAATACGAGATCATTTTAGTCTTTTTTTTTCATGGACTATTTAGAGCAAAAAATTATTTTTTTTTTGGCTGCTATATCGGAAGGAGGACGTTCCTGAAATGTTGTTAATGAATACTTACTATTTATTTCTAAAGATTTTACTAAATTTAATATTGTTCAGTTTTTTGTGGGACAATAAAAAGTGACTATACAATGAGATGGATGTAATAAAAATTCGCGTGACTTCGTTTCTATCCTATACAGAATAAGGAAATACTGTTACAGTCTCTGCACGCTCCGAACCAAAGGTAGACAATGGATACTCTGAAAAGGTTTTTGATATTATAACATTGGAGATAAACCTACTTTAGCAGAATTCGATTACGCAAGCGCTACGTTGATGACCTATTAAAGATTCAATATTCCCAAAATGTTCTTTCTGCTATCAGCTAAGCCGTGTAGTGCTACTTATGCAAAAAGGTATCGAAAGTTTTTCCAATGCGCCGTTCATTTCACGAAATTGATCCTACTAAAATTCAACGGCGTACTTTCATTCCGTGGTGAGTGACGTCGGCTGATGGGAGAATCTTCCTGTAACGTGTTTTTCTTTCGTCGGAATTTCCTCTTGCTCTTGTACCATTTCGTTCGCGGGCCTTCCACCTCTTCGCCCTCTCGCCGTCACCTCGTTGTCTTCCTGCTACCACCTGGTCGCCGAGGCACCTCAGTCGACGTGTGACCTTCTATCAGGGCTACGGGGCACCGTGGACACGTCACACGCTGAATCGTCTTCGTGGTGGCCGCGGTCCGATTATCTTTCCTCGCGAGAAATAAGAGCCGAGGGTGCGGACAGTTCGCATGGGGCTGTGAGTGATCAGAATTCCGCCGAGACCACGTCGTTCCCTCGACGACTGGAGAACCGTTCATGCTCTCGATCCCATTGATCGGTCAAGGTAATTTGTTCTTCATCATTCAGGCAATAAAGTAGCAGGCAACAATACGTCGCGAAAAATTCGAATAAACTCTCTTGAACGTCTTCTCTCCTTACCTTATTTAGCAGGCTGTGAATTTGACTTTGTTCCAAGCACCACACGACCCTAAACTTTTGGATATAGCAACGTATAGACTTCAATTTATTTTAATGAGATTGATAACGTTGGACTGTTCAATCTTTTGGTACGTACGCACTGATGACGAGTGAACTGCGGATTTTATGCATTTATGACAAAAATGAGTTTGTGATACGATTATTAAGAAAACGCAGAAACTTCCATGTGACATTTCCCTTGCAATTTATGTAGATACTTTTTGTTTTGAACAAAGACCCTAATGATGAGTTCGGGGTGCTTCTTTAAGGTTTAAAGGTATTCGAATTATAAAAGAATAATATCATCCTTACATTTACCACTTTAGCATCTATAATTCCTTAAAAAAATTCGGTCCTCGTTGTTACGAATTTGCACTTTGTTAATTTTGCATTATTTGTCCTATGATACTTATCCGAGCAAAATACAAATGTTCGTTCAAACAAATATTAAAATGTTTGACAATAGAAGTTAACATCAACATCATTCCTTACATATTTGCTGTTTGTTCGCAAGAAATATAGTGGTAATGCTTATTTTTCAGAATTTTATCTAAAAAAAACGGGTGCAAAACGTTTGAAGTATGCATTATATGATAATCAGTCTTATAGTTTTGTTTCCCGAAGATGATTCCAGGAGTTTCTAAAATTCGCTAGAACCACTCAAATATCGTTCCTCTTGAGTAATGCCGATCAGGATACGATCTTGTCCCGGACAGCGTTCAATTAGAATATTCTGCAATCGCTGTACCGTTATAATTAGGCCGAGTTTGCGTTGCATTAAAAGTCTCAAACCGTTCCTTGAAGCAGTGCAAAAACACGCGCGATAAGCAGCACGTTCGAACGCGTTAAAAATTGAATCTGGAACCGGTTGCTTGCTCCGATTTGCATCGGTCATCAAGCATCCCTTAATTAAGGAAAGAAAAGAAAGCAAAGGCTGATCGGGATGATGAAAAAGTGATCGTTAATCGATCAGTAACCCAGCAGTATTTTACACTTTATACTCTCTTCCTGATACGAATAACGATTGCTTCCTTTTAGTTCGCAACAGAAAAGGATGTCACGATTACCGGATGGTATCGATTTCTTATCTCTTCCTTTTTCGACAAAGATAGAATTCATTTTTCACGAACTTAGATTATAATGTAAGGCGAGAACTTCATTGTCCAATAATCAACAATTGTTCCTCTTTAACTCTTTAACTGTTCCCACGTTCATCTTCAAATATTAGAATACTCTTTTGAAAATTCTGCATCGGGTTCTACTCAAAATTAGTGTACACTGTGGAATTTCGTGCAGAGTCACGTTACTCGTTAATACAGTGGTTCAACTTTCAAAGTTTCATTTTATTACATTCCACGCGAAACCGTACGGTTTGAAATGCATAAAATTTGCCGGCGAATTGTGTCGCATCATCAAATGGAACGTCACCGGCTCGACAGTGAAAAAAAAAGATAAAATTTGAATGTCATTTCGGAGAAGGAGGTCGAGAGAATTCCTGAGCCGTCGAGGATTCTTTCTGCGGCTGTGGTCACGGAAAAGCGGATGATTCATGACCCTGTACCCGAATCAGCTCTTGAGGATGAAACCCCGAAACCGAGAGGCAAAAGTGGGTCATCGGCGAGCATCGCGCATGAAACAGAAACGTTTCTGTTTCGTGTGCCAGTCACCGAGCTAGGAATCACCGAGCTGGTCACGGTCACGAACATCCTAGCCGTGAATATTATGGTCGTGGGCAGCGAGAGACCTTGGACGATTTCATGGACCTCGAGAGAGTTGTGCGCTCGGGTCGATGGACGTGTACCAGTTCCTTCTTCCTGTCCACCCACGCAAACACGTGTTTGAGCTTCTGTTTGTCAAAGTTATTTCGCAATTCACGATTCGCAATAATCTATAAAGATTCGAATCGTTCTCGATACGATCATAAATGGATACCCTATTTTTCACGTTTCTTCTATCAATCATCTATGCCCTTTTACTTTTATGACAATAATCAAGATTGTCTAGGGTGTACGTTAAGCCTGAACTGTTCGTATTAAAACCTTCCAGTGCTTACTTTTATGCCAAAAAGTGTAATTCGAAAATTTTTTAGCAGAATTATGTTGAACATCTGTGAACCGCAAGGCAGTACTTTGATATTAGAGTAAGGGTTAAAAAGTAATATTGCTATTTAGAAAGGATATTTTGAATCGTAGAGAATAATTAAACAGTATTTAATTCGTCGATCTTCCTTGGTTACATTGGTTATATTGTACATTCGGTCCGAGAAGCAAGTCGTGATCGAATTAGCAAGAGTAGATGGTAGAAGGATGGTGGAAATAAAAGTAGCAGAAATAATAAGGAAACTGGTAACAACTTGTACAGTTACCTATAACTCTGGAAGTATGTGGTTAAATTTATGAGTCGTGTGTGTACTGGGTTCTCACGAAAGTTTTAAACCTTGCTTGAGCGTCGATTTAATCTTATTGTGCCATTACTTCATCGGTGCAGAATTCCAAAAGATTTCGAACATTTTTTACCAATTTTTCGGATTACGCTGCATATTGGGACCACTTTGCCGTCAAGCATCGGTCGATCATCGCGATGATCGATTCCACAGTGATCCGTGGTATCTTTTTCGATGTAATTTTAAGGTCAAGCGAAGCCTAGTATCGGGGCCAAGTAAAATAATAGGCGAGATTCGAGCGCGACAAACACGAACATGACAATCCTTTTTCTTCTTCACTGTGTTTCGATTTCGAGTCATGCAGAGAACCAGCCAAGTACCGCCATCAACACGATGATTGTTCGTCGTGGAAACGTTCCGGTGAAACTCTCGTCCGTGACGAAGCGGAATTTCCTCCCGGTACGTGTCGCGGTCTTGTCTCCGCCGTGACAACGAAAGCTCCCTCGAAAGTGCGAGTAACGAAATGCTAATGCCAAATACAGCAATCGAGATTGCGGCGGAACCTCGACAAAAGGTTGCTGGAATGCCGCGCGAGAGAGCACAAACGCATCGAGGAGGCCACCGATCAAGAAGAAGAAGAAGAAAGAGAGAACGGCAGGGACCCGTTACGCGTTGGAACTCGATTCCGCTCGATGAAAGATGTAGCAGCGTGTCCCTGTTTATCATTCCATTGTGGAGATGGCTCGCCACGCTCGCGCTCCGGAGAGCCCGTTAATTACGAGCAGAAGCCGAACGTCTTAAAGAGCTCGCAATTACGCCGCGGACAATGAACGGTAATTGCGGGCAACTGACGATTTCAGTTTTACACGCGATCGACCAGCTGGATTCCCGCACCGCTAATTGGATCGTTTGCATCTCGGGGCGTTTAAGAGGTGTTAGAAAACAATTCGAGATTTGCAAAGTAAAATATTAAGAGTTCGTGTTTAGAAGAACATCTTCAGACACGAAAACAAGAAATTAAATGAGATCTTATTTCAGAATGACCTATAAAATTTTTTTCGAGTCTTAACCGCTGTTACCCAAATTAGATAAGCCGTTACGGACAAAATGATTGAATAAAAATAATTTAATCTGCGATTAAGCTGAATGAGTGGTCCACGAAAGTGGTACACACGAATGTAGTTCATCACAATTTAATTTGATTGGTTACATGTAATCAAATTTTGTTGAGAAATAATTTTACCTGAATTAAGCGACGATTTAAAAATTAAGTGTGACAGCATAAAAATTTGTCCGTGTGTACGAACACTATGGCGGGTCATTGTAGAACTTGCCATTCTGTAAATTTAAAAGATTAAATTGTTTCTTCCTGTTTGCACGTACAATAATTAAGGTGAAAATGTGGAAATTCAAGACTAGTCTTTAGGAACTCGATGCATTGTATTTAGAAGTTTTATTTGAATAAATTGGAAGATATATTAAAAAAGGCAAGAATAGCTGATCATGATTTGCAATAGCTTGGAATGATTTCATGCAAAGGCTGCTGACGCGTTTACAGTACAAGACAAATCCGGTGGGCGTACCATGAATCGTGCACGTATCCCGCATGCACGTTCGTAACCATGTCCAGATATATTAAATGTAGGACGCAAGGGAGGACGGTACTCTTTTCCGGCCCCTTTTACTTCACCGTATGATAAACTCGTAGCCCAGATACACGCGGCACGTAAATACTTAGCATAAAGTTGCACACAGTATGAAATTTTTTAGGAATCAGTTAAAAATTATACAATCCTCTAAGACACTACTAGATTTCAAATGGAGATAAACGTTAGTTTAACCAACCCCATTATATGCTTATTTTTAATTCCAAAGTAAGTTTTCGGAAAATAAAACGAAAACGATTTACTACAATAGAATTACAATAGGGTACTTTGAGGGTTCTTCGTGCTGTTCACTGACTTATTTGTATATTCGTATCTTCTTTTAATAATTTTGAAGCCATAATGGAACTTGAAGCTTCACCAGATGTGACAAACCGTATAATCCTTCGTTCATCCTGCGGTGATAATATTTTTGGTCTTCCTCCAACATTTAATAATATACTTTTACAGTATTTTTTTCTTATTCTCTGCACTGTCGATTGACTAACACTGCAGGTTTTCGCCGTGTTACGCGTTGACAAGCCGTCATTCAAAAGAGAAATGACATTTTTTACACAATTTGGAGCAATTGACCTCATATTTATTCTTACATCACTTGTGTGCTTTTCCGGTCGACAGATTGCGAAGAACCGAGTGTTAAGACGTAGACTAATAGTTTGTAAACATACCAAAGTGCTAGATGTAAACATACTACTAGAACATGTCACGTAAACATTTCTTGTAGGGACCGGTGCAAAACCGAGTCAATCTATTTTTGTCGTCATTGCTAAACGAGGAAACATTAATTATTGAAAAAAATTCTTAAGTTACTTCTAACTATGACAAAAACAATTATAATGTTGATTTTTTGTTATTCTTCTATATTCCTAGAAACAAATAATGATTTATACAAAACTTGTGGTTATTGGTTCAGTTTCGCTCCTTACTGTATACATATATATATATATATATTTTTTCTGTCCATCTCGAAGCATCATATGAAAGTGCATAGCTCTACCAATCTTTCCTTCTTTCATTTAAACATCTTCTTCAAATTATTAATTACAGTGCCGAAAGTAATGAATAATCAGAAAGTAATGTAGGTCTTGTGATTGATACAAATAAATGCTTCACTTTGTATACACAAGTATTTGTATATGTATTATGAGTAACGTGTTTGATTATTTGTGCGGTACTCTTCCAGATACGGAGAGAAGGATGCAGCTCAGTTCGTGCACACTGATGCTCGCCATAGCCTGCGTGGCAGGCACATCCTCGGAATACTTGATGGGTGGTCACATGGACAATAATCCACCTAAGTCCTTACTGGAAGAGATCGAATCTTCTCCGGCTTTGGCAAGAACGTCGCAACTGGATGACCTTGACCTGGATCTCAACGCAGAAGAGAGCACCGTTGCCCTGTCGACGACGAACGAAGAAGATCCTTTGCGTTATCACCTTCCGTACACTTTCGCCTTCAACGGCGGCAGACCGTTCTCGCTAGAGAAAGATCCGATCACCGGGAAGATTGATTTTGAGAAAGCGCCGCCTGTGAAGGCTTTGAATTATACCACTCGTTACCAAGATCAGGCGAACGACGATGCACAGACCAACAAAGAGTTCTCGAAGGAGCCTACCACTTACTTGAAGAAAAAGATTGAAAACAAGGAGACAGTGGATGTCAGTCCTAACGAAATCAATCCCTATTCGCCAAATTTTCATGATTTCCTTAATCTTCCTGTTCACTATTCATCCGACGTGTACGGCAAAGATAAATATCCGCTGATATCCAATTCCTACGCGAACACCAAGGTTCAAAGTGGTTCGAACAGCTACAGTACCTACAATCATAAACCTTATCACGGAGAGACTGTCCTCTATTATCCAACTAGGAAACCGTACCTGCCAAAAACAACTGCGTCAACAACAACCGTGGCTCCTAGGACCACATCGTATACTACTCCTACCAGTACTTCTACCACCACCACCACTACAACCACTACAACTCCTAGACCTACGACAACTACAACAACTACTACTAGTACCACTACCACTACTACTACAACTCCTTCTCCACGGACGACGGTTTCTACATCCACAAAAGCTCCGGTGATAACTACGTGGAAACCTTCGATTACTACCTCGAAGCGATTCAGTGATCATCAGATGAACTACGAGAACTACGAAGACCTTCTGCCAATAGAAAAGCTACAAGCTTCTATGTATAATAATAATCAGCAAGGACAAAATAATATAGTTATAAATAGGGAACCGCAAATGAAACCCACCACGATTGGGGATAATGAATATATAGATGATTATGGGGATTATAAGATCGACGAGGGAAATATCGAGGACTACAGTCTGGTGAAGGAACCAACTAATGAAATCGTGAAGACTAGCACCTTGCCTACTACGATGCCCTCTGTCCATAACGTATCGATGACCTCTAGAACACCAGAAACCACTACAGTTACCACACCAAGCACAACTATCGCATCATCAACAGCACCACCTTTCGTTTTCACAGCTTCTTCGACAATACCTCAAGAAAGTACACATCAAAGTAATTCCTTGGCATTCCAACCAAGACCGCAGCGTCCAGTGACTTCGATGCCTTTGGACAACGACCCGAGGCTCCCAATAACTTTTGAAAATGACCATAGAAGGCAAGGCGTGGCAGACAATGTTATTATCAACCAAGGTTACAGGCCAAACCCGATCATTAATCAGAGGCCGAATGGCTTAGGTGGAATCTTGGTAGAGAGTACTAGTAACATTGTCATACCACCTGATCAAGATACAGTGTCCTTTGTTCTTGGTAACAGACAGAATGTGGATGGTGGATACTACTCGTTGGGCACGGCGATTGGAGAGAATCTTTACGGTGGTTCGTCGGGAATGGACTCCCCATTCAGACCCCCGTATGGTTTACCAATTGACAAAGGCAATCACGATCCACAGTTACACCAGGGAACGATTGGACTACCATCGGTTTCCATAATGGATAATAATCCTATTTACGCTGCTCAAACATGGAGACAACCAAATCCTTCTGCTGCCCAAAAAACCAATAATGAGATAGAACCATCTAGAACTCAAGGTACACTCGTGAAAGGCACGGTACTCCAAGACCAGGCAGATGATAAGAAAGACGATAAGGATGTCAACTATGTAGTCTTTCCTAAAGACGAACCCAAGCAACCTGTAGAGGAGCACATCGTTGTTATACACGAGGCTGACGGAACTGTACACGAGATCACACCATCTTCTACGACGAATAAACCTGTCAGGGTAGATTTACCTGCACCAGACGATGAACATTTACCACAGCTTTCCGAGAATTTGACCCCTCCCGCGGAAAGGCCGAGACCTCCACCGCAGTTTTACTATCACTACCATCACGGTGGTACAGTGAGACCTGATCATCCAAGACCGCAAAGGCTACCATTGCCACCTCGTGGAAAGCAGCCACCAATACCTCCTCCTTCAGACCTGGGAATAAGGAGACGACCTTATCCTGACTCCAATTTGCCAAATATTTTGCCACAGTTCAGACCCAATGCGAAAACATCTCATGGACACCGTGGTTCAGAATCGATTGGTACTATTCCAGCTGGACAAGCTTATCCTCCAAGGGTAAGACAACCCGTGCAGGTTCATCCTCCTACAAGGAGACCTTTGCCTCCACCACCGTCGTATCTTCAGAGACTGAATCCTCCGCCACCACCGATTCATGCACTTAGAGTCGCGAGTGCAGCTTCCACAAAATCTGAGAGCGTCGTTCCGCCTAGAGATCCGGAGTCCACGGTCAAGAGATTTCGTCTCCCAACGGTACCAGCTACCTCTAGAGGGGAGGAGGAGGTCAAATCGCTTCAGAGACTGTCCAGCCAAAAATTGCGGTTGGAAGAGGAGGAGAGGTCAGATCGTTACTCGGAAGAACCTCCCCAAGTGCCGCCAAGACCTCCTCTGTTCCCAAAACATAGAACGGCTAATCCGCCGCAGGTGGCCACCCTTCAAATGATTCAACATGGAAATTTCGAGGAGGACAACGCGGAGTCGAGTCTACCACCTAGTGCTCCGAGTGCGAATGATAAATCAGACGAGATTGTGACCGATCAAGAGGCAGACAGAAGGAAGTATGATATCAGTAAGACAATGGCCGAACCTCCAGTTTACGTAGTGTATCCTGTGAATACTGCGGTCAATATACACCCTGACGACTCCAGAGAAAAAGATGAAAGTGTTGTTGTAGGAACGCGTGGCCCCCACAGACCTCTCCCGCCAGAAACACTTCTTCAGGACAACGAAGATCAAAAAATGGACGAAGAACAAAGTCCTCCAATTCATAGTTTATTCAATGGACGACCCATGGTCTCTGATTTCCCTTATCCCTTAGAGCGACCTGATCCTTCTGTTCTCGCGAATGGGATGAGGGAAACCCCCATATTGGTTCCTAGTGATCAGCGTCAGGAGGAAGAACCTGTGAAAGAGAACAGCGAAGAGAAAGATGACAAAGACTCTAGCGTAAACGTTATACCCTATTTGCAAGACTTCGTTCCATTCCCGGCAAGGAAAAACGATGTTATCTCAGCGACTCTTCATAGGCTGCCATCCTCGCCATCTTCTACGCCAATTGCTTATGCCTATACACCAACAGCACACGCCTCTCACCGTCTTGACGTTGACGTACGAGATGAAGACAACTTGAAGACTGACAGTAACGAACAGAAGCCTTTTTTTTTTTTTTTTTTTTTTTTTTTCGTGTGGAAATGCGTTACGCATACCCCGGCCCCCTGGGGAGGAACCGGGGTTATGTGGGGCTCCCTCGAGGAGGGAGATCCTCGAGCCGACAAAGCCCGACGATCCCCCCCCCCCCAGAGTACCCACTAAAACCACACGCCCACCTAAGCTATGTAGGAGGTGCCTGGATCTCGCGAGAACTCAACAGGACACCTCCTAGCAACGAACAGAAGCCTGTTTTGTTGCCTTCGCAACAACCATCAAGTTCCTCCAGTTCGGCGCCTTCTCCACAAAATTTCATGGCGCCGTTCGTCGCCAGTGTCAGCGCCGAAGCACCCTCTAAGAATGGCTGGAGCGTTGTTGTCGTAGAACCCACAATAAATAGAAAATCGGATGACGACCATGACTCGTCCGAGGACACTTCGAATGCGGAAGAGACACAGACAGAGAAGAATGAGTTCGATCCTGAGAACTTCAAACCACAGTTGTTCGGTGGGTTCAAACCAATTTACGAGTTTCCTACAGAAGACGTAGACAGGCTAGAACGAAGGGAGTCTAGCGAAGTGGATTCAGAGGCTCCAGTCCAGGAATCTGCTGGCCCAGTTGTTTGATGAAGAAATAGGTTTAATGACTAGAAAATATGCTATTTAAATGAGTATGAATACCTTAGTTTCGAGTATTTTGTTGTCGCAGCGTCCCATTTGGCATTATCAGCCTCTGACTCAGAAAATAAAGTTTTAATAAACTTCGTAAACAATTTTTGGAGTACAAGGGTTAGCATTAATAGGTGCAATGTATAAAAGGGTAATGCTAATTGGAACGCTTAAAAACAAAAAAAAAAAGATAGAGAAATCAAATATCTCGAAACTTTGCGCGTTGGTGATTGGGAAGGTTTATTGTCTTCGTGGGGGATCAAAGTTAATTATACAAGTCTGAATATCAAACGATTGATAAATCGAACTGATTCAATTGGGACAGGACGATTAAATGTAACGGGGTGCAAGTTATTCCCTTAGACTGAGTACTAGTTGCTAAAATGATAATGGGTCATTGAAACTATGTATACAATATTATACGACATAGAGCGATAGGCTTAAGTTAAATTCAGTATGTGTGAAACATTTTTTATGGTAATACTTGCACCACTTTGCATGTAATCATCGTTAACATAATCGAAAACGCTGAAAATAATCATCAAACCAAGAAATCGTCATATTTATATTAATTTATCTGTTTTAATATAGGTTACATAATAATTTATAAAACATCATCCAAGTACACGTTGTCATTTTTTGTACATGTCAATTCGTATTTATACGCATTTTCGCACTGTCAGTGCGAATGATGTAAATTAAATTATTTATTTTATTGCAAACTTGTTGACGATTGCACTTATATAATAAGTATTCATGCAATAAATCATTCTTAACTTATTTACTTTGTGTCCATTTTATCCATATTAATGCCCTTTTAAATGTTCCACATTTTCTTGAATAACATTAATACAAAAAATAAATGCTTTCTCATGATATGCTATCATCGTTACAATAACAATATATCTATTTGTAAAATAACAAATACCACGTTTGTATAGAAATTTCTTATATAATACTGCAGTTTGACAAGAATTTAAATAACTACTTCTAAGGAAGACTGAACGTAAAGATTCATTCTTGGCTTTCTTATAATATATAAAAAGTATGAAAAATAACAAAAATATTTGTTTAATAAATTAATTCCCATAATTGCATTGGATACGAGTTCCGTATAATAAAGATTATATCAGGTAATCCTTACTGATCAAGTCTTATAACATGTAATAAATACTCTTGTATCAAAATGGTCCTCTATTTGTAATTATCAATTATTTCTATCTAGCGTAACTATTTAACTAGCCTTAAAGCAAAAAACGCTTATTATATGTGAACACATTATTTAAATTAGCTTGGCCTCATACCTCTGAACGTACTCTTTCGATTGCCAAATAATCGTAGATCCAGCTTTAACACTACGACGCCTTTCTCAACTTCATGTAAGCGAATGCGTTTTTGGATCGGTCCGCACGAATCCCTGCTGTCTCTCATTATGTCTGCAACTCTTATCTCTGCTCGACCCAAAAATTCTGCAAAGAATATTAATCAATATATTAGTTGATCTCTATTTTTGACCGCATATACACTTCCCTAAGTGTATACAATAATTATGAAATTAACTTTACCATCAGGGCTATAATAGCCTTTATCAAATACAGTAATACATAGAGTATCTTCAAGTACATCCTTTACTTGGAATTGCATCGACGCATCCCATAAAGGACAATCTGTTCCTGATACAACACCCGTTCTCTCTTCTTGTGAACCCATACTGACTTTGCAGAATGTACTGCATTTTCCTGGGAACATTATTTCATTACCTTATCTTTAAATTTACAGTATAATTAATATTGATGTAAGAAATTCTGTTCTATCACATACAACAAGCATAGCTATATTGTTATGTTCTAAGGTAGGATATCATACTCGTGTTATTAATTAGACTGCGGGTTTTTATACAAAATAAAAATTGTCTGTGTCAATTGAATTAAAAAAATTTTTTAAGTGTCTTCATTACTTTACCTTTGATCTACTCATTTTTGTTATAAATACATAAAATCCGCAGTCTAGTTATTACATTCATTATTAGTTTCATATTGCTAAAGTGATACTATCTATGATTTCACTACAAATTACGGTACACTACTGTTAGCTTTAAATGTTGCAGAAATAGGAAGACAAGTTACTTAAGCGTCACCTCAATTGTTAAATTGCAAACGGCATGCAAGCAGAATATTTTACCTTTCTTGGGTATCATAATATCTTCAGCTTCTACAACTACTAACGAAAGTTTACCCTGAGGTGGCCTCCTGCGAACTATAATCATGCGAGATATTTGTTAGTAAAAAGTAAATCATGCGGTTAGGTAGTGATGACATGATTATAGAAATGTTCAATGACGTTGTTTCTCCTGGGGGTCCACTCTGCTTCCGTTTATTACGTGCTTATAAAGAAAAGAATTAAAGATACCAAACAGCTATAAGCAAGCAAGAAGTGCATACGGAAAGAGGAAGAAACACCTTAAGCACGCTCGTTTGCTTACCAGGTGTTGTCTTCAAATTGAAACCTTGAAGAACTGTAACGAGTATTCTGCCACACGCTCCAAACCGTGCCAGCTCTGTTCATTCACACATAGTACACATTATTATGTGTCCAATAATTAAAATTAAATATCGATATAAATAACAAAACGTCCATTTTTTGCACTTCAGATTATTTTTAATAAAGTTATTATTATAAGAGGGCATGTACTTTCACAGTCAATAATACTTGTAAATAAAAAATAAAAAAGCTTACTCGATTTCTGTCTTTGTAAACGAGTCTTCTCATTTTCTAAGAATGTTTTTCTTGCCTCTGTGATTCTTCTGGTCCATAAAGAACATTCACCTGGCGACGGGGCTAGTAATAATATTGGTTTCTTCTGGTCTCTCAACCTAAGTATTTTCGTTGAATTTTCTGTACCTTCACCCCAACTTAAACTATTAACACTTCCATTAGTATCTGAATCTCCTAAGAACGACAATTCATTTAAAAATATTGGCTGCAAAATAAAAATAATTTAGTTAGTATATTCACATCATTAAAATACTATTAATGGTGGTAGTGAATACCTTTCTATACATTTTGAACTTCTGATGCTCATTTCTTTCAAAAGAGAATTGCTGTCCACTGGGAAAAGATTTTTTCGGAAGTGTTGGTTGGGCAAACAACAAAAAGTCGTTTGTAAGGAATCCAACAAGTTCTTTTCCACTTTTCGCCTGACACACACATAGGTATATATATATATACACATACACACACATATATGCATATATATATTTGTTAAATCAATTTTATTGATTTAGGAATATGTATTTTCTATTTTATATTACCTTATGAAGTATGCCAAAGTGAAGAAGTTTTCGCGGACCTAAGGAATTAGTCAAAGAATTAAAAATAAGTTGCTCCTCTAATCCGTCGCAAGCCACATGTGTTTGTAACCATTCTAATCTATCACTGTTCTCTTTCTCTCTAACTCCCTCGTTCACCTGAGTACAAAATTCTTCTGCCTTAGCCAATGCTTCCTGAAGATACTGTTTGTCAGGATGATCATCTGGAGTGTGTTCTAAAATCTAAAATGATTATGTTTAATATAGGACACCATGTGTAATACCCAATAAAATATAAATATTAATGACACAAAAAGATAGTTTACTTTGCCAATAATTAAAGGATACTTCGTTATCCTCTGCATAGGTTTGATTAAAAATGAACTCAGAGGCATTCCTTTTGTTCGTGGGTCTTGTTGACAAGTGTGAGCCACCTCAACAAATTCTGGTACAGTTTCAGTTAGCCGTTGAAGGTATACAGCCGCAGATATTTGACAACTGCAGAATCTAATGTAAGCTGACATTCTGGGTATCTAGATTACACAATGCATTGTTAGCTGAAGTATGAAACTATAGCTTAAAAATGAAAACTGCTTACGTTTTCACATAAAATATCGCCGATCATTCTTACGACTCCTCCTTCGCTGTTGTCTCGTCGTATTCTCAAAGTTCTGAAAAAAATAAGTGAATAAGTTCGATTACTAGAGTCATCTTAATGGTTTCTTTTTAAAGAAACACTACCTTAAAAAATTGTCATTGCAGGCTATGATATCTCTCCAGTTGACAAATATTTTGTCCACCTCGTCTACAGTTAAAACTAAGCTTTCAATAAGCGGCTTCTCAAATACCTATAAACAGATTTCATTCTTTATCTTCGTTATTCGAATATAAATATCATTGTAAGGCATAAAATAATTTTTAAATACCTCGTGAACAAGTCTCATATCTTCTATATATGCTTGTTCTGTTGTAATGAGTTCTTTTATGTATTCTTGACGCTTTCTTTCCATTGCATCCAATCCGAACGATAGGTCAGTTGCCACCTCATTTGCTACACATAAAATGTATGCAAAAATTGTTTATTCCATTTATATTGCCCGTCCTTTATGCTTTTTTATCCTTAATATAAGGAAAAGAAAGTAATACGGAAATTACTTAGTACATCGTCGCTTTAAAAGAACACAAACTCCCGGAATGTAACGTAATAAAAAAAAATTTTAATATTTTGATTTCGAGTAACATTGTTAAAATTTAAGTTAGTATTTAGGTATTGCCAAATAATCGATAGTCGCTGTACACAACGCTACTTTACAACGGACAGATACTTTATTTCAATCAGCAGTTTTGCGAACACGTTTGTATATGTATGGATATGTGTACATATGTATAAGAGAACGGCGTGTATATGCATACGTGTAAAGATCCAGAGTATATTCACATGAAATGTGAACAGAAATCTGATAATAAATACACAACGATCTGAACTTGTTCACACCCGTACAGTGTTCCTTCACTCACGAGTACACCACACACAATTGAGATTCATAATGAGATTCGACATTACAACAAACAAACAATATGGATATTTTTGCAAATAGTAACAATCTTAAGGATTAGCACTACACAAGTATCTCGTCTAAGTATAACCAGTTGCATAACTTGCTTTACACAATTATCAACATGTTTAGATAAAGATTACAAGATTACAGGCGCATCTAGAATATTTAATATTAAGCACACAATGTTTTTCATATGACCAGGCATATTTATACACCTTTCTTGCAAAGACTCATATAGAACGTGTAAAAGGATCAACCAGTGTATAAATATGCTGGTCTACTGTGCGCTTGGTTCTTGCAGTTATTTAAAACTAGTTATTCCATCAAGTCCCTGATACAGTGAATGGAATGAACCCTAAATGAACATAAGAACGCTCACTAATTTATTTGTTCTACTAAATACAGCGGTAGGTTTTGATGAAAGATTTAAAATTATAAAACAATGGAGTATTAAAATAATTTACAGTTTTATCCATAAGACTCACTGATTTTAACAGAAACAATAAATTAGGTCGATGATAATTCTATAAAACAATAACACTTCATTTAAGTATCCCAACATCGAGATTCATTACATTATGTCCATAAACGTAAATAATAAAAGGTAAAAGAAGATCTGCCACTAAACATAACATGGTAAGGTACCTTATATTTACGTAATTATAAACTATCATATCCAGGAATAAATTGATGGAAAAACTGGTTTACGATAATGTAACATTACTTAACAAATCATTCCCACCAGTGGCGATAATAACTATCTATATCTTTATGATTGTTATTACTGATATTTTAATGATGATTTAGGCTCTATAATAGAAGGCTGCGAAGAAGGAGCACATCATCTTTCATTGTGTATTACTTAGACGAATTAAAGAGAAACAAATAATAACTATGTATAGAATAAATAAATAGGAACAACAGATTTGGTTAAACACGTTGAATTGAAAAGAGAACAATCATTCTCTTAGCTAATTCTAAGCAGAGTGTTATCTTCTTTTTTTTTAACGGCTATGTTTACAATAAAATTTTGAATTTAAACAGGAAACTATATATAAACTTCATAATGATCAATATTTAGAGACTAAATGAGCATCGTTTATATGGTATAACATATTCTTCATCTGTCCGCATGGTGAAATGAAATTTCAACCACAATATTTAGCTATTGATTCAACAACTCCTTCTCCTTTTACATTGAAGGCAAGCAGAAAAATGATGTTCATATGCTCATATTTTAAATTGCTATGAAACCTTTGCACTAGGCCTTGGCGCAGTAGAGTAACTGTGCAAACCATCTGTGTTGCGCACCAAATGATATGCTATGCTGCTTGTGTAAAAAAAAAAGACAGGGCAGTATTAAAGATTTTTTAATGTTAACATTTCCTACAAAGAGCACTGGTTACCAAAAGCTGGAATAATTATTAACAACCAGCATAACTATCTTTCTAACTGGCCTAACACTTTAAGCCCGACACCAGTGAACTTTAAAAAACAATTTATTTTTATTACACAGATTTTTTTGTACGTTTTTATTTACACACAAAGCCACTCGAATGTTTTTAAACCTATAGACTAGTGTGGATGTTTTACAGATAGATAGTTCGATATTTATTGTCATTGCTTCTAGTAAAAAGTACTTCCATTTTACTACGGATCTATCATCAAATATAATAACGTATTATCTAAAATCATTTGTTAAATTTTTTTTTAAATAAGAAAAACAATATTATTTACTTGTTAAAAGTTAAAAGTGAAATGAAGTTTCGGGCTAAAAGTGCTAGTACGAATGAAAGCTGCAGTTAACTTGAGTTCTAAAAATATAGAATGTTTCAAACGAATTTACATCTCATTAAAATATTAAGCATTGGTGATACTAGATATTATTCTAAGTAGACAAAGAAATCATATTTGCCTCGACTTTGGAGTTTTTGGATCAAAGTAGAGGGTTGAGGTAGAATTTGGTGCACATGTCAGGTGGTCGTAATGATATTTACGATATAACTTTTTTTTCATTTCCGTTTTAAATATTTAGCGCTCTTGTATACGCATACGTTTATAAATACTGCACAATAATATCCGCATTGAAACCGTACATAGAGGTTCAATAGCTTCAAGTGTAATGGTCGATGAGACGCATGGTAACAATTTGAATGACAATGAAAACAAAGGAACGAGTAGGACCCCGTACCAGAGGGAAAAGGCTTGCATGTAATTCAAAGTAATATAGAAATGAAGAACCAGCCCTGAGTCTTTCTCTCTTTTTTTTTCTCTCATTTCTATGCTCACTGTCTCCGGCGACGAGACTTGTCGGTTGCAACACGTTGTGCTGAGCGTAGAGTCTGCTATTCTTATTGCACTTCAGATGTTTTTATTTTAGCCTGCAATGTTGCGGTGCTGCTCTGCTATCCTTTATGCTGCATGTTAAGCAGAGGCGAAAGATAACAATTAGTAAAAAGGATTTATTGATTGAAGAAATCGTATCAAATGAAAGTTTTAATTGCTTGAAGTAGCTATTTCATTTTCTAATACCAACAATATAATAGACTACTTTTCAAATATTTAGCAAAAGCAATTATAAATATATAATAAAACAAAAAGTAATTTCAAAAAACCATTTATACTAATTTCGGTTGCTGAATCTGTTTATTGATTTCTATCAAAATTGTTAACACCAAAAACTCTAATGCACAAGCTGTTGATGCAAACATAAATATTCAGAATATCAATACTACGTATGTCTCTTAGTAAAAATGTGTAACATAATGTGAAATAAATATATTTTTCTATTGAGTATGTGTAATGGATTTATTGAATGTTTTATGATAGAACGAAACAGCTACCTCAAACGGACAGACGGACGGACAGGCAGGCATGCAGGCAGACAGGCAGGCTGTACGATAGAGAAAGTATTCTGCTCTATAATAATTTATACCTCAAACTACCGATTATAAATAGACCAGAAATAAAATAATAATTACTGTACATTAAACATGTACCATTTTTCCAAGCCAAAGTGCTAATTACAATGCAGCCATATCAGAGCAGGAAGCACACACAACACCTGTTGTGACTAATAAACTTTAAAGAACGCATTGTATTTGTACAACTGTCACCAGTTAAGATATAGTTCTTATAAACCGTAGGTAGTAGCAGTAGTACTAGTAGTCTATGTTTACATTCAGCGCAAGAGGAACCGAAAACTTAACAGCTTGATGTGTTTGATAATGATACTCCTAATTATGCCTGTAACCTATAAGTTCCTTAAATAAGAAAGCAACTATTCGGTAACGAATACCATAAATGCGAGTAATATGTTTACAATCACATTAAGGCGAGTATGAAAACAATATGAGCAATGTAAAATATACAGGTACATATTATTAAACTAGAATCATTTCTTTACGTGTATATGTACTAGAAAATTATTATTTATCTAGTCCTATTAAACGACCGTCGTAAAAAAGTGATGGATTATACAATTAACATTATGATACATAAAATGTCAATTTGCATCAACATTATCAGATACTGATGAAAACGAAACCTGACGGTCGTCCGTCTATCCGTATACCACAGATGAAAGCTATGCTACAATAATTATGTTTCATAGTTTCATACAACTTTCATATTGTGCTACTTTGCTACATACAGTCGATGAAAACATAATTTGATAACCATTTATGATGGACAAAAACATAAGCATACTTGTTTAGAAACAAATTCTTTGTCGAATTCTGAATGTTAAACGTACTATAAAGCAAAAGAAAATACTTACACATTGGAGATACATAATTACTGGGGAATACACCAGACACTCCATTCAGTTCGCCTTTCCACCACTCTTGCTCGTCTTTTGCAGTTACGATTATAACATCACCTTTCCCAAAGCTTAACTCGTCTCCGTTTTGCGCCTGGTATGGGTATATTGCCATAACACGTTCTAAAATGAAAAGAAAAACTTTAACGTCTATTGTAGATCATTAAGCGGATACGAATGCATGTAGTATTAGGTTGTTGTATATGAAATGTTCGATTTTAGAAGGCAAATTCATTACAGTGGTGCTTACTTCGGTCAACAAGTCTTATTTAGCAAGAAGTCGTGTTCAACTTTACTATTAAAAATTGAACATTCCATATACAATAATCTAATATTTGGAGATTACTTACCAATACTTGGATCTGTAGGGGAATCTTGATAACCATGGGAAACTGGTGTACTTCGGTTGCTACTACTAGTCAAAGGTTTAACGTAAGATGCTGGGAACCAACCAATCTGTCTTTTCTTGCCACGTGCCTATAAAAATATGACATTGAATACAGTGACTACTAATAATTCATGTTTTATTTGAAGAATTAAATCGATAATGCATCGTCGAACCTGTAACTCGCCTTCCCACCATCCGCTATCTGTCTTTTTACGTATCATTATCAATGCTCCTTTCTGTAAATCTAACTGCTCGGAACTAGTAGCTTGATACGGTGCAATAACTTGTACAATCTCAGGTTTCCTTCCTCGCTGCAGTGAGAAAAATATACGTTTTAAAACATTCTGCTTCATGTGTCTCTATTTTCTATATAGTCATGCGTCGCTTAACGACGACTCGGTTCATGTCAGTGATCCATCCATTAATACTACTATCTTCCAGTTGGACAAAATATAGAATCTAACGAGATTGATAATTAGACTGTAGATCTTTATGCATTTATGGCTTATGAAAATTTTCAAAAAATGCTAGAATATAATTAGTAGAAACATAATATAATATACATATAATTAGTAGAGCTGTACGAGAACCCGAAAATGTCGGGTTGGGACAGAATGAGAATTTTATTTGGAATCGGGACGATTAGAGATTGGCGGACGTCTCAGAACGTATCCCCGTCATTAAGCTACGCATGACTGTATTCTGTACATATTAAAAGTAAGGAAAGCTTTTTACAAAGCCGTGTTTCTTAGGAGATAAAGTACCTTAACATACTGCAGTAGCGGGAATGCCAGCAATGAGAATAAAGTGGGAAGCAATTTAGATTCATCGAGTAACAAATACTGCACACTTTCGTAATATACGTACACAAACTATTGCCCTATTAATTACCTGCTGTGCTGCCATTGCGGCAAAGTCTGGTAATTCTGCTCTATCTTCTGCGGCTGCTCTTTCATCTTCGAGCTGCTCAGCAGTCTTTTCCTCTTTCTAAACATGGATATAGCGTATCTAGCTTACTGTATTTTTTGCGATCTAATGAGTTTATGCACACGCACATAGTCGAATTAAGGCATTAAATGATATCGTACAGTACAAGGTAGTGAATATACTTCTTGAAGTGGGCGTATACGAAATGGAGATATTAATATAAATGTTACAAACCAGTGTTGCATGACTAGTCGTGGTTACTTCTGCAATCGGCTCAGTCGTCACAGCGGTCGCAGCAGTGGAAGTAATCGTAATCGCTTCAGTCGCGTTAGTAATAGCAGAGACATCCTGATTAATGTTAACACACGATGTTAAATTATAAAATTCACCACATGTTATGATTATTAGAGGTGAGCGAGAACCCGAAAATTGTCGAAAATCCCAAAACATTTGAGAACCCGTATGGCCTCGGGAACCCCGAAAATTCTCGGGAATTCCGATACATTCGAGAACCCATCCCGACCCGACGTTTTCAGGTTCTCGCACATCTCTAATGATTACGAATAAAATCAAAATTTCAAATATAATAAAATTTCATCCGTTAAAATAGTTAAAAAAAAAATATTGCACCTGATCTGGGGCATCACAATTTTCTACATAATTAGCGGGGAAAATTCCAGTTCTATCTCCTATACTGCCTGTCCACCAGTCACCCTCCTTCTTAGTCACCAATATAACTTCTCCTTGATTAAATGTTAGGTCTCCAGGTTCGGCGGAGGTGTAGGGATATAGAGCCATGTAGTATTCATTGAGACCATCAACCACTGCAGCTTGATTACCAGTAATTTCTTTGACATACGACTTGGGGAACCAACCATTGACTCCATCACTAGATGTGCCGTACCACCAATCACCCTAATTATGCACATAATATTTTGTACAATTTAGTACCTTAAGTAACATTGAAAATTATAATTTTTAACTTACCTGGAATGATCTCGAACCCGGAAATTAAAAAAAAATATGATCCATTAGGGATATGTAACGCATATGTACATGTACGTATATATTACGCGATTATTTTTTGCTACTCAAATCCACTTTAACTGGGTGAAATCGATCCTTGAAAATTCGGCTTTTTTCTAATTATATAAACAATTGATAAATGTTTTATCAATCGATGGCCTTCGTTTAAAAGAACAACTTTTGTCTGGGAACTTTCTTCTTATCCTTTTCTTCTTATTCAGTCGAACTTTCAAAGGTCAACTTCACCCCCTCGAAGTGAATTTGGGAAGCAAAAAAAATATCGCGTAATACATATCCACATATACACTACATATCTTCAAATTCTCGATAATTTTTTGAATTTCCGGGTTAGGGATCACTAATGAAGTGTATTATTACAGCATTAATACATACGATACAAATGGTCCCGAAATACTAGTTGTATCATACATGTCATCTGTAATATTACCTCAATAGATAGTATACAAAGTATGATTACCTGCTGTTCAATGACTTTAACAAGATCTCCTTTCTCAAAAGCAAGATGTTGCTCAGTTGTAGGTCGATACTGAAAGAGAGTTGTTGCTTGGATATCACAAGCTATGCCCAATCCAAGGGTAGGAATAATAGGTTCAACAACAGGAGCTTCTCCTCCTAATGAACCAGCATCGGATACATTCTCAGGAACTTCAGCTATTCCTCTGCAATTAATAAAAATAAAAGTAGATAATAATTTAACTCCTTTTAATAACGCGCATTTTAATAAATGCGCATTTTGTAGAGGTGTACGAGAACCCGAAAATGTACTCGATGGTCGGGACGGATCGGGAAAAGTCGGTTCTTGAAAAATTCGGGATTCTCGGGAACCCGAAAATTCTCCGTATCGACCGTACAGTTTCGGGTTCTCGCACACCTCTAGTATTTTGTATTTCACTAACTCTAAAGTTCTCTTTTCCACACTGTCCTGTTGTACAAAAGCATTGTCATTTCCTGCTACAGCATCTACTCGTTCGACATAGGATTCAGGGAACCATCCGATGTGTCCCCGAATTTCACCGGCTATCCATCCGGATTCGGCATTTTGAACAGGTGGTACCTAATTTACATATAAACGAATAGTTTATTTTTTACTTCAGCATATCCATCTGATTTTATAACAATTACCAAAATAATATCGCCAGGTTGAAATGATATCTCATCTTGATTTCTGGCTACGAACTCGTACAATGCTCTATATTTCATGACTCCTGGAGTAGCTTCCTCCACTGTAGAAGCTGTGGTATCGTCGCTGACAGGCCAAGCATTGTCATTAGCTGGCTCAGTAGTGTCATTCCAAGCATTATCACCCCAAGCAGATGTATAATCGGTTCCAGCAACGGTACCACCACTAGCTCTGAGTTCTAAGACCTTCAATTTCTTCTCTTCGAACGAAATATGGAGATTCTTGCAATCGGTTGCTAAATTTTGTATCTGTGTCTTAATATCTAGAAGTTGACCATTGTTATTTTCTATATCAGCCATTTTGGCATCAATCTGTCAACATAAATATCACGTTTGAAAATTATTGTACTTTAAATGTTGGTTTACTTCAGTCTATATATATATATATATATACGTATACCTCTTGCTGCAGATCAGCAATTTTATCCTTCATTTGTTTAAGAGCGATCTGTTTATTATTATCTAATGCCATTTTTATTGCTTCCTGCCCTGCGGATTCCATACTTGCGTTTAATTTATTTTTTGCTTCGATACGAGCCTTTTCTTGACTCAAAGCTAGTAATCTTTGGTTGTGTTCGCGAAGTTTATTCTTTAAGGCAGCCATCTCTTGTAACTGTGCATCACGAGTCGACCGCATACCATCGATAGTCGTTTTAACACCAGAGACGCCCACTCTAGTGTCACAAATTTTTTGTGATAATTCCTTCACTTTGTCGTTCTATAGAAATGAGATTATAAATTACGCAACGTACATTATACGAACACGGTTCATTTTTCGTTGGTAACCTACTCAATACTCACGAGTGTTCCAAGTTCAATAGTTAACGTTTGATTCTTTGCTTTCAACTTAAGCAGTACATCCTGTTCCTTTTGCCTTTGCGCCTGCAATTCTTGTGACTTCTGATTCTCCCATTCCAACTGCCTTTGTCTCTCCATTTCTCTGCAAAACGAAATAAACTTATTAGAATCCATTATCACTTTGAGTGCCGCATCTCCCAACAACGGAAGACAGAATTATTTATTCAGATTTGAAAATTAATTTTTACGCTATATAATGTATTCAGTATATCAAATTTTCTTAGGATGTGCAAACTGCAAGAAGGTTGAAAAAGTACTTGGTGTAACTGTAACACGTTTTAACTTTTCACGCAAAGTGTTAACAATTTCCAAAAAAAAGTTCAATTTACTTCCGCGCTGCTTCTCTTTGTTCTTGTGCTCTTTTTCGCTGTTCCTCTTTCTCCTGTTCAATTTCTTTTTGCCTCTGCATTTGCTTCTCTATTTCTGCTTGTCTACGTCTTTCTTGCTCTAACCTGTTACATTTTTTTTTTCATTAATATAAGAAATGGAGAGCCAAAGTAGAATTCACTTACCTAATTTTTTCCTGTTTCTCTGCTTCTTCTCTTTCTTTTCTTTCGCGTTCTTCCTGTTCCTTCCGCTGAATTTCTAACAATGCTTTGCGCCTACGTTCCAATTCGGCCTGTCCCTTTTCAAAGTTTTCTTTGCGCTTGTCTTCAAAAGATGTCTTAATACGTGGAAACAGAAAACAAATATTCAATAAATGTAGGACGCAAAAGACAGGTTTTAACACAGTATCTACCAGCGATTATCTCATAATTTTTTAAAGTCTACATTCCATGAATAACGAATTTTTTATAAATCTTTCAACAGCAATTAGAATTGCAATTGTAAACCAACAAATCATCTTCAGTAACGTACACTAGTAATTTCGTTTGAAATTATTATGTAAAAGAAAACTTTTAAGCTTCCTTTTGGTACAGGAAAACGAATTTTCAATAGATAAGCCTCTTAACAAGCTACCAGTAAAGAAAGTAATGAAAACTTTTAAAAGGAATTTTACCTGTGGCATACCAGCTAATGGATCAATGCTTTCTGTACCACCCTGTGAAAGTGTTAAACTGCTCTGCCGCTGACGTCTGAATGCAGGTGGAATTAGTTCTATTGGAAGTGCGGCGGGTATCTTTTCACCAACCTTAGCAATATCACATAAATGCATTGCTAACACGAATTCGTCGCAGCTCAAACGGCCGTCATGATCCATATCCGAGAGCGTCCTAATAAAGCAATCGCATTCTATAGAAATATTATGAATCATCACATTAATAGTCTCTATTGAATGTATACGATTATGTCACTATACCATATCTCTGCAAGTTTTTGTTGCGGTAATTGTGACTGCACCATAATATTTCTAGCTTGTGGACCAGACAAGAAACCGGTTCGTGTTCTATCCCAGGTATTGAATAATTGAGTATATTTTAATTTCGTTTGATGCGGTACAGCCCATTCAATAGTTTGTGGAGAACCCACTGAATGCTGACTATGCTGACTGTGCTGACTATGCTGACTATGTTGTGAATCAACCGAACCCACTCTATCTATGCTTGGTGGGCGTGCTGTTGTACTTAATGGTGTGCTTGTGGATACTGGAGTCTGAGTAATTACACCGTTCACTAATGTTCCGCTTGCCGTAGTGGATGACGCTAGGGGTAAGCCTACAATTGGAGGGGTTGACACTACACCAGCTCCTAAAAAAGTATATAACTATTGGCACATCAGTCAAATATCGTTAGTTATCATCACTAATTCAATTGTGTACACATGAAATTAATAAAGAGTCAATTAATCCTTTAAAGCAAGGGATTAATGAACGTTAATTGAAAATATTTTAAAATTTGTATACCAGTAGATATTGGTGCAACAGATGCTACACCATGGGAGCCGCCAATTGGAGCAGCCATACCAGTGCACAATGGTTGCATTGACATTGGTTTACCCATACCAAAAGCAGCAATCGGTGTTGGATTTGTGTTTATAGGAGCGATTGGCGCTACTGGAGGCATACCTGTTTAAAGTAATTTAAATTGTATAATTTTAATTATATAAGTTTGAAATTAGTGACTTCAAAAATAATACTATTCTTGTCTACACAAATGGATAAGGAATTATATAGTTAATGCTCTGTTCAAATAAATTACCATTTTAGTAGGATTTAGTAGCATAAAAATGGTGTTACTATTAGTCCTACACTAGAATAAACTACCAAGGATTATATGTATTGAAATTTTATATTAGAAAATAGAAACTTGAAAAACTTTACAAGTATTATAGACAAAAATATAAGCTCCGTTATTTATTAACAAAAGTTGTACTTTCAAAAGTTAAGCTATACTTTCTACAACACACAATGTGTGACTGTATCAAGGATACCTGGTAAATCAAAATCAAGTAAATCTGCAAACAAAAGAATAAAATATCATTGAGAACTCAATGTATTGTCTTCGTTGGATCTGCTCAAGTAGCAAATAAAAGTAAAATGTAAAGAAAATTAAAACTGATTTTAATGTTCACATTAATTTGCATTACCTATGGCAGAATTAGTCACTGATCCAGCTGTCACTGGACTATTGGGGAACGAAGGTGGTGCAGGCTTTGGCGGAGGTCCGACAGTAGCAGGTATGAAGTTTGCCCCTGAAATTATGCAGTGTCAACTAACCATTAACCTAATATTATTTTATTCTAACTGTAAAACGTTCAGTACAGTGAGATACTGTAAAGAAAATATAGGAGATTAGCAAATAAAATAATAATTTACAAAGGAATTGTAACGAATTGGCAACTAAAATTCTTAAAATGCCTTGCAATCAATACAAAATTGGAAGCATAATCACTAGACTGCGGTTCTTTATGCAAAATAAAAATTGTGCAACTCAATTGTGAGAAACCAAAAGTTAAAGGAAATCTATTTCCTCTTTTAGTCATCTCAAAAAATCGAAAATAATGTAACAGTATCATTAAATTCTTCGAATGTCTATTCAGTTTTATATTAAACCTATTCATTTCTTTCAAAAATGCATAAAATCCGCGGTCTAATAATTACATTATGTATATACATATGTATATAATCCACAGGGATTATTTTTAACAGAAAGTGTATGATGTCATGATGTATGATACAAAAAGGAATCATTTTTCTGCCTGAATATACAATAGATCTAGAAATACGGGGAACTAATGTCTAAGTTTACATGCGTTATCTACTCCACTTTTAAAAAACTTTTAAAAAACAATATCTATTTTCTTTGAACTTCTTTTATGCCTTGAGACATACCAATATTTGTGGGTGGTGCAGGTCTTTGAGGAGGACCACCACTAGGGGTAGTAGTAGTGGAAGTGGTAGTAGTAGTAGTACTTGAAGAAGGCACGATTCCTTTTTTTTTATGCAGCACAAATATTATATCATTGTATAGATGTTGTATAGGTGTAAGTAGCACATAAAAGAATCAGCAGAGTAGAATGTATATAATATGCATGGTCAGTAAACAAAGCCATTGTGACACTCATAATATAAAATTACATATTTTAAAATTAGAACACATATATACAAAAGCAGAATGTCTATATTGACAACAAATCCATGTATAATATATGCCATAGAACAGTACTCCTTAGACAAATAAACACACAGAGAAGAAATGATAGTATACGCTTAATGATATGTGTTTGTGTTCCTACATAAATGTGGCAATTATACATATAATGCATAACATGAAGTAATGCTGTATAGTAAATGTAATACTAGGTTCATATTACAATATATACGTATCCATTGGTCATTCTTGTTAACAATTAAAGGTTCTTAATATTATTGTTAATTTTAAGCTTTATTATACATTATGTCAAGTATGACATACAAGAAGTTGTTAAAATATGATAATTTATTTTCCATGCAAAACTGAGATTCTGCATTCAAAGTTATAAAGCATATACCACAATAACATATTATTTCATACTGTTATGATTATGTCACATCAATAAGAAAGAAAAAACAATGAATTGTAATATTTTGAGAAGCCTCAAAGAAAAAATCGAAGAGAAGAAAACCCAGATGTAATCATTCTTATGCAAACATTCAATTTTTATAACATACCCACAGAGGGTGGTGGGGGTCGACGAAGTGGCTTTGATGCTGTGTGAGTTGTGGCATGTGTAGTAGCAGCCACATTCGGTCTGCTTTGTCGTGATGCTGTGTAGTATGATGCATAAGTAAAATAATGCTAAATAATGCTGCTCATTAGTTAAAATGTTTCTCATTTGAGAAAACCATACTAAGTATTCGCATGAATTGAAGTAGATACCGATAACAGTAAGAAAATTGATTATTCTGATTCTCGGAACTGAAATATTTAGTTCTTGTGCAATGTATAGCAACTGTAAAATCAGCTTAAGGCACGATATTGTATTTGTTATGAAATACAATGCTTATCATTAGTGTAACAGTCTAGATGAAAATCTATCCATACTTTCATGATGTACAATTTTGTTTAAGTACTTCTTAATGATCGAAATACAAATACATATACAAAGCGAATTACCTGGTAAAGTCATGGGTGAAGCAGGTCTAATTGGATGTCCAGGTAATGGTCCATTAGATGGCGGAGGGCCTATTAGAGGACGTGGAACCGATCCAGTCATAGGCATCCCACCGATTAAAGGTTGTACCGTTACTGGTGGGGGTCCAGTTAAATTCACTAAAGAAGCAACATTATTGTGCGGGGGTATACTGGCAGCTCCATTTGTTAAGTTTATCGCACTGGTATCACCTAGATACAAATGTAGAACAAAACAAATGTGCATATAAGCGATCCTCTAAAGCAATTCTAATTGACTTTCACTGTAAGTACTCACTAATAGAAAGCGCCTTTAAACTCTGCACCAAGACCGGTGGCAATGCATCAGGTATCTCAAAGCCACGCAATTTTAAAGTAATTAATTTACAAGCAATACTAAACTCATTTATATCCAGTTTACCATCTGAATCTGTGTCCGATAGAGACCTACATAAAAATGGCCACATTAGGTAACTGTATCAAGTTGTCTGGAATTTAATTGTGCTTCAAAAATTTCCATGAGACACATAAAACAGAGATATATTAATGCTATATTGCTTATAGTATTAATAAAAACTACTGTCGAAAGTTCTTGAGTGGCATTAGTTAATATCAAATTCAAATATTACATTTTTTGAGTATAAAGATTACAGCATAAAAATAATATAATGTCATATTATCGTCATCACGGATATAAAGCTAAGAAAATCACAATTATCTTCCAGATCACTTGGCAGCAAATGTCAAAGCATTCTGATGAAAAAAAACAATACCATATTTGCCCAAGGACCACAGGTGGAAGTTGAGACTTTAGCAAGAACTCTTTTGCCTGTCCTCCAGTGACAACACCATTTATTGGTTTTAAAGACTCAAATTGTTCTCTGTATCTTGCACGTTCCCTGGGTTGAATCACCCAGGGATCCATACCTAAAAAAAATGATTATTCTTTGATTTCTCCCATGATACTTTTCATGAAAAAGTTTCTTCTGAATGAAACCATGCAATTTTAGAACACAATTCGCTGTTTCATAAACAATACGTGCCAAATGGAAGATTAATGACGATATTCGTTGTTTCCCTACAGACAATTGCTGTCAACATGACAGATCAACCAAAAGATGATTGTCAGCTACGAATCGAGAAAAAAGAAGAAATTTACCTGGTGTTTGTGGGGTGGCCATCTCTATTCACCCGTAGGTGACCACCGAACTAAATCTGTAAGGAAAGAAAAACAGTAACTTTCACAGAAGCATTATCTCCAGAAACTCGGTCGGGATATGTGGCGATTTCAAGGTTAGGTCACGGTGATCGATCCTGGCAGGAATGACTCGAGATATACCTCACGAGAGAAGAATTGTCGAAACGCTATCAATTCAGCGTGGATTCAATCACGAATAAATCCAATTAACCAAATAAGAGCGGGGTCATGAACTTGAAGATTGATCGGGGCCCTAACGCACACGTATAAGAGCAGCAATTTTTCTCACACCAATGTATACGAACATACGACAGTGAGCCGCTTCCCCCGCTCGCGAATCCTTCTACAACTTTACTGAACGAAATTCATGATTGCGAATCGCGACGTTAGCGATCCTCCGCCCGATACAACGAATTCGTAGAATTTCAGAACTCTACCGACGATACGCGGGTCGGCCCACATTGACTGACGTACATACGTCACTTTCACGACCTCGGCTATTTCCGGAAGTCTTCGGTTGGAATCGATAGCTCGGCCGAAACCGTTTCGTTGATCTTCGGCAGAGATCGCCTCTTCCGCATCCCCTTCGTTCAAATTTTCTTCTCTTTATTTTACGCGATAATAACAAACTAATCACTGAAAGACAATCTTAGTTGAACATTGAACGTAAACAATAGAAAAACATTAAATAATTAATAAGGCTGCGAGTGATTCGTAACTTTACTTTCCACGCAGCTGTTTTATAAACTATTTAAAATCGTATTGCACAGTGCCTAATACTGTATTATAATGTTGCAAAATAAAAACATCAAACATATCGCATATTCATTTTGAATTGATATGGAACATGCACTGTCAATGAAAATTAGTTTAGAAATACACACAACGTAATATAATACGTGCATATAACAATGAAGTAACTTTCATACAATAAATTATCTCTGTTTAAAAACGAAACCGAAGTTAATTACACAAAGTAATAAGTATTTAGATAACAACGCGTTCATTCAAATTGTAAATAGTGAAAATGCTATCTACTAAAGGCCGATTTATACTATCCGCACAGACACGGAACTGTTCCGTTCAGCACCGATCAAACAATTTGAATACAGCTGTTTATACTATCGGACCGTATCAGCACAGGCACGTGTCGGAAACTAAACGAAGAAAGTATGCATTATTATAGTATTGTTATACTGAAACGGAACCGTTTCCGTCTGTGCGGATAGTATAAAAGCGGAATTGTCTGTCGATTAATCGATATCAGCGAGGTACAAAATCGGTTATCGAAAGGTTCTACTTGAGATGCCATGTGCGACTTTACGAACGAATCGCTTTTGTGTAACAATAAGTACTTTTATTGATTCGAACCCGAGTTCGGGTTAGGCACCCGGCTACTTGAATACTTGGATGCTGTCCTATGGTATCGTGTCTGACCCGAATAGACTGCGTAAAATGGAAGCGTAAAAAGTGGCAATCTATTTGATCGTATTTATTATGAGGTTATACTCACCCATCAATGCTTCATGCCTTCGTCTATTAGTCTGCTAATGGTAGTAGTTCGATACTTTCAAATGTTTTCAAGAATGTGATAGAAAACATGAAAGAAACAGTAATCACAACAGACCGAATAATATGATTATTCCTAAATCGTAGATCAAGTGTAAAATATAACTTCAACGACCGGAAGTACAGTTACTTTTGAAGGTATAGTTCTCGTGATTGATATGAACACGAGTTTAGATAAGCTCTTGAGTACTCAAATGTAGGATTACAATGTTGGACTCACCAGAAAAACTTAATTCATTTTATTTTCGTCATAATAAAAAACAATGATGTATAAATGAAATTCGTAAAAAAGTATGGGCTATATTTAATCTATAGAGAGTCGGGGAGGCCACTATTGTAGCCAGGGACAAACTTGGGAATTTTGCGTCACATGTTGATATATATATATATATATAAATTTGTCAGAAAGAAAATTCAAGTTTTCAAGCGAAGAATGCCGGCTCTCTAAAGATTAAATATTTTTGTAACATACATTAAGAATAAATCACTTCGACAATCAGAAAAATATGTATATCATAAAGAGTTCTCTGAAGGAAAGTAGTAGTTCATTTATTGTTCCCCTCAGGGTTACAATTCCATTACAACTCCTAGTATCATCCAACTTACTATCCTAGCCTTATCCTAACTTAACCTAACTTACAATTACCGCAACACTCAAAACCGCAAACAATTATATACACAAGAGAGAGAGAGAGAGACATTTTCAAATTTTAATAAAACAGAATAAAAATAACAATAGCCAGAAATAAAAATAAAATACAACAAATTACATTATGTAAAAAAAATAAATATCACACACAAACACACACACCTACCCTCCCCTTACCTAATCAGCTCTGAAGAGAAGTAATTAATACTTTTAAATTTCTGACATCATAATAATCCATCCATCCAACACCGAATCTCTGAAAAAGTATAAAATATTCCAGTAGTATAATCGGCGCGGTACTTAAACGACATAGTGAAACCTAACTAATGTTCGTTCTCCCACGTAATCTTGGTACCCGGCTTATTGGTATATTAATGATACTAGTGATGTGTAGTGTAAATTATACAAAATTACAAATGACCTGTGCTTCATATGTCCTTGGTGGTATCTGTTTCGTGCTCACTATACATAGGTGCACACGACCTGGAAATTACAAAGCTCCATTTCATTGTCAGTTAAGCGCGTGCGAACGTCCGAACGGGAACACGTAACACGGTCTAGACGCATGGAAACCCGCTGTCGAAAAAAATGAAAACGATTGTTTCGTGGAGTGAAAGAGGTTATCCGGTTTCGGTATTTTTCGAAGTGCTCAAGAAAATCGAGGGTTTATAGTTTGTAAACGTTCAGTGAAAGTGTGAGAGAGTTATACGATCCAACGTTTTTTTCTTATCGCGTTTAGTTTATCGAATTGTCATCGTTCCGATACCGCACCTCAAGCATTCAAACGTGTATTGCGTTTCGTGAATTTAACGTGGCAAATTACAGTTAAACGATGCGGTGAAGAGAATTTAGGGAACGTGCTACAAAGTGACATGCTGCTTCGAGGGACACGCCTCGGTGTGAATGATAATCGATCGCAACATGATTATTCATAATCGATGGCGTGGTGCAAATGGGCCAATCGAGTTCCACTGCATCAATGATCTGGGTATGATTTTATACAAATTTTTTTACCAAACTATTCTCATTATAATTTTAAAAAACAATTATGATATATTTAAGAAAGTATCCACATTACTGACAAAATAATAAAAGACAGTCATAAAATTATTGTAAATTAGTATAATACCATTTAGGTGGATAGGTCTTCATCAATATTAAATGCATTACTTTTGACGTTAAACGTTAGGATAAAAATCTGTAAACTGTAGATAAGATATTTTGAAATTTTAACGGTTTATAACCCCTTTTACTTATCTTTTTAGGATAATTTTAAACTACATCGTACTACTAAAACATTTTTATCTGTTGATATTTATGTTAACTAGGTTGCGGTTGCGTTATCGCTGTCAAGCGATTACTTATCGTCATGGTTCTTTGATAGTTTCAATACAAGACAAGCAAAGATGAGGAATACTTTGAATTAATTGTTCGGAATTAAATCTTCGTATTCGCGTGCACGTTGTAAGTTATGTACAAATTAAAAATTCAGTGAAAAAGAGGAAAATTTATTTGTATTGACATCCGTATTCAACGTAAAGTAAGTCTTTGTTTGGATCCAGAGAAGCTAAGGGTACAACCGCCTTTTGAGTTATACGACACGTTTGAAGATCCTATCACAATGTTGTCGCACAACCCGTCGCCAGTCCCATTCAGAACATGTACTGTTAATGCGAGGCGATTACGCGTTTGTCACTAGTCAATGCCAATCGTTTCAAGTAGAGCCGGTAGCATTATACGTTCAACTCTTACAGCCGGAATTATAACCACAAACCGAAACAGACGCACTAACCTATCAGAAAGAAAGGGGCGGAACACGTGATCCGTGAATACAGTTGGATTTAAAATAATCACGTTTTTACGTTAATTCTGTGTCTTGTTCTGAACATACCATAGGGTCAAAGGAAGAAAGTATCACACACGCACTAAATTTGATATTATAAACATACTAACAACCGGAAGGAGTTCAATAAAAAACAACACCATTAATAAGACATGATACACGATAATTTTTAAAGTTGTGAAACAGTTTTTGAGGATGAAGTTGCAAATATTTCATGAATTTAATGCTGAATAGTAGACATTTTATGGTGAAATTGAAAGAACAACGCGCGTTTGTTTAACGCACCGTTAAAAAATATTCACTATCTGCTGGGAGCAATGATTCTATTACGAACACTTAATTCGTTTACTCGAAACAACGAACGTTCTAAAGTAGATGTAATCATGCATTTCTCGCAATGCCATCAAACGACATTATCTACATGAATCAATAAGTAACCATCTGCGTGAGCATGGAACAAGACAAGAGGTCAAGTGCAAATATACAGAGTGAACATCTCATAGAGCAGCTTCTCTATCGCGGTTGGTATTCATTAAACAGTTTAATTTCTTTACTCGTGTTGAATTCTGTGCCTTTTAAATATTTCTTAAAAAATAAATAACATTGTGAGGTTAATATAAAACAGAAGGTTTTCGAAAGTAATTCAGGATATCAAACATATATACTATATGAATATGCGTGTAAATACTAACAAAGGTAATTAATATTATCAGGCTGTGCTTGCAATAAATATGATTGCATCACTTTTAAAGGTACAGCTACAAGTCATACAGGCCACCCTATATATACAATACATAACATTAAAGTACAATAGATGAAATACATATATATCGTTCACATCTATTACGTGATCTATAATGCAAATAAGAGGAGAGGACGAATTTCATTCAATTCGAATAACGTTTAATAAAAAGGTTCAAGGTTCAAGCGTTAAAAATTAGATTTGTTAAAGCAAACTTCTCATGTGCCGCGTTCAATGTAATATACATACGTACGTAAAATAGTGTACATAAGCAGTTCAAAGGGCGTTCCACAGTCGAAGACAAAAATTCAAATGTGCCGGAATATGTATAATGTTTCCCTTATCCCCTCTCCTCTCGTTTCAATACGCGGTCAGTTTAACTGTCGATGTGCGATAATACCTATCATTATAAATTGACGTACTATGATCATGTAAATTTCGTATAGAATTTCTGTAAGGAATATCCTCACGAGATACTTAAATTTTTGCTTCGGACTATTCCAACAATCAATGAACGAACTGAAATAATGGGAATACACATCTCTACGAATACACAGCAACTCTTATTGGAAGTGCTGTTTTATTTTATAGTCGGAATTATTCTCTTTATATTTTGAGAACGTAGAAAATACGCTTTTCAGGATTTGTATACATATGTAGATTACAATGTGGTGGGTCTAATAAATCGATGGAGTTTACTCGGTTTATTTCAGAAAGCATCGGACGATATAATCCCTAAGTCGTAATTACACAGAGAGTATGAACTACAAGAAAATAACGATAATAATAACAATAACTGTGAAAACAATTCTACAAAAATATATCTATGTTTTAAATATTGCATATAGCGTCGCACCTAAATATTGCATCAATGGAAACCCGATAAAATTTGTGAGTCGCCTGGACTGCCCTCTTCCGATGGCTTCGGAAAACGCTCCGTGTTGCAGGGTCTCCGACCCGTCCCCTCTGCTCCGGTGCGTGTTTTTGACGTTTTGTCGTACTTCGTGTGTCTGTGTAATGTCGACTTGATTGCCAGGCAGATCTGCGATCCCATGACAGAGACAGGCAAGTATAAAAGAGGTATGCATTATCGATTAAATGCGCTGCCGGCCGGCGGGTAGTAGACACCGTGTCAAGTGGCTGGCCGCCGAAACGTTTTTCGAGCAAACGATCGGCTGGTTGAACATCAACCGACCGGTGTGTCGTGACCGCAGATTAACGCCGACAGGAAGTAACGTTGTACAATTGTGTTGTGGCGGTCGGGTAATTATATCATTGATCATTTTTCTTAAATAATCTGGGTCACTGGCACGTGAATGCTGCACGAATGTCTGCTTCACGAAGTTGCCGATACGCATGCGTGCTGCGGGCGCAGGCGGGAGAATATTTTACGCGGGGGTGTAAATACGTCGAGAAAACATCCGACTATAAACAGCAATAATTTAACCATGGTTATGCAGGTAATCATTTATCACAGACGTAATTGGATAACTCTATCGAGTCATAATTTACCAAATGGCAAAAACACGATTTATTGTTCCGTGTTGTTAGCTATTGCAACATTTGCGAGAAGCGTTGCGCACTTCCTGTTACGAACGCGTCCATTGTAATATTGGATGAAGTGTTCGATAATGCGCGATAGCTAAAAGTGAAGGGAAAGGGGATGCACGATAATGGCATAGATAAATTTTGAACAAGTTGTTTGAACCCTGTCGATGTTATGCATCATCTGCGTTATGGATTATTATGGCTGAAGTTATCCCAAAAGAGTTTTTAAAATATTTACGGATAAAACTTAGTAGGCACTGAAAATGCTTCTTTATTAAAAATAGAATACTTCCTCTTTCTAATTTTTCATCAAATTTATACTGAAGGAAAATATATTTTAAATAAGACTAATGGTGGTCGTTTTCCATTCTTGTACAAAATAGAGTAACGATTAACAAGCTAGAGTTAGTATAAAATACTTTTTTCCATAGTACTAACTTAATAGATGATATCAATACGTTCATATTTGACTATCCTGCATGCGAATTGTTGTTGCAGATAAGACAGTAGATAAGAAAATACCACTGTAGAACAGTATTTCCAAGAACGTTGCGCAATGAAAGCAGATTCCTATTCAAATTACTTCTATTCTTGCTTATATGCACCACCTCGTTCCGCAAGGTGGGATAAGCAGGCGCCGGGTAATAATAATTCAGGCATTTAGAACGTCAACACGGTAATGAAAAACGAGCGATTAATCACAGGAACGTGCAATTAAGCGAGGTAAACTGTATTCCAAGAAAAAGGAGATACTTCCTTTCTCGGAGGTACATCATCTCCTACAATGACGACGTAAATTAACGTTGAATTAATAGAATATTAATGTAAAAAATTGCGCGATTTAATAACGATTTCAATTGCGGCGATTTAACAGAAATTTCCACAGACTGATTTGGCTAGCAGGAGAAAAGGTAACGGTTAGGCGCCATCTTTCTTCTTACGACAGGACGAGATGAAACATGATTGAATTGCAAAAATTTATAAATGTAGGGATATCCATAGTCTCTATATTGCATTGTGTGGTAAGTTCGTCTCGTTTCGTATCAAGAGACCATAATGGTTCTACTATTAAATAATTGTAATTAACCTGGTTAATGAATGAAAAACGTAAATTTTCATGCTTGGCAGGTTTGAGGTCATCTTAAGATATTATTAATATGCTAATTTCTAAATGTTTCATAGTATGGGTACAGGAGGTTATAAATTCGAAGTGAGGCTGATCATTGTGATCGTTGAAATATATAGTAAATTTATTTTTAAGCAATTTGTTTTTAGAGGAAGGCTGATTATTGGGCATATTCAAGATAAATTACAAATGCGGAGGTAACAAAAAGTAGCAGACGGAGAGTGCGACAAAGAATCTAGAGCTGTGTGTCTGTGGGACGATAAAGGGAGTACGAATCTTCCTTTGGCTACGCCTCTCCGTTGCAAAAACACCGATCAGCGATCCGAAATGAGTCCGACGCGTCTGAACGCTTAATCCGAATGCCTCGGTGGAGCTGGTTGGTCCTGCCAGCAACCGAGTGCCTGTATTTTTGTCCTGAAATTCCGCAGAGGGGGATGTGAACGCCTTCTGCAGCTTTCTTGCCTCCTTCGCGGGTGTAGTTCACGGGAGCGCCCTTGCAAGGACAGCGGCCTTTCAGGGCTTTCAGGCCTTTCGGGGCGAACGCTTTAACGAGCCGAATGGTTGACGCTGCGTGCAGACTCGGTCGTGAAACCTAAAGCCACATCTCCATTCTTGTCTGCTACCTCAGGACGAATCTAAAGCCCGATACACACTTGTCCATACATACTCTCGGAGAATTTAAAGCTACATCCTCACATTTGCATTGTAGAACTCGGTACTGTGCGGAGTAACATAATAATACAGTTTATATCATCATCTACTAGATTGTTTCTAATAATACGTTACTACAGTTTGTAGATGTTGGGCAACTTATTATCTACACTATACAAATAACTTCATGAAATAGGGCCCAGCTTTGGATCTCAATCAAATCTTATCGACTCTCAACAGTGGCTTTAGTTGGATCTAATTAACAACTTCTATACTCCATTTTATTTTCGTCAATCCTCCCATGTCAACTTGTGCGAAGGATGACCTCTTTCCAACTCTAGAAAGAGGAATCTGTTCGCGACTACAGCTTTATGTGACCCGAACAGTCTCAGTTCTCCGTAATGTGATTAATGTACAGCCCTCAAGTTGCGAGCTCTTTCGCTATTAAAATTTTAGCTCCCGATGGCCTAGGTCGGGACCTCTATTCTTGGTACCTCCATTCTGTCTTCGTTGCCTCCCCCACATTTTCTGTTATTTACAAAAGTGTACACCTCTCCCTGGCCCCCACTGTCACCAACCTGTCACATTTGTGTATTAATGCCGAGTCTCCATTTGAGGGGCTCTCTCGGTCCACTTGTCCGCGTGTGGACATTTAGCCTCATCCACTTCGGTTGGCAATATCACTCAGGTCTGGACGCACCCTAACACTGGCGAGTCAAGACGAGTATAGACCCCGGAGTCCTCTCATCTCTTGGTTCTCCTTCTTTCTTCCACTTTCTCTTCTCGTCTTCTCCTCCTCCTCCGCCGACTCTATTCTTCCCTTCCTTTCATTTAGCCCTGCTCCCCTCCCCTTGCCACCTCGAAGAGTCAGCCGTCGCGTTGCCCGCTTTCCTTCTTTTCTTTGGTGCGTTCTTTCTTTCCCGCTCTCTGGCTCGCAGGAAACCAGTCGCGATTTTTCACGCGGTGGGAACTAGAAGCCGCTCCCTACTATAAATAGCCTTCGAGTTCGCTCTCGAGCCACGCTCTCGGCCTCCAACGGCGATGGGAGTAGCTAAAAGGGGGTAGCCGTCCATGGGCGCCGACGCGGTCACGTTTTCATTAGGATTTTTTTATCGCCAAGACGATCCTTCTAATTTCGCGTTTCTTCCTTTTTTTTTCCTTCCCGGTTTCGCACGGCCACGCATGTTCCCATGGTGCAAGTTTTCGTGGGGGCTCGCCCAGGCAAAAAAAAAAAACTACCCGTCCGACGAATCGAATAGGTCATGATCATGTCACTTTTTTCGCACCGTCAACCACTTCTTTAGCACCGGTAATGGCATCTTCTCGCCTCCGAATAGTTGTTGGTGGCGGCACAGGGACGCTTAAATAGCTAAATTAGGTAGGGGATGCTGGCTCACCCCTGCTTGCGACTAGAAAGTTCTTAATTGAGACGTCGAGAATGGAGGAGTTTCAAAAACGGTGTGGACGTTGGGATTATATCGGTGAATGCTGGAGTAGGATTGTATTTTATTAATTGTTTATGTAAATAGGGTTAATGTACCTTATTTCGGCTTCTACCCAGTAGTCTCAGGCTTCTCGAAAATAAACAAGAGACACCTACTAAGAACCCTCCTATTCATTTGAATGAGCACAATGGTCAGCCTATTCCTCACTTCCAATGTATTGCTTCATGTCCTCATGTAAAAGGTTTATAAAATAGTGTATTAATAATAACGACGCTTACAATGGCTGATTACTGGAACAATTACTCCACATATTTTTGTTTATCGAGGTTATTATGTGGTTTGTAGTTTAATTAAACGTTCGTGAGCGTTAGTCTCCCTTCTTCTTCTTCTTTTTAGGGCTACTGTCTTATTGAGCTTGATAATCCTTTCGAATAGTTGAAACTGAATATTTTCAACTACATTTTAAAATAATATATCTTTCCCATTTTTGTTCGTTAAATAGTTCGACGCGAACATTGTTGAAGCGTTTAAAAAATTTCTCCTCCCCCATTCAGGATAAAATTCTATCGGCGCCCATGCAAGTCATGACTTTGTACGCACGACAGAGCAAGGGGGTTGGGGGAGGGGTGAACGTTGGAATTTTTATGGAAGAAAAAAAAGCTCCGCGTCTGCGACCAATCGGAAGGGCAGTCTCTCGGAGCCCGAGGATGGTCGCTGAAGAGCACGATAAATGCACATAATTTAAAAAAAATGTTTTTAATTCTCGCATCGCAGAGAAATGTAGTTCTAGGAATTTTTGTGAAACTGTTAAACACTTATCTACCCTCTGATATCGGTGTTTTTTTTTTAAATCAACTAAATTAAATAACTTTTTTGGAGGGTAGTTAGCGGTTTCACCGAAATTTTTTCTCGGAAAAATATTCATGTTAGGTGGTAACAATTATTGTCTCAAGTGTAGTTTGGGTTATGGGTTTCAACAACGCGTTTAGTTGTTTCTATAAACTAATCGACATGTTTTATCGATATCCTTATACTTTTGAATTTTATAATTACATATGAAAAAGAGCATTTCTCAAAGAATTTGGTTCAGCCAATGAATACAATAAATCCAGAAGATTAAAGGAGAAGAGATGAACCAAAGCAAATACAATGACAGGATCAAAGGAAACGAAACATAAAACAAGATAATATAGCATAACCGAAGGAAGTAAAGTCGGCAAGTGAAAGAAGATACAGTGAAAGTCTGAAAGGGGATACAGTTGGGAAATTGAAGAAGATAAGGCGAAGAAGATGAGGACCCCCCCCCCCCCCGTTCGCCACGCCAATTTTACATGCTGCACTCTGGGCGCCGAATTTTCACAACTTATAAAAAAAAATATTATAGAAATAATCATTCGAGAAATTGTAACGCCAGTCAATGGATGGCCACCGTGATGTTAATCAACGTGTTAAATAAGGAGAACAAAGAAAATGATATCAAAAGGAAAAGAAACAAAATTACAGAAAAATAGAGGAATTACGATAAAGGAATCGTAAGCAACAAAAATAGTAAGTGAATGAAACTGTGACATTTAAACGATTTATGCTATTCGAAAGCAAGTATGAAATGGTGGAGTACTTAAATTGATATACCAAATCTACTTAAATCTATTTAATCCGAAACCTGTCCACCTCAAATTAAGATCTTACAAGTATCTCTAAAGATAAAATAAAATATTACTTGATATCCTTACCCCCACCACTGTTCGTCGCGCTCTAGCCACACCCCTAGAGTCTTCTCAGCCAGTTGCAGCCGCGCAAACTATCCTGCTACCTTCTGCTTGAGATTCTGTGCAAACAATAAATAGAGGAGTATACGAATGCGTGTTCGATTAGCGTCAATTAAGATACGCCGTTCGTCAGGCTATTGAATCTCAATCAACTTGACTGGTAATCGGTTAAACCAATTGGCGTCTTATTGGTTTAATATTTGTTACTGTTCTCTACGATGTTGTCGGCGATGCTATTTACGCTAATCGTTTACCGTCCGATCGGAATTGCGCGGAAAATCATCGAGAGATTTTGTAATGTTACGACGATGGACACTTGACGTAGATTAATCACCGGGAAAATCGCAATTGCCTTTGACATATCGTCTGATTATCTTTTATCATTTAAGAATCGATTATCTCCACGTGGACAACCACAATTAGATGAAATCAATTGCATTCATTATCCTGCAGTCTACTATATTTACTATATTTACATTTTATATCGTTGTACACGAGGAGGAAGTTTTATTCTATTGACCGTATAAATTATTATTATTGTCAGACCTCAAGGTTAGGACAGTTTATAGTTTAATCTTGTTCCTGATTTTTTTCTTTCACAATTACTGAAATTATAAAAATGTTTTTATTAGTACTGTATGTTACTATTATACGTTGTTATTAAACTGGGGATTTTATGCATATTTTAAAAAATTAATACGGGGAAACACAAAGCTGTGACGACATTAGAAAACTTGAAGAGTATTGTTACATTATTCTTGACCTGTCGAGCTAATTAGACGAGAAAGTTTGTTTTTATTTCATCTCTGTTTCTTGAAATTTACTTAGAAAATGTTTATTTTGCATAAAAGTCCGCAGTCTGGTTATCGTAATAAATAGTTTTTGTCGGGCGTTGTCCTTTCCAATATTCCCGCTGGTTCGTAGGAAGTTGCACAAAGATCCCTTGTTCAAGGATCTTTCCCCAAAACTGGTGTCGCCTTTTCGAGTGTGGGCCTGCAACGCGTCAATTGTCATTGAACGGTGTACGGCTGGTCTGTTTTCCCGTTTCGAAATACAACACTTGACACTTAGCCGTGCCCAAGTGCCTAACGAATTTTAAGGGCCAAGGATGCCGATAAATAACTCAAAAATGACTGTGTCCCACTCGATCCTAGCACAGACCCAGACACGATGACAATTCTAGAAACAGATTACGGTTTTAAAACTGAAAAGACAGAAGAATTTAATTGTTAATTGTTAATTTATAAATACCGCAGAATAAAACAGATAAAGTATTCACCCTGAGGAACGTGAGACGGTTAATCGAGAATAAATACTTTTATTAGTCTTTTAACACGTTGACTGCCATGTCATCCATATATGGGTGACGCAATTATTTGTTCAGGCTTTAAAATTAATTTTTACGTTAATATATTCATTGTACCAAACTTGATTAGGATCTGTAAAATGCAAGAAAGTTGGAGAACCACACAATATCATACGTTTAATTTTTTCAATTTCTATTTTATCAAATAACTTACTTTGATTTCGTGGAATTTTTGAGCTTTCTTGTTTGGCGTTCAAAGTGTTAAACGCGTGGATCAAAGTGGACCCAGGCGTAGTCAGCCTAGAAACGATTGCCTCAAACTCTCATCTATTCTATTCTTTCATCGTAGATTCTCGTAAACTTTGACACGAGTCTGGTGACGCCTCGATGCAATCAATTAAGCTGCAACAAGCATTGTCGATTCGCCGGCGCGAAATTGCTTTAGAACGCGATTGCGTGTCCGCGGATTATTTTTGTATCACGCTCGCCGCGATTCGACGCTCGGGTAAGACGTTTCGAGAATTTGTTCGGAGACCCGCGGACGTTTATAGACGAGGAATAGTTGCGGCTCTAACTAAACGCATAGAAGAACAAAATACGCTTGCGGGAACTATTTCCTCTTCTCCAACGGAAGACAAAAATTTAAATACGTTCACGTATTCATAAAAGTCTTACTTGAAACAGACCTTGATAGATTCACAGTTACGATCAGCATTGAATAATGCTTATTTAAAACATGTACGCGGGATGAAGGTGTATTTGGTCGATGAAACGGGATACAATTGAAAAAATGACGGCAACTAACAATTTAGAACAGAAAAAGTGGACATTCGAGCTGTTTTAATATTCTAGACAGTGAACGTGTTAATTCTTAGCACTCGAATGGCGACTGTAAGGCGCCACTAAAAATTGCTGTATCATTATTCAAAATATTTTTTACATCATTAAATTTGTATTTAATAAATTACTAAATATTTCAGTACTCTACGAGTAAATTGCACCATTTTCGTATGTACATGAAAAAATGTATATAGAAGTGAAATATTCTATGTCGGAAGAAATGTTTCGTTTCAGTGTTAGGCTAGCTTCCAGTGCAAAGGATTAAATTAGTGAAAAAATTCTTCGGTCTCGAAAGTATGTGCAGACAAAATATTGCAAACAATTATTTTGCGCTCCGTATGACGAATCCTCTGTCGCGAGGATGTTCCAATCGAGAAAACGAAACTTGTACGCACTTTTATTACACCGACTCGGAGGAGGAAAGAGAACGAAAGAGGGAGCAACGAGAAACGAAAAAGGAGATAAAGAAACGCGAAGTATCGCAAGGATCGCGGTAGGAACGATAAAGTTACGATTTGCGGGGCAATCAATGCGCGGAACCGGTCGACAGTCCGCGGGCATCATGATTTTCGAATCAATTTGCGCTTGCTGGGAAATGCACCTGTATGCACATATCGGCGTCTCCCTTTCACGGCTCGCCGCGAATGTGAACTCATGTGAACGTGTGCGCGCGAGCGCGCTATTTATAGATAAGCGCAAAGCTGATTATTTCTTTCACGGATACCCGTTGGTCCGACTTTGCTACCACTCGGGACGCTTGTTATGGCAGAACCGTATCCCATGGGAATAGTGATGGTCCGTAAAAGAAGAGGGATGGAATAGGTGATAATTGTCTAAGGGGGGACACGGGTGGAGGGTGGTACGCGAAGAATCTCCGTCGTTAAAGCCACTGTTTTGTCCATTAACCCTTCGTTTGAAACTAACGAGATTGACCCTGAATGGAGAAATCGGTCGAAATTTAATCAGTATTAACAATACAACTCTATTAGGATTACGAGAACGCACGTGTCGCTACGAGAAGAATGTCGGCAACGTCTTGCTACAAGGCAAATAAAAATTAATTTAACCGGAGCTTCTAGTTCAGAGCCGTTCTATTGGTCTCAAATAGAAAAATGGAATGGCATTTTAATTGGTATGGATGTAGTTATGTGATGAGTCAAAATAAATAAAATATCTCGTTATTTAACAAAATGGCTTTCAAAATGGTTTTTTTCACATTTGGCATCACTACAGGTTCAAATAAAAAAGTTCTGAAAAGTACCATTTTTATTTTCTCATGTAATTGTTTGATCCAATTAAAAAAAAAAAGTTATACTGATTTAAAGGGCGTTCGAATACTTTCGTGAGCCTGTGTATATGTCGCCAAGGTCTGGATGATAAAATTCGTGGAATTATCCCCACTATCGCGGGGTATATCCCTTGAGGGGCCACAAAGCTCGAGAGGCCTCGGACACCGAGGAGTGTAAACATAAGGGTCGATGCATACCTCAGAGGCCTCGAGTATGTCACCTAGACCATACGCGACGCTGGAAAGACCCTTGTTGTCGACATATCGAGAGTTCACTGTAGTTTTAGTCAAATTGGCCAGGACAAGGTTGCGCATGAAAAGCTTACAAGGAAGTTGTGTTGTAAATGATGGCACGCTTTACGCCCTAAAAGATCGCATGCTCAAAAATACCGTTCGCTAGCAAACAATAAAATTCTGTAACATTGTAAACAGTGCATAAAAGGTAAACAAGCAAACCATGAATGAACAGTGTTTACGTTTCGCAAGGAATACATTAGGAACTACTTTGAAATGCGGAACGTAAATTACGCGTTTTCCTCGTGACGTAAATCTGCACGGAGACTGCATTTCGAGACACGCGGATCGTTTAATCAGCTCTAATACAAACAATTGTCGGCTTAAACTGATCATCACGGGACGAGGAGTTCTGGTCGTTGTGGAGGGTTGAACGGGTCGGTGAAGAGTAGAAGAACGGGGATGGGAGAGGATAAAGAAGCTAAAAGAAGTACAACAGAAGCATGAAGAGATCGCAACATTCCAGCAATCCAGCAACAGTTCCCCAGGAATTTCAAGTTTTTTAGCTTGTTTTTTCGAGAGAAGGGAGCCGGGGTATGTCGATGGTCGTAATAACTGTCCGCACCACTCCAATCGCTAGAATGTGGGTTACAAGAGTGAGATTGTAACTACTTGTATTATACTGTGAACGCAATTTATCTAACAATTTCCAACAGAAAGCTGCGTTTTCGAAATAATTCTAAAACAGGAAATTCGAAGTCGATTATTTTCATCCGTACGACAATTTCCTGTAAGACTTGGAAGCCTATTAATCCTAAAATTTTCTATACGCTTTTCGCTGATGCGTTGCAGAATAATTGCAAATTATGTTTAGATTCTTTTGTACGTTTGGATTTTCTAGCCCCACCCGATACTTCGAATTACCTCAGTAAAATTTGTACGGAATTATTAGGAAGACTCTAATATGACAGGAAACAGTATACCATTTGTTAACAACAGTGTACTGTTAACAACAGAATAGAGTCGAACCCGATATTGCAGTCTAATAGGTGAAATTTGTGAAGATTATCAAATATCACGATCGGTATGAAAATATTTCAAGGTCTTCGCATAATTCCCGAAGAATTGGGCCATCTATCGTGCTCCGATCATAGTCGCTTAATATAGAATTATCCGTTTCTTTCGAATATCAGACGTCTGTCCGATTCGTCCCGGGGAAAAGTATTATAGTGCTTAATACGGTGGGGCATGGTATCGAACACGTTTCATTCGTGCCCGTTAATGTTTTTCCTCGAACGAACCTGTTGGAAATTACATCTCTTCGACCTCCTTTGTACTCGTCCTTCAAACACATGGAGGAGGGACGATGGGAGGATAGAGAGGGAAGCAGAGTATCGTGGATGAGTCGAGAATTGTAATTTACAAGATCTCCTCGTCCTCCTTGTTTTTCCACGCATGAATAATTTACAGTCTCTTCCACTTTCGCGATCGATTTACTTGTTTTCCGCGGGATCGTGTGTCCTTTCAAGTTCGAGTTGCTTCGTTCGAGGGAACACAGCTCTCCCCTCTCTTCTCGGAAACAGAAATTCTAGATCATCCAAAAATATTTTTCATTACTTCAAGTTTCACGGGATCCTGTATCCTTTTAGGATCGAACTGCTTCGTACAATAGATTCTATGGATCTAAGTCCAAGTGAGCTCTTTTCTTGAAAAGACGAAATTTAATTCATCTAAAAATTGCATTACTTAAAATTTTTCTTATCTATCTTTCCTTATAACGAAGGAATGTATTTCCTTACAACGTTTTCCTTATAACGAAGTCTACCTTTTACAAAAGCAATAAACAATTTTGTTGCAATAACGAGCTCTCCGTGCTTACGTAAACAAATTGTTTGTCGCTAAACAACGTTACGTACTCGAAACAAGTGAATATTCAGTAAAATAAATGCTTCGATAAAGTTTAGCGTTACGTACACGTTATTTAGAACGAGACAGAGACCCCATTTGAGTAGATAAACTTATGCCTAATTTCGTTTTCCATAAATTAGTACCCGTAACATTCATACGCGCACAGTCCGCTTGTCGCTGTTCTCGCTCGCGCGCGTTCGTTTCTTCGCTTTCTTTTGATTTGCCATCGCGAGCGAGGCGCAATTAATCATGGGACACTCTTCTAGCGACGCCAGGATCATGCTCAATTATTCAGACAATAAGATTAATTGCCGTAGGCTCGAATGAAACCTAGTTCTTCCAGCTTTCACTCGCGCGCCCGCGTTCGCGATCCGTAGAACAGCAATCGCGAACCAGAGATGATCCTGATCGTGCTTGGCTGTAAGAGCCCCTATAAATATTCGTAAAGCCCTGTAGATCGTTCTCGAAGAAACGCAGAAGGGTGCCAGGCCCTCGGGCCGCATTCTCTGGAGGTCCTAAACCTTCCGAAACAACCTTAAGACCCAGTTTGAGCACGCGACAGGAGGATGCAGCTCGGCATGCCGCGGCTGCAACCGATCATTATTTATCCTGTCATTGTTGCGCAGATCGTGTGCGCGTTAATCCTTCGAAAAAAGGATAATCAACGACGCCAGTGAGATTTAAAATATCCTTTTCGTTCGGTACACCAGTGCAAAAAACGTTGGACGTTCCTCTCATGATGTGGTAGGTTCTTTATTTTTGTTATTTGCGAGGACGAATTGACTACCAATATGGCTACTACAACAGTCACAACGTTAATGATTATTTAATCTTTACATATTCCGAACCCTGAAACTTGAAGAGTATACTAAACGATAATACGCGAAAAACGATAAAAACGAACGTATAATAAACGAATTAGTAAACATCGTAGATAAAAGAAAGGTAACTTAAATGGTTTCTCGCATATCTGAAAAACAAATCAATAGATTCGAATAGGTTACACGGTCGTTTAAACACAGAGTATTAGAGATAATCCATGCTTTCGATGATCGTGAAAGCGATTAGCAGCGTTTCTTCGAGTCTTCCTGCCCTTTCGGCGTCGCGTCGTTTCCATGTCCGTCGGCCGATCGTTATCGTTAGACGCCGTTATTATTAGACCCGTTAGGATAATCCGTTGAAACGGGGCCCTATCAGCGTGTACAATTAATCGCTCCTGTAATTTTCTTCGCGATCCTTTCGAGACGAGATTATTGCTGGCGCCTGGCGCATTGCACTCCGATGAGATTCCTGAGGACTTTTTCCGCAGAAACGGCGCGACGATACTATATTTAGTGGCGTGCTCATGAAGCCTGTCCATGCGGCTATCCCCATCGGTGAATGAAGAGACTATTAACCGTCTGATGGCCGGGCTGGGTCAATTTTAATTGAACCGACGACGTTTTTGCCATTGAACGTTCCGAAGCGTCCTCGTCCGTTGACTCGTTTCTAAGTCCGCTTTAAAATACGGATAAAACTTTTTACGAGCCCGTTCATTTTTTCAAGCATAAATTGCGTGTCTGTCCATCCCGTTTCTATCATTCCGGATTCATAATACCCAGCTGGACAACTTTTTCAACGTCGTATCAACGTTTTGCCTACATTTTTCTCGCGGTAGTACAACAAGAATACGGAAGAAAATCTGCATACAAGCTGAAGGAAGAAGCTGTCTGTTATGAAAACATTTATTCCGCAAATTTGCACGCACGTTCAAAGAAAACCAATCTAAATCTTGTTTGACGTCGTTATCAGTGCTTTGAGACCATCAGACTTTGCGCTATTTGAATGGCAAGTAAACAGTCAAAGAAGTTAACGTAAAACACGGAAATGTAAATGAGGTATTAATTAATGACAAATCTTGAGAGTATAATGGTTGTTTTTGAGTCGAATGGGTTTGATACATGTTCATCAATGTATTAGTACTTTGTACAGTTAATTTTGGACATGATTACGAATAATATAAAATAAAAAGAAAATGTAGGATGTAGCAATAATGATTTAAATTTGCAAATAGTTATTGTTTATCGTTAGATTAAGCGTCATGTTCTTATTTCGCGAATAAAAAATTGGACTAATACGTTTTCTTCTTAAACGGAATTTCTATTATCAGGTGCGCAAATTAATTCCTGCAAATATTGGACGATTGCAAAAGTTCGTGTCTGATTTTCAGAAATCTGAAGACCTTCAAAAACTACGCAGTTTTTATGAAAAAGCCAGCTTGTAAAACATTGGTAGACAATTGTAGAAATTCTGGTAACTCTAATACTCGATTGAACACATTTATTGTCGTCTCTGGAATACTCAAGTTTTGAACTTATACGAGAATTAACACTTCATCTTCTGAAAACACCTATCAATAGACTTCTTAATGACTGAGCTATATGTGGAGGAAGCTCGATTTCCTTTTAAATAATAATTTCCGAAGAAGTTGTTACACTATAAGTCGCTTTTTATTGACAAAATTCTCAACTGTTGATCTTTGGTTTCAAAAAGACTATATTAGCAAATTTCTGGTAAGTAAAGTGTCAAGTAATAAATGAGCCGTTTAGTACAAAAAAGGTGCAAAAAGTTGATCATCGGATAATTAGGAATTAAGAAGATATTCTATAAAACAGTGAATTAACCCTTTGCACTCGAAGCTATTTTAAACATTTCTTCCGACCTAGAATATTTCCCTTCTATATATTTGTTTTCATGTTATGTAATTTATTAAACACAAACAAATTTAATTTAAATATTTTGAATAATCATACGGCAATTTTTAGTGGTGCCTTACAGTCATCCCAGATAGCACAGAGACGTCTTAAAGACGTCTGTCGATGGACATTCACATGTCTATACACGTCTTGAATGTCCTACGAACGTCTTCCGAACGGCTTCTGAACGTCTCTGGAACGTCTTTGTGAAAAAACTGTACGTCTTAAAGACGTCCCGAAACAGATCCCTAGTAGTACAAAAATATTAGATAGATATGTTTGTCAAATATTGGAAAAATATTTTTTAAGCCACATTTTTTCTTATGAGAAAAATATTGAATCTGAATATTGTATATATGTACAAGAAATATAAATTGAATGTTTAAGTTATAACAAAAAAACTAAATAAATAAAAAAAAATAAATTAAAAGAATGTTTCAAGCATATCCTTTATTGGACATATAATTATATAATTCGAGTACTAAGTGTTAATCCTAAAAACTAAAAGCAAAGTCAAGTCGTATGGTCTAATTTGAAAAAAGTTATTAATTTTCAAAGGGTGTCCGCTTAATTTTGTCCCCGGGTGTAGCTATGGGTTCCATGAAATCGTCGAAAGCATGCGATCCGCGGGGGTTAGGGCAAATCCGATTAACAATTGTGGAAGGGCGAGCAAATAGAGGAAGAAAAGATGAGGTACGGTGGTTGGCGAGTTGCTGGTGAAACGGATGACCGATTCACCCCGTTTGCTGGACCATGGCCAGACGAATCTAGCGCCGGCAGAATCGGTCGATTCGTCAGGGAGCAACAGGTTTGCCGGACACCGAAGGGAAGAAACGCGGCAAGGTGAGGGAGACGAAGAGGAACGGGGCAAAGGTAGAATCTTTGGCCACGACCGAGTCGCCGGTATTCGAGGCACCCGTTTAGGATGACCGTGGTTAGCCGAGGGTAGGAGAACGATGGTGGGAGCCACGCCGATGCTGATGACCGTGACGGAAAACCAGGGGCCAACGACATGAGTCGCACCGTGAACATTTAGCTCTAGAAAGACCGACTCGCGAGATCAAGGGAACAGTGAACGCTGCGAAATTCAACAATTTTCATGAAGATTTTCTAAGTCTTCAGGGGGTATTCTCATTTAGATACGTCAGATAATTTATGAAATAAAAATGGTAAATTATTGGTCAAATGTTTAAAAATGTCGTGCACTTGTTTGGCTGCATTTCAGAATAGCACACTGTAATCTTCGTGCGATTATCTTTATTATTATTTAAATTATTGTATGATTTCAATAGCAGAGCCAGGATATCATAACCCTTAGCACTCGAATGGCGACTGTAAAGCGCCACTAAAAACTGCTGTATCGTTATTGAGAATATTTTCTACATTATTAAAGTCGTTTGTATTGAACAAGTTACTAAACGCTTTAGTGTTGCACGAGTAAATTGCACCATTTTTGTATGTATAATATGAAAAATATATATACAGAGGGGAACTATTCTAGATCGGAAGAAATGTTTCGTTTTGGAGTTAAAATAGAGTGCAAAGGGTTAATAAAAATTACACACATATAAAGTAGAGGTCTCTTTATCTAGTGAACTAAAATTATGTCAATATTGACGATAGATTTTTTTTTATTACTTGAGAAAGTTTCAGTCCTATTGAGTTTCTGCTGCCATTTTGTTAAATACTTTTTTCCTGGAAGCAATGGCCTGGGATTTACCTAAAAGCCCTCGGCTGCAGGACAAATGACTATGGCAGGAGACGCCTGTTAGCACGGAGGGAGCGAGGAAACAAGGGGCAAGCGAGGGGTGGTGAAGGAATAGCCGGCGACAGGGGTTCGGCTTGATGATGGTGGTGGCTGCGGCGCCACTGCCATCGGCGGCGCGGCGTGTCGCCATACACATAGCCGGTCACTATACTTTCTGGTGGCGTGTAGAACACCGGGCACAGAGCAGAACGGTCGCCGGCAGTCGTGCTCGGTCTTTCGTGCGGGTTGCCTCGTCTCGTGTTCAGCCGCCAGCAGTGAGAGAACCATTGACAAGTGTGACAATCGCCCAGGGAACTCGCCGTTCTTCCAGGGAGAGACTCTTTCGTCCATGGGAGCATCCTGATTCCAGTGTCCAGTCGTTCTAGCCTCCGACACCACACCGCAGCTTCTTGGCCATTTGTTTATCAATCGGAGTGGCAGCACGTGACGCTCACGAGTCCAGTGACTCCGTGCCTTCCGGCCCTTCGGCCTCGTGAAGTAAACCGTAACCTTGAGAGCTTGTCGAGCCGTCCATCAGAGACTGCTTTCGGACCACCGAGGGTGAGAATCGCGCTGACCCATGGGTATTTCGGAAATAGAATGTTGGTAGCTGGTATCCGACGCCGGTTTTTCCTCTCGGACGTCGGTAGTCTTTTTTTTTTTCTTGAAACATTTTTGCAGATTTTTGTTTGATTATTTAGACTCCGAGAGAATTAGGCTATTAACCCCTTGCCGTACGCGTTTCTTTACGTCTACAACGATTCGAACTTCTTTGTTCTCGTGTATCATTGTGTTAATATTCACATTGAAATTTAAAGTTTAAGCGATTTACTTTATCAGCTGAGCAGCATTTACCATTTTTAACTGATCTAAATTTTAGGGTTTTTGTGTTCATCATTCCCCATATTACAATCCACTCCACCCCTTGCTGAAAGGCTTTCTCAGTCACTTAGCTATTATAACACCATTAAAAACAGATTCGGTTGCGTTAATGAAATTACAACAAAGTGATAACACGTGACGTTGTCAAGTGCACGTTCGTTTGTACACGTGCATTTTTACAGTACAAAAATGCTTTCATCACGAAACTTTTGTTCCGTTGTTCCGAAAAAACGTTGCGGTGTTCAATAGTAAGTTACAATTAGTCTTGTTTCAACAAATTTTCATTTTTGTAAAGGAATTACAGGATAGTAAAAATAAAGACAATTGTGGACATAAAATAGTAACTGCCACGTGTTTAAATAAATTCGTGGCTTCTACCATTAATCAGTCCGAATCTTATTTTACACAAGAGCCAATAGCTTAGGGACACTTATTGTTCGCTGAAATACTAAACTATTTTAACAAATGAGAAAAAATTTTGAAGACGGGCGAACGAATTTACGTTAAGATCTAATAATTTGCTTAGCCACGTTGCCTTCCACACCAGTGCCCATCAAATTCGCCCAAAAAGAAATGATTAAATGATACAAGAATGGAAAAGACAAAGTTTATCATAACAATGATTTTTTAAACATTATCACACGTCGTAGATACTATTAAAATTTTATTTCCCAATAGATTTTAATAAGAATTGAATTTTAAGCTTGGCAAAAAATTATTTATACACGTTCAATGTGTTAAGATATGAGATTATGAGTAAAACACAGTTGATCAAATTAACACTTTGATCGCCAAACAAGAAAGCTAAAAAATTCCATGAAATCAAAGTAAGTTATTTAATAAAATAGAAATTGAAAAAAATTAAATGTATGATATTGTGTAGTTCTCCAACTTTCTTGCATTTTACAGATGCTAATCAAATTTGGTACAATGAATATATTAACGTAAAAATTCATTGTAAAGCCTGAACAAATAATTCCGTCACCCATATATGAGTGACATGGCAGTCAACGTGTTAAACTGTAAGACAAAAATGGACAAATATAGATAAAACGTTGATAAAACCAGGAATTCAAGTAATACGAGTGTAAATCAAAGCAGAACAGAAACAGAATAAAAACTAACTGAGAGGTTCGAAATCCGAGTTAAAAAACGCCATTCACTAATGATGCTCCCGTGAAGGGCCGCATGTAAGTGGCAAAGATCGTTAAAGCATCGTGTAACACATTCTCCGTTGATTCTTGCCGGTAGAGTCGTAAGCCGCGCGCTGTGAGCGGGCAAAAATCACTCGAGCATTCATTCAGTATACATTGATTATCTTTAAGTATCGGCGAGAGGCTCGGGCTGTTTGTCGGTTGCATTACCGAGCTACTCATATGTGCTCGAATCGTGTTCCTGTAAATTGTCGTGCTGAACAGCCCGGGAGATTTACAACGCACGACTCTCGAGAGCACGTTGACTGCTATATGGATCTTACACGATCGCCGGAGCCACTTGTGGCCGCATCGGATCGCGATTTATTTATTGCGTTACACACACCTACCGGGCAATACCACGTGGCATTTACGAGTATTTACAACAGCGCTATACCACATAAGCTCGTCGGATTACGGATCTTCCCCCACTCCGCCGCATCATTCTGCGCCAATTAAATACACCCACCAGATAATTCCATGCCGGTCGTACGTTGCCGGCTTACGGGCGACGCGGCAAACATCATTTGTGCTGTACTTACACCGTAGAGGGTGAACCCTTCACAGAGTTACTGTAGCTGCGTTATTATACTTGTATACGGTGTCGCATAATTCTTCAAGCACAAACAAAAGAGTGTATCGTGAGAAAAATAAAAATACTCATCGAGCTGTTCATCTTCAACTTTTTTGCGGTTCGTTAATCTAATTCCTAAAATTTCAAATAAATCGTTTAGGAATTTACATAAAATATTAATGTTGGATTCTCTGTACAGAAAGACAAATCATATTTCGAATAATGTTTTCTTGCAATTGTTCTTTAATCTTCCTAGGAATTTGTTCAATTATTCGTACTAGAATTTATTTAGCCCCTTGTTATTTATTCGATAATATGGCCGTGCGAGATCTAGTAGATAGATAAAACTTCAGGAATTCCGACGGCCATGGATTATTAAAATGTCTTGCGGTGGAGAAACGAATTTCGTAAAATGTTCGTGGGCATACATGACACGTGCGTTATTGACACAAGACTACGGCAGCCTTGACTCGTTTGAGGATAGCTTGTTAACTAATTTTGGTAACGCACACCAGCGCACGACACGTTCGTACACAGAAGACCATCGCCGTCGAAAGAAACTTATTTAGTTCCATCACTGGTTAATTATACTAGTAAAACAAAGATAGTGCAGGATTATTGGAAAGCTTTATTTGTAATTATGAATATTCTTTATCACTGAACATTAAGTGGAATTAATACTGAAGTAAGCTGACGAAGGCCAAATTTCCGATGCGTGAAACGTTGAAATCGAAAGTGATCTTCAAGGCTGTAGCCAACTAAGATCTTTTGCGAGCGTTGACATCGTTGGGACTAACGGAATCAGAGAATCGATAGATCGCTGCCTGTCGTTTCTCAACCTGTAAAACCGCGAGTACTTTCTTCAGGAAGTACAGACGAAATTGTGTAATAGCTGCACAGCGTTCGACACTGTCCTGGAAATGAATTTCGTATCTTTATTATTTTTAATTAAAAGTTGAATCGCAAACTTGCGGATCGCTTTTGAAATTGGTTTCGTTTACCGGGGAAACGTGTATTTATTCATTTATTTATAATTCAAAAAAGTAATTTCGAGTAAAATTTCATGATTTCCTGCGATGATTGTCGTAGTTGAAAAGTAATTTGTTACAAACACGAGTGATGTAAGTTATCATATTTTTAAATTTGGTTTCGTAGCGACGTGCATCTAGTTTGAAAGAAATATCGTTTTACTGACAATGAGACGACAATCATGAGAATAATGTTTCCACCGCATAATCTAGTAATAAGATATGAATAACAAAGAACGAAAACAAGGAAAAATAAACTGAAGTTGAAGTAGAAAATTGCAGGCCAAGATTCAACTGCTAACTAGAGTATTTTTTAGACCAATTAAAGCATTATACTTTCAAATGACCTATTTTGTGGTTTCAATAGTTATCTGGAATTTATAATTTTACAATCGCATTGACTACTCCTTTATGTGACATACTTTCGGCCTATTCTTTTTATCTCATTATTATTGACATTCTGAGATGTTAAGTACGTTGATAATGGAGTAAAGAGCTATTTCTCATAGCAGACCATCTACCCTTCAGGTAATAAATAGTTAAAATATTAGAATTTTTTTTCATACATTACTCTATTTTTAATTTACAAATTTTCATGTGTCTGTTGTATCAAGTCGGTCACATTTTTTTTGACAAAAATAATCAGGGTTCTAGAAAAAATTATCCAATAAGGCTGAACTGAACTTTAATGTGGCAACTACGGTATGTATATCGTTCTCGAAAAGTTCAATATTGCCAAGTGCACGTAAATGCATAAAAAAGGAAATATTGATCGTCACGTTTGTAAACGCAAACGTTTAAAAGCCGTCTGCTCCGACATTTAAATGTGCTTTTACTAACGCTTTAGTAATTGCTGTCGAGTATAGTCCTTTTCACCAGAAGACCCTTCCGCATTGCCCATTCCGTGGGTAAATATTTTAAGAACAGTATCTCTATTCATTAAGAAAGCGGTAAGACGCTCTTTCTAAACACTATGGCAGTGGACAGACTGCACGATAGCTATCCACTATCTTCAATTTCTCATAAAAATAAGCCGTCGATATGCAATGTTAATCAATTAATATGTAATATACAACTAAATTGATCGGCACTGAACGACAATTGTTCACCCACTACGATTTACAACTGTTCGAATTTTGCTGATTATCATCAAATTTGTTTGTTAAATTTGATTCTTATCGAGTTGCAAATTGCGAATATTCATCGTTCCAAAATAAGACCACTTTCAATTCACTTTGTCTTGTTCCGTTTGCTGAAACATGAACGCGGAATCTCTGCCATATACGACGCGATTCGGTTTCTTTGGAACGGGTAAAAGTGATCGTGTTGTGCACCAAGTTCGTTTACATTATTAATGATTCGATAACACACGCGCAATGACGCAATACTTGTCGCGGTGCGTAACACACGCGTCGCAAATCCCCATTCAACGAAATGGATTCTGTACCGGTGATCTTCGACACGGAAAACGGCAACTTTTTGCTATGTGTCTGGAGTAAACGTTCCGACTATACTAATTTTTATGATCGTTCGCACCAAAAGTGACCAGTATGTATTGCCCATTTACCAACCGTGAATATTCTATTCTAACGAAGGTATCTTCATAAAATAATCGTAAACTGCAAAATTTGGTAGCGGTCATTCGACCGGCGATGGTAGGTTTGGCGTTAATAAGAATTCTCTGGGACCTAGTCGCTTTCAAAATCAAATTCAAGCGACAACTAGACAAGGAATGCAGTACTCAATCGACCCGGAAGGATATGCAATTAAAACCAGTTTTCTAAATTTCAGGCTGATCGTGAGAAATCCGTCAACACCAGATTTGGAGCCGGAACAACCCAAGATCACCGCACCTAAACCCCCGATCAGCTCAAGGAATTTTTCAACAAGCCTATTGCGATTCTTCAGAGGTAGTTGGATCCCGGAGCTCTGAGTTTCGAATGAATTGGACCTAAAAAAAAAAATAAACTGCATTTCGGAGCGCAGTCCCGAGACTAAACTCTAGCCTCATTTCACCAAACATGATGTAAACCGAAGGATCTGATCATTTTAAAAATAATAATCCCCGCGAGAGTAGCTCCGGCGAATCGGAACAGGAAAATTCGAGAATACAGCGACGCAGAGAGAATATTTTTATTGACAAGAGGAACGGGTAGGGGATTCCTCAAATTTGACGCTGGTAGGGTTGCGATCGTTCGAGGATAGGATAGGACCGAGGATCTACTCGCGGCGCGAAATAATTATCACCATCGAGACGGATCCGTCGAGAGAAAGGAATCACTTGATCTGTGTATCCCCGAGCGAGCGGACCACGGGGACCAGAAGACGTAGACGTAGAAGGATCCGAGGTATCAAGGAAAAATGGCGTACGACGACGTTATACTGCGGATGGGCGAGTTCGGCCGGTACCAGCGAAGAATTTATCTTCTGCTCTGTCTTCCGGCGATATCCTGCGCGTTCCACAAGATGGGCGGCGTCTTCCTCAGCGCGAAGATGAACAGCAGGTAGCTGTCATTATCACGTTTATCTTTCTTGAACGTTTGTTAGATCGTTCAGAAAGTTCTGCGAATTTTTTTTTTTTTTGTCAAAAAGAAAAACTTGTGCATCTTGCCCAATTGGTTTGACCCTTTGGATGACCCGTTCACAACTGCTGGGAATAATTTAACCCTCCGTCTTCGTTAAAAAAGTATTCAAATGAAAAATACATATCCTCAATATTTAAGGTATAATTTTTGTTTTACGTCTTGATATCTCGCTACTTTGTCAAGATATTTCCTGATCAAATAAATTTCACCCCTAAAACTGTATTATAGCACGCTCCAGGCCTATTAGGGCTTTTAGACAAATAGTCCGAAGAGTTATCTTAGGACCATCGCGAGATAAAAATGTCTTCTACGTGAGTTATATTTTTTTGTGATCCGCACTGTGTAGCACTAATAACATTCAAAGATTAATTCTTATTTGACTGCGATTCAATATTTTATTCGTCCCTAACTATTCTATACAAGGTTATTCTGTATCAATACATAAAATACAGTTTTATATCCCCATTAAAAGCACGACGGTCTCTATAAAACTATATACTTTTCCCACGCGTTGAAGATAATTAAAACGATAAGAAAAGAGAGAGGAAGCAATTTAATTAGTGAGCGAAAACAATAGACGGATCTTTTTTCAAGATATCGAAGCGTGTGCCGGTAATAGAATACACCTGTACGGACTGATACACTGTGTGGATCGAAAAGAAAATATTTTGCACGCCAAAACATGCTAATTGTCTGTATTAACGTTTTTACAGGTCTGCAAATTTTTTCTCTCGCGTTCCCAAGGTCTGATTTCGAAAGAGTTTTGATTCTGAATTGCCTACATAATCCCGTCGGGAGTTTATAAATAGAATTTACCGATTAATTAGGATCCGATCTTGCTAACATTTTAATGTAAAATAATTTTATTGGTTATTGGAAAAAAATTGACACTTAACTCTTTGCACTCGAAAATTTTTTTCAGTTCGTCTATCTGCAACTCGAACGTATTTATTTGCTTATTATTCAGGGAAATAATTGTTTCAGCAGAATTTAGCATGGAATTTTATTGCCACAGATTTTATGAAACAATAGTTTTAAATCTTGTGAGTAGCACAATTGCTGAGAATTTAAAACAGAGTGTAGAGATAAAAGGAGATAATAATACGCATTGCATAGTGTGGTGTATTAAAGAACGAACTATTTTGCTTTTAGATGCGTGCTGCCGCATGAGAACGTGGACAACGCCACATACTCGTTACCCCAAAGCGTGATAAACGCGAGCTATCCATGGGACGACGAGCTGAAAGAATGGTCACAGTGTTATAGATACAACGTTCCTAGTATTTTTAATGAAACTACGATCGACAGGTATGACGACACCGGCGATGATTTCTTCCAAGAACCCTTCTCCCCGTATGGTCTGAAGAAATGCCAGGGATATGTCTACAACAGAAGCATGTACAAAAGTACCACCACTTCTGAGGTACACACTAATTTCAGTTTTTCTATGTATCCAACTCATTACTAATCTGTTAATCAAGTCCTAATTGATTACATTGTGCCACAACTGTGCCTTAAGAAAAATGTATGGCTCGATAGTCGAAACTTGTTCGTTGTTACCCCTCCCCCCCCATGCTAGAAATACATATGATAAGCGAGTGAGTTAAGAAATTAGTTTGTTTTCCTTGGTCCTCGTTGATTATGATTATAACTAGCAAACGCACCAAGATACTCTTTGGTACCCCTTCACCTTTTCACGAAGCATATAGTGTAGCTATGCCATAACTATGAGGAGAAAATGAAGAGACTGTGCTTTAATGTAACCGTTTGTTTGTGTTGCTTCTTTTCAGTGGAACTTAGTTTGCGACAGGGCATGGTTGAAAGCTACGGGGGATTCTTTGTTCATGGTAGGAGTCATGCTTGGCTCGATGATTTTCGGTGGTTTGTCCGATAAATATGGGCGTAGACCAATTTTCTTCCTGTCTTTAGTCATACAGCTGGTCGGCGGTATACTAGTCGCGGTTGCACCCGAGTTTATATCCTACGTTATCTTCAGGTTAATAGTCGGCTCGACCACCAGTGGGGTCTTTCTAGTCGCCTATGTCATTGGTAAATAGTTCTACGAAATCAGTCTTTTCATGCAGCGTGTCGTTTCTCCTTGTAATCTAACGCTCGCACGACCGTCGGCGAGTCTTTTTAGACCCAGCAATCACAGCCTTGCTGCCTACGTTTTTCTATGATTTTTAACAATAACGTAACTTTTTGTATCCCTACGGAAGATTTTCATTATCCGGTAACATTGTACACTAATTCTATCCAACGTGAAAGTGATTTTAGAAACGACGCTACTCGTGAAATGGGTTGACGGAAAAGACGATTCTATAGTTTTGTTAAATATCGTTTCACTATTATGAGGAGGCTATAATGGACGGACAATGTTAATTTTAGCCTTGGAAATGGTGGGCCCAAAGAAGCGTTCAGTAGCCGGAGTTGGTTGTCAATTGTTCTTCACGACTGGATACATACTCACTGCTGGATTCGCATACTTCATAACCGATTGGAGAATGTTGCAATTCGCTATCACCGTGCCAAGTATTGCGTTCCTTCTTTATTGGTGGTAAGAATAACATTATTTTTCTATTACCACGTTTTCTTAGTCAACTGTTTGCTGATTATGACGATCTTGTAGGTTTATTCCCGAATCTGCGCGTTGGCTGATAACAACAGGTCGCGTGCAGGAAGCGAAGGAACTTCTCCAACGAGCCTCTTTAGAGAACGGAGTGGAGATGCCAAGCGAGAAGCTGGAACAACTTCTTCTTACCAACAGCGAAGACAGCGCGCCAGATTACAGGAAACCGTCGCTGTTCGATCTGTTCCGATATCCAAATTTGAGGCGGAAAAGCATTTTATTGTTCTTCAATTGGTAAAGATCCTTTTGTAATTTCTCGAAACCATTTACACTTTCGATCAATGAAGTTGATCTCCCAAGATCAGCAAAGAATGCTGTCTTCACTATACAGGTCTTCACTCAGTATAGTCTTTCACTGTCTTTCTATGTCGCATATTTCTTGTACTGGAAAATGAAAACAAGCAACAATAATCATGCTTTTACTATGTTAGTGACGATGCATACTATATGTATGCATATTTGTATATGTATGTATAGTTAGTATGCTATACGTCCAATAAGAATAGACCATCAATTTAAACGAATCTTTCAAAATGTCCTGATCAACTGTTAATTTGTATGTATATCACTTTCCAGGCTTGTAAATAGCGGTACCTACTACGGGCTCTCCTGGCATGTAACCAACCTCGGTGGTAACGACCATATTAATTTCCTCATTTCTGGGTTAGTGGAAATACCTGCGTACACGTTTCTAATTTTTACCTTGAATCGTTGGGGCAGGAAGATTATCTTATGCAGCTGCATGGTAATATCCGGAGTGGCGCTACTCGCTATCTTGTTTGTACCTGCTGGTTAGTTAGATAAACAATTTTTTACATTCTTCAATTTTTGTTGTATAAATATTTTTGTGAAAACGCTTGTTTTTTTTAGATGCCCAGTGGCTCGTTGTGTGCCTCGCTATGATCGGAAAACTCACCATCACGTCGTCTTACGGCGCTATTTATGTTTTTACTGCCGAACAATTTCCCACAGTCATTCGGAACGTCGGTCTCGGAGCCAGTTCAACTTTCGCTCGAATCGGTGGTGTAATTGCTCCATATGTCATTCACCTGGTAAATAATTCTATGCTATCATATTGCAAAGATCAAGGTATTTGTAGGACACAGTCGACTGCACTAGTTATACTATCCAGAGCATATTTTGCATTCCAACAACCAATAGATGATGTTTCTAGATATTGTGTGATAAACATACGAATTTGATCAATCTCTCAAAAACTAAGAATGATGAAGAAAAAATAATTTCAAGAAGTCAATGCGAATTACATATTGAATGTCGAGTGACGTGAAACCTATTAAAATTTGTTACACAATATTGTCACGATCATGTATAAATGATTCGAATATCCACTGTTCTGTTTACAGTCTGAAATTTGGATGCCTCTTCCATTTGTTATTTTTGGGACGTGCGTACTATCTGGTGGCATTCTGTCATTGCTCCTTCCGGAAACCCTGAACAAGAAACTTCCAGAGTCTATACAGGATAGCGAATTGTTTGGAAAGTACGTTTTTTAAAAAAATGGTTACTTGTTTTTTTATTATATCGTTATCCCAAATGTTGTCATGACTTTTATAATGAATGTGTTGTTGTAGAAAACCTTCGAAAAAGGAGAAAAACCAGCAACTAGACATAGAGCAATTGAACGACGTGGACGTGATAAAACCATTGAAGCTACAAGAAAACGGTGTTCACGAGAAGCAAAACGGATGACAGTGATCTCCTAGGCGAACGTCGGTTATGCTCAAAACATGTATTTGAACTCCGCCTGACTGCATTCTAGACAGCCTTCCGTGTATACGTATCTCGCGTATATGAATTTTAGCACTGCAAAATTTTACCAACAACTTCCATTGGACCTTACGAGCTGCATGATCAATCAAACACAGGTCGTCTGTGACCGAGAACGAAACACAGGAACGTATGAATCAAGGGACTACTGATATCCTCGTCGAAAGTTTCAGCTTTAAACTAATGAAAGTGAGAAGGTGATGTTTACCTTCTGTTTATACGTACATACAATATTTGTAATTGATAGCACACGAAAAGGAAAACGAATCTGCCAACAAACATATCATTTACTCTGAATTTCTGAATGTTGTTTATGTGTTAAGTGAAATGTAAACTTGTAAAACCTTGCCCGGAACGTGCGTGCGGAAAATGATTATCTTCGTGCGACTAATGCAGATAAAAAATACAAAGACTTTGACATTTTATTGACGATTTTTTGTGTATTATAATACTATGTATCTATTACCTTATTCTCATTCTACAGTAAGACCACATTGAAATTCAAAATTCTTATGGGAATCGATTTTTCGACATGTTTCTAGATATCTCAAGCGCGCTTTAAAAGCTTTTATTTGCAGGGTGTGACAACAATACCTCCCGGATTTTAAAGGTCAACAAAACAGGAACGGCGAATGCAATTCAAAACTTTATTACACAGTCTAAACAGAATATAATTTGTTTTCATGTATTTTTGAATATGATATCTACCATATGACGGCCTTCATTTGCGATACACATTCCCATACTTGGTGCCACGTAAGAAGGAATCTGGCGAAGGACGAATTTAAGACTTTACTGCGCATATGACACTAACGGGACTAGTTATTGGCTAATCCTCTACTCGCGCTCCTACGACCGCACATCTCTGCGTCGAAACGCTAGTTGTTAATAATACCGTGTGTTCGTAGCGTTTAGAAAGATATGGTTTGAAGGATTAAGACGAGACAAATTACAAATTACTTGTCCTGCGGTATATGAATATTCATGACGTAGTGGGTGATTGAGTGGGGAGGCTGAGACTTTACAACAATACTAACCCACAACGACATGCGCGAAACAGGTTCCTTCTTACGTGGCACCAAGTATATTTTCCTGAATTTTTCTAGATTTCTGAACCTTTGCACAGTGAGGATACGAGAGTGCTCAAGCCCACAGTTTTTAGTTAGTTAGTTTAATAAAGAATCAAGTTTTTAGACCAGATTAGGTCCGTAAGCTGATAACACTGTCCAACACCAAAAAAATGTTGCAGTACCTGTGGACAGATTCTTATACACTTTGTCATTCTAAAGCTGAATCCGCAAACAAAATTTCTCTATCACGCAACGTTTTCGACAAATCTGGGTTTTTGTAAAAATGCATAATTTTGATAAAAAATGACGTGTTACGCAAAAACTAAACACGCGAGAAAATCCAAGTTTGAGTCAAAAGATAAAGGAGACTTTCCTCTACATATACATATAGTCAATTATATTTTTATGTACTTCCTAATAGTTGTAGATGGTTGTTAAAGTTTGAAAATGTGCCGACGCGGGTACTTTTTACACTCTATTTTTGTATTTATGTGAAAAATCCTTTATCTAGCAGGAATTTACTATACAGGAATGTTTACTATACAGTGTAATACGTGTTTGCTAATACCAGACAGGAAGTGAGAGTGCTCACGCTCGGGGTTTTAGTTTCTCCACTTTTCCTGCATCATTTTTTTAGCCTGGAACAGAAGCTGCATCATCTTTTTAGCCTGGATCAGAACCTGTATCATCTTTTTAGCCTGGAACAGAAAAATGACACCGACGATAAATATATCTCGTCGGTAAAAAAATGAATTTCCTCTCTGGTATTTAGTAGAAAAATGTTACCGACAGTTCTAGAACGTAGAGGGCGCCATCTAGCGGTGACGCCTGAAAATACAAAGCGGATGGAAAAATATCAACAGTCTATAATAGTTGGCTAACAGTTTGAGCGTTTTGCCGCTACGTGGAATGATGCTGTAGAGAGGCCTGGAAAATGCGGGAAATTTGAAATATTATAAGATAGAATGGATGTCTAATAAATATAAATGACTTCATGATGTAAATATTATTGAAAAATAGCGATTGACAAGAGTAGACAAGGGCAGATCAGATTCCTTCAGAGTTGCTGTCGAGTATTCCTCATCAACTCCATGAACAAGAAGAATGACCTTGCTCTGGAGGCCGTCCGTTCCGGCCGGAGTTCCCAGCCCGAATGACAGACTTACTGCGCTCGCCTAGCTTGCGTTAGGTGCGCAGCGAAACGCAACGAGCCTTCTCCCACCTTCACTAATTTCGGTAGATCTCGATCGCTGTGAGAATTAATTATTGATAGAATGATTTCCAACTGGTTAATATCTACAACAATTCCTCTCGCTGAAAAGTACTTTTCTTTAAACAGAAAAACACGAGTTTCGAAAAATACAATCTTTATTAATTTAATATAGCACAGTACATCAGGTCATTTCAGGAGCTTTTAAACATTATGTACCCCAACATATGTAAAACAAATCCACGTACGTTTGAATATTATTCGCCTGACATTTTTATTACGAGGACGCAATAGGTACGAAAGTATTTCAGCTTTGTTCGCTTTCGTCTATCTGTCGAAGAGATGGCAGCCTTTCCTGACACGATGACACGCTTTCCCTGTCGTTGACAGCTGCGTTCGAGATCCCTTGGCAGGAAAGCAGTGTTAATCAACTTTGTTGTACGCAACTCTTCCTCTTTTGCGTCGCTTCTATCGTGTATATTTGTACAAATGAACTACATGTTTACACAACAAAATATCTACAGACGTTGCCAAAACCCCAGTTAGAGGAAAGTAGCCGAATTTGTACCTGCACCTACTCAATTTACAAATCATGGTCAGTTAGTATGATGGCATTAGGCTACTCTCTCCTACACGTACAATGGAATAACTAATTTTTCTGGTCAGTTTGTTTCTTGTACAACGTTTTCAAATCCGAGATCGAACCCGTTCCGCCATTGGACAAAGGAGGTCGGCCTATCCTCTGCACGGTGTGCTTTTTCACAAAACCGGAAGGACTCTTCTCGTTGGAGATATCTTCTATCGAAGCCTCGTCCTCGGAGGATTTCACCATCCCTTTGCTCCACTTGGACAGCCATTCGCTGGCCTCGGTCTAAACGAAAGCATCAAAGTAGAAAACCGAAATTCTGCCGCACACATCGTAGCTCTCTTTCGAAGATCGATCGATCTTACTTTTTTCCCTTGAGGTTCCGCGGTCGTCTCTTCCTGCTTCGCTTCCTCTTCAGTCTTCTTCAGCTTCTCCAATTCCCTCTGCAACTTCCGCTCCGTTTGATACTTCGCGACCGCCTGCGCCAGTGGTCCTAGCTCGCCTCTCATGGCCGCGTTGAACATCGCCTGATTAAAAAAACTCATTTATTAACATCGCGGGACTTTGAACACATATTCTCTCTGTTCTTGTCCACACGCAAAAAATTGGACAAACCGCTGTCTTCGAAACGTTGCGATTACTCACGTTTCGACGCCTCTTCGAATCGGCATTTCCGATCGGTTCGGTTTCGGTTTGTGGGCCTAGCTCGAGCAATATCTGAAAATCTGCGTGCTCACCGAGACGAAAGCCCACGCCCACTCTCGAGTCGGTGCCTACGAAACAGAACTCGATTAAAAAGAATCAAAGCGCTGTGTTTTGAACTTGAAACGGACATGGAAAGAAGTAGCAGCGTTGCAGACGTCGTGCCTACAAATTTATCGTTTATACAGGATCTTTCGCCTAACTCTAGCATCTAAAATATCTCGCTTGTTCTTTATGATAGAAGAAAATTTCAAAGGAAAACCTCGGCTATCGTATAGCGATAATAAAAACATATCATTCCATTTAAAAAAAATGTCGATGACCTTGAAATCTCAAAGAATATAACCTTGAACAAATTTTCTTGCCTATCATAATATTTGCCCCTCTTAATCAACTAATGCTTTCCTCTGACATTTTTTTCTATCACAAAAAACAAGCGAGATATTTTAGATGCTCGAGCTAGGTGAGACACCTTGTATATTTAACTGTGTAATACCTTCCTTATATTCAATATCAACTAAATAAAGAGCACCATTGGATTAACGTTAAGATCAAAGTGTGCTCGCTCGATTAGCAATTAGTGACCACTGCTTAGGGATCCAATTACTGTGGGGGTACCGATTACTGATATTAACACGTTGATCGTCATGTCACCCAGATGTGGGTGACGGAGTTGTTTGTTCAGGTTTTAAAATGAATTTTTACGTTAATATATTCATTGTACCAAATTTGATTGGGATCTGTAAAATGCAAGAAAGTTGGAAGACTACTCAATATCACACATATAATTATTTTCAATTTTTATTTCTTTAAATAATTTATTTTGATTTCATGGAATTTTTTAGGGTTCTGGTTTGGCACTCAAAGTGTTAATTATACTGATTTTTAAAGCATGGTGAATTAAATAACATATATATAACTGATTGCAATGAAAAAAAATTTAATATCCCTTTTTTAATATTCATTATGCTTTAAAAATAAGTATATGTTCAGTATGCGTACAGCGTTCACAGATTCTGTAGCTGATTCGCGAATCACTTTCTCCAGCCACAGGAAAAGAGCACACACGTCCTGTGTTATCGGTTAACAAAATTATCGGCGTTATCGTGTCCATCGAGCAGAGTATAGGACGGAGTTAAACGAGCAACGGAGTTAAACGCGCGCGCCAGCAGTGAAAGTGGTTCGCGTGTTGGCTTGGCACGAGAACCTCCTGATTAGCCCAGGCGGGGTACCGACTCCCCGCGAGAAAACGGTGTTCGTGAAAACTATGACACGTGGACGTGACGCAATCGCCGTTACCTTTCTTAATCGGCGGAATATTCGAGTAGATCAGCGAGAGAATGGTGGGCAGCTCTTCGGGGATGATCAGGCACGAGGTGTCTGAAACGATTTCGATGTTTCTTTAAATAACTGTTTTCGTTCGTTAAACACCTGCGGCCCGGTCGAAACCGATTAGGCCCGAACTCGGACTCCACTTTCGATTTCGATGCTTTCCGATTCAACGAATCGTCGTCTCTGAGAAACATCGCGTGATGCGTGCAGTGACTCACGTAATTGGTCAAAACTCAAGATTGGATACTCTTTCAAAGGAGATGTGGTCAATTCGGCGACTTGGTCAATTGTCAAATGTACATTTCTATGTGACCAGGATTTTCAAACAGGAAACCAAATTTTTTTTGGTACTGAATTTTTAGGACTTATCGTTAGGTGAGTCAATAAATTCTTTTACAGAGTTAATCCCTTGCACTACTATTTAAAAACTACTGTTTTCCTCAAAGGGTATATATCAACTACAAAAAAAAAAAAAAATAGACTTTTATTTCGATTTAAAGGAAATTAATAACGTTCACATTTATTAGACTCTATTCAGAATCTTCATGACGAGTTTGGCTCGTTATTGTAGGACAAGGGTTTAACTGCTGATCAACAGTGAATAAGTATTTGATTTTGGAAACATAAAGGGATAGAACAATACTGAAAATGTTCATCGGCCAAATAAATTTTTTGATATGCCAAAGGACCCGATCGATGGTTCACTTTTTCATACAGAACAAATTTCCCCAATAACAATGAGAAAACGTTACCGAATGACAAAAATTGGAAGAATTTTTCGAAATTAAGGTACGCTATGTCGTGCCTTTTTTATTTCTCATTCTGTTAATAGACTTGGAAAGTGAGCAGGCAATAATGAAATTCTTTGCGAGATCTCTGTAGATTCAGTCACTCAGAGATGGCCCCTTGCGAGCTAGTCTGAGAGGCGGGAATTTGCATGAGACGCGGCAAAGTGTTGCGAGACACTTGTGAATTTTTTTCTGCAATTCGACTATGATCAAGAAGCGTTGCATCACGGAGGGATTTCGCGTCAAGTAGGCGAAGGACGGTAATATTTATGTACTTACGATCGTAAAGCAGCAGCAGAACGCAAAGCGTTACTAGGACGTCCTTCGTGCTCGACATTATTCTGAGACGTCTTCTCGTGCAGGCTTGATCCTTATTCAGGTCCGGAGGCGTTGCGTCATTCCGTACACCGGTGGATCTTCTACGATTCGAATGGTTAATCGTGGATTTCCCGTCTGGCAGAAAGAGCGCCGATTTCCATCGAAAAGAATCCAAAAGGATGCCGAGGAGAGTAGAAATCGCGAGCAGCCGATAAACTTTCTGTCGCGATCGTCACGTTCGCGTTAGGAGATCGGCGGTTTCTCCTTGAAACCGACTCACGGGCGACGATAGACCGGTCACTTGGATCTATCACGTGTACAAATATAATTTCTCTAAACTCGAAGAAAAGATTCATAAATGGTTGCTATTTTCTTTTCAAAGCACTGCTTATGCTTCCACGTCTCTGGAATAATCGTGGACGATTCAATGACAGTTTCCCCGGAAGAAAAATGCAGGAGAATACAACGACATGCATGTGCAGCTTCTCACCTCGAATCACTCTCTAGGAAGCATGCTAATAAAGACGAGTCTAATGAACATGTCCCCGGGAACTTGTTTATACACCTGGCGTGTCACCGTCGTCGATTAATCAAGCAGACCGTCCACCGATGCTTTCGAGCGCCAATTTTCATTAGACGGAACTAACAGGTGTCGACGGGACCGAGTGGAAATCACGTGTTTCCAGATTCCTGATCGGAGATCGGTTCTGCGGTCATGACCGCGGTCACTTCACTGCCGGACTGTCCGATCGGTTGCACAGTAGGAAACGTTCGAGGGAAACGTGGGTGGCTCGAGGTGGCCGTTATGTGTCGCTATACTTACCTGAAAGTGAAATCCAAAGCTGGCAGGTAACGCGGCGTCGAGCTGGTATACTCCGGCGAACTCCGACGAACTGAGGCTAGAATGCGACCGTGTCCCGCCGGTGCGAGAAAGACACCTCCGGAAAGAAGTTCTCGAGTGAAAGGAGACGTGGTTCGGTGATCGAGGTCACCGAGTCCGAACGACCATCGGGGATGAACTCTCTCTCCTTTTCCTTGTTACGTACGGTGACTTTGCCTCTCTGCGACTCTCTTGCTCCTTTCTTGGAACCACGTGTTCATGTTTGTAGGTGGTCACATGACCAACTAAACGACTCTCCCCTTATGGGAAAGCACCATCGAAAGGAGACCCAGGCAAATTTGGAGGAATCACTTCCAGATTTTCCCATCCCCCTACTTTCAACCAAATTCGACTGTACGAAGGATTCAAGCTTGCCCGTAAGCGGGTTAGTACGAAACTGAAAACGGAGCGACACGCGTCGAGAGATAGGGTTCGTTAGGGGTGTGCGAGAACCCGAAATATCGGGAACCCGATGGTCGGGGCGAGTCGGGTCGGGTCGGGTTCCTGAAAATTTCGAGATTCCCGAAAGAATCGGGTTTTCCGAAAATTTCGATTTTCCTTTGGGAAATCCCGATTATTTCGAGAATCCCGACTTTTTCGGGAATCTCAAAATTTTCAGGTACCTGTCACAAACCCGAAAAAATTTCGTGTTCCCGACCCGAACCGATATTTCGGGTTCTCGCACACCCCTAGGGTTCCATAGTCCCCTTTGATGAAGTTAAAACAGTCGTCTATTAATACCTTTTATGCAGAACGTACGCTAAGTGTTAGTGAAACACATACCACTGCTTGATTTTTTTCATTGTCACTCATTTTTGGGTCAATAGAGTCAATAAAATTACTATATAAGAAACTGAATAATAAAATATTTCTAAACATTATTACGCTTTTCTCTTACTACATGAACTTTTAAAACTTTCAAAAATTAACAATTATTGTTTGGTCCATATTATACATTAAATGAAGTAATAGAAAACTAAATTAAAAATTGAATTTTATTTTTAAATTTCATCTACATCTTCGGAATACTATGTGATACCTATTTTCCAAATTTCATTGAAATCTTACTATTAGATGTGAAGATATTACATGTTTTCTAAAAAGTGCACTTTTTTCATACTTCACTAATTTTCGCACGCTATACGTGTGAGTCAAGCTCATGATGTTACTCGCCGATAGTGTGTTAAGATCATTAAAGAAAAGAAGAAATTTCAACGCTTGCAATTCCTGCGCTTCTTGCAATTGCATCCAAACGATTTTTATTTTACACAAAGATCCGCACCCGTACATCCGCACCTTTATTCTCGTCGATGCACGCGTATTCTTGCGTTCTGCGAATTGTCAGATGCTACGAGTGCGTGAAGATCTTAGTCGATTCGATCGCTTGGATCCTCTCAACCTGAAACAGGCATTACTGTTACCGTGTACAATGCTTCCTGGTGCATCTGAATTGCATTGAATTTTTATATAACGATTGCAAACGCCGTTGATACTCCAACTGCGAGTTGTTCGAGCAGCCTTGAAGAAGCAGATGTCATAATTCTGGACGCCGGCGGACGGTTTTAACGGGAAAAACGGCATTCGTTTGCCGAACAGTATTATCGCATATTCCTCGCAACGGTCCAATCACTTTTTTCACCCGTCACGATTAATTAATAACCTTCGCGCGATTCATCTTCGAATCGACAGTGACAAATGGCCAGGAGGAATTATCGAGCGAAATGTCGTCGACGTTCAGAGTGAAACGCCGTCCGAAGGATAAATTAAACGCGACTCGAACGGTTCTTGGCTGTCGTCGGGAACGAATCTGGATCTTCTTGAGAAATCAACGGCAATTCAAGAGGTATCGTTGACCGACGAGGATCGTTGAGGGTTTCTACGCTTAAGAAAATTCTATCCAAGTCGCGCGGCGTGCCGCTCCGACGAATTTTGATTCCGCGTGCACCGTAATTGGATAAAAGCAAACCCGTGTCCGACAATGAGTCACGTGAACGCCTTTCATAGCGGCCATTCAAAGATCCACCCGGAAAAGGCCGGAAATTATATGTCCGCTCGATCGAGCAACAAAAGTGAAACCGCGCCGCCGATCAGTGTCATTTTCAATGGCAACCAGGAATCTTGGTTTCCTTCCTCGTCTACGGCGAAACCGTTTAATCATGTTTGATCAACCACGTTGGAAACTATGCAATTCATATCACCTTTTCGTAAAAACCTTTTGCCACAAACTTTACCAAAACTAAATGATCAGCTTCTGGCGAGCGATTATACTTAAAGAGCAAACTAGATTGCAGGCTGCACCAAATTCTGTTCAGAACAGTCGTCAGCTAAATTTTTAATATTTCTACCGGTCTACACGATTGCAACCTCTGATTATGGGTCTAATTAGATTATAAAGCTAAATTACTAGCTACTGAACTTCTGGTACAGTATTGCGCCTATAATATATAGCAGGCTAGATTGCAAGCTGCACCAAATTCTGTTCAGAACAGTCGTCAGCTAAATTTTTAATATTTCTACCGGTCTACACGATTGCAAACTCTGATTATAGGTCTAATTAGATTATAAAGCTGAATTACTAGCTGCTGATCTTCTAGTACAGTTGCACCTATAATATATAGCGGGCTAGATTGCAAACTGCACCAAATTCTGTTCAGAACATACACCGGCAAAATTTTTATATTTCTACCGGTCCACGCAATTGCAACCTCTGATTATGGGTCTAATTAGATTATAAAGCTGAATTACTAGCTTCTAAGCTTCTAGTACAGTATTGTTTCAAATTCTGTTCAGAACTGAGACTAGCTTCAACATTTCTCTAATTAAAGCTGAATCACTAGCTTCTAAACATCTGGTAAACGATCGTACTTATAATTCAATTCAGGACTGTCGTCAGGTAAACAGTCTGTGACCACTTTCGAAAATTCAGCTGGTACGTACAAACGTATTTGTCGAAGCACAGCAGTTTCAAGAAACTGAAAAGGCACAGGTGGCAATAACCGCGTCGAGGCAAGTAGAAATGCTTCTCTATAACGACCACGTTGGTACTAACGTTTAGCATGCGTGAGAAAAGGTAGCATCCTGTCCAGCTTGGCGCTTACATAAGTCCTTAACTCGGCTTAGCGAAGTAAAGAGTCAACGTTCGAAGCAGCAACGGCATAGAATGCGTTCCTGCCGCTCGTTCTGGCCGTTGCCGGTTCCCCGAGTCGTAATCCAGATGCTTGAATAGCCGATTGAAAGACAATACTCGGTTATAATAGAAGACGTGCGTGCACCGAAAGCTGATCGCCTCCGTTCCGTACAGCAATCGAAGCTCGAACTGCGTAAACAAATCGCCCGCCGACTCGGCTTTCTTTTTCCGGATACAAACGATCAGGTGAATCATACAGTTTCAACTGTTGGGGATTTCGAGTGTAAGCCGTATATTCTTGGTATTGTTTCCTCAACGTTGAAAAACACCGTGGATCTTCTCGCTCTTGATGAAACCAGCTGCAACGCTTGCGAAACCTTGGGAAAACAATTCCAAAAGAGGATAGCTTATACCCCGAAGGTCTGAATAGTGAAAACAGTATAATACCAGACCGCCATGAGCCTCCAATCTCTCATTTTTGTAATCGCAGTTAATTAAGAGTTAGGGCTCTTTAAGGACTACATGGGACAAATACAGTGAATTCTCGATATACAGTCCGCGACAATACTATAAGACATCACTTAAAATAAAATAATTATATATTGCATGAAAAAATTTCATCGTCTTTCATGCAGAGTGTTATTATTTATTTCTGGGGACGTCGTTCCACGCACTGTTTTCGTTAAAATTTCTATCAACTTGAAACCTACACAAGCTTGCTTCTTGTTAGCTGCGACAAATCTATAAGACAGTTGCTCGCAAACAGTGAAAGTGAAAAGGTCGTCAATGTAATATTCTTGTAAAGTGTCAGTAATTGAAGTAAATAATTTAAGTAAAACCTGAAAAATATTAATCGACTTGCAATATTTGTGTTTACACAAAATGCCACGAGGAAAGAAATTAAATGAAACAGAGATTAAAATTATCAATAATTTGAGAAATGAAAATCATTCAGTGGCAAAAATTTCTGAAATTCTTGGAAGAAGCCGCTGCGTAGTTTATAATTATTTAAAAAATAGTGAAAACTATGGTAAAAATGAATCAAGCAGGCCGTCCAGTGTTGACAACTGCACAAGACAGACGGAATATTTTACGACATGCGTCGAACTTTACATTAACGGCACGACAAATTGCGACAGAAACTGGCGCAAAGACAAGTGTCAGGACAGTACAACGAATAATAAAGGCTTCAAATAATTTAAAAATGTGTAAATTTTTTAAAAGACCGCCGCTAACTAACCGTCATAAAGAAGCCAGATTAGAGTTTGCAGAACAACGCATGCATTGGCGTAAGAAATGGAGGAAAGTAATTTTTTCTGACGAGAAACGGTTTACTTTAGATGACCCTGATAATCTAAATTATTTTCACGATTTGAGAAAAGAGGAATTGACACTGCAAAGGCGACAAATGGGTGGAGGAGGAATAATGATGTGGGCGGCTATAGGATATCATGGAAGAACTGAAATTGAATTTATTTCCACAACAATAAACAGCAGGAAATACATAGATGTTACTGATAAGCAATTGTCAAAACATGCTCAGTCCATAGCCAACCAAAAATACATTTTCCAACAAGACAATGCAGCTGTGCATTCGGCAAAGATAGTACAGGCCTACTTTAGAAGTCAGGAAATAGACATTTTACCATGGCCAGCAAGATCTCCTGATTTAAATACCATTGAAAACCTTTAGGGAAGACTAGCCAGGGAGGTTTATTCTAAAGGAAACTAGTTTAGTACTGTAGAACAATTGAAAAACTGCGTTGAAATGGTATGGAAGAAAAAGAAGCAAAAAACGATTAAAAACTTGTATAAATCTATTCCAAAAAGAATGTTACTGGTCAGAAAAAATAAAGATGGCAACACAAAATATTAATAACCGATAAAAAATAAGCTGTACGTGTTAATTTTTTACAAAAACATTAGTTGGTATATATAACATTAGTTAGTATATTACATAAAACGTAAGTTGGTGTTACTTTTAAATTCTTAGAAATACTAACAAAAACACTGCGTTAAACGACGTCTCCAGAAGTAACTAATAACACTCTGTATGAAAGATGATGAAGTTCTTTCATATAACACATAATTATTTCGTTTTAAGCGATGTCTTATAGTATTGTCGCGGACTGTATGTCAACAACAAGTACACCCCGCGGTAATGGAGATAATTCCGCTACGTTTACCATCCAGGCCTTGGCGAAATATGTGGAGAAATCACTGTATGTATTGTGCTTGATATTATCGGAACCTTTAGACGAAGTCTTCATGATTTTTAATTAATTCAACGAGGTCCAGATTCGGACCGGTAGTCAGGGTTCTGCTACGTCTTTTAGCACCTGCAACCCCAATCTGTATTGTTTAGTATCGCCAGCATTAAGATCGTTATCGCAAGGTACACACGTGCTCGAAGTAATTGTGTACGGCGACGAAAACCGTGTATGTACAGCACTCGCGCGTCAATGGGCTAACAAGCTCTGTTGACAGAGCGAGGACACGCTCCTGATATCGCGGGCACGTTATCACCGGCAACCCGACGACTTCCTCGTCGACAACAGAAAAGTTGGCGAAACCTGTCTCGAGTGGTACAACAACGTGTCCCCAATCCTTAATGTTTCAACTTAGAATTTGATTCACGTCGTCAGCTCGCCCACAAAGAATTATTTGTTTCAGTTAATACATTACTTAGAGCTCTTTTTAATCAAGTACAAATATTTTAGGCACTTCGATAGTGTGGTAAAGTGTCTCTGTAATTACGGAAGGATTGGTTCAATACATTGTTTAACACTTTGATTGCCCAACTAGAAACCTCAAAAATTCCATAAAATCAAAGTAAGTTTTACAATGAAATGAAAATTGAAAAGTATTATATGTATGATATTAAATAGTCCTCCAACTGTCTTCATTTTACAGATCCTAATCAAGTTTAGTACAGTGAATATATTAACGTAAAAGTTTATTTTAAAACCTGGACAAATAATTCCGTCATCCACATATGGGTGACATGGCAGTCAACGTGTTAAAATAAATTCACGAATATTCAATTTTCAATAAATCGGGCTCCCTGGTGATAGAAAATACGTTAAGGTAATGAAAACTTGCTGGGCTCGGAGGACACTATGTACTTTGAGGACTAAAAAAACTGTCGGAAATTTTGGTAATTACCGAACAGTTCTCTACAAGAAGTCCAACAGGTTTACTAGCGATTACGAATCAACCGGGAATGGTTGAGACCACCGGAAACCGAAACGAGTAAGCCGATAAAATGGGGAGTTCCGTTTTATCGGACGCGCCCCCCCCCCCCATAGTTTCGCGTGACGAGAATAAAATCGGAAAGGGATCGAACAATTGGTTTTAGGAACCGTGTGTGTATAATTTTTTCATAGAAAAATGGATCAAAATTGGTACTATTTATTTCTTAAAAAGTAGACGTTTGAGAGATTCTGGAACGCCAGTACCACGGGGGGACACTTTCGAAAGGAAACGTCCAAGCGTTCCTTTTTATAAAAGTTCCGCAGCGTTTTAATCAGAGGCTTTGTGCAAGAGTTTTCGATTGTCGATCGAGTCGCGTACCGCCAGCTACCGGCCAAATAGGCAGAGTCGCGTTGTGGGAAAGGCTGGAGAGGGGCAGTTTAGATAGCGCATTGCTCGTTTCTCGTTCTATGCAGGTCCGCGGCGTTTGTCGTTCACCGGGAGTTGACGATCGCGCACGAAGTCGCTGCGACGCAACGCGCCGCGTACACCTGCGCTCCGCAAACTGCGAACAGCAAAGTTTAAAGGACACGCACGGGCCTCGATCGAAATCGTCCTTCCTAATTCCGTGGACACGGTCAGCTGTTCAGGGACGCGCGAATGTCACCCGACTGGCCATGGGACAGTCTTTTGGCCGAGTGAGTATCCTGCCGCGAAATCCAAAGGATCCGCGGACCGATCCGAAGGCTTCAAGGATCGCGCGAGTGGCGAAGCCGGCGTAACGGTGATCGTGGGAATGATCGATGTCCTCGCGATGACGCTGCCGATCGGACTCGTCGAGGCAATTCGATCCACGATTCGTTCAGTTCAATTCGAACACGGCCATATGCTGTTTCGCGATCGTACCTGCTGCCCGTAACAGGTGTTCTATCCGGTCGAAGGACGACGCGCCGCGAAACACGGAAGAAAAAAGAGCGCGAAGATTCCGTTCGTCTCTCGGTTCGCTTCTCCAAGTGCGTGCACCAATTCTTTCGTTTTTTCTTCTTTTTTTTTGTCCGCCGAGCGGTTATAGCGCGAGGAAAACACGAGTGTCTTATGATTTTATGGCGCATCAACGTGGCTCATTTTACCTGCCCCTATCGCGCGACAGGTGCGCGAGTGACATCAGCCGTTTCCACGGTCACTATGTTGCTCGAACAGTATACGAACAAATTTTAAATTCGGCTTAGTCTGCTGCCCTTTGGACGATCACTCCGAGGCGCGTTAAGAATGTGTTTTCTATATCAGTATTCGAAACGGTTTTCACGATTACTAAATTCTGTGTTCTATAAATTGCTAAAAATTCAACTGTGAGAAATCAGCACGCAAAAAGGATTACTTGGAATGAAAGTGTTCTCGAGAGAAACGTCTTAATTGCGGAATTGAAATAGCGACGATTGCAAACGGTTAAATGGTGCACTTTACACAATTGATAATCGTGTATCGAGAACAGTTCTTTCGCAGCAAAATGGTGCCGCGAACTTTTTATCGTGAGCCGTAACCATGGACACTCGGCCGACCTTAAACAGCGCTGGCGGTGGTAATTAAACGTTGCTGATCAAAGTTTAACACTTCGGGAGTGCCTTTGTAAACGCATTTTCGCGTTGAAGCGCAAAGTGTACCGAGCGCGATTAGGATCGGCAAAATAGAAGAAGGTTGAAAGAGCACTTTCGGTATCGCACATCTTAACTTCTGAATTTTTATTTCCTTAAATAAATTACTTGCAATTTTTTAGGCCACCGACTGGGCACTCGAGGTGTTAAGCTCGGTTTTCAGGTCCCCGTCTTTCGGCTCGATAAAAATTTCCAGTTGATAAAACGTTGAGCGAAGTATACGGTAGCATAATCGTTGATCGCACGCGAGCTTTTTTTGCGTGTTTCCACGAAACGGAAAACAGTTTGTAGACTCTGGCGGAGACGCGTGCCGTCGCGGAAAACTCGATCGGCATTCCCTGTGATCACCGACTATGTCGGGAAAGATCCAAGAAACGGATTCAGCTTTTCAGAGAGAATATACACAGACTCACGAAAGTATTCGAACGCCCTTTAAATCAGTATAACTTTTTTTTAAATTGAATCAAACGATCTAACTTCTTTGAGGAGTTAGAAGAATTGGTTTCCCAAATGATGTGCAAAAAAGATTTTGAAAAAATTGGAATTGGTAAGAATAAACTTTTTTATTTGAACTTGTAGTGAAAATTTAAAATATGCGTTTTGTAGATATATGTTAGTCATATACATGCTGAAAATTTCATTGAAATCGATTAATATACAACGAGCTACAAATAGTTAAAAGTGGTGAAAAGCGTAGATTTTCACGACTTTTGGTCAGTTTCTGCTTAAAATCCTCAGATTCTAACATATTTCGATGCGGGCCATTTTGATCTGCGTCAGCCGATTTCGATGAAATTTTCAGTACGTGTATAACTAACACAGATCTACAAAACGCACATTTTAAATTTTCATTACAGGCTCAACTAAAAAAGTTTTGGAAAATGCCTTTTTTATTTGCTCTTATAATTCCGAGCTTGAACTGAAATTTTTTTAAAATCATTTTTGTACGTCATTTGGTAAGCCAATTCTTTTAATTGCTCAAAGAAGTCAGGTCGTTTGGTACAATTTAAAAAAGTTATACTGTTTTAAAGGGCGTCCGAACACTTTCGTGAGCCAGTGTATGAATTTTTCAAAGATAGATCCGATAGATCTATCGAGACGGCTATTACTGTTCGCGTGAGCGCACCGATAGTAACCTTGAGCGTACCGTGGGTTCCCAGTGAATGGTGCACGATGACTTTCTTGGCCCGTGGGGCCGAATTATCATCATCGTGGTGGTCGCGCTGTCGGTCGTCGCAGGATTGCTGGTGATCGCGTGCTTTCTCACCCCAGGATGTCTTGGCTACGAGTGCATCAGGAAACGCAGTAAGCTGCAATCTTCTTACTGCGTGAATCCGTTCGACGCGATGCTCGCTTTACGAGCTAATTCAACTGCCCTTGCGCTTCGACTATTAAAATTCCGTTCACGCGAACGCGGAAAACGCGGAGCTACATTCGTATCGCGCTTTAGTAACACGCGATTCGCTGTGACGAGAACGTGCCTGCAAACTCTTTAAGTCTGCAGACTGATTAGCTATCCGCCGGGTAGCCTTGAAGTTCTTGAGTAATCGGGCAGTTTATCTGGATTTCGGTATTGAATTAGCGAGATTCATCACCGTAGGCCATAAAAAGAGAATAACGGGGCCTCCAGAACGGATATCTTTTGAAAGCGTAATCGATAAATGCTACCGGTAGAAAATCACGCGGCAATTTTAACACGTTGACTGCCATGTCACCCATAGGAGAGAGTTGCCGAATGCGTACCACTTAATTTCGAAGGCAGTTTATATATTCTTTAGTAGGAATTTGAGCAAAAATTATGTTTTGCATCTATGTATTAACTATCGAAGTTGCAATTTAATATGATTTTTTAAATATTTATTGATAGATCATTGTGATATGAACACTTTTATAAGATCATGCAAACAGTACGATTTAGGCAACCGGTATCCTAAATGGTACCAGCCGGTTTCCAAAATCGTACCTCATGTGTTGGATTAAAAAGATACAAAAAAATCATAAGAGAAACTGTACTTTGCGTTTAATTTCAGTTTAATATACAATACAACATAAAAATAAAATGGAATATTACATTACTTAACTTAAATACAACTAGGACAATAATAAATATTGTCTTCTTTCAAAACTCCTCCAACCTTTTTTAATGCAGAAGTAGGTCTTTTTATCAATCCAAGGAGGTGTCTTCTTAAAGTTGGCTTTGGAATTTTATACCGCCGAGAACATTCGTTGAATCCGTATTTTTTATTTCTGTAAGCCTCTATTGCTAATTTCATCTGTTCCTCTGTCCATTCACAATATTTTTGCTTTCCCATGCTAAAAAAATTTGAAATATTGTAAATCGTTTATTTTCGCGGTAAAATTTGAATAACAGTATCTTAAATCGTACTGGTACGATTTAGGAAACCACAGTGTGGTACGATTTAGGGAAAAGACGTCCCGCTAAATAATTGAAGCAAACCTTTAAAACATTATCAGCATGTTTTATAAACTAAATAGAAATAAATAATATAACATAGCTAGTTTTCAAAAATATATAAGACTACCTCAGAAACTGTAGATTTATATTTAATTCAGCCGATTAAAATCGTTTAAAATTAACATCAGACTTGCCTGATTTCTTTGTGCTTCTGTCATTCACAAAACAACACTTCATGCGAATGACTTTTTGGTCCTACTTTATCGACATAAATAAAAGTTCATATCTTTACCACCAAGAGGCATCAAAATGCATTAATTTTTAAAGAAAAGAGCTGGTACGATTTAGGTGACCAGTACGCATTTGGCAACTCTCCCCTATATGGGTGACGGAATTATTTGTTCAGGCTTTAAAATAAACTTTTACGTTAATATATTCACTGTATCAAACTTGACTAGGATCTGTAAAATGAAGGAAAGTTGGAGGACTATTTAATATCATACATATAATATTTTTCAATTTTCATTTCATTGTAAAACTTACTTTGATTTTATGGAATTTTTGAGGTTTCTAGTTGGGCAATCAAAGTGTTAAACAATGTATTGAACCAATCCTTCCGCAATTACAGAGACACTTTACCACACTATCGAAGTGCCTAAAAAATTTGTACCTGATTAAAAAGAGCTCTAAGCAATGTACTAACTCAAACATATAATTCTTTGTGGGCGAGCTAACGACGTGAATAAAATTTTAAGTTGAAACACATTAAGGATTGGGGACACGTTGTTGTACCTGGGTGACGGAATTATTTGTTCAGGCTTTAAAATGAATGTTTACGTTAATATACTCATTGTACCAAATTTGATTAGGATCTGTAAAATGCAAGAAAGTTGGAGAACTACACTGTCACGTCCGGTGGTTCGACCGCCAATGATTAATCATAGGTATATGATCATATATGATTATGTATGTATCTATATGATGGTTAACATTTATTTATTTTACGCTGCTTGTTTTACTGTTTTATTTCTACGCTTACCTCTCTCGTGGCATTATCGGATTTCTTATGATAGTTCTTTATTAGATTGATTAATCATTGGCGGTCGAACCACCGGATGAGATAACACAATATCATTCAATTAATTGTTTTCAATTTCTATTTTATTAAATAACTTACTTTGATTTCATGGAATTTTTGAGCTTTCTTGTTTGGCGATCAAAGTGTTAACAGAAATCGCAACCGTTCTAATTGATACACCTTTCTCAAAACACAAGTCGACCGTGCATGCGAGACTTCGCGGCTACAATTGCATTGATTCGCAACGATCCGTGTGCAACGGTTTAGCCGAAGAGTACGCCCATACTCGGTCAATTTCCTGAAACGGCGAACGATAAGTGGGACGGCAGAGGTGTTTCGCATGCCGGCCAATTAATCCGCGTCGGGCTGTAATGAGATTCTCACGTGCGAGGGCGCGCTTACGTGCCATTAATGTTCCGCGTGACGATGACAACGCGCAAACACTATTGTTTTACAACAAAAGAGATCGAAACAACGAGCAACGTGGATCACCCTGCCTCTCATCGTCGTCCGATCGACGTTCTTGCAGCTTCCACAGCGGCGTGAACGCTATCGCTGGCGACGTAAACGCGCCTTGCACTGCTGTCTATTAAGCGTGTAATTTCTGCCTGGAAAATCGCGAGACCAAGCGCACGGGCGTGTTTGAACGCGCGCGGAAATCCGCCGACGCGTTTCATTGGTCGCGGCGAAGCTTGAGCAAGCCTGACGCGAGTCCTTTGTTGCGAATTAATCGCGGAGGCGTCCGTCACCTAACCGCGACCAACAGTTGTTATTTATCTTCCCGACACGTTCGCGAGCTTCGCATGCGCGTGCCGGAAGAAAGAACCACGAGTTTGCTTGGCTTTCGATAGATTTGCCGGGACCCGTTCTTTGACGAGAGAGCTCACTCGACAGAGCGGATCCCTGCGATTAGTATGATTACTCGCGGTAAAGGATCCCTGAACCGAGCTTACGTAAAATGACAAGAGGCAGCTGGATTAGCTCGGAAGAGCTCTCGGTGCATGTTGGTCGTTGAAAGGCCTCCGCGAGTATGACACGCTCGTGATCCTGATCGCGATGGATCCTCCGTGTCCCCGGCCGGTCGTCCTCTCCCAGAGTCACTTGTGGTGCTAATTGAGTATGAAATGCTAATTAGGTTCCCTTCCGGATTAAGCTGGTCCTTTGGCTATTTCAGTCCGTCTATGGCAGGAACTGCAGCATAATCTTCTTTAGGGTGACCCATGAACGGGATACGGCACAGCTTAGGAGCTTAGGCGATAGTTCAGAGGCGGTGGAGCAATATGGAAAGATATCTCCGTATTCTACATTGTCTCTATAGCCCCTAGAAACTCGGTCCCCGGCTTTGTCGCTCGGTGGAATAAGTAGAATCTCCGTGAAAAATAGAAATTATGTGATTGTAAGAAACAGTAATTTAATTATTCTAACGAGTAGACATCCGAAACTGGGATTCCTTCGTGGTGAATCGCGGCGCCGTGTGTCCACAAGGCTTGCTCGCACATGACGCCATTGTTCGCAGATTTATATTTATGCGATACGAACGCGCGCGCGCGCGCGCGAGCCGCGTTTTCTTCGTTTCCTCCGCGGTGTTACGCAATTAGGTATGTCATCCCGCAAACAAGCTACACACGGCTTTCCGATAGCACCGCCGTGCCGCGGAAGGAAACGCCCATCCTGACCACACAAAGGATCTCGCGAATCCGACAAGCAAACGCTTATACTTTGCTTATCGCAGCCCCGCGACCGCACATCGCCTGTGAACCTTACTATAGCTAGATACACGGATACACAATTTTCAATACAGATCAATTAATCAATCCTACCAAACACAGGGTCAAAATTCTCGTTCGATTGCTCGAGTCAGTTGTCCGAAGCCGATTGCGATTGGCCCTTTCAATTTTAACACACTGTCGGCGGGAAGAGTATTAATACCTTTTATGCAGAACGTACGCTAATTGTAAGTGTTAGTAAAACACTTACCAATGCTTGTTTTTTTTTCATTGTCACTAATTTTTGGGCATGAATGATGCTTTTGGTTGTTTTTTGTAAAGCCTGACCAGTGTTTAGTCCTAAATTTATTAATTTTTAATAAAAACTAATAATTTTATGAAATGTGCTATTTTGACACTGCAAGTTTTGGTTAAAAAATTGAATTTTTTTTTTAAATTTCATCTACATCTTCGAAATACTATGTGATACCTGTTTTCCAAATTTCATTGAAATCCTACTATTAGATGTGAAGATATTACAAGTTTTCTAAAAAGTGCACTTTTTTCATACTTCACTAATTTTCGCCCTCTATACGTGTGAGTCAAGCTCGTGATGTTACCCGCCAATAGTGTGTTAACACAGTATTCGAAATTTTGTTGCATCAGGAATAATGAAAGAACAAACGGAACCACGTGTCCCGAAATACGTACTTGTCGAAAAGGTTCCTATCAATATACAGTGTGTCCCACGAGCTCTGTCCACTTGGTTATTTCAAACAATACGAGAAAATGTTACAGAAGTTGTAGGGTTTAAGAAACTATATAATATGGTATAAATGATATTTTTGCAAGTGGAGGCATAGAGAAGGTCAACTTTGTTTCTTAAATGGAATGTCCAATTTTTTAATAGAGTGGCGTATTCTGATAAAAGTACTAAACTGTATTTGTCCTGAAACTTACCGTTGATGAGATATTTAACTTTGTTTTCTGATATGTCTTTCATACAAGATTTTTGGAAGATTGTGTAAATTAAAAGAAATTGAAAGTCTCGCTGTTCGTAAGACGAATCGTGAAAAGCCTGTATGTAGTGATGAAGATAATGAAATTAATGTTGTTGCAATGGAAATCGAGCATAAAAATTGGACATTGCATTTAAAAAAACAAAGGTGACCTCTATATTTTCCCTACATATATTGTGTAGTTTCTTAACCACACACACACACACAGTTAAGCGCGTTTGACGTGTATACACGTCGGACCAAATTTCTATTGCGATGCAGTTAACGTTAATGAATTGTTAATTTCTTATCGAATAAAAATGTAATTCTTTCTCATTTTGCTTCACTTTTTTCGTAAAATATACAACAGCGGCAATTGTCCCGCGTTCAACATGTATATTCGTCATTGTTTGATATTAATTCCGTGCCGGAAAGGATTTTCAAAATTAAACTCCGCAGTTAACCCCTTGCCCTACAATATCGTGTCAGACTCGTGATGAAGATTATGAACAGAGTCTAATAAATATATATATTATTAACACTAGAACGACCAAGCACTAAATGCAACTGGCATACATTGCCTTATAATAACAACAAAATAAGATTTGTTTAGATTTCGTATTAGTTTTCTTTAAATATCTACTTCGATAGAGAAGTTTATTAAAAAATTTTCTCATGGAAACATATTTATAATTTCAATATCTGTAAAAGAAAAAATTAGGAGGAAGTCATTTTGACCCATCCGGTAGTTCTAGTGTTAATTTCCTTTAAATCGAACTAAAATTCTATTTTGTTGTAGTTGATATATATATCCTTTGGAGAAAACATAGGCATACAATAAACATAAACTATCCCGTTTTTCTTTGAAATTCTGAACGATGAAGAATTTCTAATCATTACAATCACAAAACAAATAGTAGTGCAAGGGGTTAACTGGTTAAACCCTACAATAACCAAGATATTCAAGTGGAGAGAATTCGTGCGAGACACTGTACACTGGATCCTGGCGGTATCGAATTTTTCCACGATGTTGCTCTAATCTCGAAGAATTAACGAGGCATGTACGATCGACGCAGCCGTCGCAGCGTAACGGATTAGCCGTCGTTAAAACCCGTCGATCGCAGATGTTCAATAATCGCATCGCCCTATAAAATTAGGAGCCAGCACCGTTCGTACGAAGTAATTAGCGGCCGGGATGGGTCTTGAGAGAGGACGGCCGTTGTCCGGCTGTTTCGAGATTGCATAATCGAACGTACGAAGAATTTCTTGCAGAGAGAGATGCAAAAAGCGCGCCGTTGCGTGTCAATGGCAGGCAGAATGAAAACGTGAAGCTGAACGATGTCAGCTACAGGTCATGGAGATTGGGTAGCCTCTACGAAGACAGCGGCAACGGTACTGTGTTATTATACCTATGCGCATACGAGCTATTTGTCTTTGAACCACGCGATACCTACCGCGGCTATGAATTCGAAACAAGAAATTAGAATTTACAACTTCGGCCACGGCTTACGACTGTTGTATCAGGTCGTCCGTAATTTAGCGCCGTGGACACGTTTACATTAAGTCATCAGACACGTCGTTTCGTTTGCTGACGACGTTTAAGCGCACGATAATAAATAGACGGCGGATCTTTAATCAAAATACAAATTTTCTACCTGAATTGCTACAGGCACGAAATAGAAATTTATTTTCTTTCCTAATATACGGTCAGTCCCTAAGTATTCGTACCCTTATTGCTTGAAAAAAAAATTTGTTGAAATTAAACGATACAGGTAAGATTTTGTAATAACTCTTTTGTTACGAATGAACACATAATATAAACTTTATTTGTACAAACTTTTAACAAAATTGGGTTATTGATAACAAAAATATATTAATTTTAATCTACATAGTACATAATAACAGTCCGCAAAAGTATTCGGACCGGTATACGTCTTATAAGAAAAATCGCATATTATAATAACTTATTATTTTTTTAGTATTTCGTCGGTCCACCGTTGTACTTAATTATTTCAATTAATCTATTTTGCATACTTTTTATTGATTTTTCAGTGGTGCTTTGTTCAATACGATTCCAAACTTCCAGAATTTTTTCTTTTAGTATTTGTTTATTTGAAATTTCATGTTTGCGTAGCCTTTTCTTTATTTCTGCCCACAAATTTTCTATAGGATTCACATCCGGACTCTGAGTTGGTGTGGATAAAAAATGAGGATTTTGATAACGTATCCACTCACGAACTATTTGAGCAGTATGCTTCGGGTCGTTGTCATGTTGAAAGTAATAATCGTCTTGCATACCCAGTTTAACTGCACTTTCTTGCAGATTTTGTTCAAGAATACTTTTATATTTATATTTATCCATAAGTCCATCAATGAATACAAGATTACCCATTCTGGATGCTGCCATGCAGCCCCAAACCATCATCGAGCCTCCGCCGTGCTTCACAGTCGGTCGTAGATTTTTTAATTCTAGTTCTTTGTTGGGCTTTCTCCCAACTTTTCCTGTTCCGTCACATCCAAAAATATTAAACTTGGATTCATCCGAGAAAGTAACTTTTTGCCAAAAGGTATTACTCTTATTTACGTATTCTTTCGCAAATGCTAATCTCTTTGCTCTGTTAATCTTATTAATGAAGGGCTTTTTCCTAGCTGCTCGACCATGAATATTTCCAGATCTTAATATTCTCCGACAAGTTTCAGCAGAAACTGTTTTATTAAACACGTTGTTGCACATTGTGACTAACTTAGGGGCGCTAATTCTTGGATTTTTTTTAACTTGACGTATTAAAGTCTTTTCTTCCCGAGCAGTTAAAATCTTTAGTCTTCCAACACGTTTTTTGTTTAACAAAATATTATTAGTTTTTACACGTTTAATTATGTATTGGATAGTAGATTTACTTCTATCAATAAGTTTTGCTATGTCGACGTAACTTTTGCCCTCTTGGTGCAATTTAAAAATTATTTTACTCTCTTCTACAGTAGTCTCGGCCTTCTTTCGACTCATTTTCGATTATCCATGTTATTTCGACAAAGTTTTGACTAAGACTAAGTAACTGAAGCTCAATTATTCGACTATGACCTCTGGGAATCATCTTCAAAGTGAGACAATGTTTATAAGCAAAATAAATTCAACTTTGTCAAGCATGGTACGAATACTTTTGTGGTCTGTTATTATGTATTATGTAGATTAAAATTAATATAATTTTGTTATCGATAATTCAATTTTGTTAAAATTTTGTATACATATAGTTTATGCATCTGTTTATTCGTAGCAAAAAACTTACTGCAGTATCTTACATGTATCACTTGATATCAGCAAATATCTTGATATCTTATATGCAACGAGGGTACGAATACTTATGAGACTGACTGTATTTGATAGGTTGAAAATAATATAACAGTATATTTAAATCTTTCTAATTTTCTCACCGTTTTAAATTACACCGAGTCATTTTTTGTAATAAATGCATAAAATTTAGTGATAATACTTGCATTTATTTTCAATCGATGACAAGCGTTGACAAACGTTTTCTGTAGCGTCTTTCTGCCTGTCAAACGCTGCTTCATTATCAGAAAATTTTTGAAAGGTTGATACTAACACTGAACCTATAAAATTATAAAAATGGCAACACTAGATTTATTGAGATTGTGCAACAATGCATAACAAATCCTTGGAGTAGAAAATTCTGTTAGAAGTATTAGAAGTCTTCCGTTTTATTTAGACACTTCAATCGTTGAATATCAAACAAATGGCTTTTAGTTTCTTTGAAAAGCGATTGATTTCTTGGATTAATCTGCTAATTATTGAAATTTGATCAGGTACGATCACCGAGCATGCGACAGGAGACGAAGGAACGTCCTGGAACCCTAACAACGGCCAGTACGAAGGCACGAACGCCTCGTCCACCCTGGTAATTGTCCTCCGTCGAATTTTTAACAGCGTCGAGGCACTGTATTAATCCGTTCTTTGTTGATCGGCGCGTTGCAGAACCTGGTGCAGAAGGATAAGCAAAAGCCGGAGAAGAAACAAAGGGAATTCCCGACGGAATTGACAATGAGCCTGCAGTACCTGCCGCCGTTGGACGAGGCTATTACAGGGAAGCTCGTCATCGGTATCGAGGTATTAAAAGGTCCCCTTTCAACCTACCGCTCGACAAAAATTCTCTTTTTCTCCGTAACGAGTATACTCGCCATGAATTATTGAAATCAGTGGAAAAATGTCCGGGAAAATCGGCGCGCTAAAGGCTCTTCCTTGAACTTCATTTAAATCCGTTCAAACGTTCATAACGTTATTAAAAAATACACCGTTGTGCTTGGTAGAGTCTTCAGAATTGTTCTACGTAAGAACCATTCCGGTATCTCTCGCTGTTAAAGCAGGACAAATTCGCGAACACGCGAGACGCGCGGAAATCGCTTCGAGAAACTCGTCGAGGCTGCCGAGTATAGTAATTAGTAAATTGATGGGTTAAAATATTGCACAGGCATTGTCCGGGCTTCCACCAAAGCAGTACAACTGCACGCTGGAGCCGTTCGTCGCATTGACCATCATGAAGCAGTCCTGGAGCCACCGGAAGCGGCAAAAACTGCACAGTTTTCGCACTCGCGGCGTCCGGCACACGGCCAGCCCGATTTTTAAGGAGACGTTCGTCGTCGCGAACGTAAAGCCGCACGAGCTTAAGGTAGATACAACCATTTTGTTGTTTTCTTTATCTCGCCGTTGTCCCGTTTCAGCGTCGCGTTTAATTCAAGGTTACGGAACACGTCACGCTGCTTCGCCATAACTCGAAACGCATCCACGACAATCGCTCTTGTGCATACACGATATGTACATGCCCGCGAGTCGGCGTTGCGCCGCGGAAAACGTATTTAACGACAGGAAAGACGAATACCCGATAGGAAGTCAAATTCGAAGGAAAAAGCCGGATGCCGCTTATCGGGAAAACGAGTCCGCTAACGACCAAGCGACGATACCCGCATGTGCACATATGCAAATACATTTTGCGCAACTATGCTCGCCCGTTTCGTCACGCGGTTACGAAAAACGTGACGTGGCTTTTCCTTTCCTCGTGTTCCTCGCGCTTTTCCCTTGCGGTAATGCGACTTCGTGCTGCGCAATTGTTGCTTGCGTCCTTTCTGCAAAAAACCTGACAACTGAATGGGCAGATTTGAATTTGCGTTCTAATGTTATGAGTAGGACGCACGAGGAAAAGAGAACTTGGGGATTGTAATCCTGCTTTAATTTATATTATTGTTCTCTGAATTTTTCTTCGATTTTATAACTACTAATTTAAGGTTTTACAAAGTCCCATGATTGTAAAAATCCCGACGTTCTAAAAACTCCGAGAATTTAGAAACCCCCAGGGATCTAAAAACTCGCAAGGATCCGAAAACCACCGGGATCTAAAAAACCCCAAGGATCTGAAGACCCCCAAGGTTCTAAAAGCTCCCAAAGATTTAAAAGCCCCCAAAGACCTTAAAGCTCCCAAGATTTAAAAACCTCCTAAGATCTAAAAGCCCCCAGGGATCTAAAAACTTGCAAGGATCTGAAAACCACCGGGGATCTAAAAAACCCCAAGGATCTGAAGACCCCCAAGATTCTAAAAGCTCCCAAAGATTTAAAAGCCCCCAAACACCTTAAAGCTCCCAAGATTTAAAAACCTCCTAAGATCTAAAAAAGCCCCCAGGGATCTAAAAACTTGCAAGGATCTGAAAACCACCGGGGATCCAAAAAACCCCAAAAATCTGAAGATCCCCAAGATTCTAAAAGCTGCCAAAGATTTAGAAGCCTCCAAAGACCTTAAAGCTCTCAAGATCTAAAAACCTCCAAGGATCTACAAGCCCCCAAGGATCTAAAAAGCCCCAAGATTCTAAAAGCCCCCAAGGATCCGAAGACCCCCAGGTTCTAAAAGTCCACGAAGATTTGAAAACCCCTGAAGATCTAAAATTCCACGAATTTTCAATTGATCGGAGGGCTTAAAAAATCTGCTGACTCGATGCTCTATTTTGCAGGACTGGATGCTCGACATCGCGGCATTCGATCACGACAGGTACGCCAACGACACGGAACTGTGTTCCCTGAAGGTGTCCGTGAAGGAAGTGAGACACATCCTGCAGAGCCCGGAGATCCACATGTTCAATTTCAGAATGAAGCCGTCCAGCTTGGTAAGCCCGATAGACATTCTCGCTTTTGCCAATTGGATTGAAGTAACACCGTGTCGTTTTCCAGGAATACGGAAACGTTCTGCTAGGTATAATTTACTTACCGACTGCACAGAGACTGACTATAAATGTAATGAAACTACGGGACGTCAAGTTCACGCCTGCGGTGTCCAATTTAAACCACTTCAGTAAGACACTATCGCGCACGCTATTCGCGACGACAATAATTAGATAATCGTACATGTGTTTTCACTTTCTCGAATCGTTTCAGATCCTTACGTCAAAGTGTTGATGCTGAACGGAAGGACAGGCCAGAAGATGAAGCGGAGGAAGACGAAGTTTGTTTGCGCGACCTCGCAGCCGGAATTCAACGAGACTTTGACATTCGACGTGACGTATAATCAGCTGGACATCGTGCAATTTCTGGTGATACTGTGCAGCAAGGTAACCAACGGGATAATTAAAACAATTAACGTGTTAAGCGCCGCGTGTGTCATCGGTGACGCATGGTAAACTTGTCAATCAGGCCAAGTGTACAAATACGCGTTCGAAACATATATTTTATCATAAGTGAAAGAGGATAACACATGATCTGAAAATTGCTATGTACAAAATGATTATCAATGTAAAGCGTCAACTAGTGTAAGGGACCCAATTACTGTGCTTATATTAATTATACTTATTTTTAAAGCATAACGAATATTAAAAAAGAGATATATAACATATATATTAGCTGACTTTAATGAAAAGATTTAATATCGCTTTTTTAATATTCATTATGCAATTAGAAATAAGTGTAATTAATATAGGTACAGTAATTGGGTCCCTTACCCTAGCCTTAATGAAGTTGAGGTAAAAACGAGTACTCGTGCTAATAAAATTCCATAAATGTTCCAGTCTGTGATTGCCGAAGCTCCTGCGTGCATGGAGCACCAAAGCGACAGCGAAGACTCGGTTTCTTCGGTGCACAGGCCCAAAGACGTCTCAATCGGCAAAGTAGCCCTCGGGAAAGGGGTCAGAGGCTCAACAGAAAGGTTGCACTGGTTCTCCGTGCTCCAGAATCCGCGAAAACTCGTAACCGTGTGGCATACGTTGAAGTAACAACAATGTTTTTCGTAACTAATCGAGCTCCGTTGTGATCGAACTTACAAACAGTTAACTTATTAACGCAATAGCTAACGCTATAGACTAACCCACGACCTCAGAGGTCCTGACGACTTTCGTATACGAGTTATTTTTCAAATACCAGTGTCGGTATTCGACGTGCACGGATATATGTGTATACCTGGAGCGCTTTTGTTATTGGGGCACTACGGTTGCCCGACAAATCTGTTTGCCCTCCAGGGCCTAACAATAATACCTGCGCGACAGGTAAAAAACTGTCCTCGATTATGTGCCTTTGTCCTCTCGAAAAGGACTGAAAACGAGAAGGCGAGGAATGCCGTGACCGGAAAGGATCATCGCACAATGCAGAAAATAAAAATGTAGATCCGAGCGATAGCATTAGGGTGTTCTACCTGGAACATCTCCGAATTTTTGTCTTGTAATACTGTAATTTATCGATACGCGCGATCGCAACCAAAGATTGTAGATCTTATAATTATATTTATGTATCTTCGTTGACGTGTACAATATTATTTAATGCGTAACAGAGCTAGGAAATATATTTGTGTTCATACACGGTGGAAATATATTTGCGTTCACACTTGCTGCGTATTCCTCCCGTTTTTCGTGTGCGTTCTCCAATTAGTAAACGAATATCGAGTAGCTCCCGGTCGTTATTTTAAAAAATGTATCGTTGTTCATGTAACCACGGAGGAAATATATTTGTGTTCATATTTATCGCTCGTTCTTTATTTAGGTCGTGTGTGCTCTCCAATTAACAAAATAGCATGGAGTAGTTCCCAATTGTCGTTTCAAGAACTTATTTTTTTAAAGCAGGTACGTACTCTTATTTTATAACGTCTGTATTTTCTCGATAAGAAGACTTGTTCGCATATTAAAGCTACTTGATTTTGCATTTTGCATCATTCTCCGAACGCATTGTATTCAGAGAATGACGTTTTATTTCGTTATTTACTAGAATGCGACACGTTTATATGCACCGCGGTGTGTCGAATCGCGACGCGCAAGAAATCGCGGTTTGAATTTTGGCGCGCCCAGGTGCAGCGCCGACGAGGTTCCCGTGACATGCGCAGAGGGCAGCAGTTTCGCTCGGTCTCGTAGCAACGTCTCCGGAGAGGTGGCCCGGCCAGCTCGCGAGCTTCAGTCTGTTTTGTGACTCGTGAGTGTGTTGTGTTCGTCCTCGTCGTGTTCAGTTTATTCGGTTATCCTTTTTCGTTCCGCCGCGCGAGTTTTCTAGAGTTGCCGAGAACCAAAAGGAAGTGTACCGGAGTGCTGCGGGACATCGTCGCGAGTCCACGTCGAAAACGGTGAGTAGTCGATATTGTTCGATTTGATACGAAACGGTCCTGGAACGGTTCGCGGAGATTGGTGCGTCGCGAGCTGGAAAATGTAACCTCCAAAGGCGCTCGAGGTCCTTCCACGTACAACGGACCTCCTCTCCCTCTCTCTCTTTCTCACTCGTGATCTGTCCTCTTTCTCTCTCTCCCAGTCTGGTTTATGTATCGTGTACCGATGTTATCAATATTTTCGCCTGATCGTTCCTCGAATATAGAGCACAGCCGGTGTCGATGAACGTGTCCCGTGTGTTCAAACAAGGACGAGGCTTCGCCGGAACCGTTTCTCGGCGGCAGTGTCAACCGTTTTTGAATATCGGCCAATAGCAGCGCTCCGAGCCTCGATTCGGGTCTGCACTCGGATAGTCGCCGAGCTGAAGTGTATTTTATTAGCCCGTTCGAATATCGCTTCGATATACGGAAGAGTGATGCTTTCCAGTAGACCCGAATCCTTTACAAACATTTCGGGAAATGGTGACGGCACTTGCAAGCATTATTCGGCCCCGACCGGGCACTTTCGATCGTTTTGCGAATACTTCGGGCAAATTTCTGTTCACTTAGTTAATTCGAAAATTATTGCATTTATTTCGCGTATTAAATGATTGATATATTTTTACCAAGAAATAATATTTGGTTGATAATGATTGGCTTCGATATTAGAGTATTCTATAATGTTCTTTCCGACGGGACATGGTGTTCCCACGATGTACTATGATTTTAGTTTGCTATTGTGGTATGTACAATGTAATATGAAGTTTGTTTCGAACAATTGTAGTTGAGTTATCTGGATAAAAGTATTTTGGTACATTCTCATAGAGTTTTTAGAATGTGTCAACGTGATACTTTGTAATTTGAGCATACATAGTATCATCGCAGAGTACTTGCAAGTGTACTATTAACAAATCCGTATCGATTTCGAGTAGAATTTGAAGCTCGCGATGAACTTTGATATTGAACTTGACTCGGATTCCTGAGTGCATATTGAACTTGATCCTACCACCGCTTCGAGCCTGGGGACTACCCTTGTGCAGTGTGCGGGTCAATATGGCCCAACAGTGCACTTTTATTCTGAATCACACCCCGTGCGGTCAGAATACACCAACTATTAACCCCTCGCCTGCAACTTGGGAATTTCTTTCTTTCCAATATTTATTTGTCCCCACTATATTAAAATAGGGACTTAAATACGCATTCCAGAATATTTACAAAAATGTTAAAATCCTAAAACAGTAAAAGGAAGGCTAATTCAATTTTACTATATTTCAATGCACGTTGTATATATTACAATGTGTATAACATTGCAATGGAATACTCTACTTAATTGAATGACGCCATTAATCTACTTCAGTGCCACAATCTCTCTTAAGTAAACAATGCATGAGCATACAAATTGCTGAAAAAGGAAGATTTCCTCCACTTTCCGAAATTTTTCTATAATTAAAACGATTGATAGGACATTAACTCTTAGCACTCTAATGGCGACTGTAAGGGACCACTAAAAATTGCTGTGTCATTATTAAAAATATTTTTCACATTATTAAATTTGTTTGTATTTAATAAATTACTAAACATTTCAAAAATGTTTCGTTTTTGAGTTAAATGGCATCGTGTGCAAAGGGTTGATGGCATTACTTTCCGGTTAACCGGAAGTGAACTTACTGACTCGAGCCTCGTCTTCGATAAAGTCATTCTTCCCAGTGACTTTCGGGTTTTGGTGGATTTTCGGTGTCCCGTTGAAATTCGATGCTCGTTGCCATGACGTGTTCTTCGGTTCACGTGGTTCTTCGCTGTCAAGGCCCGACAGCCAACAAAAGAAAGAACTCAACGGCGGAGACTACCTGCCGGTCGATCCCCATTGGAATCGAGTTTTTCAACCTGCTCTTTCTGTTTCCACCCCCTCGCCCCGCTGCCGTGGGGCCAAAGTGAATTTAGAAGCGCGCCCTCGACCCCTAGTTCTCCTACGGCTCCCTCGAATTCCTTGTAAATACCACCTGAATATTCCGTTCACCGTTTTCACCGGCCGTCGGCTCTACCAAAAAATTACGGCCTCCGCCATGTTCCAACCAGTTATTTGAATTGGGTAAACTGACCCTTTGCTGTGATTAGCAGTTCAGTGTCCCTTTCGAGGGGCGCACAAAGATTGCTGGCGATTATAATACTCGCAAGATATAAAATATTTCATTTATCAACCTTTTGCGCTCGGAGCCATTTTTATTCCGAAACACCTTTTTTTCTGAATATTTCCACTTCGTACAATTCTTCTGATTTTATTCATGGGAAACTGATCCAAATTACACATAAAATACTTAGGCGTTTAGTAACTTATTAAATACAATAGTGTAAGAAATATTCCGTTCACCGTTTTCATCGGCCGTCGGCTCTATCAAAAAATTACGGCCTCCGCCATGTTCCAACCAGTTATTTGAGTTGGGTAAACTGACCCTTTGCTGTGATTAGCAGTTCGGTGTCCCTTTCGAGGGGCGCACAAAGATTGCTGGCGATTATAATACTCGCAAGATATAAAATATTTCATTTATCAACTTTTTGCGCTCGGAGCCATTTTTATTCCGAAACACCTTTTTTCTGAATATTTCCACTTCATACAATTCTTCTCATTTTATTCATGGGAAACTGATCCAAATTACACATAAAATACTTAGACGTTTATTAACTTATTAAATACAATAGTGTAAGAAATATTTTGAATAATGGTATAGCAATTTTTGCGCATATCAAATCTCGGTGAAATAGAATGGCTATAATTTTCTTGCGAGCACAGTAGAAACTTTGTGTGTATTTTTCTCCGGCAGGTATTTAAAGAAACGTATCGTTAACATACTCGCGCGTTCGTTATTTAGAATACGTCTCGCAAATATGGTCACCGAGCACATCGCCATGCCAGCAGCACCGCAGAAAAACTCCTGCTGAAGTTTTTGCGTATAGCCTCTCGCAGCAACTTGGCGAGCTCCTCCTATGTACACCGTATCACGCAACCATAACGATTATTCCATCTCGTTTTAATATGTCTACTCTCGAAACTCGCTGATCGGTTAACGATCCGGTTTTTCTAGTTTTCTGAAAATTTCTCGAAATAACAGACTCCGAGTTTGCATATTGTTCGAAGGACGTCTTGTCTCGGTTGCCCGAAACCAGGTAGCTTGAACGAGTAATCGCACGCTGTCGAAGATTATCGGCCAAGTTGATTCGACACGATAGCGTCCTCGCACGGTTCTCGATAAAGCAAAGCCGAGAATAAAGCGTCCGACGCTTGCAAAAATCTAGAACGCTTTATCTTCCTCGGTCTTTGTTTTCTGAATTTCGATCCGCTTCGCAAAGGATCGAGTTACTCTTTGAACGCTTTCGATAAAACGAGATCGCTCCGAGCAAAAGATGTGGCAATAATACCGCGTTCGAAAGTTTTAACTGTAACAGAGAGAGAGGTACATATTAGGATTGCCGGTGAAATTTATAACGAATAACTCCGTGGTTTTAGAAATCAATAAATAATTTAATGAGAGACGCGAAATTTAAAGTATTAAAGCCACAGTTCTCTATTGTCTCGTTGTAGCGGAAATAATACAGAATTAATTTCCGTTGATCAGTTTGGCAAGAATATACATCGCATAAGCTGTTTCAGTCATTTTGGAAGGATTAGCATGACGAGCCGCTTCCTCTCGGGATTCTCCGCTTAATCAGAATTTCATGACGCATAGGCACAGTTGATCAGCGCTGGTTCTCGAATTCCAGATCGCAGTGATCATCGCGTAATCCAATTACAAATCCCGAGATAGTAAATACGCCGAGTAAAAATGGAACAAAGCGAGGCTGCCGCGTGTCGTTGTTTATACCGTTTATATAAATAATAGAGTCGGTCGAGCGATGCGTTGTCGCTCGGTTTCCCACAGTTTCAGGCGTTGCTCGTCAGGTTTTTTTCATTTCGGGCGACGAGCTAAACTATCCAAGCACACAGAGCGTCGTGCTTCATTGTCATGCAAATGATTTTTGCGCAATCACGAAAGAGCCTAGCGACACGGACACGGACGCAGAAGCTGGCGCACGTGCATGGGAAAAGGTTCCGGAATGTCCGAGACGCCTTTAACCCTTTCTCCGCGTATTTGGATCCTCGGGCTCTCGCTCTCCTTTCCTCGCCCACCTCGATTGTTCCCTCGTGGAAACCGTGTTTCGATCATTTTTACCGTGTTCGCGTTCCCTGTTCAACGAACTTTTCAACGATTCACGAGGTTTAGAATTACAACGCGCCGTCTCAGGATGCGTTTCAGTCGACGTAAATAGTCTGCGATTGTCCGACGCGTCCTGAAAACCTGAATCTTTTTTAACCCGTGCGCGACCGTTCGTGCAATTGTTGGTTCGAGGTTTTGCAATTTAATCCCAAGGTTCCGGCATTCGATCTCTCCCCGGGTCGTTCTTTATTCGCTTCGATGAAAATTTTTGTAACAAATAAACGTGGGGAATACGTTTAAAAATTGGCAAAGTTATCCAGCTAGCCTTCGTCAAAGCTGTCACTTAATGGCCCCAAATTCTGGTGATTTCATTGAACGAATCGAGGTACCACCGAAAACATGTTTAACACGTTGACCGCCATGTCACCCATATGTGGGTGACGGAATTATTTGTCCAGGTTTTAAAATGAATTTTAATACGTTAATATATTCATTGTACCAAATTTGATTGGGATCTGTAAAATGCAAGAAAGTTGGAAGACTATTCAATATCACACATATAATTATTTTCAATTTTTATTTCATTAAATAACTTACTTTGATTTCATGGAACTTTTTAGGGTTCTGGTTTGGCACTCAAAGTGTTAAAAAATTGCTAAATCTGCGAAGAGTTGCAAGCAGTGTCGCCAGGTGAGGGGAGGGAGCACGAATCGAGGGGAAAAAGTTCCATCCTCTCCGCGATCGTGCCGCGGTGGAAGGAGAAATTAGAGTGGGGGAACAAGTCTTGATCTGACGACTCTGGTTGCAAGCACCGGCTTGCACTTAAACTTTGGTTTCGGTAAATTCGTTTGCGTGCAGGTTGATGACAAATCCGATGGTAGAACTGCAAAGGGAATGGTTCCGCATGCGAATCTCTGTCGCAAACGTGGATGTACAATGTTTTTCACGCGACGCGTCTCCGCAATTGGCTTTGAATGTTTGACGCGCTGACGCAAGAAGTAGAAACTGTCAGTTATGAACGGACTCGCGCGTCGCGTCGGATGAATCTTGAATCTCCATTATCTCGGGAACGAAGCATCGCGGAGGAATATTCAACCGACTGTTTTCCACGTATTTTCTACGGGCCGACTCTGGCAATTTGTAGTTGTTTATCTGTTTGTTCGATCGACCGTAAATAAAAGCTAACATCAAGAATTGATGGATTTAAGAACGCAGACATCGTAGAAGCAAATCTCCAATTTGCTTCTGCGCGTAATTTGAAGTTTGTTAGTACGGAGGATGAATTGATCAGGGCTTCGTTAATTATCCTAGAAGAAAACTTGCGCGTGTCCAACTGATTTTATTAGGTTGGCAAGAAAGTAATTTCGGTATTCTTAGGTAAAATAAAATCTAATTTTTTTATTAAAGCAATGAACTTTAATCAATAAAATATTTTCCATTTTGTTCTATGATCTTTTGCCATCTTTCTGGTAGCTTCGTAATTCCGCGCTCATAAAACTTCTGATTCTTTTCGGTGAAAAACTGATCCTAGTACGATTTCAGATCAGCACCATTAGTGAATGTTTTACTGTTCAAAGAGTTTTGTAAACTTCGGAATAAACGATAAACTGATGGTGCAATGTCAGGGCTATATGGTGGATGTGACATCACTTCCCAACCAAGCTTCAATAACTTTTCACGTGTTGCCAAAGGTGTGCGTGGCCTAATGTTATCATGGTGGAACACGATTCCTTTGCGATTTGCCAATTCTGGCCGTTTTTCTTTGATTGCTATGTCCAGTTTTGTTAGTTGTCGACAATAAACATCTGAATTGATGGTTTGGTTCCTTGGGAGCAGCTCAAAATACACAATACCTTTGTAATCCCACCAAATTGACGACATGATCTTCTTTTGGTGTAATTCAACTTTCGGTGTGGTTTGGGCTGATTCATCACGCTTGAACCACGATCGTTTTCGAGTTGTGTTATTGTAAACAACCCATTTCTCATCACCAGTGATGATTCGCTTCGGAAAAGGGTCGATTTCATTTCGTTTGAGATGCATATCGCATATGTTGATGCGTTGCGTTAAGTGAATTTCTTTCAATTCGTGTGGAACCCAAATATCGAGCTTCTTAACGATTCCGAGACTTTTGAAACGATATTCTACAATTGCATGCGATACATTTAACCTGTCTGCAATCTCTCGGACAGTCATATTACGATCCGATTCAATAATGGCTTTCATTTGGTCATCATCAACTTCAGATGGTCGAACAGAACGTTGGTCGTCTTCAAGAGAGAAATTTCCAGAACATGATTTTTTAAAACAATTCTGGCACGTGCATTCTATTAAGCAATCCACGCCATAAACTTCACATATATCTTTGTGAGCCTCGGCAGCTTTTTTACCTCTACGGAAATAAAAAAGCAATATGTGCCTATAGTGTTCGTTTTTGCGTTCCATGTTCAAATTGGCACAGAACTAACAATTTTAATTAAAATTACGTGTAGTTTGTTTCAAAAGTAACCTAAAAGATGCAGTTATGAAATGTCAGAAAGAAAACAAACGCAACGTTAACGGAAGTCAATCAAACAAAACATAACGCCAGGTATTAGTGAAAACCGAAATTACTTTCTTGCCAACCTAATAGCAGTTAGTTATCTTTTGCTGACTTTCCGATTAATCGCGAATAGAGGTTGCTCAAGGTCGCAGATGCACGCCGGCTCGCTTCCTTTTGGATGGTCGCGCGTCATCAAATTCCCCGCGATTTTCCTATGGGTCCCCGGTGGTCGTGATGACGTTTATGGTGTCTGACGTCTGACGCAGAGAGGCACCGTCGAAACGATCCGAGAGAAACACCTCGCGTTTTTCAACAATAGCAGGAACTTGTACCGTTGCTCGCGCACCGCGTTCGCGGAACGCCGTCAAATTCGTAGGCAAATAAACGTATCGTACGAACCGGCAATTATACTACTTGTTTCCCTGCGAGAGATGCAACGCCCGTTGAATCCCTCTTAATTATAGACGATTCCACGGCGAAATTCGACTCGTTTCACGCCGCTAACGACGCTCTGCCGGTGTCCGGATTCGGGGTCGCATTGTCTCTCTGGAAACGCGAGATGCTGCGGAAAATTGCTCGAATGTTAATGCAATCGTTATCGATCTCGGGCTCCTTCGCTCGCTACTCTAATGGAATAAAATTTCAATGAATCACCACCGGGATCACGTAACGGGAACAGCGATCGATGATTCCGTTGAGAAATCTTCCAAAAATGGAGCCCCATTGTGTAATCTCATTGTTCTGTATCGATGGAATTCCCGGTAATACCACGTTTAATGCGACCTTTTCCGTCGGCGAAGACCTTGCGCATGTTTTATCGATAACAGGAATAAGTATACTTTATAAGTCATGCTGCAGATTATCCAAACAGCTGACGAGACAGCGAAAACATCATCCGAAAGGACACCCATTGTTCGTTTCGGAAACGGTTTCTGTATATTTTATCGTGCAGTTAGATTAGTTTATGTTTAGAAAAGGACTCGGTTTTCAATTCCTTTGCTCTGCATTACATACCTACGTTAAAACGTAAGAATACTATTAAATTTTCACCAGAAAATTGAAAACTGTATGACTCTCTTTGGCTTGTATTTCGTCATATATTTGCGATTAATTTACCGAATGTGGCAATTGTGGAAATTGCACAGAGAGCCCTTGGCTTTCCACTGTACTCTTTAGTACAACGATGCCACATATATATATTGAAAATTAATTCCTGTTGATTATTGTGTCGGTTCGAGGACCGGTCCGATCGAAACCGAGACGGGCCTCGCAAACGCCTCGATAGTCGTGTAAATAAAAATAGTGGTCTGTAAATAGTTGGTCTCCTAAATACCATCGAACAATGATTGGCGCGATCGACGTTCGCGGATCAAGACCGTCACCGTTACTATTTCGGTGTGACGATCCGCTGGCATGAGAAAATAATGTTTATTTGGGTTAGCCGAGAGGGAAGCGTAAAAAGCAAAGCCGACCGTGTCCCGCGTGGCTCTCGATAGCGGCTTAATCGTCGCTGCGGCGGTTGCATTCACTGCATCCGGTGCATCGGTGTAATTAATTTCTCCGCGTCGGTTCAACCAGTGCGAGAGAGAGAGAGAAAGAGAAAGAGGAACAAAAATTCAGCCGCTCGTCCGTGGAACCTTTCAGTCGTAATCAGAAATCCTCTTTCGGAGCCGCCGCTCTAAAATGCACGATGCACCGGCTCGAATGCAGTGCAAATCGTTCGGTTACGCGGACTGTTGACATAACCCTGACCTTCTGCTTTTTATTTCACCGGTTAATCAACTTTTTACCAAGCTGTAATGCTGTTTTTGTTCGCCGCAGGCGTCTCTTTACGTAATTTCTGTATGGAGGTACGGATTGCTGCAGCTCTGCGAAATTCGAGGAAAAAATCGTAACACGATTGCTTCCCTGCAATTAGGTCAAGAATTATGCTCGTATATCGTCAAGGAAGTATTAGATCGGTGCGAAACTTCCTGCCCGATTTAGTATTAAAATACAAAGAGAAATCGAACTTTCCTACTGACCTAAGATTTTTATCATTTTTAAGGGGAGTTGTACAATCTAAACTTAAGTTATTGGAAATATCTCCAAAGAATTTTGGATCGTCTTGAATGCTATACAAATTTTTGCAATTCTCGTTGAAGAGCCATGAAAATTGCTGTTTCACCAAAATTGTACCAACACAACTTAATTCTACTTAAAGGATCAAAGTTCTCCTACAGCAATCATTTCCAGCTTTACATCATTTTCCACTTTATTCGAATGAATGCATTCCGTGAAGATTGTCTAAATGCAAAGGGCTAACAATTGGACAGACGTACAGCTCTCTTAATGAAATTCGAACGGTCGCCTAAACAGAGCTCACAGTTTGGGCGAGAATTTCGGAAACTCTGCCAAGGATTAAGCACAGTTGGAGAAGGATCAAAGACGATCCGGAGCTAGAAATTTTGACCGTAGCTCCGAAATGATCTAAGCAGCTGGGGACCCGTTTCGATCGCTTAGAACCGACTCGGTGCTCGCTCGAACGCTGCCGTGGCTAAACTTTCGAAACAGCCGTGTCCCGCGGAGTTGTCGCGCGTTCGAGCAGTTTGATGACAGTTCCCGTTGCACAGCTTGTCGAAGAGTATGGCACGCGTGTTAGGGGCTCGTCGGCAGAGAGACACGAACCATTTTCCTCGAGTTTACGCTCGAATCGACCGGCGACGGCTCCAACATCAGAGCGATCTCTGCTTCGGAGGCCATTAGGCTAAATCCGAACTTTCGTGTCGCTCTTCTCCGGCTTCGTGGAACGGCCGCGCTAATGACGAATAAAATTCATTAAAATATGGAGATGAGCAACAACTGTGTTTCGCGATTACCGAGATCCCGGACCGTCCGGCGACATTCCAGTGAGTTCGTTAAATCTGCGTATCGTTCACCTAATCGATATTCGTGTTCCTTCGCAGTGCTATTTTTTAACGCTAGGTTCTAAGATTTTTAATTTAGGATTAACCCTTTGCAGTACGATTTATTTCACGGTTTCAGTGATTAGAACTTTTCTGTAATTTATAATTTCCTAAAAAAAAAACAGGAGAAAATTTATATCTATTGCATGCCTATATGTTCTCCGATAGCTGTACATTAACAACGCCAAAATAGAATTTTATTTCGATTTAAGGGAAATTAATAAGAAATATATTTATTAGACCCTGTTCAGAATCTTCATGACGAGTCTGACTCGATATTGTAGGGCAAGGGGTTAATAAGATTGCAAAAATGCATCCAAGTTGAATTATTAAAAAATTTAGAATTATTTAGAATTTAGAATTATTTTTATAAAGTAATGTGAAATAGTCGCTTTTAGTGCACCGTGAACCCAGTGTTCACAGTCACAGTCAAAAGATATGTGGCATCTACAATCTCACAGTTCGCTTAAAGATAAAAATTAGTTGCTCGCGTGCTCTAGTTGTCCTAATAATTTCATCATGTTCTGAGCTTTCGTGCGTTAGACTCGAGCCTTTGTTATTCCAACTTTACATCTTCCGTGGTCTTTTGTCTCTGTTCGTAAGATTCGGATCCACGGGATCTCATTGTTCTTGCTCTCTGCCGGGCCTCCGGAACAGCGGTCGATCTCGTCGGATCTCGATCACAGCTGTAAGGAGGATCGGTCGAGATCGTTTCGGGTTGTAATATTTAATCGATAGACGGAGAGTCCGTAGTAGAAATTCGAGTACGTCGATGCATAACTGGGTCGCCGTCGGCGGGCAGGTTGGTTAGAATGCAGTTTTCAATGTAGGCAGTCATTCTGCATTCTGTGGCTCTATAAATAATACGCGTTTTACGGGGTGTACCATGGCGCAACGCCGATTTCATCGAACGTTGTTCGCTTGTCTGGCCTCATATTTTTCATCGAATCGCATCGAATTCCTCCGTATCCGAGGACGTTTCTCGATACAAAACGCAGACTTTCCGCCGTCGCGCTCCACGGAGAACATTGTTCAATCTCCATTGCAAATCGCCTCGTGTTCGAGTAAACACGTCCAGGCTATCTGTCTTAATGAACGTATGCCGGGAACAGGTAATTCCGCTGCGTTGTAGGCATCGATAAGACCAGCCGTGCTATCGGGAGGCTTTATCGATCCATTATCGATAATCTCCATCGGGGAAACCGTCTTCCAGGAAGCGTCTCGAAGATCTCGCGATCCGAGACCCGGGAAATCCTTGAGTTTTCCTAGTCGAGGCTCTCTGCTTCATCTTTGGTTTCGCTTTGCGCCAGTTCTCGGCAGGAAAAGTCAAGTTTTGGAAGTTGGAGAACTTCTCTTTCGAATTTCGAGGTGTACAGTGTTCTATTTTAACCCCTTGCACTACTATTTATTTTGTGATTATAATGATTAGGAATTCTTCATCGTTCAGAATTTCATAGAAGAAAAAGGTAGTTTATATTTATTTGATGCCTATGTTTTCTCCAAAGGATATATATCAACTACAACAAAATAGAATTTTATTTCGGTTAAAAGGAAATTAATGACATACATATTTATTAGACTCTGGCCAGAATCTTCATCACGAGTCTGACTCGATATTGTAGGGCAAGGGGTTAACACTAGATTTACAGGATTTTTTGAGGGTGTAAAGAACCATCCGTAAGGAATTCAATTTACTTCTTTGGCTGTATACGTAATGTGAAATAGTCACTTTCAGTGCTCCGTGAACCGAGTGTTAAGCAGGAACAAGTTCGTTGCATGCTATATTATGTTCTATTAAATATCTATTAAATTTCTATTAACCCTTAACGGACCAATGCCGCCATATAAGCGGTATAGCATTTTTACTTGCTATTTAAATTTATAATATAAATATTTTCCTTTCTATTCTTGATATAAAAATGTTGAGTCCACAGTTTCTCTTGGTATAAAAAATAGCTTGGACCTGGTGGGAAGTAAAATCATATATTAATTGCTTTTGTATTGTTGGGTATAGTACCGGTATGTCGCGCGAGGTAACCGTTACAGCAATTATGCTTCCTAGCGCTTATAGTGATTCGGGCTTAAAGGGAAACTTTGTTGATGTTCGGAAAGCGCTCGGACAATAGGAGTCTTGCACGATAGCGATAACTTACGACACCTTGACAACGGTGATTCACATTTCTCCGGTGAAACGACGACACGGTACAGTCATTCGTTGCGAAAATTATTGAGTTCTCTGCCAGCCGTTTGGTGACGATAAGCATCGATAAGCTCGGAAATAACATTGGAATACCTAATTCGGGAAACGAAGGTCACGATTTGTATCATCGATAAGCTCGCGCGCTTACCGAATCATTTTAGTACGGCTCGCGATCGAGACCAATGCGTGCGATCGTCGTCGGGTATCTCTCGAGTAGCTTCGTATCTTACATACGACTGTTTACACGTGCGTTGAAAAACTATAGTGTATCGAGGAATTGCCCCAAAAAAGGTCCTGAGGAATTAACACGTTTTCGCATACGCAATTGTGGACATAATTGAGGGAGATCAAAGTTTGACATTAGGATCAGTGGACGATCAAAGAGTGAGTAGACTCGATTTTATGATAAGAGTACAATGTGCATTTATTGAGACTTTATCTCTTTAATAATTAATCGGGCGTTCACTGGTTAATATTTACGAAACAATCAACAATGCTCTCGTGTATTATTAGGTTGGTGTACATGAAAGGTCGGATTTTTTTACATACGAACGTTTGTCTCCCTGTTTTCGTTATACTTTTGTTTTTTGGCATAACCTCGTTTATAGTCGTACTGTCCATTCCCAGAATCACATTTCAACAAAGATTTTCTCGAAAGTGTTCCATTTTGTTATTTGTTTTGAATTTTGTACCGATATGAATTCAACCGATATTCGTGTAATTTTTTTGTACGAGTATAAACTTGGTAATAATGCTGCAAAAGCTGCACGCAACATAAACCAAGCGTTTGGGGAGAATACTGTTAACGATCGAAAAGTGCAGCGTTGGTTTGAAAAATTTCGATCTGGTGATTTTTCACTACAAAATGATCCGCGTGGAAGACCCAAAACGTCTGTGAAAAATGATGATCTGAAGGCATTGGTGGAAGCGAATCCAACTGTATCCACGATGGAACTTGCTACCAGAATGAAAGTTGACCATATAACAATATTGCAATATTGAAAAATTGAAAATTATACGCCCATCACTTGCTAATCGGCATGGCCAACTACTTCTCCGTGACAATGCTCGGCCGCATACATCGCACAAAACAATTGCGAAATTAAATGAATTGAAATATGAAGTTTTGCAGCACCCAGCCTATTCACCGGATCTCTCGTCAACCGACTTTCATTTTTTTAAACATTTAGAACTGCTTTACGGGTTAAACAGTATGAAAATGACGACAGTGAAAAATTCGATATCAGAGTTTATTGATTCTAAAGATCAGAATTTTGTTAAGACAGGCATCTATGCTTTAAAGTCTCGTTGGGAAAAGTGTATTGAAGCGAATGGAGCATATTTTGATTGAGTACTATACTTTTGATTGACTGATTATTTGATTGAGTAAATAGCTTTTGAAAAAAGATATGCAGTTTTGTATATTCACTTAAAAATCCGACATTTCATACGCACCAACCTAATATTACAGTTTACAGTCGAAGCACTTTCGGCTCTGAGGCGTCACTAAAATGGTTATATTATTAGTCCGGATATTTTTTACGTTACCAGATTGATATGCCTTCTTAATTCTGGAATGAATTTGATGATTTTGACTTCTCCGTTAATTGCGTGGTTAAAAAGAGTGATCAAGTATTCCGCAACGTCGGCATGCAAAACGGAATTCTAGGGCATCGGAAACCACCGAGAGAGGCCGGCTTTCGATTCTCGGCGCGAATCGATTGCACCGTCGATCGTCTTTTCTGCAATTAGAAAACCAGCCGATCCTTATAGAGCGTTTTGTCCGGTGCATTCCTCGTTGCACACGTGCGCTCGAACTTGTAGACGCGGATAACGCGTCAGCGGGTCTCTCCGGCTGGTGTCAATGAAAAACCGAAAGGAAAAAGGAGACTCTACGACGATGAGGACGACGACGAGAGTTCCTTATATCGATCGTGTTCGACTCTAACTCGCTATTTCGCGAGAAGAGTCGCTTTATTCCCGTAGAAGGCGGCAACGACCGGTCGTTTAGAGTTTTTCCCCCCTCGGCGTATCCCTTTCGCGATTTCATTTTCCACGTTTCTCGAGCCAAGTCTGCCGTCCGGCCCCCATCCCCTACGATTTTATAACTCCTTTAACGCGGAGAAATTGTGTTTGCCGTGCAGTTGGTCCGTGAAAGAAAACCCCGGGAACGGGAGGAGTCGCTCTCGCAGACCAGTTGAATTAATCGTCGAAGTTTTCAATTAGGATGCAGACGGAGCTTCGGAATCTCTCTCTCTCTCTCTCTCTCTCTTTCTCGACTCCTCTAAAGATTCGAGAGGAAGACTCGCTTTTTAGTTTCTCGCTGGTAATAGGAACTGTTGCAATTAATTAAGCACCGAACCATCATCTAGGCAGCCTCCGAACCGGACAGAAATTATGCGCATCGTGTCGCAACTCGTTTCCGCCGACGAGAAAATCTCTGAAATTATCTACAATCTGTACATTCGATCCTAGTATCAATTAACTATTTGATCGGTACATTGTTCGATCAGTTGTTGAAGTTTTCGTACCGCAAGCTACAATCTCGATTGATTAAAAATTGCAGGGACACCGGAGTTTCCGAAAATATTGTAACAGAATTTTTCTTGGCACAGGTTGGCGTAGACTGCGAATCTTTTTGCAAATTCTAATTTTAATAATCCGCCCCGCAGCGAGAACATTTGTTTCATCGATTGGCCTACATCGAAATGCCTAATTTCCGTAGATGTGTGCACTCTTGCTTAGGTTTAAATTAAAGTCGCCATCGTAGTAGTTCCATTTTACGGGGACGGGGAGCAAGAGAAGTGACAATAGACGCGCAACCGGAGAATAACTGGGCTCCAGCTCGCGTGTATGGTATTTTTGATATTTGTCCAACGTTCGAGGCTTGAAACGTGCGCGACAAGAGTGTGTACTATCCGGGTATTACGGCGAAGGAAGGAAGGTTTTGTTTGCGATCGAGAGGCCGAATGGAACGTCGAGCCGAGAGAGCCGTACGCGGAATAAAAGGCGGGCACGAATCTTCGCGAAACGTGTTTCACTGGCTGAAACAATGAGAGACGTTCGACCGGAAGAAACGGGAAAGCACGAGAATTCTTTTATTGCGCGATGAGTCGTCGGTGCGTGAAGGAACATGCAAAAATTTCTGTACCGCGCTGGCTCGCTCCGTTAGCTCCTTGTGCATCCATACATGGTTCCTTTGACCAGCACCGGTATAGAAATTTCATTCACCTTATCAAACTTATCTATATATTATGTGACGCTTTCGACACTCGGTACTCGCATCGGCCATTCAAACTTCTGCCAATACTCATTTTCGCGTATAACATTTTCTCCGTTAGCAAACGGCAGCCAGATGGAATACAATTTTGCGATTCCAACGAGTTGGAAATACTGTTGCATATACTCTATATACAGTCCCGTCCATAAGTCACCGGACACTTACTCGCTTTCGTCGTTTTGTACCGAACACCTCAAATTTCGACTCATCGGTTCACAACACCTTTTCCCAATCTTCAGCAGTGTAATCTTTATATAATTTTGCCTAGTGCAGTCTTTTTTTCTTATTTTGAGTCCTTAATAACGGTTTTGTAACTGCAACACATTCGCGAAGCCCTGCTTGCAAAAGACGTCGCTTAACTGTTGTTGTACCAATTGGATCCTCTCGAACTTTGTTAACTTCTGCCGCAATTTCTGTTGCTGTCATCCTCCTGTTTCGTTTACTTAACGTTTGTATATAGCGTCTTCATTTTCTCTTGTTTTTTTGGACCGTCCAGTTCGTTTTTTATATTCAAAAGTATTAGTATCTGTTAACTTTTTCACTGTATCATGCACCGTTGATTTCGGAATTTTAGTTTTTATCGCAATTTCCCGCACAGAATAGCCTCCTTTGGCAAGAGTAATAATACTCGAACGCTTTTGAACGGATAATTTTTTTCTAGAACTGCTCATACTGCTCACATGCACTGTAAAACTTGAAATGAAGAAGAAACAGCGACTTCGCCTTCGCAGCTCCATGCTTATCTCTATTTAGTCTAGAACTCCTCTTACAGTGTTTATAAACTCTTTATAATGTTCCAAATATAGTCCTCTGATGGTTTCGATTGTCCAAAGCGAACAATATATCCCAACATGCACCGAATGGAAACCTAACGAAATGAGTGTTTACGCATGCAGTTCCTTTTTTAAACGTTTATTTAAATAACTAATATTTATTTCTATTTTTACATACCGAAATTATCGTAAAATAGCTAAATATTACAAGGTCAACAATAAAATCAAGCTACAGAGTTGTATCTGTGTTTTAATCATTCTTTTGCTGAAAACGAGCAAGTGTCCGGTGACTTATGGACGGGAGTGTATGTCGCCAAGGCCTGGATCATAAACGTCGCGGAATTGTTCCCATTGCAGCGAGGTATACTTTATTTACTCATTTCCCACGGAAGCATCTTTACAATTTCAGTAATCGTAAAGTAAAAAATCTGGAACGGTCATTTTGACTGGCGGTGGTAGGTTTATTGTTAAATTCTTTACGCTGTTTTACAATCATCGGTCTATCGATTATTAACGCGCTGTGAAATCTGATCTGATATTTTTAACCCCTTGCACTACTATTTATTTTGTGATGATAATGATTAGAAATTCTTCATCGTTCAGAATTTCATAGAAAAAGAAAGATAGTTTATATCTATTGTATGCCGATGTTTTCTTCAAAGGATATATATCAACTACAACAAAGTAGATTTTTATTACGGTTTAATGAAAATTAATAACGTACATATTTATTAGACTCTGTTCAGAATCTTCATCACGAGTCTGATTCGATATTGTAGGGCAAGATCCTTCGCCGCGAGGAATAAAAGGTGCATATTTCAACTGACAACGTTGAAGCCTGACATAGAAGCTTGTTTATCCAAATTTGTGCGGGACAAACCCGTTTAGATAATATCTATGATAATGACCTATGATAACAATACGTTATGATAATACCTATCAGTGCGAGTTACTTGCCTGTGAAAGAAATTGTCAACTTGTGCACCAATTTCCAGCTAACAGGTCTCAGATATCACATAACTGACGGCAAACAAAATCTTGCTCGTATAAACAAGGAACAGATAAACTAAATTTACCTCTTTACGAAGAACGTGGTGTTAGTTCGGCATACATACAGCGCGTTAGTAAATTTCCGGGCAGGTAAAAAGTGTCGAGCGATAAGAAGATCGTTTATCCCGATAAAGTCTAGATAAATAGAAGCGTGCGTAAGGGTCACAAGAAAGGGCACAGAGGCTGGAAATTAAAAGCCGTTAGGGTCTGTTGGAAAGTTTTTCTGAAAATGTTAGGACACCGATAACTCCGCTTTACCCACGCGGAACAGCCACATTCGTCGAGAGCGGTGTTGCGACGCGAGTTGAACACGCAGAAACTCGGCGTCGTTCCGCGGCTAAGAACAATTGCCCGCGACACGACAGACGTGACTTACGATCCAGGCTGAATGCTGATGAATGCTCCTCTCGTTTCTAAATTACGCCCTTTCTCCGTCCCGTCTTCCGGTTCTCCGCGCGGCAAAACACACGGCGAAAGTGTTCTCCACGCTCGTGGATGCGTCCGCGAGCCGAGGAAGCTCTGTGCCGGCTCGATTGGGAAGAAGAGAAATCCTTTGGAATCCTTCGGGCCGAGTACCTTGCGCTCAAACAGCGCAACTTCCGCTTCAAAATCCAAAAATTGCACGCTAGATAGTTCAAACGATCACGCGAGCTTCAATTTTCAGCATTTCTGAATAAAAATGCGACAACCGGAAGACCGTATAAATCGAAGGAACGTTTTAAAAAACAGTACGAATCAGAAAAAAAGCCACGCACAATTAGCTACCGTCAAGTTTAACAGCCATCTGCAGCCAATAGGTTAATGCCAGGTTCGCGTAAGCGACAATCAATCCGACTCGTCCCCATTGTTGTTGCGCTCGGCCAGCAACGTCTTCTTCGAATGGACGTCGAACTAACGTCCGTGTTTCATGCTACATACAAATCGAACTATCTGCATTTCAATTGACAGCGAGCGCGCGCGCGCGCACGTTGGCTAAAATAAAAATTGATTTATACTCGCGGGTAAAACAAGCGCAAGGACGCGCGACGCGTAGATTTATGGTTCGCCGTTCAAATGTCGCGACTACTTTTATGCGCTGCGAGCCGCGAGCGGAAACGAACGGGACGGATGGACAGTGAAAAAGTTTGTCAAGTGAAATTAGAAAATATCTTGGCGTATGAATTCTGGATCACCGTTGTTGCACGTCTAGAAACTTCTCGTTTAAAAATACCAAACGCTATGGGAAATTGTGTTTAGGTGAATGTCAAGCTCGAGTTAACTGATCACTAGACTGCGGATCTTCACGCAAAATAAAAAAATTGAAATTTATTTCAACTCTTAATAGGTCGAATAGGTTGGAAATATGATTACAATATTATACAATTTTTCTAATATTTTCACTGTTTTGTGTTCTTCCAAGTTTTATGAATTTCCAAGCCGTTTATCTTCTAAATGGAAAAGGGTTGTTGTATTTTCTACTTTGCACGGATAAAGAAAATGGTAAAGCTACTAATTTGTGAACTGCCTTGAAAGGAGTATCGAATTCTTTCAAGAAAGTATTCTAATTCCAATTAACACGTTGACTGCCATGTCACCCATATGTGGGTGACGGAATTATTTCTCCAGGTTTTAAAATGAATTTTCATGTTAATATATTCATCGTACCAAATTTGATTAGGATCTGTAAAATGCAAGAAAGTTGGAGGACTACTCAACATCGTACATTTAATTTTTTCGATTTCTATTTCATTAAATAACTTACTTTGATTTTATGGAATTTTTCAGGATTCTAGTTTGGCAGTCAAAAAGTATTAATGTGCAATTCGTGTCTCGGTTTCCAGAAGTTAAATGCGACGGAAAGAACGAAATTCTTGGCGAACGAGAAAGGTAGAAAATGGCCGAAGCGTATGATCGAAAAGTAGTTTCTCCCTAAGGGTGGGAACTCGCGAGTTTCCTCGGTGGTTGGCGTAACGGGGTCGTAACACGTGGAAAAATATATTCCATAGGAGTGGTCATTACGTCCTATGGGGGACCATGGCGTCGAGGGAGAGCCGTAAAAGCCAGCTACGGTTTACTGGCGCAGTCGAGTCGGATTACCGTTCGGAAAGTATATGTACATATGTAGGCGCGGGAGACTCGCCTAGCCTCGCGTCACGGGAGAGAACAGCATAGCTTCTGCGGATGTATCGCGATATATTATTTAAACGCGGGACGAATTATTTGGTGGATCCCGTCCGACTGTAAAAGCGTTACGAGCCCGAGGCTAGACAAATAAATTTCCTACGACCGGACGCACGCGGCCAGAGACTGCAGAGGAATATAAACCTACGGATTATCGACCCGTTTTCCAGACCCTTCCTTTTCCTTTTCCTTTCCCTTTCCCTCAGTTTCCTTTTCCCTCTTTTCCGGTCTGTAGCTACTCTCGCGACCGTACACGTTGCCAGAGTCTCGAAATCAAAATAAATTCGATTCCTGTCCGCTCTAATGGAATCTTTAACGTTCCCTGGAAACCTTTGATACTTCCGAAACGCTTGAACCGTGAACCCATTAATTTATTTTATGGTTGTACTGTCATTAAAACTTTTTGTCATTTACCATTTCCTACGAGGTAAAGAAAATTCGTGTCTAGACTGCGGATTTTTATGCAGAGTAAAAGCTATAATATCAGAGTAATTCTATTTTGAATTTGATGTACTCATTTTTATCACGAATGCAGAAAAATCGCAGTCTATTGCATGCCAGCAGAATGCACACTCTGCAATAGCTATAGCATAACGATACCAACAAAGTGGAATTTCAGTTCGATTCGAAGGAAATTAATGACGCACACATTTAGCGAATACTTTAAGGATTGCTTTAGTAGTTTTCAACACGGTGAAACGTAAATTCGTCAAAGTTTTGCTATGTTTAACAGATAGCGTCTCGAAGGAAATGTTCAAAACACTGATTAGTCACGATAGCGTGTTGGCAATCGCCTTTCATGATCTCTTCATTCCCTTTATTTAACTGGTAAATCTTTCACTTTCGAAGAATCTATCCTTGTATAAATTACACGGTACTTGGACGTTGTTGCAAAGTTTTTGTTTCGCGTCTCGAATCTTTGTATTTCGCGTCACGTTTTTATACCACAGCCACAAATATGCAAATTTTCATCTTTCTAGGCGAGGTGTGTATTGGACGCTTTTCTGCATTCTTGATACTTCGAACGATATGGCAAACGCGTGTCTTACATAAACAACGATCTTTCATTGTAAAGTCCAGGGAGGGATGCCATCGAATAGTTTCGAAGAACCACTTAAATGTACGTGGAACTATAGTAATAAAATGATCCGAACTATTCTAAACTTATGCAACAACGATGTTATACTGCGAGCAGGGTCTAGGCCCGAAGGACCTTTGAAGGGTCTACTCGAAGAGTCTCTTAAACTTGAAGAGGACTACACTATGCAATGATGATTTAAGCTATCCTAAGCTAGGCATTCTTTTTGCTCGAATTTAAAAAAATTTTTCAAAAAAACTATCGAACCTTTTGCGCTGGGAATTTCCACACATACTTGTTGGTATTTAAAGGACAAGTGTGATTTTTTCAAGTAAAAATAATGGATATTACACGAGTTACATATTTTTTTATAGAGTATGTTTCAAGGGAGTGTTCTGGTTTCGAGTGCCATTTTATTACCAAGTTTTAGGAATTTTTTCCCGGGGAACTGTTAGGCTCTTTGCATTGGGATATTACACGCATACTTGTTGGTATTTGAAGTACAGGTGTGATTTTTTTCAAGTAAAAATAATGGATATTACACGAGTTACATATTTTTTTATAGAGTATGTTTCGAGAAACATGGATCGCCACGATTCTACATTTTTTACCGGTCGGAAACAAAAGAAATTAATATGAATTGCTTGCGGAGGGTTAAGATAATGGAGGAAAAAAGAAAAATCGATATTTTGAAGCCTGGGAAACCGCAGAATGTCCCCTTGAACATTGCAGTTCCCTTTTACGGATCGAACTGCGATCGAAACGCGTGCAGCAGCTCGCTTTCGACGGCCACCGTCTAGGAAGTGTATCGCTCGCGACGCAACGCGTATGAAACCGTGTCGCATACTCGGATTTCCTGTTCACCTTGCCCCGACAAACGGGAAGGCTGGGCCGGCCCGTGTACTCGCGAAAATGGCAAACTCCGCGGCGCGTGTTTACCCGGCCGTTCGGAAGCTCGCGGAAGGACAAGCCCGCGAGATCTACGATCAAGGGAATCCTTATTGAATAAGTATGAGCGGCCGCGTTCCATCGCGTTGCTCGCCTGCTTGTTGCTACACTGCCAGTCCCGGCGATCGACGGACAGAAAAAGGAGAAACTGTGTCATCGCGCAATACCTTCCACCTGTTCAACTTTTACAAACGCGAGTCGGCCTACGTTCCTGTGTCTGTTACATCCGATCGAAAACCATCTCTAACCGTTTCAAACCGTACACGATGCACAATTTTAGACCTCGGCTTTAGCTCCTTCGACACTCAATCTCGCAGCATTCTAATTAGTAGACTGCGAATTTTACGTACACTCCCGTCCATAAGTCACCGGACACTTACTCGCTTTCGTCGTTTTGTACCGAACACCTCAAATTTCGACTCATCGGTCCACAACACCTTTTCCCAATCTTCGGCAGTGTAATCTTTATATAATTTTGCCTACTGCAGTCTTTTTTTTCTTATTTTGAGTCCTTAATAACGGTTTTTAACTGCAACACACTCGCGAAGCCCTGCTTGCAAAAGACGTCGCTTAACTGTTGTTGTACCAATTGGATCCTCTCGAACTTTGTTATCTTCTGCCGCAATTTCTGTTGCTGTCATCCTCCTGTTTCGTTTACTTAATGTTTGTATACAGCGGTCTTCATTTTCTGTTGTTTTTTTTTTGGCCGTCCAGTTCGTTTTTTACATTCAAAAGTATTAGTATCTGTTAACTTTTTCACTGTATCATGCACCGTTGATTTCGGAATTTTAGTTTCTATCGCAATTCCCCGCACAGAATAGCCTTCTTTAGCAAGAGTAATAATACTCGAACGCTTTTGAACGGATAATTCTTTTCTAGAACTGCTCATACTGCTCACATGCACTGTAAAACTTGAAATGAAGAAGAAACACCGACTTCGCCTTCGCAGCCCCATGCTTATCTCTATTTAGTCTAAAACTCCTCTTACAGTGTTTATAAACTCTTTATAATCTTCCAAATACAGTCCTCTGATGATTTCGAATGTCCAAAGCGAACAATATATCCTAACATGTACCGAATGGAAACCTAACGAAATGAGTGTTTACGCATGAAGTTCCTTTTTTAAACGTTTATTTAAATAACTAATATTTATTTCTATTTTTACATACCGAAATTATCGTAAAATAGCTAAATATTACAAGGTCAACAATAAAATCAAGCTAGAGAGTTGTATCCGTGTTTTAATCATTCTTACTGCTGAAAACGAGTAAGTGTCCGGTGACTTATGGATGGAATTGTATGTATTTACGAGAAACGTGAGTCGGCGCAATTTAAAACAATAGGACTCGGAGAGTTCAAGGACGCTGATGTACCATTTTCAGCTCGTTAGGATTATATTAAAAATGAAAAACAGCTTCTAAATGGCTACCGTGCTTTGGAATTGATCCCGCAGGCTATAAATATTTAGGTGTAGGCAAACGTCGTCGATTTCGACTTTCGGCTGGTAAATAAACACGCGAATGTTGGTGCGTGACGAAAAAGTGGAAACAGGTGCGAGCAAACTTAGGTGCCTCGCGTTTTTATCAACGTAAACAGTGGTCGCGCGTCCCTCGAGATAAGGAAGCGCGAGGCGTATCGCTCTCTGAGGTCGTTCCTAATCGCGAGGCGCTCCTCCTCCGAGCATAGCGCGTAATGAACGTAATAAACGACTGTCTTCGTAATATCCAGTTGCGTTTCCGCCGCGGGCAACCTTCGGCTAGAAAGCGCGCCCGTGTACACTCGCCGCGGAAAATATGTTGACACGTCTCGAAAATGCATATTTTCTATTTTAAATCAATAATTTAAGAATTAATCGAAAATATATATTATGTATATTATTGAATATAGTACAAACTAGTATGTGTAGGACCATAGATGACATAAAGGTTATAATAATGACGGAAAAAATGAAATAACCTTTTTATCGATTGCGGAAAGTATGTTGACAGCATTGAAAGTTCGTAATTAAGTGTATTCTTAACAATAAAACGACATAATTAATATGAAGTTTGATACCCTTTGTTTCTTATGACCTCTTCAAGTCTTCTAGGCATACTTTCAAACAATTTATTTATAATATTTTCGTGAATACTATTCCAAGCACTCGGTAATGCTTGTTTAAAGACTGATTTATTATTCCGAAATTTCTCACTTACACTTCGATCTAAGTGATCCCACAGGTGTTCAATTAAATTCAAATCGGGACTTTGAGTAGGCCATGGTAACAATTGAATATCATTTTCATTGAAATATTTCGTCGCTAGTTTGCATTTATGTTTGGGATCGTTGTCTTGCTGGAAGATATAATCACCGTGGATGTTCATTTTTATTGTTGAATCTTGTAAATTCTGTTGTGAAATATTTACATACCCTGTTCCTGTTAATATCCCGTCTATAAAATGTAAATTGCCGAAACCATTTGCAGAAAAACAACCCCAAACGCATACTGATCCTCCACCGTGCTTTACTGTAGTCGTTATCACCGTTGATTTAAAGCATTCACCTTGCTTTCTCCATACATATTTTCTTCTATTACAACATCGAAGTGCAAACTTTGATTCGTCGCTAAATATAACCTTCTTCCAGAAGTCTGGTAATTTGTTTTTAAACTGTTTCGCGAACGCCAAACGTTTTTTGGCATTAATTTTCAATATGAATGGTCGTTTTCTTGATATTCGTCCTAAGAATCCTGCTTCTTTTATGCGTGCACGAATTTGTGTTTCTTGAATCAGTAGATTTTAATCAGATTTCAACTGTTTGGCCGAAACAAAGGGGTTTTTTTTCACTTCTCGTACAATCACCCGATCCTGTTTACGAGTTGTCTTCCGAGGACGTCCAGATTTTGGTTGATTTTCTGCAGTTCCATTCTGTTCTAATCTGTGTACTATTTTCCTTACACCTTCCGCAGAAATGTTAACCCTTTGCACTCGAAGCTATTTTAACTCCAAAACGAAACATTTTTTTCTACCAAGAATATTTCCCTTCAATATACATTTTTCCATGTTATACATACGAAAATGGTGTACTTTACTTGTTCAATACAGAAATGTTTAGTAATTTATTAAATGCAAATGAATTTAATAATGTAAAAAATATTTTGAATAATGATAAAGCAATTTTTAATGGTGCCTTACAGTCACCATTCGAGTGCTAAGGGTTAAAATCAAGAGCAATTTTTCTTAAAGAATCTCCTCTTATTCTTCTGTTAAATATTTGTGACCTTTCTGCAGGTGTGAGTTCTCTAGTTTTCGGCACTATAAAGCAATGTTTATAATCTAACGTGATATTATATGTAGGATATTGTTCAACATTGTGAAATCAACAAATAAATCATTAATTAACACTTATTGTATAAACATATTATAACAAAATACCCTAAAAATTGCGTGTCAACTTACTTTCCGCGTGAGCCTTTTATGCAAACTTAAAACTGTACGTTTGTTATTTACAGTTTCCTGAACTAAACTAAACAGTAAGCTAGTAGAAGTAAACAATAAGTGACACATAAGGTCAGAGCCTGGAAAAAAATGTAAACACTTGGTCTTTCATTAAAAATACATACTTCTGAAACGTGTCAACATACATTCCGCGGCGAGTGTATGTAACGCGCGCGTGGGTTTTCGCGTATTTGCGCTCGCTCAAAGTCTGGCTCAAAGTCCCTCGATCGCATCATCGGTACGCGTTCGATTTCCCGGCAACCTTGCGGCAAACGAACATCGGTGTCCGTCCTCTAGCGCAAACGTGGATCTCGGAGACGCGACGGTCAATTATCTCGTTTTATACCTATTTTAAATGCCTGTTCATCGTCCGCACCCTGTTCGCGATGGAATCACGCCGTTAACGACGCGATTCCCGCGAATCGTTTAACGGATTTACTGCGATTTACTGCTGCGACGGCTACCGACTTATGCGAATCTTTCTGCTGCGTCAAACTGGGATCGAAAGAGTTATACTGCAGGTGTTTCGAGAGTTTCTGTTCGAGACGCGGGCCGTGCAACTGTTTTAAAACTTTGACTGCCGAACTAGAAACCTCAAAAATTCCGTAAAATCAAACTGTTATTTAATGAAATAAAATTGAAAAATGTTAAATGTATATTGAGTAGTTTTCCAACTTTTTTGCATTTTACAGATCCTATCAAATTCGGCACAATGAATATATTAACGTAAAGATTCATTTTAAAACGTGGACAAATAAATCGGTCACCCACGTATGGGTGACATAGCAGTCAACGTGTTAAAAAACGATCACGCGTTATCCGTTATTCAACAATTTTATAATTGTTGAATGTAATTTAACCCTTTGCAGACGAGAGGCGACAGTCGGTGTTTATGCTAGATTTCGTTATCTCCAACCGAAAGGAACGAACGATTCGGATGATTGGTTCTTGAAAGGGTTCCTTAGAGCTGTTGGTGGTCTTTCATACGAGGTGTGAAAAGACATATCAGTTCAGAGGTAAGATAAAATTAATAAAAGGTTCTTCTAAGAAGAAGAGATCATTTAATTGTACCATGTAAGACACTCGATATATTTGCAAAGATTGTGCCTCATCCTGCTACCCGACCCGGCTGAAAAAGTCGTCGTCCGTAAAGGGTTAAAAAACGGGTTATCCGATGAGAATAAAATTGTTGAATGTGCTTTAAATTAATATTGAGGCGGATTCTTTTAGGCACAGCGAAATTGAACATTTTTATCCGCAAACTCTTTGCTATTTTAACCTCGGCACGCATTTTTTCCAAAGACATTTATCTCGATCTAAAATATTTTTTAGCAATTTATTAGACACGAACTAATTCGGCAATGTTTTGAATAATTTCTATCGGCGCGCCATTCGACTGCAAAGAGTTTTAGCAATTTTATTCGTTCATTTGGAAAGAAAATCACGAACGAATGGGTTCGCAAAAACAGATTGCTAGTCAATTGTAGACTTAATCGAAATCGCGCACAGTTCGAACCCTTAATGGATCGTAACGAGATTGCCGCTCCGTTTAATCAAACCGAACAAATACGCGTTCCATTCTAGCTCCTGTAAACAAATCCACGAACCTGTACACTCGAACCTCGCAAATATACGATAAATAGTAGATTTTGTATTTAACAATCTGGTGAACAGAAAACCTCTCCGTGCCCTCTTATACACTGTACAAGATCGATTATCGGCGAAGGTCTTCTGTTCGATTGGCAACGAAAGCGGAAACTCGAAACGCGACCCTGGACACAACGAGAGACGATCGGAAGACCGTGATTCTTTCGCCATTGTCCCATTAATTAACAGAGCCCAAGGAGCTAATGAGTGGAAACACTTGTCAGCCTTCGATTCAGTTCCTAATCCCAAGACAGGGAGCTCGACAGACGGAATCGGCCGCGAACAAAACGCCGAGAAAATTAACTAATTGAGCAATTACACGGCTAGACGGTCGAATAAAGATCCTCGAGAACGATTTATCCTAGCCGGTTTCTTCCCGCGGGCCCCACGGCCCGGCGAACAACGTTCGCCACTGTCTCGGTAGTTCAGACACTTCAGACCGACAGCCGAGAAAACAGGGAACGCGATTCAGCTAATCCGTCCGGAAAGATTGCACGGGTCGTTTAACCGGCTCCTGTCATATTCCCGCTGCCATAAAATTGCTCGCGATGTCTTCGCGCCGATGTGAGGAAATATCTCTGGCCGAAGAAAACGCGAATAAAATATTTTCGACCGAGATCGATTTTCTTGTAAACGAAACGAAAGCTGAGAAGCTCTTACAGCCCTCGCACATGGGCTGTTCAAAATAATGAAATAATTTCAATGATCACAGTTCTCGCACACATGAAAAATAATTGCGTTGGCCACACGGTGATCATATCGGCGAGAATTCAGCTTCGCAGGCGGACGCGAAGAAGCAACACAATAATCTGTTGAGAAAACGGTATTCTGGGTCAAGGTGGACCCAGTCTCGTAGAGCGGGGGTGTGTTAATAGAGAGAGCAAAGACGGTGGGAGAAGGCGGGACGCGCGCGAGAAAGTTCATTTCGACGAGGGCAAACTTTGCCGCTGATGGGAAACCAAATACAGAGGACCGACAGAGTCCAGGGTGGCCGTGTCCAGGGTTGCTGGGAGTCCCAGGGAACCTTTTCAGAGGTTCTGGAGGGAAAAAAGGAACTGCCAGCTAGCCGGTCGAGCTCTCTCTCTCTCTCTCTCAGCCTCTTTTTTCATCGGCCGGGAGAGAGGAGACACGCGATCTCTTGGCGTATCTCTCCAAGAAGTGTTTGCTGAGCAAAGATTACGACGAAGCCGAGAAAGAGAGAAGGAGGAGACAGCGCCAGAAGAGGAGCTGAAGCAACGGCCCCGGTAATGTTGACGTTACCTCGTTGCGCAGACCCAACTACCCGACGGGGTTTACCCGTCCTCGGGTAACGAGCTAAACGCGATACGGTTACGCCTAGACTCGCCTAGATCCATCTCGACTCGTCTCCCGTCACGCAGTCGGCGATGATAAGTAAATTAGAGGCCGCCGCGTCGCGGAACGAAATTCTAGACCGGCGGATAGAGAAACGCCAGAGCAAATCGGTATCATCTCTGCACAGTCACGGGTTAAACCATCTCTTTGGTACAGTCCAGCCTGCAGATTTTTGGCGGTGTCTGTAAGAGCCGAGACTCCGTAGATTCGCGATAAGGTAGAGTGAACACATTACCGAGAAAAATAGGCGAAAAATGGTTTTACGTGCCTCAACTTTTCTAAAAAATATAATTAACCCCTTTTTCCCTACAATACCGAGCCAGACTCGTGATGAAGGTTCTGAATAGAGTCTAATAAATGTGAACGTTATTAATTTCCCACAAAATAAAATTCTATTTTGTTGTAGTTGATATATATCCTTTGGAGAAAACGTAGGCATACAATAAATATAAACTATCTTTTTTTTCTATGAAATTCTGAACGATGAAGAATTCGTAATCATAATAACCATAAAATAAATAGTAGTGCAAGGGGTTAACTTTGTTTTCTGATATGCCTTTCACCCAAGATTTTTGAAAGATTGTGTAAATTAAAAGAAATTGGAAGTCTCTCTCGCTGTTCGTAAGACGAATCGTGAAAAGCCTGTATGTAGTGATGAAGATAATGAAATTAATGTTGTTGCAATACATTCCACTTAAAAAAACAAAGGTGACCTCTATATTTTCTCTACGCATATTATGTACATTCTTAACCAGTTAAGCGCGTTTGACGTGTATACACGTCGGACCAAATTTCTATTGCCGTTGCAGTTAACGTTAATGAATTGTTAATTTCTTGTCGAATAAAAATGTAATTCTTTCTCATCTTTTTTTCTATGAAATTCTGAACGATGAAGAATTTCTAATCATTATAATCACAAAACAAATAGTAGTGTAAGGGGTTAAAAAAAAAAGATTGGTGATAGAGGTTTTCTTTTCATATTTCCTTAGGATGCAAGTGGGTTAACCCTCCGTCCGCAACCTCGGACTTTTATGTCCGTAGTGAAATTTCACTCCTGAACCTCTTTCTTTCCAATATTTACTTTTCCCCATTAATGCTTTAAGTTGATTCTTTAAAGCCTGGAACAGTAAAAAAAATGAACGAAGACCCAGTATACAGACAGCGTGCAAATAAGGTTGCAGACGGAAGGTTAAACGTTCTTTCTAAAAGGGTCCACACGTCTTCCTTTCACTTTGATAAAATGATCGAAAAATGTTGCCACACCGAGAGACAAACGGGACAGATCCGTGGCTCTCATACATATCTGCTTGTGGACAGCTGTCGCGAAGTAAAAAGATACTCCTCGGAAAGTTCATCGAAACAGATGACTAAAGAAAATAAACATGCTTGATCGTGTAGTAGGTGAATCAATTTAAAAATCGTCTGATTGACGACAAAGGGAATCTAGAGCGGGTGAGAGAATCTAGAATCTCTCTGGCGACCATCTCCGAGAATTTCAAGACTGCGGAGAGGGGATCGCTTGCTCGTGATTCGAAGAAGGTTGGGAGACACTGGGTTAACAGGTTAGAATCTGGCAGCTTCTGTTCTCCCCTGTACCCACGTGCCCTCGCAATTACTTTTCCGGCTGCTCGTAAATACTGTCGGCCGTATTTTCCGCGCGTGCCGCTGCACCGTCGCGCTTCGTGCAGCTGTGTCGCACCGGCTCCCCACGCGGCGCATTATTTTTAATCCGAATCTTCGCAGAATGTCCCGCTAGTAAATTGTCGGGAACCGTCCGCTGGAAAAACAGACGAGCTTCCGATATATCGTGAAAGTTGATACGAACGCGCGAGAAGACCGTCTTCCTCCTCGAGGTGAATAACCGTGAACAACTGCGCTCGTAAAGCCTTCGCTCTCCTGGCCGCGTTTAACGTCACCCTTGCGCGGTCCATGGCGTTTCTTCTTCGCCGAGGCCTTATGCGGGAGTTCCTATACGCTTGCAACATCGTGAACGCACCGATGATTGATCACCGTTAAAAATCTTTGATGTGTAAGAAATACTCAGCGGATGGATAACGCGATATAGTTAAACTAAAAAATGTGGGCGTATTGCAAAATACTAAGAATCTTTATTCACAACAACCGTATACGACGACAGTCAGAATAAGAATGTCCTGCTGTCCCAAAAATCCTCAGCCGTGAGAACGCCTTCGACAGTATGCCTCTTTGTTTATGACACCCCCAAGCTAAAGGATTTTTCTAACAGATGTGATTCGTATATCACTTTAAGAAAATCAAATTTCATGCGCGTTGCCATTTAAAATTACAACGCATAGCCTGATCTTAGGAGAATTTATAACAGGTTCTTTGACAACAAATTTTTCATATTTCACCAGGTAGGCTGTTGTTGAAATAAATGCTGCTTAGCGAAGACTTGCACCGTTCCGACTTTTCCTCGACTCTGTTTCTTCTCTGGCCGTGTTCGGACAGAGTTGAACGTCCATCATCCCCTAACAGAGAGGGTAACGATCGAGTTCTTCGGGCAAGGGAAAGAGCAGGAATCGCGGAATCGCGTTAGACGGTTAGAGAGAGACCGCCTAGGTGTGTATACACCGTACGGTGCACCCGTGTATAAACGGCCCCCTATTTTTAGCTAGGCCCGTGTCGGATTTCCTGTACGCTTGATACAGTGTAAACTCGGTGGTGCGTATCACTCTTCGGCCCGATGGGATGGGATGGGACGGGACGGGATGGAATGGATGGATGGTGGTTGCCATGCCTACGTTTCTCCCTCGACCCCGTCGCAACGTCCGTCCGTCTGTCCGTCGTTGCACGTTCGATACCTGTGCTTGCTTTTCCTTCTCCTCGCAAGCTCGGTGCCACGACGCGAGACACCTTCTGCTGCCGTTTATAGCTTTATCATGGGCTTCTGGTTTCACTGACTCCGCAACCTTGCTGTGACCTCCCACTCCTATTCGCACAGAGTCACTCTGCTTCTTATCTCCGACTCGGAAGTCCCAGAAATTTACTTATGAACAATTCTTCGTCTATCGTTAGCCTGGCAATCGGATATTTCGAGCAGACTCTGTTCATTTGCATTATTAACCACTTCGGTACGGCGCGCATCGGCCAAGAAATTTTGCCCACAGACATTTGACATTTTTTCAGACATTTTGCCCTTGTTTTTGATTCCTATTATAGATTCCTAGATATGTCTATTTCTGGACGTAAACACTGCAATTGCAGAGATAAGGCAAAAGTTCTTGGCAGTCGACTAAAGTCGACACTCGGCTGTGCGTGTTCATCTGTGGCCGTCGACTATAGTCGACACTCGTACCGAAGTGGTTAACGTACATACGCTTTATTTCCCTCTATTTTAAAACAGTTAATTTACGTATACGTGACAATGTGTGCAAACTTTTTCCAGGAAGCAGGATATTTTTAGTTTGCTCCCGCCTGTTAGAATCAATGCAAACAATTTTACAGAAAAATCCGCGGTGACGATGTTGCAATGCTTGCAACACGTTGCAAAAGACATTCGAAAATGGCTTACAGCTAAAACCCTCGGGAGGCAAAAAATTTACAATAATACCGCGTCGTGAAAAAGCCGAAAATTTCTGACAGACTACCTAAACACGTCCCGTCAACGTTCCCGGTGCATCGACCGGCCAGGTTTCCCACGTTGGACGCAGAAAACGTTGTTCAACCAGTCGGCTCCATAAAGTCGTGTTCCCAGTGGTCACGCGCGCGTTCGTTTCAGGAATACGAAAGCTTTTTTAACGAATTTCGACGGTATATTCGAGTATCCTCGGACACGCTAACGTATTCCCTGTGTCGCACCGAATGTGCGTACGTAGCGGAGTTGCGTTTCGCCTCTCAATCGCGCCACCCAGCCCTTCGAGCTTCCGCTCAATTCTCTATGGTGCAGGTTTACGCGCTTGCGTAATAATCCCGCGGCCCTGTAGGGAAACACTTTCCTCTGCTCGATAAAGACCGCTCTGGGAACCGCGAAACGAGATCTCGCAGGAAACCGCCCTCTCTAGAACTGTTTCGCAGGTCCAAGAATTTCTGTGTGGGCCTCTAAAACTTTCTAACTGGTTCTACGACAGGCCCGTACAACTTTTTAAGGGCCCCTACAATTTTTTAGCTGGTCTTACAATGTTTGTGGGAGCCTCCATCATTTTTTTAATAGTCCTACAATTTTTGTAAAGGCTTCTACAATTTTTCTTGTAGGTCCTACAATTTTTGTAAGGACTTCTACAATTTTTCTATAGGTCCTACAATTTTTGTAGGAGCTTCTACAATTTCTCTGTAGGTTCTACAATTTTTGTAAGAGCTTCTACAATTTTTCTATAGGTACTACAATTTTTCAAAGGGCTTCAACAATTTTTCTATAGGTCCTACAATTTTTGTAGGAGCTTCTACAATTTCTCTGTAGGTTCTACAATTTTTGTAAGAGCTTCTACAATTTTTCTATAGGTACTACAATTTTTCTAAGGGCTAATACAATTTTTCTATAGGTACTACAATTTTTCTAAGGGCTAATACAATTTTTCTATAGGTCCTATAATTTTTGTAAGGGCTTCTACAATTTTTCTGTAGGTTCTACAATTTTTCTAAGGGCTTCAGCAATTTTTTTATAGGTCCTACAATTTTTGTAAGGGCTTCTACAATTTTTGTAAGGGCTTCTACAATTTTTCTGTAGGTTCTACAATTCTTGTAAGAGCTCCTACAATTTTTCTATAGATCCCAAAATTATTGTAAGAGCTTCTATAATTCTTCTATAGGTCCTACAATTTTTGTAAGGGCTTCTACAATTTTTGTACAGATCCTACAATTTTTATAAAAGCCTTCAAAATTGTCTAACCGTTTCCACAATTTTCCGAGGTGTCTCTATTATTTTCCTGTGCACGTGAACATCCTAGCCGAAGCAAATACGCTTGCTTTCTTGCCGGGACGTGTCTCGCGGTGACCCCTTTCGAGCAGTGATCCACCTTTTGTGAGCCGGGAACCGCGGAAATTGCTTTTCCCCGGAAAACGGTGCCTTGCGTCGCTCGCAGCGACATGCGACGTCGTTTTATTCGTTGTTTGAACAGCTGAAGTAGTTGTTCGCGATCGGGCTTAGTTAGGTTATAACGGCGTTGTTATATAAGACACGGGTTCGTTTGTTTGACGGAAAATCGAGAGGAAAGCATCCGTTCGAAGGTACTCGGTTGAAACACGATCGTACAAATAAGCTTCGTTACGATAGAATATCGTTCGTTGCGTAAGACAAGCGTTTGTTTGTTTCATTCACTAAAAAGACGAGAATATGCGCATTCGCGTCTCTGGCGTAAGTGGGACGTTTAGACTGCCGGAGTGATGCGTATTTCTGAGGGAAATGGGTACGCGTTTAACTCTCGTTTGTGGCAATCGGCGGAACATCTTTACCGTATCTTCAACTGTACCGTTGGCAAAACGAAATAAACAATTTAGTAGCGATCTCGGAGACGTAAGCAACGGTAGAAAATTTTATGAAATTTTTTAAATCAAGAGAAATAACGTTTCTTCGAAATTTTCCAACTCGAAGAACTTCGTCCGAGATTCCAGTCTCTTTAGGGTTAACAAATTTGATATAATTAGCGCGGATGGAGGCGAACTAATTTGTAATATCGGTAACACGGAGTAACCGGAGATTATGGGATTATTTCCGACAGGAAATGTCGATCGCAAGGCGGAGGGACAAGCAGAAATTCGAAGCTGAGTCTCGCGCAAATGGGAAACGACGGTTTCGCGAAGATAGATCGGACCCCGGCTATTTCGAGGTGAGGTTGACGGGCCGGCGCGGGTAAAAAAGTGTGACGTTAATTAAAGGCTTGACATAAATCGCGGCGAACGCCAAAATGCTTTTCTCCGTTAGCGATGCGACGCGACGTGGCTCCTGCATTTCAGTTTCACGGCAGGTCGCCGCGCGATACGACTTTGTTTCTCCTGGAATGAACATGACGAGCATACCCTGCTTGCCGGATGGAATAAGGCAACCATAACTGTCTCGTTCGGACCACGGTAGGATATTGCGTCCGTCGCCGTGCGTGCGGCGTCTCCAGAAATTTCATGGTAAATTTTTGAACGGCGCGTTGCAACACCGAGCTCCCATTAACAAACCGTTTCCACAGAACAAAGGGAACAATGAACGCTCCCGTGAAAAATGCTAACGTGTAATTGAAGACCGTTGCTGTGGAGCAGGAGGGTGATAATGAGAGTACAGATGTTCTGATAACGGAGACGGAATAACCAATTCGGTTCAAACTAGACTGCAAATTTCTGTGCAACAATAAAAACTGTTTGCATCGATTACAGGACGCAGGAACCTATTTCTTGTTCAAAATTACGTTCACCGTTACTAGACTGGATCTTTATGCAAAATAAGAAATATTTGCATCGATTACAGGACACAGGGGCGAAATAAAAATTTTTCTTCTTTTAACTATTTTATTAAGCTAAAACCAACGCGATGCCCTTAAATCTTCTTAATATGTCCGTTGCTTTGAATTGTGCTTACCCATTTTTGTCATAAAAGCATAAATCCCGCAGTCTACTTATGATCGAGGTAAAGAGACGTAGAGGAACAAAATTCTGCCGTAGATATTCTCCGAATTTCGTGAAATTGGAACGCGATTTCCGTCTCGTCTCGAAGCAATCTGCCTCGCTCGATGGAGGCTTCTTTTCGAGGAGATTACCAGCGAGGAAAAATAAAAGAGATGGTCCCCGATCGCTCGGATAGTCTAGACGAGGTGCAGAAGCGAGCTGAGGCGAGTAGAAGCGCTTGTGTAGCAAGCAGACGCTGTTATTTAACGCTGCAGCTATTTCCAGGTGCGTGCGTCGTCGACGGTGTCGAGTGCTACTCACCGACGAGCTACGACGCCACTCGTGCAGCCTTTACGCCACTTAATCTCCTTTCACCCGGTCCGTCGAAACGAGTAATTTTTCAGTGGCACTCGTTTTACTCTCATTTTCGACCTGCGTTTACCGGAGCCACCGGTTCGCGGGGTTTTCGCCCGCGCATCTGGAGCAGAACCCGAATTTCGGATTCTCTATCGCATTCATGCTCGAATAAATCGCACGTTGATACCACGAATGACACGGTTTTTCACGGAAAGTCTAAAAAAATTCGACTATTCTATAACATACGTCCCCTATCAACACGTTGACCGTTGCGAACGTCATGCGTGACACAATTCGTATCTTTGAAAATTCATTTTGTTCGTGAAATACTCAAAACTCTTACTTCGATATCTCGGGAACTGTTCGTGCTAGAAGAACATTCGAAATATTAGAATTTTGTATTTAAAAATCGTAGACAAAATAAATACGCGTAATCTTTTCGGACCGATTGCTCGCCCTAACATTAGGTTGGCAAGAAAGTAATTTCGGTATTTTTAGGTGAAATAAAATCCAATTTTTTTATCAAAGCAATGAACCTTAATCAATAAAATATTTTCCATTTTGTTCTATGATCTTTTGCCATCTTTCTGGTAGCTTTATAATTCCTCGCTCATAAAACTTCTGATCCTTTTCGGTGAAAAACTGATCCAAGTGTGATTTCAGATCATCATCATTAGTGAATGTTTTACCGTTCAAAGAGTTTTGTAAACTTCGGAATAAATGATAATCTGATGGTGCAATGTCAGGGCTATATGGTGGATGTGACATCACTTCCCAACCAAGCTTCAATAACTTTTCACGTGTTGCCAAAGGTGTGCGTGGCCTAATGTTATCATGGTGGAACACGATTCCTTTGCGATTTGCCAATTCTGGCCGTTTTTCTTTGATTGCTATGTCCAGTTTTGTTACTTGTCGACAATAAACATCTGAATTGATGGTTTGGTTCCTTGCGAGCAGTTCAAAATACACAATACCTTTGTAATCCCACCAAATTGACAACATGATCTTCTTTTGGTGCAATTCAGCTTTCGGTGTGGTTTGGGCTGATTCATCACGCTTGGACCATGATCGTTTTCGAGTTGTGTTATTGTAAACAACCCGTTTCTCATCACCAGTGATGATTCGCTTCAGAAAAGGGTCGATTTCATTTCGTTTGAGATGCATATCGCATATGTTGATACCTTGCGTTCAGTGAATTTCTTTCAATTCATGTGAAATCGAAATATCGAGCTTCTTAACGATTCCGAGACTTTTTAAACGATATTCTATAGTTGTATGCAAGACATTTAACCTGTCTGCAATCTCTCGGACAGTCATATTACGATCGGATTCAATAATGGCTTTCATTTGGTCATCATCAACTTCAGATGGTCGAACAGAACGTTGGTCGTCTTCAAGAGAGAAATTTCCAGAACAGGATTTTTTAAAACAATTCTGGCACGTGCGTTCTGTTAAGCAATCCACACCATAAACTTCACATATATCTTTGTGAGCCTCGGCAGCTTTTTTACCTCTACGGAAATAAAAAAGCAATAAGTGCCTATAATGTTCGTTTTTGCATTGTGTAATTAGCTTCAAAAGTAACCTAAAAGATGCAGTTATGAAATGTCAGAAAGAAAACAAACGCAATGTTAACAGAAGTCAATGAAACAAAACATGACGCCAGGTATTAGTGAAAACCGAAATTACTCTCTTGCCAACCTAATATTTATAAGAGGTTTGGAAAAGTAGGTCCCAGGAGTGAAACCCTAATGTGTGAACTGCGGGTCGTGAAACACGAGGAAGCTGGAGGTTCTCGGAGAACCCTAGCTGCTTCTACGTGACTCTTTTTCCTGATCACGGCAACTTTTCTTCTATTCCATTACCTAAAACTACGCTCTCCCTTTTCCGGATACTCCGCTCTTTATTTAATAGTGAAACGGAACTGTTCCCTTCCGCCCGTTGGCATTTCCTCGTGGAAAAGAAAATTGCACCGGTAATAATTTAACAAGCGATCAACCTACCCGGATCCTTTCTTCTGTACAAATTTCGAGTGCTTTTCGCGAGACTGTGCACGATGTTCTCAGTGAAAATATTCTCCATCGATTCCTGGGAATCGGAGTTAAATAAAAATTGATTTCCTCTGTTACCGATTTCAATAGGGCAAGCCCTCAACCGTCTAAAAAGTTTCTCTAATAAATAAAATTCACTGTTTACCGATATTAACACGTTCACGTGCCATATCACCCATATATGGGTGACGGAATTATTTGTTCAGGCTTTAAAATTAATTTTTACGTTAATATATTCATTGTACCAAATTTTATTAGGATCTGTAAAATGCAAGATAGTTGAAGAACTACACAATATCATACATTTAATTTTTTTCAATTTCTATTTTATTAAATAACACCGATTTCATGGAATTTTCGAGCTTTCTTGTTTGGCGATCAAAGTGTTAAGAGCGTCCACTAGACGCTGAAAACACGCCACCAGAGAAATGTTTGTTACATCACTGGAATATTAAACGCGTTATCAGCGACGCGTTATCTGTACTAGGTAACACAATCACGCGAATCGAAAATACTATCAGCGAACGCCATAATACGCGCGCAACGGTCCCGCGCGATAGCAGTCTGCAATTATAGTGGACGGGGATAATTGAGTTAGTTCGATAGGCCCATCGAATCGAAAGGAACTCGTGCAGCCAGTTTCGGAACCGTTTCGAAGCAAAAGCTGTCGGTGATTTTCCGATTAATCAGAGCGTTAACCGATGCGCACGCCGAGGATGAGGAAGTATGCTAATGATCGTTACTGAAAAGAGCATTTTCACTGGAAACTATGTTAAATCGTGACGACGGCGGTGGCGGACGTCGATGCATCGCACGAAGGGGGGAGGGGAGGACAATTCTCCATTGCGAATATAATCGCGGGCGCGCGGAACAATCGCGATTATCGCGATCGCGAGGCTTCTGTTCGGCACACCGGTGTTCAAATTGGATCTCGTCCAGCCGGCGAAGTTTCTCCGAGACGTTCTCGCGCCGCTAATCAAAGTTTCCTTCGCCTAATTACTATTTCGAGCCGGTACGACGGTGGCCGAGATCGTGAGACATGCAAAAAGCGATCGAGATAACAGAACCGTTTATTTGTAACCGAAATCTTCGGAAATCGAGTAAAGTAGGTATAAGAAATTTTTAACACGTTGACTGCCATGTCACCCATATGTGGGTGACGCAATTATTTGTATAGGTTTTAAAATGAATTTTTACATTAATATATTCATTGTACCTGTTGGAATTTATTTCATAAATAGAACAAAATTAATCTGTTATTGCTTTAAAAGAAAGGATCACATTGTATGTTGTCCCCGGCATCGAACACTTCATGTTGCACTGTTCATATTGGACTATTGCTCCTATGTTTTCAATTTCTTGTGTTTTATTATTGACGTTTCTCTCAATCCGTAAAGACGTGTCTGACAACGGGCTTTTACAGAATTTATTAAAATAAATAATATTTCGTGTGCTACAAAAGAAGTGTGCTTTTATTATAAATATACCCATATCCAATAGTACCAAATTCGATTAGAATCCGTAAAATTCAAGAAAGTTGGAGGACTACTCAGTATCATACATTTAATTTTTTCCAATTTTTATTTCGTTAGATAACTTACTTTGTTTTCATGGAATCTTTCAGGTTTCTAGTTTGGCAGTCAAAGTGTTAATTGACAATCGAATTTTTTTGCTTGGACAAAATTGTATGGAATATTATTGCTGACAATGATATCGATAATTCTCCCTTTGTTTTTTTCATGAGTTTAACTAAACAAACTCAAGACCAAGATATTTCTTAGGAGTATCAACACTGAACCTACACTGCTGTTAATGCAACCACGAGTGACCTTGAAATTTGGAAAGGCACGACATTGGGAACATTTATCTTTTCGGAATACAAAGTCTACCGACGGTATCTGATTGGTGAGTCCAGTCTCGAAGGGTTTCTTTACCCGTTAACAGCCAAACAGATAAATAATTGTAACGCTGATAATTTCCGAGGACCGCGTGCACGTATCGTCGACGAGATGGCGTAACCGTGGCGTAATCTCGATGAGCAGATTACCAGCCGATGATTTCACGGGAAATCAGAAAAACGAGAGCGCTTTCTCGCATTCGAGAATTGACCAAAAGCCCCCGCGAGTTTCTGTCTTTTTCGACGATGCGAGGGGAATTCGTCAACGTCGCTCGACCATTGTCCGAGAGCTAGATCATCAACGGAAACGGGATACAAACTCTCGGAGAAAGCGATAATTAACACTTTGATGACCGCGCGCGCTCGCGCTCCGACAGCGAGCACTCTCGCTTACGGCTTGCTGCTCTTTTCGCACGAATTGTGTATAGCACACCTGCCCGGAGAAACGTTGCGGGTTCGCGGTGGTGGTCGTTGGAATTACTGCAACGTCAGCTGGTTAAAAGATATCAATGTTTCTCGGCTTCGCTCGCTCGAGAGCGGCGATCTTCTGGATCGTTGCCTCTGTTAGAAATGATTCTGTAATCGTTACGAATGTTCAGCAAACGTATTTCTAGAGGAAAGCGAAATTCCATCTGGTCATTTAAAAGCAAACGAATCGATGAAAGAGCTGGAATTTTCCACATGTATTTATTATACCAAACTTGGTGTAGAAAAATACAAGGTTAACACGTTGACTGCCATGTCACCAATATATGAGTGAGGGAATTATTTGTTCAGGCTTTAAAATGAACGTTTATGTTAATATATTCATTATACCAAACTTGATTAGGATCTGTAAAATGCAAGAAAGTTGGAGAACTACACAATATCATACATTTCATTTTTTTCGATTTCTATTTTATTAAATAACTTACTTTGATTTCATGGAATTTTTTAGCTTTCTTGTTTGGCGATCAAAGTGTTACAGATCTACTCGGCATCGGCATGTTTTAAATTTTCCATTTTTATTTCACCGAATAAATTACTTTGATTTTGTGGCATTTTCGGGACCGGTGCTTTTACAGTCAGTGTTAAACGAATTAGTGCAATTTTTATGACAACGCTTGTTAAAGAAAATGAACGCCAACATGGACAGACACACGGTTGAATTGTATCGGTGTGAAAACCGTTACGAAACGCAATCACATCTCATTAAGCTGACCACACGAGAAGAGCATCTGATCTCGTGTGGCCAATGCTTGCACCGCTTGCAAGTCTGAACGATTGCACCGCTACGTTTCGGGCGCCGATTGCAGCTAACAGCCCAGAAATCGAATTTCCCGGTGTGGGCCGCAGCTTTACTAATCCACGCCGTTTGCGAGGGTGAAATCTGCTTTGGGGTGGCCCGCAAGGGTGCTCGACCGAAGAGGGACGCGCGCTTAGGCGATCCGTGTCCTATTACGTGTTGCATCTCGAGATTTACGACGCATCATCCGCTGTTGTGGATCCCTTAGCTTCCGTGACTCCAAAGACCCAGTGATACCGCAATTATTTTCGCAAGGGATTCCGCGATCTTACAGATGCACTATTGTACTTTCATCATTATCTTCACCTAACATGTCGGGCATTCCTCGGTCGATTTTAACTAGTTAACTGCGCTCGATGTGTATACACGTCGATCCAAAACTATTGCTGTGTGCTTGACGTTAATGAATTGTTAATTTCTTATCGAATAAAAATGTAATTCTCTCTCTCATTTTGCTTTACTTTTTCCGTAAAAATAATAGCGGAATTTGGCCTGCTTTCGACGTGTACACTCGACATTGCTTAATTTTAATTCCGCGCCCGTGAGGGATTTTCAAAATTAAACTCCGCAGTTAACTGGTTAACCCTTATGTGCATATAACTGGGTACCCATTTCTATGTTCTCTCTAATAATTTGTTATGTTTTTATATGAAGATATCGCAAAACCGCCCTGGATCCCCATTATTTAGAAGGTTCTCTGTCGATTTATGGTTACGGAGTTAAAATTGATGCAAAACATATTAAATAATAAGGCTTCAATCTTATTTATACGGTTGTTGGATAACCGGGGTACCCATACATAGGATATGTTGTATTTGGATGCATACGAAGGGAAGTTTTACAACACAATCATACAACACCCAAATTTTTTCAATTGATATTATTTATTTATTAGTATAGTTACTATTATTAACCAATAATAGGACAATTTTTACAAACTGTCAGAGTATTTGTGTGCTCGTCGCAAACTGGTTTTATACAGTTTTGACAATATTTTCGTGTCTTTCTACGTTTTTTATCAGAGTCTGCTTGGCATATATAACATGAGCCTACAACTCTTTTTTGTCCAGTTTTATCTCGTTGTTGTACAGTGCCTGAAGTTGAAGGAACGTCGCTCATTGTTGGTGACTTATGCAACATGCCTTCTATTGCTAATTTACAAGAGAAATGTTCCTCTCCCAATTGGCGATTATTGGATTTGTTAGGCAACATATCGTTATTAGAAATATATATGATGTATGAGGCAAGAGCAGCAATATCAATTATGTTATAAAAAAATGCTAATGGCCATCTGTTAGTACGTCTTTGTGTACTGTATCGTCCCAAAATTTGATCCATCATGTCGACACCAGATTTTGTTTTATTATAGAAGTGGACTATTTCTGGTTTCCTCTTTGGCCCAAAAACAACATTATCATTGTGCATTGTGGATAGTAATACAACAAACTTTTCTTTTTTTGGCACATACGAACATATTGTAACATTTTGTTGTGACCAAATAAAGTTGAATACTGTTGTACTGTTGTGTAAGTTTAAGAGTCAAATACCGTACGTCCACATACGAATAGCATAAAAGTTTGATCTTAGCATTGAGTTATACTATTTTTTGAAGCAGTTGCTTCACTTAAACTGTTTAAAACAATACTTGGTATACCATAGAAAAAAAAACTAAAAGTTATGGGAAAGCATGAAAGTAAAATTGTCACTTTATTTTTTATATATCGGTAGCGAACGTTCGGGGTACCCGGGTACCCCGGTTATCCAACAACCGTGAACAGTTTGGTTGCCCACATAAGGGTCAATTACAGCTTGGATTTTCATTGTTCCTCGATTTATTAAAAGTGCGGATAACGATGAAAGGGTTAACGAGTGCTCGTAACGTCCTGAGCTCGTGACTGTATTTATTATTGTTCGCGAGTAGAGCATTCGAGAGCAGGTGGACACAGTCGATCAAAAATCCCGCTATCTCCCGGAGTCGTCGATCGATAGCATTATCGCGTGGCAGATGCGCGGTGGGTTCGTTGACCCCGCGGAAACGAGCGCGTCGCTGCAGCTCAACGCGGAACAAAGAATTCCAGGAGAGCATCGAGACCTGGTTCGGGTTGACCCGAGCCGAGCCGTGCCGAGCGGAGCCGGACGACGGTCGCACAGTTTGTCACTGCCAAGGTCCCATAGGATGCGCCGATGCACCGGGTGCACCGACCATCCTGCACGGCAGTGATCTACGTCTGCTGGACCGGTGTCTCCGTCGAGCAGCCGCGTTGTCAGAGCCGGGAGAAGACCAGCCGAGAGTCGATCCGAATCGAGACGAGTCGAGGCCAGACGAGACCAGGAACGTGACCTGCGAGCCAACTAGCCGATGCACCTCTTCTTCGTCGGCTAGCCAAGGTTAAAATAATCGCCGTTGCTGAAAAGAACCGGCAGCTTCTCGGCAAACTATTGCGCCTCAGGCTCGCAGGACAAGACGCGGAAGATGCTTCCCTGAACTGCAGTGCTTCGAACATTGCCGAAAATTGTCGTTGCGTTCATCAGCTTCAACTTTACGTTGCAGTCATTCAATGTAATGTTGAAGCTGGCAAACACAATATCACATACAAGTCATTTGTACTCGTAGTAAAAATTTCGGACAACTTTTCCTCGATAATTTTATCCCTCGAACACTGATCTAAACTTCGTTCATTAACACTAAACTTACCGGCATTTTTTTTATACCTAATCTTACCATAGGGGGTCATTTGACCCCTTTATGAAATAAACGTTGATTTTTCGTAAAAAATTCTCTATTTATTAAAGGAAATAATTTGCAACATCATTTCTGACTTCGTATAAAATTGAACACACATTTTTACACACTTATTTGTCGAATTCTTTCCAACTCTCTCACTGACCGTGCTGACATTCAGGGTTGCAGTGAAACACAAGTCCAATTGAATGTAACTGACATTGTCAAAATATAACTAAAACTGATCTTTGCTCTACGACTCTCAGTATACGACTGCATTTCTATTTCGTTTAGCTACAGAAAACTCATTGGAGGGAGTATTGCTTGTGTATCTCCGATAAGAGTCCTCGTTCTGTTTATGCGTTAGATCATTTGGGTCGTCCTAGTGCTTATGCCGAAACCAAACACACATATCAGGTTCCGACAAATGAAAGGGTCATTTGAGAAGCGTATCTGAATTTAGAACTAAGGATACAGTTGGAAAATTGCTGAAAAATACTAAACTTCGTATGGGTGAAATAACCCCCCGTGGTACATAAGGTAGGTAAAGAATTTTTGTCGGTAAAAAATAAGCTACGAAAGAAAAACAGAAAGCAAGAAATTGAATAATGGGATGATATAAGAATTTACAGAAAGTCATCTGACCGACAGAAATAACAATAAAATGTATGAATTTAAAGTAAATTCTCAAAAGGGGTCATTTGACCCCGCTTGGTACGTTTAGGGTTAACGTGTACCATCCCTAGTAGCACAAAAATATTGGATAGATATTTTTTTCAAATATTGGAAAAATATTTTTTAAGCCACATTTTTTCATATGAGAAAAATATTGGATCTGAATATTGTATACATGTACAATAAATATAAATTGAATGTTTAAAAAATATAAGCTAAATACTCAGAGGATATAAACTAGATATTTAAAAAATATAAAGTAAATATTTAAAAAATGTGAATTCAATATTTGAAAAATATAAATTCAATATTTAAAAAACATTCAATAAAATTTTCAAATTTAAGAAGTTTCAAATTATAACAAAAATTAGAAACTATGAATATGTATTACTTGTAACTTATATTTTTATGATATTTTGTTGCCTGTAATGTTATTACGATATTGTAGTCTGTTTATCAACATGTTACATATTCGTAATTAAACTACACATAATACTTTGCTAACTATTATAGCTTCTCATGTTAAAGATGATGATTTATAATATTAACTACTTGCTCAACTTATTTTCATTGCAAGGAAATATTTGAAATACAAAATAAAAATATTTCATTTTATCTTTGTGGTTATCAAAATAAAAATATTTGATTTAAAGTAGTATCTTATTTGAACCACATTAAATTATACTATATACCAAATCATTAATGATCGTTAATATACGTTGCAAAGTATGATAGAAAACCTTGTATCCAATGTTCCACATACGAATACTAATCCTACATTATAAAATACTAATGTAAAGTGTACTTACTTCTGAATCTTCTGTACCTCCGTCGGATCCACAGCACACAATTGTTGACTCACGAGAATAGATCCGAATAATTGAACAACAATAACTAAACAACACACGCACACAACACATTTTATAAAATCGTGACAACGAACGAGAAGATTTTGCACTCCTACCACGAACAAAATAATACTGCGATTTTAACAATGATCCCTTCCACGCAGGTGGTACGGTCAGGTTATCATAGGAAGGTTAGACGCTCAGCGTCAATAAACACTAGATACAAAACCAAGGTAAAAAAATTATGGCGGGGCGCCGGCCCTATTTCCCGGAATTCCCTGTTTTCGTATCACACGTCCGTGGGAGGGGGACGGTTAAAATCGCAGTATTATTTTATTCGTGGTCGGGGAGTAACATCTTTTCGTCTGCTGTCACTATTTCGTTAAGTGTGTTGTGTGTGTGTGTTGTGAGTGTTGTTTAGTGATTGTTGGTCAATTATTCGGACCTATTCTCGTGAGTCAATAATTGTGTGCTGTGGATCCGATGGAGATACAGAAGATTCAGAAGTAAGTACACTTTACATTAGTATTTTATAATGTAGTTTGCTGTACATTAGTATTATATTTTATTATTCGCATGTAGAATATTGGATGCAAGGTTTTCTTTCTTATTTTGCAACTTCAATTCTAACCCATACCTACTCCGATCACTTTTTGAGATGTTAAAACTTTTTTTCGAATATCTCGGAAACTAAAGTTGAGCGGCGGTAACATGTATAGAAAAAAGTTGTTCATAATGATGACCTTGACAACATATTTCAAGGTTATCAAAATCGGTGAGGAAGCCCCTAATATAAATAATTACCAAAATATTCTACTTCCAATATGAAATAGATTCATTTAATATTTAGAAAAAAATATTTTTCTCGTAACATGACATAGATGTTTCCTGAATATTTAAAAAGAAATATTTGTTACGTAATATAAAATAAATATTGCATGTATATTTGAATATTAAAAAAAGATTGAATCTCTTTTTAATATTATATGAATGTGTATACAATATTTTCTGCTACTAGGGATGTATCAATCAATAGCCTACTGCCTTGCAATTTTCAAATTTGCGTCCTGCAGAGTCCTTGAAAAATCTGCATAATCTCGTTAGAGATCGAATACATTCAACCTTCCTCTTTCCCAGCGAAAAATATGTTCATACAAGGACGAAAAGTTGAGGCACGTGAAATCATTTTTCGCCTATTTTTGTCTGTAACCTGGTCACACTCTCTCTCTACCTTATCGCGAATCTACGGAGTCTTGGCCCTTCACAGGAAAGTTAGTATGATAGACTCGAATCGAGTCTTCTGGGCTCGTTCCGGGGAACAGATTGTGGGCGCTGAGATTTTCGCGAGCGTGTAAACTGGTGGCGGCCGGTTGTCCTATAAAAGCAACGCGGTCGAGAGAGCAGATCAAAGGCGTCGGCTAACCAAGCTGTTAGCCGCTCGACTGGCAATCGGTCTCTCCCCTATGGGACCTTGGCAGTGACAATCGGCGGTCGTGTACGCCTGTCTATCTCTGTTCTCATAGCTCGCTAGCAGCAACAGAGCAGCGGTTTCTTCGACGCGGTCGTCGATTTACCGCCTCGTTACGCAACCAGACGCAACGAAACTTCGGAACTCGCGAGGCTTCTAAACGGCCTCGTTAACTATGCTCCTTAGGATGCGATTCAATCCCTGCCGCCTCCGTCCCTTTTCCTATTCTATCGATCTGCCGATCTGCTCCGGAAGCGTGTTCTGCTTAGAAATCGGAAGCTGCGAACCGGCGAGCGTCGCGACCTCCGATCTGACTCTAAATCAATTTTTAATCACATTTTTCTGTGACTTTAATGGACATAGTGGAGTTTTTAACCCATTGACTGCCACGCAAATTTTGCGCGTCTTGCCCTGGGTGCCACGGTTTTATTTTAACACTAGAACTACCGAGTAATAAATATTGCTTTGTAATAATGACAAGACTACATCTGTTCAAACCTAATACCATTTTTATTCTAATATGTGTTTCAATGAAAAAGTTCATTCAAAAAATTCTGATGAAAACATTTTTATAATTTCAGTAATTGTGAAAGAAAAAATTAGTAACCAGTCATTTTGTCTGGTACGGTAGTTCTAGTGTTAAAGAAAACATGAAGTTTTAATAATAATTTTAATAATAAAAATTGATAATCAATATGTTCTCTACACTATATACATTTTTCATTCATCCTTTTGTAATAGTTCCTAACTCGAATAGCCATTTGTAGCCAATCTAAACTTGCAGCACCCACTACAAGAAATCTTGTAGCTGGCAGTTTTGGTACGGACGCATACTACGAGATGTATCTCGTAGTTGGCAGTCAATTGGTTGAGCTGTTTGATTGATTTTAACCGAATATTGAACGCAACGCTAAAATCGTTGCTGTTTTACCTGTTTACCTTCTTACACGCCAGAGAACAATTAAAGCACACCGTATGTGATCTCCCTCTATGTGTACATTAACTTTGAATCGACGACAAAAATTTACATACGTTGGCTTCATCGACAATATTCGACGATGATGATCTTTTTATATTCCCCGAACTTCCGCCTTCAATTCGATTTATCTCGAGATGTGTTATGATTAGACTACGGATCTTTATGCATTTATGGCTTATGAAAATTTTCGAAAAATATTATAATATAAACTTCGATAGAATTTCGTACGATTTTTCTTTTCTTTTGGATCTACAGAATTTGTCTACAAAAATTGAAAATCGCGTAAACATCCACAGTCTAGATATAATAGACTGTGTTATGTATAACTTACTTATGTGTAATAAGTAATAGTGTGTTCAAAATAGTTATAACTTTACGAAGTGTTGCGAATTCGCTCAGTCACTGTGTCAGAAAATACCCGGTTTGTTAACCCCTTGCACTACTATTTACTTTGTGATTGTAATGATTAGAAACTCTTCATCGTTCAGAATTTCATAGTAAAAAAAAGATAGTTTATATCTATTGTATGCCAATGTTTTCTCCAAAGGATATATACCAATTACAACAAAATAGAATCTTATTTCGGTTTAAAGGATATTAATAACATACATATTCATTCGACTCTGTTCAGAATCTTCATCACGAGTCTGACTCGATATCGTAGGGCAAGGGATTAAAATTAAATTGCATAGACTTTGACTCTGTACGCGGACGCATTTACGCGTTGCCATTGTGTTTCTCTATGAAAACGAAATGAATCGACCCTTCGATGTTCTCCTCTGGTTCGTTGCTGACGGAGCTTCCGCCGTGCTCGTTGATAACAATTTATTCGGAGGAACAGGCATACATACACTTACCGACAAAAGTTAAGAAACAAAATAGTCGCTTGGGAATTAGTGTATATTATTAATCTCCTGAAATACACATGTCCGAATTAAAAATAACATGACGAGATTACGTATCATACATGAACATACAATAAGTTTTTTTGGGATTATACTTGTATAAGCACTACAATTAATATTGAGTCAAGGAAACAAAATAAATACTTGTGACAAAAGTTAAGAAACATGAAGACTTCTTGCAAGAAGTAGAGTAAGCAATGTAAACAAACATGTTCGAAGGAGTCTAGTCTCCTTTCTGAGATCGTCGAGTGTGGTTTGTATTATTAGCTGCAGTAAATATGGCAAGAAGGCAACATTTAACTGAAAGTGAGAAACAAAGAATAGTTGAAACGTTTAAAAAAGGGCAGAGGAAAACTGACATTGCAAAAGTGTTTGGTGTAAATCGTTATGTTATCACGAAGATTATAAAACGTTTTCAAGACAATGGAACTGTTAAAGTGGCAGACCACGAAAAACAAGTAAAAAGATGGATCGTCGAATTGCAAGGCTGTCTAAATGTAATCCATTTTGCACAGCTGTCAAAATTAAAAGTCAGTTGGACCTCAGGAACATTAGCAGTAGGACAGTTAGCCGTCGTTTAGATGAAAATAATCTTTTTTCACGGAAAGCATGTAAAAAACCATTTGTTTCTAAGAAGAATCTTAAAACTCGGTTGGAGTTCGCTAAAGAGCACAGTAACTGGTCTGTTGCTGAGTGCTCAAAAATTCTATGGAGTGACGAAAGTAAGTTCAACTTATTCGGAAATGACTCCAGAAGTAACGTACGACGTCCTATTGGACAGCGATTTAATGTCAAGTATCTGAAACCAACAGTAAAGTTTGGTGATGGTAGTGTGATGGTGTGGGGCTGTTTCTCACGTAACGGTTCTGATCCGTTAATACAAATAATGGAGTCTATGGATAGATTTGTGTATCGCGATATTTTGCAAAATCATATATTGCCATTTTCTAAGGAGAAAATGTCAATAGAGTGGTCATTTCAACATGACAATGACCCAAAACATTCTTCTAAATTAATTAATTTCTCATGGAGCAAAATGTTAATGTAATTAAGTGGCAAAGTCAATCTTCAGACTTGAACCCAATTGAACATTTGTGGGATGACGTTGGACGTCAATTCGGGAGTCATTCATTTACTAATAAAGCGGAGTTAATGCGAGAAATTACGAAAATATGGTCTGAAATACCACCCAAGCATTGTATTCGATTAATCGAATCAATGCCATGCAGACATCAAATCCAAGGGTTATCCAACATCTTATTAGATCATCATGAAAAGTATAAACACCTGCACATTGTTGTTTTTTTGTTAAAAGTGATTACATGATTCAAGCACAGTATGTTTCTTCAATTTTGTCACAAACTTTTCTTTCGTTTCCTTGACTCAATATTAATTGTAGTGGTTATACAAGTATAATCGAAAAAAAAACTTATTGTATGTTCATGTATGATATGTAATCTGTTCATGCTATTTTTAATTCGGACATATATATTTCAGGACATTAAAAATATACACTAATTCCCAAACGACTATATTGTTTCTTAACTTTTGTCAGTAAGTGTATATTTCCATTTGATTCCCGTTTCTCGGAGTTAGCTGAGTCTGTTGTCGACACGGAGAATCGAATCGATCCGCCAGCGAAAAGTATCCATTGTCTGAGGGAGCATTCAGCGAAGGGTCGATGGGTGAGGATATCCGTCGCGTCCTGGACTCCTCCCTGAATCGACCTACTGCGCCTTGTCGCGTAACAACGAGGCCGATCGATCTCGCAGCACAATCGAAATCGATCGAGAATCGTCTCGGTGACAAGCCCAAGACGATTTTCGTCGAAGGGATCGGCCGCGAAACGGATGCGACGTCGAGTACCGCGGATCGTCGAAACCGGAAATCGATATAGTTCTAGGCATCTGGCGCATCGTATGCGTGCGCTTGCATCGGATCGAAAATTAATAGACCGCCTATTACTTGGCCTAGTGAATCGAGTAAATACGTCGGCTGGTTCGTATCTGGTACGACGACCTGTCTCTCGAACCAAAAGAATAGACGCCGCGCGGCGCGTCGGTGATGCACCATTTACCATGAGGGACGCCGCCGCTCGTTCCGAGCATTGAGTGACGATAGGCATCGATGACACTCGGAATCGAAGGTCGACGGTTTCTCGTTAACTCGTTTGGTCGCCGTCCGGGATCGAACGGGAAGACGATCCCCCGAAGATATTCGCTCTCTCCCCGGTTTTGTTTGTTCCTCGAACGGGGACGCGTCCTTTCGCAACACCTCTCCAACTAGAGCGTGGAATATCTGACTCATTCTGAAGGGAATGAAACTGCTTCTGGTACTAAAAGAACTTTTTCTTCTGTAAATTCGAATCGCTGGATCGAGGGACTTCATCTACCGATCAAGTATCAGCTAAAAGAGATCGTGGTCGGATCTCTCTTCACGGAGATACAGAGACGATCGCATAAAACGATTCTCAACAAGTTTACGCTCGCGTCAATTAACACACTATCGGCGGGTCGGGTATTAATACCTTTTATGCAGAACGTACGCTAAGTGTTAGTAAAACACTTACCAATGCTTGTTTCTTTCCATTGTCACTAATTTTTGGGCAGGAATGATGTTTTTGGTTGTTTTTCGTAAAGCCTGATCAGTGTTTAGTCCTAAATTTATTAATTTTTAAGAAAAACTAATAATTTTATGAAATGTGCTATTTTGACACTGCAAGTTTCGTGCTTACAAAGTAGCATAAATTCAGTTGATTGATTTTGATAGCATTGAGTTTAACTTTTCTGTAAGTATCAAGTACATATGTGTCGTTTTACGGAAATGACAAAATACAAAGTTTCGGGACGTAATAATAAGAAATTTGCCTGTACTATCAGAGTACGTATAGATAAGGGGCAAAAGAAAACAATTGACAACGCCGATCGTGTAACGATACAGAAAAAAGAACTTTGTGCAGATGTGCTGTTCTTTTGATCACTTTTTCCAAGAATTTTGTTCGGAGAAAGAGACTGAAGGACTCTTGTTCATTTGTGCTTTTTTTTTACACCAAAGTGAGAAAACCTTCGCTCAACTTTATATAAGTCGTTTTAACGAAACCTGATGAATTTTTTTTTAATTTCTTCTATGTCTTCGAAATGCTATGTGATACCTATTTTCCAAATTTCATTGAAATCCTACTATTAGATGTGAAGATATTACATGTTTTCTAAAAAGTGCACTTTTTTCATACTTCACTAATTTTCACTAATTTTTCGATAGTGTGTTAACACTTTGCGTTCCCCAGGGTAGGTAGACGATATTATTTGTTCAGAATTGAAAAATTTTGTAAGCTGATATATTCTGTGCATACAATTTGATTGGGATCTGCAAAATGGAAGAAAGAAGAGTATCTTCTACTCGGTATCATGGCTTTTCAATTTTTCTTTCGCTGAATGTATGTATGTATTACTTTAACTTTGGGGTTTTTAGGTAGCTGGTTTGCCACAGCGGTAATTCTAAACTCAGTTGACGAAGAAGAATCACTTTCCTGTGTGATTCTAGGTTAGGTCATTTCAGACAGTTCTTGCTAACCCTGGTTAATTGTAGGTCGTTTTGGCTAGCCCTTGATGATTGCAGGTAGTTCTTGCTAACCCTCTAGGTAGCCGCAAGTAGTTCTTGTTACCCCTAGACAACTGCAGGTAGTTTTAGCTAATTATACGTACGCTGCTCGCAGTCTTTGCATATGAAAACGCACCGCCAGCTCAACTATTGACTTCGCTATATCGAAACATCCTTTTTTATTCGCGAGTCCTGTGCGCCAGTCGGTAGGAAGCTCACCATCTCCCCGACCCTCGAAAAGTAACAGAAGCGTCGCGTTGCTCGCTCTCCCATCGGCAAGAAGGGATTTTTTGAACCGGTGCCAAACGCGGGGATAAAGCGCTGTGCTCATTATGATTCACGAGATAACCATGCGCGCCAAGTTTCACCCTTTCGGGAGGGAACGGCGTGCCTCGAAACGCGTCGTCGGGCAACGATCGAGCTACCCTCGAAAAATTCAATATCGCAGCTGAAATTATCCGACAAATCGATAGCGACATATTTCATGTTGGGATGACGAGGTTAGGAGACTAAATGCAACTTTATATTTTCAGTGTTTATTTAAACTCCGCAACGGAATAAACGTTGATCAGCTTGGTTAATATCGTTCGCATATAACACAATTCTGTATTTGACTGAAACACTAAAAGTGTGACTATCGGTAGTTGGAATAGAAATGTGGAAGCTGTTACTGGATCGGTAGACTGGCTTGGACTGACTGTTGCCTTCTTCCTCCTTAGGCCTTTTAATACGGAAAAAAAGCGGTGTTCGAAGTGCAATAAACCGCAGGTAAAAAAAGACCTCCCTCTCCGCATGTTTCGTGCATTTCGGTGTATACTCCAACATTTCAACAATTTTTGTTGTGCAATTTTTTGGGTGCAATCGATGTTCCTCCGATCGATTTTCCCATTAAGTTGCTGCAAACGATTTCTCCATGAATTCGACTTTTGCAAAGTCTGCGTCTTCTTGAGGCTAACTGCGAAATTGCAAATAATTCCGCGCGCCTAACGAGTTCCAGCGAAATCGTAGAATCCGTTACCGCGACCGATTACGCAAGGAGGCATTTCGATTCGCAGTTTTTTGCCCCGCTTTGTCAACCGGTCGGAGGATTACACGGATCTAGAACTGTTTCTCCGGATGACGTGGATGTTACGCGACGGCGCAAGCTATAATGCAAATCGCAGAACGGACAGTGGCGTGTCGAATGACCGATCATCGGGCCAGCTGCTCGTGCTCGAACCGGTCGAATATGTCCGACTGGGACGGCGTGAAAATAGACGCCTGGTGTGTTGACCTGGCCGAAACGGCGAGATTGGTTTCGCAATTCTCGGCAGTCGCGACGTGTGTGCGTCCCCGCGGTTCTCCAAAGTCTCACGACGCTTGGCCAACGTGGGAGACGCGAGAAACAGGTACGATTACCTCACCAGGACCGGAACCTTCTAGCCGTCGCTCGACAAAGTGGTTACGTTTCGTCTGCGTTTTCACCCGGAGCGTATTTGCATTCCCGGCAACCCGACGGTAGAAATCTAATATACATCGAGACAGGCCGGTTCTCGATCGCTCTGGCGGGTTCCAGTCAAGGGAACACGATGTTGGAGACGGCTGCGACACGGCAGCGAACCGTGAACACACGGTTTCGCGGATTCATCGAAATGTCGCGCGGTGGAAGCGAATTTCATCGGCGCGAAATTCACGCGATTCTGACAAGATGCTTCGGGGAGATTTCAAAATTTCTACTCGATGGAATTTTTCAACGTTCGACGGCTTAAACTGAAGTTGAAATATCGCACTTTACGATAGATGCACTTCGGTTTAAAAAGAAACTCGAAATACTGTCCAAAAATTTACAAAACCCGGCCTTCGATTCAGACGAAATTAAACCTTAACGGACCAATGCCGCCATACAGTGGTCGAAATAATTATAGGTTCACTTTAATTTGTTAACATAAACATGTGTTTTATATGGTATTTTTGAGTTTACTTATTATTATGTATTCTTCCTAATACAATTAACAAAATACATAATTCAAATGAATAACATAATATAATTTGTGTCAATTACAAATGTTTTATTGAAAACTGTAAAATTTATGTACGAAATAAAGATAGGTTCATTATATATTTTTACACAAAAAATATAATAACAAAAAAAATAAAAATAGTTTAATACTTAGTTGAACCTCCTTTGTTTTTTATTACTTCAAATACTCTGCGTGGCATGGTTTCAATTAATTTTTGTAATGTTTCTAGTTTAATTGCAGACCACGCCTCTCTAATCCCATTTTTTAGTTCGTAAACATTGCAATACTGTTTTCCGTTGGCGTATACTTTTCGTGCTAATATTCCCCAAAGATTTTCAATGGGATTTAAGTCCGGACTCCTTGATGGCCACGGTAAAATGTCAACTTTTACCCTCTCAAACCAGTTTTTAATTGTTTTTGCACGATGTATTGCTGCATTATCGTGTTGAAATATTAAATTAGGCCCACCAATTTCGTCGCCATATCCATCCAGAACGTATTCTACTAGTTCCTGATATTTTTCAGCATTGGCTTTTGGCGGGAACCACATTATCGGAGTCTTACCGTTGTAGCCGAATGCAGCCCAAACCATTACACATCCTCCTCCATGGACTCTTGCCATTTTCACGTCTTTTTGATCACGCAGATCGTGCCAGTAATATTGAAACCCGTCTGGGCCATCCAAATTAAATTTTTTTTCATCAGAAAAAATCACCGTTTTCCATTTTTCAGTCCATGGCATATGATTTTCTGCAAACTTAAACCTTTCCTCCTTGTGAAATTTAGTTAGCGGTGGTTTTTTCGCTTTTTTCGTGTATTTAAATGTTCCGCTCAATCTCAGAACTTGCTGCACACGTCGAACACCAACTGGCAAGTCTAATTTTGTTTTTGTTTTAGAGGCACTAAGTTTATTTTGTCGTGCTACTTGAAAAATTTTCCCTTTATCCATCTGTGTTAACTTTTTTGGACGCCCTGTACATTTTTTACTGCCGTATTTTTCTTTTAATTTTAAAAAATTGTTTATAACATTTGATGATCTTTTAATTCTTCTTGCAATTTCTCTGTTAGAGAGACCCATATTGTGAAAAACAATAATTCGACCCTTTTCGTTATCATCTAACGATTTTCTCCGTCCCATTGTGCTTTAAAAATATTAAACGAACATAAAATATTTTTTATAATTTTTAAACTTCATAAATCCGTATACTTACCATACAAAACGTTCAAAAAATTGCACTATCAATAGTATTTTTTATATATTTCACCGTGAACCTAAGATTATTTCGTATTTTGTACCCGAGAATTTTCAGTGTTTTTGAAAGAAGTACGTCTTCACACTACCGGTTTTAATATTCAACTGACCGCTCCTACAATGTGTAGGGCACATTCTTGCGGAATAATAACAAACACCACAGTACACTTTCGATAACGTAAACAAAAGTAGCAGCAGTAAACCAGTCGACGAGACTAGTGAACCTATCATTATTTCGGCCACTGTATGAGCAGCATGGCACTTTTACTTACTTGGTCCAATGCCGCGTATATGGCGACAAAAAAAAAATATATGTATATACACTACCGGCCATAAGTGTTTACCCACCCACATATTTTCTAACATTGTAGTCCACGGTTCTACGGTTCAGCTTCAATAACTTTGCTATTTCTCTGTTATTTTTTCCGATGCTATGATGGGACACTATTAGAGCGCGCGTTTCAATCGATAATTCTTTTCTCCCTGACATTATTTGAAATTTTCGCAAAATTCTTTAGGCACGTGAAAATCAACTGTTTACTGTATGAAAGCTTAATACAGTATGAAATGCAGTATGAAATTTGAGAAGACTAAGATACCTGTATTGCCTGCGTTCATATTCCCTACTGACCGTTATAAAAATTTCAGAAAAATGGGTTTCTTTACCTGAACTCTAAAATTGTCGTTTTTCATAAAAACGCTGTAAACTCATTTACAGTACCTGATTGTGTATGTACAGAATATTTTGGATGTTTTTTATTAGCCTTATAATTAGGATTTAATGCTACGGACATTTTCATAACAATAAAATACCTATTATTTGAATAGTAACGAAATTTGAAGGTGGGTAAACACTTATGGCCAGTAGTGTATATATACAGGGTGTTTGGTAACTGGTGATACAAGCGAAAGGGGGGTGATTCTACATGAAAGAATAAGTCGAAAATATAGAATAAACATTTTTCGTTTGAAGCTTTGTTTTCGAGAAAATCGATTTTGAAGATCTGTCAGGTTTGTGTGCAGGAAGTAGATTTGGTTGGTCATGATCAGACGCGTCAGACAATTCCTATCGAATAGCATGCGTATTCGCTGCATTTCAAACTCGATTTTCTCGATAACGAAACTTCGGATGAACAAATTTTATTCTATATTTTCGACCTACTCTTTCATGTAAAATCACCCCCTTTTCGCTTGTACCACCAGTTACCAAACACCCTGTATATATCAAATAAAATATAAATATTTTCCTTTCTATACTTGATATACAAATGTTGAGTCTGAAACTTGAAATAATTCCGAACCACTAAGGGTAACCCCTTGCACTACAATTTATTTTATTATTACAATGATTAGAACTTCTTTGATGCCTACAGTCTACTAGTAAAAATAGAAAATTTATATTTATACGTGTCCTGTGATTGACTACGACAAAATAGAATTTCATTTCAATTTAAAGCGAATTAACACTTTGAGTGCCAAACCAGGACCCCCAAAAATTCCATGAAATCAAACTGTTATTAAATGAAATAAAAATTGAAAATATTTATGTTTTATATTGATTAGTCTTCCAACTTTCTTGCATTTTACAGATCCCAATCAAATTTGGTACGATGAATATATTAACGTGAAAATTCATTTTAAAACCTGGACAAATAATTCCGTCATCCATATATGGGTGACATGGCGGTCAACGTGTTAAGAATACACATATTTAAAAAACTCTCTTCGAAGTCTTCATCACGAGTCTGTCTCGATATTACAGTACAAGGGGTTAAGTTGATTTTTAGGAATTGTTCAACTTCCGACGGCTTAGGATAAAGATTAAAGATCGCGCTTTCAAGAAAGTCCTGAAAAATAATCGACAGCGTTCTATTCATTATTGGACAATATTGCCCAAGAAATTCCGCACGAAGGTCAAGAAATAACATAGCAAACGGAACTGTGGTGAGAAGCAATCGCAGCAATTTGTCGAATCTTCGAGTCGTCCGAGTGCGGACGTAGGCTCAACGACTTTAATTACTAAAGATAATGGCCGCCGGCCTAGTTCGCGGATCGGTCCCGCATTAGCACGAGTTTTGGCAGATCTCCATTCGCGTTGCAGCTAATCCGACCGCGGAGAGACGAGACTTCTCGCTCGGCGAACGATGCGGATTATGCCGACGACAATGATGCTCTGGACAAACGTAACCGAGGCTCTCCCGGGACGCGTGTACAGGATTAATGGGTCAAATATTGTTGGGTGCGAGACGTCTTCCTGTTCGCGGCGCTTCGGACGACAGCGTGACGGAGACGAACGCGACAATGCCATCGGTCACTGTCTTCGCCGGTGCTTCTGGTGTTCCGTTGTTGTAAGGGGACCAGATTTAGGCGCGGGCTGGCCTGATCTTGAAGCGCATTGCTGTACGAGGGTACTTGTAGAAATCTTAAGAAAAACGTATATTTTTCTATTGCTAGCTGAATTATACATTCGATTAACGAGAGTACTATCGTTTGTAATATTCAGAGCACGTTGCTGTACCGCGAAATGATTTTTGTGAGATGTACAGTAAGGAGCAAAACTGAACCAATAACCACAAGTTTTGTATAAACCATTATTTATTGCTAGGAATATAGAAGAATAACAAAAAATCAACATTATAATTGTTTTTGTCACAGTTAGAGGTAACTTAAGACATTTTTTTCAATAATTAATGTCTCCTCGATTAGCAATGACGACAAAAATAGATTGACTCGGTTTTGCACTGGTCCCTACAAGAAATGTTTACGTGGGATGTTCTAGTAGTATGTTTACATCTAGCACTTTGGTATGTTTACAAACTATTAGTCTATATTTTAACACTCAGTTCTTCGCAATCAGTCGAACGGAAAAGCACGCAAGTGAAGTAAGTATAAATATGAAGTCAATTGCTCCAAATTGTGTAAAAAAAGTCATTTTTCTTTTGAATGACGGCTTGTCAACGCGTAAGACGGCGAAAACCTGCAGTGTTAGTCAATCGACAGTGCAGAGAATATGAAAAAAAATACTGTAAAAGTATATTATTAAATGTTGGAATAAGACCGAAAATATTATCACCGCAGGATGAACGAAGGATTATACAGTTTGTCACATCTGGTGAAGCTTCAAGTTCCATTATGGCTGCAAACTTATTAAAAGAAGTTACGAATGTACAAATAAGTCAGTGGACAGCACGAAGAACCCTCAAAGGAACTGTGTTTAGAAGCATTAAGAAAAAAAAGAAGCCAATGTTATTGAAAAAAAATATTAAAAGTCGTTTGGAATTTGCTACAAAATATCAAAACTGCACAACTACTTACTGGGAACGAGTTATTTTTGTCAGACGAGACCAAAATTAACAGAATTTGTTCAGATGGCATGTTTTGGTGCTGGATTCGTAAAAATGAAAGGCTTAAACCACGACATGTGAAACAAACGTTAAAGCATGGAGGCGGATCCCTAATGTTCTGGGGTGCCTAACAGCATTTGGTGTTGGATCACTGCACCGAATTAATGGCATCATGAATCAGTACATGTATAAGGATATATTGCAAGATCATCTCATAGATGCTGTTGAAAATATGGCTTTTGAAGAAAAGAATGTAATTTTCATGCATGATCAAGACCCTAAGTACACTGCTAAAAGTCTAAAAAATTGGCTCTGTACTAAAAAATTTTCTGTTCTGGATTGGTCTGCACAGAGCCCCCCACCTCAACCCCATAGAGAATCTATGGAGTTTACTAAAAAGACGACTTCGGGATTCATATGACTCCCAACCAACATCAATCACAGATTTGTATGATAGAATTCAAGAACAGTGGGAACAAATATCTCCGGATTATTGCAAAAAATTAGTAGAAAGTATGCCAAAGCAAATTAGTGCAGTTTTACAAGCACAAGGGTTGTGGACGAAATATTAAAAATAAATGATATATTAAATATTGCCAAGTATTGGACATGGTGAAAAACCGAGTCAGTCTATTTTTGTTGCCATTGCTAAACGAGGAGACATTAATTATTGAAAAAAAAATTCTTAAGTTACTTCAAACTATGATAAAAATAATTATAATGTTGATTTTTTGTTATTCTTCTATATTCCTAGTAATAAATAATGATTTATACAAAACTTGTGGTTATTGGTTCAGTTTGCTCCTTACCGTATGTACATCAGCTTACTCGAACATCCCGATCGCGAGCCTCCGCCATATTAATATTCAAACGTCGGCCAGTGGCTAAACGGAGTGCATCAGTTTCGCACTCGTTAAACGATGCGTGCCATAATGTATGCATACGTACTCGCATGCGGCCGCATGCACGAGATATATTTTTCCGCGCTGCTAATCCCATTCATCGCGCTAATACCGTCTTCGCTCGAAATTGCTCCGAGCCACTTTCCTCTATTTTTCAGACGTTTTACGGAACACCTGCTCGCAACTGTACCCCTCTGTCTATTGCGACTTGACCGAGTTAAATGTGAAAATAACGCAATAGCACACGGGTGCTCCGAACAGAAATCGAATTCCCCTGGTTCTCGTGGGAACCAAGTTTTGCAGAGTTTGCAGATTGCTAACGTGATTTTTCTATATGTGCCCATAATTATGAAAGTGGTCTAAGTCAAAATTAAAAAAAAAAAATGAATTTATCACTTATTTCACGCGACATGATTTTAAACTAAATTTATTCAATGTAAAAAAAATGAAAGAAATATATGACTTAGCCCACTTTCATAATTATGGGCACATATATGTCACCAAGGCCCGGATGATAAACGTCGCGGAATTGTCCCCACTATCGCGGGGTATCCGTGAGGGGTCGCAAAGATCGAGAAGCCATGAGCGTCGAGGATTGTAAACGTAACACGGCTCGGGTATGTCTGCTGGACGATACACGACGCTGGCACGACCCGTGTTGACATATATCGAGAATGCACTGTATTTAGAAGCAGCGTGGACGACTCTCTCTCTCTCTCTCTCTCTCTCTCTCTCTCTGTCTGTCTCTCTCTCTGTGTAAAAAGTTGCAATCCGAACAGAAGTTAACGCGAAAACGAAGCCGCGCGTAGGTCTGGTGGGAATCCTCGAGTTCGGCGAACACCGGCAAGCCGAACGAGAGATCACTCGTGAAGGCTTTCACCGTTCCCCGGAACCGGAAGCGGCTAACCCAATTCCCTGCACGCGACGCGAATCATGGTCGTTATCGGTTCGCGGGAAGGTCGACGATTTCAGAACTAATTTTGTGTCTCTCGACGGCTGGCCTCGCACCCGTTTCAATTCAAATGCGATCGAACCCAAAACGTTACAAACTAATCAAAATTAGTTACCTGCAAGGAACAAGATTCTGCTTCTTTCTTCGCTAATGAAGATTAAAAATTGTTGGGATGACGAGGTTAGGAGATTAAATGCAACTTTATATTTGAAGTGTTTATTTAAACTCCGCAACGGAATAAACGTTGATTAGCTTGGATAATATCGTTCGCATTAATAATACAATTCTGTATTTGACTGATACACTGAATGTGTGACTATAGTATAGGTAGTTGGAATAGAAATGTAGGAGCTGTTACTGGCTTGGACTGGCTTGTTGCCTTCTTCCTCCTTAGGCCCTTTAACACTTTGAGTGCCAAACCAGAACCTTCAAAAATTCCATGAAATCAAAGTAAGTTATTTAATGAAATAAAAATTGAAAATAATTATATGTGTGATATTGAATAGTCTTCCAACTTTCTTGCATTTTACAGATTCCAATCAAATTTGATACAATGAATATATTAACGTAAAAATTCATTTTAAACCTGGACAAATAATTCCGTCACCCACATATGGGTGACATGGCGGTCAACGTATTAATACGGAAAAAAGCGGTGTTCGAAGTGCAATAAACCGCAGGTCAAAAAAGACCTCCCTCTCCGCATGTTTCGGGCATTTCGGTGTATACTCCAACAAAAATAATTTTCGAAGAATTGCTTCGGAAATCGTTTCAAAATTGTGAACTCGAGATCGCACAGTCTGTATGTGTACTTCCATTGGCGTCAGCGAGTTAGCACTTGACAATTCGGAGAACGTGCGTGGGAGGTTGGTTTCCAGACGACGAAACTTTGACGTCGAACCCTGAATTCGGAATAGCATTTCCACGATTCTACGGTAGATCGATGTTTGCCTATCGGGGCGAACCTGTTGAGTCTGCTTAGTAAGCCGGCGACGAGCTCGCAATTTCGGTGGAGCCCTCTAAAGACGCACTCTGCGTTGCTGAAAGCTCGTTACCGATCACGAAATCTGTTGCTACACCGATTTCATATATGTAGAACTGAAACAGGTAGTTGGGAAACTAGGCTCTCCGTAAGAGAGTTATTTTGAAGTTACAGTTATAACAGTTTCCATTCGAGCAGGACGATAAGACACCGTATCGAAGATTCGAATTTATTAGCAACCTTTATGTGTCCACGACTTTTTCTGCTTAACAAGGTTCCTGACTCTTTATTTTACAATTACTGAAATTACAAAGATGCTTCGGTGGGATATGATTAAATAAATAAATTCAATCTCGTCATTTTTCTAAGACGACATGGACAAAAAAAAAGGGCAAAAGGGACTCCGGGACATAAAGATAGCACATCACATATTTTTTCTCGTTTGATACCATAAACTGAAGAAAATGAATATTTTATAATAAAATGTCAACATTTTTGGACATGTCAATATGTATAATGTACTGAGTATTATCCACAACATATGTAGGAACAAAAACGTAAATATTGGTTCGCAGACGGAACAAAATGGTGGCACAAGCTGCAGGTTTTCGATTCTCAGTTGCGTATAAGATCCTGAAGTGGATACATATGTACACTACCGCCCATAAATCACCGGATACTTACTTATTTTCAGCAAATTGGTAATTAGAACAAGAATACAAGTTTCAAGAATCAGAATTACAAATATACATATACAATTTGAATAAATGTTGGAAGAATTGTGGGACGAGTTAAATAGTATAAGAGAAGCGTGTCCAAAATCAAAACAGCGTTTATAGACAGCTCTAAAATACAAAATCGAAAATAATTATCCCACTAAAGTTTAAACAATCAATCGATAGAATGCCACGATTAGTTCAAGCAGATGTATCGATGAAAAGAAAATATGAGATATTTTGGTCAGATCTTTGACATACAATTTGATTTACATGTTCTCTACATTAGAAAATATTAATAAGTACCATTTTTATCTCATAACATAGATCATTTAATAACAAAGTATCGTCTGCATCCCAATTTTAATAAGTGTCCGTGGCTTATGGACAGGAGTGTACATTGTACAACCAACTTGATAAAAAGAACATAGTACAGTGTTAGAAACGGGTCGTGGAAGAAGATTAAATGAATGTGAAATACATACAATATTGAAGTTAGAGGAAGAACAATATTCAGTTACAAAAATATCAAAAGTTGTAAATAGAGTCGAAATATATTCGTAATGGTAATTGCCTCGTAAGTTTTGTTGCCCTTTGCGACGACAGTTTTAGACAACGATTTTCGAATCCGTTTCGAGCCTCGTTCCGAGATCTAGGATCGCGCACACGTCCGAGGCTCGATCAGTGGATCGAGATTCGATCGTGGAAACGATTCCCTTGTCCCAGTTACGCTCGCCTATCGATTCCAATTTACGAGAGCCGCGAGCCATCGTCGATGCATTAGTCAACGGCGGACAAAGTATACGGCGAGGGATTTCGACGGGATTTACGGGCGTAAATGCACGGCGATCGCACGATTTACTATCGCGACACACCGGTGGTTTTCGCGTACCGCTGGAAACGACGCCTGGTGAACGGTTGTCTATCACAGTCCGCTGTCAGCGCGGCGGCATACAGTTAAATGTCGTAAAGGGAGCGTGAGAATCGTAATGACCCAGAGCATCGTCGCCGTGGCCGTCCTCGTCGACGTCGACGTCTACGTCGACGGGAAAAGCCGCGACGAATTGCCGAGCGGCGGATCGTTTCACCTACGTGCGTGCGATCGCTCACGCGATTCCACGTAATTCGAGGCAATCCGTTCTCCGATGACTCGGCCAACTAGAATTACGGTGTAATTAATGACCGGCGACCGATCATCGGTCCCAGGCCTTGAAAACATACCCATCTTCCCTTGGTCCTCGCCTTCCCTTCCCTTCCCTTCCCTTCGTTGTATCCGAACTTTCTAGGCTCCTTACTCCGTAATACTGACGTTATCTCTGTTACCAATTCGTTCTTCGATTAACACTTTCAGCGCCACGTCTGTCAGAAATGGGACACAGAATTACCGATTCAAAGTAGAGTTATTCTTTCACTTTTAGATTTTCATTCCTCTAATTATAACATTTTACCGGAAGAACTGCGACAAGAAAAATCAAAAGAAGATTTACAGAGAGGATAGACAAATAGCTTTTAAACATTCATTAAAATCTCACAACTATAACAAAAAAATATTTGATAAAAATAGAGAAGAATACGATCTAAAGGTTAATGATCTAGTATACGTAGAAAATGGCAATAAATTGAATAGGAGAAAAACAGATGAAGTAAAAATAGGTTCATTCAAAATTCTAGATAAAATATCAAACGTCATTTTTAAAGTAGATACAGGTCATAAGAAAAGAGAATCGAAATTTTTCCATAAGACAAAATTAATCCCATATGCCAATTAAAATATTTGAATTTCGAGATCGTCCACTCCGAGAGTGGCAGTTGTAAAAGAAATACGATAGAAGGTGTGTAAATTTATCGTATTCCTTTTAAAACTCATTTTGAATTAGATACGCATTGCGCATGCCTGTAAAACAAAACAGCGGACTGACATTAATTTACTTCAATTTTACAGAATTTTCAGGCTGCTGGGTAGGCACTCAAAGGGTGAACACCCTGAAAGCCTTTGCACTCGGTTGGTCTTCGCTACGATCGATAAATTAATTTGTAAATCTCGACAAACGAATTCGACTCCCGTTTCTCGGAGACCCTGCTCTCGAAGGGTAAAACGCGAGCAGTGTTTCGTTGAGGAAAAATTCCTTAGCGTAGCCTTTTCTACGTCAAAAGGGCCCAACCGCCGCAAAATTCAAAGGGGTCTCTTTTATGCAACCTAATTCCTCGTGTGCCATGTTTCCAGTCGTCGGTAACCCACTTCGTCCATAATTGAACAGCGGGCTTCGCCGCAGGGAAGATCGTTCGGTACGAAACGGGTCAGTGTTTGCCGATGTTCAATCACGGCGTCCTTCCGTCGTGTCCCGCCGTGTCCTGTTGTGTCCCGTCGTCCCCGAAAAGGCTCGCGAAACATCGAGAGAGAAAGCAAAAGGACGAAAAACGAGCGAGAACCGATCGGAAATCGATTTATAACCGAGTGCTTCGAATCCGGTGGAGGACTTCTCCTCAGATTCTCTTCGGACGACAAGATTGGATCACGTGCCGCGATCTCGTATCGAATTCGAGTTGGGACGCGATTCCTCTGGCACGAGACAATCATTTCCTCTTTCTCCCTCTCTTCCTCTTTGACTGCCGGAGGGAAATTGAAAAATCCGCTCGAATTCCGGCTGCTGCTTCGCGGTTCCTCTCGCCGAAGCTATACGAACGTTTTACATAACGATCCCAGGATATTCTCGATTGTATCAACGGGCTGGCGTCACCTTATCGCTGCCACCGTCTCGGCGATAAAACGTGTCATCTACCTTCTGTTCGCTGTGCCGTAGATAACCGGTGCTATTTCGATGGAAAGGCCACGAATATTTGCCCCGAGGCTCTATTCTGTTTCTGGTTTTTCGTTCAGCGCCGTAGAATTTATGTTGATCGATTCTTTTACGGTTGACGGTTACAGAAATCCTTCTGTGCAAACGTGGACTCGTTTCTGCCGTATTTCGAGGAGGTATTTCGCGCTCTGAGTTACACTTCGCTCTTTAATTCTCTTAACTCTGCAGTTCCCTTAACACGTTCACCGCCATGTCACCCATATGTGGGTGACGGAATTATTTGTCCAGGTTTTAAAATGAATTTTTACGTTAATATACTCGTTGTACCAAATTTGATTATGTCAAAGTAAAACGTTAGGCCTTTTTACTGTACTCTGTGGAAAACCCCATATCCTAGAAATATTGGGAAATACCTGATTCCCTTTCATTTTATAGTATGCCGTCCTCACTTCAGTTATGAAGGTACGCACCGCCACCCTCGCGTTTTGGGAGTTAGTTATCTTCTTTAACTCAAATATATTTCTTCCACCGTCTTGATATATAATTTAGGATATAGGATATAGGATATAGGATTTGTAGAATGCAAGAAAGTTAGAGGACTAATCAATACCATACATTTAATTATTTTCAATTTTTATTTCATTAAATAACTTGCTTTGATTTTACGGAATTTTTGAGATTTCTCGTTTGGCAGTAAAAGTGTTGATTTGACTTTGTTCCAACTTGATTCGCGAAATATTAATCTAGCGGTTGCCTGAATGTACGTATGTACAAGACAATTGCAATAGACAGTGAATATCCGTGTTTTACCGATCATCTCGATCTGATCCACTAGGTCAGACCTCTGATTATTCTGTTTTTACTTAACAAGGAAATTTTGTTGGATCAATTTTGTATTGGCGAAGAAGGGAGACAAGGATTCGCAAATTCGTTAGGGAAAGGTCTCGCACGCAATATTATTACCAATAAAACTGCGGCTACTTTCTCCAATTTTCGTGCGGGTAATGCTTCCTCTGTTACGTTCGTGTTCGTTCTTTCGATTCCTTAACGATCCCGATAGGAAGTGAACGAGACTAGTTCACGGTGCTTTCCAGGGTTTTACGGTGTTTCGTTTCCTCCGGAGGAATTCGCACGGGGACGAAGACGGTTTCTCGTTGTTTCTTCGTCGACGGCCTTCGCGCCATCCTTGAACTCGTAATTTTACGAGCGGAGCATCGTGTCACCGTCGCGGAGATTTACGAGACGAGCGCAATCGTCGGCCACCCACGTCCACTTTCTCCTCCGTGCACCCCATCCCCTTTCCGCGAAGATTGTCGCTGACGCAACCGACGACGTTAACGAGTCGTTAATACCGTCGCTCTTATTCCGCCGTTTGATTAATCGACCGGTATTACCGCATCGATTAATTACGTCGTCGACAAGGTTCGACGGCGCGGTCTGTGTGTGTGCGTGCGTGCGCGCGCGCGCGTTGTGCGACGTATAAGGCGACCGGGATCGAGACATCGAGATTTGCATTCCCTTTTTCAATCGTCGGGCCGCCGCGATTCACGGAAAGCTTTCCCTTTCATTCAGCCCCGGCCAATTACGGGACAATGCGAAATAAATTACGTCGCCCGTCGGCGAATTAATTTGTTCAACGTTAACCCGCCGTATAATTAATTAGATAATGCCACGCGTCGATAACTAGCACCACCTCACCGACGCTGCTGCCTCCATGGAAACGCCCTTTAACGATAATTAACCGTTGCGCGCGACCGACCATTTTCACGATCCGATAGCAATTATAGTTTGTTATATTCGAACCCTTATAGGCAGCAATTTTATTTTGACTTCTTTGAGATCGCTGATGCTGAATTCCTCTAGGTCAATTTCGATCCTTCCGCTGGGCTTGATGCAAACAGCTAATGGGAGCTAAACTGACTACAACTGTGACACTATGGTACTTAGACCATAAATCTGTGTCGTATGCGGTTTTAAATTGTATTTTCCAGCCTAGAATTATTGTCTTCTGTGGCAGAAAGTGCACAGTCCTTTCCTACAGTTCTTTATACCTTCACTGTCCACTTGTTACCATATTTGATTCTCGATGTACGTCAACAAAACGGGTTTGTCAGCGTCGCGTATCGTCCAGGAGGCATACACATACTTCTTGAGATTTGAACCAACTAATGTATTCCTCTGACATTTTTTTCTGTCATAAAAAACAAGCCAGATATTATAGATGCTCGAGTTGGGTGAAGTAGCCTGTGTATTATTTTGGGGATTACTTTTGGAATAGTCTGTTTGCATAATGCCCAGAGTTGGTGTTCGTTGCAAACCGAGGAAGTTTGGCGCACGCTTAAGTGGTTGAGCCGAAAGAAGAAGCTTTCAGGACGCTTTATTTTGGTCGACGCCTGTCGCAGCAGCGTAAATCCGCCGTTTTTCCAACCGAGGCGAAATGGAGAACGAGAAATTCGCGGAAAAGTTTCGCGAGAAATTTCTTGAGCAGCTGGTGGCGTTCTCTCTCTCTCTCTCTCTCTCTCTCTCTCTCTCTCTTTCTCGTGTATGCTTTGGCACGCGCGATAGATATAGGTACGTGGACGACGTGTGGTCGCGTGCTCGCTCTTCTCTCTCTCTCTTCTCTCTCCGCCCTGCTTTTCTTATCAGTCCTCCTCGAGGAGCAATTCACGCTGGAGATTAAACACATCCAGTACGACACGATACCCGGAACAGTTCGAACAGCTGCTTTCGACAATACGAGCCATTCTTCCAACCGCATAGTACAATTCTATCCGGGAACATTTTTGTACCTTGGAACAATTCTCTGGAAATCGCTGCTTCGAGAAAAGGAGGTCACTGCAATCGCAATTTGTCGTTCCAGTAGAATTCCGGAAAAATCAACCAGGAACCACTATTGTAACACTTTATCTACCGGAAGCTTGTTAACAAGATTTTAAAGAATTGTGCTGTACCGAAAGGAAGCTTAAACCTTTGCACTCGAAGCTATTTTAACACATTAAGGACCGCGCACGAGTTTTCGCGTGTTTCGCGTACGATCTGTTAAGGACCGGCCACGAGTTTTCTCGCGAGAGAAAAGACTTTTTTCTCGAGTTTGCCCAAAAACGTGCGGTCCCTGGCGTATGTCTTAGAGATTTCTATGCGGTACGCAATGTGTTAACCCGAAAACAAAACATTTCTTCCGACCCAGAATATTTTCCTTCTGTACAGGGTGTTTGGTAATTGGTGGTACAAGCGAAAAGGGGGTGATTCTACATGAAACAATAAGTCGAAAATATAGGATAAACATTTTTCGTTTGAGGCTTTGTTTCCGAGAAAATCGACTTTGAAGATCTGCCAGGTTTGTGTGCTTTAGTATATGCAGGAAGTAGATTCGGTTGGTCATGATCAGACGCGTCAGACAATTCCTATCGAATAGAATGCGTATTCGCTGCATTTCAAACTCGATTTTCTCGATAACGAAACTTCGGATGAAAAAATTTTATTCTATATTTTCGACTTATTCTTTCACGTAGAATCACCCCCTTTTCGCTTGTACCACCAGTTACCAAACACCCTGTATATTTTTCTGTCATGTTATACATACCAAAATGGTGAAATTTACTCGTACAATACCGAAGTATTTAGTAATTTGTTAAACACTAACAAATTTAATAATGTGAAAATTATTTTGGATAATGATAAAGCAATTTTCAGTGGCGCCCTACAGCCACCATTCGAGTGCTAAGGGTTAAGAATGAAACTCTATATAATAATCCTGAGCAAAAAGTCGTTGGCTATCGATCATAAACTTTCGAAAAATGATGGTATCCGGATAAACTGTTAATATTACTCAGAACCACGTTTTACCAAGCAGAACTTCTGGGAAAATTCTTCGAAATCGCAATTTCAAGACGGAAAGGACACTGTACCGATGATTTATCGTTTAGACGAGTCCTCGAGATCCTCGACGATCCTTTGCTCCGTCGACGCTATAGAAGGAGCGAACCAACGGGGGCATAACTTTCATCGAATCGACGATACTCGATCCCGTCGAAATACCGCAGCCTCGTCCCCTCGATTTTCGAATATTTGGCGGAGCGCCAGGACAGCACGCGGGACAGGACAAGACAGAGCGGGAGCGGGCAAGGCCCTTCTTCCCATTGGAGCCCGCGACATCCGATACGTATTAATGGACAAACCTCATCAACGGTCTGTTAAAGACGCGTTCAACGACGCCGCGAGCCAAAACGACGCGGTTCATTCGCTGCCGAGGCTCCGCAGCCCATAAATCCGCTCGACAACGAACCCGGCAACGCGTACGCTAAAATGCGACCGGTAATTGGCTCGGTATGCGCGCGTCTTCCTGCTCCTTTCTCGATTTTCCTCTCGCCATGTTCCATTTTTCGGCGTTCGCTCCGAACGACCGTAAACTCAACTTTTCGTTCGCTGCTTTCACCCTGCTCAGGGTAGCTGATGTACATTACGTAAAGTAAGTAATGGTTCCTTTGACCAGCGCCGGTATAGAAATTTCATTCACCTTATCAAACAACTTATCTATATATTATTTGACGCTTTCGACACTCGGTACTCGCATCATCGGCCATTCAAATTTCTGCCAATACTCTTTTTCGCGTATAACATTTTCTCCGTTGGCAAACGGCAGCCAGATGGAATACAATTTAGCTATTCCAACAAGTTAGAAATACTGTTGCATATACTCTATACATTATGTAAAATAAGTACCCGGAATTTGTAAATAAAACTGAAATTGCTTACTTAATCATCCAAATTTATTTTGTCGCCTTCAAAGTAGGCCACATCAGAAGCAATGCATGTACGCCAACGCTTCTCCCAATCTTCAAAACACTTTTTAAACGCTGAAGAAGGTAGCGCCTTCAGCTCCTTTTGCGAATTTTCTTTTATAGCCTCTATCGACTCAAAACGCCTTCCCCGAAGGGGTAATTTGAGTTTCGGAAATAAGAAAAAGTCACAGGGGATCGTATCTGGTGAATACGATGATTGTTCGATCACGTTTGTCGAGTTCTTGGCCAAAAATTTGCGTACCAAAATCGATGTGTGCGACAAGTGTGTGCGAACAAGCCGTGCAGCGACGCGTCTCATGCCCAAAACTTCAGTTAAAATGTTATGCACGGACATGTGAGACATTTCCACTTTATGCGCCACCTCTCTAACACTCAGACGACGATTATCGATGACCATTTTTTTTATCTTTTCGATGTATTCGTCAGTCGAAACCATTGACCGGCACGCGGCAAATCTTGCACTTCTTCTCGGCCCTCTTTGAATGCCTTGTACCATTCGTATGTTTGCGTTTTTGATAGGCACGACTTACCATAGGCTTTCTGTAACATTTTTAACGCTTCGTTACAAGAAATTTCGTTTGAAACGCAAAATTGAAAGCAAATTCTTTTGCTCGACAGTTCTTTCCATCGCAAAATCGCAGAGCACACTCGAGATCGACTGGTGTAAATAATTGCCGTGAACACACTGGTTGTCATATTGCGATCAAATTCCGCGTAACAACTGAATAAAATGTTACCTACTTACATACAAAAATTTGTTTCAATACATGCACTGTGGGATTTGAAAGTGAGAAATTCCGGGAACTTATTTTACACAATGTATATTTAAATCTTGTGATTTCAAATGCTTCAAATAAATGCCGTTTATCGATCCCATAAATTCCCACAAGATAATAGAATTAATAGAACCGAAATTAAGAAATTTATCATGGTAACTTTAACCATTCTGCAATTCGAAAACTTCGCATCACTCGTTCGACTCAAATTTCATTATCGGGAACCGCAATGTTCCGCTCGCCACACTTTTTCCACCGGATACTCGAATCCCTACGTTGCAATATTCAGAGTCGAAACGGAGGCCGGTTAGGTGAAATATGGGTTAACGGAAGTCGATACATTGATTATCGGAATCCGATACACGGTTCGACAGGACCTTTGCAAATCGCAAATTTGTTAGGCTGCGGAGAGGGTAGTTTTCTTATTTCGTCGGACGTGACACGCTGCAGCCGGAATTCCGGACACGGGACTCGATTTACGAGTCCGTCGACCTTGCTGTCGAGGCAAAGATCCGAGGTCTCGCAATTAAGGGTCTCGAGTCGAACTATCGGGGCCGAAAGTTGCGCTGTGCAATTAAAAACTCGTTAGCCGACGAGCTGCGTCGATCAATGCGCAACGTGTCGATAGAGACAACCGAGGAACAAAGAAACGATAAATCAAGATCTCCATTTCCGGGGCAGCCGAATCGGTCACGGTGCTGTCTGATCGTGACTGACCTTTTCTACTCGATTCAACGGAGGAAAATCTTCGAAAATGTCTCTGACACGGAGTTTCGCTTGGAAAAGGTTGTAGGCGTGATCGTTTATGTAAATTCTCGAGTATTTTGTTCGCGGTTTCGTTGGGATTTCGTTGGTGGTCACCCGGTATATTCGCGGAGACAAAGTTTTTCGTCCGCTCGATCTCTCCCCGATCCTATCTCGGCAATTCCTGGACGGCAGCCCCGGCGACCATTAGCTGCTGACAGGGCTATAAGAAACGAGAGGTTAATATCGTGCTTTATCGATTTCGTGTCATGCTAAACTGCTCTCTGCCGCCGGTGGAAGCCGTATCCGTGTCCCTTCTCGCAGTCGCCGTAGCGCGAAACTTTTCTTGTGGTTCATGGTCGACGGTGTGTCGCACACGACCCGACTGCGAACACCTTCTCGGTATTCACTAGAAATCCAAACTCGCAAATTTCCCCTGTCAAGAGCCAACCAGATTTCCTCTCGTCAAACAACCTCGAAACTGCACGGTACAAACCGTGTGTCGTGTCAATATTTTAATTAGCCGGAGGGCGATCGATCTTGTTCGGGGAGCTCGAAAGTGAATTTTTCAAAGAAAATTTCCAGAAGAAATAGAGAAGCAAATTGTCGATGAAGTCAATTGTTCAACCCTTAGCACTCTGAGCCATCGATTCTGGATTCATAATGTCCCCTGAGATGGGACATCGGAGTGCAAAGGTTTAAATAAAAATATTTATATACCGAACAGTTATAAATTAGACTGCGGATCTTTATGCAAAGTAAAAATTGTTCAAATCTTCCGACCGTCATTTTTACGAAAGGGTAATGAAAGACCTTGGCACTGTTAGCCTCTGGGTAAATAAATAGAGGAGATAAGGATGAGGCCTGGTAAATATCGCGATGCTGGACGCATTTGTAATATCAGATCTCCGGAGCATTATTTAAGAAATAAACATTCACTTCTGTAGAAGATGTAAATGGGCACCTTGAGTCTTATTTTGCTTCGCGAATCCTGGATTTCTATAAGAGGGGGATTGAAAATTTGCAGGAAACATGGCAAACTGTCCTTGATAATGATGGAGGGTATACAGGGTGTTTGGTAACTGGTGGTACAAGCGAAAAGGGGGTGATTCTACATGAAAGAATAAGTCGAAAATATAGAATATAATTTGTTCATCCGAAGTTTCGTTATCGAGAAAATCGAGTTTGAAATGCAGCGAATACGCACGCTATTCGATAGGAATTGTCTGACGCATCTGATCATGACCAACCAAATCTACTTCCTGCATATGCTAAAGCACACAAACCTGACAGATCTTCAAAGTCGATTTTCTCGAAAACAAAGCCTCAAACGAAAAATGTTTATTCTATATTTTCGACTTATTCTTTCATGTAGAATCACCCCCTTTTCGCTTGTACCACCAGTTACCAAACACCCTGTATAATAAATTAAGAAATAAAAACTTGGTTTTACTACAAAGTTTGTTTTAAATTTCAAAGTAATTGATTACTTATGGATCCCCCCAATATTTCCATCTCGCAGGTGAGAATGTCTACGGTGCTTGGCGATTCGGTGAATTCGATTGTGGAACGCGGATAGTCGAGTGTGTCGGCTAGGAAAATCGGTAGTCCCGACGGCAAGGGCTGTTGACGTAAGCTCGATAAGAATGTCACGAGCCCTGGAGGCTGCACCGGTTCGATTCCGAGCTGCGATATTCCCGTCCCCGTCCTCTTGGACCCCCCTAAGTTCCCCTGGGTCTCCCGGTCGCAATGCTCGGAGGCGTTAGGCAAGGGAAATCGAGAGAGGCGGGGTCGACATTCGAGGAATCCTCTCTCGAGCGAGCTGGCTCCACTGTACCTGTACCTGTACCTGTTCGTGCATTATCTTCCGTTAACTCCCGTTGCATACCGTTATCCATTCCTCGCGTTTGCAACGACCAGCTGTGCGCCTGCTCGAGAGAGCCCGAGAGCAGGAATTCGCGTAGGTCTCGATCTCCCACGATCGCGAGCGCAAGAGAGAGAAAGAGAAGGCGATCAAACGATCGCGCTCGCACTCGCGCACCTTTACTCTTACTTTCGCCCAACGACCTGCTATTTATTGCCAATCGAGTCGCGAGGATGGTGACACCGTTTCGCTTTTCTTTTTAATCCAGATTGCTTCACGGTCGTTCGCCCCTGTGCTCCGCCAATCGCGAGAGCTCTCTCTCTCTCTCTCTCTCTCTCTGGTCGAGTTCGGTTTCGTTGATTCAAGGTTTCGGTGTTGTCGGACACCTTTGCACCCAGCCTCGCCCTTTCAACTGTCTCTAATTCTTTCACTTTCGTTTCGCTAGACAACAACCGATCTGTCGCCGATTTCTGTGTTCTCGAATTAACACTTTGATCGCCGAACGAGAAAGCTCAAAAATTCCATGAAATCAAAGTAAGTTATTGAATAAAATAGAAATTGAAAAAAATTAAATGTATGATATTGTGTAGTTCTCCAACTTTCTTGCATTTTACAGATCCTAATCAAATTTGGTACAATGAATATATTAACGTAAAAATTCATTTTAAAGACTGAACAAATAATTCCGTCACCCATATATGGTTATATTGGGTTGGCAACTAAGTAATTGCCGATTTGTTCAATGAAATAAAAGAGTTTTTTTTTACTTGGAATGAACCTTAATCTATGATGTATTTTCCATTTTGTTCGATGACCTTTTGCCATCTTTCTGACAACTTGAAAATTCCACGCTCGTAGATAGCCTGATCCTTTTCGGCCAAAAACTGAGTCAAGTTATAGTTTCATCTATATTTGAAATCGGCAATTACTTAGTTGCCAACCCAATACTTTGATTTCATGGAATTTTTGAGCTTTCTTGATTGGCGATCAAAGTGTTAATCGAGCACTCTCGCGGTTAATTGTAATTTAATCTCAATTTCTAGCCTTCCCTTTTCCCACATTTGTGTATTTTACGTTTCTAATCTGACCATGTTGTTGTTCGTTTTTTCCAGAAGATGAAGTGAGAGAGCAGAGTCTCCATCAGGGATGAAATCCTGACGAGAGAGCAGAGTCTATCACCATGATGGAACCACCAGTCACGAGCAAGGTCCTGCGGGCTCCCAGCCTGAAAAGGGGACAGGAGAACGTCAGGATCCAGGACAGGGTGAGTGGCGAACGAACGATCTCGATTCTCATCGGTTTTCAATTAGATCCATCCGCGGAATGTACAAGGTAGCGGACGGACACGTCGGTTTAATCGCGAATGTTTTTCGTATTAAACTTCCCGTTCCAATTAATTACCCTCGCGGCGTTACGCAACCCGAACGAACGAATTTCAGATTTCAAAGTTCCCACCAGGGAAAGTTACGTTGTCTAATTAGCAGACCGCGGGTTTTATGCGTTTATGACGACAATGAATAGACGATACGCTAAACAATGAAAACGTCACAAGAAGTAACGGATTATGTTGTGTTCTCGAGTCATTAAAATTATTAAGAGGAGAGGCACTGTTTTATTTAAATCCTGAATGATGGTAATTGACGCAGACAGCTTTTATTTTGCATACTCTGTGTTTTTATTAGCTTAATTCTTTAGATCCTTATGCGACACACATACATACATTCAATCAATTAGTTTACATATGCCTAAGAAGTTTCTGATATTTTACACGAAAGAGCAGAGCTGTTTATGGACAATAATCCATTTGCCGAAGTCTATTAGATTTTAAGTACCGAGTAAACATTCATAAAATCTGCAAACCCATAATTTTCACCGTTAGAAATTAGTCGGTACAACGGTACGTAGACTTGTGCGATTATGTCCTGTTGGCGGCGAAAGGCTCCCGACCAGGCTCAAGAAAGAGAAAAGCAGTCGAGCCTGGCGTGTCAGTTTGCTCCTATTTCTTTCTGCGATCGTTTTTTTTTTTTCCTGGAGCATGTGTCAGGGAATAGCCGGTGCCGGAAGAAGCCGTGAAATATAGGAACAATCGCGACGTAAATCATTTCTCGCGGCATTTTACTCTGATTAGCATTCCCGTGTCGTTCTGGGGAAACTTTCGAGCGAGGAACAAGGCGATATAAACGCGAAGGTGTTCCGATTTCGTGGCCGGTCGACGGAATCGACGGTCCATTCGATCGTTGGGAATAGAAAGCAACGGATCGGAAAGTCCGATCGGACTTTGCAGACACTCGCGCCGCGTTTCGGAGCGGTTGCGCGAGTTCTCGCAGCGGTAAACAATGGTCGCAGCTCGACCGTGTCTCGCCGGATGCGCATTATGCATCTCTGTCGATGCAGCCTCGCGATTGACATCGCGCGTTCATCTTTTTTCGAGGACTCCGTTCCTGTATCTCTTTCTCAAGCAAGATTTAGCCTAAAGGGTCTAGGAGGAGAAGAATGGTCCAGCGGCCCCGGCGACAATTTTTATTGGTATTGTGTGGAAGACCATCGTTTTAGGCTGAAAGACAATCCCCTACAATTTTAACTCGCTAATCCTTCATTTAAAGATAATATGAGGGTAAATACCCTTAACTATATCATTTTTTCTCGGTTGTTAATTAAGATATTCAGATGGAATAAAAACGAAAATATTCTAACTTACCTCCTTCGTATCATATATTTTTTTCACAATTGTGATCAAATTATTAAGGGTAGAAAAAAATTATTTAACCCTTTGCACTCGGCGCTATTTTCATTCTAAAACTAAATTTTTCTTCCGTCTTAGAATATTTTCATTTATTTATATGAAACTGATCCAATTTCCACATATAATATTTAAATGTTTAGTAATCTCTTAAATACAAATTTTCTAATGTAACAAATATTCTATAATATTTTTTGTAATTTCTTTCAAATAATGCCATAACAATTTCTAGTGGTGCTTCAGAGTCACCACTCGAGTGCTAAGGGTTAATTTTTTAGGGGTGGGGGTTGCAAGCAAGCCTTCGAGTGACCACTTCCAAAAAATTCGAGAACAATGTTCTGTTACCTATCTAGTATATACAAAAGGAAGGAAGTTCATTCGAAACATATTGATCGCAACAGTTATCAAAGCTACATTGAATATGTACCAGATGCAATTAGTCATACCGCAATTACACGATATATGTACATGCCACTGTGCTAATGGCAACAGAACAGTAGGTTGCAGCTCCCATGTCGCTACCATAATTTACTATTTAACTATATTTACTAATTTAACCAAGATATTTGATGTGACACATACTGTACCAGTAATTGAGGAAAATAGTGAGGAAGATTGAATAAATCTATATTATGATTCCTAAACTTTTCTTTTACACCTACATAATGTCTATTTATATTGTAAATTCGGGAAGACAGGAATAGAATATAATACGATGCGAATAATTGATCAAGGATAAGAATTATTAATTGCAGTCGTAAGAAACACTGCACTACACATTATACTATTAAAATGGCGTAATTTCATTTGTTTTTCAATATTTAACTATGTTCCACCAATCCGGCCATCTTGAAACTTTTGTCTATATTAGGCAGGTACATAGGAACATTGTTCTCGAATTTTTTGGAAGTGATAACTTGAAGGCTTGCTTGCCACCCACACCGCTAAAAAATTAAATAATTTTTTTCTACCCTTAATAATTTGATCACAATTGTGAAAAAAATATATAATACGAAGGAGGTAAGTTCGAATATTTTCGTTTTTATTCCATCTGAATATCTTAATTAACAACCGAGAAAAAAAATGATATAGTTAAGGGTATTTACCCTCATATTATCCGTAAATGAAGGGTTAGCGACTTAAAATTGTAGGGGATTGTCTTTCAGGCTAAAACGATGGTTTTCCACACAATACCAATAAAAATTGTCGGCGGGGCCGCTGGACCATTCTTATCCTCCTAGACCCTTTTATTTATCTTTCCTTTTGATTCAGTTAATTATTTAGAGCCAGCATGATATTCCCTGCACGTCGTTAAGGATTCGCCTGCTATCATCGCACAAAAGCTCGTTAAAATCGAAGCCCGCCAGCCCCCCGGGGAGCGACAAAGAGGACGTGGGCGAAACGGGTCGCGAGAAATGCATTCTGCATTCAGCATTCTGCATTCCGTGCACGACCGCTTCTCGCGACGTCGGTCGTCTCTCGTCGGAGAGCTTTGCAGAAAATTCATTGCTCGCTTCCACGCACCACTTTCCCTTCTCGACGACGCTTCTCGCCGAGAGGATCGGGTTACTTATCCGCGCGCGGTGCGAACTGCATCGCGCCGAGCTTCTCGACGCACTGCTTGCTCAGTTGCAGATGCATCGCGTCGCCGCCGGCGGTGCGCCTTCAACTTCCTTCGCGCGGCCTGCCAAAGAACGTCATTAGCCTTTCAGAGGCTGTGTCGCGTTACGTAGCAAATGAATGAGTTCAAAGTTCGTGTTTCCACCTCTGAAATTTGACGCGTGCAATCTTTTGCGACTGATTGCACCGGCGTGTTTTGCAAGGTAATTCGACACAGATTTATTTGCAAAACGAACCTTGTGTCCAAACCCCGAGAAATGTTCCCTTCTGCGCCGGTTCATTTAACACTTTGACTGCCAAAGTAGAAACCTCAAAAATTTCACAAAGTCAAAGTAAGTTATTTAATGAAATAAAAATTGAAGAAAAATGAAAATGTATGATATCCAGTTATCTTCCAACTTTCTTACATTTTACAGATCCTAAACAAAGGTACAACGAATGCATTAACGTAAAAATTGGTTTTAAAACCTGGACAAATAATTCCGTCACCCACATATGGGTGACATGGCAGTCAACGTGTTAATACTCGAAAAGCTGTTTGTTGTAACTCGAGCAAATTAAAATAATAGGTGTTTAGAGAATTAAATATAAGTTTTCATTCATTTTTCGAATATCAAGATCAATGGACAGCTTGTTCTGTGCCAGTTCATTTAATATTCGAGAAGTTGTTTGTCGTAGCTCGAGCGACTTAAAATAATAGGGTATTAGAGAATATGCTGGCACACTGTACGCTCGAAGTAGAAGTTTTCATTCATGTTTCGAATATCAGGATCAATGGCTTGTTCCATTTATGAAACTTGGATCGATTGTTCATAGTTCGTAGTTCATGTTTGGTAAGGGGGAACGAGTGGAGCAATAAAGAAGTCAGGAAGGGAAAATGAAGCAATAAAGGGAGAAGAATAGGGAACGAAATAGTCGAAGGGAAAGTTATAAAGGAAACCATAGGAGCCCTATATTATAGGGCGCAGAAAAAGATATAGAAAATGGGGAATATTGAAAGGTACATGGAAGGATATAAAGAAGAATATAGAGAAGGATACAAGAAAAGGATATGAAATCTTGTCTCTGCAAAGAAGACATACACATATGTATGTATAGAAGAGTATAGCAAATAAAAGTAGGGATAGGAGATAGTAAAGAATGTAGATAAATCGAAATAGAAATGAATTAGAACGTAGAGAATAAAAATAAAATAAAAATTGATAAGTCTAAAAATAAATAAAAATTAAATAATAAGAATAAAAATTAGAAACTGGATGTAGAAAATAGTGAGCAGAAAATAGGGTATGAAAAGTGAAGACGATTAGGCGCACGAGTTCTGGATGCGGCTGGAACAGGTGTCAGCGAGAACATGGTGTATCGCGATTCATAGTTCGCGATCGGGGGAAGTCCCATTCATTTCCACGGGCACTCTCATCGTTCGCATACTACCTCGGTGAATAGTTCTCGAACCGACTGTCATCCATGGGAAGAGGACGCTCTAATCAGTCCCGTATTTCTAAGTCGGTAAGGCAGTCGACTTTAGGCGGCTAGGATAGTCCACAGAATGTTAGGTCTATTCGCGTATGACAACGTGCGCTCCCTGTTAGGCGAGTTCAGCACTATCTCCGACAGAACTATAATTCGTCGGGCGGGTACATACGTTGCGAGCCTAACGTTCGATCTGGATCCGCAACTTCGCAACACTTTACGAATTTATTTAATTCGCGATACCCCGAAGAAGATCAAAGTCTCGCGATCATTTTTTAAGGGTCCACGCTAGTCTTTTCACCAAATAAAAAAAAAAAATGAATCCGCCGAGTTTCTAGTAGTAAATGCACAAAAGCCGCAATCTGTACGTAACACCCGGGTCCATTTAGGAATCGGGCATTCCTTCGGGAATAACTAATTTATTAAAGGACATTCTGAACCGAGAAGGAGCCGAATTTCGCCGAATCGATTAGCATCGATTTCCATAGATTCCAGAGGTCCCGGAGCGTTGCCCGGAAAACTGAAAACTCGTCCAGAATTCGGAGAACGGCCGTCCAACTCTGGCCGAGACCTCGGCGAAATTCATTCGCGACGCTGTCGCGGAGAACAGGTGTGCACGGGTCGCAGGTGGCGCGGGTCGTTGACCGGGTTCGACACACTTTAGCCAGACAACCCCCTGCTTTTACTCTTTCTCTCGAAAGGGCCGGTGGCATTCTCCTCTTCGCCGGGACACGACAAACCGTGTTTCGGCTCTTTCCTGGCACGCGAATGCTCGACCTTTCAAATTCAGATTGTACCAATTTATTTCTGTCGTTTCGTTTTTCACCACAAACTTCACGCGAAATTCTTTCAATTTATTTCCCGCCTCAAAGCGAACCTTACCACGCGGGAGGTTTCTGAAAACCTTGAAAGACGCTTCGTCAATTATAGATCTCAAGAAAGTATAATAAACCGCACTGGACTCTTCGATCTCCCTATACCGCTTTACAATAAATCAATTGCAACTTCGTTTAACCCTTAACGGACCAATGTCGCCATACAAACGGCATGGCACTTTTAGTTACTGAGTCTAAAAATAAAAAAAAAAAGTAAAACATAAATATATATAAAATGAAATGCAAATATTTTCCTTTCTATGCTTGATGAATCTTTCTATCTTCGGATGAAAATTAGCTTGGACCTGGTGGGAAAGCGTAAGGATTAAAATTCAAATTGGTTACTGGTAGGATCAGTGACCTGTAAGTGCAAAATCATTTTTAACCCCTTGTCCTACAATATGGAGTCAGACTCGTGATGAAGATTCTGACCAAAGTCTAATAAATATGTATGTCATTAATTTCCTTTTAACCCTTTCACAGTAAGGTAAAATTACGAATTCTGGTCCAAAAAATGTCTAGATTTTTCATGTTCGGAAATAGCCGACGGCATACTGAATTCAAAACTAAACCACGTCTCCTTCTTCGGTTAAAATAAGCTTAGAAAACAGAGGAAGCAAAGAATCTAGCCATAGTCTTAGATATCATTGATAGACTAAACAGTTTGAACGCCTTACCCTGCCCGTGACCGTCACGGGATACACTGTGAAAGGGTTAACCGAACTAAAATTCTATTTTGTTGTAGTTGATATATACACTTACTGACAAAAGTTAAGAAACAATGTAGTCGTTGAGGAATTAGTGTATATTTTTGATGTCCTGAAATACATATGTCCGAATTAAAAATAACATGAACAGATTACATATCATACATGAACATACAATAAGTTTTTTTTCGATTATACTTGTATAACCACTACAATTAATATTGAGTCAAGGAAACGAAAGAAAAGTTTGTGACAAAATTTAAGAAACATACTGTGCTTGAATCATGTAATCACTTTTAACAAAAAAACAACAATGTGCAGGTGTTTATACTTTTTATGATGATCTAATAAGATGTTGGATAACCATTGGATTTGATGTCTGCATGGCATTGATTCGATTAATCGAACACAATGCTCGGGTGGTATTTTAGACCATATTTTCGTAATTTCTTGCATTAACTCCGCTTTATTGGTAAATGAATTATTCCCCAATTGACGTCCAACGTAATCCCACAAATGTTCAATTGGGCTCAAGTCTGAAGATTGACTTGGCCACTTAATTACATTAACATTTTGCTCCATGAGAAATGCCTTAATTAATTTAGAAGAATGTTTTGGGTCATTGTCATGTTGAAATGACCACTCCATTGACATTTTCTCCTTAGAAAATGGCAATATATGATTTTGCAAAATATCGCGATACACAAGTCTATCCATAGACTCCATTATTTGTATTAACGGATCAGAACCGTTACGTGAGAAACAGCCCCACACCATCACACTACCATCACCAAATTTTACTGTTGGTTTCAGATACTTGACATTAAATCGCTGTCCAATAGGACGTCGTAAGTTACTTCTGGAGTCATTTCCGAATAAGTTGAACCTACTTTCGTCACTCCATAGAATTTTTGAGCACTCAGCAACAGACCAGTTACTGTGCTCTTTAGCGAACTCCAACCGAGCTTTAAGATTCTTCTTAGAAACAAATGGTTTCTTACATGCTTTCCGTGAAAAAAGATTATTTTCATCTAAACGACGGCTAACTGCCCTACTGCTAATGTTCCCGAGGTCCAACTGACTTTTAATTTTGACAGTTGTGCAAAATGGATTGCAATTTAGACAGCCTTGCAATTCGACGATCCAGCTTTTTACTTGTTTTTCGTGGTCTGCCGATTCGTGGTGCCACTTTAACAGTTCCATTGTCTTGAAAACGTTTTATAATCTTCGTGACAACACAACGATTTACACGAAACACTTTTGCAATGTCAGTTTTTCTCTGCCCTTTTTTAAACATTTCAACTATTCTTTGTTTCTCACTTTCAGTTAAATGTTGCCTTCCTGCCATATTTACTGCAGCTAATAATACAAATCACATTCGACGATGTCAGAAAGGAGACTAGACTCCTTCGAACATGTTTGTTTACATTGCTTACTCTACTTCTTGCAAGAAGTCTTCATGTTTCTTAACTTTTGTCACAAGTATTTATTTTGTTTCCTTGACTCAATGTTAATTGTAGTGCTTATACAAGTATAATCCCAAAAAAACTTATTGTATGTTCATGTATGATGCGTAATCTCGTCGTGTTATCTTTAATTCGGTATGTTTCAGGAGATTAAAAATATACACTAATTCCCAAACGACTATTTTGTTTCTTAACTTTTGTCGGTAAGTGTATATCCTTTGGAGAAAACATAGGCATACAATAACTACAAACTACCTTTTTCTTCTATGAAATTCTGAACGATGAAGAATTCCTCATCATTATAATCACAAAATAAATAGTAGTGCAAGGGGTTAAAACTTGATCGTATTTTGGTCGTCGCAGAGGAAAATGTGGAAAGAGGTATGAATGAAATTTTGTACAGCTAACAAATTCCGCTGACGTGTAGTTTGCTGTAATGATGGAAATTGCGCGATAATCGTGTCGAACAAATCTGGCAAGTAGGAAACGGTCTAACGGGTAGGGGGAGAGAAATCGAGAAAGAGCGAGAGAATCGGATGACCATCGTCTCCGGCCACGACTTCCTGTTTTGTCTAACGGTACGACACACCGGTGGGTTCTTCCTCGACGCTCCCAGCGGCTGATCTTTTGATCTCCCCGCGAATCGATTCGTTAATTTAATGCTGCGTTGTCGGCGGGCGAGCCTCTGGGCGGGGTCAGACCAGGGTGCATCGGGTTTTATCGTGTTCACGCTGTACGATGCACGCTTACGGGCCCGGCCCGTGACTCGACAACGTGGAAACCGTTTCTCTTGCCCGTTTCCATCAGCCGCGGTCCGTCATATTACACGAACCAGCAATAGTTTCCCTAATAATGGTACTAAACCCGAGCCAGCAATCGCTTCGATACTCCTTGCGTTTTACGAGCTTCGCGTGCATGTCTTTAGTATCTTTTGCTCTGGGTAAAATCGGAATAAATCTGTGTTAGCATTGGATCGAACCGGCGTGTCTTGAAGAAGGAAACTGCTTGTTGTGATCATTAACACTAGAACTACCGGATGAGTCAAAATGATTTGCTCTTAATTTTTTCTTTTAGAAATATTGAAATTATAAATATGTTTCCGTGAGAAAAGTTTTTAATAAATTTCTCTATTCAAGTAAACATTTAAACGAGACCGACACGAAATCTAAGAAACAGATGCAATTTTGTTGTTATTATTAGGGGGACCGGAAAGTAATGTCGTATTTTTCGTAAAATTAAGGTAGAGTAATTTTTTATTGGCATTTTATTTTTAATTTGTGACATATAAATACTCTCGTACGGTTAACCATGATGAATGAAGCTTCCCCGAGAGTTCTACAATCGTCTGTCGAGGTAAAATGTTATTATCGAGTGCCACAGGCCTTCCTGATCGAGGTGCGTCAAAAAGATCGAAATTGCCCGATTCAAATTCACTATCGTTGGCACTTACGTACAGTCAATACTTCCGGATAAACATGATAAATGTTTCTTGTAGCTATTGCGACATTGCTGCCCTTTCGAAATTAGTATCCAATGCCGAATGTGCAACTTTTTTGGATTTGAATCGGTCATTTCGAACATAGTCTCTAAAAACACAATATTTTTGTACAAAACAGTACTAACTAATCTCCCGAACCTGCAGCCATGTACTGAACAACGTAGGTGTACGAAGTTAGCTCTTGTTATCAGTCAAATATTGATTTGCGCAAAAACGACATTACTTTCCGGTCCCCCTAATATTTTACAATAGAATTACATATATTCAGAGTACATATATTCAGTACTAGGTTCTATTTAACTAGGATCTATGCAATACAAGAACGTCGAAAGACTGCTCAGTCTTTAAAGATTATTTTACGTCATTCGATAAATCACATTTTATTAAATTCGCGAGATTGTTGGCTTGCCAGTCAAGTTGTCAATTAGCGGACGGGGGACATTCGTCGTTCGAAAGGCTCGGCCGAGAACATTAGAAATTATGGTTCCAGCTGGCACGACCAAAACGGAGCGAACGAAATAATTCATTCAAGCGCCGATCTCCGGCGTCCGTCTTCCGCTTCCGCGATCGGAAATTGTTAGCTGCGAGAGATTCATCGTCGAGACTGGAGCTTCTTAATTATGTATTCAACCGGAGCGTCGAATTCGCAGACCAATTTGGAACCGTTCGAGAGCCCCGGGATTCGAGATCGGACCCGTTATACGAACGCGGCGAATTACCACGGAGAGGATTCCTTCGTTTCTAAAACACGTTCGGACTTTCGTAGAATGGAAAATAAAAACCGGAGAGCGCCGAGAGTCGCGTGATAAGAAGCAATTCTGCTAAAAGCCGGCGCGCGAGCAACCTGGCTGCTATAGTAAAACCGTGTTATAGTCGAAGGGAGGTGAAAGGGCCGTTGGCAAGCAAAGGCGCGCCCCTTATTAACCATTAACCCCAGACGTAATAACGCCTAAAAGGTTTATAGAACCGCTGCCCTGTTATGAATCGTCGACTTTTTCGTTTTTCGGAAATTCGCGGGAAATCTTGCTCGAACAATTCACGGAAAAACAAACAAATGCAGTTTCCATTCACTGCCTTCTTCTAATTAAATATGGGTGGGTTCAATCGCCGATCTCGGGCTGGTCATACAGGGTGTTCATGCTATTACTAGCCAGCGTTTTTCTTGCAAGTGGTAAATATTAGAAGATAATGAAAGAGGGAAAAGTAGTACTGTTTTTTATACGCAACACAATGGCGTATGTAATTTTGTTGTGTTTATACTATTTTGTTAGAGATGAAGGTGACCTTCAACTATTTAAATGGAATGCTGTATATTTTTTTTGTAACACATGAAAGCGTATGTCTAGTCGAATTCATCCGTATACTGCACAGTGACCTTCAAGGTCATGCAAGGTCACAAATGGAAGAAACATTTTGAATATTTCATAGCAATGTAAGGCTACTTTTCGTATCGAAGTTGTCGGATTTTCTTCAAAATGTAAGAAAACTTCTAACTTTTTATCCTCAGAAAGAAGACATTTCCGATTATGACACTTATTCTGGAAAGATCCTGTTTCCTTTAAACGCTTTGCACACAAAACAAACTGATTTTCATTTGGTTGCACTCTCTCCGGGTATTCTTCTAGGTATTTCAATTTACTTCGTCTTTTATTTCCATTGCACTGCTAATAAATGCGTACCATATCCATCTTCCCGTCCACCGAATAACGATACATACGGAAGTAATACTTAACACTAGAACGACCAAGCACTAAATGCACCTGGCATACATTGTCATATAATAACAACAAAATAAGATTTGTTTAGATTTCGTATTAGTTTTGTTTAAATATCTACTTCGATAGAGAAGTTTATTAAAAAAATTTCTCATGGAAACATATTTATAATTTCAATATCTCTAAAAGAAAAAATTAGGAGGAAGTCATTTTGACCCATCCGGTAGTTCTAGTGTTAAATTGTCTCGTCATAGTAGAAAGTAGAAGTAAACACTCTCTCTGAATGTGAATGAGAACATCATCTGATTCGTATAAATAAGGAACACTTGTAAACACATTGGTATGAAATATTCTAAATGTTTCTTCCATTTCTGATCTTGCATCACCTCGAAGGTCACTGTGCAGTATACGAATGAATTCGTCTAGACGCACGCTTTCATGTGATATACAAAAATATACAGCATTCCATTAAAAAAATTGAAGGTCACCTTCATATCTAACGAAATAGTATGAACACAAAAAAATTATATACGTCATTGTGTTACGTATAAAAAACAGTACTACTTTTTCCTCTTTCATTTTGTTCTAATATTTACTATTTACAAGAAAAACGCTGGCTAGTAATAGCGTGAACACCCTGTATATTTTCGCAATCGTCTCCCAAAATTTATTACTCGAATGTTTGCAACAATTTCGTCCTGATCTCGTCTTTCAAACAGGTGTAAGTTCTTCTAAATTTTGAACCGCCTTCTTTTTATTATTTTATTATTTCAATTTTTGACGATTGATGTACAATACGCAAACGCAGCGATCATCTAAACAGGTATTCTTCAGAGTTAAAGTTGGGTCCCACCTAGAGATCAGAATGTTTCGGTATTCAAATTAGATTTTAATTCGATTTCAAGAAGGAATTTCTCATAGAAAGTCACGTTGCGTAGGTCTGCAACAAACTTTGCTGAAAACAGTCTATTAACACGTTGGCTGTCATGTCACCCGTGTGTGGGTGACGGAATGATTTGTCCAGGTTTTAAAATGAATTTTCACGTTAATATATTCATCATACCAAATTTGATTAGGATCTCTAAAATTTCAGAAAGTTGGAGGACTGTTCAATATCGTACATTTAATTTTTCTCAATGTTTATTTCATTAAATAACTTACTTTGATTGTATGTAATTTTGGAGGTTTCTAGTTTGGCCGTCAAAGTGTTAACACGTTATTTGTCCAGGTTTTAAAATGAATTTTTACGTTTAACCCTTTTAGTGCCGGGCGAAAAAGAGGTGCCTATGCGAGAAAGACCGGCCGAATTTCATGGTTTTACTAGGGTTTGGGAAAATGATCATAAAAACCAAACAAAAAACATATTTACATGATTCAAAAAGCAGTATATTAAGGACGAAATAGAGAACAAAACAATGACACTAGTTTTTCAATATTCATTGGAAATTATATAAATAACAAAATGCGAATAGTAAAGCGCTACAAGGTGCGGACCGATATATCCGCCTCCGGCACTAAAAGGGTTAATATATTCATTGTACCAAATTTAGAAGACTATTTAATATCACACATATAATTATTTTCAATTTTTATTTCACTAAATAACTTACTTTGCATTAATGGAATTTTGTAGGGTTCTGGTTGGGCACTCAAAGTGTTAAACATCTCCTTGCCTTCTCGTTATTCATCCTTTCTCCAATTAGGATGAAACAATGACGCGCGAGGCTGCGTGACGCGCTTCCCGAGCGTCGACGAACGATTAAGAGAGTGCGTCAATCGTTATCCTGACGTTTCTGCGTTACTTCGTCGAGAACCGTCTTGGTATGTAAATGCCGACGAAATCGGGACTCGACGGACCCACCGACGCAACTGGATATTACATCATCTCGCCCGCATTGTCGATTGTATTATAAAATATGATCGCAGATAGCGCGACGTGTGCGGCATGGCAAACCGAAATTTTATCGGCTCGGTGGCTGGGCGACTCCCACATTTTAAACGGAAGATTAACAGAGTCGACTTTCTCTCTCTCTCTCTCTCTCTCTCTCTCTCTCTCTCTCTCTCAAGCTGCTGCTGCTTGTTAAAACAGAATAATCTGCTTCGTGCAACACGCTCGGAGGCGAGGAAAGTCGCGATATCGGTTTTATTGTAGCTAGATAGCTAAGGTACACAGAGACCTGGAAACGCCTGGAACGAGATCGAGGCGAAACCAGTGGCTTAATCCCAGCGACAAGCCTTTCCTCGAATGGCCACTTCAATTCTACTGAAAAACGATGTATTTTAGACTATCAAATTAAAGAAGCGGGCTCGCTTCACAAACAGAAGCAGATTAACACGTTGACTCCCGTGTCGTCCATGTTTCAATGGCGGAATTAGAGACTTAAAAATTCATTCCTGCAGCGATAGACAAAGTCTATCTAAATTGCTCGGGGTTTTCATTTTATCGAATAAATTGTTCGGATTTTACTCAATTTTAGTGATAGCCACAAGGATTAAAATAATCAGCTTCTCGAATCAATTTTTCTTCGATCCACCGTCTACTTTCTCCGCATCTCTTTTTATTTTACAGCTACTATTTGTACGACAGACGAACATGACTCCGACTTAATTTCCCACGGATTTCCTTTTTCTGGCTTGTGTGAACGCACTTAAACCCACGACAAGCGTTCACCGAATCGTTTCGTTGCGTTTCTGTTTTATCTCCGTACGCGGAAACGATCAGCTCTTGAAGATCCTCGTTTGGAAAATTGTATTTTTCGAATTTCATCGCGCGTCCCGTCTCGTTGGAGCGGTGTTCACGCGCTGTTTGCTCGTTTCCTAGGCGATTACGATTCTTCGGAATCGCGGAGATACACAGAAATTTCAGATTCGCTTTCGTAGGCTCTTTTCGGACATACATATTCAGCGTTTTCGGCGGTTGCTTAGTCCACGAGCGATTCTCCGCGCCGGTTGCTCAAAGCGTTTCAATCGGGGATCGCGATCTCGCTTTCGGAGCCTTTTACTTTCCTGGGCCCGAATCGATGCCGGTGAATTTCGCAGGAGCGAACCGGGTCGCGTAATAATGCTAATGCCAATCATCTCCATTTACACGAACAAAGAATGCCTGAACGATGCGTTGCCAACGTCTCAATTATCTTTAACCCCTTGCACTGGAAGCTGATATAACTCCAAAAACACAAGACATTTTTCCAGCATTGTTCACACTTCCTCTCATGCGCTCGAAGTTCATTACTATTACTCCCACATACAGCACTCAGAGTCTCAGCAGTTACTTAGGTACAATGATGCGAAAAATTGTTTTAAATTCCTGGCGAACGATAGTTACACTCCTCGACAAAAAGATAGCCCAGCTGTGCTATCTTTAATTTCTCAATGACGCATGTAAAGTTTTACGTTTGTGACGTATAATCTCAAAACATTTTGAGCTCAGAATATGCGGTTTGTTGAAAATAATTAAAAATATTATAAAGTTTAGTGTGTAACATAAAAAATTGTTTTATTTTAAGAGCGAAATGATAGCACATGTACAATAAGAAAGTAATAATGAAGATAAATTTTAACTAACAATAATTACTTATCAAACATATATACTTATTTAACCCTTTAACGCACAGATTTTTGAAAAAAACCGGCCAAAAAAAATCAATGGAAAAGGTCCGTTCCATGGTTCCATGGAAAAAGGCTATATTTTATTCTTGAATAAATAAGTGTTATAGCTTACAATCCCATGTAAATGATAAATATCAATAAAACGATTTTTTTTCTTTGCTTTCACATTGTTATTTTCAATTCTCGATTATATTCAAGTGTGAAAAATTATAGCAGCATAAAATACAACGCCGTTCGAATGATCTCGAGTGTGCACAGTTTGGCCCGTTTAGCGCGCTCGAATTAACTCGAGCGTACAAGTTAAGGGGTTAATATTGGGTACATCCCCTTCTTTATTTTCTATTACTTCTATGGTACGATTTGGTATCGATTTATATAGTTCTGGGATATAACTTTGACTTAACGTATCCCATTCGCGTACAATTGCATTTTTTAATTCTTGTACGTGCTGATACTACGTATACGCCGCGAACAAGTTCTGCCCAGCAATTTTTAATAATATTAAGGTCCAGGGAGCGTGCAGGCCACGGCAAAACAGATATATTATTTTCATTAAAATATGATTGGACCAATCTTGATGTGTGTACAGATGCATTATCTTGTTGAAAGATGTAATCAGGTCCAGAAATGTGTTCAGCATGACTATTTATTTGTTCTTTGATTCAATTTGTGTATTGGACACTATTCATTCTCCCATTGATGAACTTGATACTTGTCTTGCCGAAATAACCGATAATAGCCCAAACCGCTGCCAATTACGCTGCCTCCTCTCATTTGCCGTCGAATTGCTGACATTGTCTCTTTTCTTATGTCATGAAAATAATATTGGAATCCATCAGGACCATCCAGGTCAAATTTTTTTCGTCCTAAAATACTACCCTTCTCCATACACTCTTTCTTTTGCAAAGCGTAAACGTTCTGCTGTGTGTTTCGTTGTTAACGGAGGTTTCTTTTTCAATTTTAGCCTCTTAATATTTTTGCAGGATAGTAGAACTCGACGAACACTTGAAACACTGGCACTAACACTAGATTTTTCCATTATTTGCTTCGTTGTTTACTGCGAGTTGGAAGCTACACGCAAAATTGCTCGTTCATCACGATCGGATAACGATGACGGCCGACCAGTACTTTTCTTTTTGCCATAATCTTCAAGATTTTTTAAGAAATTGTGTATTGCTTTACGACTTCTTTTTATTACTTTCGATATTTTCGCTACTGATAACTGTTGCTGTTTTAGTTCAAGAATTTGCTTTTTTTCAGACTCGTTTAATTTTTTTCCGCGTCCCATTCTTACAAATTTATATAATATTGTACTGTAATCTTTACTCGTTGATAGATCATGAAATACTCAGCAATTTCTAAACATATTAACACTAGAACTACCGAACCAGTCAAAATGACTGGTTCCTAATATTTTCTTTCACAATTACTGAAATTATAAAAATGTTTTCATCAGAATTTTTTGAATGAACCTATTCATTGAAGCACATGTTAGAATGAAAATGGTATTAGGTTTGAATAGATGTAGTCGAATAGATGTAAATAGTTGTATTTATTACTCGGTAGTTCTAGTGTTAACAGAACAGCGAGTGTGCTATCATTTCGACCTTGGTATGAAACAGTTTTTCTTTGTTGTATAGAAACATCTACGATATTGTGTCTTATTTCCAGCAAGCCGCATATTCTGAGCTCATAATGTTTCGATATGATTCGTAACAGACGAAAAATTTTACATGCGTCATTGAGAAATTAATGATTGCACACTTGGGCTATCTTTTTGACGAGGACTGTAGGTACAATGATGCGAAAAATTGTTTTAAATTCCTGGCGAACGATAGTTATGAGTACGATGAAATTTTTGGGTACAATGGAATTTGTTGTATCGAACGCGGAGGACTGAGTAACGATCATTAAAAGGTGCAGGATAATTAGAGCGACGAAACCCGACACGTCTCGCCTGGTTAAACGGTTAACGGGCTTCCAAGATCGTTTCGCCAATTGTTCCCGCGGTCCGTGAAGGCTGAAATCGTCTCGGTGGCGTGGGTGGACATTTCGTATTCGTCGACCTTAACGATCGAGGACAAGTGGAGTGTGCCCACGTACCGTTCTCGCATAAACAAACGTGCGAGCGAGAGCTGTAAGGAAATTTTATCGCGTCTGGGAAACCTGAAATGTTCTGAAGAAATTTCGGAGACAGGCGATGGAAAAACGAAGTTTGTTACACAATTTTTATAAAGAAATCTTTCGTGTCACGAAACGGAGAAACTGCGATTCTCCGAAAAAATTCCTAAAAATTGTGCGTTAAATTCTAATACCCAGTGGCAGCGAATTAACGAGGCACAGTCCCGAAACAGTGATCGATTCTCGAGAATAAAGCTGATTGGTCGGCCGCGGTCCAAAAGAAGGCTCGAAGGCGGTCGCTTTTTTGCCAACATTTGACGGCACATTAGACGCGATACGCTTATGAGAGGATCCCGGAACAAAACCTTCCGGCGGAAGGACAAAAAGAAAGACAATCGAACGACGGGTGGGTAGGGGGGGGGGGTCTATCGAGGGGGATTAGGGGGGTGGTGCAGGTCTAGGCTGCCTAAGGCTGGGGCATGTGGCGCGTTGGCAGGTAGGATATAGTCGAATGCGCCGGAGTGGGGAGTCTGTGATAGTCGGATGGACGAGTAGACGGTGGAACACCTCAGTTCAGAGTCGGACGTCCACCGTCGCGGTCCTTCTTTCCGCGAATTGCATTGAAAATCTATCATCCGTTCGATTACGCAACCTAGGCAGCGGTTTTTTTTTATCGAGAGTGCACTGAACTTCCTGTAATCATAGGTTTTCGGATAAAATGTGAGTGCGCGATCCCCAAAGGATTCCTGGATTGTCCGAAAGTTTGCCGGTCCCGTTGGACCCGAACACTTGCCACGTACGCTGCATCGTTGCATTTGCCGGTTGCGCTTTGGATGAACGGTGCGCAGCGTCGATGTGGAGCGCGCACTCTTCTCGCCGGGAAGTGCACGCGCGGCGTATACCCCAAGAAGGACTATGATCAAGCGATAGTGTCCTGCCGGATGTCGTCTTGCTTCCGGTTGCTCTCCGAGGGTCGAGAATGATATCGCTCGATCCTTCGTCGGGATCGAGGCTGTCGCCGGTCGCAAGGATCTCTGGAGCCGCGAGACACGCGGTCTCGATCGCCGTTTCGTGACCGGAGCGGTCCGCAACTCACCCGAGAGCGAAAGTGAGGATCGCTGAAGCAGATCGAAGGAGATCGAAGGGAGTCGAGGGTGGAGGAAGGGAGATGCGCCAGCTGGAGAACCTCCGTGACCGTGAATACCCGTGACGTATCAGCTGGAAAAATCGGAGAACCATGGCCCTAAACGCGTCCAGGAACGGCTCGCCCGTCGTTCGGGACAAGGAGAGCATCCCGGCCTACGACGTACGTATCGCGAATACTATTTACGCGCAAGCGGCGCGATTCCTCTCGCAATTATCCTCTCGGCGATGCCCCGTGCCCCATAGGCAAATGCAACTGCACACCTGTCCCGTGTTCTTACCGGTCGTTTTCCATCGCTTTTGCCGAACCGCGGATTTTATGCATTCGTATAATTAACACTTTGAACGCCAAACGAGAAAGCTCAAAAATTCCACGAAATCAAAGTAAGTTATTTGATAAAATAGAAATTGAAAAAATTAAATGTATGATATTGCGTGGTTCTTCAACTTCCTGAAATTTTACAGATCCTAATCAAATTTGGTACAATGATTATATTAACGTAAAAATTCATTTTAAAGCCTTAACAAATAATTCCGTCACCCATATATGGGTGACATGGCAGTCAACGTGTTAACCCTTTGCGCTAGAAGCTAAACGACCTAGAATATTTCCCTTCTATATATTCTTTTTTTCGTGTTATACATACGAAAATGCTGCGATTGAGTCGTACAATACTGAAGTGTTTAGTAATTTATTAAGTACAAACAAATTTAATAATACTTTTCATATTAATTTAATAAATATTTAATGGTATAGCAATTTTTAGTGGCGCCTTACAGTCGCCATTCGAGTGCAAAGGGCTAAAAATATTCATTCTTCATAAAGGTCCGCAGTTTTGGTATCGGTTTGGTAAAACGAGAGGGGAACTCGTTAATTAAAGGCGCAAAGGTTAGTGGCTCGAGTAATTGCGTGGGTGTGGCTGACAATGGTTACCTCGGATCAGCGTTTATCAAAGTCTTTCGTGTTCGTGCACGTATTCGTAAGAAATGGAGTTCTTGTTTGAACATAAAACCGAACGCGTTCACTGCAACGAGAATTTCATGCAATTTCACCTAATTGGTCTATTTCATTTATGGAAGCAATCAGTGTTGTCAATGGTTGCAATAGTTAACACGTTCAATGCCAAGTATCATTCCCAGAGGTTCTTACAAAATCAGAACAATTTCATTAATGAAAGCGAAACCAGGAATTTTAAATCTATTACAGGGTATGCCCTTTTAACCCTTTTGAATTCTAAAGATCTTAACCCTTTGCACTCGAAGCTATTTTAATTCCAAAACGAAACATTTCTTCCGACCTAGAGTATTTCCCTTCTATATATATATATATATTTTTTTTTTCATGTTATAAATACGAAAATGGTGCAATTTACTCGTACGATACTGAAATGTTTAGTAATTTATTATATTTAAACAAACTTAACCCTTATGTGGGCAACCAAACTGTTCACGGTTGTTGGGTAACGGGGGTACCCCGTAAGATTGAAGCCTTATTATTTAATATGTTTTGCATCAATTTTAATTCCGTAACCATAAATCGAGAGAGAATCTTCTAAATAATGGGGATCCAGGGTGGTTTTGCGATATTTTCATAAAAATATAACAAATTATTACTAACCCGGTTGCCCACATAAGGGTTAATAATGTAAAAAATATTTTGAAAAATAATATATCAATTTTTAGTGGCGCCCTACAGTCGCCGTTCGAGTGCTAAGGGTTAATAAAATTCCTGGATGTCCCAATAAAAATGATTGTCTAAACCTAGACAAAAATCACTGTCAGTCGTATGTGACTGACATGGCAATTAACGTGTTAATAGCAATAATCTAGTCAATGTCAGTGGTGTATTCATTTTACGACAATCGTTTTGGAGCAATTTCGTAGCACCGGTCACCCGATGACGATGAGTACATTTTTTCGAATTTTTATGGAACAGAGACGCTCCGAACGAAGACATTCTGATCGGCTAGTATCGGTCTTTTCGCAAGTACAGTAAAACCTGTTTTTGTGCGGTCCTTTTTTATGCGATTTTGGTTTTGTGCGATTTTATTTTTGTGCAATTTTTTTCGTGCGATTTATTTTTATGCGGTATATGAATCTTAGCGGCGCGGCGTTAGCACCAGTTTAATGTTTCCTATCAATGTACATATACATGTTGTGGACGAACTCTGATTACATGGTCTCCTTGACAACGATGTATCTGGACTTAATATTTTTACTCTTCTTTTTTTTTTTTTTAATTTTTTAATATTTTTACAATTTCTTTACGTCTAATTTAATTATTTAATTTAATAGAAAGCATTCTCTCCTCTATTTCATAAATCATTGATGTATTTTCTAAGTCCGACTTTTTTTATGCGGTCCCTATCCACCGCATAAAAAAAATTTTAGGTAGCATATCGTACAAAGTTGTTTATTACATGTAAGAATTTATAAAATTTTCGAATATTTTTTTGTACGATTTCTTTTATGCGGTCCCTATCCACCGCACAAAAACAGGTGTTACTGTATCTAAACGCGCAGATTCTCGCGACCTTGTTTTCGCCGATGCGAATGGTATTCGGAAGTCGGCGCACGGTGAAAAATATTTCCAGCGGTAGAAATTAGCGGTGCATTCAATTCACCGGGAAGAGGTTGAATAATAGGACCTTCCCATGATTGTGCGGATCGTTTACCTCGATCTCGGTAACGCGGTCTTTTTTCACGATAATTCGAAACTCTCAACTGCCATCGCTCTCGGGCCGTGAACTGTGCCACCGGTAAAACGCATTCTATCGAGAGAAAAAAGAAAAACAATCTCTTGTGCAAAAAAAAAAAATACTACAGTATTGTTGGTCACGAACGCGATGCATTGTTTGCGTATCACCCGGTTACGTTCGAGATAGCGGGCTCGTTCTAATCGCGACGTTTTTCGGTTACGTAAACGCCGCGCGTGCACTTCCGAGCTGCGAATTCGACCATGTTCGATTTATGCATCGTTCATTCGGTATCGCCTGCTTTGGTTCGAGTGTTCGTGTACCGCGTAACAAGCAACGGTACGAGGAAACGCGTGACCGCTCGTATCGATCGTCTGCTGCCGCGATATACTTCCTTTAATTTCATTCTAATCGCGGATGTAAGTTCCAGCCGGTTCGCAAGCTAAACCGATTTTAACACCGTCTTTTAACCCCTTGCACTACTATTTAATTTGTAATTATAATGAACAAAAATTCTTCATCGTTCAGAATTTCATAGAAAAGAAAAGATAGTTTAGATTTATTGTGTGCCTATGTTTTCTCCAAAGCATACATATCAACTACAACAAAATAGAATTTTACTTCGGCTTAAAGGAAAATTAATAACACACATACTTATTAAACTCTGTTCAGAATGTTCATCACGAGTCTGACTCGATATTGTAGGACAAGGGGTTAAATATTTTGAGATTTTACCGCCGAAGTTAACTCGAGAATATCTCGAGCTGGATACCAGCGAACGATAAAACTGAAAAATAAGAGAATTAATAATTGTTCAGCGCGTACAATTTTCATTCGACACCGGCGCTCGGCTGTTGGCATTACGAGCCTACGACGTAATTTATGTTCTAATTAGCTCGACTTCGAATCGGCTTTATTGCAGCGTGAATCGTCGACGTCGATCGTTCTGCGATCATTTTATAATCGTCTAGACGGGTTGCTATCGCGCCGGTCGAGAAATCGGCTGGTTAGTGGGTTAATCGTTCCTTCCGCGGAGGCTTGTTCACCTTTTTCTGTTCCGCCTGTTCCCAGCGCTGTCCTGCGATCCGAGAAATAAAAGTTCAGAGAGAGGGGGGGGGGGAGAGAAAGAGAGAGAAAAAAGTATCGGATACGAACTTGACCCCACGGGATAAAAAACTGGTTTAATGGAGTTCCAATTAGTTATGACCGTGCGATAAGCTGGGAAAGAAGCGGTGCCGGTTTAATTATTCTCCCGGGATGATAAAGAAAGTACCGGTTTTAAAGCGCGCGCACGCGCTGCGTGCTCTCCTGCGCATTGTTACCGCAGACAATCGCGTTATTTGCATTCCACCTTCTGCTATCTTGTCGCTGCAACGGGGCCGACTGGAAAAGTTACTCGACTACGTTTCTAACGCGAAATAAATGACAAATCTGTTAGGTGAAGCCGCGAATTTATCCTCGACCAGATGAACTGAGCTAATGTTTAATAATTCTGAGTTGCAATCATTTTCCGCTGACTCGTTACGGTGTTGTTAGGTCGTTAAAAATTGTTAACATTACCCTTAAGCGCCAGAGATTCTTTCAAAATCAGAGTAATTTAATTAACGCAACCAAACCCTGTCTTAACCCTTTTGAATTCGAAAGACTCCAACAAAATTCGGTTTATCTTATAATGAAAATGAACTTCTAAACCCAGTCAAAAATCACTGTCAGTCATATATGATTGTCAGTTAACACTTTGACTGCCAAACTAGAAACCTCAAAAATTCCATAAAATAAAAGCGTTATTTAATGAAATAAAAATTTAAAAAATTTAATGTATGATATTGAGTAGTCCTCCAACTTTCTTACATTTTACTGATCCTAATCAAATTTGGTGCAATGAATATATTAACATGAAAATTTATTTGAAAATCTGGACAAATAATTCCGTCACCCACATATGGGTGACATGGCAGTCAACGTGTTAACGTGTTACGGTTTTCGCATAATTCTTTATAGGGCATGCAGTTTTCTGAATGACGAGTGAAGTCGTCAGCACGCCTTTTTCCAGATGATCAATGGTTAGCAGATGATTAACAGTTTCGCAAACTAGGATTATCGATAGCCGATGAGCAGACAGCTCGTTAGATTCAGCCTTGCAACCTAGCTCGGGGACACGCGCTTTGATTCCAGGTAAAACGATTATCCTGACCTCGGCTGGAACAATGGGCAATCGGCTGATGATCATTTCGAGCATCGGTTACAGATAAATTAACACGTTCTGTAATGTATGCTGCAACAACGCGCAAACATGAGCCGCTCGCTTGCCAAATCGATTAACAGAATAAAACTGAAAGTGGAGAAACGTGATGAAATAACATACATATGACTGAATGAAGTGCTTTGACACTTAACCCTTTGCACTCGAAGCTATTTTAAGAAATAGACAAAACGAAACATTAATTCCGACCTAGAATATTTCTCTCAAATATATTTTTTTCATGTTGTACACGAAAATGGTGTTTACTCGTACAATACTGAAATGTTTAGTAATTCATTAATTCCTTGCACTACGATTTATTTTACGGTTTCAGTGATTAGAACTTTTTTGTACTTCGTAATTTTCTAAAAAGAGAAGAAAATTTATATCTTTTTATGCCTATATGTTCTTCAATACATAGTTGTACATTGACAATGCTAAAATTATTTCGGTTTAAAGGAAATTAATAATATACATATTTATTAGATTCTGTTCAGAATCTTCATCACGGGCATGACTCGATATTGTAGGGCAAGGGGTTGATGTAAAAAATATTTTGAATAATGATACAGTAATTTTTATTGGTGCTTTACAGTCAATTAAAAATATTTCGTATGCACTGCGAACGATAAAATCCCCGGATAGTTGAATCGAATCCGTTGGATAGAAAACGCATATGCGGGTTGCAACGAGATTAGTGCGGTCCCGTATACGGCTGTTTAGCAGAAATTAAACCGATTACGCTGGCACCTGGCCGTTATTATCGTCCGAACCCGAACGAACAACCCGTGTTCTCCTTTTCCCTATCGACGTGTGTTCCGCTCGATTTCCGCGGCTTCGCGAAAGTCTTGATCTCTCGTAACGGTATTCTTAATAATAATTGCGAAAACCGGCGCGGGTTATAATAAGAAGAACCGAAAGAAGAGGTCTTCTCCCGATTACTATTAAACCTCGACTCTCTCTCTCTCTCTCTTTCTCTCTCTCTCTCTCTCTGTCTCGCGCGAGAGGGGTTTCGATGGCGAATGGTGTTCGCAATTAACCCGACCGAGCCATTCTCACGACCGTAACCGTGTAAACGGTCCTCCGGGAGCACGTCGCAAAGTTCATCGAAAGAGTTCCCACTTTCGTGGCTAATTATAGGCCGGAGATCGTGCTCGATCGGTTCTACACCGATAACTAATTAGACGCGTGCCCTTATCGATCACCATCGTCGCGATTCCGAGCTTCCCGGAGACTTTGGTCTCCGAAAAATTAAGGGTGCAATTATACCGAAATTATTAGATCGTATTATCGGGGCTAAGTTGTTGGTTCGCGATTGATTCGACAAAATTGATGCTGGAAAATTCCCGAAACCATAGACTTCAAAAAACTATGCGATAATGTGTTAACCAGGGGTGTGCGAGAACCCGACGGTCGGGGCGAGTCGGGTTTCCGAAAATTTCGAGACTCCCGAAAGAATCGGGCTTCCGAAAATTTCGATTTCCCTTTAGGGAATCCCGACTCTTTGGGGAATCTCGAAATTTTCGGGTATGTCCCGGACCCGATATTTCGGGTTCCCGCACACCCCTAGTGCTAAGAGAACCCGTTTTCAGTAACGCGTTTACGCATTGTTCAAGATCTGCAGGGCGTTGCAAGCCATATTCCGCGTTTAAAGCGAAATAAACCGCTGTGCGGCGTCTCGTTTGACGGCGATTAGCGGTCGCGGAAGTTTATAGGCGTCTCAAAAGAGAAGGAGAGAGAGAGAGAGAGAGAGAGAGAGAGAGAGAGAGAGAGAGAGGACGAGAGGAACCGGTGGTTATCGGGCACGCGTAAATCTTAGTTTAACCGGTAATCCTCTGGCGAAGAAAAGCGAGACCGAGACCGGGGGACCGGCTTCCTCTCCTGTGGCCGCGGAGCAGACAACCGACGGTTCCCTTATTCTTATTCCCTTCGTCGATGCGGTATAACTGTACCAGGGTGTGGCTTACACGTCGAGACGCGACGAGACTCCACGCCTGTCGGAAACGGTCTTGCACGAAACTCATAATAGCCCGTTAGATCGATCTGCTATGGTAACGCGTGTATGCACGCGAACGGCTTGCACACCGCGAGTCGCGACCTTTGCCGCCCCTCAAACAGGGGCAGGATCTTGCCTGAGAAACCACCATTAATTACCCCACAGAGGAAATTCGGAAAATGTCAGAGACCGATCGTGCGAGAATTCATTCTGTTCAAGCATATTCTTCTTTCGAACTTGAATAATTCCCCTCGTATTACCGTTCTATACAGGGTGGGGCACCACATTTTGCCATCTAGATTTACGTCATTATTATTACGCATAGCAAACAATTTTTTAGGTGAAGTTGAATGGTTTTGAGAGGGGCACATTCTGATGGTACATTTTTTTTTGTAGGTGGACGTGTAAAGGACATATGAAGGTCATTAATGTTTTTTTAAATGGAATCATATATTTTTTATTGCATCAGCTGATGCTCCTTCATATTCTTTACAAAAAAGTATTAATCTATTTGTGTAAAAAAATCATTAGTTTAGGAGATATTTTAATTCTAATTTGTTAGGAAATCTCCACTTTCAGGTCAATATTATGAATTCAATGTGATAATGTAGTAGGAGAGCAAGAATTACCAATGTAAATATTTACATTTTCTGTGTTGATAATTCTTGCTCTCCTACTAATTGTGAAATTTAGTCTCTGTTACGTCTCTGATACGGTGAATACGGCGATACGGTGAATCACTTCATAATGAAGTATTCTAAAGAAGAAAAGACAGACATGTTTGTAGGGAAATTGGAAAGTATATAAAGCTTTATTTTTAAAAAGTATAATATAATCGGTAACTCGCTCGTAGGAGCACACACGACCAATTGCCCAGTCGACGTTCAAAACGACGCGCGGACACTGGTCACTGTATATGCTTATATGTATTAATTAAAGATTATTAATTAAAGATAACTTAGATATAGTTTAGGAACACAGTTTTTCTTTTTGTATCAAAAGAGTATTTACACGTTAACTGGTCCCATAACCTATTGGAAATAGGTTACAATTCAATGTACACGGTATTTGAACTGAAACTGTTCTTTGTTATACGGCGCGGGAGAGAGCTCTTTACTGAACGAAATCTTAGCTTTGACTGACTGCAGATGGAAAACCGTTGGAACTCCGAAAGGAAATCAAGGTCCCAAGCATCTTCCAACTGTTTAGGTTTGGCCCTCACAGTCCGGCCTTTGAAACCGTATCAAGTGGACACTTCGAAGTCTTTATTTAGAAAAGAGATTCTCAGATCGTTGATTCATTCGTTCGTTCATTCATTCATTGGTTTCTTTTTTCATCAACAAATAATTCTTATTATCATCGATAGATGGAATGATAGGTCCGTAACGTCAATATGATCAATAAACAATGGTCATTTCATTAAAGCCTCCCTTCATGTTACCAATTTATTTTGAAGCTGGGAAAAGTGCTACACGTGCAGAATCATTATACGCCAATAGATTTCCTCAACGAAATCATCCATCACGTCGTACCTTTGATTATATTTTTCAAAATTTCACCAGACGGGGCAATTATTACGCAAAAAAGCAATTCGTAATAAAACAATAACAAATGAAGCAGACGAAATTGTAGTGTTAGCCGCAATTACGTTAAATCCATCGTAATAATCCACGTTAAATCTCAAAAGGCACAAATATCTCCTATTTTTTAGCTAAATATCTCCTAAACTAATGATTTTTTTACACAAATAGATTAATACTTTTTTGTAAAGAATATGAAGGAGCATCAGCTGATGCAATAAAAAATATATGATTCCATTTAAAAAAACATTAATGACCTTCATATATCCTTTACACGTCCACCTACAAAAAAAATGTACCATCAGAATGTGCCCCTCTCAAAACCATTCAACTTCACCTAAAAAATTGTTTGCTATGCGTAACAATAATGACGTAAATCTAGATGGCAAAATGTGGTGCCCCACCCTGTATACACTCCCGTCCATAGGTCACCGGACACTTACTCGCTTTCGTCGTTTTGTACCAAACACCTCAAATTTCGATTGATCGGTCCACAACACCTTTTCCCAATCTTCAGCAGTGTAATCTTTATATAATTTTACCTACTGCAGTCTTTTTTTCTTATTTTGAGTCCTTAATAACGGTTTTTTAACTGCAACCCATTCGCGAAGCCCTGCTTGCAAAAGACGTCGCTTAACTGTTGTTGTACCATTTGGATCCTCTCGAACTTTGTTAACTTCTGCCGCAATTTCTGTTGCTGTCATCCTCCTGTTTCGTTTACTTAACGTTTGTATATAGCGGTCTTCATTTTCTCTTGTTTTTTTGGACCGTCCAGTTCGTTTTTTATATTCAAAAGTATTAGTATCTGTTAACTTTTTCACTGTATCATGCACCGTTGATTTCGGAATTTTAGTTTTTATCGCAATTTCCCGCACAGAATAGCCTCCTTTAGCAAGAGTAATAATACTCGAACGCTTTTGAACGGATAATTCTTTTCTAGAACTGCTCGCTCGAAAGACTTCGCCTTTGCAGCTCCATGCTTACCTCTATTTAGTCTAGAACTCCTCTTACAGTGTTTATAAACTCTTTATATTGTTCCAAATATAGTCCTCCGATGGTTTTGAATGTCCAAAGCGAACAATATATCCCAACATGCACCGAATGGAAACCTAACGAAATGAGTGTTTACGCATGCAGTTCCTTTTTTAAACGTTTATTTAAATAACTAATATTTATTTCTATTTTTACATACCGAAATTATCGTAAAATAGCTAAATATTACAAGGTCAACAATAAAATCAAGCTAGAGAGTTGTATCTGTGTTTTAATCATTCTTTTGCTGAAAACGAGTAAGTGTCCGGTGATTTATGGACGGGAGTGTACGTACCGCTTTCAATTATGCTTTTAACTGTTAATGGTCCGGAAGTATTTCAAGTTTACTTCCCACCAGGTCCAAGCTATTTTTCATACAAAGAGAAACTGTGGACTCAACATTTTTGTATCAAGTATAGAAAGGAAAATATTTCTATCTTAATGAAAATTTATTAATATAGTTTCAGATTAATAGGATAACAAGATTATTTAAATTTAAAAGTGCGTCCTTACAATTTTTCTCCGCGCACATCAATTTATTTTCTATCTATTTTGTAAGCCACTTTGTATCGAATCTAGTAAAATAGCTAATGATTTAAACTATTTACAAGAGAAATAGAATTATTACCGGTACTTCGAATACTTCGATTTTATATGAATTTCTCGGATAGAAATAGAGCAATGTAAAAATTGTTTCATAGTAATAGTTTCAGTGTCGCCCAAGGTTAAGCGTTCCGGCTCTCCGTTGTCTCGCTTTATTCTCGAGAAGAGAACTTTTTAGGATGCACCGGTAATGGAGATACAGAGTCAGCGGAGTCAAAAAAGGCCGGGAAACTCTGTTTCCGAAGTAACGGCCGAAGGGAAGTTCGTCCGGTAAACTTTCTCGCGCAAAGCGAAAAGGCTTTTTAGCCGATCCGATGGCGCATCGACGACGGAAAGTGGTTCGCCGATTAATCGGTCTCGAACTAAAAGCGAAAAACGCGGGGGATCTCTTTCGAGGACGAGCAACGAGCGGGAAATTGTCCGTGACTTTTTTACGTCTGGTGGCTCGTTCGAAACGCAGTTTCGAGGAGACCTCGCCGGATGAATTATTTCAGCGACAATCTGGCGTCGTTCTCCGTGCACGTCCCAGGTTAATTAGCTTCCCCTCCATCCCCCCTCGCCGTCTCCTCTCTCTCTTTCGCGCGCGATTGCCGCGACGCCTCGAACGAGTTTAACGATAAATATTTATCGCGGATAGCTCCCTATTCTGGGACGTCCTTCGTCGAATATCTCTTCTCCGAGACGAGTTAGGCGCTCGTTGTTTTAATCCTCGAGACACGCGCTTTTCCATTTTTCTTTCGTCTTTTATTCGCTCCCGTCGAGCCGCGCTGCGAACTGTAAATTGCATATTTCATTTAACTTTTCTCATTCAATTTAAAGTTACACTGATCAACGTTAGATTTTTTTTTTTTTTTTAATCAGTACATTCACTTTACACAGTTTCACTTTGCTCCTGTTTCTTGTAATCGGTTCAGAAAGTTTTTATTTTCCTGAAAAAGTCTGGTGAAAGTACGAACGAAAGGGGGATTTTAAAATTCCATTTTTGTACAATCGAATTTCCTTTTCTTCCAGAAGATCCGTGAAAATTGTCTTTCTTCCGGAACACCTTGTTAGGAGTTTTCTCGCCGACTCGGATCAAAGTGTATCGATCCCTAAAAAAAAAAAAACCGGAGAGGAAGATTCGAGAGCTCGCGAAACAACGAGGGTTCTCGAAGTCCGTCGGAACTTCCACGAAGTCCTGCGACAAATGCAATTTGCATCTTGGCCGTAGAGATCTCGCGGTCCGTAGACCTGGTATAGAAGTTAGTTTCCATATTTCCGAATGCAGGAATTCCTCATTACGGCGACGTCTAGCCATAACGAATGAATAATTCCATAGCGTAGAAAATTAGTTGCTCGAAAACGTTCGATCGATGATCGCGTGTCGATCTCTGGCGTTGATCTGCGCTGAATGGGTTGTGCGAACTCGATGCGCAAAGTTGCACTTCTCTGTCCGTCCTTTGCGAAGGAGCTCGTACCCTTGAAAACGTGTCGTCGGAGTTCCTCGGCTCGTTTCATTCAGACACGACGAACCCTAACCGGTGTTACGTAAGGTCTCGCGTATTATGCGAAGGAGACCTTGTCTTCCATCGGTCGTACATACGTTACGTCATCTCGGAGACTCTATCGCGGTGCACCAACTGCTGCACCAACTGCTACCGCGACGCTCGCGTTAGTCCGGAGAATTGCGTCTCGATCGTTTCTCCGCGCAATCGGTTTTTATCCTTTTCTGGTTTCCTTCTCCTCCCCTCGCTGGGAAACGCTTCCGCAACAGACGCGTTTTCGCTCTTTTTATTGCGCCTTGGTCGCTGGCCGATCGAGTTAAGCGGAACGCAACTGCCGACGGAATCAACACAACTTCGATCCTCTTCCGATCGCATTTTATTAGGTTGGCAAGAAAGTAATTTCGGTATTTTTAGGTGAAATAAAATCTACTTTTTTTTATCAAAGCAATGAACTTTAATCAATAAAATATTTTCCATTTTGTTATATGATCTTTTGCCATCTTTCTGGTAGCTTCATAATTCCGCTCTCATAAAACTTCTGATCATTTTCGGTGAAAAACTGATCCAAGTGCGATTTCAGATCATCGTCATTAGTGAATGTTTTACCGTTCAAAGAGTTTTGTAAACTTCGGAATAAATGATAATCCGATGGTGCAATGTCAGGGCTATATGGTGGATGTGACATCACTTCGCAACCAAGCTCCAATAACTTTTCACGTGTTACCAAAGATGTGTGTGGCCTAGCGTTATCACGGTGGAACACGATTCCTTTGCGATTTGCCAATTCTGGCCGTTTTTCTTTGACGCTATGTCCAGTTTTGTTAGTTGTCGACAATAAACATCTGAATTGATGGTTTGGTTCCTTGGGAGCAGCTCAAATTACACAATACCTTTGTAATCCCACCAAATTGACAACATGATCTTCTTTTGGTGCAATTCAGCTTTCGGTGTGGTTTGGGCTGATTCATCACGCTTGGACCATGATCGTTTTCGAGTTGTGTTATTGTAAACAACCCATTTCTCATCACCAGTGATGATTCGCTTCGGAAAAGGGTCGATTTCATTTCGTTTGAGATGCATATCGCATATGTTGATGCGTTGCGTTAAGTGAATTTCTTTCAATTCGTGTGGAACCCAAATATCGAGCTTCTTAACGATTCCGAGACTTTTTAAACGATATTCTATAGTTGTATGCGAGACATTTAACCTGTCTGCAATCTCTCGGACAGTTGTATGACGATCCGATTCAATAATGGCTTTCATTTGGTCATCATCAACTTCAGATGGTCGACCAGAACGTTGGTCGTCTTCAAGAGAGAAATTTCCAGAACAGAATTTTTTAAAACAATTCTGGCACGTGCGTTCTGTTAAGCAATCCACACCATAAACTTCACATACCAGGTATGTAAATATGAAACCGGAATTTTTGTATAGAAATTACACGTTTATTGTATGACAATGATACAAAATATTTTATTCGAAGTATTGCCCATCGGTAGCTACACATTTTTCCCATCTCTCTGACAATTTATGGATGCCACGCCAAAAAAACTGTTCCTCTTTTGAGGCAAACCAGTCATCGAGACATTTTTGTAAATTTTCGTAAGATGTGAAGCGCTGCTCAGCAAGTGCGTGTCCCATCGATGTAAATAAGTAATAATCGGATGGAGCCAAGTCTGGTGAGCAAGCCGCATGCGAAATTATTTCCCAACTAAACCCCTCATTCGTTTGCTTTATCGGTTTTGCTGTGTGTGATGGTGCATTATCATGAAGTAAAATCACTTTGTGTTGCCTTTTTTGATATTCCGGTCGTTTTTCACGCAAAGCTTGATTCAAATCGATCATTTGTTGTCGGTAGCGTTCAGTATTAACGGTTTCGCCGGGTTTTAGCAGCTCATAATAGATCACACCCTTTTGATCCCACCAAACACAGAGCATTGTCTTCCGTCCATAGCGATTTGGCCTTACAGTCGATTTCGATGGTTCGGCTGGAGTTACCCATGATCTGTTAACGCTTAGGATTCTCGAAATATATCCACTTCTCATCGCCAGTCACAATTCGATAGAGAAATGACTTTCTTTTGTACCTGGCGAGCAGCATTTCATAAGTGGTTTTTCGGTTTTCCATGTGGAACCCATTTTCCCATTTTCTAAATCTTTCCCATGGTTTTCAAACATATGGAGACGGCTTCTCTTGTCACATTTAATTGATCCGCGAGTTGTTGTTGCGTTTGAGCGTCATCCTCATCCAACAATGCTTGCAAATCGCAGTCTTCAAACTTTTTCGGTGGTTTTCCACGTTCTTCGTTTCTCACATAGAAATCGCTATTTTTGAATTTTCTAAACCACTCAAAGCACTATGATTTACCAAGAGCATGCTCATCGTAAGCTTCGACAAGCATTCGATGCGATTCTGCAGCAGTTTTCTTCGATTGGAAACAGAAAATCAATGCTGTCCGCGAATCGTAGTTTCCAGGCACAAAATTCGACATGTTCAACGCTATTAAAAACTATGCTGTTGTATGAAACTTGTATGGTTATGAGTTGAAAATCTTTACCAGATGTCAAAACAAGAAAATGGCGTCAGTGACGCGGTTTTACGGTAACTACATTGACAGCTAGAGTCACCTATGGGCAAATTCCGGTTTCATATTTACAGACCTGGTATATCTTTGTGAGCCTCGGCAGCTTTTTTACCTCTACGGAAATAAAAAAGCAATATGTGCCTATAATGTTCGTTTTTGCACTCCATGTTCAAATTGACATAGAACTAACAATTTTAATCAAAATTACGTGTAATTTGCTTCAAAAGTAACCTAAAAGATGCAGTTAAGAAATGTCAGAAAGAAAACAAACGCAATGTTAACCCCTTGCCCTACAATAACGAACCAGACTCGTCATGAAGATTCTGAATAGGGTCTAATAAATGTGAACGTTATTAATTTCCTTTAAATCGAAATAAAAATATATTTTTTTGTAGTTGATATATATCCTTTGAGGAAAATGTAGACATACAATAAATATAAACTATCTTTTTTTTCTATAAAATTCTGAACGATGAAGAATCTCTAATCATTATAATCACAAAATAAATAGTAGTGCAAGGGGTTAACAGAAGTCAATCAAACAAAACATAACGCCAGGTATTAGTGAAAACCGAAATTACTTTTTTGCTAAGCTAATATTTTAGGCGAAAAGGTCAGTCAATCGGACTATTACATTTCTATTTTACGCAAAGATCTCCAATCTGGTTGTGAGGGAACACAGGTCGGAATAATTGATATTAAGTAGGGAATTGAACCGGAATTGTTGATTGATGCTGTCGGTGCTAATTGATTATTCATGGGTGCGTCTAATATTTTGCAGAACAATTCGGGACTGAAGAGTTTCGGAAATTAGTTGGCATTAGTCTTATAGGATCCAACAAGAATACTTTGTGTGATCTCATTTTATTTTCAACAAAGGAGTTCTTATATTGAACATTTTTTCATTTCTGGATTGCGTGCATTTATTGCGTCAGATGGCTGATAAAAGGCAAACTGCAATCGAGAAACGTTGGAAATTTTGGCTTCTCAAAGTCCTACGATCACCAATGAAATGGTCACCTGGTCTTGTCCTCCAGGTCCCAAAGTATCGTTCTCGTTATCCTCGTGGAATCTGGTTACTTCGATCTGCGGTTTGCGGCCGAGGAATTTCGCGAAGATTGCGCGCGTTCTCGCGAATGTAAAGAAATTCTATGACGACACAGTTCGGTGCAGGACAGTGCACGGAGTACAGGACAGGAAAGGCAAGCCTCGAGGTCCGTATTTGGCTCGTGCCTACCTACCTCCGACGTAGAAGCGGTACGCGACCGCCTCGTTGCAACGGACCGTGCATTTCTGCATTCTTTTCATTGTGTATCGACCGACAAAACGTTCCCCGAGCCCGTCATTATCTCGGTCAGCGCGCAAACGGATTGCCAGCTTGCCAGAAATCGGCGCGCGACTCGCGATCCTAGCTCTCTCCGGCATCTTTTCTCTCTCTCTCTCTCTCTATCTCTCTCTCTCTATCCTTCAACCGCCCGCGCATCTTCTCTCTCCATCCTTCAGCCTCTCGTGCCTCCTCCCGGACAGTTTCCGCATGTTCGATGCCTGCCTATCGGTTACCGGGACCCGATTTCCTTGCCAACAGACGTTTCTCGGATCACCGAGCTCTGGCCGAGGATCGTGTCCCATCCGCGAACCATGCGAAAAGCGAAACGGATGAACGCTTTCGACTATAACATCGTCGCTCGTGCCTCAAATAAATAATTAAATTCCCAACTGGTATCGGATACGAAAAAGAGCTTTCAACTTCGAGATGGCTGGAAGCAGTAATTGTTTGTCTAAAGTGGAGCAGAAACAACGAACGATTAATTCTAGATAATCGTTGTCATGTGTGTACGCAAATGCCAACGTCAATTAGGAACACTGATATCATTGAACTCTTTTCCACGATGAAAATATTTAACCTTGCAAAGAGACGGTACAGGGAATGGAACAGTCACGTTTTTGGCATTGAATTTATTCATCGAAACATGTCCGATATCGCAAGATTCCGGTACCAACTGTCGCATTAGGGTCGATTCATATTTACCGGCGGCCGGTGGCAACTAGGTTCGGATTCTAGGCAAAAGCCATGTTAGGGCTTGGCACCGAGGATCTGGCCAAGATCGGCGCCGGCCGTCGACTATTTTCTGACGGCGGCCGGTTGGGTCGACCCCCCTGCTGTGCGGGGCACAAAAAAAAAGGTTTACGAGCTCTACAGCTCCTTAGGTAAACTATCGGTATCTCTCTTTTACAACGGTATGGAGATAGGAGTCGTTCCTGCCTCTTCGTTCCTCAACTAGCTTTACTAGCGTGCCGGCAAGTGTGAATATAGAAAACGTCGTATAGTTCATATTGGCCGGCGTCGCCGGTAAGTATGAATCGACCTTTACCTGGACAGGCGACCGAACAGTTCGACCAGAGTACAGTAAAACCAAAGACAAACGCGCCAACGAAGGCAGTCCCCTGGGAACATGAATCGAATTGATTAGTTCTCCGTCGACGAGAATTTTTGAACGAGTTCGAAGTGTCGAACTGCGACGATTGCGAGAAACAATGTTGGAGCAAATACTATAAAATAGATGTTGTACCGTGGATGTTCTTACGAAATATTTCATCAGTGATTCTGGGACAGAGTCCGACTTACGAAACTGGACATTTCTCTCTCTCTCTCTCTCTCTCTCTCTCTCTCTCTCTCTCTCTCTCTCTCTCTCTGAGAAAGAGTCTGTTTAAGTGGATGTATCCGAAGCTAGGATCGATAGTTCGCTCGGCTCAGCCTCTTTGCGAGCAACTATGTACATAGATACACTCGGAAACCTTTAACCCTGGGAAAGCGGACGTTTTTCACGTCTGCATTCTAGGCGACCTAGACCCACGGCCTCGACATTTGACTCTTGCCTCCTCGTTTAGAACAAAATCATTTTGGGACGTTTACTTTGAGACAAAAGCTCGACGACGCACGTTGCGAGAGATTCGAGGCTTTTACGGGCAGCCGTCCCCGTACAGTTCTGTCGAGGTTTTCTTTAAGAGTATATCGGGTAACGGTATATAATTGGTAAGAGTAACGCGACGTGGAAAATCGCGCAAAAATTTGGGGGTTGGCCATAATTGGAGCAGAAGAAGGGAGGAAACCTGCAGCCCTAATTCACAAATTACTAATACAAAGCTGAGCAGACATTAAAACGAAGATGTTCTTAGATTATTTTGGACTTATTAGAATTCAGGTCTAGTAATAGTTAATGTAGTTTTCCAATACATTTTTAAAACTAATTTATTTAAACAAAACAAAACAATTTAATCAACGATATAGTCGCCGTTGTTTTCAACTACTTGTGCTCAACGCTCAGGTAGCATCTTAATCCCTCTATTGTAAAATTCTTGTGATTTTGATTCAAGAAATTCAGTCAAGGCGTTTTTGAAGCACTCTTCATTATTGAAATGTTTTCCAAGAAGAAAATTTTGCAAGGAACGAAACAAATGATAATCGGATGGGGCAATATCTGGAAAATATGCAGGTTGTGGGAGAACTTCCCATCCCATCTGACGTAGTTTTTCCGCCGTGATTCTTGCAGTATGCGGTCGTGCGTTATCGTGATGAAGAATTACGCCCTTCCGATTAATCAGCGCGGGTTCTTTTTCTCTCAAAGCTCGGTATAACCTTTCCAATTGCGCACTATATACTTCACTTGTAATGGTTTGGTTGGTTGGTAAGAGTTCATAATGAAGAATTCCTTTAAAACTCCACCAAACACACAACATTACCTTTTTCGCAAGCAAGTCAGGCTTTGGCGTGGGCTGCGGCGCTTCGCTTTTGTCCAACCATTGTGGCCGTCTCTTCAGATTAACATAAAGCACCCATTTTTCATCTCCGATAACAATTTGCTCTAAAAACGGCAATCGGTTTTGACAAGAGAGGAGCGAACTGCAGATTGTGTGACTCTTGGATTGCATGCAATGCCGAATATGCTCTTCATCTGCCATCCTTTAACCCTAGTTTCGCAAAGTAAAACAGTTCGAACTCAAACTTTTTGCAGCAAAGCTTGTTAATTACGCTTCACACTTTTTGCATGTACCACGCGTTTGTAGGTTACGTTGATGAAGTTAGCGGCAAGCAGGATTCTAAACGAACACTAAAAAACGACACTAATTATTACTAGACCAATATTAACCCCTTAACGCACAGTTTTCGAAGAAAAACTTGCTACGCGCTCGAATTAACTCGAGCGTACAAGTTAAGGGGTTAAAGAAGGAAACGCGTTACCAACTCCTGTTTCGTACGATCGACTTTGGCAATTTTTGCACGGAGCTCCGCAGCCTGTAAATCGCAGATAGCGAGTGGACCGTTGACGACAGACATCAAGGATAGTTTAAGGCCGAGTAAAGTCGAGTTTACGACACGAGCGTGCTAAGCGTCGCGTCGGTTGGCCAAGCTCGAAGCAGCGTTTGCATATGCATCCGCAGTCTTCGAACGGCGCGTTTATGCCTCGTCCTTGCGCGGAGCGTGCGTTGCCGCGTTTTGCAACGAGCTGTCTAACGCAATCGACGCCCAACCAGCGAGATCGCTCCGTCCAACTGAAAAGGAGAATTCTTTTCCCGGGAGAAGAAGAATCTCGCATCGACGACCGCTCGCGGAGGAGCAGAAAAATCACCGACGCGAATCTCCGCGTGGAAATTTCCCTTTCGTTCGGAAATCACGCGTGGCTGAACGCGCGCACGCACTCGCGCGAACAAAAATTCGCGTAACTCGCGCGTTCACGCCGCCGTAACATCCTTCGAGAGCGTAACATCCTTCGCGGGTCGGCCGCCGTCGGTTTGCCAGCGACGAGACGCGAACTCGGGGAACACGGAAACGCGGCAAAAACTCGGTTAATGTGCATCGCCTCGGAGCGGAATGGAGCGGAGAGGAGCAGAGAAGAAGCTGCGTGCCGGCGATATCCTCGCGCAAGGACGGGTCGCGTCGGCTGGGATCATCGCTAAAACCGTCGCAACCGGTTTCCGCCCCGGGCACGAGTTATTCGATCGTTAATCGACTGCGCGAGATCTCGCCGCGTTTCCATATCCTCCAGCCATCAAACACCGAAGCGAATCGCTCGGGGATGCCGATCCCTCCTTCGACGATCGATCGTTTCGCTCGACGTCGATACTGCGTGGAAAACATCGAATTAAAACGCGAACATTCCCGAGGAACTCCTTGAAGAAACTACAACAACTTTTTCAGTCGAACTCTTGAAACAGAACTCTTATTAATATTAACCGTTTGAGTCCCAAGCAGCGCAATCGCGCTGTTGAGATTTTATGTCTATAAAACCCAGCACATTTCGAGCATTGTGGACATCTGACGGTGCGTTACCGATTGTCGAAGTCGCGCAGCAAGATTTACTGACGCAAGTACATCACACAGCTCCTTTTAATGTAAATAGTACATTTTACAGTAGGTACTATAATACTATAATAATGCAATAATACATTACAAAATAAAAATTCTCATTTAGAGAAAGCGCGGTTGCGCTGTTTGGGATTCTTCGACAGTGTTTTTTCAATACCCCCTGGAACTCAAACGGTTAATATTAATATCAACCTGCAACCAGTGTTAACACATTGCGTACGGGTTACGAGATATCTCGTTTTTAGCGAATCGAACGTTGCGGCCGGGTCACGAGATATCTCGTTTTCATGTTTTTTTCGATTCAATCGACAACTTAAGCAACCAACGGCAAATATTTTTGTTACGTTACCAGGGTAACGAAGCCTCTCCCATTCTTAAGACAAATGATGAGCGAAATAATTGAATTTTGACATTCAGAGCATGTAGAAATGACCAGTCATTGTAGCCAGTACATCGGTAGATCTGTGCCGATCGTCGTACGTACCGTATCTTATAAGGTGTTCTTTTATTGTACATTTTGGAATTTCAAACTTCGTGTTTTAATTTGTAAGGCAACAGTTTTTTAACCACTTCGGTACGAGTGTCGACTACAGTCGACGGCCACAGATGAACACGCACAGCCGAGTGTCGACTTTAGTCGACTGCCAAGAACTTTTGCCTTATCTCTGCAATTGCAGTGTTTACGTCCAGAAATAGACATATCTAGAAATCTATAATAGGAATCAGAAACAAGGGCAAAATGTCTGAAAAAATGTCAAATGTCTGTGGGCAAAATTTCGTGGCCGATGCGCGTCGTACCGAAGTGGTTAAGAATCGTCTATATTTTCAATCTGTTACTGATAAATTATAATAAAAATTCATTCTATGAAATAGGCTCTAATTCTATAAAAGCAGCAAAATGACAGAAAATGTGCGGGCTTTGTGCGCGTGTTGAAGCGCACTGTGTACGCAACGTGTTAACCTTATTTGCAGCTAATGGTTAGGATCTACAAAATGCGAAAAGGTTCAGAGACCACTTGTCTTGAACTGTGTTAAACGAAAGTACATTGGCTTACGCTTGTTTGGAGAAGCAGTTTTATGCAAATTTTCTACAGAAGCGTCAGGATTGTTCGAACAGCAAGCGATAATGGTTCTATTTCGCGAAGCCGTTTCTCATCGACTCGCCTAACGAGATAACTTCGTCGTCTCTTGTTGCGCACAGATGTCCGGTCATCGCACAGTGGTCCAGAAGCCCGGTTTTTGTGGCCAAAATTCAAAATGTCATAATTTTCTGAAAGTTGGTAATTAGGAGTTTTTGGAGTCGCTGATAACAAAAAATTTTTTACGGCAGGGTTATTATGGCGATCTAGAGGGCGGTATTTCGTGGCCCGATTAAAAAATTTTGTAAATCGATGTTTTTCATCATTTTCATAGAACAATATCATTGAGATACTTAATGCCATGTTTTAAATTAGTATAACCTAATACAATAATACCTTTTTAGTTTTCAGTTATTCGATGGCCCTCGAGGCGTCAAGAACGCGTGAATAAAAGAGACCTTCCTACCGTAACCTTTATTTCATAATCCCGATATTTTGTAGTTCTATTTGAACATAAGGTTCCCTTTAAGAAAACATCACAGTTATGGTCCACAGACGCCGAAACAGATAAGGCGGGTTCAGGTCCCGAACGCGTCAAAATACCTCGGACGCCTTTATTAAAATTAATACAGAGTTAAAAGTAGCAAGAGGTAGCAGCTAAACTTTGCATATTCTTTTTAACAAATGTTTAAACTTTCGTATAAAATAAGTCCAAAGTTTAGCACTTTTAAGCATTTTTTTAAAACCCTTCTTAAAGCTTAAATTGTTACAAACTTGGAATATTTGTTTATGGATTAAAAAATGTTTATGATGGCATTTAGAACTTAAAGTACATCTACTAACATAGAAAAAATCATAATTATAAATTGTTTTCTGATATCCTTTAAGTGGTATTTAAAACGTTTAATAGAATGTTCAATTTTATGATTTTGTTTTTAGAACGCCGTATCTTATTATACAATTACCTAAAATCAATAATATTTTGGATTTAGGAGCTTTGAAGAGTTATCAGTTTATAGCAAAAAAAATTTTTTTAATCTATTAACCTTGAAAAATTGAATTTTGGCCACAAAAACCGGGCTTCTGGACCACTGTGCATCGCGATGGCCAGCGGCCATTTTATGGCACCGAACGCACTCGATCTCGCGCGGTTTGCGAAACCCGACGGTCGCGTTTAACGACGCGTGTTCCGCGAAACGGCGGCCGTAACGGCGCTCGTTGCGAAATACTCCGTACAACGACCATAGATGTACATACACAGAAATCCGTGGCACGCGCGATCGTGCCCACATCCAGCGCGTTACGATTTCCATGGAGCGGCGACGCACGCTCTGGACAAGGATCTCGTGTTGCGTCGGCAGGTGTAGGTCGATTCCATTAGCTGTTGTTACCTGCCGTCGATCCGATCTATCCGATCTGCCCCGCAAACACCATCGATTCTAGAACGAGTCCAGATTAATCCCCGTGACCCAGACTATCTAAATTGCCATTTTAAAATGCGCTCGGTTTCTAAAGATCAATTCGAATCGGTACTGCGGACGTGCAAAAGAGTAAAAGAAAAATTGTAGAACATGAGATAATTAGTTTGGATGCTAAACCCAGCAAGCATTAAAAGTACCGGGTGAACATTGTCTCACAAAAATGGTTAGATTAACACGCCATGTCACCCATAAGTGGTGGACGGAATTATTTGTCCAGGTTTTAAAATGAATTTTTACGTTAACATATTCATTGTACCAAATTTGATTGGGATCTGTAAAATGCAAGAAAGTTGGAAGTCCAAATAACTTACTTTGATTTCATGGAATTTTTTAGGGTTCTGGTTTGGCACTCAAAGTGTTAAATTATCGCGTTTGTCTGTGATTTTCTTGAACAAGGAAATTTATTTTACAATTTCAATAATCGCAAAGATATAAAACCGGTGATTCGACGCATCTGTTTGACAACTGCACGCGTGTACGGCAGTGTTTAGTAAAATTCTCACGCACCGAAGTGGATGGGCAGCGTTCTAAATTGACGCATTTTGATACGTCTGCAGCGATCGGCTATTCGCCTTTCGAAACGGTTCTCCTATTCGATCGCGAGCATTGCCAAACCCGCGTCCCGGTTCTCCAGGCCTTCTCCAGTCTCTGGGTGGCTACCTTATTGTTGCGCTCTGTTGCAACAATTCCGTTGGTCGGCTCCATCACGGCCAATTAAGTGATTTGGTAGCCCAAATACGCAACTGCTCGGTCGCACTCGGTCGAGGCCAGATCCGGCCTCCGCTCCGTCGAATCTCTCCAAGATCCGATTGCAACTTTGTTCACAGAGACGGGGAAAACTCTTTTGAAAAGTCTTGCCGGAAAATGTGAAAAATCTCTGAGCTGCGGGGAATGGAATCCCAGCGGAACGTTTTGCAAAAGGAACAAGACCGCAGATACGGTACCTTAGATAAGCAAACACATGGACAGCAACATTTGCAAAAAGTTAGTACGGTCCCGTTGGCGTCTCGAAAAGGTTAAGGTGAATCATGGCTCTATCTTATCCGGCCGCCGAGCAATCCCGTAGACTTAATTCCGCGATAAGAATCGTTCGCTGCAACTGTATGCTGAAATTCATTCGGCACACCGGTATGTACAGTTCCCGTTTCAACTTCGCGCGATGCAGTCCCTGTATTCTGACCTGCCCAATGAATGAACGCTTGTGTGTTAAAATCAGTATTCGCAATATTTCATTTCCTGAGTGCTACTTGTGTAAAAAATTGTGGCGTTGTTAAGTTCTTACGTTCCAGAACGCGATTCTAACAATATTCGACGGTTGTAAAAATGGTCCGAATGACCAACGAATGAATAGAGTTAACCCGTTGCCCTACAATATCGAGTCAGACTCGTGATGAAGATTTTGAACAGAGTCTAATAAATATGTATGTTACTAATTCCCCTTAAAGCGAAATAAAATTCTATTTCGTTGTAGTTGATATACAGGGTCATCCGTTTTTAAACGGCCAAACGTCAACCAGCTATAGAGGGCCCCAAATGGAACAACTTTCACCCCTAACACTTTTTTTGATTCGGCCTTGATTTCTTGAAAATATTTTAAACAATACGTACCCAAAAGATGTATTTAAAATCATTCTTAAAACTTGAGTCCCGTTACATTCCTTGAATATTTAGGTATTGCTGTAAAATTTTTTAAATTTTTCCAATAATTTTGTGTTAATTTTTGTCTTGAATTGAGCAATTTATTATGCATGAATCCGAATATTTCGAAGTTATTTCATTCAGTCTCCACGGCGTGCCCCATGTAAAAAAAAACCAAGATCCGAAGGTCGTACAAAAAAGTTGACTTAATAAAAAAGATGCCCCTATTTATTTTAAACCAAACAAAGGAAAAATCATCAAGATACATAATTGCAGTCCTAATATATTTCATCTTAAGTGAACGCAAAAAATGACGGGTTTTTGCAATTATCTAAAAATCAAGACCGAATCAAAAGAAGTGTTAGGGGTGAAAGTTGTTTCATTTAGGGTCCTCTATAGCTGGTTGACGTTTGGCCGTTTAAAAACGGATGACCCTGTATATCCTTTGGAGAAAACATGGGCATACAATAAATATAAGCTATCTTTTCTTTTCTATGAAACCCTGAACGATGAAGAATTTCTAATCGTTATAATCACAAAATAAATAGTAGTGCAAGGGGTTAAATTAGGAGTTTAGTAGCGAATAGTTTATAAAAATAGTTATATCTAGCGAATTTCCAATACCGCACAAATTTCAACACGGAGGGGGCATGCTATTTGTTAATGTAACACGAATTGCGTTGACCCACCGGGCAGGTCATCCTATTCGGGCGAACTATAGCCGCGTTACGGAGTTGAATCGGCCGAAAGGTAATTATTTATTTACTTTAGGGGCTTCCTCACCGATTTTGATGACCTTGAAATATGTTATCAAGGTCATGATTCTGAACAACTTTTTCCTATACATGTTACCGCCGCTCGCCTTCAGTTTACGAGATATTTGCAAAAATGTTTCAACATTTCAAAAAGTGATCGGAGTAGGTGTGGGTTGGATCGATTGTGATGACCTTGAAATATGTTGTCAAGGCCATCATTTTGAACAACTTTTTCCTATACGTGTTACCTCCGCTCAGCTTTAGTTTCCGAGATAATCGCAAAAAAGTGTCAACATCTCGAAAAGTGATCGGAATAGGTGTGGGTTAGATTTTAAGTTATGGCCACAACTTAACCCTTATGTGGGCAACCGGGTACCCGGGTACCCCTTTCTATGTTTGCTTTAATAATTTGTTATGTTTTTATGAAGATATCGCAAAACCGCCCTGGATCCCCATTATTTAGAAGGTTCTCTGTCGATTTATGGTTACAGAATTAAAATTGATGCAAAACATATTAAATAATAAGGCTTCAATCTTATTTATACGGTTGTTGGGTAACCGGGTATCCGTGTACCCCACCATACATAGGAAGTTGTAGTTGGATGCTTATGAAGGGAAGTTTTACAACACAATCATACCACACAAATTTTTTCAATTGGTATTATTTTATTATTAGTATAGTTACTATTATTAACCAATAATAGGACAATTTTTACAAACTGTCAGAGTATTTGCGTGTTCGTCGGAAAACTGGTTTTATACAGTTTTGACAATATTTTCGTGTCTTTCAACGTTTTCTATCAGGGTCAGCTTGGTATATATAACATGAGCCTACAACTCTTTTTCGTCCAGTTTTATCTCGTTGTTGTACAGTTCCTGAAGTTGAAGGAACGTCGGTCATTGTTGGTGACTTATGCAGCATGCTTTCTATTGCTAATTTACAAGAGAAATGTCTCATCACTTGAACATTGGTTGATCGACTTCTAATTATTGGAAGACAAAGTTCCTCTCTCACTTGGCGTAAAAATATTCGGCGATTATTGGATTTGTTAGGCAACATATCGATATTAGAAATATATATGATGTATGAGGCAAGAGCAGCAATGTTAATTATGTAAAAAAAAAAATGCTAATGGCAGTCTGTTAGTACGTCTTTGTATACTGTATAGTCTCAAAATTTGATCCATCATGTCGACACCAGATTTTGTTTTCTTATAGAAGTGGACTATTTCTGGTTTCCTCTTTGGCCCAGAAACAACATTATCATTGTGCATTGTGGATAGTAATACAACAAACTTTTCTTTTTTTTTTTGGCACATACGAATATATTGTAACATTTTGGTTGTGACCAAATAAAGTTGAATACTGTTGTACTGTTGTGTAAGTCGAAGAGTCAAATACCGTACATCCACATATGAATAGCATAAAAGTTTGATCTTAGCATTGAGTTATACTATTTTTTGAAGCAGTTGCTTCACTTAAACTGTTTAAGACAATACTTAGTATACCATAGACAAAAAAACTAAAAGTTATGGGAAAGCATGAAAGTAAAATTGTCACTTTATTTTTTATATATCGGCACCGAACGCTCGGGGTACCCGGGTACCCCGGTTGCCCAACAACCGTGAAAAGTTTGGTTGCCCACATAAGGGCTAAAACGACTTCAATTAGTTGAGACCCACTGTCTTGTCTGCTCTGAGTATTAAGCATGAAACTATACGAATTCTTGGATATCTGCAACAATCAAGAAAAGTTGATAGATTTTTTAGTTAACAGTAAAGTGATCCATGGCACGATGAATTGTATAAAGTGCAACGAAAATATACTACATGATCGCGAAAACTTAATTTTTCAATGCCATAATACTAGTTACATTAGAAATCGAAACAAAAGACGTATAAAAACACAATGTAATTTCAAAATTAGTAAAAAAAAAAAAATGGTGTTATAAAATATACACCACTTCAAATAGAAATTCTTTTAAGAAATCTGTTAATTCTAACCCCAACCCTAACCCACATCTACTCCGATCACTTTTCGAGATGTTGAAACATTTTTGCAAATATCTCGTAAACTAAAGGCGAGCGGCGGTAACATGTATAGGAAAAAGTTATTCAGAATCATGACCTTGACAACATATTTCAAGGTCATCAAAATCGGTGAGGAAGCCCCTAAAGTAAATAATTACCGGCCGAAACTTCGCCGAAAGGAAATTCATCAGATTTTCACCCAAGGGGTTCTTTTCACCGGATGTAACGAATCGGTAACGAGCGATAGACGCCGGGCCAGCGATTCGCATTGAATTTCAAGGACCTTGGAGCGATCTCGCGAATTTAGCACCTCGGACGCTGCAACCGAAACCTGAAATCCCAACTCGGCGAAGTAATTAACGCTTCTCCGGCTGGTACGCGACCGGCAAGCCGTTAACAGCCGCGCACCAGGGAGCAAAGTCGATCCAGGGGCTCCGTCGACGATCGTTTCCTTCGCAGCTTGCCTCTGTAAATAATATCGTTTAGACGCCCACCGTAACAGAAAACCGGTCGACCGCGTAACGAATCAATGTCGGACGAAGCTTGTGGATACGCGAGCGTAACTCTTGTCTCTGCCTACGCCGATCTCGATTCGCCGCGTAACTTCCGCCGATCGCTCGAACCTCGAATCGATCTCGATCCGCCATCGGCAAACATGACGCAACCGCCTCTTCCGACTCGTCGATCAGTTCCTCTAACCCACACACCGTTTTCTCGATCGAGATCCGAACGAACACGCGTCTTTGGTCCCCTACTTTTCGAACAGTATCGTCCTCGATAGCAGATTTTATTTTACCAGATCGCCCACGCAAAACCGTTCTGTGACTAGAAATCGTTTTCAGAGAAATGATCTCTCGCCAGAAAATATAAATAAAAATAATTTTCACCGACACGTTCGAAACATCGAAAAGTGTGCTAAAAGGGCTGCAAAGGGTTAACCCCTTGCACTACGATTTATTTTACGGTTTCAGTGATTAAAACTTTTTTATAATTCGTAATTTCCTAAAAAAAAGGAGAAAATTTATATTCATTATACACCTATATGTTCTTCAGTAGCTGTGCATTAACAACGCCAAAATAGAATTTTATTTCGGCTTAAAGGAAATTAATAACATACATATTTATTAGACTCTATTCAGAATCTTCATCACGAGTCTGACTCGCTATTATAGGGCAAGAGGTTAACCCCTTGCACTACAATTTATTTTGTGATTATAACGATTAGAAATTCAGAATTTCATAGAAAGAAAAGATAGTTTATATTTGTTGTATGCCTATGTTTTCTCCAAATGATATATATCAACTACAACAAAATAAAATTTTATTTCAGTTTGAAGGAAATTAATAACGTTCACATTTATCAGACTCTATTCAGAATCTTAATCACGGGTCTGGCTCGTTATTGTAGGGCAAAGGGTTAAAGACCTCGGCGCAAAAAGCAAGTACCCCCAGATTTTGAGAATTGCCTGATCTCCGCTTAATTTTTTCACCGTGGTTCTCGACTATTTGTACACCCACCAGCTTCGGTGTTCGCGAACGTCGAAGTTGATCAAGATGGAGTTTGCCCGAGTTTTCTAACATTCCAGCGTTCCAGCCTTTCCTCGGACTTTCCTCGATCTTTCCACCATCGCGGATGTTACGCGCGTTGTGCAACCTAACGTGATATTAATTTATTAAACGTGTTTCGCTTCGTAACCTCGTTTCCGAAGCGATCCACCGAGAAACAGCACCCTTCTCAATTTCCTCGATTCTTTCGTTTCTCGTTTATCCTACAGCTAGAAACATACTTTAACGTACAACCTCTCGGCACGTGAACCTTTTCCGAACAGATAAAGACCACTTTCACTTCTGATTAGTTCAACTTCGTGCATGCAACCCACTTTTCGTTTGAAATATTATTTAATGCGTTCGCTGTCTATCTCCGTCGTTAAAATGTTCGATTAAATACCACGCGAGTACCTGCATCAGAAAATATCGAAACAATTTACCAGTGGAAAGTCACGGATTCCCTGAACGTTCCACGATCTTGAATAACAACGTACATCAAACATTAATTGGACTAATTTCACGTAAACTATGAGATCGTGAACGTCACGCATCTATCACAGTGATAACTGGACTGCGCGGATCTTTATGCGAAACAAAAATTGTAACCATATAAACCTTCCTTTTTTCTTCTTTAACGATCTCAATAAGCTGAAGACGATACATTAACATTCTCAGATCCTTTTAACCAGTTAACTGCGGAGTTTAATTTTACAAATTCCTCACGGGCGCTGAATTAAAATCAAGCAACGACGAGTATACACGTCGAACGTAGGCCAAATGCCGGTATCATAAATTTTACGAAAAAAGTCGAGCAAAATGAGAAATGAACATTTTGATTGCCCAACTAGAAACCTCAAAAATTCCATAGAATCAAAGTAAGTTTTACAATGAAATGAAAATTGAAAAATATTATACATACAGTCGGGGACAATATTAAGTGGACACTTTTAAAAATTGCATAACTTTTTTAAAATTGATCCAAATGACTTGATTTTTTTTTTTATTATTAGTTTGCTAGACAATGGGTAAACAAAAATTTCTTTAGATTGCAATTGGTTCGAATGATAAAAAATGAAAAAATTAATAATATATAAAGATAATTTAAGAAATGCGTTTTGTAGATTCCGGTAACGTATATGCATACTGAAAATTTCATCGAAATCGGTCAACGTTGCAATGAGCTACAAACTTTTTAATATTAGAGTTTATGGGTGAAAGTCGCAGATTTTCGACCTTGCCAGGGAATTTCGCCCTTATGTGATCATCTTTAAACGTTTGTACCTCATTACAACGTTCACCGATTTCAATGAAATTTTCAGTACGCATATACGTTACCGGAATCTACAAAACGCATTTCTTAAATTATCATTATAGGTTTACATAAAAAAGTTAAAAAATCATCATTTTTTTATCATTCGAACCAATTGCAATCTAAAGAAATTTTTGTTTACTCATTGTCTAGCAAACTAATCAGTGTAACATCTTAAAAAAAATCAAGTCATTTGGATCAATTTTAAAAAAGTTATGCAATTTTTAAAAGTGTCCACTTAATATTGTCCCCGACTGTATGTATGATATTAAATAGTCCTCCAACTTTCCTTCATTTTACAGATCCTAATCAAGTTTGGTAAAGTGAATATATTAACGTAAAAGTTTATTTTAAAACCTGGATAAATAATTCCGTCACCCACATATGGGTGACAGGGCAGTCAACGTGTTAACAATTCATCAACGTCAACCTCACCGCAATAGAGTTTTGAATTGACGTTTATACACGTCGATCGCAGTCAACTGGTTAATGTGTCTACCGTTTTAAATGGCACCGAGCTATTTCTATCTGGTGAATGCATAAAATCCCGAGTCAAGTGATTCCTTAAAAAAAAAAAATCGAAGAGTTAATTGTAACTTTGCGGTTCTCAGATTTGATCGAAAGTCGAACGGAGTAAAAATAGTTATCGATCCGTTTCACGGAAAGAAAAGTGGCGTTCGCGTAAACGGAATGATCGATGGCGATCGGCGGAGCAAAGACCTGGAAGAATAGATCGCTTTCGCAGAGAACTGGCTCAGTGGGTCGTAATTAGGAACGAATGATCGATGAAAGTTCCAGGGAGAGCGCAAGTGTCTTTTCGTCCGTCGCGGCCTCGAAGGAAAGAAGCGACGAAGGCAGCGCGCTGTGCCCGGCTCTTTTCATTTCGACCGAAGATATCAACGCCGCTTTCTAGATCCCCTGTTAGAAGTGCGGTAATCGAACGTTTTACATCGGCAATCGAACTTTTTTGCTCGGCACAGAACCGAGAAGCCGCTTTCAAATTTTATCGAATCGCGAACCTCCTCGACGATATTGGCTATGCGCGAAGCAAGCGGACCATTACGGGCTCTTTGCCCGCGGAAAAAGCACGAGGACTTCTGGAATTCGCGACGACGATTAAAATGTAGCCGGTAATTCGATTGCCTGTTACTTTCTGTAATCGTTCGCTCTTGCCGACCTACAATCGTGATTGAAACAATTGCGCTCGTTCGGAAAGACCGATTTCTGATGAAACCTCGTTGGGAACGCTTGTACACGATGAATTTCATTTTATTCCCTTCCTCCTATTTGGAATCTCGTTTCCCGAGGATTCCAATCGGATGCATAAAAGCGTTAGTACAGCTTTTAATTACTTAACATTTTTTCGCGTATCAACCCGGTATCGGTTAATTCCTCGCATTCATGAACGATTAATCCTTTGCAGACATTTGATTCTAAAAAGGATTTTATAACCGAGAGAAAATGAGATGGTAGGGGAGAGTTGCCGAATGCGTACCACTTAATTTCGAAGGCAGTTTATAATATTCTTTAGTAGGAATTTGAGCAACAATTATGTTTTGTATCTATGTATTAACTATCGACGTTGCAATTTAATATGATTTTTTAAATATTTATTGATAGATCATTGTGATATGAACACTTTTATAAGATCATGCAAACAGTACGATTTAGGCAACCGGTAACCTAAATGATACCAGCCGGTTTCCAAAATCGTACCTCATGTGTTGGATTAAAAAGATACAAAAAAATCATAAGAGAAACTGTACTTTGCGTTTAATTTCAGTTTAATATACGATACAACATAAAAATAAAATGGAATATTACATTACTTAACTTAAATACAACTAGGACAATAATAAATATTGTCTTCTTTCAAAACTCCTCCAACCTTTTTTAATGCAGAAGTAGGTCTTTTTATCAATCCAAGGAGGTGTCTTCTTAAAGTTGGCTTTGGAATTTTATACCGCCGAGAACATTCGTTGAATCCGTATTTTTTATTTCTGTAAGCCTCTATTGCTAATTTCATCTGTTCTTCTGTCCATTCACAATATTTTCGCTTTCCCATGCTAAAAAAAATTGGAAATATTGTAAATCGTTTATTTTCGCGGTAAAATTTGAATAACTGTATCTTAAATCGTACTGGTACGATTTAGGAAACCACAGTGTGGTACGATTTAGGGAAAAGACGTCCCGCTAAATAATAGAAGCTAACCTTTAAAACATTATCAGCATGTTTTATAAACTAAATAGAAATAAATAATATAACATAGCTAGTTTTCAAAAATATATAAGACTACCTCAGAAACTGTAGATTTATATTTAATTCAGCCGATTAAAATCGTTTAAAATTAACATCAGACTTGTCTGATTTCTTTGTGCTTCTGTCATTCACGAAACAACACTTCATGCGAATGACTTTTTGGTCCTACTTTATCGACATAAATAAAAGTTCATATCGTTACCACCTGGAGGCATCAAAATGCATTAATTTTGAAAGAAAAGAGCTGGTACGATTTGGGTGACCAGTGCGCATTTGGCAACTCTCCCCTATATATCACACATTTTTAGCAACTCGTCGACAAGTTTAGAAACACGAAGATTGGTTTGAATTGTGGTATGATGGTGGCGCCTCGAAGACGCCATTCGAGAGCAAAGGGTTGAAAGCAAGTAGCTCGAAACGCAAGGCCGTACATCTTTCAGCGAAACTGTCCTCTCCTGAAATTTGTTTGCCCTTCCTGCAAATTCATCAAGATCCGTCTAGAATAATGGCGAAACGAGAAGAGCGTTCGCTCCGAGACAGCGGAGCGGCGCCGATGGATGATCTGTTCCATCGGATGTTTGAAAACCGATCGCCTAGTGTGCGCGCGGCACGAAGGAAAGTCGTTCCGCGTTTAAATCAATCGTTCCGTGTCCATTAGCGATAACTTGGATAGCGAGAGAACGCTTCGAGCCCGAACGTGTCCGTGTTCCTTTCAAAAGCTAATGGCTTTCTCGTTGCACGGTATGTACCTCGCGTCTCTCTAGCTGTAAACTCTGCGAATACTCGCTCGGCCGCTCGCGCGCGCGCGCGATTGTGTTCGCAGCGTCCTGCGAATAATCGGTCGAATCGTTGGCGGCCTTGTCACGAATCCGCTTCGAGAACGAAAGCTCTCGAGCCGAAGGAACAAGAGGAGCGTGCAGCATTCCGGGGCCAGGACGTTGCAGATATCGATCGGGCGAGTTTCTCTGCTACCGCTGCTGGCAACCGGGAAGAAAAAACGGAAGCACGCCTGCATTCACAAGAGAGGCCAGCCTTCGGATCGCCGATGCATCTCAGATCGGATGCGTCGATGCCCCACTGGCGTGAACCGATTTTCCACGCGACCGTGATTAAGAAACTCGCGGCTGCTTTGAAATGCTTTCTTTTCTCTCTCTCTCTCTCTCTCTCTCTCTCTCTCTCTCTCTCTCTCTCTCTTTTGTTGCCACGCTGCCGGTGAATTACCGATTGTCGCGCCGAAGCATTTCTCGCAATTTTCACGCGAGCCTGCCACCGTGACCAACGCGGGAACCTGACGGGCCATTGTTTGTTTAAATCACCGGGCGATAAAGCATCATTTTTGTCCCGCGAACCTCGATCTTTCCCAATGTCGACAAGCTACAAACGCTAAAATTCATCGACTGCACATACAGTGGCCGAAATAATGATAGGTTCATATCATTTTTATGATATAACAGTGTTTTTCATGCAACATTTCTATCTTTTATTATTGATATGTGATTCGTTAGAATGTAATTAGTAGAACACATAATGTATTTGAATAATATCATTTTTATTAATGCGATTATTAATCAACGTTACAAAAATTTTGAATTTTTGTACGAAATAAATATAGATTCACTTAATCATTTTCTAGTTGGACTTAACAAAATGTTACAAATATAAGTACAAATTAATTATTTGACCAGAAAACTCAGTATTTAGTTGGTCCTCCGTTGTTTTTTATGACCTCAAATATCCTTTGTGGCATTGAGTCTATTAATTTTTCTAAAGTCTCTGATCCGATCTGAGACCAGGCCTCTTTGATACCATTTTTTAATTCATTAACCGTTGCGTATTGTTTGCCATTACTGTAAACTTTTCTTGATAAAATGCTCCATAGATTTTCAATAGGGTTAAAGTCTGGACTTCTTGATGGCCGAGGTAAAACCTCAACTTCTGCCATTTGAAAATATGCTTTAATTGCTTTTGCACGATGAATTGGTGCATTATCGTGTTGGAAAATAAAATTTGGACCACCAAATCTGTCACCATATTCGTCTAATGCATTTTCTAACAGTTCTTGACTTATTCGCATTGACCTTTGGCGGAAACCACATGATCGGAGTTTTACCGTTGTAGCCGAAAGCTGCCCAAATCATAACGCTACCTCCTCCATAATTTCTGCTCATTCTAATCTCTCTCTGATCACGCAGATCATGCCAGTAATATTGGAAACCGTCCGGACCGTCTAAATTAAATTTCTTTTCATCTGAGAAAATCACAGTTCTCCATTTTTCCGTCCATGATATACGATCTTGTGCAAATTTCATTCTTTCATGTTTGTGAAGCTTGGTGAGAGGGGGCTTTTTCTCGCTCTTTTTCGGTATCGAAGCGTTTTACTCGTTTTCAAAACTTGTTGCACACGTCGTACAACAACTGGTAAATTTAATTTTGCCCTGATTTGAGAAGCGTACAATTTATTTTTCGAGCTTCATAAAAAATTTTTCCTCTATCCCTTTGACCCAATTTTTTTGGACGACCTGTAGATTATTTTGCCCCATGTTTATCACCTAATTGCAAAAAATGATTAACAACATTTAAAAATCTATGAATTCTTTCTGCGATGTTCCTATTTGACAGATTCATATCCTTGAACGCTATGATTAATCCCTTTTCGTGATCATTTAATGACATTCCACGACCCATTACGCTTTAAATAATTATAACTTGTTTAGAGCATTAAATACTTAGAATTAATATTAAAACATACAAACATGAAAGTATTTTGTACTTACATACCTTATAAAATTTCTTCTACGTAGTAACAAAAATATTTCTTAGATAAATTATTGTGAACCTATGATTATTTCGCTCTATTACCAGAATAATTTTCAGCAAATTTCACAATCTATTATGTCTAAACATTTGCGCTGTCGAAACTAAACTAAATGCATCTTCAGTAGTAAGAACACGATTTTTCAAAATATAAACAAACACCACAGGAGGTGTTCCACGATGCAGATAAGGATGGCAACTATATTCGGCCTATGAACCTATTTCGGCTACCGTACAGCAATTTTATTAACCCTTGTGTCTGTTGCATTCCACAAACTCAACACATATAATTGTACAATAATCTTGCCATTGGTAGACCAAAACGTTAAGAAATTTTTAAAAAGAAATTGAAACTTTTTAAAATTGGTCCGAACGAATTGCGTTCTTTCGAGGAGCTAGATTAATTAGTCTGCTAGATTACCAGAATTTAGGGAAAATTGTTACTGCCTGAAAGTTGCTTCGAGTCGCGAAGGAAATATTTCTCCTGGTTGTGAATCTGGGATCTTGATCGCCTAGATTGGCAATGATTAGCGCTTCGTGATCGACCGCCTTCGACGATTCTCCTTCCCTCCTGTTCCGATTCCAGAGCGTCCTAATGATCAGTCTGATTTCGATTTGTTGCAGATCAAGCTGGAACGCGTGCTCGGCGTCACCGTCTCCAGCAATGCAGCCCTGGACTGCGACGCGACCAGCGAGCTGGTTGCCTATCCTGCTGGGTGAGTTCAAGACCGGTCTTTTAATTTTCCTCGATCGATGCCTTCGATCGAGATCCGTTGCCGATAGTACTTGTTGCCATATCGGTCCAAACTTTCTCGCAGCTTCTCCCTTTCTCTGGAATATTCCAAAGAAACAGGTGCAGCAGGTTTTCCCGCAGCGGCGATAATCTAAATTAGAATGTTCTAATGGAGGAAACCAATTTTACCGTGTTCTACGAGTAAAATTAGGGGGAGTTTAAGTCATCGTATTGTTGGACTCCGGTTTGTTTAAAAACTACGACGTTTCGAATTTTGACATTTTTGTCTTCGTGGAACTTGTATGGAATTTGCCAAATTTGTTGCTGCTCAGCTAACCTAAAAGGTTTGGACTAAATGAAGCGATTGTAAAGTGTTCTACAAGTAATATTAAGGGGGGAGGGTCAAGTAAACAAGCGTTTCTTCTCGAATTTGTTTTGAAGAGAGCATAATATTTTTTTATTTACAAACAATTGTATGTTATTGTGTAGCATCTAGACAATCTATATCAATTTTGAGATTATAAAAATATTTATAAATAACTGAGCAGCAGCTGCTTGGATTTGGCTCCTCGAAAATGCGCTGTGCAATACACAGGTCGCTCTAATTATGTGAAATCACAAATCCAAAAGTTTTTCGTTAATATATAATAATACGCTTTGCATGAACCTAAATTAAAAAAAAAAAATTAAAAAATTAAAAAATTACAAATTCTGCGCCACTTTGAAAAGAAGTCTTCGAAAGTCGAAAATTTTTTTCCGTAAAGAAATGGCTATAAACATTGTTAATTTCAATTTTTAAAAAAACTTTTAGGTTCATGCAAAGCGTATTATTATATATTAACGAAAAACTTTTGGATTTGTGATTTAAGATAATTAGAGCGACCTGTGTGTTGCACAGCGCATTTTCGAGGAGCCAAATCAAAGCAGCTGCTGCTCAGTTATTTATAAATATTTTTATAATCTCAAAATTGATATAGATTGTCTAGATGCTACACAATAACATACAATTGTTTGTAAATAAGAAAATATTATGCTCTCTTCAAAACAAATTCGAGAAGAAACGCTTGTTTACTTGACCCTCCCCCCTTAAGGGGAGTTTAAGTCATCGTTGATCTCGCTTCGAATTTGTTTATAAAGTACAAAAGCCTGAACGTTTCCATTCCTCGTGCTTAAGAATTTTTATCTAGAAGACTGTTACTCCGATCCGGTGGATTCTTTTTTGCATTTGAGTGTAAATCATCTGACCCATTGCAGTAAATGTTCGAGCGAACAAAATCATTCTCTAACGTTGGAAATTATGATCGAGTTTTGCGCCTCGACAGGTCAGACTACCGCGGATCGAATGAAACGTCCATCATAGCTCGGTACGACGACTCACCCGGTGTTTAAATACCGCGCGGCAATTTCTCCTCGGTTCATGGCGAAATTATGCTACGGAGCTTTAAATCATCCTTCGGGCTGGCTAGCCATCGATTGCGAAATGACGGTAATTGGCTGGCGAGCAGGAAGCATGCAAAGGGAGGACTCGTCGCGTCATCCCCTCGCGACAAGAACTGCCCGCGACGAAACCTCGTTAGACTCGATTTTTCTAGGGCCGCAGAGTTGCGCGCGCAGGATAATCGCGAATCACTGCTACACGATGTACAGCCGTTACTCAACGATGATCCAGAGAAGAAGTAACAAAGTTGATCTCCACCGAGAGAGGCTAATCCCTGTTTATCGAGTTTACGGCGGGGACTCGAAACTTTTTGCCGGCCGGATCGTTAGGTTGTCCCGCAGCTTGTTACCCGAGTTGCTGGAAGTAAAATTTCAAAGATTACACGGTCTGCTCGCGTTGTTGCACAAGGCTCTCCTCTCTGTCTCTTGTCGAGCGGCGTCCATCATTCGTCTTTGCTACTTTTAAGTGGCCCCTATTAAAACGCTCGCAAACTGGTATTACATCGAAGACACAGGAAAGACTTGGTTTTAATCTTCGAGGAAGAGTTCTGCCTGTTCTTCTGCGTCGTGTTTGCAGCGAACTGCGCGGCGACGGCGGTGATTTTTCTTCGCACGCGCGCGCGCGCAAAACAGCTCCGATCGTAATTAGAACAGAGACGGAGAGACGGGAGAGGTTACGGCACGAATCGTATTACAAATCTGCCGAGTTAAAGGCCGGCCGATATTCGTGGGAACGACCGCGGGAAGCAACGAGAGGAGAGGAGAGCCTTTGCATAACGCCGAGCGGCACACGGAAGCGAGACTCTACTATCTCGATCGGATCGAGATCTCGCCGATAGCGACGCTCGCCATCGACACTTGCGAAATGTCTCTCTACAGCCGAACCGATAAACGCTTCTTTGTTACCGAAGGAATCGATTCTGTCCAGTTCATTGGTAGTCGTGAAACAAACTGCGGATATTATCATTACAGTGTACGCCATTTTTATAGTTCAGTTCACTTCCGGCCTCCATGGCCCTGAAAAGGACACGGTTTTTAATTCCATTGCAGTATCTATTACGTCTATAATTATTAGACTGCAGATCTTTACATAAAATAAAAATTGTCTACCTAAATTGCAACAAACCGGAAATAGAAATTTATTTTCTTTCTTAGCATGTTTAACACTTTGCCTGCCCAACTAGAACCTGAAAAATTCCATAAAATCAAAGTAAGTTATTTAACGAAATAAAAATTGAAAAATATCATATGTATGATATTGAGTAGTCCTCCAACTTTCTTGCATTTTACAAATCCTAATTAAATTTGGTACTATGAATATGTAGGATCATACGGACCATGGAAGGACAAAAAACCTTTGGTATTTTAAAGCGTGAATATATTTAACAACAAGGAGACAAAAGACAAGACAAATGATATATAGAGATATTACAAAAGACGACTCGAAGTGCGAAACCTTTGGTATTTTAAAGCGTGAATATATTTAACAACAAGGAGACAAAAGACAAGACAAATGATATATAGAGATATTACAAAAGACGACTCGAAGTGCGCTTCTCTACGTCTCGACGAGAACTGCCTGATGCCGAACGTTTCTCGAACTCGTCAGCTCGTCCGCATTGTTTATTATCGAAAACGCTATCGCATCGCTCGGACCGACTGGGTCCGCGTGAGTCCTTTATTCCCGCCGACAAACATTAAACGATGCCGCCGAACGCGCGCGGAACGAAGGCACACGGAAAACGACACAGCCGCGCACGAAAGTTTATCTTTTACGCGCGGCACTATGATTCGGATCATTCTTTGACACGCACCGAACCTACAAATATATTAACGTAAAAATTCATTTTAAAACATGAGTAAATATTTCCGTCATCCACATATGGGTGACATGGCACTCAACGTGTCAATAAGTTGAAAATAATGTAACAGCATTTCAAAACGGTTTTTACCGTTTTAGAATAAGCCTACCCATTTTTGTGATAACTGCATAAAATCCGCGGTCTAATAATTACATATTGCTTCGTTAGATCTGTTCCATTTCTGCTGTACAACGTAAAGTATTGTTTTACGTGCAATTTTTATATTTTATTCTTGTTGCAAGACATTTTCCTTTATTCTACTTTTCGCAAAGATAAGAACGTGGGAATTTGCATAAAGATATACAATCTATGATCGAGATTCCGATCAACGCTGGAGTAGGTACAAGTCGTAAACCTGGTTCTACAATTATTCAGGACGCAAGCGTACTGTGTGAAAATTTATTCAGCCGATTTCTTCGTTAGATGATGAAAATCATAAAATGTGATACAGTTGTTTCTAACTACGCTCGATACATACTTCTTTTACAAGACTGCGGATTTTTCACGACGAAACGGGCACAATTTATAATTCCAGAAAAATACTAGACAGATTAGAACATTATTCTCGACAGGCTTACCAAAGAAAGATGGAAACTTTGGCTCCTGTTGAACCACATAATTGGTTCCTGAAAGTGTATGCGAATGTTGAATGTTCGAAAGTAGAGGGATGTAAAAACATATGCACCAAAAACTGTGTTTTAAAGTATTTATCTATCAATATGTATACATAATGAAGTTAAAGAGACGTGTTAAGTGCTTTCAGGTGTTTCCTTTATAAAGTTGTCAAGAGTTAGTTGAATACCACCCTTTTTTTTTCTTTTCTTGATAAAGACTTCTATAACATGCTGTGTCTTTCTCAATTGCCCTACGTACTTGGTATATACGTTCTCCATTGGGATCACATTCTTCCATGATAGTCAAAAATTTGTCAAGATGCGTGAAGGCTTCATTCATAATTTTAATTGTCAAAGCTTGCTTGAAATACCGTGTTAGAATCTTCATTTAATCTAGTCTTCCAATCTTCATGCAAATTAAGAGCCTTAGTTTGAATAATTGAAAAACTCAGAGGGACATTATTTTGATGTTGATCATCCATTCATGACGACAAAGATCTTTCCATTTCATCCATCACTACCCTAGTAGCACAAAAATATTGGATAGATATTTTTTTCAAATATTGGAAAAATATTTTTTAAGCCACATTTTTTCATATGAGAAAAATATTGGATCTGAATATTGTATACATGTACAAGAAATATAAATTGAATGTTTAAAAAATATAAGCTAAATACTCGGAGGATATAAACTAGATATTTAAAAAATATAAAGTAAATATTTAAAAAATGTGAATTCAATATTTGAAAAATATAAATTCAATATTTAAAAAACATTCAATAAAATTTTCAAATTTAAGAAGTTTCAAATTATAACAAAAATTAGAAACTATGAATATATATTACTTGTAACTTATATTTTTATGATATTTTGTTGCCTGTAATGTTATTACGATATTGTAGTCTGTTTATCAACATGTTACATATTCGTAATTAAACTACACATAATACTTTGTTAACTATTATAGCTTCTCATGTTAAAAATTATGATTTATAATATTAACCACTTGCTCAACTTATTTTCATTGCAAGGAAATATTTGAAATACAAAATAAAAATATTTCATTTTATCTTTGTGGTTATCAAAATAAAAATATTTGATTTAAAGTAGTATCTTATTTGAACCACATTAAATTATACTATATACCAAATCATTAATGATCGTTAATATACGTTGCAAAATATGGTAGAAAACCTTGTATCCAATGTTCCACATACGAATACTAATCTTACATTATAAAATACTAATGTAAAGTGTACTTACTTCTGAATCTTCTGTACCTCCGTCGGATCCACAGCACATAATTGTTGACTCACGAGAATAGATCCGAATAATTGAACAACAATCACTAAACAACACACGCACACAACACATTTTATAAAATCGTGACAACGAACGAGAAGATTTCACTTCGACCACGAACAAAATAATACTGCGATTTTAACAATGATCCCTTCCACGGAGGTGGTACGGTCAGGTTATCATAGGAAGGTTAGACGCTGAGCGTCAATAAACACTAGACACAAAACCAAGGTAAAAAAATTATGGCGGGGCGCCGGCCCTATTTCCCGGAATTCCCTGTTTTCGTATCACACGTCCGTGGGAGGGGGACGGTTAAAATCGCAGTATTATTTTATTCGTGGTCGGAGTAACATACTTTCGTCTGCTGTCACTATTTCGTTAAGTGTGTTGTGTGTTGTGTGTGTTGTTTAGTGATTGTTGTTCAGTTATTCGGATTTCTTCTCGTGAGTGAATAATTGTGTGCTGTGGATCCGATGGAGATACAGAAGATTCAGAAGTAAGTACACTTTACATTAGTATTTTATAATGTAGTTTGCAGTACATTAGTATTATATTTTATTATTCGCATGTAGAATATTGGATGCAAGGTTTTCTTTCTTATTTTGCAACTTCAATTCTAACCCATACCTACTCCGATCACTTTTTGAGATGTTAAAACTTTTTTGCGAATATCTCGGAAACTAAAGTTGAGCGGCGGTAACATGTATAGGAAAAAGTTGTTCATAATGATGACCTTGACAACATATTTCAAGGTTATCAAAATCGGTGAGGAAGCCCCTAATGTAAATAATTACCAAAATATTCTACTTCCAATATGAAATAGATTCATTTAATATTTCGAAAAAAATATTTTTCTCGTAACATGACATAGATATTTCCTGAATATTTAAAAAGAAATATTTGTTACGTAATATAAAATAAATATTGCATGTATATTTGAATATTAAAAAAAGATTGAATCTCTTTTTAATATTATGTGAATGTGTATACAATATTTTGTGCTACTAGGGTATGCTGTGTCTTTTGGAAACAATCTTTGAAGATATATTTCCCCAATTTTGAACGTATTCTTTGTCTCGATCGTATGAAGTTTATGATTCCTTAATTTCTTTTTGATCGTATCAACACTGCAGTTTTTCCGTTTCTGACACATGTTTATCAATTTATAAGGGCGAAATATTTAAACTTAAACAAATAAATTAGCAAAACACACAACACGTTGACGCACGCCCTAATGCAAGACTGAAACTGTTTTGTTCTCTTGATCCGAACAACATTGTAATCTGATGGCTAGTTTGATGTCCCCTGAGAGGGGACATCCGATCGCAGAGGATTAAACAGTTGAATCTTTAAAAATGTGCGAAATAGCGAATTGTGCGAAAGTAGAATGTGCGAAAGTCGAGGGCCGCCTGTAAAACAGTCCATCTCTTTTCGTTCAATTTTGGAAGTTTTGCTTGGAAAACATTTTTTTTTCTTTTTGTTGATCGACGGACTCTATTGGCCGACTTTCCGCAGCAAACGCGCCGAGGAACCGGTGCGTCTGCAAAGCGGATAAATGACGCGCGTCGGCGACTGCAAGATGGCGGCTGCAACGACGACGGGCGGCCGTGAAAGAAAGTTCGGCTTCGTTAGCTCGCGGACTCGCTTCAAACACCGCGCCGCGCCGCGCCGGAGGGAATGAAAAAATGCTCGCGCGATTCTCTCGGTCACGGATAAACGCGGACGGCACAAAAGAAGCCTCTCGCGGCTCTTTTCTCGTTCGGCCGCGTGAATGGAAGAATGGCGAAAGTGCGATCAAGAGATTATGCGCCGCGCCGCGCCGGTTTATCGCGTACCCCGTCCCGGCAAAACCGTTTCGTCCGCGTCGCGTTATTCTATCTTCCTCTCCGCCTCGCTTTGTCGCCAATTACGTACCCGTGAGCAAAAAGTTGGTGGAAAAAGTCCCGGTGTGTTACCTACCTCCCTCGAAGCGGTCGGCCTTAGCTTCTATGCGCTTCCTGCAGCGACGACGCGTGTCTACGACGTGTCCCCGTGTCGTTTTTAGCCTGTTCGCTTTACACCACTTACTCTTTTCTGACCCTTTTGTTCCAAAGGTAACTCGTTTTTCAACCGTCGCAACCAGCGGAGAAATTACACGTTAATTGCCGAATAGTATCCCCCAGAAAACTCAACAAAATCAAAGTAATTTAGCGAATGACTCGAATATTAAAAAGATACAATTTATCCCGGCGATACTCCTCGAACCTCCTATACGTTACAGTAACAATTAATCTCGAAATCTGTTCGCAGAATAGTGTCATCCGTGTTAAAAGAATGTCCGATTCCTGTTCCTTGCAACAGATGAAAGAAATTATTTTTCTGAACATATCCAGTCTGTGATAATATACCATAAGGGTAGACGAATCTCTCAGAAAAATTTAAAACAAACGTCAGAGAAATTTTAATGATCACTGGCCTATTTTCCGTGCGTCGTGTTAAGCCATCATAAGGAAATATGAAAAGAAGGCTTTATTACCAAACTTTTTTTTTTATTATATTTAACACGTTGCCGCAAATGACAGCTATAGCCGTCCGATCTGAAGAACAGATACTAACGCATACACGCGTGTACTAACGCATACACTTGTTAATTATTGAGTAATACATCGAAAAAAGGTATAGCATGCCAGACAGCATATTAATTGTTCTTTTATGCGTTTTCTCATGCTTTACCGCTTCGGAAAATAAAAAAAGGTGTTTCTGAGCACGATCGTCAAATTAAAAGTGTGCGGCAACGTGTTAAGTGCAAAAATGACTGCAAGTAAAAGAACTTCATGTTTCAGCATTACAAGAAATACGTATATGCACCGTTGATAGTGACCAGGAAAAATGGGGGTACATTTGTATCTGTCTGATTGTAAGGGAACACAGGTCGGAATAATTAATATTAAGTAGGGAATTGAACCGGAATTGTTGATTGATGCTGGGTGACAACTCCCAAGGCGTATTGTCACGACGTTCGATGTAGCACAGCTTTGGTAGACGGCTCGCCGCGGCGCGTACCGTGGCAACACGCTCAAGCCGAATGCAAGCAACTATGTGTACACGGTGCTCGAACGGAAATCGGGTCAAGAGAGAGGTGAATGGACCAAAAGATTCTGTGCCGGAGATTCGCCTTGCCGATTCTTGGGTATCGACGACAAGTAACCTATGGACCGACGACCCTCTTCTTTCCTTCGCGATGTCTGAGATCTTCTAGATTCCAGATCTATACAGAGGTTGCAGAAACTCGAAATCTTTGCCAACCGTACTCCCAATATCATAAACTAATTCTGTTGCTATTGCATCGAAGACCACGGAGAACACGATGCGAGAAACGGTCATTCTGTGTAGCGATTCAGAATCTAAACTTAGTGAACGTTTGTAAATATTCGTTTTCCATGCACAATTCAAGTTTAACCCTTTGCACTCGAAGCTATTTTAACTTCAAAAGGAAACATTTCTTCCGGCCTAGAATATTTCCCTTCTATACAGGGTGTCCCAGCATCGGTGGTACAACCGAGAAGGAGGTGATTCTACATGAAAAAACAAATCGAAAATAAGGAATAAAATTTTTTCATTTGGGGTTTCGTTCTCGAGAAAATCGGCTTTGAATATTCAGCGAGTACGCGTACACCTAACTACGGCCTAGGTAGATGGATCTCGATACAGACTTTTGTTTATGTTTCCACTTCTGTACATTTCTGTTGACATGACGTTCTGAGCACTTCTCACAGTTTCATTTGTTGCCTTAGTATGTTATTATCTTCGGTTTTGACCAACAGTTTCTATCAATCCAAAACGTACCTTTAGCTATTAGACAAAATCTCATTTTCCAACATGATGGTGCCCCACCACATTTTTCTCGAGTAGTTAAGAATTTATTAAATGAACTACACGAAGTTTGGATTGGCCGTGGTGGTCCAATAAACTGGCCACAAAGATCCCCAGATTTGACACCCCTTGATTTCTATCTATGGGGTCATGTTAAATCAAAAGTGTACCAGGAGGAGATTACAAGCCTTCCTCAACTAAAAGCGAGGATCGTTTTAGTATTTTAAGAATTAAAGATACAGAATACATTAGAATACGTTTATACGAATTTAACTCGGCGAGTACAGTTGTGTATGCAGCACTATGGGCAGCATTTCCAACAATTTTTGCATTAATAAAGTAAGTTAGTAACTAAATTACATGTCTTATTTTCATTTAAATTCACTCTAAATCCGTAGACAGAAATGAGTAATACAGCACATCATCTTGATACTAATGGTATTAGCACTACTTATAAGTGACATATGATTTGTATCGGGATCCATCCATCTAAACCATAGTTACGTGTACGCGTACTCGCTGAATATTCAAAACCGATTTTCTCGAGAACGAAACCTCAAATAAAAAAATTTTATTCTTTATTTTCGATTTGTTTTTTTTTATGTAGAATCACCCCCACCTTAGTTGTACCACCGATGCTGGGACACCGTGTATATTTGTTTTCATGTTATACATAAGAAAATGATGCAATTTACTCGTACAACACTGAAATGTAATAATGCAGAAAATATTTTGAATAATGATACAGCTGTTTTTAGTGGTGCCTTACAATCACCATTCGAGTGCTAAGGGTTAATTATGATACTTGTAATGTCGATGCCGCACTGATTGTATAGACCGTAGAACGGACACGTTCAGCGAGGAACTCGGCGTAGATACGCGTGTTTACGCGTGCGTGAACAAATTCAACGGGTTCGAAAGTAGCTGGAAGTCGCGTGCTCGGTTTTCCTCGGACCGGCTACCCGGTTATGGCTCCGGCCTGTTACTTCAGACCGCCTTATGCCTTCTTATGTCATAGCTTTTAGGAACATTCTTTCGAGTCCGCTTTCCATTCGGGCCGATTCACGTTTCCACGAGTCCCATTCATGTGTTCGAGCACCTGGTGTCCATCGAATCCATTCAATGGAAAGCATTAAAGCGGATTCGCCCGGCCAGTTATGCAACCGACCGCGTAAACGCTCCTCGGGAGGGCCTTCTTTCGTTACACCTTGGATCCGATGACTTCGAACCGGAGCACGGGTTTCAGGTCTGCGGGCCACTGCCCTTGGCTGCGCGGAGAACGGGAGCGACCAAGCCACGCCCACTACCCCAATCGCAAATTGATCTGACGCGCTCTTCGTTGAACCGAGTTCGTTTTGATTTTGTGGACAGTTTCTTTTCCTAAGCTCTAAATATTCAGACACATTTTGTCATGAAGTGTACTTCCTTTCTCTTCGCGGAGAACGGGAGCGACCAAGCCACGCCCACTACCCCAATCGCAAATTGATCTGACGCGCTCTTCGTTGAACCGAGTTCGTTTTGATTTTGTGGACAATTTCTTTTTCTAAGCTCTAAATATTCAGGCACATTTTGTCATGTAGGGTACTTCCTTTCGCTTCGCGGAGAACGGGAGCGTCCAAGCCACGCCCACTACCCCCAATTACGAATTGATCTGACGCTCTTCGTTGAACCGAGTTCGTTTTGATTTTGTGGACAGTTTCTTTTCCTAAGCTCTAAATATTCAGACACATTTTGTCATGAAGTGTACTTCCTTTCGCTTCGCGGAGAACGGGAGCGACCAAGCCACGCCCACTACCCCAATCGCAAATTGATCTGACGCGCTCTTTGTTGAACCGAGTTCGTTTTGATTTTGTGGACAGTTTCTTTTCCTAAGCTCTAAATATTCAGACACATTTTGTCATGAAGTGTACTTCCTTTCGCTTCGCGGAGAACGGGAGCGACCAAGCCACGCCCACTACCCCAATCGCAAATTGATCTGACGCGCTCTTCGTTGAACCGAGTTCGTTTTGATTTTGTGGACAGTTTCTTTTCCTAAGCTCTAAATATTCAGACACATTTTGTCATGAAGTGTACTTCCTTTCGCTTCGCGGAGAACGGGAGCGACCAAGCCACGCCCACTACCCCAATCGCAAATTGATCTGACACGCTCTTCGTTGAACCAAGCTCGTTTTCTATTGAATTCGTTTTGGTTTTGTAGACAGTTTCTTTTTCTGAACTCTAGATATTGAGGCGCATTGTGTCATGCAGGGTACTTCCTTTCGCTTCGCGGAGAACGGGAGCGATCAAGCCACACCCACTACTCCTCTCTAATTACAAATTGATCTCATCCATCGTGTTCTGTTCAATACACTTTGTTTTCCTAGACCCACTTTTTCCGAGCTCGAGACATACAACGCCCTCATTTTGTCATGTAGGGCAGTAGTGCATATTCGGCTTTGTTGAAAACCGGAGCGACGAAGCCACGCCCACTACCCTCTTCAAACCTAATTTATTCTGATTTTCCTTCTTCTTTCGAATCGACTTTTGTTCTCTTGGACTCTACGGCTAAGTTCGAAGTTTTGACGTCGAGCAGAGGCACTGTGGAAAAAGAGAGCTTCGAAGCCACGCCCACTACCCTCTCCAGCCCCAAATTGTTCCGATTTCCCTTCTTCTTTCGAATCGTTTGTTCTCTTGGACTCTACAGATATGTCCGAAGTTTCTGTGGAGATTACTGTAAATCGGTTTGTCGAAAAAGAGAGCTCCGAAGCCACGCCCACTACCCTCTCCAACCCCAACTTGTTCTAATTTCTCTTCTTCTTCTTTCGAATCATTTGTTCTCTTGGACTCTACAGCTATGTCCAAAGTTGCCATATGGAGCCACTGTGGAGATTACTGTAAATCGGTTTGTCGAAAAAGAGAGCTTCGAAGCCACCCCCACGATCATTAATTGTTCTATATGGACATTCTTCTCTCTTCGTTGGGTTAATTTTATTTCCACGGGCCTCGCCTTCCGTTCCATAGCGTTCGTGCGCACACAGGAATATTCTCGTAATCGGTATTCGGCACGAACACCGAACCGTTTCGCGTTTCATTAGCCGTCACGACGTTCTAATTCTCGAGACAGATTATCGATAGCACGACGATTCTCGTTTCCATAGAGGCATTAAGGGTAACCGGAACGCGGCGTTGTTCGCGACGCCGCGCGAATCATCCCTGTCACGGACCGACTAATTGCGAGCCAACCAATTATCGCTTGTTCGTAAGATCTCGCCTCTGTGGTTCAACGTTCTGTCCCCTTCCCCCCTCTCCTCCCGGATAACGGCCCACATTTCTTCGATTTATTACACCGGACTGAAACGATAGCGCTCCGACACAATGGACAACGCGCAGTCTCGTTTAAAAATCTATTTTCTCTCGTAAACCACGAACACGTTTCAATAGACGACGAGAGATCGTCGAGAAGCACCGTGCATCACAGGACACCGTCGACGACACGATTCCGAGGATAGAAAGTACTTGACATTGCGTGTGCAGCGTGTTACGAGCGATGGAGGAAAGTTCCGCTTTCCCGGTTTCTCGATCTACTCTGTTTCCCAGTTGCATAGGCTCCGGATGCGCGCGGGACACAATCGAGAGGGGATGATCGAGCAGTAAACGATCGTTCGTTAATCGCCGGAGAAAACGCTGCGCGCGAACAAGAGTAATCGACGACTCTCTTGAAATTTCACCTTTGCGGCGCGAAACTCGCCGCCTGCCTCCCTCCCTCCAGAACACTATCGTTTTGTCACTTTCGATTGTATGGCTCCTCGCCGTGCTGTCTGCGATTTGATCGCGTTAGCGCGTCGAGTTCCATTACCTCTCCTGCTTGGCTAATCAATAAGACTGGTGAAGCGACTAATAAAGTTCGATCGATGCGCTGCAATTATATTTTACGGTTACAGTCACTAGAACATCTACTTCGTTGTTGTTGAGAGGTTATGTGTAAATAATTATATATCAAGACGGTGGAAGAAATATATTTGAGTTAAAGGAAGATGTCGTCGGAGGTGTCTACAAGACAGGCGAAATATTAGAACTAACCCCCAAAACGCGAGGACGGCGCACAGTGGGCAAAAACGGCCTTTTTCGATTCAAAATCAAAGAACTTTGAAAGAAAGCTGAAACTTTGTAGAATATGGGAAAAATAGGGAAATTACGGTACAAACGTTTTTTAACCTTGAGAAAATTCGTTAAAGTTGCACAATTTCAAGAAAGTGCCAGTAGTAATGACAGCGATACGTCAAGTGATGACGAGATGCGAAGTGCTTCATGTTTCGTAAGTAACTCAAAATGTTAAAATACTTCATTATTATTATTTTTATTGTGTTTTATATATGAGAATACGTATACTTTCAAACTAGTGTGTTATCAAGTCATTTTAACGAAAAAATTTCATTAATTTGTGTCACAAAAATCTATTTTTTTCAAAAACCAGAGGTCTTAGACAAATTTTGAAAACAGATTTGAAATCAGCGTGAAAAAATCTATGGGAAACGATATATTGCATGTTAAAAAAAATTTTTTTTCGCGCGTATTAACCACAACAACAAAATTTTCCTGAAATTGTGCAACTTTAACGAATTTTCTCAAGGTTAAAAACGTTCGTACCGTAATCTCCTTATTTTTCCCATATTCTACAAAGTTTCAGCTTTCATTTAAAAAAAATTTCATCGCTCTACCTCATTCCTATCGAAAGTTCTTTGATTTTGAATCGAAAAAGGCCGTTTTTGCCCACTGTGCGGCGGTGCGTACCTTCGTAACTGAAGTGAGGACGGCATGCTATAAAACTAAGGGGAATCAGGTATTTCCCAATATTTCTAGGATGTGGGGTTTTCCATAGAGTACAGTAAAAAGGCCTAACGTTTTACTTTGACAGTTGTATATTCGTTGACACGTCGATCTTGAAAGTGTATCGATAAAAGCTGGTTCACGGGCAAGCGTTTCTCTTGTTCCGATCTTTACAAGATCTTTACAAAATCCCGCAGTTTAACGCTAAACCTACCGAGTCTTAAAAGTAACTAATGCATGTTGTCTCATAAAAATGACGAGATTGAATTTATTTGGATTTTGTGCGGTTCGTATTATAATACATTCTCTCTTAAACATACAGGGCGTTCACGCTATTGCTGGCCAGCGTTTTTCTTGTAAATAGTAAATATTAGAAAAAAATGAAAGAGGAAAAAGTGATATATATATAATATATAATTTTTTAAATGGAATGCTGTATATATTTTTATATCGCATGAAAGCGTGTGTCCAGACGAATTCATCCGCATAATGCACGGTGACCTTCGAGGTGATGCAAGGTCAGAAATGGAAGAAGCATTTAGAATATTTCATACCAATGTGTTTACAAGTGTTCCTTATTTATATGAATCAGATGATGTTTGCTTCTAGTTTCTACTATGACGAGACAATTTCAGTATTACTTCCGAATATATCATTATTCGGTGGACGGGAAGATGGATATGGTACGCATTTATATTAGCAGTGCAATGGAAATAAAAGACGAAGCAACCAAATGAAAATCAGTTTGTTTTGTGTGCAAAGCGTTTGAAGAAAACAGGGTCTTTCCAGAATAAGTGTCATAATCGGAAATGTCTTCTTTCTGAGGATCAAAATTTAGAAGTTCTCTTACATTTTGAAGAAAATCCGACAACTTCGGTACGAAAAGTAGCCTTACGTTGCTATGAAATATTCCAAATTTTTCTTCTATTTCTAACCTTGCATGACCTTGAAGGTCACCGTGCAGTATACGGATGAATTCGTCTAGACACACGCTTTCATGCGATATAAAAAAATATACAGCACATTCCATGTAAATAGTTAAGGTCACCTTCATATCTAACAAAATAGTATAAACACAACAAAATTACATACGCCATTGTGTTGCGTATAAAAAACAGTACTACTTTTTCCTCTTTCATTTCTTTCTAATATTTACTATTTGCAAGAAAACCGCTGGCTAGTAATAGCATGAACGCCCTGTATATCTATTTAATCGTTTCCCACGAAAGCATTTTTACAATTTCAGTAATTGTAAAATAAAAAATCTGGAACGGTCATTTTGACCGGCGTTGGTACGTTTAGTGTTAACACCATCTTTTAAATATTTTGAGATTTTAGCGCCGAAATTCACTCGAGTAGGTATTTCTGAAGCTGGATACCAGCAAACGATAAAAGTCGCGAAAGAAGTGAATTAATAATTGTCCAGCGCGTACAATTTTCATTCGACACCGCCGCTCGTCCGTTGGCACCACGAGCCTACGTTGTAATTTATGTTCTAATTAGCTTGACTTCGAATCAGCTTTATTGCAGCGTGAATCGTCGACGACGATCGTTCTTCGATCGTTTTATAATCGTTTACACGGGTTGCTATCGCGCCTGTCGAGAAATCGGCTGGTTAGTGGGTTAATCGTCGTGTGACTATCCCGGGCCCTTAAGAGCATTGGATAACACACCGAATGCGAGCCGACATAGTTGCATGGAAACCGGAGGTCGATAGGTGCTTGTTGCAACACGGTTGAGCGAGCGTTAGGCCGTTTAGGAGATGAAACCGCGGTCTCGGAGTCGTCGACCGAGAACCCGAGACGAGACACCGTTTAGCAGAGCGTTGTGCTAGCCTGCGTTGCGGTGAGAAGATTAGAATCTCGGGATGCAACAAAGTGGCGGGACCGATGGAAATTGAAGAAGTCGTGATCGAAGAACGGCCGAGGGTCGCTCGAGTCGCCTCGATCTCACGGGATCGCGAGGATTCGCCACCGCGAAATCGCGTTCCTCTTACCACGTTGTTACGCGGACGCGTCCGCGGCTAGACTTTTTTAAGGGAGGGGTTGTATACAGTTATCATTTTCAAAAAATCGATTTTTTTTTTATTTCATTTTCGTAATGTACATATTATATATTTAAGTATACGCACAAAAAATTTCAAGTCAATCCGGCGATTATTTTCGAAGTTACACGCATATTTGTAAAGACGTGTCAGAGCGTTTGAGAGCGTCAGAGCATTTCAACACGATCTTTCGACGCGTTTTTCTCGAAACTGTGTTTTCAAAGTCGGTGACCAATATTCCTCGGAAACGGCTGAACCGATCAATCTCAAATTTTAACACAAGCTTGTTAAGTATATTTTTTAGTACTTAATCGAAGCTTTTTTCTCTCCGATGAATATTTTTTTTTATAAACAATTTAAGGCCAAAATTTTGGTGAAAAATCGATTTTTTTCTTTGAAAAGCCGCCATTTTGTTACAAAATTTTATTTTGCGTATTCCTTCGATTAATTACTAGATTATACATTTCTTTAACGAAATCAGTTTGGTTTTTTCATTTTTGATGATCCCGTCCAGAGATATAGTGATCACCGCAAAGCGCCTTTTTTTAGAGGAGCTCCTGGAAATCAGCTATAGCAGGTTTCAAAATTATAATTTTTTACAAATAAAAAATGTTAAAATACAGTTAAAAGTTACCATAATATGTGTACAAATTTTTACATTAATAGATGTAAAGGTCTTCTCAGGAAAAATTCTTAAAAAATCGCTTTTTTGGGGACTCATAACTGTATATAACCCCTATCGCTGGTTAGAGGGATAGAGGTGATAGTCTGGTTGACGAAATGACGAATGTTAGTCAGCGTTAACAAACAAAATATATTCAAACTTCAACAAGGATACAATAATGATGTGTAATAAAGTGTACGCGCGGCGGATCGGAGCGCGCGCGTGGTCTCGATGTTTTGCTTTCTGATTCTAAAACATTTTCCGAAAGACGCCTATTTATAATCATGTCCGTCTTCGCGGGACAGCCAATTAGCATGATCCCACGTTCTGATTGCAGCCTGGTTGACAATGAGCCTTCTGCGGTGGTGGCGAAAAATGACCTGGGTCCTACTTATAAAATTCTAAGTGTGTACGGAATTTGAGTTCCCAGCAGAGTATACCGTGGACGTTTATGGTTATGGTGCGGACGTGACTTCAGGCGATTTGGGAATTAGCGGAACTTCCTGTTTTATGAGAATTTATTGGAGATGCTTCTTTAGCGAAAGGTCTCAACAGCCGTCGCGTCGTAGGACATCTGCGGATCAAAAGCGGGACCGCCAAGGGTCCCAGATAGTTAACGAGGATTGGGGGTAATGAAAGTCGAAAAACTTGCAATAAGCGTACTGCAGCTATAAAGCAATAACCCTTAACCCCTTAACCTACAACTACGGGCATAGCCCGTAGTAGATGATCGTGTCAAAAGTGAATATTACGGGCATAGCCCGTAGTACGATGATCGGGCCCAAAGTGAGTATGTATTACGGGCGGCGCCCTCTTAAAATTATAAATATTTGTGGAATATTTGATAAGTAATTACAACCTGATGCAATAATTGTGGTAGATGCAAGTACTACAAAAAGTTTATTTATACAAAAATCAGTAATACAAAATTAATAATCTGCAATGGTGTGATACAATTCGAAACATTCTGGTAGATGTAAGGGAACTTTGCACTTCTTACACTCCCAAGTTGTTTCTCTACGTTTTTTAATAATAGAGAGATAATAAAATAATTAAATAATTAAATAATTTTCAACTAAATAAATAATTCAATAAAATTCAATTTATTATAAAAATTTCTTTTTGCATAATTTTTAACTAAAAAATAATAAGAGATAATAATAATACATCACGAGCCTTGTCTGTGCTATTTGTGGTGGGGCAAATTACAAACCGCGACCGTCGTACCACGAACGATGCCCATAATATTTACGATTGGCCCGATCAGCGTATTACACAAGTCGTGCGAATGGCTCGAAGGCTGCGCGAGCTTGTTTACGTTTTCGGCCCAAAATTCTCGAACGTAAATCGTAGGTTAAGGGGTTAAACTACGGTTGGGGCGTGAGGCGGAGTTGCTCGCGGGCCTTGTCCGTTATTGTTTGGTGCGTAACACACGTTGTCCAATTTGTTTCGGCGGTTCCCAGGAACTTTTTCGTTCGTCGTTTTCGCAACCCGGTCGCGGCGAGAAAAGCGGACGATTTCGGGAAAAACTGGAACGGAGAAAAGTTGTCGGACGCGAACCGAGTTGATCTCGTTTCGGAGGACGCGTCTCGGTTTCGGAAGCCATTATGCAACCGGTGCCGGGGAGCTCTCCGCTCTGTGTTGCGCGAAGTATTTGCGAAGCAAACATCGTCGGCGTGCAGCAGTTTCCGGTTTCCATGGGACCCCCCGGTGGTCGTCGCGCTTTGTCCCGGAGTTTGTTCGGGATTTTCTGGCTTCTGCGAGCGGAGAGCGCCGAGCGCGCGCGGATATCTCTGAAAAGCATCATCTCGTGGCTCGCGTTTCGACTAGGAAGTTGTGTTCCGTTTGATGGTGTACGTGGTGCGGTACGTGCATACGCAGCCCAGGCACACGAGGTCGAGTGGCATACATCGGCAACCGATTCGATCGCACGTCTGCTCGCCAGCACGCGAAAACCTCCGAGCGTTTCATTTCACGCTAATTACGCGATGCTCGCTCGAGCGTTCTTCCAACCGCGCGCCCCAAAATCGAGATTGAACTTTCCTCCAAGGCCACCGGAAGATATCCAGGTCGCCGTTTTCCTCGGCGAATCCTCGCGCGTCCTCGGCAACACGCTCGCGGCTATCCGATGCTCTGCTAATTCAATCCGAACGCTCGCGAGTTCTGTGTGTTCACCGTTCGCTTCGTTAACCCGGCTACTTACTCGGAATTTATCTCCGATTTATTTTTTGAATTGAACAGCCCGTTTCTATGAGGCTATCTGTTGGCCGCAAATCTTTATATGGAAAATAAAAAGTGTCCGCATCAATCGCAACACCCGTTAAATGAGAAGTTTATTATAGTATAGGATTATTATATCTTGTACATTTCCTACTATTTTTTATTTCGTCGTTTCTGTGACATATAATAAAATTGTCTCGTTGGGCCAATTCTTTTTCGAATACCTCCGATTGCAGCCCACTTTAAGGCTATCTTGTATCGACCGAAAATAATGAAATACTAAAGTGCAAAGCCGTTGGAAAAAATTCAGAATAATTGTTACATCCTTCGCAATTTATACAAATTATCAACACGTTGATAATCACCATGTCACCCATACGTGGGTGACGGAATTATTTGTCCAGGTTTAAAATGAATTTTTACGTTAATATATTCATTGTACCAAATTTGAATGGGATCTGTAAAATGCAAGAAAGTTGGAAGACTACTCAATGTCACAGTTACTCAATGTAACTTACTTTGATTTCATGGAATTTTTGGGGGTTCTGGTTTGGCACTAAAAGTGTTAAAAGAATTGATGTAGAATTGTTTACACTTTTTATTGTTCATAAAGACCCACAGCCTAATTTATTAACGAGCGGGACGCATCGTTCTGTGGAACACCGATTCCCTGGACATGGTCTGGAGATTGAGGTTTTTCTTGAAATTCGATCGAATCGCACGGCAACAGCGATCTTCTCTTCTCGGTCACGAAGAAGCAAAGGAAAGTCCTGTGATCTTTCCCTGCGTTAGAAACGAAGAAAGTCTCTCGTATCGGTAATTAGGAGGTGCGGTCGACCGCCGGAGTCTTTTGTCGTGCGCAGACCACGCGAATCTGACGGATCAGAGACAGCAGGACAATCTTTTCCGGCTGGCGAACAAACGTGTTACGCGGCACGAACGGGATGAGCAAGAAAACGAGAGTTCGCTTCTCTTCGAGAACAACGGCTCGTTTCACTCTCCTCCCACACCCTGCCAGATTATCTTCAACGTCTCCGATGTTCCTGCAGCTCGAGAGAGTCCTAATCGATTGCGCTCTTCCCAAACTTGGCACTAGATGACTAGAAAAAATAAGAGAACAATGTTGTCCAGAATTCTAAAATAGTACACCGATGAGTAGGAGTGTTCAGCCGAGTACATATTCCGAAATAGAAAATTATTTTCTTTCCGTTTAATAGGTTAAATTCTTCTGTTCCTACCGCTTTAACACGTTGACTGCCATGTCACCCATATGTGGTTGACGGAATTATTTGCCCAGGTTTTAAAATAAACTTTTACGTTAATATATTCACTGTACCAAACTTGATTAGGATCTGTAAAATGAAGGAAAGTTGGAGGACTATTTAATATCATACATATAATATTTTTCAATTTTCATTTCATTGTAAAACTTACTTTGATTTTATGGAATTTTTGAGGTTTCTAGTTGGGCAATCAAAGTGTTAAATTGCCGCTACTCATTTTTGTCATAAATACATAAAATCCACTAATGGGACTGAAGTCGTTCTTTCGAAGAAACGCTTGGAGAAGAAGCTGCAAAGGGAAGTTAAGAATTTGGGGAAGTTGCAAAGAGCAACCAGAGTGGAAGCCTCCAAACTCTGGCACGGAATTGAATAAGTTTTAGACAATCAGAAGACGAGAGCACTTAGGAGGTCGGAAAACAGAAATAATTTTCTAAAAGGACATCCAACGCTGTGAAATATTTCTCCGCGCAGTTCTACGAAGCGAAGTCAAGGAATTGCTTAGCCAACATATTCTGCTGACTGGTATCCCGCGTCTACCTATCTGGCAGCTGCCATAATTCCCAATAACCGGGATTGCGGCATCGACATTCTCCCGTGACTGTAAAGTTTTTCGACAAATACGAGAGAACCGTTCGTCGTCTGTCGGAGTTTCGAAGTTCCTGTTGGAAACGGAGCCGCAGGCGGATCGATAGATCACCGAGGCAGGATCCTCCTTTCCGCTGCGCGGGTTATTCGTCACGGAAGTGGGTATCGTGACCGGTCTCTTTCATCGAGGCAGGAAAGATCGAGGCGGGAACGTTCTAAATCGGCTCCGGCACCGTCGACCAACTTATCGGACACACCGACCGACCGACCCACCGACCGGTTTCCATGCTCGATAATCGACCCAGTGACCTTTACGCCTGCAGCGAGTTTAGGTGTCTGTTTTGCACGCAACCCACGGCAAAAAATCATCGAGTCTCGCCACGGTTTCTGGCGCCGCGACGAATCCCCGCGACTTTCCTCCGGAATTTTTCATCTCGAACGCGAAGATGGCGCGGTAACGGTACGCCGAGACGCGATGCTGAACCACCGGAATGTCGTTTATCCATTTCTTTACCCTGGAATCGTCCCCCTGCCTCGTCGAATCGAATCGATCCGGCGATAAAGTTTTCTTAATCGCTCGAGGAACCGGAGGAGAACGAATCGCGCGGCTTAACAGTGTCGACGGCGAATGAGTTCACTGTCTTTGACGGCTCCTGGAACTTGAAACATCAATACATTCCATCTTCTCTTGCTATCGTTCTTGCAATGCTTCGAGAAAGATAATAGTCGAACGCCTTTACAACGGGGGAAGATCCAAATTCTCACTGGGAAGCGTCGAAACGTTGACTGGCACCGTTGTTTGATTGTATTTATTCGCATAAACAGAATTTCATCGGCAAGATGCAGTAGGCCCTCGACTTTTGCACATAATTGGTTCCTGAAATTGTGTGCGAATGTTGAATGTTTGAAGGTAGAGGGATGTAAAAAAATATGCACCAAAAACTGTGTTTTAAAGTATTTATCTATCAATATGTATACATAATGAAGTTAAAGAGGCGTGTTAAGTGCTTTCGGGTGTTTCCTTTATAAAGTTGTCAAGAGTTAGTTGAATAACACCCTTTTTTTTTCTTTTCTTGATAAAGATTTCTATAACATGCTGTGTCTTTCTCAATTGCCCTACGTACTTGAGATATACGTTCTCCATTGGGATCACATTCTTCCATGATAGTCAAAAATTTGTCAAGATGCGTGAAGGCTTCATTCATATTTTTAATTGTCAAAGTCTTGACGTTTTTATCAGCTTCCTCTTCCTCACTTTCATTGCGTATTTCACTGTTACTCGATTGTTGCTCAATCGAGCAACCGCTTTCTTCATTTGAAAGCGGTGCTGAGTGAGATTCAATCAACTCATTAACATCTTCTTTGTTGACGTCCAAGTTTAGTTCATTCATTAAGGTAACTATTTCATCTGTGAGAGTTTCCGGTGTTTCTTCAAAATTTATAAAATCACTCATCATTTCTGGGCATAATTGTTTCCAGGAACCTTTTATTGTCGACTCTTTTATTTCAGCCTACGAGTCTCCAATATTACTTATTGCGTTCCATATATTATAATTTTTCCAAAAATCTGTTAATGTTGGCCAATCTTGCCTGTCAGTTGCATTGATGACCTTAGTCATTATTGTCCTTATATAATATCGTTTAAACGTAGCTATCACTGTTTGGTCCATGAAGAAACACAACATTGATTTCCGGGTATAAATTCTGCAGAGATTTTGGGTGTCCTGGAGCATTGTCTAAGATTAATAATGCTTTAAATTGTAAATTATTATTTTTACAATATTGTTTAACTGTCGGCACGAAATGCTGAGTGAACCAATCTTTAAATATTAACGCAGTAATCCAGGCATTTTTATTTGATTTCCAAATGACCGGAAGCAATTCTTTATTTTTCCCTTTCAATGCTCTGGGATTTTCTGCTTGGTAAACTAACAATGGCTTCAATTTTAAATCACCAGCTAAGTTTCCACCAAGAAGTAATGTCAATCGGTTTTTGGAAGGCTTATGTCCAGGAGCAACTGATTCTCCCTTCGATAAAAATGTACGATTAGGCATTTTTTCCAAAACAAATCCGTCTCATCTACATTGAATATTTGACTAGGAGAATATTCTCCATGTTCAATAATTTCGGATAATAAGGAAATAAATTCTTTCGCAGCATCTTTATCTGCATCGGCCAATTCTCCAGTGAATTTAATATTATGTAAAGAATATCTCTTTTTTAATTTGTCAAACCAGCCATTACTTGCTTGAAATACCGTGTTAGAATCTTCATTTAATCCATTCTTCCAATCTTCATGCAAACTAAGAGCCTTAGCTTGAATAATTGAAAAACTCGGAGGGACATTATTTTGATGTTGATCATCGATCCATGATGACAAAGATCTTTCCATTTCATCCATCACTATGCTGTGTCTTTTGGAAACAATCTTTGAAGATATATTTCCACAATTTTGAACGTATTCCTTAATTTTACTCTTGTTTTTCAAAATTGAACATATCGTAGATCTGTTTACACCGTACAAACGTCCGATTGAAGCAAAAGATTCACCGTTTTCAGAACGTTTAATTATTTCAATCTTTGTCTCGATCGTATGAAGTTTATGAGTCCTTAATTTCTTTTTGTGCGTATCAACACTGCAGTTTTTCCGTTTCTGACTCATGTTTATCAATTTATAAGGGCGAAATATTTAAACTTAAACAAATAAATCAGCAAAACACACAACACGTTCACGCACGCCCTAATGCAAGACTGAAACTGTTTTGTTTTCTTGATCCGAACAACATTGTAATCTGATGGCTAGTTTGATGTCCCCTGAGAGGGGACATCCGATCGCAGTGGATTAAACAGTTGAATCTTTAAAAATGTGGGAAATAGCGAATTGTGCAAAAGTAGAATGTGCGAAAGTCGAGGGCCGCCTGTGTGTGTACATACCATCTTTTCTTGCTATCGTTCTTGCAATGCTTCGAGAAAGATAATGGTCGAACGCCCTTACAACGGGGGAGATCCAAATTTTCACTGGGAAGCGTCGAAACGTTGACTGGCACCGTTGTTCGATTGTATTTATTCGCGTAAACTGAATTTCATTGGCACGATATACAAAATCGTGATCGTCGCACGTATGACATTCACATGATCTAGAAGAGTCAAAGTATCATGGTCGTTCAACTCTGGAATTTCGTTGTCTCGTCGAGTTTTTGGAGCTTCTCGGGTCGTTGGTCCGGCAGCGCGTTGTTCGCACAGAGAAAGTTATAAAAAAAAAACGTTTGTAAACGTTTTGCGGCGCCGAAAGGCAAAGTCATTGGATAAAATTAACAGTCTCGCTAAAAGGAGAAACCCGCTCGAAAGCGATCGCCTTGTGGGCCGCTTCCGCGCAACAGCGTGTGCTTCATCGTTGCTTTGTCGAGAGCCGCCCCCGAAGTTCAGGTTCTAGGACACGGAGCAAAAACGATAGTTTCTATTCCCGCCACTCACTTTAGCTAGAATTAATAACGCGGCGACGCAGCGGAACGGTGCAATGTAAGATCCAAACAGCTAGGCCGCTATCAGAAAAGAAAGAAGATTCAGTTAATTTCTCCGCGATTCCATCGGACCAGGTATAATAACTTCGCGAGTCGCTTCTGTGCACCGCCTGCGCGCGTATCCTTTTGCCAAATCTCGTTGAGTTCTGAACATTTTAACCGGAGTTGCTAGCAATTTGGTAGAAGTTTAATCGGGCGAGTCTGCAATTTGGCAACGGAGCTGATAAAACAGCGGATGACAGCGAAGTTTTGATTAAAAAAAATCCTGGCACAGGGATGTTCGAAACGTTGAATTAGTCTTCGCGGTTCTTTTTCTCTCATTTCCAAAAGTGAAATTGGAGATCGAGGGATGATTTTAGCACTGGTACAGGGATGCTAAAAATGTTGAAGTATTCTTCGCGGTTCTTTCTTTTTTCATTTCCAAAAGTGAAATTGGAGATTGAGGCATGATTTTAGCATCGTGGAGCTATGCGTTTACAAATCGACAGAGTGATGGACACACTGTGTCAACATTGTCTACATGAATCGCAAGGCACTAGTAGCAAGTGGAAATTCCTCTTTCCCTTGTCAACGATTTCAAAATGCTGGAAACATTGCTGGAAAATGCTGGAACCCTTAACCAGTTAAGCGTGTTTGACGTGTATACACGTCGGACCAAATCTCTACCGCGGCGCGGTTAACGTTAACGAATTGTTGATTCCTTATTGAATAAAAATGTAGTTCTTTCTGACTTTGCTTTACTTTTTTCGTACAATTTATAACAGCAGCATTCGGCCTGCGTTCGACGTGTATATTCGTCATTGTTTGATTTTAATTCCGTGGCGCGAGGGATTTTTTAAATTCAATTCCACAGTTAACTGGTTAAACTTTGCCAACGTTTGTACTGTTTCAAATTGCACCTATCCATTTTTGTCGTAAATGCATAAAATTCGCAGTCTAGTGGTCGCACGTTTCCTCGCAGCTCGACGAAGCTTGGCAGAGAGACAGACTAGGGTACGGGAGAAACGATCTGCGAAGTCGTTAAACTTTATCCGACAACTTTGCGGAGAAACCGTGGAAGTTCCGTGTGTGTTTTTGATAGTATCGCGGACGTTTTCGATCGGCTCGAGCTCGCAGCGATGCATGACAGGCACGCTGCTTGCTCGCGTGTTTCGATTCGATTCGGCTCGATTCCTAGCTGGTGGCCAGCGTGCTAGATTCAGTAGGTCGTAGGTACGGTGAGTGCACCTCCTTCGCACGGCCTCGTCGCGTCGCATCGCATCGCGCCGACGAGTCTCTTCTCGTCGCGAAAGAGGCCTCTGCTCGCGAGAAAAAAAAGCTAAAGCCGCGTTCACAGCCGCCTCGCACCAACGCCGGGTCAAAGGGCATCGTTTCGATCGCGAGATTCGATACACCTTTCGTTATTTCGTAATCGGTAACATACAGTAAGGAGCAAAACTGAACACGCATACGACATTTTAACGAAAATCAATTTTTATTCAATATTTGCATGTAGAATAAAAAAGAATCAAAATACTTAGTATTATCTACAATCTTCTGGCTTTTCAAAACAAATTTAACATCTGTGATATTATTATTATTTCGCTTCATACAATTTTTTTTCGTGTAATCGGTTTTGCACCGCAACTAATTTTGAATAAACATCTCAGATTTTCGTACACTTAATATTTCGTCCATGAACCTTTAACCTTGATAATTGCCTGAATACCTTTAGGCATACTTAATACTACATTTTCGCAATATTCTGGTGTAATAGAATACCACCGTTCCTGCACTCTTTTCCACAAATCAGTTATCGTTGTTGGGGGAGCACTATAGTTATTCTCTGTAACTTCATTTTTATGTATGCCCAGGCATTTTCAATCGGGTTTACTTTGAGCAGGCCATTCCATGGTTTGAAATGGTTGAGTTTGCAGCCAATTCTTTACGCTCTTCGCACAATGCCCAGGAGCGTTGTCATGTTGGAATACGACATCAAACTCTGGTACCGGCATATTATCAATTGTTTCCAGTAAATTTTTTTCTAAAATATCCTTATACGTATACTGGTTCACCGTACCTTCTATTCTAGTGATGTAGTGAACCTACACCGTACGCCGTAATGCACCCCCACACCATAAGTGAACCACCACCAAATTTTATTGTTTGCTTCACATGACGCGGTAAAAGAGGTTCGCCTTGCTTCTTCCAACACCAAGAACGTCCATCCCATGAAATTCGATTGATTTTAGATTCGTCGGAAAAAATTACTTTTTTCCATTGCTCTATATTCCAGCTTAAATATTTTCTTGCAAAACTCAGATGGGCCCTGACATGCTTTCTTGATAGAGCAGGTTTGTTTTCTTCTCAATTGCTGTAAAATTGGCTTCTTTTAATGCCCTTCGAGCCGTCCACTTACTAATTTTCTTTCCAACATCGCTTTCTAATAACTTTGCAGCCATTGATGCCGACGTTGCAATTTCTCAAGTAATGTATTTCGTCAATCTTCTCTTCTCCTGACAAGATAATAATTTTGGACGGCCTCCACAAGATGCAGGGACTTTACTACAGTATTTTTTTTTTTGTATTTTATGTACAACTCCCTGACTGACGACAAATTTTCTAGCAATTGCTTGCGTTGATAAACCCGATTATAATTGGAAACTGATATTATTCTTCATATCTTTAGATAATGGCTTCATGATGTTATATTGATGCGTGTTAACGCATGAACAACGATAAACTAATAACTACTGCACTCCTGATCGTGGCATTGACCGTGATGGACTACCAAGTTGTTTACAAAATCTGTGTTTACAGTTCCTAATCCCGAGAAACTTGGTGCGGTGCAAAACCGACTACACGAAAAAAATTGTATGAAGCGAAATAATAATAGTATCACAAATGTTAAGTTTGTTTTCAAAAGCCAAAAGATTGTAGATAATACTAAGTATTTTGTTTCTTTTGTATTCTACATGCAAATATTGAATAAAAAATTATTTTTGTTAAAATGTCCTATGTGTGTTCAGTTTTGCTGCTTACTGTAGATTTGTGCCAAGACGGTGGATGCAAAGGTACTTGAATAACAATTAGCACATTTGACGACGTTCCTAAGCATCGAGACCTGTATCAACACGTTAAGTGCCAAAAATCAATCCCGGAGATTCTCACAAAATCGGTGTAATTTAATTAACCCCTTGACATACAATGACGAGTTTGACTCGTCATTCATTTTATGTGGGTCACTGTAGACTTTGATGAGTTTGACTCGTCAAGCGCTTTTTTCGGCGGACGCTGTGCAGTATACAATTAGATTACATAGTTGCTTCACTCGTGCGTCGATTCTCGTTTGTTTATAACGTTCGAGATGGCCCAACCTCCCACTTTCTCAACTCCAAGAACAAAAAAGCAACAAACATGTAACAAGAAGCACACTGAAAGTAACATTCAGTTTAGCAGTATGTAGTCTCTCACGGCGAATGTTATACTAGACAATATTTGAGTTTAGTAAAGATTATAAATAATCTCTATAACATGTATAAGTCGGATGCATGTAGTGATGCTAATGATATAGACACCGGTCGTCGAAGTGTTAATATCCTTTTGACTATTCAAGTTGTAGTTCATGATGGCAGTGCAAAAAATGTTTGGTTCCTTTACATGTTCCAAAATGTTTTGAAATATTCGATACTTTACAGAACTATTAAATTATTATTTTTTAATGTTATTTAGATGTTCTTTATTAACATGTTAGCGTCAACGCATTTTTAACGGGAGGTTTCGTGGGAATGGTCGAAGGGATGTTTATTCCTTGACAGATTTATGGCAGGGCTTTAGATTGTTTGTGGCCCGTGAAGCTAAACAGTCCTGGCATCAGGCGATGCGATAGCTGATGACCGATTTGGATCTCGCAACTATCGATTGTATAAGCATTGACTGTTTATTGAAGGTGAGGATGTTTAGGAAAGGCAAGCGACCCGACGTCGTATTGCCAAAGACAAGGGACTCTTTGTCCTGAAGGATCTGGCCACGAAGTGGGGAAGGTTATGCCTTTTGGTAAGAGGACTGTGATGAACCCCACGGCACTTACCCCAGAACCTTGGGATCAGAAACATCTAGTTTTCTAACAAACACGAATCTGATTAATAAAAATCCAAAAATAAAATGTACTCTTTCTCAGCTTTCACTTAACTGTTCAGTTGAGCGAAATTAAATGGTATTCTTCGGTCGCATCAAGTTCCATTTAATTTGTATGTCAAGGGGTTAATAGAACCGAAACTAGAAATTTAAAATATTAAATATACAGGGTCTTTGGTAACTGGTGGTACAAGCGAAAAGGGGGTGATTCTACATGAAAGAATAAGTCGAAAATATAGAATAAACATTTTTCGTTTGAGGCTTTGTTTTCGAGAAAATCGACTTTGGAGATCTGTCAGGTTTGTGTACTTTAGTATATGCAGGAAGTAGATTTGGTTGGTCATGATCAGACGCGTCCTATCGAATATCATGCGTATTCGCTGCATTTCAAACTCGATTTTCTCGATAACGAAACTTCGGATGAAAAAATTTTATTCTATATTTTCGACTTATTCTTTCATGTAGAATCACCCCCTTTTCGCTTGTACCACCAGTTGCCAAACACCCTGTATAATAAGGGATGCTGCGATATATTATAGGAGATGTTGTATTAACCATTCTGAATTCCAAAGGTTCCAATAAACCTAGTCAAAAATCACTGCCAGTCATATGTGACTGACGTAACAGTTAACCCCTTGCCTTAGAATATCGAGTCAGACTCGTGATGAAGATTCTGAACAGGGTCTAATAAATATATTTCTTATTAATTTTCCTTAAACCGAAATAAAATTCTATTTTGGCGTTGTTAATATACAGCTATCGGAGAACATATAGGCATACAATAGATATTAATTTTCTTCGATAGATATTAAGTTTTAATCACTGAAACCGTGAAATAAATCGTAGTACAAGGGTTAAAGAGTTAAGTTTAGAAATACAACAAGTCACTTGGTTGATTTAAGGTTGATTGACAATTGAAAAATAGATTTGCTTTGCAATATTAGACACGCCGTGAGACGGTAGATTGCTCCAGAAATCGGGCAGTTGAACGATGATTTCTAGACATATTGCATAGAAACTGGTAATCGTAGTCAACGATGCTACAATGTCGACAAGAGGTGTTCAGAGGTCAGGGGTGATCTTCTGGCGTGCTCCCGTGCGTTTTTCGTCGACAATCGGGGATTCGTGACGAAGAGGAAGCGGGAAAGCAGAGTCTCTGCTCGCTTTCGTCGATTTCTCTGCAGTTTCCACGCGTGTCGCTCCTCGTGCCGGTTTCATATCGAGCAGCCCGCGAGCCGGGAGATTAGAATTCAATTCGAGACGTGCTCGAAGAGCGGTTCCCACGCGAGCTTTTGAGACGCGCAAAAGTAGCCCGCGCCGCGCGTGACGACGAAGCCGAGCCGAGCCGTGCCGAGCCGAGCCGACGGCAACGCCAACGCTAACGAGGGACCTTTCCCTCGTCGAAACACAGCGTTTAGAGAAACTCTCCGTATCTCCGGCGATGATGGTCCAAGTTTCATTCCCGTGTCCCGTTTCGACGCGAAATCACCGGCATTATGTACCGCGACAAAGCCGATCGCACGCGCGTTCAGCGTAACCTCGGACACACCCTTCCGTTGTACAACAATCCCGCGTGCGCTCCGGCATGCGCGAGATGCGCAAGTTCGTTGAACCTTCCGCTTTTCGCGGACGCGGAGCTGGGGACAGTGCTAGAACCTAGTTTCCCGTAAAAAACGGGTCATCAAATTTTAGCCGTAGATTTTGTGTTGCAGTTGACAGAGCTTTTTGGGATCTACGAGACTGTGTGGAACGTGCTCTATTCCACGCCAAAGTTCAAGTTCAATGCGGCACGAAATTCGACGGCGAAGTTCAAGTTCGATACAGTGCAAAGTTCAAACGCTTGAAAGAGCATACGACGCGCTGAGAATTTTCATTCTTTATACTACACTTCACTTCGCTTTTTTTACTACACGGTATAGGAAATTTTCTTTTCAACGTTCAAGCTCGATACAGCACAAAGTTTAAGTGCTCCAGCGAAGTAGAGAAGAACAACGCGTACAACACGCCGAGGATAGGAATTTTCGTTCTTTATATTCAGGCATTATTCTTATTGTTGAAATAAAGCAGTCAAATTGTATGTAAAATCCACATCCAAGAATTCGAGGTGTCGGCGTCACTGTGTACAATGTCATAATTTGGATAATCTGGTAGAGTGTTCGTCGAAATGACGATCGTAAGTCAAAATGACGATCGACACGAGACCGAGGGTAGGGAAGACGTGAGTTGCACGTCCGCCCAGAATCAGTTCTACAAGAGAGTCGGTTTAGAGTTTAGGCATATATGTTTAGGTATATATGTACTAAGTTCACCGTTCCAAGTTTTTAAAGTTCCTTCATTCGTTAAGACTGTGCTTGATGATAAGGACAACTCCACTCCTATCATATCCTCAACACTTACAAAACCTATACGCTGTATTCTCTTAACACACTATCGGCGGGTCGGGTATTAATACCTTTTATGCAGAACGTACGCTAAGTGTTAGTAAAACACTTACCAATGCTTGTTTCTTTTCATTGTCACTAATTTTTGGGCAGGGATGATGTTTTTGGTTGTTTTTCGTAAAGCCTGACCAGTGTTTACTCCTAAATTTATTAATTTTTAAGAAAAACTAATAATTTTATGAAATGTGCTATTTTGACACTGCAAGTTTCGTGTTTACAAAGTAGCATAAATTCAGTTGATTCATTTTGCTAGCATTGAGTTTAAGTTTTCTGTAAGTATCAAGTGCATATGTGTCGTTTTACGGAAATGACAAAATACAAAGTTTCAGGACGTAATAATAAGAGCATGTTTTCTAAAAAGTGCACTTTTTTTCATACTTCACTAATTTTCTCCCGCTATACGTGTGAGTCAAGCTCATGATGTTACCCGCCGATAGTGTGTTAAAACTTGCAGGAAATGTTGCTACACATCGTAAACGGTAGAGAACATTTTCCTTTATCAAGAAGCATGATAATTATCCCACCGAGGAGCGGGATTTCATTGAATACCGGCACAGACTAGAGCTAATAACGATCCATCGATATTAAGAACGTGACCGATCGTCGGAACGAACCAAGGAGTTAATCGTTCCCCGGAGCACGGTGCCGTCAGTCTGTCGCTCGTCTAGATTCATTCCGTTTGACCGTGTTTGCACGGTCGAGCGACTCGTGTCAATAAACTCTCTCGGTTCTTCAGCATCCAACGCCAGGGTATGTACCGCGGTGGCCCGATCCAGCAGAATGTCGAGAGGCAGTCGTCGAAACTCCGCGGCCTGTGTCTTTTGTTCGCTCGTACGACTTCGAGTCGAGTCTCGTCGTGGTCTAGACGCTTTTATGGCAGCGTACAGCGAGCGTAACTCCGATATCGGCTAGTTAAATACCTGGTCACGACGCTTCGCTGTCACAGAGAGAGGGAGAGAGAGAGAGAGAGAAAAAAAGACAGTCGTAAAACGTCGTCGGATACGAGACCTTCCGGCGACCTTTCACGGAGGACATTTTTAGACGAGACGCTCTTTCAGACGACTTCCGACGCAAGTTCTTTCCGTTTGCCCTTTACGCTCTTTCCTTTAACTGGCTGCTGACCCGTTAACGTGTTTACTGCCCTGCCAGTCGTATTTGGACGATGGTATTTCTCGATCATGAATTTCCAATGGCAACGAATTCGATCTCGACTGGGAAAATGCGAAAAAATCGAGGCTGACTGTGTATTCGTTCCTCTAAAGAATACTCCATTTTATACAACTATTGGGTTGGCAACTAAGTAATTTGTTCAATGAGATAAAAGAGTTTTTTTTTTAATTTTTTTCTATGATGTATTTTCCATTTTGTTCGATGACCTTTTGCCATCTTTCTGTCAACTTGAAAATTCCACGCTCGTAGAAAGTCTGATCCTTTTCGGCCAAAAACTGAGTTAAGTGACATTTTACAGCATCATCATTATTGAAAGTTTTACCACGAAGGGAGTTGTCCAAGGATCGAAATAAGTGGTAATCCGAAGGCGCGAGATCAGGGCTATATGGTGGGTGTAACATCAATTCAACGACAACTCCCTTCGTGGTAAAACTTTCAATAATGATGACCCTCTGTAAAATGTCACTTAACTCAGTTTTTGGCCGAAAAGGATCAGACTTTCTACGAGCGTGGAATTTTCAAGTTGACAGAAAGATAGCAAAAGGTCGTCGAACAGAATGGAAAATACATCATAGATTAAAGTTCATTCCAAGTAAAAAAAAACTCTTTTATTTCATTGAACAAATTGGCAATTACTTAGTTGCCAACCCAATAATTGTACCAGGATATAGTATCTCTTATTACGATGAATCGCACTTGACTAAATAGTACAATCTTATATTGAAAGACGGGCAACATAAACAAGAGACCAATAGAGGACAATTTTGTTTGAGTAGTATTCATTAACCCATTTCCATCATTAGCGTATATATACGCTCAATTTTCCTGGTTACTATCACCGGTGCGTATATACAGTGAGTAACGAAAGTATTCGAACGCCCTTTAAATCAGTATAACTTTTTTTTTAAGTGAATCAAACGACCTGACTTTTTTGAGGAGTTAGAAGAATTAGTTTTCCAAATAATGTGTAAAAAAGATTTTGCAAAAATTGCAATTGCTAAGAATTACATGAGAAAATAAAAATGGCACTTTTCACAACTTTTTTATTTGAGCTTGTAATGAAAATTTAAAATATGCGTTTTGTAGATCTCTGTTAGTTATACACGTACTGAAAATTTCATCGAAATCGGCTGACGCAGATAAAAATGGCACGTATCAAAATATGTTAGAATCTGAGGATTTTAAGCAGAAACTGGCCAAAAGTCGTGAAAATCTACGCTTTTCACCACTTTTAACTAGTTGTAGCTCGTGTGTATATTAATCGATTTCAATGAAATTTGCAGCATGTATATAACTAACAGAGATCTACAAAACGCATATTTTAAATTTTCATTACAGGCTCAGATAAAAAAGTTGTGAAAAGTGCCATTTTTATTTTCTCATGTAATTCTTACCAATTGCAATTTTTTCAAAATCTTTTAATGAATTATTTAGTAAAAATTATTTGAAAAGAAATTTTTATAATAAATTGAATTTTTTTACACATCATTTGGAAAACCAATTCTTCTAACTCCTCAAAAAAAGTCAGGTCGTTTGATTCACTTAAAAAAAAAAGTTATACTGATTTAAAGGGCGTTCGAATACTTTCGTTACTCACTGTATACATACGCTTAATTTTCCTGGTCACTATCATCGGAGCTTATATATACGCTCAATTTTCCTGGTCACTATCACCGGTGCGTATATATACGCTTAATTTTCCTGGTCACTATAACCGGAGCCGTATACATACGCTCAACTTTGTTGGTCATTATCATTATTCGTTAGCTAAAAGATAGAAATGGAGGGTGTTGTTGGAGATGAAAGTAGTAATTCTGATTTTTTCTTATTATGCTGAAATATGAAGTTCTTTTACTTGTAGTCACTTTTCTACTTAAATATATTAAAAAATAATAGTTTGGTGATAAAGGCCTTCTTTTTATATTTCCTTATGATGCAGATGGGTTAAGTAATCGGGCGAAACAGAGGAAACTTTTCTCGCGACCTCTTTTCGAGACCGAAGTGACAATAGTTTAGTAAGCAAGTAAATCTCTGTTATAGATTCTGGATTTGATTTTCTATTCTGCGTTGAAGAAGTTAACAATAGGGTAAGATCGTACGCAACGGAAAGGTGTGAACTCAACGCGATCGAAACTTGACACGTTGGTGTTCTAATGATCGTCTAAATTGCACCGAGCCGTCCCCAAGCAGAGCGGCAATAAGAAAGTCAGTCGGGTTTTCCATTCTCGTTCTCTAGACGACGCACAGTGCGTTTCGTGTGGAGAGGAGAGGAGAGGAGAGGAGAGGGAGAGGTGAGGAGTCCGGTTATCTAACGGGCGCTAAGTCGAGCGACCTCGTTGCGGCCGGATTACGTAGCGTCGGTGTTTTGCTGGCGTAATATCGGGACAAATGGTGGCCGCGGCGAAAGAAATGCCAATCCCTTGGAGAACCGGGTTTATTGACACGTTGCGGTTTCGGCGGGCAGCGACGGTTGAATCGGGTGAATCGGGTCCGGTGGCCGATCCGCACGAGTCGTCGTTTCGCGTTTCTCGTTTCACGTTTCGCGCCGCACCGCAGACCCGAGCGTGTGCTGTTGGTGTCTCCGACTCTTGTGTACATATATATATATATATACATCCCGCCTCAGTGGTACTCACCTGGAAGCGAACAGTTTAATTATCCGGTTAATTGATTCGTCACGACGTTAACTACATGCGCGGAATAATATCGCTGTAAACCTGCAGAACCCCGGCTATTAAACCTGACGACGCGGGACAACGCGGTTGCGTAACGCCAATGCCGTGTAACCTTGCGCCTCCTTCGGCCGTCATCTTCCTTTTCAGCAACGGTTCGCAATAAATCTTACCCACCGCGAAGATTCTCCGTAGCACATGTATTTCGAGTGTGGCAATGTTTAGAGTTATCGTGTAAGATCTTGAAACGATAGAAGTAATAAAACTTGAACGAGTACGATTTTACGTTCGTTGCGGCCAGTTAGAGAATAGATGCTGATTCGTGTTAACGTTTCCACGGTCGTTGCGCGTGTATCGATTCCGTTCCGAGCTTCTATTTCTCCGACATGACGCATCGACAGGCAATTAAAGCTCCTAATGATACCGTAACGTAAGAATACAGTTATCGTAATGCGTTTTCTTTTCATGAGATCTTCGCGATCTGCGAATACCTCCGCAGAGACGACGCAACCAGACAATATCGGCTAGCAAACGGTAAAAGGAGGGAACAACATTTCTTTGCAATTTTCCTTGCATCCCTGCGCGCAATTGCTGTCCGGTTAACTGCCGCTCGCGAAGAGCAGCTAATTAAACGCGGTTAATGCTCAATCAGCAAACCGGTTCTCTCTCTCTCTCTCTGTATCCGCAGAACGTAATTGTGCGCTGTATGTAAATCATTATGGAACGAATGGCGTTAGGAACAAGCTAAAAATTCCTATCTGGGCCGATTAATATTGACGACACGCCTAAATTTCGGGGATCCTCGATCTGGATTCCGACGATCAAAGGCCGCAATTACTCGACTCGCTTTCACCGGGTTGGCAGCCGGATCGAAGATTAAGTTATCGTTCGTTCCCCTTCGAAAGAAACTCCAATTTCGCGTGTCACGGTGCTGCTCGCCTTTACGGCCGATAATTAATATCCGATCCACGAAACTGGCCGGGCTGCTGGACCTACCTTTTCTCTCTCTCTCTCTCTCCCTCTCCCTCTCCCTCTCCCTCCCTCTATTCTCTGTTCAGAGTAATTGCGATTACGGACCGATACGAATCTACGCCGACCGCTCTCTTTCCGCGTTCGAGAGCGGCAGTTGCGCGCCTCTGATCTACCGGACGGGTTCCAGCTACCCAAACGGAACAATAACAGACGTAATCTCCGCAAAAAGCTAAGCCGCAGAGCAAAAGAGGCTCGAGCACTTTGCTACCGCGGCGTTCTTCCTCGAAGGAGATTGCTTCAAATTGAGCAAGAGTACTCTCATTGTAGCGAACCCGAAGTACATTTCGGGAGAATTTATTGGACATTACGTTCCGTAAGAAGTTCGTGTCGTTTGTATAAAAATGTGTACTTAGCTTCGTCTGATTCGGTAAAGGGTAACAGGAATCGATGGAAAGATCTATCCTTCGATTTTTGTGAGAATGAAGAAGACATACAGTAATTTCTCTATGTGTATGTCGCGAAGGCCTGATAAAAACGTGTCGAGAAATTATTCCCACTACTCGAGACACCTCGTACGTCTCCTGGACGATACACTACGTTGGCAAGGCCCGTGTTGTTTACATACACTCCCGCTCATAAGTCTTAGGACAGTGGTCATATGCGTATTCAACTTTGTAAAAATGAAATAATCGTTGAAGAAATTTTTTCTTATTTAAAGGTTTACACGTCAAAGGAAACATGCTGCTCTCATATACCAAAATCTTACTAAAAAGTAAAAAGATAAATATATTTTCTTTTCGTCGAAGAATCCGTCACGTTTCTTTATTACAATGTCCACTATTCTTGGCATCCGCGTGATTAATTTTTTCATACTTTCTGTTGTTATATTATTCCATTCTCGTTCCAAAATATTCCGTAAATGTGTTTTCGAAGCAGGGCAAAAGTTCCGTACCCTTCTGTCCAGTTTATCCCTTATTTCTTCTATGGGGTTCAAATCTGGTGATTGGTATGACTATTTCACAATTTTTAATGAATTATTACATTGAAGTTGTAATTATTGCTGAACATAGGAGGATATTTATATTATGTAGTTAACACTAGATTGCCTAAGCAAGTCATTTTGACTGCTTTTGAATTTCATTTTTTTTATTGCTAATACTTATTAATAACTTTTTATATGACTGTAAGTGATATAAAATATATTAAAAATTACTGTTAAACAAATTTCTTTGCGCATTAGTTATTTTTTCACAATGCAGTCATTTTGACTGCTTTCAGGCATATAGGTATATACTAAGCTCCCGTCTTTCTAGTGTTAATACAGTTAAAGGTTCATAATCTATACGAAATACCAGAGTTTTAGAGGTGTCCTAAGACTTATGAGCGGGAGTGTACATCGAGAATTCGCTGTATCTAATGTTGTAAGAAAAGTCTAATCTTGACCGCGTTTTGTTTCGGTTGCAGCTGCACCGTGGTGTTGTTCAACCCTCGGAAGAACACCCAGGCCCACGTGTTGAACGCTTGTCGCAAAACCGTGACCTCTCTGGCTTTGGCCGGTGATGGTAGACTGTTGGCGACCGGCGAGTGCGGCCACATGCCGAACGTCCGTGTCTGGGACATCTCCGATCCGTACAATGCCGTGCAGATCGCAGAATTCTCCGGGCACAAGTATGGCATCAACTGTGTGGTGAGTCGATTACCCTTTTTGTTCTAAAGAAATAATCAATTCACCCTTGAAGGCTGTTCAATTTTAATTTCTTAATTCAATGTTTACCCTCGGCAATATTAAGCCGAGGAACTGAGGAAACTTATTGTGCTTTGACGGTAAAACCGGTAATTACACTCTGAGACAAAAACGATGTTAACACCCTTTAACACCCTTTAATTTCTATGTTATTAACACCCTTTATGTGTCCAGAACTTTTTCTGCTTAACAAGGTTCCAAACTCTTTATTTTACTATTAATGAACTTATAAAGATACTTTCGTGGGAAATGATTAAATAAATATATTTAGCAGAGCATGTATTATAACCGCTCAAAGTCCAAATAAATTCAGTCCCGCCATTTTTCTAAGACAACATGTAAGGTAAAGGCACCAGTAGTTGACCACCATGTACCAGTAGTTGACCATTTTTTAGAAAAACAAAAAATAAGGTTTGAAATGTTCTTATTGTTTTGAAATGTAAACAACAGATGGCATGGCATCCGAGGTTCACTTTCATCAAAAGTGCACTTAAAAGTGCGCTTATAAAAACCTTATTTTTGATGTTTTTCTATAAAATGGTCAACTACTGGTGCCTTTACCTTATTGGTTACTTTTAAGGCTCGGTAAGTTTAATGTTGATACACTCCGGGGGGAAAAGATAGCACATATTTTTTCCCGTTTGATACCATAAACTGAAGAAAATCAATATTTCAATACGCCAACATTTCTGGCCATGTCAATATGTATAATGTGCCGAGTATTATCCACAACATTTGTAGGAACAAAAACATAAATATTGGTCCGCAGACGGGACAAAATAATAGCACAAGCTGCAGATTTTCGATTCTCAGTTGTGTATAAGATCCTGAAGTGGATACACGCATTGTACAACCTAATTGATAAAGTGTGTACGTCGTTTATTTGTGCTTATTTGATAAAAAGAACATGGTACAGTGTTAGAAATGTAAATTAATTAAAATATTCATTTTCTTCGGTTTATGGTATGAAACGAGAAAAAATATGTGATGTGCTATCTTTTTCACCCGAAGTGTAGTCGGGGCGCACGTGCCCGTGCCCGTTTAATGCGAAAATGACAGGGACGCGCGTTCTTTTGAAAAGATAGGCACGCACGGGAAGGCAACTGGGTTGAGAATTTGATTTGCAGCGCGCCTCGCGAGCGAGCAAGCGCGGTTTCTAAACGAGTTTATCGGTACGCTTGGTTTTCGTCCGCCTTTTCAGTTTCCAATTTCAGCGGAAGAAGTTTTAACGAGCGGGTCTGGCTGCGGAGGGTAGCATCGAATTTAAAGGCTCCAAGCTTCCCGTCGAACTCGATTTCGAAGCCCAATTACACGGTGCTTTTGTTTCGCGAGACTTCCGGGTCATTTCCAAGGAATAAATGAAACGAATCGGTAAACATGCCGGGAACATGGTGCATTATTGCGTCGGTTATAAATCGCGTAAAAATCGCAGGTCAGGAATGTTATGACAACGTGTAATTAACGAGGGCGCGAATTTTCTGTAGCCTTTCGCGATTCGAGTCGTGCGACGCGGCGTCTATTTGCGGCGTTCTCGACCCTGTCCCTAAGCGTTCTTTCAGCTTGCGCGATTTAGCTGGTGAAAAGATATATTCGACGCGGCGTTTAGCAAAAATTCAGAGTAACCACGCCGTCGGCGCTATTATAATTTTCGAATCGCAAAAACACAGACCCTCGAGCCGCATTCCCGGGAACGCTCGCGACGAAAAAGGGCCGTGCCCGATGCCGATGCGCGGCCGTGACGAGCTTACGAGCTTACGGTTACGGCATTGCTCGCATGTTAATTAAGGTCCGCGGCTTTTATACTTTTACTGCACGCCCGCCTGCGATCCCGAGAGTCGGTCGCGTCCGTCGTTCAAGCCGTTTCCGCGACCGTGAAATTTTCACCGCAGCGAACACTCTGCAATTTCGTTTCCCTGCTCTTTTAGAAACAGTCCCTCGAAAGTATTTCACCGTTTGTTCCAACACACCTCGGACAATCTACGAAGAATAAATATTACACGTAGAAAGTTGGCCGAACAAATAGGCGAGTTTAAAAGCTCGTTATTGCTTTGATAGATCGACCGTACCACTTTTGTTTATGCTCCACGGAATACGAAACGATTAAGAGAAAAGTTAATATCCGGAGACCTCGACCTTTTCGTTTTTGCTTCATTATATAAATTGCTTTTAGTTCGCCCGGTCTTTGCGGTCGCTGAGTCGGCCAAAGAAAGTTGTATTAGATCGTGCTCGAGATAACTTCTTGCTCGACGAATCGGTATTATTACCGGCACAGAAAAATTTAATATTAATTATTGGTTAGCCGAAGAGGATTCTGACCACCATCGACAGTGTGAAAAATAAAATCGTCGATTCCATGCGGGAACATGCGATTTGTTCGTTTAACCAGTTAACTGCGGAGTTTAATTTTAAAAATCCCTCACGGGCGCGGAATGAAAAAATCGAGCAATATGACGAGTATACACGTCGAACATGAAAAATGAGAAAGAATTACATTTTTACATAGAGTTTTGAATCGACGTGTATACACGTCGAACGCAGTTAACTGATTGACACTTGGATGCTCGGATGCGGGTCCATTTAGAAACTTCGAAGGCATCACGTGGCGATAAATTTCAATCGAAAGTTGTGCAATAGGAAGACCAATGGATTTAATAAATTACCATAGAAAATATATTTAAAAAAGGATTCACGAACAACTGTTTAAATGTAATCAAGTTGAATGTTAACCGTAGCACTCGAATGTCGACTGTAAGGCGCCACTAAAAATTCCTATATTTTTTACATTATTAAATTTGTTTGTATTCAATAAGTTACTAAACATTTCAGTACTCTACGAGTGAATTGCACTATTTTCGTATGTATAGCAACAAAAAATATACAGGGTGTTCCAGCATCGGTAGTACAACCAAGGTGGGGGTGATTCACAATAAAAAAACGTTCTCGAGAAAATCGGTTTTGAATATTCAGCGAGTACGCGTACACGTAACTATGGTTTAGTCATATGTCACTTATAAGTAGTACTAATATAATTAGTATCAAGATGATGTGCTATATTACTCATTTCTGCCTATGGATTTAGAGTGAATTTAAATGAAAATAAGGCATGTAATTTAGTTACTAACGTACTTTATTAATGCAAAAATTGTTGGAAATGCTGCCCACAGTGCTGCATACACAACTGTACTCGCCGAATTAAATTCGTATGAACGCATTCTAATGTATTCTGTACCTTTAATTCTTAAAATACTAAAACGATCCTCGCGTTTAGTTGAGGAAGGCTTGTAATCTCCTCCTGGTACACTTTTGATTTAACATGACCCCATAGATAGAAATCAAGGGGTGCCAAATCTGGGGATTTTGGTGGCCAGTTTATTGGACCGCCACGGCCAATCCAAACTTCGTGTGGTTCATTTAATAAATTCTTAACTTCTCGAGAAAAATGTGGTGGGGCACCATCATGTTGGAAAATGAGATTTTGTCTAATAGCTAGAGGTACGTTTTGGATTGATAGAAACTGTTAGTCAAAACCGAAGATAATAACATACTAAGGCACCAAATGAAACTGTGAGAGGTGCTCAGAACGTCATGTCTACGTCATGTATTCGCTGAATATTCAAAACCAATTTTCTCGAGAACGAAACCTCAAATGAAAAAATGTTATTCCTTATCTTTTATTTGTTTTTTTCATGTAGAATCACCTCCTTCTCGGTTGTACCACCGATGCTGGGACACCTTGTATATAGAAGGAAAATATTCTAGGTCGGAGGAAATGTTTCGTTTTAGAGTTAAAATAGTTTCGAGTGCAAAGGGTTAAAAATCGACGAAGCGGTCCGGATCGCGCCGAAGTATTTAATCGACGCGTCGCGGCGGCGAATGCGAAAGTTCAAGGTGTGAACTGAGCGGTTCGATTCGCGGCATCGTAACCTCTTTTTACAATAATCGCGCGCCCACGCGGTCCTTTCGGCTCGCAGGTTTCGCGCTCGGTGCAACAACGCGGTTGGAAAACCGATCGACAAACGGTGGGCGGGCAACAAACGCCTCTCTGGGTGTTTTCCTCGTTCCGTCACGATCTTTTTTCGAATATTTTGCCCCGCTAACGAAAGCAAACTCCGTCGTCGCGGCGCACGATCTCTGGCATTCGTGTCACGGCTCAAAGCGCGTACGCTCGCCTCGCCATACCTCTGTTTTACAAGGCGTCGACGACAGGCAGAACCGCGTGAATACGAAACAACCTTCTCGCTGAACCTGCTGCAACGGTACCCCCTTTTATTGTTCTCCGGCGTTTGCTCTCCGTCGATACCTCCAGAGTGCGACGATCTTTCCTCGAAACCCACCGCCGACCCTTCGACGCGTTCTTCTCCTCTTTGGTAGCCATTGCTCGGCGAGCTTAGGTCAATGCTTCGCTAACGTGGTCGTACTTTGAAGATTTACAGGTGGTTTTTTCTCCTGCTTTGCCTAAATCGTACGGTCCCGGACAGAATGATAGCTCATGCGTGCTATCTTTAACTTCTTGAAAATTACATGGTATTTCTGAGTGTAGTACTGAGTGTAGTAGTAATACTGAGTGTTTCTGTGTGTGATATCATAATTGTTACGATCCGGAGAGACGAAAAATGTTTGTAAAGAAGGTTGACCTCGCTAGCTTTCTGAACAAGCAGAAGAAATACAGTGAGCAACGAAAGTATTCGAACGGGATGACAGAAAATGATTAATCATGAGAATAGCGTACAATGAACTGTAATTTATTGAAACAAAATGTATTCATAGTAACGTACATACAAGTACTAAATGTGTATAAAGTTTTAGAAAAATCCAACAACATGTAAACAAACTAGATAACAATTATTATGACTAAGTACACATAACACGTAACAAAAGTATTCGAACGCTGTTGTATGACAGTTTTATAGGATTTTAATATTTTGTTGGACCACCTTTGGATTTTATTACTGCTCGAAGGCGATTTTCCATACTATGAACTAATTTTTTTGTGACATCTGATGTTATGGAATTCCATGCATCCATGATGTTTTGTTTCAGCGTATCTTTCGACGTTATTATGCTTGTTCTAAGCCTTCTGTCGAGTTCTTCCCATAAATGTTCTATGGGGTTTAGGTCTGGACTTTGTGGGGGGCTCGGTAATATATGGGGAATATTATATAGTAGCCATTCCTGTACAATTTTGGCTGTGTGTTTAGGATCATGGTCTTGCTGGAAATAGAAATCTCGGGGTACACCTAACTTTTCCGCACTATTGATTAAATTTTTCTTCAAAATGTTTAAATATTTTATCTTGTCCATTGTTCCGTCAATAAACACAAGATCCAGGTCCATTAGCGGACATGCATCCCCATACCATTACCGAGCCTCCCCCATGTTTCACTGTAGACCTCAGCTTTTTTAATTCCAACTCTGTATTTGGTTTCCTCCATACTCTTTGCCGTCCATCGCTTCCGAACAAATTAAATTTACTTTCATCCGAAAAGATAACTGTATTCCAGAAATTGTTATCCTTATTAATAAATGCTGTAGCAAAATTTAATCGAAGTTGCTTGTTCTTCTTACTGATGTACGGCTTCTTTCGTGGAACTCTGCCATGAATATTGTTGTTCCATAATATTCTTCGACACAATTGGGCGTGAACTTCTTTATTAAAGTTTCTAGTAACGACTGCTGCCAATTTTGGTGCAGATATAAAAGGTTTTTTCTTCACTTCACGAAGAACTGCCTTTTCTTCTTGTGGCGTTAATTTTTTTGGACGTCCAGATCTTACTTTATTTGCAATATTTCCATCCATATTAATTTTTTTTATTATATAACCAACTGTAGATTTACTTCTTCCTACAATAGCACCGATTTCTTTATATGATTTCCCTTCTCCGTGCAGTTTAACAATTATTTCTCTTTCAGATTTGGTAGTTTCTGATTTTTTTCCACTCATTATTTTAAATGATAAATAACTGTTGAATTTTGCGATTCTATCTGTTCTCTAGGACTGCTAGAGGCACACTAAAGACTGTTTGTTTACATTCAGATGTTTATGTACCTGTATGTTTACTGAATAAGGACATTGTAATATAGCGTTCGAATACTTTCGTTACGTGATATGTGTACGTAGTCATAATAATTGTTATCTAGTTGTTTACATGTTGTTGGATTTTTCTAAAACTTTATACACATTTAGTACTTGTATGTACGCTACTATGAATACATTTTGTTTCAATAAATTACAGTTCATTGTACGCTATTCTCATGATTAATCATTTTCTGTCATCCCGTTCGAATACTTCCGTTGCTCACTGTATACATATACTATGTATGTACATATAGTCCGGGACTGTATGTCTATTGTTTTTTACTAAAAAGCCTTGGAACTGAGAAGCCTGGAACTAAATCTCTACATTTATGCTCGGAACTGAAACCTCTACATTTATTATATTCACCTACAAGATCCTTGAATTAAGAAAGAATAACGTACGAACATTTATTAATGTTTCGCTACGAATCCTTCAAGTTAAGAAAGACCTAATGCCCGTAGTTTGTTAAACCTTGCCCAACACACGCATCAACTGCAACGGTCCTGAAACATATATTACTCTTGCACGGAATCCTCAATTTACCGGAGAAGGATGCGTTTACATTGTTGAACTTTGCCCATAATGTACATGAATTGCGTTTTCCTGGATATCGTATTGTATTATTATAACCGTAGAGAATCCTCTAGCTACCGAAGAAGACACGAACATTGTCAATCTTTGCCTAAGCGGTCTGTTCATTAAATTATCCTGTACGAAATCCGTTCACATTGCACGCGGTCCGCAATCTTGGCAAAACGTTTGTATAAGAATACCGAGTATAATACTATTATACCTCGTTTCGTAGAGCGTAGTCGCGCTCGTAGATGAAGAACATCCGCAGGACTTCAATCACCGACGAACACTCGTAAAATATAAAATGAATGGATTCACCTGTGCCTAAATAATAATAAGAACCAACTAAAGCCTCGGGGTCCATGCAGCGGGTTTATAAACCGTTTTAAGAACCTTTAACACGTTAACTGCCACGTCAGTCACATATGACTGTGATTTTTGACTGGGTTTAGACATTCATTTTTACTATCAGATATCCGGATAAACCGAATTTTATCGTTGTCTTTCGAATTCAAAAGGGTTAAGACAGCATCTCCTATAATTCATTTTAAATTTCTAGTTGTGGTTTCATTAACACGTTGACTGGCATGTCACCCATATGTGGGTGACGGAATTATTTGTCCATGTTTTAAAATAAACTTTTGCGTTAATATATTCACTGTACCAAATTTGATTAGGATCTGTAAAACGAAAGAAAGTTGGAGAACTATTCAATATCATACATATAATATTTTCCAATTTTGATTTCATTATAAAACTTAGGGGAGAGTTGCCGAATGCGTACCACTTAATTTCGAAGGCAGTTTATAATATTCTTTAGTAGGAATTTGAGCAAAAATTATGTTTTGTATCTATGTATTAACTATCGACGTTGCAATTTAATATGATTTCTTAAATATTTATTGATAGATCATTGTGATATGAACACTTTTATAAGATCATGCAAACAATACGATTTAAGCAACCGGTATCCTAAATGGTACCAGCCGGTTTCCAAAATCGTACCTCATGTGTTGGATTAAAAAGATACAAAAAAATCATAAGAGAAACTGTATTTTGCGTTTAATTTCAGTTTAATATACAATACAACATAAAAATAAAATGGAATATTACATTACTTAACTTAAATACAACTAGGACAATAATAAATATTGTCTTCTTTCAAAACTCCTCCAACCTTTTTTAATGCAGAAGTAGGTCTTTTTATCAATCCAAGGAGGTGTCTTCTTAACGTTGGCTTTGGAATTTTATACCGCCGAGAATATTCGTTGAATCCGTATTTTTTATTTCTGTAAGCCTCTATTGCTAATTTCATCTGTTCTTCTGTCCATTCACAATATTTTCGCTTTCCCATGCTAAAAAAATTTGAAATATTGTAAATCGTTTATTTTCGCGGTAAAATTTGAATAACAGTATCTTAAATCGTACTGGTACGATTTAGGAAACCACAGTGTGGTACGATTTAGGAAAAAGACGTCCCGCTAAATAATTGAAGCTAACCTTTAAAACATTATCAGCATGTTTTATAAACTAAATAGAAATAAATAATATAACATAGCTAGTTTTCAAAAATATATAAGACTACCTCAGAAACTGTAGATTTATATTTAATTCAGCCGATTAAAATCGTTTAAAATTAACATCAGACTTGCCTGATTTCTTTGTTCTTCTGTCATTCACAAAACAACACTTCATGCAAATGACTTTTTGGTCCTACTTTATCGACATAAATAAAAGTTCATATCTTTACCACCAAGAGGCATCAAAATGCATTAATTTTTAAAGACAAGAGCTGGTACGATTTAGGTGACTAGTACGCATTTGGCAACTCTCCCCTACTTTGATTTTATGGAATTTTTTAGGTTTCTAGTTTGGCGATCAAAGCGTCAATTAAATTACTCTGATTTTGTATGAATTTCTGGGCTTGACGTTTGGCACTTAACGTGTTAATGTTGGTTCTGACGATGAACTTGTAGAAAGTGAGAACAATCGCCGTGACGATCCTCGAAGAGGTAACTGGAGATACTGTGGTTGCGAAATAAAATTGTGATAGGATTTTCGAAACGGACAGATATTCCCGTTCGGTCCGATCGTCGCGCGGAAAATTGCGGAGCCAGGGATCGTTCGCGAAGAGGATTGAAGGGTCGAAGCGTTCGGGGTGAGCCGAGTGTCTCGTTACAGTGTTTTCGCGACGTCGAATTCGCGAGTCGGGCTCTCGGTGTTCGATCGATACGACATCCTCTCGTCTCGCGTTACTTCCGCGCCGGAGCCAGCCGCGTTTCCGTTTCCGAACGCTTTTATTTCGCTTGTTATGCGCGTTACTCGCGCGACTCCGCTCCTCTCTGCTCCGCTCCGCTCGGGCAGAGAGTAACTCGGCATTATTCCGCGCCGAGTGGCCGTGTTCGCGAGAATTACGGACCTCTCTGAAAACCAGGAAACACACGATGTATTCCGCGAGAGAATGCCTCTTGCTAACAAGATAAATGCCCGGATACGCGTCTCCGGATCCAGGGTCTCTGTTCTCTATTTCTTTCAGCGATCCTCGCTTCTTTTATTTGTTCTCTTTTTCCTATTTTTTTTTTTTTTTTTGATCCGCTTTTCTCTTCCCAAGGCGTTTTCACCGAGCAACAAGTACGTGGTGTCCGTGGGCTCTCAGCACGATATGATCGTCAACGTCTGGGACTGGAGGAACAATGTTAAGGTGGCGTCGAACAAAGTCTCGAGCAAAGTGAAGGCCGTCTGCTTCGCGGAAAACGGCAATTACTTTGTTACCGTGGGCAACAGACACGTCAAGTTCTGGTATCTCGAGTACTCGCGCAGCGCCAAGGTAATTCCCCTCTTAATTTCGGACAGCTTCTCCTGGTCCTGCTCCTCCCTCGCTATCGATCCAAGCTAATCGCTGGGAACCATTTTTCCGGGATAAACGAGGACCATCTCTTATGAAAGGATTGAATAAGCTCAATTTGTTCCCACCGTTGAATGTCAGATCGTTGCTTTGTAAACCGAACATTCAAGCGTGTCATTTTCTTTTAAATTTTTTCAAACAACGTAATCTACAAATTTGAAATTATGTATATGTCAAATACGCTGTTTTCCTATTGATCCTGATGTACATGTAAAATACGCTGTATTCATATTAATCCCAATGTAAAGCTTCATAACCCCCGTATGGGGAGTTACATTTAAGCTCAATAATAAAAAAAAAAAAAAAAAACGAGGACCATCGTGCTTTCTGACGCTTAGCTTCGCGGGCAATCTATCAGGTCAGCGCGAAAGTTCGTGATCGTTTTCGGATCGAAATACAACCAGGAATCGTGCACGAACTTTGTCGCAGGATCGATATTATTAACACTCTCGTTACGGGATTGTCGAACTTAGCATCAACATTACGCAAATAGATTTTTGTGTAGAACAATTAACCCCTTACCGAACAGTTTTTTTTTTAAACCGGCAAAAAAAAATCAATTTTGATATACTGCGCTTTTGTTCCATGTGAAAAGGCTATATTTTATTCTTGAATAAATAAGTGTTATAGCTTACAATCCCATGTAAATGATAAATATCAATTACACAATTTTTTTTCTTTGCTTTCACATTGTTATTTTCAATTCTCGATTATATTCGGGTGTGAAAAATTATAGCAGCATAAAATACAACGTCGCTCGAATTATCTCGAGTGTGCACAGTTTCGCCTGTTTGGCGCGCTCGAATTAACTCGAGCGTACAAGTTAAGGGGTTAAATGAAACGCAAAAATTGATCAGATGTAGATATGGGACGCGTTTGGATTAGAAAATTCTACGTGCATCTCGAAGAATTCCTTCCGAATCTACGAGAGGAATCTTGTTCGCGGATCTTTGGAAGAAATGGCAACGTTTCCGGGATGGTTCTCGCAGCCCATAGTGATATCCTGTAAAAGTAATAGCGAGAGAGAGAGAGAGAGAGAGAGAGAGAGAGAGAGAGAGAGAGAGAGAGAGAGAGAGAGAGAGAGAGAGAGAGAGGAGAGCGAGGAAAGAAGAGGCAAGTAACGGTAACGCAAAGGTGGTGATAGAGGCAATTTTGTTGCACAGTATAAGGAACCTGTGCCTTTGATGGGTCGGTCTGCCATATTAGGAGAACAGAGAAACAACGATTTCGTGGACGTAGCCTGCGGCCGCGGGGAAATGGCGGATTCCACGTACGCGATCACCAAAACGGGCCTTCTCTGCGAGTTTAATAACAGGAGGCTGCTCGACAAATGGGTGGAGCTTCGCGTAAGTACCCTTTTACTCTGACGGTCGTTCTATTACGATCCGCCGTTTGCGTTGTCGCGAACAAATCCCGGCGAAACGGCAATTTCGACTACTCGAAACGATAAGAGGAGGCCAGCATAGATAAATCGGTCAGAAATACGTTTAGTAGTTGTGTCAACCGTCGAGCCGAATTGCAATAGCTCGTTGCTAGCACAGTGATTTCTCTGTACGTGTCGCCGAGGCCTGGATGATAAACGTCGCAGAATTATTCCCACTACACACTCCGCGAGATGCCATCGGTACAGATGCATTCTACAGATTAACCCCTTGACATACAAATTAGATGGAACTTGATGCGACCGAAGAATACCATTTAATTTCGCTCAACTGAACAGTTACGTGAAAGCTGAGAAAGAGTACATTTTATTTTTGGCTTTTATATTAATCAGATCGGTGTTAATAAAGAACACCTAAATAACATTAAAAAATAATCATTTAATAGTTCTGTAAAGTATGGAATATTCCAAAACATTTTGGGAATCGACGCACGAGTGAAGCAACTATGTAATCTAATTGTATACTGCACAGCGTCCGTCGAAAAAAAGCGCTTGACGAGTCAAACTCGTCAAAGTCTACAGTGACCCATAAAATGAATGACGAGTGAAACTCGTCATTGTATGTCAAGGAGTTAAATTGTGCCTGAAGGTTTATTTTTAGAGGATAGTCCTGTTGCGAAAGTACGGCGATCAGGTCGAATGTATTTCTAGCAATCGTTTGTGTCCGATTTTTGCCAAAGCAACGTCCTCTTGCAGACGACCAGCGCGAACTGCATGGCCGTGGGTGACAAGTACATCTTCATCGGTTGCGCGGAGGGTATCGTCAGGTGTTTCAGTCCTAGCACTCTCCAGTTCATCACCACGTTGCCGAGGACGCACTACCTGGGAGTGGACGTGGCTCAGGGTTTGTCGATTAGGTAGCATTCCCTTCTCTATCTCCGACTCGTGTATCGACCAGGATTTCCGTTGTTGAACGACCACCGCGTTCCTTTTTCCAGTCACATGTCGCAGCACCCGGCGAACGCGAGGTACCCGGACGCGATCGCGCTGGCGTTCGACGAGCGGAACAACAAGCTGACCTGCGTGTACAACGACCACAGCATCTACGTGTGGGACGTAAGGGACATCAGGCGGGTGGGCAAGTCGCATTCGTTCCTGTACCACTCGGCGTGCATCTGGGGCGTCGAGATGTATCCGACAGGTTCCGAGTCGGTAGGAGCAGTGCCCGCCGGTAGCTTCATCACCTGTTCCAGCGACGACACGATCCGCGTCTGGAACATGGAGAAGGACGTGGCGCCGAGCGACACGCTCTACAAGCGCAACATCTACAGCAACGAGCTGCTCAAGGTCCTCTACATCGATCCCGAGCTGACCTACCTGAAAGATCTGGATCTGGCAGCCGCGGGATCCACGGAGAAGAGCGACGCGTCCTACGACGGCCGCAACGGCGTCCGTTCGATCCGAGTCAGCCCCGACGGCAAACACCTGGCCTCCGGTGATCGATCCGGCAACATCAGGATCCACGATCTGTCCTCCCTCGAGGAACTCTACCTGATCGAAGCGCACGACGCCGAGGTGCTCTGTTTAGAGTACTCCAAGTTCTCCAGGTACTCCGCGGATTCGCCCAGACTGCTCGCCAGCGCCTCCAGAGACCGGCTGATCCACGTGTTCAACGTCGATCAGGGATACAACTTCTCGCAGACGCTCGACGATCACAGTTCTTCCATTACTGCCGTCAGATTCTTCAATCAGAGCAACCAGAGCAATCAGATACAGATGGTGTCCTGCGGCGCCGACAAGAGTATTATTTTTAGACAGCTGCAGTCGGTAAGTGCACACCTCGCCTCGATGTTTCGTTGTTCAGGTGCAATTGTTGCGTCAAGGTTGCCACTCTGGCAAGAGTACAGTTGTAAAGAGTACTTTACGCGGTAAAATGTACTAAAATGTAGTGGAAAATTTATTAATTATTATATTTAATTAAATGTACACTACCGGCCATAAGTGTTTACCCACCCTCAACATTGTAGTCCACGGTTCTACGGTTCAGCTTCAATAACTTTGCTATTTCTCTGTTACTTTTTCCGATGCTATGATGGGACACTATTAGAGCGCGCGTTTCAATCGATAATTCTTTTCTCCCTGACATTATTTGAAATTTTCGCAAAATTCTTTAGGCACGTGAAAATCAACTGTTTACTGTATGAAAGCTTAATGCAGTATGAAACGCAGTATGAAATTTGAGAAGACTAAGATACCTGTATTACCTGCGTTCATATTCCCTACTGACCGTTATAAAAATGTCAGAAAAATGGGTTTCTTTACCTGAACTCCAAAATTGTCGTTTTTCATAAAAAGCTGTAAACTCATTTACAGTGCCTGATTGTGTATGTACAGAATATTTTGGATGTTTTTTATTAGCCTTATAATTAGGATTTAATGCTACGGACATTTTCATAACAATAAAATACCTATTATTTGAATAGTAACGAAATTTGAAGGTGGGTAAACACTTATGGCCGGTAGTGTAGTTGCTTAAGCTAATTAACACTAGAACTACACATCAGGGCATACATTGCCCTATAACAATAACAAAATTGGAGTTGTTTCGATTTCGTACCACAGTTTTGTTTAATACTTTGATCGTCAAACTAGAAACCTCAAAAATTCCATACAATCAAAGTAAGTTTTATAATGAAATAAAAATTGAAAAATATTACATGTATGATATTGAATAGTCTTCCAACTTTCTTTCATTTTACAGATCCTAATCAAATTTGGTACAGTGAATATATTAACGTAAAAGTTTATTTTAAAACTTTGGACAAATAATTCTGTCATCCACATATGGGTGACATGGCAGTCAACGTGTTAAATATCTATTACTTCAATAGAGAAGTTTATTAAAAAAATTTTCTCATGAGAATATATTTACAATTTCGTTATTTCTAAAAGAAAAAATTAGGAGCAAGTCATTTTGACCCACCCGGTAGTTCTAGTGTTGAGTTGTATGCACTCGAATAGCTTAAATTGGGTTTTATGGGGTTTAGGGTGTTCAAGGATAGAGTTTCTCCATCGTTAAGTAGAACAGACAGATTTAACGGACGAATTCGTTGGTTTCAGACGCCAGGGGCAGCATCGCCTCAGTTCGCCAGGGGCCACAACGCTCAGGGAAAGACCACTCTGTACGACATGGAGGTTGATTCCGGGCAAAAGCACGTCCTAACTGCCTGCCAAGATAGGAACATAAGAGTGTACAACGTGGCCACCGGCAAACACAGCAAAACGTTCAAGGGATCCGTCGGGGAGGACGGGTCTCTGATCAAAGTCGTCCTAGGTACCAAGAAGATCAACCAGAGTCCCTTACACTCCATCCAATTTCACACGAATACGATGTTACAACCTGTGTGTTTCAGATGCATCGGGAATTTACGTAGCTACCTCGTGTACAGATAAGACATTGTGCGTGTACGATTACTACAGCGGCGAGTGCATGGCCACCATGCTCGGCCACTCGGAATTGGTGACTGGCCTGCGATTCAGTCCGGATTGCAGGAATCTGGTGTCCGCCAGCGGAGACGGGTGTATATTCGTCTGGCGTGTTCCTCGCGACATGGTCGTTACCATGCAGGCCCGCCTGGCTCAGCAAGCTATGCGAGCTGGAAAGTAAGTCCAACTATGGGAAGTCTCTCTCTGGGAATTGCTTACAAGTTTAATTTGTTATTAACACTTTACCGACCGGTGCATTCGACCACAAATACTTCCCTGACACCGGCTCTGTTTCGGTTGCCGTGATTAAGGGTCAGATTATACTAGGCAGATCAGACGCTGAAGGTGCATAAACGCTAGATACAAAAACAGCGTAACCACATTCTGTCAGCAGATTTAATAGACTAATAAACTAATAAACTAATAGGCCGGTAAAGTGTTAACGTTCAAATTAACCCCTTGCACTACTATTTTTATAAAAAAAAGAAGGTAGTTTATATTTATTGTATACCTATGTTTTCTTCAGAGGATATAATACAGGGTGTTTGGTAACTGGTGGTACAAGCGAAAAGGGGGTGATTCTACATGAAAGAATAAGTCGAAAATATAGAATAAAATTGTTTCATCCGAAGTTTCGTTATCGAGAAAATCGAGTTTGAAATGCAGCGAATACGCATGCTATTCGATAGGAATTGTCTGACGCGTCTGATCATGACCAACCAAATCTACTTCCTGCATATTCAAAGTCGATTTTCTGGAAAACAAAGCCTCAAACGAAAAATGTTTATTCTATATTTTCGACTTATTCTTTCATATAAAATCACCCCCTTTTCGCTTGTACCACCAGTTACCAAACACCCTGTATATCAACTACAACAAAATAGAATTTTATTTCGGTTTAAAGGAAATTGATAACATACATATATTTATTACATTCTGCCCAGAATCTTCATGGCGAGTCCAACTCGATATTGTAGGGAAAGGGGTTAACTAGACTATGCGAAGCTTGTGTGAATCGCATAAAATTCGCGTAGCAGTGTTAGAAGCAATAAAAGACTCTGTTATCGGGACAAGTCGTTGCGTAGAACGGGGGTAGCAAATCAGTAAAGGCAGTAGCCAACTTGCCTGCCTCCGCAGAGCGTATAGATTCGTTCGATGCGTCATTCGCGGACCGATTCGATAGCTAATCTCGATACCGTGTTTGCGCGTTTGCAGGAGGCCGCCTCAGGTGAACGGTACAGGAATAGACGTCCAGTTGGACAACGAGACTTTCGGATCGCCGCCGCCTGAATTCCTAGATCCAAATGCGAATCCCACGCCGCAGAACGTGGGCGTCGATTATAGGTTCAGCGTGGGCCAGCTGCCGCTTTGGGCGAAAAAGCAGATAAACACCGCGAACGCTGACGAAACGACGACCCTGGCCGCGAACCCCAGGTCCCTCGGCGTCGATCTGCCCAAGGGCAGGTGGGCCCAGAGGGTGCAACAGGGCGACGGCATCACCGTCAAGTCCGTGTACGACAGCGACGAGGTGATACCGTTCCCTCCGCCTCGAGGTGCCATCGATTCCGATGGCGGTGGCGGCGGAGGCGGTTCCAAAGACAGCTCCATCGACAGCGGCACCGAGACCAAGTGCAGCAGCGACTACCGACGGGAAACCATCATCATCAAGAGGGTAGGTTTGCTCTCTGTTCTCCCGGCTTTACGTGTACAGTCTCATAATTAATGGCGCACACTTTAAATCGGAATAACTCTTTCACGGGATGAACTACACTTTGTCCACGAAGCTGGATGGATTCGTTCGCATGACGGTTTTCGGAAAAATTACGCTGAACTGCGAGGAAACGTAGTAAAAGTTGCTTCTCACAACTCTTTTGTTTTTAATCGTTCATAATAGTAAGAATCAATAGTTAAGGTAAAGGCACCGGTAGTTGACCATGTACCAGTAGTTGATCATTTTATAGAAAAACATAAAAAATAAGGTTTTTATAAGTGCACTTTTGATAAAAGTGAACCTCGGATGCCACGCCGTCTGTTGTTTAAATTTCAAAACAATAAGAACATTTCAAACCTTATTTTTTATGTTTTTCTATAAAATAGTCAACTACTGTTGCCTTTACCTTATATGTGTGTACAAAACACACTTTTCTAAGCAACTGTTGTTACTTTTTTCCGTAATTCCAGCTAAAGGAAATTCTTTCAAAATTGACCGACTAGTAAACTAATCCATCTAGCTTGAGAGAAAAAGCTGAAGTTTATGAAAAAGTTGTTAAAATGTGTGCCATCAATTATGAGACTGACCGTAGCTGAAGAGTATAAGCTGCAGGTTGATGCATAAATTGGTTGCTTGTATTTAGAGGCCTTGGTCAAGCAATAGGATTTTGCTTACAACTTTCAAAGTAGAAAATTCAAGATGAGTTTCGAGAAGGAAGAGTAACGTATTAAAATGATATGGCTACTATCTTCCTACGTTCGCTACTAGATTGCGCGTGTACCTCTTGCGTGTGAAAGAAGCAACCGAACTAGTGCATCGGCCCGGTAGCAAGACGATTCTTTCTCTCGAGCGATGCAGGGACCAACGCAGTCCGATTAATCTTCTAATCAGTAACATTAACCCTCGACAACTCATTCTAGGACGAGGACGAGACTGTGTTCCAGCCTTGTCCGGATAGTTACAGAGAACTAGCGGACGACACGAAGCAGGTACTAACCGATTCCCAGTGACCGAAAGTAACTACAGTAATCTCTGTTCGTGTCCCCTCGCCCCGTGAATGTTGTGTTTAGTGTGCGCTTGTGCGAGACAACGGGAAACCATCGACGGGGAGCTAAAGAGAGAATGAAAGAAATTGGGAGGAGACCCGTCGCTCGTTGTTTGTCGTTTTCGTGTCTCTCGTTCGATCAGCTTTCTCTTGTTCGCAGCCTTGCATATTCTTGTTATACAACACGTTCTCTCCTTTTTTAACAATCTCTAATATTATTGTTCCTCCATCTCGCACCTTCTAATGATTTTGCGCGCGACTTTCTTTTTCTTTTTCGCTGACTCTATTTTATTTTTGAACCGATATGGCGTAGGTGATCGGTGGTAACGTGACGGTAACTAGAGGTAGCAATATCACGGAATTGACACGTCAGTCGAGGAGTCGTCACCATACCGACGATAGCAGCCTTGGCAGCTTTAAATTTGAGGTACATCCGATCGACGCCTCGGACACAACCCGACGATTACAGACACACGTGTATCGTCGTACAGCGACACGCAACAGACACGAACATGTACACGCACCACACGACCGTTCACACGTATATTACCGCTTCTCGATTATATATTTTTGTTTGCTGCTTACATTTGTCCGCGTCACTCTAACCCTGAACGCGAGCGTTCAGACACCCGAGACTCACGCTTTACGGCCGTTATGCACTTTCGGACGATCGCCGATTAAATCATTGATACCGGACCATTAGGCGTGAGATTTTTTGTACTTGTACAGACCATGTTGTATGTCCGACGTGTTCAGTGTCTTGTGTCTCGTCGACCAAATCTCTGGCGATTGGTCGACAGTGCGTACCGGCTTTGAATAACAAGGTATCGATAGAACCAACGCTCTGGAGCTATTGTTTAACGCTTTTGTCCATGTCGTGTAGGATCACGAGAGCACGGAGCACGATGGGGACGTGGAGGACTACTCCGAAGGGGAGAACGGAACCACCGGCTCCGAGAAGTCCCATCACAGACTGATGTACTACCCAGCTCCAGAGGACACGATATCGAATCAGTTCACCGTGAACGCTATGGACGTGGAAGAGCTGAGGAGGTTCGTGAGTCGCCCGGTTTGATCGATAGAGATCGATCTGACCGAAACTTGTTTTGTTGCAGATCTCAAAGGCGGCAGAAGAAACCGAGGAACGGAGAGAGCGGCCGAACCAGCGAGCTGACAGCTTCCGGCAGCCAGGACGACTCGGACTCCGAAGGTGGAGCCTCGACTCCTAGCGCCGAGAGGAATCCTCTGTCCATGCTGTCGGAGGCCAGCTCGGAAGGCTTCGACCAGATGGCGAAGCAGAGCCATCGCGAGAAGTTCCTGAAGAACGCGTTCGAATCTCTGAGCGGGGCCGAGGAGCCCACGAACAGGAGCCCGAAGGCGACCAGCATCAGCTCACAGTTTCACGGAAGGTAATTTCAATTGGTTCCGAAGAAGAGACGTTTCCTGATTGGAAGAGCTTGACCTTGATGGTTTTTTTCTAGGCTCAGCGGTGGCGGCAACGGTGGCAGTGGCACGGACGGCAGCGGCAACAACAAGGTTCGCAACCAGGCAGTGGTGAACGCAACGAAACACGCGAGAGGGGACGCGGATGTGACCAAGAAGCGCGAGGAACTGCAGAGGAGAATAGAAGAGACCCGGAGAAAATTGCAAAGCGTGAGCCCCCTCTTCAAGATTTGAAAGATTTGAACCCCTTGAAATGTCCAATTTTAGAATGTGCAAAGTGTTATAAAGTTCCGCAGTCTATTCGTTAATGGTTAGGCAAACGGCAAATTGAATGTACCTGTGTCTCGCGTTCCAGGTCGGCTACAGGTCGTCGCTAAAGACCAGCCAAAGCATATCAGACTTGAGCAGCCACATACCGGAGAAGCACCATCGTTCGAACAGGTTGAGCACAGGTAACAACAAACCCGGTCAACAGACACACTACTCGAAACCGATTAATCCTTGCAAACCGATACCAAACCCCAAGCCCCCGTTAAAACCTCAACAACTGATTAACAAAGTGTCGGGTGGTGTGGGTAATGCGCTGCCTAAGCTAGAGACCCCAACCTCCGAGAACTGCTTGTCCAAAAGTCAGACTACGTCGTGTATAAGCGATAAGACGAGACCGTCGCTGACACGCCCGTTAACCTTGACCCTGAAAAAAACTGAAAAGTATAAGCTGTCGCTGAACAAACCGAATCAATCGTTGCCGGAGTCGCCGGTCTGCGAGGAGCTGAAGCTCCTCAAGGAGCAGTGCAAGAAGAACGTGGTCAGTCGATTCGCGAGGTTCGCGCAGAAACGAAGGTCATGCAGCTACTTCATCGGACTGAACGACAACGAGGAGGACATGGAGAACATAGCGAAGTCGTTCGAGAGCCTGCCGGCGATGAACGAGCGGAACATCGAGATACTGAACGATGCGTTGGACGACGCCGACGACGGGAACGGGAACTTCAGCGACGACTCGCTGGAAGGGGATTTCAAGAACCCGCCTCGAAGATGCGTCAGCGACTATCAAATCAACGTCCACATGGACAACCAGCAGGAAGGTCATCGGGGCTATTCGAACTACCAGGCGTTCTCGAAGCGGATCCTAACCGGCTCGCAGGAGAGCATCCTCTCGGACGCATCGGTCGAGTCCTTCTCGAAGGGTAGCGCCGAGATCCTCGACTACAACCACTACGACAACGACAGACACTCTAGCGCGAGCTTCTTCCTGTCCCGGCGCAAGATGCAGGCTGGCAGGAGCCAGGAGAGCATCCTGACCGACGAGTCCGATTACCAGATGTTCCCCTTGCGCGAGAACAACGACCACAGGAGCACGGAGAGCGTCCTCACCGACGATTCGGATTCTCTGGTCAAGTCCGCGCCCCTCGAGATACTCTTCGACTCCCATTACAAACGGAAGAGACAGAACTCGGAGACGTACAGCGGCAATCCTAACAACGTGATCGAGCCGTCGAGCTCCGTTCAGGACACCGAGAACGACGCCACAAGTTGCAGAGCGGTGTTCAGGTCCAAGTCGCTTCAGGACACGAGGATTAGCAAGGCGGGCAACGAGAGCAACTACACGGAGGAAAACGCGCCGCGGCCCGCGACTTGCGTCTACTACGAGTTCAACTTCAACGAGCAGAACGACGCGAACGTGGAGATGAGGATGGCTACGAGCAAGTCGGACACCATGCCCAGGAGCAACAGTCTGAAGGTGCCGAAGGAGCCGCAGTCGATGTTATTCCTGAACGACTTCGTGGCGCACAAGCCGCCGAAGCCGAAGAGAAACTCTGCTCGCACTCAAAGTATGCGGAACAGGGCTCGTCCTGCTTGGAACAAGTATAGCGTCGACTCGCCGACCTCTCGGCCGAAGTCAGAGACCGAGGACTATGCAGGGAAACAGAGAACGGAGAATCGTTCCGCTAGGACAAGCGACGACGATGCGAAATCCGACGCCGAACCGGCGAACGCTTCCGAGAACTCGAAGAGGATCGAGCAGTTCCTAAAGTCTCCGGCCTACTCTTTGCAGTTCAACGACGAACCGGACCCGAAGACCAAGTTCTACAGCCTACAAAACAGACGCTCGGACAAGAGCAAGCTGTACGAGGCTGGTGGCCCGATGGACAACTATGGCTTCGACACGAGAGACGATCAGAGAGACTCGCACGTCTGCTGCTTCGAGAACCAGATCCCGACGAAGGACACGCCGGAGACCTACGACTCGCTGGAACCTCCCACCGGAGTGACCTGCGACCCCCAGGCCTCCGCGGCTCCCCAGACCGCTCAGAGCTTGAGATCGAACGATATGGACGTGGATCTAAGGATCAGCAGAGCGATCGAGGGCACGGTCAAACTGTTGTCCAGGGAGTTCGAGAACCTGGTCAGGCGGGAACAATATTTCATGAAAGAGAAGTGCCTGAGGATGACGCATTGTCAGGAGGGCAGCGAGAACTTTGCCAAGTTGGAGGCCGAAAGGGACGGCAGGGTCGCGATGAGGCGCGACATCAGGCTGCATTCGGGAGGGGAGGATAGCGATTGGGCGGACACGTCCGCGATCGATAGATCCGTCATGGAAAGCGGCTCGTCGACCTCCGCCTCCAGTTGCACCAACTCGCCGAAGAGAATGTGGCCGCCAGCCTCGCGATGCCACAGCCACATGAGGTGGACGAAAACCTTGCCCACCATTAATCAGGCTATCATGCCATCCAAGCATCTCTACGCAGGTACCTGACACGCGGACGATGTTCTTCTTCTTCTTCTTCTTCTTCGTTTCAGTGCTTGTCCTGCGGCACGGTTGCGCGGAACTGCGATCGTTCTGCTCTGTGGATTGTCATTGCGAATCTGCTAAGGTTTCAATCACAAATTACAATTGGAATAATTCGATTGTAATTCTGCGGAACTGTGCGCAGATACTGCAACGAAAGACACTGTAACTGCGTCTTCTCGCACGAGACATCCTCGGACAGTCCAATAAGGCCGATCGAAGGAATCGGTTACTCTAATTGGTTCGCTTGTGAATACCTTGAGACAACCTTGAAGCGATCTTAGCGTTTACGGACTGTGCGAGTATGCTACCGTACAACGTCTACGACGCTTTTCAACCGCACGATTCATAAAACATCGAACATTTGTTTACGTTTTCCTCCAGTATATATTCGATGTGAATGCGTACGATTATCGGATAGATAGCGTTGTACATATATGTTAGCGTTCTTTTCAAGACGTCGACGTCATTTTATCTTTGATTTCAGAACGGCAGCGATCATGTACTTTTCAGTTTGGATGCTTTTCAGTTTAATTTTCGTTTTTTGGAATGACGCGCGGCCGACGCAGCATGTTTTGTCCTCACGATGTAGTTCGATTCCCGCTTCCTCCCCAGACTACCTCATCGATCCTTTTACGATCCGTTTTGTTAACGATCATCATACTTATTTATTCTAGAATATTCTACACACTTGTCGCATTTAACATATATACACTTTGTCGGAGCTTCGCAGTTAGCGATGACTCTTGGAATTGTTCGAGAGACGATTTTGCAAAACGTTCATTGCTAGCTACGCAGCTGTCTAGTTCGATAGATTTTAATGACGCGGAAAGAAGAGCTTACGTTGCAATTAACTCGATGGTATATTAAATGCAGCTCATTTTGTGTCGAACACTTTGCTTCCGCAATAGCACTTCGTTCTTGCGCTATCGAAATCGTTGAACTAAAAAGCTCCACGGCTCTCTCGTACTAATACGACAGGATACTCGAGCAAGTATAGTGTAAAAAATTTCATTTGTGTATAATTTTATTCCAAAAAAATCTCAAGATAGCTTTAACCCGTAAATCGGACGAGGTAAGCTTTGCAAAAGACAGAACACATAAGCATAAAGATATCATGTACAAATGAAACACACACACCGAATAAACGAGAAAGAACCGTAGCTTAGTGCATGTGTGTGCGTGTTGTTGTCGACAGTTGGCAGTAGTGGGGGGCGAATCTCGTCAAAAGTTTTTGACAGCGAAGAAGAGGGGGGTGGCATGCGACGTGCCTGCTCGCTGAGTGATCTTTCCGTCAGCCCGCCAAATAGGTTACTGCATGGCCCGATACAAGGTACCCTTTCATTGTGTACCACGATCTCTTCAGGGTCTTTCCAATACCGATCGAGCGGAACGTTCGCTGGACAATTAACGCTCGAACTGTATCGTCCATCAATGTTATCAGCACGATCCAAACTGGTACCCTAGAAAAACCATACGTGCTGCTATAAAATATAAACCAGGCCCCGTCGGTTTCTCTACGATTTAACACTAAACGTACCGAGCTATAAATGTAACAGATACATGTTGCCTTATAAAAACGACAAGATTTCATTTATTTAATACTAATATAATAATAATAATACTATAGATATTTTATTGATTCATTGCTCATGAAAGCGTCTTCATAATTTCAAAAATGGTCAAATAAAAAATCTAGAACCGGTCATTCGACCGGTGGTGATACGTTTAGTGTTAATTACCTACCTGGTATGTACTGTCGTTGCAGAGAAACCGATGAGGTCCGCTTTCTTTTTTATAATACCACAGAAATGATTTCACAATGGTCGAGAGAAATCAACAATCTTTTTACCTTCAACTGGACGTGCGATTTTAGCATTTTTCAGAGAAATCTTAGAATTTGCCAGAAACATAAATTTTTCATTCTGAAAGTCAAACGCAGCGTTAATAATAGAGCGTTTGCGACGACTCTTCCGGCAATTATAAAGTTCGAAAATGGAACATTTTTGTAATTGATTAGCGCGTATTTTGGAACGGCCCTCGATTAGCGTAAGCACATATATTATGTTCAATGTGTCCACTTACTTGATATTTCGTTAATTACATGTTGCAAGCAACGTTTTCATCATTTTATTTATTTTTTTTTTTTATGCATCAAACATTCGTTAACGAAGTCGTTTTCTTTTTTTTTTTTTTAAGATCCATTTGCAATTAGTCGATACTCGATCTCCGGCCGTTGTCCGGCGACCGGACTTCTCATTAATGATTGTTAATAGTTTCAGGAAAAGTAGGTAATAAGAACGCGAACGGTTCGGCGCGAAGTGGACTGGGAAACGCGAATAGCGGAAACCAGTCTCGGCACGGTTCGACGAAGAATCATTCTTCCCACATAACCAGAAGCAGCAGCGTCGGCGTTTTGAATCAGGTATTCTAATCTTCTCGCGAGGGGAGGAGTCGTTATTCTATCGAGTGCAAGCGAGCTCATCGTTCGATCGCGATTTTTCCAGAGCGATTCGGAATCGGACGTTGGTGCCGGCACCGGAAGGGGATGGAACAACCAGACGACGAATAGCAGGATCAGCGGATTGATGAGACCGACGATCAGCTCGCAGAACAAGATCAACCATCAGATAAAGACCGTCTCATCTTCTAGCAGCAATCTACCCTCGGTCCTGAGGAGGAGAGGCATGCAGGGAGCGTATTCGAGTGGTAATTCTACGACCTTGTGCTTCGTTGACCACCTCCCGAAAGCGGTTCTTCGATCGATCATTTGTTGAACCTTTGTGTTTCAGTAAATCTAAGTCAAGTGGGTAATCAAGAGGACTCGAGTTCGGAGGACACGTCCTCGAATGGGAACGGAGGCAAGCCAGCGTTGCCTCCCAGACCTCGCAGCATCAGTATCGATCATTCTGCTACAAAGTAAGAGTACTGACAACTTCAATTGTCTTTCTGAGCTAGGATTCTACCCAGTGCCGAATTAAGAACTTTAAAGAGACTCTAAGGATTCAAAAAAACTTTGAGGCCCCATCGTACAGGATCGCTTGAACGGAATGCAAACTTGTTCGATTTCTTAGACATTCTCGATAACTTGACTAAAAAGTGTTTTTAGCAGTTTTGCTCGCTCAATTTTCAATTCAATTTGAAGCATTCTAAATTATGTCAAATGGACTTGGACTCTTTCAAAGTTTATAACGAATCTGGTTGTTAACTTTGAAAGTGGCTTAACTCCATTTTTGGTAAGAAAACACATATTCACTTAATAATTGCTATTATTTTTATAGGAACTGTAAATTTAACTCTTTTAGATACACTTAAGCAGTATGACACATTGGTATCCTATACGCGTATATTTTTAATTTTATTGAAACACAAACCCTTAAATATCTCAATTTAAGTATAAGTGGACTTAGGCCACTTTCAAAATAAACGCCTCAAATGCTCTACCTGTTTTAGCTTAAATCTGCCTGGCACGACGGTGAGGAGATCAGGATCGACGACTGTGATCGCGAACGGCCGCAACGGAAGCAGCTCGATAGGACAGAATACCGGCAGGATATCGACGGCGAACCGAAGTCAGCTGGATCCTAGCCCGCAGGAGCTGCCAGTCAAAGATACCGATCGTGCCATCGATGTAGCCAGTGCCGAATGTAACTATCGTCTACATGCTCTGGCGTTTTTTTTTTTATCTCGTTCGTTTCCGTTCTCACGATTCACGATCATCAAAGTGTAAGCATGCAAGATTGCAACTGTCGGGGTTCCTTAACGATTCCGACACCCTGTTCGCGCAGGGTTGCGAACGGAACACGGCCCGACCAATCGATTAACTTTTTTCTTTGTTCAAACGATCCGCGATCGTTGTTGTGGACTGTGATCTAATCAAAGTTTTACTCTTGCAGTAGGCACGGATAAATCATTAGGTAAACTAAAGACGCCTATTGAGAATGCTGTCCTGTGAAAATAATAAGTCTTTGAGTGTATGAGAAAATTTGTAAGTGATCATGCTATGACCAAACGAAACAACCATTCGAACAGAATTGACTAGCGCAGACTAGCGTGTAGTCTGTAGGTCGTTGTTGTACATAAAACACGAATAGAACACGTGACAGTGCCATCAACAGTCTCTCACCCAGTGTGTCACGTTGTCGTTGGCATCGTCAATGCAGTTCTCTCTCCCTCGCTTTTTCTACGTGCTCATCACGGAATGGAAAACCGGTCATCTAGAATATTTTTCCGACGCTTGTCCGGTTCATTTTGTAAATACTTTTCTACATGTATATATACGAATTCGACAAGTCCTGGAGACCCTCGCCAAAAAAAAAAGAACTTAGATCATCGCATAGACCTCGAGAATGTAGTCGCCTCATCGTTAGGTCGCTACCCGAGTCTCAAAGTCACGATCGCAATAGCATGGTCTCATTACGGATTTTAGAGTCGATGTAACCTGCACGCTGCACGATCTTCATCCATTGATCCCCTGGCCCGTCTCCGACTGGATGCCACGTTCCTGGGACCGTGTTAGCATCCGTTATAGCATAGTTTCCCAATCACTCGCAGAGACCCTCTTCACAATTTTATTTGTTCAAACATAGTTCAAGCCTTGTCCTATAGAAAAGTAGGACTCACCTGACAAAACGGCATTAGGGTCATCAGTGCTGGGTGATTCAGCCTAATCATCTAAATTGCTTGTAAACTATTTGGTAACAGAATGGTTGAAACGAAAGTTGTACGGTTTCAAGAGTAGTAAAGTAATGCTCAGTATAGAAAACAAAACAATTACATTGCATTCCACTGTTGAAACTATTTTCGAATAATTTTCGTTACAACCGTTGCTCATATACGAAATAGTTTGCAAGTAATTTAGTAATATTTCGCGTTGGGAAACTATGCACAGAGCGGAAATAAGAATGCTCACGCCCGAGATTTTAGTGTCCCCGGTACAATGCTGTTCCCATGTCTAATTTTTAGCCTGGGCCAGAACCTGCATCATCTTTTTAGCCTGGACCAGAACCTGCATCATCTTAACTGCATCATTAACAGCAGATTCCTAATAATGCCAGAGTGGATGCTACTTCTATGTTAAAAGAGGCTCTTCTATATAGGCTCTGATCCAGCCTAAAAGATGATGCAGGTTAGAACCTGCTGTATTAGAATATAGCCTAAAAAGATGATAAAGGTTCTGCTCCAGGCTAAAAAGATGATGCAGAAAAGTGGGGACACTAAAACCCCGAGCGTTAGTACTCTCATTTCCTCTTTGCTATGCGTTAGAGGCTGCGACGCGTTGTCGAGAGCGGTCTCTTTCGATTTCGAAGGGACCTGTACGGTCGATAACGTGTTCTAGCTCGCAACAACCTCTGCCCTACGATTGAGATCTGTTTGTTTTCGGCCGCAGTATCGACGCAGCTGTGCAACACGATCGCGGACGACCTGACGCGAACGGCGGACAACGTAGTGCAGCTGTACAAGCGTTTGACGATAGACAAGGAGGACGAAGGAGCCAGCATCGACAGGGATACGATGCTGAGGGGCCTACAGTCTTCCGTGAACGAGACCATGCGAACATTGCGGCTGGTGGTCGCTGGTGGACATGCGAGCGTCGACGGATCGTCACCGACGAGCAGCGACAACGTGGCCTTGAACGAGGCGACCGCCACGTTCCAGGAGCTGCTCGCCGGCCAGGATCAGGGTAAAATGGTCAACATGATGCAGCAATACTCCGAGCTGCTGCTGACCATGATGCAACAGAGGATGGGGGGACCGCAGTCGAGCCACACGTAAAATCCGTCCATCTTGCGAGTTTCTCCGAGGGCGAAGGAGACGTCCACGCACCTGCGTTCCCTTAACTACTCGTGTTTGCGCCCGGAGGATCCTCAGCTCTACCCTCTTCCTCCTCCTCCTTTCCTGTCTCTCTCAGTTTTCCTACCAGACGTCTGACGCGATTCGCGATCACGCAGGATGAAAGGACACAAAGGATGATTGTCGTCGAGGAATGTTGTTTACGAATTGCGGGAAACACAGGGTCGAAGAGTCGCGGTAGTCGATCCGCGCTCGGCTTATCCCTCGAACCACAATACCTGAATCTCTGTTTCCACTCGACGTTCAAAGCATCGGTCGAATTGCTCTAGAACAGTGGTTTTTCCTCTGGAGGCAAGAACTCCAGTGATCCGATTTTAACAATCTCTTATAAGATGATGTATACATCTTTCTAATGATATGTATGAAGTATTAGTTGTAGATACGTGTCAGTTTCAAAGATATAGACAATCAAGTCGCACAGATGTCACCCGGAAGTCCTGGGGCCGATTCCTGTGAATTGAAGTTTCTTTCAAGAAACTATCGGGTAACTACGGCTCCAATGATTCCATGCATATCATTAATAGACCGCGGATTTTATGCATTTATGACAAAAATGTGAATAGCTGCAATTTGTCACGTTGTAAAGATCGAGATCAATATATTACTTTCGACCTGGTAAAATTGTTAAAGGAAAGAAACTGTTCTTAAGTGGTTTCTGTATCTTCTACCAAATGTAAACAATTGTTGTCATGCGTAGTGATCCACAGTCTAATCATTAGGTAGTTGTATACTGTCATCGTACAACTTCAGGTTTACGCTGACACAGTTTAAAGACTTCTGACACTGGTCTAGAAGAGCAATTTACAAGAAATCTGAATCGTTTATGCAATTTTCAAAAGGAATAGTTGCTCGAGGGTTAACCGAGCGCTAGAGTACGGATGTCGATGTGTGTATCTTTCGCCGAGATGCTCTCGGACCATTGAGACGAGTTTCCGATTGGAAAGACGAACTCCTAATTATTGTAGAACCGAATTGAGATCGGTAGTCGCGAATGTCGTGTGTACGTGTACCGGAACGGTGTCTGTAGCCAAAGTTAGCGAATATTTATCAGCAGTTTCGTGCGGAGAGGACAGACGTGCGCAGGAGCAGGCTATATAATTTGCAGCGATCCGACAGAGTTGTCTCTAGAGAAATAACGAATAGGAAGATCGGCTGCGTGAAACTCACTCGTATCTTGAGGCCATACGCCGTGAAATGCCAATTAACTAAAGACTCTTAGACTAGTTTTCAAACCGAGTATATATATTATATATATACATATATATATATATATATATATATATATATATATATATATATATATATATCGACTACTGCGCGATATTATATCATAATATTAGTCTTCTTGTTGTGTAACCAAAGGCTGTCTGTACCTACGGTCTAAAAGGAGCCTTCCTTCCTTCCCCCGACGTTTCAAAATAATAACACTTGGACGCGACGAAAAAAATGTAATTAAAAGCGACTAGCATGCGGTGTAAACTTGCCAGTACGAAAGAGATAGAATTTCTAGATGTTTAGAAGAAGAAGAAGAAGACGAAGAAGAAAACAAAAGGCTTCGTAGAAGTACGCTCGGTGCGTCGCGGGTAGGATTCAAACGTGTGTGATTTTATATTTCCAATTCGATGTGTGGAACGAGTATCGTCTCTTGCTATAATTTTACTTCGCGGAAACACGAGGTGTTTGTCGTAGGATTACTATAGGATCCCTGACCGGTTGAACTAAGGAACAATAGGTGGCCGGGGAGTTCAGTTTTCTTGGACGGATTGATTGTGTCTCTCTATCTCTCTTTGTCATAGAAGCCGTGCTACATAGCGATCGCATATTTTGTCATAGGGATTACAAATATTTTTACACCGTGATTAAACGTCGATAGACACGAATGACAAAAGGGAAAAAGCGCGAAACAGAAGGAAAGTTCCAAAAACGTCGTCGTATTCACTTTCGTTGAATCGTTGCGCCGGGTTCGAAGGCGACACGGACACTTCGAAGGAAGGAATTGCATCGAGGAATCAAAGTATTACGAACACGTATTATTATTAACGAATTTTAACGTGAATCCTCCTCCTCCTCCTCCTTCTCCTCCCCCATCCCTCTCTCCGAAAGTTACTTTTCTGACATACCCCCCTTCCCTCTCCGTAGAGTTACTTCGGATTGTATGTAATGTATAAAACGTGCCATCTAGGTTTACAACGATCGTTATTCCCGCGTACTCCGTCCGCGAGAAACGTGTTCATCGCTTCTTTCCTTTAGCGTATCGTTCATCCTCATCGACGAAACCTTGTAACATATCCTCGGTTCGTTTATGACAACGCTGTACAATACACTGTAACTTGTTCTCGGACTTCTCACGATGAGTAAGCGTCTCTAATCAATTTTAAAAGAAACATGTAAATTTTCAAATTTGGGAACAATCTTCCCGCATTACCAATGACTTCTATACGGTTCTATCTCGTATGAAAATACTCTGCGAACTCTTCCGGACAAAATGATATGACTCGATTAATATGGACACTCAGAGTGACACTTTGAGCGTACTCAAAGTTAGAAGTTCAGACACGCGTTGAACAGTGTGACTAATCCTTAAGTGGACTACTGGGATTGTTGCAGCCGATAATTTCTTTTTAAAAATTCTTTAAGAATTAATATAAAAAATATGAATTGACACCGTTGCACGTCTGAAGACCATTTTGAGAGTTCGCTTAAGGGTCGATAAATAGCGAAATGACTTGGTCCGGTATTGCTTCGCAAGGATCGTTACTATTTTCAGTGGAACAGATCATCTTCGAACGACGAACAATGGGTCAACACCTTCGTCACGACTTATTTGAGTTCTTCAACAAGATAGTCGAAGCAATAAGTTACGTTAAAACGCGAGCGTGGCCGCGATGTCGGTTAATAGAGATTAATTTGCTTATAATCAAAAGTATCGGTTATCGCATTCGGCGTTAAAGGACACACATACACATAGAAGTATAATACCGTGTCGCAACTGATACAGGTAGCTTAATCCTTATCGGTTAGACGACAAACGTCTCACGCAATCGACCCTTAGCTTCGACGGTGAAGGTGTTGATCTCATACTCTAGAGACTCAAAAATATTTTCTATTCGATGTCCGCATTTTCTAAAGCATCACCATCGTTTGTCATCGTCCGCGTGTGAATCGTGCAAGCGACCACGAACGCGGAACGCGAAGAGAAATATCGAATCTCGTCTCATGCATCACCTTGTATTTGCCCAAGCTTCGCGTGGTAATCAACCATTCCAAATTTCCACTGTCTCTCTCTCTCTCTCTCTTTCTCTCCCTATCTCTCAGTGTAATAATCATCAAAGACATTAATAAGATACTTTTAACCGGTCGCAAAGATTATTAGTGGCTTTGTATATTGTTGTACTTGTTATATTAAGGCGTATTGTTATGTAATGTGTTACGCGTTTACTTAATTATTGTAAATATTTATTTCGACTTTCGCAAGGAGCAAGACAGTTTTGGTAATCGTGAGAAACGTGTTAAGTGTAATAATTTCATCGTAAGAGAATTGTAACTTTTTATCACTTTGTTTTGTATATTATGTTAACGATTAATAATATAATAATTCTTATAAACTAAAGTCGCCACGGAGTTGAAGCGTCAGCCCTTTTCTTTCGAAAAACGAAAGCTCCATTAAAATGTATGTGTGCGTGTATATATGTATGTATTGATTTCTTCTCCGAAGAAACATATATATGTATATGTATATACACATTTATCGAAAGAATTTTATTTTCAGAAAACAATGCATCAACAATGTGATTGGATAAACCTAAAAAAACGTTACGAAATTCTCATTCGCTTGCCGATTTTCATAAAAATATAATCGTTCTCTATACAATAGGACATTCCACTCACTACATATATATGTATATGCATAACACGAAATATAGTTTTCAAAATACAACAACATCATTTGATTCATGGAACATATTTATATACGGTGCGAGTTCAATTCGTGGAAGACTGTTGTTCGTAATAATTTTGCGTGTCGTGTAAATACTGTTCTACATACTGTCTCGTTTGTCAATATGATCGATGCATGGTGCGGAAATTCGTTGAGAATATGAGTGCGGAATTGCTGAATATATACTGAATAAAAAAAAAGGAATATGTGATGAATAGGCTCTGTTGATTGACTCTTCGCGGAGAAAAAAAACACCGCGTCGCGTCAGTGAAATTTTTGGCACTACAGTTGCAAAGTCTCCACGCACTTATCTAGCATAAAATAATTATTGATCGTACTTTAGTCTCCTCCGATATCGTTCGACTCTTATCTGGTGCCTGTCTGGCGCAGCTCCTCCAGCTGTAAACAAAAATCATTTTAGTTTATGCAGTTCAACCCTTTGCACTCGAGTATCCCCTCTAAAGCATCACTACAAATCACAATACTCTAATCGAAAACAATTCCTACAACATTCCTAAGTGTCTTTGTGTCTTGTGATGCGAGTAAATGCACACCTTTCATATGGAAATCAAAGATGAAAATAGTCATTCATAGCAACAAAAATATTCTAGATTAAATGAAATATCCGAATCCAAACAGCTTTGAGTGCAAAGTATTAATATGAAAATTTAAAGAAGCTTTTAGTCGCGAACCTCTTTTTCCTCGTCGACCTCGTCTTCGTCTTCGTCGTCGGATCCGTGAATCGAAGCAGCCGGAGTAGTGTGTCTCGAAGACGAGGGTGATGGTGGTTCACTGATGGGCCTTGGATAACTGAAACGACCTACGCCACCTTCCGCGTATTCCGAAGCCAGTTCAGGGTAGACTTTCATTAAAGCCTTTAGTCTGGCTTGACGATAATACTGTGATAAAATGAACACGATTTACAACTTCGTCTCGTTGCACGTGGCCCTTAACGGTCCAATAATTTTTCTTCGTATGAAAAATAGCTTGGCGTCCAGCGGTATTACACTTCAAATACCTCTGGATCGTTAAGGGTTAACAAATGCAGCTATGCTTACGATGCCAAGGTTCCTCCAGTCGAGAAGATCGCTGAGTCGTTCGGTTCGATTTCTCTGAATGATACGCTGTCGGCGGCTGAGTCGCGCGAAATCGAACATGTAATGAGCCAATTGTTGAACGGTGTTCTCCAAACCAATGAACCGTCTGTCGACGATGTAGATACCGTAGCTCATTGGATCGGCTATGTGGTCCTCCATAAAGCAACCGAATCCGGACAGATTCGTGGTGATGCTGGGGATACCCATGACGGTACATTCTGCAGGGGTGTAACCCCACGGTTCGTAATAGGACGGAAATACTCCCAAATGGCATCCTCTGACAAACTCTTCGTAATCGAGACCGAACAATGGATTCGTGGGCGAGAGGAACTCTGGATGGAATACTATCTGCAATTTGCGAAACAGACAATAGTAATCGATATGGCCAGCGCGTGTATATCGTGTCCGACGTCTAGCCATGAATAATAGCGTGTCAAGTTACCTTCACGCGGTCGTGAACAGTGTTAAACAGATTGCATCTTCTGATCGCGCTCAACACCGGGTCATTCCAATCGTCTACAATGTTGTGCGTGGTAACTGGCGGTAAGCCGTTCCTTTGTAGTGCGTATAAACACCTAATACGCAGAATTGTGGATTTTAATCGAATAATTTCATTTGAAAATATTATGTAAAACAAAGTTTTAAAGCTTCCGTTTGGTACAGCACAAGTATTGATATTACTGATCGGTTAACTAATTTTCGTACCGTTTGATTTTGATAGTGTCTTCTTTCTGTAAAAGATCCTGAGCATCGGGCATACGTCCGGACAGACATAGCTCGTACATGCGTTTTCCAATCTTCTGTTGAATATCGTTGATCGTGTCTCGCAACGCTTTAGTGACCTTCGCACGAAAAAATTGAATCATCGGTAAACACACACGAATGCGTTATCTTCCGGTTTAAGGTAAAAATCATTCGACTCACGGCATGGCCTCGCAACGACTCGACATTGAAGTTATTGGTTCTCGCTGGGAAAATAAGGAAAGCGACCACCGTCATGTCAGGTTTAGATGATTTTAGATAGTGATTTAATCTGGCCAACGCTTCGATGAATATATCCGCACCCTTGTTTCCGAATTCATAACGTCCAGCAATGAAGAAGTACAAAGTTTTATCCAGATCGAAATCGTAATGACTAGAAAGACATAACGATGTAATATTTGCAAAACCCTACTCGGCAGTACTTATTATTCGTACTCACCCGTAAAAGTGTCCCCTAACAAACTCGTGTATCTTTTCTTTGCTGACAGCGTGTAAATTCTGGAATTCGTGCAGCGCGGCGAACTTCTTTACGTTCAATCCATTCGGAGTGATTATGTCGGGTTTTCTTTTTAGTAAATGTTCGGCTTCCAATCCAGTGATGTCTGAAACGGTTGTGAACACGTGGGCCAGATGAGAGGCTGCTCGTTCCATACAGTATCTGTGATAGATCTGGCGTTTTCCGGCTTCTTCGTCTACGTTGAACTAAATGGAAGAAGCCTGCGTGAAAAAATTGCACGACTTACAGGATCACCTGATGATTTTAGATACGATACCTTATCTAAATTGTTGTAAAAGTCAATCTTTCCTGCGCAAAGGTATCTACCAAGAAGTGTGGCATGCGTAGTGAAAACCGTGGCCACGTCTACGTGTCTGGTTCTCAAGGCGATCAAACCTACCCCCGCTTGCCATTCGTGACAATGAACTACTACGCGGGGTGCAACGTCGGAATATCCCTCGGCGGCTTTCCTAAATTAAAATTTCAGCTCAATTAAAACAGATCAGACACTACACGATGTGGCGATGCCTACCTGAACTCGGAAATAAATTGGCAGACGAGATAACCGAGGATGACCGCGTCGTTCGCCTCGATATCGAGATGAGGAATACCAAGATTGCAGGTATTCCATAATTCTTGCTTGTACTCATCCAACTTCCAGGCTGCGCTTCCAATGTCGAATAGGATTATTTGCGGGTTTCCATCCACCAGCCAGGTTCCTGTTACCACCTCAACATGGACTCTTATTTTACAATAATATAGGTGGTATAGGCTCGAGGAAAATGTTTAAATTTTAGCTACATTTAAAGCAAGCAGAGTAAAACAAGGAAGAACCACGTGATTCGCCTAATGGGGCAACTGCCCTTGAATTAATTCTGGCCTCGAACTTGGTCTGTAGCCAAATCTTTATTCTTGGCAGAGAATAAATAATTTTGTCCCTACCACATCGACAGATTTGTTTTGAATAATCGAATCGGTTTGCTGTTTGTCTTTGCCATTTCTTCCTTGTTACACATGTTATGTTGTTATTAGCACATTTACACCGGATGACGCATATACAAGCTTTTAAACGCTTCAGACTTCTGTCTCAAAATAAATGGATAAAATTATATACATGATTCAAGACACAACGATTCACGTAATTAATGAAATACCGTTTAACAAAGAATACATTTCTCAAAATTAGACCAAACAACTCGAGTCTTTTCTATGAAGATAGAAGAATTATTCTACTAGACAACGTGAAAATAATTTTTTACAAATTGTCTAGTACACTAATCCTTCTGGTTTCTTAAAAACTCTCAAGTCCTTTGGTTTAATTTCAAAAAAGTTATTCTGATGGGTACTGATCAATCAAAAAAATGATCCAGTGCAAACATGTGGTCTGTCTGTTTTTTTTTACTTTGAATCCCTGATCTCGGAGAACTTGAACAGCTATGTGTAAAGGACTATTGCGTGGAAATTCTGCTTCTTCAACTTCCGTGCGAGCAGAGCCTTCTTTATAGGGACCGATGAGACAGTATTGATCACCCATTTCCTCAGTCGAGACAAATGCCTTGGAACGTATTACCGTGTATATACCACCAACTGAAAATACAAAGTACACATAGGTTACAATGTTCTTTGTTCCTGTAACAATAGTTCAACAAATTGCATGTATACCTTTGTTGGCTGCCTCCCACGCAACTTCGAAATTCCATCTGTTCTCATGTTGAGCACTGTACCCACGATCCATAAATTCAGTCAAATCATTACTGCTATCCATACGATAGAATCTTCTTGATGCCCTTTCCCTTGACATTTTACCGGTTCTTCTTCAATCTATGTTCGTACAGATTACAATCAATAAATGCCTGTTACAATGGTAATAATTAATAATAATTTTGCAGAGAAAACATCCCTTGTACATTTAAAATTCTACAATAATTCCTTCCACATTTCAAACTTACACAGTGTGTCCCGAAATACACTTCACACTTTTTTTACTCAAATACTTACACAGGAACAACGAAAAATCAACGCACAAAGATCTACGGGAATTCAAAAGCAAGATCGGAAATATGATACGAGAACCGATCACTTTGAAATAAATAGGAAAGATCCGGAACAATGTTTCAACGGCACAGTTCAAATCACGGGATCGCAGAGCGTGTAGTTTCACCTTTAAATTGTACTGGTAACCGGGACCGTGCCGTTTCAAGATCAAGATCAAGATCGATGTGATCGGAATTCGTCGGGAGGTACGTTCCCGTCGCGAATACGAGTCAAGTTCGACGAGGAAATAATGTCGTGCTCTCTCGGCGTCGAGCACGTTGCGTCTACGGGTTTATCAAAGGTCAATGACAGCACCGAAGTATTACCATTTTTATTGGGTTTCGCCGGGTCTGTTGAACCGTGGAAAGAAAAAAAAATAGAGACTTACTCGGAACACGCAGAAGACACACTCGACTTTTTGGCGGGAAGAATTCGCTGGTGCGATTTCGTCCGAGAAAATAACAGGAAAAGTCTTCGAGACAAGACGAGCCGAAGCGGGTGGAGAGAACGCGCAGAGTTGCGCGAGACCAACCTCTACTGAAGGTCACCACAAACTACGAAAGGTCACCACAAACTACGAAAGGTCACAAGGGCCTGAAGTCGGATTCTCGGCCTACTTTGTACGGCCGACGGACGAGTCTTCGTCGGCCCGCTGATAAACGCATCACACACTCGGATTTCTTTCGCAACGACAGATGGCACGAGATATCTCCGCGGGACCGTGTCACCAGTTTTTGGCTCGTGTTCAGCTTCAGCCTCTCCTCATCTGAGCCTCCGTTCCTCCCGATCGACACGCGCGAGCCACGCTCGCCTACGGTCTCTGACGCATGGGCACTCATAATGTATTTCGTTACTTTTGCTTTCGCAAAATTCGCTATTATTATAGTAAACCCCTTCGGAATGTTATCGAGAATTACCACTGGCACCGCGTAATGCGATAGAGGAAACGTAAACAATTCTATGATCGCGGTATAGGGTATTTCATTTAAACAGGTTCGCCTACAGTCAGTCACAGAAATTGTACACTCCTGAAAATTTCTAATATTTTGATCGACACATATATATTCGTGACCCTGGAATATCACTGAAAGATGACCTTGAGATTATTCCTACTTTTACATGTACCCTTCAAAACAGCTTAACTTTATTCTGAGAAGCTTTTCCACGCAACAATATTGTATCCTATTTAGCCTAGGCATTCTGTACACGAGGTCCTACCGTATTTTTACCTGATCGAGTGTGTCACAAGGGCGTTGTACAATTATTGGATAACGCGACGAACCCTGACATTAACGAATTGTGCTCAATAAGAGAAGCTGTGTCGGACATCTACGTCGACCTCGTGTTCAAGGGGTTCCTTTCGAGTAGCAATCTCGGCCCGTGATCACAATAAAATCACGTGTTATTGAGATAGATGTCCGGCAAAGCATTCCTCTTTCGAATCGGAAATGTTTTATTTTTAAAAATAGTTGTTATGGTGTAACTGTCTGCGTAAGGTACTTATTCCACAGCATTACGAATATTTGAATTCGAAATTGCGTGGAATTATTGCATAATGCTGCAGTGTATATGTAGTATGCGGTAGACACGAGAACGTCGACCGATAAAAGATAAAACGGTTTAACGACGTCGGATCGACGTTTTTTATTTGGATTCTATAACACGGATATAATTAGAATTTATCAGAAATTCGGAGATCGGATCGAAGCGGTTGCCATGCCAACTAATGCAGCCGAGATTAGATTTCAGCCATTCCGTTCTTATGATAAACATATTTGACGTCGTAACAATAGCGTTCCGTAAACACAGAGGGCTCTTAACCCAGAACACTTTCACGTACACGATCTATTCTTTTACTTTATCAATGCTGTTACATAAATTCCGTATGCAAAAACAGAGAGGAAATGAAAGTGCTCACGCCCGGGATTTTAGTGTCACCGGGATAGTGCTGCCCTCTGCTCAGTCTTACTATGCAACAGAACCGAACAGCTTGGCATGGAACAGAACCGAGCAGCTTGGCATGGAACAGAACCGAGCAACTTCTAGCAGGGAACAAGACCGAGCAGCTTAGCATGTAACCAGACCTCGTCGGTGGTGATATATCTTACGAGGGATAGGTGAGAACTCGTGAGAACCGACGCGGTTGACAAGGACGAGGGTGGTTCGGAGATAACGTCACACACAACCGATCACTTTGACTTTTGTCACCGACGAGATATACTTAAAGACAGCCAGCCCCTGTGTTAAACTGCGGGCCCCAAAGTGGGTGCTGAGTGGGTGCTGGGAGCGGTCGGTAACGGCCCCAATGCCGAGATACTCTCATCGGTTGTGGAACTAAGAACGTGGAACTATCACTGATCTCAAATACCAACATCGCTAAACATGCCGCGCTCACTACCTAAATACGACATTTGCTCGTGAAGTACGAAAGAAACGTCAGTGATATAGGCAATAAATAAACATAGAATGCTGACATAATGCATTCTGTAATTGCTTGGAAAATAATTATTTTTTATTATATAATTTCATTACACTCTTATTGCCTTCTTATTTTCCATATTGTTCACCATTGTAATCATTGTTTTATAATCGATACTTTATAGGTGTAATTAATTAATTTGGAAATTATTGCGATATTTATAAAATAATGATTATTCAACAAAATATATTCTGTAGTAATTACAGAATAAAAAAAAAAGAATAAATACATACACAAGTAATGACAAAATTCAATCGTTCTTATTTTGATCCGTAGTAAAAAACAGAAAATTAATGTTTTTACTTATTTATCCGATAATACCACTTCTAATGCTCGATTGCACTGACTGCAATTATTCAAGTAGAGGTAGTAACAAAGTAAAAGTGTTCAGTAATGAAAATAATTTTTGACGGCTCCTATCCGTATAATGCTATTTGGAGACAGTATACACAGATTCTTATATGTTGCAATGCATGTTGTTTTTTTCTCCGTTTACCGATTTCGATGAAATTTTCAGTATGTGTACCATAGATGTACAAGACACATATTTTAAATTTTCATTTGGGATTCAAATAAAAAAGTTTTAAAAAGTGCGTTTTCTGGTTTTTTATGTAATTCTTACCAATTGCAATTTTTGAAAATCTGTTTTACACGTCATTTAGTAAATCAATGCTTTTAATTGCTAAAAGAAAAGTCAAAAAGTAAAAGTATTCTAATACAATGCACAGACAACATGTGCAGTATTCGGACTGTACGTGGATTGTACGCAGACTGTCCGCGTAAATAAAATCATATAAAATTACAGTAATTGTTCATAAAAGGTTACATCTCGCCGATTTTGGTAAAAGTTAAATATATTGTAAAACTCAAAATTCTGAACAACTTTTTCCTATATATGGTGCCGCTGCTCGGCATTAGTTTCTGAGATATTCTCAAAATCTCTTAGTGCTACTAGAATGGATTCTGCACACTCTTCTGCATATTAGAAGGCATGATTAACACATATAAGTTACTTTCTTATTAACGAATATGTAGAATCACATACAAGATCTCAAGGAGAAGGTATAATTAAAATTGGTTGGGATTAGGTCGTGTGTGGTGGGGGGAGGGGGACGATTACGCTGACATTGTTTCACATTTCACATGTGGATTTTTGCATAGAAAAATACTTAAAGAATTTTTAATCCCAACCTATTTGAATTGTACGTTCTCCTTGACATTTTGTACTACGAGGAAGTGTATGGAGAATCCGTTCTAGCTGCAGCACCAGATTATAGAATATCTCAGAAGCTAATGCCGAGCAGCGGCATTAGAATAATGACCTTGACAACATACTTCAGTCATCAAAATCGGTGTGATATACCCTTTTCTGTATTTTTATTGGAGACAGTATTATTGCTATTTGTCCGCACTGTGCGACGCCGTGAAAACTGAGCAGTCGAACTCGAGACGAGAAGGTTTCGCCGGTTCTCTTTCTTTCGCATACGCTGTCCTTCTTTGCGTCCGAAACTTTAATCGTTCATTACACAAGTAATTATCATTGGAATCATATCATATTTAGTATCGTTTTCAATAAAAAAATTCTACGAATATGTTGGTGGAAGTCCCATAAAAAAATAATGTATAATAAAAAAGTTAACTTTTTGATTTAAAGACCTGAGTTCACGCCAGTCTTTGATCTTTTCCGAACGCTTCGACTCGCCGCGTCTCTTTCTTTCGCATACGTTGTCCTTCTTTGCGTTCGAAACTTTATTCGTTCATTAGACAAGTAATTATGATCGGAATTATATCATATTTGGTATCATTTTCATTACAAAAATGTCACAAATTTGCTTGTGAAAAAGCCATAAGAAATAATGAAAAATAAACAGGTTCTTTTGTTTGATTGGTGGTGATGTCACACCGATATATTCAATGCAACACGACATATAATGTTACACTCTTCGGCGACAGAGGCAGTCGAGCTCCACTGTCCTCTTCTCCGTTCGGCACGGGATCCCAGAAATCATTTCTTGAAAGCTAAATTCTGACCGGACCCGGGTGTGCAGAGCCTACAATAATCTTATTCTTTTTGTCAAATTTTGATTTTCTATTTAAACTAGTTTGTTATTCAAACTCATTAATAGTTTTAATTAGTACTTGAAATATTTTAAATGATATTGAAATATTGGAATATTACAATTTGGAATATTTCGCCGGACAATTTAGTCAAAAATGCCCTTCAACATATTTGAACGGCCGTTGCGCCATTCGATTTTCGGTCAATTTTTCCCAATTAATTGCATGTAGAAACATAGAAAAAATCTGACGAATTACGGTTATTTATATTCATATTTGAGGATTTCTGTCGATTTTTCGGTTGAAAATCATATTTATAAAAAATGAAAGACACGTAAGAATTCCACAAATGCAGGTTCTTTTATAGAAATTGAAAAAGGACATCGATCCTATTTTTAAATCAAACCAAAAATGAAATGATTCAGAAAGGTTTGGAAGAACTGCGATTTATAAGTGTCTAAAGTTTTATTCGAGCCGTCTTTTGGCCATTCGGCGATGCAACTACATTGTAACGCTCGCGTCGGTCTTTGACTGGTCTGTCCTCGTTACAGTATTTGAACGCAGCTCCGAAAATTATTCGAAATCAAATAAACCATCGAATAAAGACACAGATGAAAATGAACACTTTTTTTATTCAACACTAAAGATGAATCGCTCAAACCAATGAAAAATTCGTCGAATAAACTTATTACGTGTGGAATAGATATAACATAATTATTTTTATTTGCAGCGTGACAAATAATTTTTTTATCTTTTATTCGTTATTTTAAATGTCTATTTCAACAAATATTTTCCCATCTTTGCTCCTACAATTACATTATTTTATATTATATTAGTTTTTCCGGTGATTCTCTCTCAAACTCTTTATTATTCGGAATAGTATGTCAAATGAACGTTATTCTGGTTTTCAACATATTTCTGTTCCCACGGATCGATTCTTGGAACAATTAACTATAAAAAAAAGTGTAATGAAATAATGATTGTTTATGAAATATTTTAAAATTACAAATTGTGCTATCGTTAAATTATGCTTTAATACTTCCTTACGTAAAATATTTCTAGGAATTTTTTGTCCTTGATATTAGTTTTACTTTTAATATTTTACGTCTTAAAAAGCAATACTAAAAAAATATCTGTTTAATTCGAATACGTTCGTCGGAGAATGTAATAAATAATCGATATGGTTCCGTGATGATTCACCTTCTCGCCGACGAGAATTTCCTTAGTCGTCTTCTGCACCGACGAAATACCGTAGTTGGCCTGCTGTTTCTTACTCCAGCCAAAATCTATTCTAGAGGGCGGTAGAAGACACCGTATTTTTCTTGAGACACGTTCTCCCGTAAGGCTGGCTGTCTTTAAGTATATCTCGTCGGTGCCCTTACCATTTTTGTAGAGGGCGTAAGAAATCTAGTTGTTGTTAACGATGTCGGTATTTCAGATCGTGAGCCCCTAGCACCGACGAGTGATAATAGCCACCGATCTTTAATAATGTCTGTATTTCCGACTGTGTAAGCCTCTCTACCTTATCAACGAAATATCGATCATATGAATGGAAAACTCTTTTACTCTCCGGCGAGGGCAAAACTAGCCCCACGTACCGGAAAATCGCTCCCAATCTTTTCAAATTAAGACATTAATTTAATTCAATCGCAACATTGAACATTCCCTAGGAGAACACGTTCGAAATGATTTAACATAAAGATAGAGAAATTTCAAACCCTAAAGACACGTATCTCGTTGCACTCTTGCATGCGTCATGCTTCCTCTGCCACCCTGGTCTCCACCCCCGAGCGTATGAATTTCGCCAGCCCATAATTTCCGAGCGAAATAACGCCGGGCGTTGATTAATACGGGGATTCCAGCGAGATTCTCCCGTCTAATTTCTGAATAACTCGAGCCAGACATTGTTTCCGTGGAAAGGAAATCGATCCCCGTGAGCCGGCTGGCTCTCGCCCATTCATCTTAGACGGTAATTAAACAGGGAAATTAACCGGCCGACCGTCGCCCGTGAAAAAAGGCCAGCAAAATGGGACAAGGCGAAAGAAACTCGTCGAATTCGTCATCGACCGCTTCGAATGATCATCCATCCGTGTGGAACACCGTCCGTCTACTTTACCCACGTATATGTGTGCGTGTGTATGGAGCACCGATGACGCGTTTCGGATGCATCAGGACGGTCGTTCGCGGAAACTGCATAAATAACGATGCAACGGCGACACTCGGCGTTGCATAACACGATCCACCGAGTCGTCGACGGCGCCCCGGACTTCCGGGGTCGGCCTCGGGGACGGGACACACCGGAAGTCCACGGAGAACGTCCCCGAAACGAAAATTACAAGCATACCTTTTATAAGCAGGCCTGACTGATATAGTGGGGGTGGCGCAATGCGGCTGGCCTGACTTGCATCCCTAAGAGCGGGCAAACACGTCGTCGGGGAGATCTCTCTCTCTCTGACGGGACGACACGTCGACGGGAATGCGTCCCTCGACATTCCCGAGGACTGTCCCGGACATGTGTAAATACGCGCACATGCGCCACGCGGGTTGCTGAATAGAGCCCAGACGATCGGGAACTCCGAGGTTCGCCCGATTCTACAGCAAACTATCTCCCGTGATGACAGATATTTCCTAAAAGCTCAACGTGAAATTACACCCTACGTTCTTTGAGAATCCACCGCACTGTGTCGCCATTTTAGGTGAAAGAAAATCGTGTCAGAAAATAGATACACCATTCATCTATTCTTCTTTCGGAATGTTTACCTAGTCCAATTACTCATAATAATTCATTTAATAGCGATACAAGTATCGAAATCAATATGTGAAAACTCCGAACAGTAGTACGAAATGCGAAATCGTACGTTTATATTTGTTCTAAAGAAAATTATGTCAGAACAATAAATATGAATCTGTAAGATGCTATGCACGATATTCTATATTAACATAAGTAAATATTTACATTAATGTTCACAAAGTTCGATAATAAAGACCTTTACAACAATTTTTAGAGATTTTTCAACCACCAGTTTTCTATGCCTAGTAGTTGACTTTAATATAGCAGAACTAGAAAGCCTCAAAAGATTCCATCTTGAAATTTTTATTGCATCAAGTTCAAACTATATAGAAGGGATTCTGACAAAAATCAGCTGCAAATATATGCTAACCTGCCTGTCACAATTTTTTTAAATTTTTGTAACACCGTACGGTGGACCGAATGGGCATTCTAGGAAAGCAAGAGCATTGTCATTATCCTTGCTGTTACCATCGTAGCAAAGGGGTTCAATGAAAAAAAAAATTTGTAGATTGTGGGGGCAATAATAATTTTATAGTTTTACAGTTACAGGGAATTATTACTACCTAAAAATCGTAAGCAAAAAGACCGAGCTGCTCGGAATTTTGACTTGGCTCTGATAATCACCGGCGCGTGTAACGAGATGGAAATGGGTGATACGAACGTAATTTTTCGCTGTTCTTCGGGGACGCAAATGGGTTAACATGGCTGCGACTGTTGCAGGCGTCCCCTCGTTGACAAGTCTCCGGAGGTTATTCCTCCAGGAAGAGGAGTTGACCGCGATAAATCAATGCGAGCTGCCGCGAAGCTTGCAGAAGCACGTGCAAGTGGAAGACGGAGGCTTGAGCGAGTCGCGTGATTCCGGAGCGTGAAGAAGAGGCCTTGTCGAGTGGATACCGAGTCCCGAAGAGGCTTGCGGAGACGATTCGCGTTTCTGAGCGGGGCTTCACCTGTATCGAAGTGGTCGCGAAAGCCCCCGGTGGCCACCGGGGCGGAATTTCTGCGGCCCCCTTTCATCACGCGCCTCCACCCGAGAGAGGCTAACTTCGAGGACCCTCTTCGCCGTTAATCTTACTCATCCCTATCCAGCCCTGAAAAACGTCGCAATCCTGACCGGAATTAATATCTCCTATGCCGGATCGTCAACACCCCTCGGGAACAGTTGCTCGAAAGATTTCTGTTGAAAACGTTGAAATTTCATAAAATTGCTCAATGTCATTCACCGCTTCAAGATTGCTACCAAATTGCTGATTGAAGTTCAGCAAAGATAAAATGAGAAAAATTAGAAAGCAATTACAGCGATTTCTCTCTGCATCACCGAAATTGACCTTACGGAGAAATTAATCTGCATCTGAAGCAGGGACTGTGAAGAAAGTTTAGCAGAACTTTGCAAAATTCTCAATTTTGTTGAACGTCGTGGACAATTTTGGTTATTGGCAGACGGGTTAACTCCAAAATTTGCGATGCGAATGATCTAGGTATAGAGGGACACACAGAGGTGGATAGCAAAGTTAGCCGTCGCGAGCGTACTGAAAAGGGGCTCATTTAACCCTCAATCAGCGGACCCTGTGTGTATTTTGACCCCAGTTTGCAGAGCCTCGCCTGTGATACGACTTATGGGGGGGGGGGGGTTAACTATAACTGTCAGCTCTTTTGTGTGTTCCAGGTTACCAAGGGAACATCTCCAAGAAGGTATACGTCAGCTCGAGTCTATAAAATGGATGAAGAACAGTCTGAATGGAGTATACGTCATCTTTTAGATGGCTGGGTTAGTTCTACAGTAACTGCTTTCATCGTTGCTACCACTACACCTAACAAATATCTGTGATTCTGATAAATAATTACACTGTTATTAATCAATTTAATATTTCCGCCTTGGGCAGCACACATCCCCCAGAATAAAAACATCCACAGCGTTATTAACGGCCCTAATTGACTATGAATTGTAAATCAGCTCGAGCCTAGGCGCTGCTCCAAATTTAGCTACATCCTCCTACATATCCCCTTCATCCTTAAAAAAACTAGGTCACAAAGGATTGAATAAAAATTTAAAAAATCCTACGTACACCCTGAAAACAAATTCCATCCACAATTAACATAATCACTAGGGTTTCGTGCATATATGGCAAAAATGGCTGAGTGAAACATGAAACTGTAAAAACATCAAAGGAATTTAAAGATTATTGGACTATTTATCAATGAAAAATAACTTTCTATTTAATTTTTCGTAAAAGTCCAGCAGTCTAATAGTTACTGACAATTATCAAATCAAATGATAATCAAACCAATACATCCGTAGGCTCACCGACAAAAACGAACTGGAGTAGTGAAAGAAAAAGATGACACTGTGTTCGAACGTCAGTAATTTCGCGATAACATGACGACTGTCTCGTCAGTTACACGAGCCTTGGTCGTGGTGAGTTTTTCGACATGCGTGCGTCCTAGACGTTTATTTATAGCGACCGAAAAGTGAGATTTCGCTGTTTTATGGCGAAACTGAATGCCAAGTAGCCCCCGACAGTGGGGCCAAAATACGTCAGCCTAGTTCTTTGATACACGACGCGAGTGTGCTAGTGGCATTCACTTGCAACGGCGTGAAAAGTCTCTCGTTCCACGCTGGCTCCCTTCCCCGACGCTTTTTCCACCCCGTCCTACCCCCCGTACTCCTCGACCAACCCCATCCCTCCGTCCACAGGCTGATGCTACAGAGCCTCGTTCCACGTTTCCTCCCTGGCGGGGTCGTGCTCTTCTTTGCTCTCGTCTCTCGGTGAACCAGCCCCCACCACCGGATCGCGGTGTATCGAACGGGCTATGACGTCATTGAACTTTCTGTGACGTCATGCCAGTGACGCTCAGCCGACGGCGACTCGACGCCGCCGACAACGTCGACGACGCGACGACGTTGCCTCGAAACGTGTCATCGACCAACTTCGAAGCTCTTCAAGGATCACCGTCTAATCCGGATCGCCTGCCAGTTCAAAAAGAATTTTTTTTTTTGAGATCTCCACCCTCTTTCGTTGTGACGTCCGATCAGTTCTTGGGGATTTTATTTTGCTAACTAGTTTTTGACAGCTAGGTTTTTGGGAATGATGGTTTGGAGATTCGAGAGAGTTTTCGTTTGATTAGGATTGTCGTGTTTTGGGGTTGTAGAAGGGGTGGGTGGATACGGGTTTTGTGAATTAGTAGGTCATGGTGTGCTAGATAGTGGTTCAGTTTAATGGAATTTGGTTCCTCGGAGAGTGCTTTGTTGGAAAATGATTTGATGGTTTTTGGTGGCGAGGAGAAGGGTTGATGTGGTTTCGAAAGGGTGGCTCTACCGAGGAAAATGTTCGTACAGTTTTTTAATTTTTTTTTTAAATTTGATTAATTATTGTGGAGACTAGGATAAATAAATTTGGTCACAATTTTTAGGAGTATTCGATATGATGATCGACGCAATGATTCTGGCTGATTTAAAATTCGCAAGAAGAATTCAAATCTTGTTATAAGTTTAAGTAAATTTGTGAGTGAAGTTAATTTTCGGGAGTAGATTTTGAGCTGGAAATTAACTTTTGGTAACAGATAAATTGGTAGATACAAAGGGGTGTCCACCCCATTTAGCAACTGTGACTGGCTCCGGAGTGCTTCTATTGATGCGGACAGATACTGTGACCAATATTGTGTCTCAGATTACTTCTCCACGAAAGAGGAAACTACAGAACAAATAACTGGTGTAAATAATTTTTATTAGTCTGTTCCTGAAGACCTATGTACGTCACATTCATGGGTTCCATTTTCAGACACGTTAAACTATTTTACAAATTACTGGAAAGCAAACAAACTAAAATAAATTAACAAACTAAAAATGAAATGTATGTAGTACTGTATGTAGAGCCTTCTAAATCATTCCCGCAGATGTTAGGACATTTCAGGATACCGCATAATTCATCGAAAGAAGAAAAACAAATGGAACTAAAAATATCTAAAACACCCAGAACGAAAAACCATCAGTTAAATAAATAGGACAAACACATTGTACTCTAGACTTTTTCTAGAGTCCCGTATAAATAATACCCTAGGGGACACTAGAAGGACATCCTAAAATTAATTGTAAATTGACAAATGCAACGAGCCGAAAATATTTAGTATATCTAAAGAACTAAACTGTAGATCGACCAATCAGGACAAATAATTTCTACTAGACCCTTCCAGGGGTCGCATAAATTTCTTCCAAAGACCTCATTAGAATTTAGGACACCCCAGAATGCCTTGAAACTTGAGAATCACAAAAATCTTCAGTGAAGTTCTGATAGCTGATTTTGAGAGGCTCGGCAACAGCTCGTTAAAGGATATCAAGGACGTGCAATATCAAGTGAAATATTTAACGGGTGCAATCAAACCAAACCAAGGCTCGTCCGGGGAAACTCGAAAGAGAACATCGACAGAGGGTTCTAAAAGTTCGACAAAGGAGCCGTTCCCGATTCGAAGCGGTTGCCAACCAGCAATTTCCTTATCGTCGATGGCGACTTAACCGCGAACTCGCTAGACCCGTGGAAACTGATTAGAGCCTGAAGCTTATCCGAGAACGTGGGTTGATGGAGGCATTGTGCGCCGCGTATAGTCAGTGATTAGATTGCAGCTCGTGTTCCGTCGACTCTCGGTTATCCACGGAAGTCGCGATTCGCGAAACTTGCAACCCAACGGAACTCTGCAAACTCTGCGGTTGTTGTTGTTGAGTTCGTGGTTTCGACAATCTTTGTTTAGCTGCGATCAGTAATTTGATAGCAACGACGAAGACACGTGAGGTGACAAATAGTGATTTCTTTATACAGGGTGAGTTTCTCTGTCTGTGATCTTGAATGACCTTGGAATAATTGTTGTCACTGAATTCCTAATGAAAGGGAAGTTGGCTATGTCCAGCGAAGAACTAATCGAAAGTATTGCTATTCCGCGTGACGAATAGGTCCTAGGTGTGTTCAGGCTAGAGAGACATCGCGAAAAGAAGAAGAAATGCACTGTGGAGAGGTCCTTGCGCTCGAGGGGATTCAATTGCCTGTTTCCGGCGCCCTCGTGCCCGGGAGTAATAACACGTTGAATTTTCAGAGATATTATTACGTAACGGCCGCACTCGCGTTGCCGCGTGGTCCAGGTTCTCTGTACAAGAACCTCTGCACTTTTGTTCGGAGGCCTCGTTATTTCGAGGGGGCCTCAGGAACTCGCACTCGTTACAAGCATGCATTGAATCGCGCGCGACACACAAACTGGATCCTTCGCTGCCCGGGCTGGCTCCCCGTTTATAATGCGCCATTATCTTTTCTCATTATTTTCATCCCCGATGAATCATGAACAACCCTTCCTCCACCACCACCCCCTCCCCCACCACCCTTGGTGATTGTCATCTAAATCGCTCCGGGTTTTTGCCTGGTCGCGGGGGCTGGTATCGGCGTCGCGATCGACTCGTTAAGGTGCGTGTCCACTTGGCGGTAAAACCGACGCGCCAGAGTTTCTCTTCAGAGTGTTTCCCGCAAACCTTCATGGAAAATAAAAATTGTATGAATTGCGATAAGTACAAATAAAAAGAAAATAGAGGAAGATACTGTTATTTTCAGCTCATTAAAATTCCTAGGGGATGAAGTACATTTTTATTTAAGTAGAAATAAAAATGTACTTCATCCCCTAGGAATTGTACTGAGCTGAAAACAACAATATCTTCCTCTATTCTTTTCATTAAAAAATTTCATAAAATGTACAGTCTACTTGTCACGTTCTCACATCGTTCCAAGTTTCAACTGGAGAGAAACACGAAAGACTGGAGACAAATCAGTGTCCAATGAACGCAGTTCCGAGGTGGGGGCGCTCTTAGATAGTAAATCGTTCCTCAATCCATTGAGGAACAACAAATAACAAACAATCGGGGAAAGTTCTGGAGAAGAGGAACTCTCAAGTGGACACGCAGCATTAGGGTAAACGGCGAAACAATTTGCGACGGTATCGAAAGGCTGGACCATCCACGCGAGGGCCTGACTGCTCTGACCTTTTCCATCGGAATCGACCTGTTCACGTAAATAACGCAATCCCCATCGCGTTCACGGTTTCAATTCGACGGATCTGATAGATAAAAGCGGCCGCGCGGAACTCGACGATCGAACTGAACGCGATGGAACGCAAAGAAACGCCAACAACTCGGCGAAACTTTCCCAAACCTAATGTACCGTGCTACAGACACGAGTTCTTGTCGTGAAGATGAAATTTTCTGCTGTATTTTGCGGTGTATTTTTCATCTGTGGCAATTGCAGTGCTGTCGTCAATTTTATGATTGTCCAGTCGCTCGATTTAACAGTACACGATCTTTATCGAGTAACGAAGTTGTAGTCCAGGTCAAACCCTAGTTTGACATCATTTGACCATGTTTGTGCAGACCCTATCTTCCTATCAACCCTGGCTACCCAAGGAAAATGGAGGACTATCACAACGTAGACTTTGAAAATTGTCTGCGCTGCACCTCCCTGACTACTTGAACATTATAATTCCTATGTTTGCATTAGTTGGCACACATGTTTGAAGGAATTATATTAATGATTCCAGTTAAACAAACGATTGCCCTAAGGTTTCAGAGAAATGACAACTAAATAGTCGGCGACAGACATTTCAAATCCCTAGTTTGACTCCGTTTGACACAGTGTGACCATGGTTTTTGAAGCTGAAGAGTCAACTATCTTGCACATTCCGGCAAAATCGATGCTCACAGCCTAGCAGACAGCCCTAGCACTCTGCCTCTCTGTCTACGTAAACTTCTCGAAAATAATGATACCTTTGCTTCCATGGGTTGAGGCCTGTTCGAATCGATGAAATTGCAGCATAATAGCCAACTCGATCGTCTTGCTACAAAGTTCCATAGCGATCTTTCACATCGCGTAGTCAATCAACAGCTACCCTCACGCGGTAGCAACCCCGAAACGGTTTGACCACCCTGCAAGGTACCAACCCTCCCAAGCCTGGTTTTCCCAAGTTGGACTCCTCGAGAGCGACAGTGGTTCGCGTGATCGCGAGTCTTTTTTCGGCGAAGGTAACCGTGACTGGTTTCACGGATCGATCGTCTCTCTCCCGGTGATTTCGGATGCAAACCGTGAAGCCGAACCCGAACCCGAACCCGGCTGTGTCTACCGACGGGGAACGACGCTAAACGATCGATTTATGAGAGTGAAATACAATACATCCTTGAATCGCAGCCAGCGTCCCCCGTATCTCCCCCTCCCCCTCTCCTCAACCGAGCAGAGAGCCATTTTTCGTGACGTTTGACCCGTTTCTGTTCGGCGGCCGTGACGTCACCGCAGGGAACGTCAGATCAATGGTCCCCGGGGGTTGTTGCCGGCACACTGACTTTCTACACCCGCGCATCCCCCACGTACGAACAACTTGGACAGGAGCACGTGCGCATAGAGAACGCAACTTGCCGATGTAACCGCTCGCAACCACCACGGTGACTGGGTTGCACCGGGTTGCAACCAGAGTATGCGATCTCGAACGTGTACTAAAGGGACACGTGTGCGTTGGGGTGTGTGCTCATTATTTTCTGACTTTTCGTTTTTTCTAATCTCCACCCTCCCGAGTTGTGACACTTGCTGAGAAAATTAACGGTGTATATACCGTTCCATTTTGCTGTTGTTTTTGGGAATCGATAATTGTTCAACACATGGTGCCAGTATACCGTACAGAATACGTGAAACGTTAAAACTTTAATTTTTCCTGGCAAAAATGTCGGAAGAAGTGGTTTTTATTTTTTTTTCCACCGCGAAAAAATTCGGGAACAATGCTTGCACCTACACTTAGGCTTCAGTGCGAAGCCTGCGTTTTCCGGTCTCTTTAAAAATCCGAGTTAACTTGAAAGTTTTCAACCTAAAAATCCGAGTTAATTGCGATGTAACGTATCTGGGTGTCTGACACTTTCAGTGCAAGGCGTTAGCGAGGGAAAATTTCCTGTTACTGAAATTATAAAAATTCATTTATGGAAAACAGTGGAATACATTTCCTCGTCCAAGTATTTATTATACGGAAAATTACGGACAATCTGAATAAATTTAGGATTGCCATTTTTATAAGGCAATATCTACCAGATACTGTGAATGCTTGGTAGGTTTAGTGTTAACGCCCACCGATAGGGATGAAGTTCGCAGCTGGCGACAATTTCGAAAAAACGGCTGGACCGATTGCGGCAATCGTGGGTCGAAGGAGATTGGAATCACGGTCTCCATTTAGGCGAAGTCGTCGAGGCTGAAAGGAGGCATCCGTTCATCTGTGTCGTCTCCGAAGTTCACTAACCCTAATATCGTCCCAGGAGAGACGAGACCGCTGTACTTCGGGACACGTAGGGCGAGGGAGAAGAAAATAGATACAGAGAGATGAACAGAGAGAAAGAAAGGGGTGGAGGGGTGGAGATAGAAAAAAGGGGTGAAGATAGGTGGAGAAAAAGCGGGATGAGGGTTCAGGCGGAGGGAACCCAGAGAATAGACCGGCATCAGCGAGATCCGGCAAACAGTCATGCGTTGCGGGAGAGTGTGCCCGGAGAGGAGAAAGCGAGGGGAAGAGAAAGAGAATGTTGGGTGAGAGGTGGGGGGAGGGGGGCAGTGAGGGTGGGGGTGAAGCGCAGATTCCCTCGTTTCTTCCCAGGGTGGTTCTATCCCTCCTCCGTTTATCGATCGCGCAGCAGTAGCGCAGCATCGTCGGCAGAAATCACCAACGGTGGTCCGTGCAAGCTCAGTGGGCACCCGGCCACAACGCCGGCAGAACTGCTTCGATCGACGCGCTCGTACGATGCACTCACCACGCATTGCGTCACGCAGTCACACCAGCTGCACGAGTGCACCCGCGGATGATCAATCCCGAGAGCCCTCCACGCCGATGCGATCCGACGAATATGATTGGTACCGACGCGATACAGTCGCCCCTCGAGAACCCTGAGAGAAAATTATTATGCGCGATGGATGACGAAGACATTTTTCCCTCATCCCCTTCTGCTCAACACTAGGTTCACGGAACACTAAAAGAGCGACTATTTTTCATTAATTTATAAAAATAAAAAGAATGCGGCCGTCCAAATCTATAATATATACCCGAAAACTTGTCGTTCCGACGGGTCCTGCATACAATGTTGAGTCTGACTTGTGAGGAAGAATCTACTGCTTAAGTAGTACTTGATAAATTTTGCATCTGTTCCAATCCAGTCGTTTTTCATCCCAGAACCATATGGGGGTTGAAAAGTAAAAATCGTCTCGAGTCGCAGTATGATAATTTCTGGTAGTAGCTGTTGAACGACGAGAAAGGATTGTCTCGACAGAAAGAACAAATTCGAGGGAGAGAACAGTTGTTCAATCTCTACATGCACCATCAATTTTGATCGCCAGTCTACAACGTAATCCCCGGGCTACAAAGTTTCAAAAAATTTTAGATATATCTTGAGGGATCAAAGGATCAACCACTGTGGGAGCAGCCGTCAACAGGAGCATCGATCAGGATTCTAGCAGCGGAGAATTGTGTTAACGCGCACCACGAAGGGTTTATTCCAAAATAACATTCCCCTGCAACATTTCTCTATGGAAAAATAAAATGCAATAAAGAGGATGTTCAAGAATAGAGCAATGCAATTTTTAAATTTTCAAATTTTGAATAAAAAATTTTTGCTTGTGTCGAAAGTTTAGGTGGACCAAAGCGAAAAATTTAGGCAATAAAGAAGATATTCAAGAATAGAGCAATGCAATTTAAACATTTTTGCTTGTGTCCAAAAGCTGCCCATAAATTCCCAAATGGTTAGGCTCCTTGCTTTGCATTGTATTTTGAACGCGGCGACGTCTATTAGCAAACGTTTTACACCAAACAAACCCTTCCCGTATAGCGTTCCACATCCTTGGATTGTTGACATAATCTATGCTAGATGGGTTCTAGATTCTGTGCCTGTAATAGAAGTCAGAAACTTGATAACAATACATTACGTAATGGAAGTCGGCATTGTTTACTCGCTCGCCGTTCTAGCTATTCAGAAAACGATTAAACAGGGTAGGTGAACATCGAGTGTAAGTCATGCCCACTTGAACTCCCATACACATACACGAAGACGGCTATGTAGTTGTACAAAATACAAACCACAGTTGACACTTCAGATTAATCCTGGTACTACAATTTTTTTAATTCAGAGATTTAAACAATGTCGCAACGAAAAGGAAACTATGAACAGTATAGCTCCAAAAAAATAATGAGGATCATATTTATTTTGCATAAAGATCCACAGTCCAGTCAATCCATTTGCATCATAAGGAAATACTAAAAGAAAACGATGCAAATGGGTTAATATACTATAATTTCATTGTGATCAATGAACGCTGAGGCAAATCAGCGAAAGAGAATCCAGTGATGCCGACGTGAACGTCTGGTCTCGATGTTCAGGGGGCCAGAAAGGTTGGAATCTCGGGAAGCACGAGGCAAGGCCCCGCGTAGCTACAGCCCTGCCGGCGTGTGTGCGCGTTGGTCGCCGGCGCAGCGGCCCCTAGTAGATGCTAACCTGCGCCGGGCCGTTGCGCGTCGGGTTGTGTGTCCCGTGTACCGCCAAAAAGCATCGAGGTCGAGCGGGTGGCGGCGACGGGTACCGACGGGGGCCGGAAACGACCGGCGACGGCCGATCAGCCGCGAGCCAGGGCTCGTGCGCGGTTTGCCTAGCTGCAGGCGCGCAGTGCAGCCGCCGGTACTCCGCCAGGACAGTCGCGGCTCGGCGATGTTTCAGCTGAGCTGAGCTGAGCGCACGAGGGACGCTCGTGTCGCCGGCGCAGGCGGTTTTTTTCTTCGGTGATTCTCTTTCTCTCTCTCTCTCTGTCTCTCGGACCCTCGGTTTTCCCGTGTACCTTTCTTCCCCACGGTTCTCCGTGAGTACAACACGCACCCCGTTCTTGTGCTCTCGTCACGACACCGCTCTACTCGCCGCACAGTCATCCAACCAGCCAGCTAGCCAGCCAGCCAGCGACTACGTAAGTGCACCGTGACCGATCGTAGTGTCGTTAAAATGCCTAGAACCGAGTGACAGATAACCATGTTCCCGAATGAACGACGGGAACAGGTGGGGGATTGTTCCGGAACTGTGTCGAGCGCGGTTAGGTTCGTCGATGGAACGTCGTGTTGGGTGTCCATGACGAGAACTCGACTGATTCACAGGCAGACTGTGGCGAGTCTTGTGTCGTTTGTACGTGGTTCTCATGCAGTTTTTCAGGGTAGTGTGTTGATTGTGCTTTATCCCGCGAGAAGCATGATCGCCAGGAACTGCACTGCAGCCTCATCTCCGACGTTCTCGCGGCGATTGATCAATGCGATCGGGCATCGCTTCGCTCGTCGAGAGCGGTTTAATTGCATCGTGTTTCACCCGGAATCCGATAAAACGTCTTGATTTAGAATCCGAGGGGGAAGAACCGTTCCGGCGCGGCAGCATGCGATCGTTTTCCATTTAGCTGCGGCGTGCTGTTATAGCGCTCGTTTTCTTGGGATCAACTCGCGGAACTATGACATCCCTGGGGATGTTCATTCGATTGCCACCGGTGCAATTTGATATCTGCCTATCTAGCTGGTAATACTATTAGGCCGTGATTACCCCGGTTTAATTATTCACTCGGCCGATCCTGTTCGATCGCTGAATCTTTAAGGACGGTCTGTTTAAAGGTCTTCGGTAGGGTCGTTGTTCAATTATTATTACCTTAGGCAATCGGAGGCGGTGCCTAACATTGGGCATCGGAAAAGACGATCTTGTGGAGGAGTATTCTTATGCGAGACGCAATGCGGGGAGGATTGTTTGATCAGGATGAAGCATTGTATCGAGAGGTTTTAATCTGGCTGTGTAAACGTGCGTTTGAACGATTTTTCAAGAGGTCTTTGGAATATTTGTGATTGCACAAGCCCCAGTTTCTTTTTATACGTATTTGTGTTTGTTTTGATGGCGGATGCTACTGGGAGGAAGGATAGTATGAATGTTTTCAATCTCGCTGTGTAAACATATTTAGACAATTCTTAAAAATAAATTTGGTATTGTAATTCTATAAAGTAAATTTCTTTTTATGTACTTTAATATCTGTTTATTGTAGGTGTTAGTAAAAATTGCGATTAGTTAGGATACTGTAAGGACATCGATTAAAGTGTTTTAAATGATTTTCAGTAGACGCTTCCAAAGCTGGATTAAAAATATTTTGGACAATCTACATTTACAAATGAGCATTCTGTACATTCTGTTTTCATTTAAAAGAATCCAATTATGTACTTTAATACTAGATTTCACATTTTGTGGACAATTCATGGTTGTAACAAAAACACCAGAAACATGAAAATTATTTTAAAATCAACAAAGCTGAATAAATAAATAATTAAACACTTCCAAAGCCAAACTGAGAATATCATAGACATTTTCTAAGTTTAGTAAAATAATTTTGGCCGTTCCGAATATTATTTCAAATAGCTCTCTAGTACGAAATTACACTTTGTAAGTGGAGTAGAATTATTTCGATCATCCCAAACACAATTTTTACACTCTCAGAAATCGAATGCAGAAAGCTGAAAATATATCATGGACGCTCTCCAAGTCGACTAGAGTTATTTCGGGCGTCCGGAATATTATTAAAAAATTGCCGGAGCCGAGCAGAACGTTCCGAAAAGAAATCTTAGAGTTTGCGACTGGAAGGAGAGTTTCCGGTGAAAATTCGAGGAGCGTTCGGTTCGACGGCGTGTCAGGTTTCGCGCGGCGTCACGTGAGGATGAGGAACGAGCGGCCAGATCGATCCTAATCGCGCAACACGGCAATCGAACGTTACTGAACAGAGCACAGAAAACAGAGGCGTAAAAATAGAAGGCGACAGGACGTGTACTTGGCCGTAGCCTATCCGGCACGATGTTATCCTGCCGCGGCGCGGCGTCGGTTGTCCTTGTTCTTGCGACCGCCATTGCGACATGTCAAGGCGAAACGCATATGTACGTGTAATATTAGATCGGTACGATAGCCCTCGCGGGCACCAACGTAATAATTTCTCCGAACAGTCGACGACGTACCTTCGACCGCCACTCTCCCTCTCCCCCCTCTCACTTCCGTCTCTCTCTGGGTTCAATCTTATTGGCTGCGGCTCTCACGTGATTCCCTCTTGCTCTCCCGCAGGACTCCGGAGCGTTATCCTTCCGCCACCTGTCCCAATTTCGCAGATGTGCCGCCCCGCGTTTCTGGAATTTCAATGGATTCTGTCTTGCGTGAGTCCAGCCCGATGGAAACGCTTCCAATGTTGACTGTTGGACGACTTCGACCGTAAATTGTTGATCCTTCCGACCGATCGGAGGTCCTTACGGTATTTAGCGGGGTGTCGACATTGATGGATGCTTTACGACAGGGAGAATCTTGTTTGGATTTTGTTTCGAGCCTTCCTTGGCTGGGTTTGTTAATTTAAGCTTTCGTAATCTTATTTGTATGTTTGGTTTATTGTTTCCAAGAAACTGGAACCACTTATGCCTGAATACACAAGTATAATGCTATGAAGCACCGTATAATTTTAGTTTAGCTTACGGCTTCTACAAAAACGTGAGCCAATGTAAACATTACAGTTTAGCGGTCATTGCTGAAGGACGCGTGTCATCAGATTGACTTTACGGCTCGATATTATTGTCATGTGTTATGACTGAGTCGTTTGTTTATTTGCTACCTCGCAACACATGGTAAACACGCGAGAAGTATAAACGGTCATATAAATTCCTGTGTTTACATAATGTTTCCGAAAAAAAACAAAGTAGAAAAAAAGTTCTAGTATTAATTCGAAGGTTCCCTGAAATTGTTATTACTATGAGGAAAGCTTTTTCATAACAATGGGTTCATTTCTGACGGATCATCTTCAACAAACCGAACAATCTGCACTCTCTACATTAACAATTAACAATCTCAATAAATTATTAAGGGGACCCATAAGTAATAAATTATTATGAAATTTAAAACAAACTGTAGTAAATTCAGGTTTTCATTTCTTAATTTATTATATAATCTCCATCATTATCAAGGACCGTTTGACATGTTTCCTGCAAATTTTCAATCCCCTCTTATAGATATCCAGGGTTCATGAAACAAAATATGACTCAAGGTGCTTTCTCACATCTTGTAAGAATATTTTGAGCACAGGCTGCTTTACCGAAAACTGTAAAAGAATACGTGTTTCCTCTTCAACGATCGGTGCAGAACTAAAGGCTAAACAAATTATTTGTAAATAATTATTACGTATGGGTACCCCTAATATTTTTCTGTCCACGGTAGAAATTCCCCAGGAAAATTCTCGAAATTCCAAACAAATGCTCGGAAGCAGAGGAAAACGCGACGACAATGCAACTACAGGAGAAAATCGTAAAGCAAACGAGATCAAACACAGCGAAACCAAAAGAATTCTAAAAAGGGGGTGAAAGAATCCGGTCCGCAGGGGATGCGTCGTGTCCCCGCGTATCGTCCTAATGAAAAATACTGTTCGCTCTCTCGTCGGGTTCTCCAAAGAATCCGGAGAACCTAAAAGCGTGCAGAAGCCGACCTTGCCCTTGCCGCGAACGCAACGAATCCCCGAGGTGGCGTATGTTTTCATAGCGTCGGCCACGGGCCGTGCAACAACCAGTCGATATATTGATTCATTTCCGATAACATATTACCTCCCAAGGTGATAACGCGTGCACGTGTGTGCGCATGCTGCGTCGTACACGCACAGCGCCCAGACAACCCTAACGTCTTTCCCGCGACGCTATCGGGTTTTCCTGTTGATCGTTCGCATAAAGCCTCTCGCTGTCCCCGATGTCTCCAAGACGGATTCGATCAGTCGCGCAATTAGCGATTGCTGATGACTCTTATTAGCCACTGTGTCGAATTGATTACATCCTTCCGAAGGTCTGTTAACCCCTTGCAATTATTGGTCGATAAATTTATAATTATCGTCGGTTTCCTTACTCTGCTTTCGGTGCTATCGTAACATTTATTATACACTCTTATTAAGTTTGTTTTAACAGTAAACCTACCACTACCTGTTAAAATATGACCGGTTCCAGATTTTTTATTTTACAATTACTAAAATCGTAATGACGAACGTAAATACGAACATTTCGTTCGCTATAAATTATTGAAATGCAATGGAAATACTTTTGACCTCCGAAAATGGTTTCGGTTGGTGAAGAAGACAAATTTGCTAAGACCTCGAAGGGCGCACCGGGGAAGGGAGGGGGTGCAGCATCGTCTTGACCGCGATCACATAATTAGTCGGCGAAAGAGAGTGACATTTGCAATGCAGATTCGATCGCCGCGGATACAACCGTAGACGGTCGGCGCAAACAACCGGGGATGTTTGCCCTGCGAAATGATTGGCACACAGCAATAAGGGCACTGTTGACCCCTGCCGGACTCCGCGAGCACAGCACAAACAAACTTCCCTCCCGTTTCTTTGGCTGGTGCATCGGTTACGCGGTTATTGTTCGGCTCGTGCTGTTTTCGGTATTGTTCTCTTGGCAAGCGACCCCTGCTGGCAGCCTAATTACGCCACCGTTGGGTGCTTATCTTTATTCCGTGCAGTTCTCCGTTGTTTCTCAGATGCTACGGGATCGTTTAAATTCTGACGACGATCTCCCGGAACGAGCTTCTCGAATGCCAGCTGCAATTGTTGAATACAGCGCGATCTGGCTGAGTACGCCTTCGAAAATATTGATTTGTAAATATGTTCATTAACCCTAGCACTCCGAAGCCTCTAAAATGCTACCTAAATGTACAAACGACGATAAATCATTTTTTGAGAATTTTTCACCCAACAAAAAGTACTTACTCCTAATTTAAAGTTTTCCAACCTATGGATTTGAGGTTAGTTTACGATTCAAATTGCTGTTAATGTCAATTGAAAAATCCTCAGTCCGCAGATTTCTAGAAAATTACAAAATAATTACTACCGGATAGCGGTAATTAAAACTCGCCCAGTGTTGGTGTCAAATTTTTACATAAAAATCCACAATGAGCTATTAATCCGCCCATAAGCACGTGAATGTAGAAAGAATTCTGCAATTCTCCAGCGTTCCAATTTCACCAAATAAACGTGCAATTTGATGGTTCCCCGAGAATATTATGGTCCCGGTTCTTATCACGGATTAGAGATAAGGCCGGTGGTCGAACTGTCGAGTATAGTGGTCGGTCTCATCCGGAATTGACTTCGATGCGAAGAGCAGCAGAAAGCAACGGACAACCGGGACGCTATTCTGGACTTCCGTGACTTCAATGAAATTTCGTAATCTACTTGGGGGTCGTTCACCGGCTATATTTAATTCAGCCGTCTATTTGCCCGTTCTATTCTTAACCGGGCTGCTCTAGAAATAACCGCGGCCCGCTCTATATCGCGGCCCGTGTGTCCGTGTGTGCCTGGCCGAGTTCGTGCACCCCTTTCGTTGATTCGTACGTTTCACCTCACGGAGATGCAGTTTTGCGTTGCACACGGCTCCCCCCTCCCCTCCCCTCTCAACAGGGGGGTTGACAGGGATGATCCGATTACATGCCGCTTCTGTCTGCGGCGATATGCATCCGGACACCGATGTATCGCTCGCCGATGTAATATCGTTAATTGGCAACAAACCGATCGGATTTCGTCGTGTTTTTCGCGTGCTCGACGACGGGCTCGATTCGCGAATTGAAAAACGAGGAAAATTTCTTTCAACTCGTCTTGCGATTTTTTTCGTGGCTACGGTCACCGGTACAATGCGATTTTTGTGAAAATTAACTGCGATTCAGAACGGTGGAAAAATTTAAAGAGTTCAAGAGGAACAGGGTTTATTCTATACACAGGGTGGGTCGCCACATATTGCCATCTCGATTTACGTCATTTTTTTACGCATAGCAAACAATTTTTTGGAAGAAGTTGAATGGTTTTGAGAGGGGCACATTCTGATGGTACATTTTTTTTTGTAGGTGGACGTGTAAAGGACATATGAAGGTCATTAATGTTTTTTGAAATGGAATCATATATTATTTATTGCATCAGCTGATGCTCCTTCATATTCTTTGCCAAAAAGTATTAATCTAGTAAGTAATGTCTATTTACAGAAAAGGTTCAATTTGCATCAGAACACTTTCAGAATCTAGAAGTTAATGACTCACTAATGTTGCGTAATGTATCTGATAATATTTTGTTACACTCATTGATGATACGATCCCTCATATTGGCCATTGTAGTCGGAGGCTCAGCGTACACTTTATTTGTTAAGTAGCTAAAAAAATCCCGAAATCTTGAGGTTCCATCAACCTAAAAGAAAATCACAAAAGCAGGATTCCGCGAGTCGTCCGATTAAGGTTGATTCCGCATGCAGCTCCAGCGGTTGAACTCTTAAAAAAAGATTCCGGAATCACTTCGATCCAGTTCGGGACCCGTGTCCGCGGGAAAAAGCGTCAGATAAATCAGGCTCCCGCGGGAGAACGGGAGATAAAGCCTGACCGTTGAATATTCTGATAACGAACGTACGGCCTGCCTGCCGGGCGAAGAAGAATTATTCTCGTGGCCTGAAAGGACCGTGTTCCCTCGAGCAGCGGCGATACCAGAAGCTCATCAGCTAAATGCGGTGTCCCCAGGTACGTTTGTCACCCAGGTTGGGGTCACCCCGCGTCCTCTCTCTCTCTCTACTCTTCCCGAAGAAGAAGAGAAAAGCGGTATCTTTCATTTATGGGCAGCTGGCAGAAATATCCCGGAATAATTGGCAGCGGGTAAAAAGCTCGTTTGGTAGCGGGCCGAGTCATCTGCAACGGAAAACCATTTCGTCCCAGAGACTTTCTCCCCCCCCTCTCTCTCTCTCTCTCTGTGTCTCTCTCGGGGTCGACGTTAACGAGGATTATAAATATCGAAGAAAAAAGGAAGAAAAATTTGTTGGGGGAAGGGGAAATTTCGCGCGCTTGCGGCGAGGGGGTAGGGTGGGAGAAAAAAGCCCCGATTTGATGGAAATCCAATACCCAATAGAGTCGTCCGACGGTGACCTAAAATTCACTCGATTCACCTGAACTCTGTCAGAAAACCGGGGGAATCGCACGCGCCACCGAGCAAACGGCCGGCCCACGCTTTTCGACGTCTCTGTGCTATACTTATCTCGCGCTCGAGAACACCTGGAAAAGCTGATGACTCCGGCGAGGATCGTTCAGGCTGTGCGAGGGAACCCGACGAACCGATTCACTCCTCGAACCGATCAGCCGACCGGCTTTGTTTTCCGTTGCTGTCGCGTTTCTTCGCTGCTTCTTCTTCTGTGAAGTTAACTGTCCCGCTGGATCTTCGGTGATCATTGGACCGTGGGATCTTGAAGAGGACGCGCACTCTTGTCCATAAGTTGCCTGACACCTGATTCCCGCGAACCGTGCATTGATCGAGTAAAGTAAAGTGAATGATCGAGTGAAAAAGGTTCGGTGCTAGGCACGCTCTACAACATGAAAAACAAGTTTTATTTTGAGAATTTTTTACGGCCAGATAACGAAGAAAATAGAAAATCTGTTTACAGGTCTTTTTTAGTTAGAGTAATATTAGTTGGAGTCACCGTACGTTACAGTATATTGATACAGTGATATTAAATAGGAATTGTCTGACGCGTCTGACCATGGCTAACCAATTCTACTTATAGCGAATGCTGGAACACGCAACCACTTCTATTTTTTAGCTAACGAATAATGATAGTGAAATTAAATCGAACGTTTAAATTGTACATCAAGTTTGTATAATTGTCTACATCTTTTTTTAATATTATTATTATTTGTGTCTAATCGAATGAGTATTCGTGTCGGTGCAACGAACCTTCCCAGGATCCATTTTACTAGACAGGTGAGTTCGTTGATCCCGGTTTTAAAAATTAACAATTGACAGACACGTTCCGTTCCTCTCTCTTCCTTTCGCCGTGAAAGCGACGTATACGGTAACGTTTGTTAGCCATTCAGCCGACCGTCTGCTCAATTATTTATTCTTTGAAAGAATCATGGAAGATCCGCTCAATGCTGATTAAGTAATGACACCGTCTCCGATTCTTGTCGCCCCAGACAATGGTCTATACTGGTACATTGTGTCTCATTCGGGATATTGAAACGGCCGCTGTTACAATTCCTGTTACTCGGGACGCTCGGCTGACATAGAAACGCAGCCCCGTAATGGATCATTTGTTCCTGGCAATTAATTAACCGCGATCTGACGTGCGTGTAGATAAAGAACTGATGCCTAGAACTTTAGTCTTGGAAACACAATTTTATTAAAATTCATCGTTACGTTAATATCAGATTTTTAAATTGTTAGTTGCTTCGCTTTGACACTGTAGGAATGATATATATTTTATATACACTTTATAAATATAGATATTTTATATTATTATTATTTATATTAAGCAAAGGATATCACTTTAGGACAAAGTAACTATTTAGACAAAGGAACTTCAGACTCTAAATAATAATTTTTAAACTGTGATTTTGAGTCAGTCTATTTTTGTTGTCATTGCTAAACGAGGAGACATTAATTATTAAAAAAAAATTGTTGAGTTACTTCTAACTATGATAAAAATAATTATAATGTTGATTTTTTGTTATTCTTCTATATTCCTAGTAATAAATAATGATTTATATACAAAACTTGTGGTTGTTGGTTCAGTTTTGCTGCTTAGTGTATATCGAGAAAAGAGTGTATTGATCATAAATCAGAACTAGGACTACATAGCCGTGTTTCTGTTGCAGGTGACCGAAGATGCCAGCCGTACCAGCAGTGGCGGAGGCAGCAGGACAACTGGAGGACCTTGACGAGCCTCCAGAGCCTCGGGTCCGTGGCGCAAGCGGTCGAGCAGGCCTGATGAAGCCTCTGGTGGTCCTGGCGCTTCCCGGCATGTATCTTTTCTACAAGTACAGCCAGTACAGGCGGGAGCAACGGGAGCTGTCCCGCAGAAGGGTCACCGAGAGGGAGCTTCAGCATCTTCATCACAAAATCGTGAGTAGCCCACAGAGTCTCAATAGCCAAAGGCGAGATCGCCGGCCATATCTGTTTGAGTTTCACGCGACCGGAAACAACGACGCGCGGTGCAACGTTGCCACCGACGTTTCTGGAAACCCTATCGTGTGTTTGCGTTACTTGGCACCGAAGAGACCATGACACCTCTGGCGATCTTGCTTGTCCCACCTGTTGTGCCCTTCCGGCTTCCTCTCTCTTCCTATCTCTTTCTCTCTCTCTCTCTCTCTCACTCGCTCTCTCTCTCTCTCTTCATATATATTTACGGACAGATCAATCCGATTTGCTCCGAACGGAATCCAATCGGAACCCATTATAATTTCATCGGCCCCGACGTGTTTTCTCCGACGACTCTGATTGAATCCCAGCTGGGAGAGGCCGGCCGATTCTGGACTCGGTTAGGGAAACTGGAGATGCTTCTATATGATTCTGTGCTACGGTCCCTGGTAACGATCAGGGGGCAAGGTAGGATGGAATTTTAATTTGAGTTTGATTCGGTTTTGATTGGCAAAGTGGTAGATTTTTAATGGAATTTTCGAGGATCAATTATTTTTCTTTTTGTGTTTGATTTGTGCAGGATTAGCTTGGGTTCTGATGGGGGAAGAGGTGGTAGATTTTTAGTGGGATTTTGGGGGACCAATTTTTGTCTTTCTTTTGTGAGTTTGATTTGTGCAGACTTTGAATCCCGACTCTGATGGGGAAAGTGGTAGATTTTTAGTAGGATTTTATTTCGACGACCAATTGTTTCTTTTTGAGTTTGTTTCTTTTTTCCCATTTATACGTTCGTTAAGAACATCCTTTTTCCAAGTATCGTATCAAAAAGAACTTTTTCGAGAGAGTAACATCCACCTCGTTTAAATTCGTCTGTCAACGAGAAGATTTGAGGGTTTAACGAAGGGGCCGAGGATTGAAGGGTCCCGCCACGGTGTCGAAAAGCAGGTAAGGGGGTGGGTTCAAGAAGTTTAATTGGCGGCAATTTTGAATGGGGACGACCCTTTGTGCACGAACGAACGAGATTCTTGTCGGATCGGTGCTCGCGAGCTCCTCAGGTGCGCCTATGACTACGATTATCTAGGAACGATAGCTAGGATGAGCCTTCAGATACGATATCCAGGGAGATAGAGGCGGAAGGATGGGGAAAGGTAGGGCTAGAAAGACCTGGGAGGGATGAAGGGTTCAATTACCCGAGGTTAACGCGATCACCGTTTATCGAAAAGGCACTGTACCATCTCCTGAAAGCTAAAGCCATTTGTTTGTTTTGCGTACGCTGCTTTATCAAGGCTCAGATGCACGGTTGATACCTTAAACATTTATTACTATCCATTTATGCGAAAAATTCGGTTGACTATGGTCGATAAAATATTATTTTAGGTGAAAAAAATAGCAATTAGGAGCAAAAATTGATAGCTCCGGTCTGGAGTCGACTCCACTATTGTAACCATCACTTAAACGCAGAAAAATGACGGGTTCTAATATTTTTTATTTAAAATTATCAAGGTTCTAAAGATGCACACATCACAAATTATTTAGCAAATTTATTTCTTCGGGTGTTATTATTTTAAAAATAGTATAACTGGCGACATATATAGAGAAATCACTGTATTGCTAAAAATGTGGGTAGCACGTTCTCGTTATTTTCATAAAGTAATGCAAAATAGTCACTGTCAGTGATCCGTAAACCCAGTGTTAAACACAACCATCTTCTGGAAATGATCCTTCGGTGATTCCATAATTTCAGTACCAAACTATGAACTCTGGTAAGAAACTTCTCCTCGTTCAACGATGTTTCTCCTGCTTATAAAATTCGATAGAAATGTTCCTGGAGCAGGAAGAAAGAAAAACTGTTCCTGGAAGAAAGTAAGACTCGAAGCAGCAAAGATCTAGATTCCGATGAAAGGAGCTAATTAAATACCAGTCGAACGCAGGAAGCAATTAAAGTTTATCCCGAACGCGCGCGCGCTCGCGCGACGATTCACGATAATGTCACGAAGCTAATTGAATTCATTCTTTAAACCGGAATTGTTTTAACGACGGGATGTCTTTCAACGAGGAGTCTCTCTCTCTCTCTCTCTCTCAATTCTAGCCAGAAGATTTATGTGCAGAAACTCTGAATACCTATTGATTTCCGTGGCCCGGGGACACGATGTCGCAGCCGACTTAGCTCGGGCCCCCATTAGCGAGAAGACACTCTCGAATCCGTATATCGATGGCGTAGAAATTCAATATCTCCGGGATCCGTCGAAGGAAATAAGGAACAATCGGTCGTTCTATGTCGTTTCGAGAGGTATTCTACGATTCCGCTATTCAATTTACAGCCTCGTTTCAATCCTCCCGGCCGAGAGGAAAGCTCCTGCGAGAAACTGCGAGCGAAACTTCCGCGGATCAGTTCTGCAATACTTCAGGATCTATGTACGTCGGGGAAGAGATACTGTGTCGCTGGACGTTAATGTAGAGTAACGGGAGGAGCGAATAACACTCTGCAGCTCTTGATATTACAGCGAGGACTCTTTTCAAAATTTAAGGAAAATTAATTCGGACTCTTCTGAAGCTGAAGGAACTGCCATGTTCATTAATTTTTGCAAAATATTTGAAGCTCTTGCGCGAAGCTGGGTACAGCAAGTTGTGAACCTTTAGCACTCGAATGACGACTGTAAGGCGTCACTAAAAATTGCTGTATCATTATTCAAAATATTTGTTAAATTATTAAATTTGTTTGTATTTGTGCAAACAACAAAGAAGAAGATCAGGAAATCCAGTTGCCGGGCAAATTGCTAAACTCCGAAGAAAGCTTCGATGATCAGCATCATAAATTCTGGACCGCTGGTTCGAGCATGCAAAACGAGTGGTCCGCGTTTTCCGCAGCAGCAGGCGACACCAAAAGGCGTTGGCTAAGGTCACCCTGGAATGGTTCAGTGGGTCATCAGGCAGATTTGGCCCGGGTTCGTGAAAAATGAAACTGAAAGAAAAAAGAGCCTGCTGTGTCAGATCGTCTGCCAAGGAACCAGTATTCACGGCCGTCGGATCGACGCGCGACGATCGGATAGCCCGGATGCTCGGGCAGCAGTTAGTATGGCCAACATTCGCCAGCTGGAATCCCACGGATCCATTTAGCTGTTGTCTCCGCTCCTCTGATTTACTATCGTCGACCAGGGACCTCGTGGATATGATAGGAATATCGGCCGGTGTACTGCGATATTCGATCACCACTTACCGCGAACTCGATCCTGGTCTCGTCGTGAATTCGAATGATTTAGGGGATCGGGAAACGAGGTCCCCCTCTTTGCTCGATTACCCTAAGTGCCCCCGGGGTCGGCCGCTGCTCCACGGAGTTTTTCTTTTAAAGAGCGCACTCGGAGAATGGGATTCCCGGAGAGTTCGAGCTAAGGGATGAGAAGTCGAGTGGGAGGATCATTTATTTTGATTATTGGAACTGATAATTGGGAAGACTCCGACTTCGGATTCATTACTCTTTGCTCCGTCTCACGGACACCTTCGTGGCGAGAGAAAGAATAATGGGTTTCAGGATTTTTTTGATCGATGGAAGTGACGTTCGTAGAGATTGTAATTGTAATTCCAGGAATCGTAATAATTGTAAAAATTGTAAAAATTGCAGATATTATGCTCGTAGAATTCTCCTGCATAAGTTAAAAAAATAATTACAAAACCCCTGAAATTATAGGAATCGTAAAAATTGTAAAAATTGCGAAAATTGCAGATTTCATGCTCCTAGAATTTTCCTGCATAAATTAAAGAAAAAATTACAGAGCCGTTAAAATTCCTGGAGTCGTAATAATTGTAAACATTGCAGAGATTATGCTCGTAGAATTTTCCTGCATAAATTAAAAAAAGTACAGAGCTTCTAAAATTCCAGAAATCGTAAAAATTGTAAAAATTGTGGGAGACAACATTTGTAGAAGATCGACTGGTTTTTTTGGTGTCGAGATTTGCAGTGCACGCTGCACGCCAAGTCCTCCGGGTAGCTTTGCTAAACGTATAGCTCTTTACATAAAACTCTTGCTAGGTCTTCCTCTCTTTGATCTCCTTTGTCGAGCCTCTACACGGATGCTTCATGACCCGTCCGATAGAAGCAGATTTCTGGCGATAATACTCTAACCTTCGTATCGGAATCCGTTTATCTAGTCCCGTCACCCAGCGTTATGAATCAGCAATCATTCCCAAGTGCCACTAATCAAGCTCCAATCAGCATCGAGCGATCGAGACACACTACCTTTGATCTCCTCTGTCACGATCCTCGAATTCGATCTTTCGAGCATCTATCCCGTTTGATCCTGACGATCTCCATAAGTGCTATATCGGAGCCCTGATTATATTCTAATTTCCATCGGAATCCGTTCACCTAATCAGTTGCCTAACTTTGCCGATTGACGATTATTCCACGGTATCCATTAACGGTCAGACATCGATGCTTGTGTCCGTCTCCAACCGAAACATCAAACACTTTATCGTCCGCTTTGTCTGTGTACTGCCTACACTATCTACTTAACCTTCCACTCCTATGTAACTCAATTTTAAATTAAATGTTTAATCACTTATTGTTGAATCTGCATAATTTATTCAATTCTATTTAAGATTGAAAATAAAGATTTCTTCGTGGAATAATTTTCAAGGACATCCTTCAAGAATTCCTAATAAAAATATGCACGATTAATCATCAGGTAATTGTATCTTTCACACGTAAATACTAAAACATGTCCATTAATGCCTTCAATAAAATATTAGAAATTAAAAATACACATCCTCGTATTCTCAATCTCAACCATTCAATAAAATACTCTTAAATGCATTATTAGAGATTATAAAATTGGAAGGATAAATTTTAAGAATATTTCCGTCAGTCGTTATCGGTAAAACATTTAATTACACCGTTACACGAAATGTCTGAAGGGCAAAAGGGCCCTCGTAAGTTGTTGCAAGCAATCGTATCGGGAATTATAAATCAAGATCTAATGGACCGTCAGAGATCGACATCCAGGGGATGTCAGTAGATAAAATCCCGATTCCCATCGGAATCTGAAGATCGTCGATCAAGCGACCATTTCCAGGAGCCGTCTCTCTCTCTCTCTCTCTCTCTCTCTCTCTCTCTCTCTCTCTCGGCAGGGATTATTCCGTCCGATCACGAAATCGGGAAACGTGGACCGTGGACTCGCGTGCCGTTAAACGACAAGCAAAGCCTTGGAATTTTGTCGACGTTATCGTGGCCCCAAGTCGATCGCGACCTTAATAACGAGCACACGGGGCTCATTAACGACTGCAGAGGATCGTTGGATTATCGAGGATATCGTTAGCGGTCCCGACTTCCTGCTTTCGAAAAATTTCATAAACGTTCTCGCGTGCTACTAAACGCTCTTTGAGAAAAACGCCGTCTACGATCAGAATAGACGGCTTTGTTCTCGAGTGTCGCACGATTCGCAGTCGATCCGATCGATCTGCGATTAATTTAGTACGCCGGGGGAATTTTTATAACCATGGTTCTTTGTAGTTTAAACCGACTGTTTTTATTCTGGAGCTTTATTTCTTTAAATGTCTCAAGGCTGGATGCGAGAGTAAGCCATTAATCATTTCGCAGAACTTGAGCCAGAGATACTGTTATTTTAATATTTTTTGTTTAGGGCTGATAGTGGGTAGGCGATAAAAATGAATTATTCTGTGAGGTGGGAGTATATTGTTCACTTCTTTTACAGAATTCCTTCTTAACTCGTATTACGCGAATTAAACGGTTATCGTGCTTTTTTATTTTTACATTCTTTCTTTTCTTTTAGCAACGAGAGAGCGATAAGAGTTATTATTTTTGTTGCTGAACGAAAACTTTGAAATGAATTTTAATGGACGAATAGATTGAATAGAAATGGTTTTCTTTGAATAAATTTCTTCTTAGCAGAAACGAAAAGTTATATTTTTGTAATATTGTTGAATTTTTGCAGTCAATGTGGACTTGCATGAATTACAGAATTTTTCTAATGACTCGTTTTTATTTATGTTGGTCCTAGGACGAGTACGGAGATCATAGAAATTAAGAAATAATTCAAACATGTTATTTGACTTGAAGAGTATATATTTTTTTTAAATTATTCAGCGATGTGAACAACTTCTAGGTTGACGAGAAATATTTTTTAATTCAGAAACGATACTAGTTTCTCACGGAAGAGCATCAGATATGAATGATCGTCTATGTAGGTAAGTTGCTTAGTCTCGAGGCTTAAGATCCTTTGTTTTCAACCCTTAACCGGTCACGTACTGTCTATGAGACTGTGCTGCGTCAGTAAATTCTTCGGCAACTCTTACACCTTTAGAAAAATTAGCTCCTCTTAACCTGTCAGCTCGAAAGAATAAATATTTATCAGTTTACGTTCAACCCTACAACAGTCTGCCGACATTTTCCTTGCTGGCAGCCAATAACATTTACTTCCAGTGCAAATACAAAAATAAACAAATCGTTAACACAAAGTAATCACATGAAATTATTTTTATATTCTCAGAGGAAAATTTAAACGAGTTTGGAGAACCTAGAGTCGCGGTAAAATTGCGTTTACACTCCCAGAGCAAATTTCTAGGAGCCTAATATAAAATTGTAAATTTGCTTGCATTTCCTCGGTGTACTAATAACACCGTCTAAAGCTCACAAGATCGGCGCATAAATTACCAAGCACTGGCTAAGCTTTTTTCCTGAAATTACCAGACAACTTTAATCCAGTTTAACATGCGAAACACTAACCTAACAGTTCCAAGACCGGCGTGCAGACGTTAATAATGCAATATTACTCAAGAGGGTTGCTTTGGAGGAGAAAAAAAAAAGAAATTCTCAAGTCGAGGGGTTAAAGTAGGCAGAAAGTAATTGTGTCCCGTTTTCTCGGCGAATTTTTTCTTTCCCGCCAGTGAAAAGCCAACCTTGGCAACACGTGCTCGTGGAAAGGGCTACGCTGAGCCCACTGGGAAGTCTTTCTCTCAGGCTCGAAGGACTCAGCGAACTAACGTTACCTAGACGCGAGAGCTATGTTTGAGATAAGGTGCACGCCAACCACGCGTTAAGATCGCGATTGCTCGGCAATCGTTCGTGGACCTTAACACGTTAAGTGCCGAATACCAACTCGAAAAATTCCCTTAAACTCCATACAATTTAATTAATAAATCCTGGAATCGGGAAGTAAAAATTTATTACAGTAATTTATACTTCAACCCCATCTTTCACAATTCCAAGAAAATACCACATGTTCGCATACGTGCAAATTTAAAATTAATTGTACCAGCTGATTAGAGATTAGTGTCTTTAATGTATCGATCGACATTCAAAGGTTAATCAAATTCTCTGCCCTTGTACTTTAACGATTTAACCCTCACGAGTTCCTGAAAATTCGTACTTATTTAATTCCCGTTGTTAGACACATGTTATGTTTGCTGTAAAAAATCGTATTTTCTACTCATTTTTAGGGTTATAGATGGAGCACAATAAGCCGAAGTGTGAAGTATAATCAGTTATAATTCTCCTCGTCCCTTTAGTGCAACTATTTTCTGAATTAATGAGTCCCTAGAATGTTCGAAACAGTTGGCCGTTTTAATTCCAGGTGTCCAACCCGGGGCTTTCGGGTTAAGAAGCCGTAATACCCGCGTAAGTTTGATTCTTGCCCCGAAGAAAATTACGCTTCCGTTCGGTTTGTGTTTCCGGTCACGTCAGCCGCCCCTGACATGATCTCCCCGAACATTATTCCACCCTCAAAACCCCGGGACTACGGGTGGGGGAGGGGGTAAAGTTTCTCTTTTTGATAGACGCCCGGATAGAGGAGACTCGATTGTGTCGGGGACTTAATAGGGTCACGTGAACTCGTTTAAGTATCCCCGGCTCGAGGAATTCGAGATTGATTTATCTCTCTCTCTCTCTCTCTCTCTCTCCCTTGATTCTTGCATAAACGGGCTTGTTCGCAAAGTTCATGGAAATGCCGGCTTTATTCCGTTAAAAAATGTTTAATTAGGACGAATGATCTGTTTCGAGCAAGAAACAAATTAGTCGATTAGCAAGTACTCTGGAGAGTTTTGGAATTTAATTGGGAGGTTGTGAAAAAAATATTTGTGCTTGAACGTGATCAATCCCGACAGTGAAAAAATAAATTTTGCACTCAGATATCCTGGATCGTATTATTTATCACCGAAGTTTCCGAACTAGGGGACAAAGTTTTAGGATAAATGTGAAGAAACGATGAAATAATTTTTGTGACGAGACACGTGTTGTTGTTTGTCACCGAATTAGTAAATTCTTTTGGAGCCAACTTGTGTGGGCGCTAATTATACACGCGACCTCGGCACATCCACAATGGACACCACGTGGACGATGAACTCGCTTTAGAACAATGAACCGACGTAACCCGATACACGCTTGGCCCCCGCGACATATTTAGCCCGCGTTTGCTTTAATATTCCTGAATGAAACGGCATTAATTAGGAGAAACGAAGTGGATCGCGCGGAGCGTAATGGCCACAACAACGAGCCTGGTCGACGACCCCGAACCCCGGACCCGGCAATAAGGGTTGATAATACCATTAGTTCGACCGCATGAACCCCCATATAACGCGCGCAGACCTTAGAAATGCCGATCGATGCGGCTTTCCGCGTTCGTTGGATTACACGAGGCTTGTCCACTTTCCAGAGACATAGGTCTGCCCGGATTATCTGTATAATCGGTCGATACCAGTGTGTTCGTCCCGTGGAGATCGCTACTCGAGCAATTCCCTTGGACAATAATTAATAAACTACTCATTTAGATTCTGAGAAACACCCCCACGTATCTTCGTTATATTCCTCTGAAATTATTCTTGTCGGTGACCATTTAAACATCTTTTTAAAACAGGCTATCTGGAGCGGAAACTGAAGATAATTCTCGTTCATGAAAAATTATTGACAAGTTTTAATTACGAGAATTTGGTGTTTCACATTTTGGAGACGCGATAGCAGCAGTACTTGAATTAATTTTCTGCTCTCTTCACTTAATTTAGGCTGAATAACATACAGTGTAGTGTGAAAAGGATAGTTCAGAGTATAGTATGACATATAAATTGTTCGCAATTTTTCAAATTTTCATTCATGAATAACTAAATGTACATAATATATATTTGATTTATGAGAATCTGATGTTTAGAGTTGTTTCAATTGTTCTTGCAAAAGTGAATAGCATAGCTTAGAAAGAGTAGTTCAAACTATTATGTAACATACAAATTATTCACATACGTGAAAATTTTCATTCATGAATAAATAATTGTGTATAATATATATTTGATTTGTGAGAATCTGATGTTTAGAGATTTCGTTCAATTTTTATGATCTTCAATTGTTCTTGCAAAAGTAGCTCAAAAAGAGTAGTTCAAACTATTATGTAACGTACAAATTATTCATATTCGTGAAAATTTTCATTCATGAATTTCGTAAACAAACTCCGCCTGCAAGGACCCAACTGCATCTCAAACACGCCAACGATGACTTCCAATTAATTTTCGCTAATTACAAAGAAGACTTGCATAAAAAACAAATAGTGCGCCATAAAGGGCAGTTTCTAAACTACGCTACAGTCTACAAACAATTAGCCTCGTTAACAATTTTCATTCATGTAAATGTGACGGAAGACAAATTATTCCGAGGGCAACAAAATGCTATTTTCTCGAGGGGCCCCATTAGTTTCGATCGAGGATCGAATGTCCATTAACATAAAATCTGCTGAAAGCTATCAGGCTCTGGTAGATCATCAGAAGTTTCCGAAGGTATCAATATCCCGGGAAGGGTTTCTCCGGAAATTGTCCCTTAGCATCGCGTCCATCGTCTCCGTCTCGCCATTATTTCGAGGCGCGGATGAAGATCGATCCGCTTTTTCTCGCAGCCCCTGGGTTCGCAGCAGAAGAACAGTAATACAATGCTGGGAAGACGTTCGCAGCTGAAGCGAGAACTGTCGCCTGAACGAACCCCCTCGAGTCGACAAATAATGAAAAAGATGGTACGATCGGGCCTGGCAATCTATAACCCGAGAAAAGATTATTTTTCGTTCGAGAATCTTAACTTTGGCAACCAGATATCTCCAAGATGAAATTTAAGAAAAAGATTTTCATACTTTCCGGGTGAAATCAATTCTGTGATTTTTTAGTTCAGTGCAAAAATAATATGTAAAGTAGACGAGAGGCAACAAATACTCGGTTTATCCGATCCGTGTCTGTGCCGGAAACGATAAGGGTGGTTCAGTGATCGTTGCTGATCATAATGGTCGTCAAAACGCCATTATTCCCGGTCCACGTAGCCGTTAGATGCCGAGAGCTTCCATTCACTCGCAGAAACATCCAGATATTTAAATCGTATGGTCAAAGGGGAGCTGAAGAATTTTCGTTTTCAAGCCGGGGAGATCGGCATTTCGTGCTGAATCAATGCTCAACTCGAAGAACATTCAGCTGAAGAGAGTTACTTCGGCGTTTCAGAAGAAAAATGGGACAATTGTTCAACTTACGATAAATTTTTAGTCGTCCAAGGGACTCGGAATTCAAGAGAAGTTTCTTTATCTGGAATGCTTTGGTGTTTTAAATGGAAGAGAACGCTCCTTAAATTTTATTGACATAATTACTATAGAGAGACATTCGCTAAAAAGAGTGCTGTAAATGTCTGGAGATATTTAGATCTTCTTTATTGCTTAATTGGGGAGGATTAGTACAGGAAAATAATTGGCAGTCTGGCTTAAACTGGAGCCAACCTTTTTATTGCCAAATGGAGATGTCATACTGATCTTATTATTTTGTTTATTATTTTCTTGATGAGACAAAGAGAAAAAGAAAATAGAACAAATCTCCCCTTTCATCGTATAGGTTTACTTTGCAGAATTTCCAAACTGCGCATAGGAGCTGATGCAATTTCTTGCAGGATTGCATTGTGGTTGCAATTTTTCGCGTTCGGGTCTCACGGAAGGTAAAAGGTTTGAAGATCGGCAGCGATAATCCTGCGCGTTAATTAATGGTGTTCTGCTCCTTTTTTGTGTATAATCTCCGCTCCTAATCGTCCCAGAAGAGGCTAGGTTCGTTTTACAATTTCCACGTGCATGGAAACAATCACGAACCGCTTACGACGCCCACGAAATCGGATTATTAGGCTGAAAGCCTCGCTGCTCGCGTTTTCGAACCTGGAAACAAACGTTCCCACGCTTCTTGCGTAACAACGCGTCCTCCCGATTAATGGTCTCCGTTGCACAACATTCCTGAACCCTTGCACGCCTTCGTGCAGGATTTTTATTGTAATCCGGAGAACGGTGTTTTCGAATACTTCGTTCGACAAACATTCCATTGAATCAAACTTGAGAGACAATCTCCTTCGAGAAAGAATCGATGCACTCCGGAAATTTAACTTGGAACATTAAATGGAAGAGGGAACGGAAAGACAACAGGGAAAATGATGTGCGAGAGCACTCATGTTTCCGAGGAATGGTTCTTTTTCATTACTGTGTTATTGTTAGCAATCTTCTAATTCGTTCATTCGTTCACTTTTGTTTTGGTTGTGTTGTGTAGTTTCTTTGTATTTTAATACTTTACTTTAAATTTTTCTGTTTTCGTGGATCTCTTTCTTCATTCTCCTAATTCAATTTATTCCCTGCTGTGAAATCGTCAAAATGCTAAACAACAAATAGCTAAATATGCAGACGATTTTCTATAGAAAATAGGAAAAATAAAATTGGTAATTATTTACATTAGGGGCTTCCTCACCGATTTTGTTTCCGATATCTCGGAAACTATAGCTGAAAAGCAGTAACATGTATAGGAAAAAGTTGTTCAGAATGATGACTTTGACAACATATTTCAAGGTCATCAAAATCGGTGAGGAAACCCCTAATGTAAATAATTACCAAATAATTAATAGCTGTTTAGTGATTGTTCAATTATTCGGAATTATTCTCGAGAGTCAATAATTGTGTGCTGTGGATCCGACGGAGGTACAGAAGATTCAGAAGTAAGTACACTTTACATTAGTATTTTATAATGTAGGATTAGTATTCGTATGTGGAACATTGAATAAAAGGTTTTCTATCATATTTTGCAACGTACATTAACGATCATTAATGATTTCGTATATAGTATAATTTAATGTGGTTCAAATAAGATACTACTTTAAATCAAATATTTTTATTTTGATAACCGGATAGAAAAAATGAAATATTTTTATTTTGTATTTCAAATATTTCCTTACAATGAAAATAAGTTGAGCAAGTAGTTAATATTATAAATTATAATTTTTAACATGAGAAGCTATAATAGTTAGCAAAGTATTATTTGTAGTTTAATTACGAATATGTAACATGTTGATAAACAGACTACAATATCGTAATAACATTCCAGGCAAAAAAATATCATAAAAATATATGTTACTGTCAACTATTTGAAATACTATTTTACACAGTCCTACACACACCTACTCCGATCACTTTTTGAGATGTTGAAACTTTTTTGCGAATATCTCGGAAACTAAAGCCGAGCGGCGGTAACATGTATAGGAAAAAGTTGTTCAGAATGATGACCTTGACAACAGATTATATATAAAATTATTTTACTTATGTGATGCAGGAAAATTAGAGTCTATGAACTAAAATTCCCGAAAGCATAATAAACTTTCGATGATATTTAGGGTCCAGAAAATTTAGCAGAGGACAAAAAGCACTCAATTTTCAATTTCTTTTAAATGAAAGAACTGATCAGGGAAAAAATTCTGTTAATTTTTTCTCGAAATGTAACTTGTTCTTCAAAAGCATTTGCACGAAAATTCGTATTTTAATCACGCAGTTTGGAGCATTGCGGTTAGGCTCGAACATCGGTACAGCGACTCTGTATTTTCCCGACGCATTTTCGCATCGCGGTCGCCGGAAGGGTCTGAAGTATCGCGCCGGGGGGATTAGAATTTCGCTTCCCTTTCTTCGCGATCATTTGTTCGGAGTCTCAGCCGATTGCACGGCTCGCGGATTTCTCGCTGGTTTCGTTCCATTACAGGAAATTATACGCGCTACAATTCGTCGCAGAATTGCGAGGCAGACAATGGCCCTCGCTGATACTCGCGCGAGAGGGGAAAACGATGACGACTAGCATTAACGGCACCGGCGAGAGGCGCATCCCACGGAAACACCGAATTATGCCCTCCAGCCGGAATGAACCTCCATTGTGCGACGCGTTCCGCTTTATCGGGCCGATTCTCGTGCTTCGCTTAAAATCTTCAGCGAGACCCTGCGACTTCCATTTTTCTAGAAACTTCTTTCGTACTCGAAAAAAAAAACGCAGGCTCTGAAAATTACAAACATTTCTGTGAGAGAAACGAGCAGGAGGAACTTTTATTTATTCACAACGTGCACAGGAGAGAAAGCTTTACGGTTAAGGCATTAGGAGTCTACAGAAGGGAAAAATAAGTGAATTTTGGAAATTTTTTTCTCGAAAACTGTGACACTTTATTCGGCAAGCCTTTTTTTAATTGAAAGGGTACGTTTTATAGAGCATCTCTATTTTTCCTTCATTCAAAGTATTCATTAATTATAAAACTATGAATAACTCTTTGGAGGTCCTGTCCAGGCTCAATCAAAACGCCAGAAGAATACCTTTAACAATTTTTTTCTCAGAAACTGTAAGAGTATTTAGCTCTAAGCTTGTTTTAGAGCGTATCTCGTATTTTTTTGTTTATAAACATTCAGTAGTTATAAAGTTATGTATTACTTTCCTGCCAGGAAACTCGTAATGCTTTTCTAGACAGGACATCCGGAAGGTCAGCTATAATTTTATAATTAATGCATCTTTTTGAATATAATAATTACAATTTACTCTCTAAAATATGCCTTTTCACGCACCACAAATGTTTTTGAATAACTTCTTACAGTTCTCGAGTAAAAAATTCTTAAAGATCACTGTTTACTGGGCCCAACTGAGCACAGACCTCCTCCTCCTCCTGAGCACAAAAAATTCAGCTTGCAACATTGTGTGATTGCAAGTACGAAAAATGAAGCAAAAATGTAATTTTTCGCTGAAGTATACCTGCATTTCTCAGAATCTCATTTCGCACAAACCATAGAAAGGTCTCAGTGCATTCATTAAAAGTATGTAGCATCGCAGTGGTTGGTCCTAGAATTTCTGAAGAGGGGTTGTTGACCCCACAAGTCAGAAAAAAATTCAATCCTTTATATACTGGAGGCACTTGAACATTCCACTCTCATTAAAATACTGTGATGACACTTTTTCAAATCTAATTTACTGCAAAGTGCCAGCAATGATTGCATTCGTGCCTCGATGACTTTAAATGAATTTAAACATGCTGGCATACACTCTGTTAGCAAATTCGTGAAGCGTTTGAAGTTTAAAAAAATCTTACATGCAATTTTAAAATACAATTCTCATTGCTCGTTCTAATAAAAAATGATTAAGCACCGAAAAAATTCTTAAAAAATCCCGAGAGCTTAACGATCAAGAAAATACAATTTTTATTTCAAGTTTTACGACTTTAGGATTCGAAAGAATCGTCGGAGTTGAAATGTTGTCGTGAGATCATGCGAAGGCAAACAATATCTGTCCGTGGCAAGCGTGTCAACGTTGAAGGATTACCAACGGGCGAAATCGATAACTCGCGTTCGGAATTGAGACTCAACCGGGGTCGAATTTAATTTCTGTGTTTGATGGTCCTCTCTCGGTGTCCCGAAACGGGGGCAAAAGCGGAATATAGAAACGTTGGGTGGGGGAGGGAAAGGGGAGGAAGAGGTTGCGCGGCGAACAAAGAGCTTAATTACCTGGGGGCGAGATTCTAGACAAACTGCCGCGGAATGCTGCAAAAATAGAATGGCCGTGATACTTCGGGGGCCATCTTCGAGCTTAATGAGGTTCCCGGCAGAATGAACGTACGGTCAGTGATGCCAGGTGTCCATCAATGGGTTCTGCTGTTCCGAGGCAGTCAATGCTACTTTCTGGAACTGCCGCTTTTCAAAATGCACGCTTTGTTCCCGCGCGATCTTTATTCTCCTCTGCGCGAAACGGCGTGCCGTATATTCGCGAAAAATAATTATTCTCGCGTTTGTCTGCCGCGAGGAGGAAATTTATTTCTCCACTCGTTGCCTTCTCTTGCCGAATCTGGGCCAGGAGTGTGCGCGAGTTTGCGAAACAAAATTACCGTGCAAGAGGTTAGGTTGTTCTCGTGGTAAACTTTGTTATTTAATACCGGCTTCGTTCTAAAAATTTTATTTCTCTAAACCCCTTGTACTATCGAGTCAGACTCGTAATAAAGACTTCCAACAGAAGTTTCCAAATATGTATTAATTCTCTTTAAGTTGAAATAAAACTGTATTTTGTCGTAGTCATTATTTAGCCATTACAGAACACGTGGTTGTACAATCCATTGTGGTTGTACATTTTGTAATTTTTCCTATCATTGTAATCATAAAATAAATTTTAGTGCAAGGGGTTAACATTCCGCCCCAAAGTATGCAGAAATTTCTGGGGGGAATTTCTAAGAGGGGAGTGTACACTACTGTTGTGAAGAAGATTTAGCACTGTTTCGTTATTTATTTTTAACAGCAGAATGCCGATTATAATTTCTTTCCAAAAGAAAATTTTCTCGTTTTCGAAGATCAATTAAAATAATGTACGTACTGTGCACTTTCCGAAGCATTGTCAAATAAAAGGTGCAGCAGGTGACCACCACTTTTGTTTTATTTTTCTCAATTGAGGAGATATTAAAGAGGAGATATTTTGGATGTACAAGAAACAAAAGGGGACGAAGATATTGAAACTTTCAAGCTTCTCAAGGGGGAAACTTTGTGGAGAAATTTAACCTGTTCACCCGTTAAATCAAGGAGCAGACGTCTCCCGTAAATATCCAGCATCATATATTCCGGTACATCGTCCTTCAACAACGATCCCAATTTAAATCTTGCCGGCAGTTTGAAAGTTTCAGGAACGCGACCGTCTACAAGTGTGCACGCCGCCGCTCAAACGTATTGTACCGCTTGTTGTTTCATGGGCCATAAAATTAGTCCGTTTAATAAAACACGGCAGCACGGATGCTCGAGCGAATCCGTTTACTTGCAGCGATCCTAAATGATATCGGCACCAGACTGTGAAATTGAAACCAGAAACGAAAATAACCTTTCGTATCTCCCGATGCTTCTGTTTGAAACATCCTGATTGATTACTAATAAAATATTAATTTACGAGCGTCAGTAAAAATTTCCGAGAGTACCGCCAACATTCCAGTTCACGTTGCAATCTCTATTTTCCACCGTGATCGTGAAAATAATTTTCTGCAGGCCGTTCAAGGTCGCGACTTGCTGCAAAATTCTAGACAGCGAGCTTTCTCCGTTAAATAATTTTGCAACATTCCGCACGGTCCAAGTATGGGATCTCGGGACCCGTCAGCGGCAGATTAATCTTCCGAAATCGTGAGAAGAAGCGAAGTAAATCATTCGCGTGACTGGAACCCGATCCAATCCCGAGTTTCTTTGCGCTAAGCCCCTTTTTTTCTTTTTTTTTTTGCGGAGACCGGCTCGCCGAGGATTGAACTGTAATAGCACCCACGAGTCGCCCTCGTCGAGTATGGTTCTCCGGTGACGTCGCATGATTATTTCCACGAAGGAAAAAGCTCGCACGCGGCGGCCCGGGAGTGACGCTCGAGGCATTAACGCCTCATTAACGCCCTCCGCAAATGACGCGATCCTTCATCACGTGCCGGCACTCTCTCGCACCTCCCGGACCCTTTAGTCTCCGTTTTCCCTTGTCATTACCCAGTTGCTTCTTCGCGGGTTCTTGGCGCCCTTCTGTGTCCCTTCTGGCTGAACCATGAAATTTAGCGCTAAACCCACCTACACTTCTTATGTATGTACCCACCGTGCGTGGTCAAAATGACCGGTCCTTAAAAAAAGCTATTGTTAATACATTAAACGTGGATAATACAATCCTCTTCAAAAAGATAGCCCAGGTGTGCTATTTTTAATTTCTCTTTCTTTCATGTAAAATTTCTCGTCTGTAACTGTATATAGAGAGGTCACTGCAGTTTCTTGAAATATTGGTCGTGTGATTTATTTACGGTTGAAATATTCATTTTGGCGACTGTAGAGTCTAGCTAAATTAATGAGGAACTTGGTGGGGGGATGCAGATTATATTCATGGTGTGGGAGACTTTTAGTTTTCAAGTGGATTGATTATTTAAAATTATGGACCACGTTCTTCAACCCTCTCCCTAATTCTTTATCTCTTGAACTGCCCCGACGGTTCGAGTGTCCATTCCACCCCCAGTGGCGTGCAGCACGCCAGGAAACCGTTGCGAATCGGGGTGGAATAGGGGAGAACAACCCCTTTGTCCCGACCTTTTCCAAGAACGACCCTGCACACGCACAAAATATCGTGCATAGTTTCTCGAAACTCCCCAGTGTTTGTACTCTGTCAGGTCTGGCAGTCTGTATTGTTCGAAACTTTATTATTGGAACGCATAGTTGCATTTCATCGTCATACCGCTGCTCACTGTGTTGATAAAATACCTTTTATAAATTTATTACTGCACAATTTCAAATCGGTATACCATACGATTCTTACGAGCCGAAAATTGGTTGTTGCATTAATTGTTCTGTGAGCCAAGGCGACTCAAATTTATTAAATTGTAAAATCAAAGGAAAATTTTTTTGTTAAATACCGTAGTTGTATTTGTGATCTCAGAAAGAACAGAAAAAGATTGTAGAGTATATTGAGACATTAGTATAGTTCCAAGCGTTACGCTCCATATATTAAATAAATCTACAATAAACAAAGAGAATACTACCTGGAACTACAATTTTTGTTTGCAGTGACAGTAAATAATAAAAGCACAGTCACCATTTATTTCACATATGAAGCTGTTGAAAAATAAAAGGGAAACAAAATACCAGAGGCTAAAAAAACATTTAAAAATCTGCATCTGCACGGCAGAGAGTTAAAAACAAATTTCAGCACTTCTACGTTGAAGCCTTATAAAAATTAAAATAAACATAGCCACCTCACGAAGTATACAAAATTACAGGATTCCTTGTCCGATTCTTTTTAGGGGAATGTTTGGCTTGATAATGTTTGGGACTAGCAGTGTACACAGGAAATTTTGGCATAAACGATATACAGTTGACCTAACCCTCGCGCAGACCGTAGACTGGTGGTTTGGAGGGGTCGTTTAGGACACGGAGCCGTGGTCTGACGTGACCATAATAATCTGAGCCGGCTGGAACAAAGGGGAATCGATAAGCGGAGTCAAGCAGAAGGCTGGGGAGTGTCGGACATTTCGTGTTTCGTTTCCTATTTCCGGCGGGGACAATGCACCGGCACCGACACGGGATCGAAATTCTCGGTACGCGGCTGCATTTGAATGCAATCGGCCCACCCCGGACCAGACGATGCACAGCCCCATCGATTTTATCATCGACGACCACGATGATACTGCTAATATCGTTACGGAACGCCATTCGAGCCTCTTCACTATACACTTTCTCTTCCACGATTTTTACTTTCGTCGGTGAAGACGTCCTCGTCTTCTTCTAGACATTTTTATTTGTGCTTCTGGAATCTTTATACTAAATTTTCAATTTTTCCAATCATTTTTATAGGTTAAATTATTGAAGTTCATCATTTCAGATGGCTCAGAAAATTTTTTAAAATAATGCTTGTTGAAGAATTTATCGTAAAAGTTTACCTAGCCGAGTGTTTGAATAATTTGCTCAAAGGAAATGTATTACAAAAATTTATTTTCATGGTTCATTGAAACGTTCGTTCAAAGAAACTTTATTAAGAGCATTTATTTCGATGTTCCACTAAAAAATGCATTCAAAGAAAATGTCTTCAGCTGTTTCGTTAAAAAGTGTATTAGTAGAAAATTGATTGAAAAATTTCTTAAACTGTATTGCCAACACAAAAACAGAAGGATGTTTTACATTTAATGTTGACACGAGTTATACACGATTTTAAATGTGTCTATATTTCACACGACATTTTTTTGGATATAGTATGACAAGTAGGGTTTCTCAGCAAATGCAAAATGTGCGAAATTTTTTGCAATGCTCCACATCCTACTGGATGAACGTTTCAGAAAGTCAAATCGAATGTTGGAAGAAGGTCTCGGCTCGAAGACAACGTTATTTGTCCTACCGTCTCCCTTCCCCGCTAAAAATTTGCATTCTCCTTCGATCGATCAGGTGAGTTCACAGACTGAAGACGGCTACTATGTTTTCGCGAACCCGGTTTTTCCGCCATTTTGGCTAGCCCGGCGTCGGGACGTCTAAAACTCGCTCGAGTGGTTCGAGCAGCTCCAACCCCGTCCGATTCTCTTAGAATAACACATTCTTCTTCCACGAGAAAACAAAGGAGTCTGGCCAACAAAAAACCACTCAACGATTCGCCAGGATCTGAACAGTATGTACAAAATGGCGACGGAGCCAATAAATCTGCAAGAACAATTTTCTAAAGCGAAGAAAATCCTACTACAGATTTCAAAACGACATTTCTAAACCTAGGAACACTAATAAAATATCTATCAAAAGGTATTTTATAAAAATTAAAAAAAATGTGTTGAATAATTTAATATAAATTCGAACATTAATATACCTCGGCTATCAAATAGCGATAATAAAAATAAATCACTTCAATTAAAAAAACTTCGATGACCTTGAAACCTCAGAAAATATAACTCTGAACAAATTTCTTTGCCTGTCATAATATTTGCCCCTCTGAGCCAACTATTCTTTTCCTCTGATATTACTTTCTATCATAAAAAACAGGCGATATATCTTAGATGCGAGGTGAGACACCCTGTATAGGATTTGCGAATCTTTATGCAAAATAAAATTTTTATGGGTCCTCTTAATATATGACATAATATCGACACGAATTTTAACATTTTGCATACTTTGAGATTTTCTCCGGGTCGGAGCGGACCCAGTACAGAGAATGGTAGAGGACGAAAGGCGAGACGTGGAAACGGTGGAAATTAAATTGCCAGCGAGATTAAACGTGAATGAAATGAGTGCATCGGGTTGCCCGTCGAGGGAATACTTCGTCCAAGAGAAAACGAAGTGTATCATATCGTGATGAAGCGTGAGCCGAGAGCACGGAACCCACCAGAGGATCCTTGCTCTGATTCCGGCGACGTTTAACCTGTCAAACCTTCCTATAAATATCATCGGCGGCGCCTTCGTGTTCCCTCTCAAAGCAGAGAACGGAATCCTGTACCATTCAGAGTCCCCCTTTTCTTCGAATTCTCTTTTCCGAACACTGCTGGAATTTCAATCGAATTCTCCGTTCCACTATGTTGAAAAGTAACGTTGAAAGATCCCTCTTGGTGTTCCAGAAAGAATTATTAAAACGGGCGTAAAGAGAATAATCAAGTAAACTTCCCGTGAACGTTGGACTTTCGCGTTTCGCCTCAAAGTGAGATAAACTGTTGCAAAATGTATGATTCTAGAGGTTTCTTGCTTCTCTTAAAATTCTGTGTTCAGCGAACCTTCTCGGGGAACTGATTAGGGGAATTTAGGGGTCCTTAGAGCTCATCGGTGCTTCAGGGTGAAGAATTGTTGAAATTCTGCTCTTGTTGAGTCTCATCAATAAATTATTATCTGCAATTTATGAATTGATCTGCCTCGTTGCAACTCCTGAAAAAATGATCCAAAGGTATACAGAGAGCTGCCAAGTCACGAAACTGTCTCGTAAGTCCCATTATAAATCAGTCCCAAAAGGTGTTGAAAATTATTAAAAAAATTAAAAATTTTCCTGTCATCCCAAAGTTGCCCTAACTTTCTGTTCCTCTTGCACCCCTTCGGTACACCCCTTTAGTACCCTTTAATTTCAAATGAACTTTTGCCCGTGAAATCGCGGACGATAGGATCAGCAAATGTTTCGAAAGTTCATTAAAATTCCAGAAAGAATTACGCGCGAGGGGACAAAGAGAAATATTCGCGTGGAACGTGGACGCGTTAACGGTCGGTTTAATTAAGCCTCCTTCGCGACTATGAAAAGGGTAATCGGAATTGTTTCTTGCTGCTCTTTTTTTTCCCCGAGCTGGTCACACGACGCTTAGGGGATTTTCTCGGAGGGGGCAAGAAAAATGTGGTCGAACGCGTACTACACGCTTAGGCCTCTAGAATCCCGTGTGTGGTCTTTCAAGACTAGGGTCATCTATAACCCTGGCCATAGGTCGTCGATCGTTATCGACCTGTCGCTGTTGAATTTTTTAGCGAAAGTGCCGAGTTGACTGACCGGCAGCCCCGAAGCTCTCTCTCTCTCTCTCTCTCTCTCTCTCTCTCTCTCTCTCTCTCATCGAGATTGCGACAACCCCTGGAGAAAGCTTTTCTTCTTCGTGGCATCGATCATCCCCTTCATTCCACGGAAATTGTTCCTCAAGATTAAACCTGATGCAACTAAAAAAAATACCTGTTGTCTGAAAGTTCTTCAAAGTTGTTCATCTTCCACTAGAACAGAACGACTCTTTAAGCCAATCTATACTAGCTGAAATAAAGTGGTTCTTAACGGTAAAATTCACGTTGACGTTAAGTGTCAAATATCAGTCCCAGAGATTCTTACATAATCAAAATTATTTAATTAATGAAACCGAAAAACTAGAAATTTAAATTGTATTCTTTAATGCAATTTAAATTTCTAGTTTCGGTTACCCCTTTGGGTTGCTCTCTATATTCTTCTGTGTGAAATTTGCAATGTATTATAGGGGATTATGGGTATATATTTCTGTATGAAATGGAAAATGTATTATAAGGGATGCTGTCTGTATTTTTCTTATAAATATGAATTTCTGAACTCGGTCAAAAATCACTGTCAGTCATATGTGACTAACGCAGCAGTTAACATGTTAAAATGTTTTCTATCAATCGGTATGTTAACTAAATTTGAAAGACTGATTTAAACAATTTTGCCAGTTGGTCATTTAGCACATTTTAGTAAAATTCGCTGCTCTACTGGGTACCTTAAAATTTTATGATAAATTTTATTTTTCGATAAAATCGTTGTGAAAATCATGTATGTAAATTTGATGGGACAAACTTTAATATTTATTTGGTAAAAATGGTTCGTTGTATAAAATTCACAGCCCCACAATGATCATCTTAAAATGTTTTCCGATATTCTCTATGGTCAAATCACGCATTCAAGGGTGGCACAGTAAAAGTTCAACTCGACCGAACGAAAATGGTCCTTGAAATGAAATTCACGGTTCCCTCGACCACCGAAAAGTGTTCTATTAATTCCGTAAATCTCATGCAGTTAACGGTAACAAAGGAACGGAAAAACTGCACCGAACAAAAATGGTTTTCCGCATGAAATTTCAAGTGTCCCGGAACCTCGATTCCCGCCGTGCAAACATGGCCGAGGAATTGCTGAATTCACGTCGAGCCGCCGTAAAATAAGAGCGTCAGGACCTATTGGAGATCGGCCAGCCCCCGTCTCCCTTATATTTTTTCTTTTTCCCCAAAAAATTTTTATTCTCGCCTGGTGCCAGTCTCCAATTTGTACAACCTTTAAATCGTGACCGGCTGAATGGAGAAGGCGTGACGTTCAGGAATTTTTCCTGACAAAATTAGCTGACTAAATTTTTAAACAAATATCTCGATGTACGTATGCTGTGGAAGTGGATCAGTTGCAGACGAATCGAATTATTTCGATAAAAATAAATTTTTCCGAAAAAAACCCTTTGCTCGTCTGCTAGATAAATCATTTAAAAATGATGTCGTGCATTAACAAAATTTTCACAATTTTTTTATTCACCTCGCAGCATCTCTGGAAAAACAGCTTCGGGAAGGAAGGCTGTAAGTCAGCCATTTCGTAACATTTCGCGCTAAAAAATTACCACAACTAGCACTATATTTTCACTTTTAAACAAGATTTTTTTCCGGAAAAAATGTCGAGAAATTGTTGCAGAAAAAATTTCTAAAGGTCACGGTTTTATCAGATTAATTAGGCACGGCTGTTTAATGCAATTATCTTGAAACTAGGGGGACTTGGTCCTTGAGATTTCCATATTCCATTGCGCCGGAAGCGGCGCGAAAACTGCACGAAAAGTGCATACAGTGTTCCGGTTCGTTTCGCTATCTGCGTTCTCGCGGAACCGTGAATTCCTCCCCGGTTACGATAAATACCAAGTTTTTAGCATCGTCTGTTTAACCGGGGATTTATATCATCGCATTAAAAGCGGGAACGGTCCGTGTGTTATCTCGTTTATGGACCGTGCGAGCGTTCGCGGAACAATAAATTCGAAACGGTGCCGGCAATTATTCCCGGCGCTCTGTGTTTTCTCAAGGAATCTGCGTTCCCTCTCGCGAGCAATCGTCCGTTTTGTAGGCAAACTGTGCGGAACCTCAATCTAGGCTGATTGCTTAGAAACCAGTCCGCTTTAGCGATAGATGGAATTCTGTTTCACTATTGCTGCCTGCTATGCCGTGTCCAGCGGTTACTTCTCTGATAGGAATTAATTCCTGTCTATAGCACCGTGCTCTCTTGTCGATATGATACTGGGTTAACCCCTTGTCCTACAATATCGAGTTAGACTCGCGATGAAGATTCCGAACAGAGTCTAATAAACATGTATTAATATGTTATTAACGCGTTAAGCGCCAAAAATCAATCCGAAAGATTCTCACAAAATCGGTGTAATTGAATTAATCAAACCGACACTAGAAATTTAAAATGTATTATAGGGGATGCTGTCTTAATCTTTCTGAATTCTAAAGATCCTCACAAAATATGGTTTATCTGGATATGTCACAATAAAAATGAATTTCTTAACCTAGTCAAAAATCACTGTCAGTCATATGCGACTGACGTGGCAGTAAACGTGTTAATTATTATGTTATTAATAGACTGCGGTCAGACTGCAATAGATTGGTTTCAGCTTTATTTCAGCAATCTGTTTTTGTCGTCATTGCTAATCGAGGCGACATTAATTATTGAAAAAAATTTCTTAAGTTACTTCTAACTGTGACAAAAACAATTATAATATTGATTTTTTCTTATTCTTCTAAATTCCTAACAATAGATAATGATTTATACAAAAGTTGTGGTTATAATGGTTCAGTTATGCTCCTTACTGTATTTTCCACACCAGTCTCGGTGTCTGGTGTAGTTGATACTTAAGGCCAGCTCGGCGAGATACCCGAAAAATCATCTTCCATCCGCAGAAGTGAACGAATTATTCATCCTGGTTGCATCATACTTCCCGGGGCATCAATTGCTATCGGTTTCTCGAGGGTGCTCTAGCAGCCACTCGAGCCAGCCTCGGATTCTTTCCAAGATCTATCAGACGTCCATCGATTCCATGCATTCGCGTGCAAATATTGGAGGCAAACACTCATAACGGAGTCTCGCAACCTCGGAACAGTTGTTTTTCGGAGCCGATACCGAAACTGCGAGAGAGGGGGAGATCAGGGGAACAGTTGTCGAGGTTTTTTTCGGACGAAATTGTATAGAACGGTGTGTCTACGCAAAATGTCGGATATGGAAAAAGCAAGCGAAGGAACCAGAGAAGATACAGGAGAGGATGAGAGGCAGGCATTGTCTCGACGCGGATGCTCGTCCGACCGTTATGGATTGGAAAGTATCCGCGGCAAAAGGGAGACAAAGGGAACAAGGAAAATGGTAGCCGAGGCTTCATAGAGACGTCTTTGTTGCCACGACGGATTGGAAACTCCGCGTAGCTCCGCTGCGAGGACGATCTCGGAGCGTCGCGATGCGAGGCTTCGATTCGCGACGGACAAATCCGCGACGAATCGTTCCGATCCCCGGAAATTGCGATTGGCAAATAACGTACCCGTTAACGACGATCCTCCTGCTTCCGGTTTTCTATATTTTAAACGGACAGAGTACAGTGATTTCTCTATATACAGGGTGTTCATGCTATTACTAGCCTGCGTTTTTCTTGCAAATAGTAAATATTAGAAAGAAATGAAAGAGGAAAAAGTAGTACTGTTTTTTTATACGCAAAACACAATGGCGTATATAGTTTTGTTGTGTTTATACTATTTTGTTAGATATGAAGGTGCCCTTCAATCATTTACTAGACGAATTCATCCGTGTACTGCATAGTGACCTTCAAGGTCATGCAAGGTCAGAAATAGAAGAAACATTTTGAATATTTCATAGCAATGTAAGGCTACTTTTCCGTACCGAAGTTGTCGGATTTTCTTCAAAATGTAAGAGAACTTTTAACTTTTTATCTTCAGAAAGAAGACATTTCCGATTATGACGCTTATTCTGAAAAGACCCTGTTTCCTTCAAACGCTTTGCACCTCAAAAAAAAAAACTGATTTTCATTTGGTTGCACTCTGTCCGGATATTCGTCTAGGTATTTCATTTTTTCACTTCGTCTTTTATTTCCATTGCACGAAAATAAGCTTGAAGTCTCTGTGCTTAGCGTTGCCATTTAAAAATGGCCTCGAATAATCCGTGACGAAAGAATACTGTGAAAACGGACTCGAACTTCCTCCTTCCACGAAGGAGAGCTCGGTTCATGCCCCGAGGATTCTATGGTGGTTGGTGGCGTGAGATCGATGCTGCTCGTCTGGTTCATCCAAACTCAATCCCCTAATGGTCACTTGAATCTATAGCCGGTTGTGTTCCTAGCGAAAGGTGTTTCGGCGTTCGTCCTCAAGTAGAACTTTCCCCTAACTCTCGAGTTCACTGCGAATCCCATAAGGACATCCGGTGTCCACATACAGTTCGCTCGGATGTTAGGATGCCATTTCGGACAGCTGCTGGCTGGGAAACCGAAAGGGTTCATCACTGACTCTACGTAGAGCATCCAGGATCGATTGTGGCCGCAGACGACTGGAAAAAATAATTCCTTACGATTCCGGAAACGAGTCAGTTGCGATACTAACCCTGGATATCTTGAATTGTGAGCTATAGAGCGCCAAAAAAAATTATTTGTTGTGACATATGCGTTGGATTGTACTCGAAATTAAATTTTTAGGACACTGATCTTTTGGGGAATATTTTTTACTACTTTTAAGAAACAATTTTTAGACAAATTTAATTTATTATCTACTGTTTTGAGTGCCTTGAAGTTTGCTTTGAGTAATAATTTTTCGACCACATCTAGATGCAAAAGGGTACTAATTTTAACTATTAAAAATAATTTTCTCCCAATTTCTCTGTTGGAGATTGTAAATAATTTTTTGACAATTTTCCAATAAAGAAAGGTTCATTTCCAGCGAACAGATTTTTAGCTTTTTTGGGAAGCTCACAGTTCAAGAGTTCCAAGGCCAAACACCAAAGACCATACTGTACTCATTGATCAATCGTGCTACGGTCCTCCGAATCACGCTGCGAAGGTTGCAACCAGGTTGGATGGGTCTACCACCGTTTGGATAGAAATCTACGTGACCCAAAGGATTGGGGAACCCAAAGTTTCCGCCATCCGTGTGGATCACGTCTACGAACATGGCGTCGGCTGCTGTCAGGTGTCCCTCTCGGCCAGTGTTCATGTATAGAGGATAGGCAGCGTCTAGACCCGTAATTCGTCCGACCTGGACAGACGTTTCTACTGAAAATGGTACTTCTTTATTCTGGAAACTTTGTCTACCAGAAGTTGGCCAACGTGTCTCTCCCTGACTGTTATACTCTAAAGAACGACCCAGTCTAATCTTTCTAAAAATAATGTCCACGAAAATAATCCTTAGATGATGGTCCTTTAAATGACTAATTAATTCAGAATGTCCTCAGACTCTGATACAAAAATGTCGATGCACATTTTTTACATTCTAGAATAATGATTCTCAAGTATATTTTATGTTACTGAAAAATTGATTGACGATCAGACTGTTCTACAAAATTATTAAAATGGACTTTTATAATTTAAAACTTTGTCATCGTAAAATTTTGTCAATCGTCAATTTTCAACACCATAAATAGCCATCAATCAGAGTGGTTACTATTTATAAAAATCACAAGATTATGTGCATTAAAATCAAATTCATTTGCGTACGAATTTCTCTCGGAAACAATTTTTCTATTTTAAAATAAATAAAAAGATGTAAGCAACAGTCACTGGTAGGTAAAATTGATCATGTTCAAAAACTCACTTTCCGCGGCGATAGGGCTTTCCCCATGAACCCAGCGATCTCGGCGCCCAAGCTGAAGCCAATCACGTGCAAGCTCGCCATAGGCACCGCCCCCATGAAGTCCAACCAGGCGACAAGTTTGGCCACCTGGGGCCCGACGATCCTAGTGTTTCGGACCGCTGTCACGTACCACGGCAGGCCTGCCAATTTCGCCCAATCCACCAGGATCACGTTGTACTCGCCACGTTTCAGATAAACTGGAAAGAAACCGGGGCTATGCTGTGAGTGGGGTCGGAGAATTGATTGGACTAACTTTTCTTCTGTTTTCGTTCGACTGAAAACTTTCTTGCCGACGCAGACCCTTTCTGCATCGACTCCTGGCCTGGGGTCCTGAGTGTTTGCCCGGAGTCCCGAGGTTTCATGATTTCGACTCGCAATAACCCCTCGGATTTGTAGACACTGGCAGCCGTTTAGATAAATAATTCGGAGACTTGTCGCCCCTGTTTATTCTCGTTTAATGTCGTTATCGATCTACCATTGCGTCAAGTTTTCGTTCTTGCTCGATAGATTTCGGAAATTTGCTTTGAAATTGTGAAAAGAAAATATAAAGAGGTTATAAATGTTTCGAATAACGATATGCCCCGATATGAAAATTGAAAACTGGCACCTGCAATTTTTATTCAGAGGTTATAAATATTCTAAATTGTCGTGACATAAAAATTGAAAATATGTGGAGTATTCATTCAAATATCGGATGCTGAGTTATAGTAAATTGATCGAAGCCAATCACGGCCCGGAAACCCTCCACATGGACACGTTAACATTCGAAATTGAAAGAGCCTGAAATGCATGTCGGATTCGAATATGGATACCGCATGAATGCTGAAATTTCCATGCAGAAGAGAGGCTCATACAGGCACACGATTCGTCATGCTGTCAGAATGTTTTAGCCTGGCTTGGTGATTCCTGTAGCCACTAATGTCCCTGGTACCATCAATTTCTGTCCGAGGATCTCTTATGAATCGCAACCCTGGGATTCCGATTTTTGTTGGCGAAACTCTCGAAATCTCTGTTCGCAAATTTTCTTATTAACAGTTTGAATCGTTCTTTCCCGATGGGCACAAATTGTTTCGATATTAAGGGTGGTTTGAAACGGTGTTCAAGCGGAAAGATAATAGCGAAGTAAAGCGAAAGTACCGTCTCTCATCGCGATGGCACTTCCAGATGACGAGCTCTCGCTGTATCCGTGGATGTAGATGACTGTCGGGTAACGATCATCGAAATTGCTGGTCCGTAATGACGATGGGTCCGCCGGGTCCAACTTTGTTCCACAGGTTGGGTTCCGTCTACCATAAAACCGCAAAGAAAGAGCCTGTTTCAAACTTCGTTTATCCGATAATGACAGTAATATTTCTACGAAATCGCTTCTTTAAAGAAATCTGACAAAACTGCAGAAATTTCTACAAAATTTGCATTTTGCGGAAGACTTTAATCCGTCGACGGTAGAATCGATCATACATTAAATCATAAATTAAATTAAACGCGATGAAAAAATTGTTTAAAATTTTTCACTCTTTCTTCATACATTTACTGTACATCTATTCGCCACATGAAGCGGTAATTGTCTTTTCAAATAGTTTTTTTATCATGCTGTAGAGGCATACTAAACTTCATTACTGGATTGAGAATCTTCCTGCATAATAAACATTTTTTGCTTTTACATACACATTTTTGCTCGAATAATTTTAACACGTTGGAAGTACAGTGATTCTCTATATATGTCACGAAGACCTAGATGATATAAATGTCGCGGTATTATTTTATTTTCTCATATAACTGTGACCAATTACAATCTTTTCAAAATCTTTTTTCCACATCATTCGTAAAACCAACTTTTCTAACTGCTCAAAAAAAGTCGAATCCTTTGATCCAATTTACGAAAGGTTATACTGTTTTAAAGGGCGAGCCTGCGTACGTACCAAAAATGAAATAATTTTTGAACGGTCGTTTTCGATCACGGAAACACAAAATCGTTTCGAATTTCGTCGCGTCCAGCAATTTCTTTCTCGCTGACAGAGCCGTTTCGATCGATAGGCGAACGTACCTGGTGTACAGTTGATACTCGATGTCACTGTCAACGTTGATCGGACAGCAATAGGCGCAGGTACCTGCCGGCAGCGGCGTAACGTGCAGCGGGTTCACACCTGGGAAAAGGAAACACACGGTGAAACAGACGGTCGTCCCGATTTGCTGGTGCAGCGACTCGGCCTCGACCAATCGTGTCTCGGTCGTCGTCATTGAACCTGAGAACACACCAGAGGACACGTGATGTCGCGTGCGTTGCCGATCGACGTTCACTGCCAGATACGCATCGTTCCCATCAGCTATGCATTTTTTCCCCTCCGATCCGACCGAGAAACGGCTCGAAGTAAAACGGCCGGTGCCGCACTCGACCGCTTTTCGCGATCCTTTCTCTTCTGAACGTTCTCTTTACGAAATGCCGGGTGCGTTTATAGGAAATGTGGAACACGAATTTTATTGGTCCACGAGAGCTAGATACTTTCGTGGAAAGATAGATAATGCCTTCGAAGGAATTACAATAGAACCGGGAAAGCAGTGGTGTTGAAATTTCTAGCAGGAAAAATGATCGTTGCAGAATTAGAGATCCGGTTAATTAGACTCGCGGGAGAAACTTGCAGTCGGTTATAGTCGCGGAGGAATGGCACAAAATGGCACCAGGTTTGAAGCTGTATGGATGGGGACCACTCCTTCTTTAATTTTTTCGTGTTTTTCATTCTGTTAAATTTTAATGAGAACGAATTCTTTGGAGCGACACAATTGAATACCGACGTGAAATGCTACCTTAGTGAAAGTGATACGACTAAGTGTTCCTTTTCTAATATTTTGGCTTACATAAATTTTTCAGGCTCCTGGGAGCTAGTTATATCTCATACCTGTGGCCCCTGTGCGTTTTAGAGGTTGTTAAAAAATTAAAATGGCCAAGGGTACCATTTTTCAGGTTAACTGGGACTACAAATTATTTTAAACTTTTCATTCGGAGGACGTTAACTTTAGAGCAGTTGCTCTGAGGATTTGCTCATGCAACAAAATTGTTACAATTTTTCAAATAAACTCCTACACGATACACGGTCACCACTAGCGTCGTCTTGGACATTGATTAAAATAAAAATGGCCAGTAACATAATTCCTTATCTTACCTAGAAAATGGCCAAGTGCCTAATACAGGTAGAAAAAATCTCACTGACAAGAAACGTGTCTGAGGATGCTCTAGCATCGTTCTAGCCGTCGTTCGAGTTTAAGACGGCTATCGATTGGTCGCCAGGCCGATGCGGGCGTAAGTTAGGGTTCGACTGGTGCTCGCATATCGATTCCGAAACGAGACACCGTGCCGGTTTACGTCCGCGCCGGGGGCAAACATGATCGGGCCGGGTACATAGCTCCGCGACACAAAGCTCCCGTAAAAGTTTAATCGCGAGGCGGATCGCCGGCGCGGGCGTGTACACGCGCGGGCATCACGCGACGGCTACGCTTCGTCAACCCTTTCTCTCCCCCCACACCCCCTAGGGGAAACGGACCCTCTCCTTTGTTCGTCGTTCGTCCCCTGGAAATTACAAACTGCCGACGGTGAAATGGCACCGGTGAAAATTTAGCCGGCCGTAAACGTTCCCGTCGCTGATTTACGTTTACGCCCGCGCGTTCAATTCCGCTCCCGGACGCTTTGTCGACGTCGCGTTTACGGGGCCGTCTTTGAACTATTAAACCGCATTGCACCTGACACGTCCGCGTGGACGGTGTCACGCTCACCGGCTCCGACGACCGATGAAATCCGGCCGCGTGTGTGTGTATTTTGAACCGCCTTGCCCGAAACGGACATCTGCCCGTGAAAATTCATCTTTCGCCAACGTCACTCGAAACACGACGCGTGCGTTTGTCATTCTGTTACCAGAACTATCAGCGCGAAGACACAGGGAGTCGTAGGCATGACAGTTTGAGACTCCTTTTACCTTTCTATCGTTTATTATTGGTACGTGATTCGTTACAATATAGTTAGTAGAACACATAATGTATTTGAATAATATCATTTTTATTAATGTGTTTATTAATCAATGTTACAAAAATTGGGAATTTTTGTACGAAATAAATATAGGTTCACTTAATCATTGTCTAGTTGGGCTCAACAAAATGTTACAAATATAAGTACAAATTAATTATTTGACCAGAAAACTTAGTATTCAGTTAGTCCTCCGTTGTGTTTTGTGACCTCAAATATCCTTTGTGACATTTTGAGTGATTAATTTCTCTAAATTTTTATGTAAGACTTTTGGTCCAAAGGATAAAGTTAAAATCGAGCGAGTGAGTTTCGGCGGATGATAAAAATGCAAAACAACGAACCTTGATCAATTGTTCCTGGATAATCTGTCTTTGCAATAAACTGTGCATGTAACTGTCCAGAGAAAAATAAAAAGTTCCCAGAAAAATGCAATTCACTCCCGACAGGAACGCCATGGGACGTTCGGATCCCCAGACGTGACTGAAATAGTCCCTAGATAATCTTTCTCGAGTAACAACTATCTGTCATTGGTTCTTCAGGGCAAACAGAAGACCTAATGACCGCCGATGACTGGTACAAGGCACGAGTATAATTAGTTGTTCAATGTTCGCACGCAACGGGACCGTGCGCACCGGTTCGTCTGTCGGTTTTGCACACAGTGTGGGAAACGGTACAATCTCGGAGAAAGTGCACGGTCGTTAGTTCGCGTTAATCAACCGCGAGCATTGTAGTCGCGGTGCCATAAGCGCGGAGGTGCGAAAAGACAAGCGGGACGGAACGACCCGGTGTGCTTCTCTCTCTCTATCTCGCAAGTATCGATCAGCTGGACTGCTCTTAGCGTAATGTAACGGCTGTTCGATTGCAGTGATTTCGCAGTAATCATTTCCTCGTGACCGTGAACGCATTCTATAATCGGCGTTCGTCTGTTAGGGTTGCTTTCCGATCGCCGAGACTCCCGAACGTGTCTTTAATGCACTTCGCGGTGCTGCCAATTTCATTACTCTGACGTCATTTCCATTTCGTCGAGAGAGTCAGAAAGATGCTGCCAAAGAAAATGGTTTAATTGCATGATGACTACAACGTACTACTTGATAAAGTGCAATAAGAGAGAACGAGAATTAGAGAAAGTACAAAATTAATTGGGAAAAAATGTATTGGGGTCGTACGTTGGATAGCAACGTGGCTGATTAAAATAATATAATAGTGGTATAATCAACTACCTCATAAATATTGAAGTACATACAACGTATTCATTTAGAGAGTACCGTTACAAAGTCATTGATAAAAAAAAATCTTGGATAGTAAGCCTGGATGGTAACACAACAAAAGAGACATTATAATAGTTGTACAATTAATTAATCAATTACAATAGACTAATTAAGAGTTGAACATTAAAAAATCATTGTTACCCCTAGAACGATTAGAAAATAACTGGACCGTTTATTTTGAAAGTGGTGCAAGATCATTTTTCTTGACAAAAAGAAAAGATACAAATTATACAAATTATGTGATATCTCTTTTTTTTTTTAAATCGACTTACACCACTTTCAAAATAAGCGGGCGAAATATTGCGGAATTACTCGGTAAAGAAAGTAAATTTCGGACGGACTGCACGAATTTTATCGTAATTTGAGAGTGGCCTAGCTGCATCTATGCAACGATTGAACTTGACCAAGAAGTGTATCGTTGCGCTATCAATTAAGACAGTGAAACGCGCCGACATCTAATGAAATGGACACCAAAGAAATCCTCGAGGGACCGGAACAAGAAAAATCGATAGACGAGTTAACTCATCCCGGCGCATCGCGCGAATTGTGGCTTTATGCAACGATTAAATGGCACGCGGACAAGGATAATTAAACCGTGTGTGCATCAAGAGCCGCACAAACAACGTTTTTATCGGTCGCACTTGGGAAAGTTGGCATGCACCAATTAATGTGCTCGATTTATGGTAATGGATTTCGCGAGTCGGCCCCGTTCACCCAGTGTACGAGCCGAAGTTTCCAGTGAAAGTATGACTATCCTCATGCCCGACTGGCCACGACTGATAATCCCAGCTGCTCGGAGACTATAACGACGCCTGTTTCAACAGATATTGCCGATACAAACATTCGTTTAATGAAATTACGATTAAATAAATTTATCTAACTCCGAATCTTTTCGTATCTTACGAGAAATGGTATTTGAAAAAATTTTAAATGCCCACTCGAGCAATCTACCGAAATATTGGAAACGTTGTTACTTTAATTCAACATAACAACGGTTTTTAATTAAGGGAGAAACATCTCGGAGCTTTTCTACTCGCTTTTCTACGCCACTATTTGTCGTGCAATTTCGCTCGCCCACTCGGGAATTGTAGTCCGAGCTTGCTTGTTTTACGATTCAACCGGTTACCGTGGGTTTTATGATTGAAAAGACAGAGAAAGTGGATACGATGATCGACATAATACTTGTCCACGATTTGCGTTTCTTCCGGTTTAAAGGAGCTTGACAAGTATTGCTTGTCTCAACGTTACACGTTCTCAATGTTACACGAGGCCTAATAGAAATTCGAATGATGTGTGCAAAGTGCGTTGAATCTTATTCCCCGGAGTATAAAAAATTTATGTTTGCATAAAAGTATTCAGAAATTATTCAAACAGCCTTCCTATAGTAGTCATCGTATCAAGATGGAGAAATAGATCGAGCTACTAAATTCTACAGAACTTTTTCTTTTATCTCTGGTCTAATAAACTCCGGAATAAATTGTACAATTTTCACTTTGATCTCGGTAATTCCAATCAAAATCATGAAAATTTCACACCTTAATTACCCAATACTCATAAAATGAAGCAAATTCAATACGTGTAAATCCTCATAAATAAATTATAGTTCCCTTTTTTTATTCAAGGTTTAATAAAAACGAATCGATTCTTCGATTCCAACTGTTATAAACAATAAAAATGCTATTTCTTTAAAAATATCTTAATCATTCAGTACTCATGGTATAAAAATAGACGAGCGGTGTATTAAATTCAAATAAATTCAACAAAAACCTAACTATGTAGATTCTCCAGTGTCCGCAATTTTTCCAAAGCGAATCATAATAATTTCTGTTTGCACGAGTACGCAATAAACCACGAGTACGGACAAGCAGACGAGTGCTAAATCGTAATTTCACTGGTTCGATAGAAACGCCGCAGGAAAATTCATTTTAATGGCTGAATAACGAGCGAGCGCGAGGAAAGGGGGCTAGAATGATCGATGATCTACGTTACCTCTTCTGACGACGACAATACGGCACAGCACGGAGACAAGAAACTGCGGCACGACCATCTCTCTCAAACAAAACAGCAGAACGGAAGAACTGGATCCTTAGCAACGATAGGTGCGAGAGCAAACTGGCTGAAATCGAGAGCGAGGGATCAGCATGCTGCAGGTTCGAGGATCTCGAGCATGACGCTAGGCGTTACCAGCCACTCTTTCCGCGAACCTGGCAATTGTCTACAGCGAAATGCTCCTTTGTCGCTGACAAGCGACCGATTCGAAACGGAAAGTGGCCATTGACCGTCAAATAATCGGCGATCCAGGCAGACTGGTTCCGATCTTCGATTGCTGATCCAGGTGATCGCCGCACCAACGCGCTCCAGCGTAACGTGTGTCCCGGAGACTGCGACCACGTGAAGTATACACTTCCAATGATTTAGTTGTATTGAATTCGATCGTCTTAGAAAGTTGCTGATCCGGCAATTCGCAGTACGTTTCACTACAGTGATCGTTAGGACACCCAAGATTTAGAAGGGAAAAAGTGCAAATTGTCTTTGTAAAATGACTGCGATTTAGAGAAGATCCCATTAGAAAATGGAAGATGGAAAATGGAGTTGATGACTCAGGAAATTGTACAGTGACACACTTTATTGATGTGTTCACTGGAACACCTGTACTGTAGACTTAAAATGGAAAAATTGCAAATAATTATTGAAAGTGACTCTGATTTCTGAAAAATTTATTCTTCTTAGGAAATGGAGGCTGGAAAATAGAATTGATGACAGAAAAAACAGCACTATAATATATTTTATTATTGCTCTTTACTAACATACCTGTACTGTAGACTTAAAACGGAAAAAGTGCAAATAACTTTTGCAAGCGACTCTGATTTCTAAAAAATTTAATCTCAGGAAATGAAAGTTGGAAAATTAAATCGAAAGTGTCCATACACAATACAATACTGCAAGCAATCTTTGCGCAGTCCCTCAAGAAGAAAGACGAACGATTTGAGGAAGTAATTTGCTTCATCAAAATAAATTACAAATGGAATTGTTACATCGATTAAATCAAATGAATAATTATCTGCATCTGTTCGCCTTTACACAGACCTCCCTCGAAAGTAAAAAGGAAACAGTTTCAACAGCAAGAACCTGCGTGAAAGTATACATTCCCTTTGACAAAATCCATTTAATTCCATCGTGTATTTTCAGCGGAAACTTTCCTCCTCAAAAAGAAAAATTACAGAGAGATGTCACGCTAAAAAGTGAATTCTTTCATGAAATCAAGATTTTTCGTTTGTGGTTTTTTTTTCTCCTGCGGGTAACGGAAGATTGTGACATCCGATTGACAGCAAAGTCTTTCGTCTGGAAACAAGCTTTCTAAAAATGGAGTCGTTTCTGGAGAACGACAGTTTTTCTAATCCCAGCACTCTGGAGGCTGTGTCCCCAGGCTATAGGGGGAATTCTTAGCAGAGATTACGTTCCGATAACCGAATAAATGGAACGAAAGCTGCCGGATGGACCGTCAAATAGAAACTACAATTAGCCGGAGAATTGGACGAGCTGCATCAACCGACTAATCGAGTGGCTGATGGGCTCCTTGGCATCGACAGGAATGTCGGCGGATTCATCGAATGGAAATTGCACAATTTCCACGGCGGTAATTCCATTAATCCGCGGCACGGGATTTTGAAGAGTTTAATCGACCACGGTTTTACATCGTGTACACGTCGAGAATTATTCATAGCGCTCGCCATAAATAGGGGAACAACATCCGTTTCTATCCCGTCTTGATAATGCGGCCACCCCCGCCGCGTCGGCGAAAATACATACCCCGGAATTTCCTCCGAGAGAAGTATGAAAAAGAAATTGATAGTTTATCTTCCCGTTTTATGCTGCTCTTATTCTCGCGCTCATCTCGCCGTTTCTGTTTTTCATCATCGATTTTTCCGTTGCCCGTAAACGTGACAGACACCGTGCGAAAGTTTATATTTTATTTAGTTCCTGTTTTGTTGTATTTTTACTTTTTTTTTCTTTATTCCGTTTCTTTTGCAGGGCTTGCGAAGTACGGAACGAATTATTTGACATTTTCCCCGATGCTCGATGGTCGTTGAAAATTATGATGCAATTTGTCCTTTATTGTTCCTTTCACGCAAGTTGCTTCTTCATTCAATCGTAACTTGTGCAACTTTTTATTTTGCTGCTCCCGAGCCATTCCGATAATGGAACTGCATTTCTCGCTAGGCGCACAAACGATTCCAATTATTTTATTTTCGCTACGCCGGGACAAAGAAACGCTATTAAAAATTATGGACAGATGCAGTCGATCGTGTTCTTCGTACGGTTAATTTCAACTTTTTGTAGTTTTTTTTCTTTTTTTGGTACACTGCTCGATGAGGATCGAATAATGGGAAAGCATCTGTTATTCAGCCGTGGAAAAGATTCAGTGAATTATTTTATGTGTTGTTTTTATTATACAGAAATGTTATTGAAAATTGTAGCCAGGTGCAGTGATATTGCGCAAGCTTCTCTTTCCTTATTATGTACCGAAAATTAATAAAAATTATGGACTGATGCTGTGGCTGGACAATGGTCTCAATTTTTATAATTTCTTCTATACTGTTGCTCGGACAGTTCAGATAATAGAACCGGATATTCTATTCGGTGTAAATTATTTCAAACGAATTATTCGTCGCTGAGGGTTCATTTAAAATTTTACAAATGCAGTGTCTGAGCAAAGGCTCTGAATTTCAATAGTTTTTTTTTTAATGGTCGTTCTTTAAGAAAGTTCGGATAAAGAAAAAAGTGTGTGTTCATTCGCGACGTAAGGGACACTCGGCAAAGTAGTTCAGCAAGTTCGGAAAGTCGGCGCTCGCTGAGAACGGTTTAATATTTCATGTAATTCTAAAGAGTGTGTGTTCTCTCGCGGTCATTGTTTTCGGGGAAATGAAATGCGAGTGTTGTCTAAGTGCGCGCGCACTCGTGTGCAGCGGCGGACGCTCGAGCAGCACTGTACTCGAGTGCACGCGCACTCGGCGAGTCGATACACAACTTCCATTTTCGCGAAAACGAAGTTCTCCAGCGAAGCGTGCCGTTGGAAGTCTTTGGCCATAAACTTTAAACGGGCGTCGCAATATCCGTTCCGAATCAAGTACGAGAGGACCGGCAACAAATAATTAAAAAGAAAAAACAAATTAATCAAAATCAGGACTGCAAACGGTCGCCAAAAATGTTTTTGTGCGAGATTGGACGAAAAACGATCGTAAAAAAATGTTGACGAAAGACTGAACGACGAACAAAATGAATAAAAAGAATGAAGCCAAGACAGAGTACCCGTAAAGAATTTAAAAGAATATTGTGAGACAAGAATGAAAGACAAAGCAGAGTTTTATACAAAAGTAGTATTGTAATATTGGAAGAATAATAATGTAAAGCAAATAAAAAGGAAAAAAAATGTGCATCAAGACGTTAAAAAAATATTAGATTAAAGAGCACGTCATATAAAAATAACAAAAGTAAACCCTGATACTTTTAGTCAAAACAATAACCCCCATCCGTGTTTGTTTTCAGGTACGTTCGTTACACAACTGCGAATAAAATAAAATTAGTCAAATCACTACGCAAAATAAAAATACAAGTAAAATACAACATCGACTTCCAAGGGATCCCACCCCTATAAAGTGATCAAAATCAAGGGTGGTTAAACTCTGAGTAGACAAAGAAGTTCTCACGTTCGATTCTGGCGTGGTTTCAGGGCTCCCGGCCCAGCGGCATCCCTCGTCAAGACAAAGGGTTAACATCCCCCGAAACCTCTTCCGGGTAGCCGCAGAATTAGCGGGAGTTTGCTCGAAGCAGTTTTCCTGGGCGCCCGGTCGCGGTTCATTAAATCGAAAGAGTCCCGCGGAGCTCGTCGCCAAATTGCGACGTTTCGGGGGTGAGAAACAGAGGGTTGAAAGAGGAGGGAAAAAATTACAACACCCCTATGTACGGAGTGAGAAACGGGGGGTTGAAGAAGTGACGGGGAGAAAGGACGTGGAGGGGGTGCAGGGGGTTGAAAAAAGATTTTCCGTCACGTTCTTGGCAGCGAGACTCAAGGAGACAATGGGACACGAGATGATCGGTGGTTGTTCCTCGCGCGAATGGCAAATTGGCTGCTGCGATTCGACGTGGTCCACGACGTGCTCTCTCTCTCTCGCTGTGCGTCGTGTCGCGTCGCGACGCTTGTGCAAAACTTGCTGGTACCGCACACCGTGGTGGGGATATTTTGCGCATCATCCCCCTAATATCTGGAAAGCACCCTGACCCAGATACACGCGTACGCGTGGAGCAGAACCGGACGCTGAGCCGGCGGGAGGAACGTCGGATCAAAGTCACCCCTGCTGCGGTTTACGCCCGGGAACCAAAATGGCGGCCGTCCTGATCGACGTCCCGCAAATACACCCCCTTCTCTGCCGCAAATTTCCCGCCACGTTGCTCACGGTTTTGCCTCGACAATCAGCTGATTTTGCTCCAAATGCGATTTTAATACTTTTTGTTCCGTTTGTTCCATAATCCTCTTGGGGGGTGCGTTTCTCCCTTCTGTTCACTGTGAAAATTTTATTGTCTAGTACGATTTTCAAAGTTTTTTTTTAATTGGGAAATGCTTATTATTCGTTTGGGCATTATTATTATTTCTCTACTCCTTGTTTATTATGATAAATTATTTTACATACTTCAACTATGTATAGTGATTTTACATCGAGTGGAATATTGTAACTGTGAAGGCGCGTTAAATGCACAAATTGCGAAAGAAATGGTCGAACGTTTTTCCAATCAGATTTTCAATTTGCTCTGCCGAAAAATCGGGGCCAGAAAGCTCGCGTTTGTTTTCGGTATATCGAAGCTGATGGTTCTCGTTTGCTATACAAGAGGGTGTGTGTTGTGGGGGTGGACGGGCTCCGAGTTGGCACGTCCCGAGATCGCGTGGCAACGGCAAAAAGAGGCGAAAAACAACGGAACCGGGAAAGAAATAATATATCGATCGGTCGAGCGAGTACTGCGAACAGGTACGGCGCAAGAATAGCAGCCGAAGTATTATATCACTATGATTCAGCCTTCCGCGAAAAACGATCGAGCCTTCAACTTGAGCTGTCCCGCGCCTGAAAAATAGGATCGATCTTTCTATCGACGGACAGCTGGCAGTGTCGAAAGGGACAGAAAGAACAAAGAGAGAGAGAGAGAGAGAGAGAGAGAGATTAGTTTAGGCGTTATCCGTTACGCAGCTTGTTTCATGGGAAACGTGTTCCTCTGTTACAGGATAAATTGCTGACAAAGCTCGAGGAGAACGAGCCTGAGCTGGCATCCTCGCAGGAGGACGAGGTGAGTGCCATAATCCCACAATTTGCAACCAGATGGTGTCTTTTGTAATCTGTCAGACTTGCGCGATTTCTTTCATCCGGAAAAATGCAGGCAGAAATACACATTATTGTTATATGTCTTTAAAAATATCTTGAGTCCTTCCTCGTTGATTTTCATTGTCAAGTAACATTTTACTATGCTTGAATTAAAGTCACAATTAAAATTGCTAGTGTTGTACATTTAGGAAAAACTACCCCTAAAATGTCTAAAATCAAGATTCACATTAAGAACACAATAAATTACAAAAGTTCGTAGAACTGATTATCACAAATTGTTACAAACAAATTGCCCGTTTTATACGAAGTACCGCAAGTTTCCGGATTGAAGCTCGCAGACAAAAGTTAAACGGCTAGATAAAGGGAATAGCAGATTACATAAAAATCTAATTAAGTTTTGTATCCCCACACAATTAACCCCCAATTCAACCCGGCTTTTTTCCCCGCTCTAACGCGAATCTAATGCTATCCGAATTCGATGAATAATCGCGGGGAGGTTTCACTTAATTCCCCGCAGTGAAAGAAATTTCCTGGGGAAAGTTCGAGTAGCCTCCGATCCAATTATCATCGTGGTAAAGGGGATGGTTTGCGAGGGGGTGACTTTCTCCTCGGTGGTAAGGTCAGCTGCATTTTCCGTCCGTGTCCTCTCTCCCCCGTTTTCCTGTCCTCGAGGCTCCTCTCTCTCTCGAGGTAACCTCGTTACTTTCTTCTTCGCCACAGGACAAGACGTAATCAAGCCTAATTCGTAATTTCACCGGGACAGGGGCCCGATGATTGGCGGGCCGAATGAGATTTCCAGCCCCTCGGCTGGGAATAAAAGAAACCTTTTGACGTCACTGAAAGATTCCTCGAATCAATCGGGGCTGGTTGAATCGGGAAAGTGTCTTGCGGGTTTCACCCTCGGAGAAATTGTTTTTTAATGCCGTCACCGGATGACCTGCCCCATAGAAAGTCCACGGGGGTGGCTCTGACGTCGTTACCCTCCGAGTAAGCGCGTCGACTGACTATTTTATTGGATATCCATTCGGGAATTTTTTTTTCTGAAACGAATTTCTTTGAGACATACTAGAACTGAATAATCAGCGAAGAGTACAGAAGATAGACGTTTTGAAAAATGTGGTAATTAAAGACCGGACGATGGACAAGATTAACAAAAATATAATGGGACTGTAGAAAATAAAAATAAAATAAAATAAAAATCAGAAATGAACAGTGATAGAAGGACCATATGTAACGTAAAAACATAATTGCAATTCAAAAGATCAAACAGGAAAGAGACCACGATTCAACCGCACGATGGATGCAATTTTCACGAAATAAAAAATGACAGATCACATACACGGATCAAACGAATATACGTCTTTGTCCGAAACCGACGTATCCAGGACAATTATCAGCGGAATTGTCGTTCGACTATATTTCCGGGTAGCTTTTTACACGACACAAAGGAGCAGAGTGCTCGTGGCTACGATTATATCAGCGGAAGAACAATACTGCCGCCGGTAGAGTGTAATAAACGGCACACAAAGTGGTCTTGGAACTGCCCTGGACGTATCTCGGTGAATTAATAAAATTAACCGACATCAATTTATATATGGAGAGAGTAGTGTATTCCGGTGGCGAGCGAATTTCCGAAAAAGGAAATCGCTTTGACCCAGAAAGTTGCGCCGGTGTTATTAATGCAGGCTGTTGGCCACGGTGCACAGAGAAAATATCCATATAGTTGCATAGAGAGAGAGAGAGAGAGAGAGAGAGAGAGAGACCGTGTGTCGGTGACGAAAAGACAGGCTGTCGTCCGGAAAAGTTGCAATTTCCGGTCGAGCGGCTCGTTCAATGGCTCACGAAAGTCGATTAACGAGCCTGACAAAGCGGTCGACCCTGCGATTCCTGACGTGTTCGTCCACCGTTGAGCTATTAATATTTCGATTAAGCCGACGCCTAATTCGGTTAGATCAATTACCCTCGCCTAACGTCCCCCGTAAACGGACTCCTCTCGACCGAGCCTGATAGTACGCGACAAGATCCCCGGGTCCCCCTAGTCAACCACGGCTTCCGTATTGCGTCATTAATGAGTCGACACTCTTTAATGACCCTGACATTGCCGATAAAATTCATTTCTCGCTACACGAGTTCCCCGAGAGACGCGAAACATCTTGCAACACAATCGCTTCGTTAAAATCGTTAAGCACGGTGGCAATCATAGTTTAATTGAGGAAGGCGTGAAGATTATGTCAGAGGAAAAATACTGGCTCATTCTACGTGAGATGGTGGATCGATTATGTCGAATCAAGTTTTTTCGTATGAGCTTCTGTTTCCGAGATAATAAATGTCGATTAGGAGGGTTACGTGTCTGACCAGTGCTGGCTGATTCCACTGATGCGGTGTAGGCGCGTTTCTGCGTTTTAAATCAATGTTTCCAGGCTTGGTTTTGTATCGAACGGTGTCTAACTAGAATGTCGATTGTATAAACATTGTATTTTAATTTTTACATCAATTTTTGTATATATAATTATAGCAATTTTGCATCTGTTTGGAAGAAGAACTGGCTGAGCGAACAGGAATGTTTACGTTAAATTCATAGTACACAACGAACTAAATAAAGGCATACGTATAAATCAAATAAGGTTAACGATAACTGATGATAGTTTATAAATATTTCAAGCTCCTATGCTTCATTTGACACTCTTATGAATATATGCAGCCTATACCTTATTTGTCACTCGCATTAATAAATGCAGTTCTTTAAAATGTAAAATCATAAGCAAACTGCAATTTTTATGCGTTTATAATAATATTTAGTAGCTTTAAACAATCAATAAATTAAATGAATTGAATAGTGTGGATTACTTTTGACCTACTAGAATAATTAGAAACAGAAAGCAATTTTAAAGTGGCTCCCGTTTCTTGCAATCGATGCATTGAATTTTACTTTGCTAATTAATTAATTAAATTTTATTTATCTCTGAAAATTATGCTCGAGTGTTAATTACCCACTAAAATCTTGAAGAGGGCCTAACACAGAGCCCAGGGAACAAAGCAGGAAATAATTGGGCAAAATGCCATTGAAAAAGGTAATTGACGTGGTACAAAGTATCGAGACGGTCGGAAATTGCGTAATTCCATAATCCGAGTTGTCGCGGATTATTGTCGCGGGGCAAATTGGTTTCGCGCGGCGACAAGCATCGCAATTATTAAACTGAAATTAGGGGACCGATCGTCGACGCGATAAGATTCAAGTTCGCAATCAGCGAGCTCCGCTCGTCACAGAGACCGAGTTTGTTTTCCTTGTTGCGCATTGGGAACGATTCAGAGGCGGCTGGTCTCTGGGGGAGTCCGTCATTTCCGTCGTGGTTCGTGACAACGAAAAAAAAAAAAAAAAAATAAAACGCCACAGAGAACAATGGCCGAGCTCGATAATGACGACTGCAGAGATCATTTTCCTTCGTTGCAACACGGTTTTCGACGCCCGTCGATATCATACCTTTTTGTTTTTTGTTCTTGTTTTCTCTTCTCCTACCTGATCCTCTGACGATACTATTTATTCCTGCGTCTCGGAAACGAGGGAACAGTGTTCGGTGCTCTGCTATAGCAATCATGAAGCATCTCGTGCGCGTTGCTGTTGCCGCCGTTTTGGTGCTCGCTGTAAGTGCCATTTTAGGCTCGAGTATTTTCAAAGGGTTTCAGGGTGTCTTGTGATCCCAGGATTTTTATTAACTAAACTTGCTTGGTAAATGTTATTCTGTCAAAAATTGTCACGAATATGTTCATTTCTAATCTTGCTATTTCAATGAATTCTCTGTGAACAAGTCTGTTAGCTCTTGAAGTAATAAATAAATTGTGAAATCCTACATCTTCATTCGAAGACATAAAAAAATGATAAAATATGAATCTTGACAATATTTAATACAGTTTGAATTCGACACTAATTCTCAACTTTAGTTTAAGTATCACCAATTTTATTTTTCCGAAACAAATTACTTTGGTTTTAATCTCTGGTCTCATATTTTATTTTAGACTCGGTAAACTGTATTTGAAGAATTAAATTTATTGTTTGAATAATAAATGACCGAGGATGCTAAGGTAATTATCATGTTGATTTAAGTAGGGCTTTCCAACATTCATTGGCAATCTACCAGAAACAAATCTTTGATGCGCAAACGATTTTTATACGAATGGATTACAAACAACGGTACAGAATATCAGCTATACAGACGTGCATAAACGAAGCTCAACCCGCCAACCTCAAATTAAATTAACAATAATTACAATCTGCTGGTAAATTAAACACTGCAGTTCACAGACTCGGACAACTGAGTTTACGTTTCGCATACAGTTACGTAGGAATTATTAAACTGTGAATTTTTGCGCGTTTATACGGCAAAAAAATGAAAAAAAGAAAATGGCGAAACGTGAATGTGAATAAAATATGATGCAGCTTCATTTCTGACTCACTGAATTGGAACTAAGTAAGCCGATAAAGAAGGAAACAAAATTGTACCTGACTTTTGTTTCAGTAAATTTATTCTGCAAAAATTCAACCTACATTTTTATAAAAATTTACATACTAAAATCCATTCGATTTGTTAAAGCAAGATAATGCTTGTACATTCTCTACATTCCGAAAACAATTCTGCAGCACTAAAATAAAAATAAATTATAATAAATAATTAATAAATATAATTATAATTAATTACACCACTGTACCTTTCATTTTTTCACGCGGAATAATGATATTGCAAAAGATTGTATTGGAAATCCAAAAGCAATTCTCAAGGATCACAAGACACCCCTAATTACCACCCGACTTCCAAAGGGTCTGCAGCCCTCATTATATACCACCTAGCCTAAGTTCAAACTAAATTCGAGGTGACTGGAGCTCCGTCGACGTTCTTCGGGATTTTTAAACTCCCAATGGGTGGACCAGGCGACATGATGACCACAATGGGCCCTAGGGGGAAGCGAAGTCCTCAAGAGGGTCCCACGGAAACGACGACCACAGCGGGTCCTAGAGAAAAGCGTAGTCCTCAAGAGGATCCCACGAATACGACGACCACAGTGGGTCCTAGAGAAAAGCGCAGTCCTCAAAAGGGTGCCACGGATACGACGACCACAATGGGTCCTAGAGAAAAGCGCAGTCCTCAACAGGGTCCCATGGACATGATAACCACGATGATTCCTAGAGGGAAGCGCAGTCCTCAACAGGGTCCCATGGACATGATGAACACGATGATGAACACGATGATGACCACGATGATTCCTAGAGGGAAACGCAGTCCTCAACAGGGTCCCAAGGACATGATGACCACGATTGTTTCTAGAGGAAAGCGCAGTCCTCAAGATGGTGGATCAGACTGTCCACCACCACCACATGGTCCACCCCATGGACCACCACCCCGTGGTCCACCACCCAATGGTCGACCACCATGTGGTCCACCTTCGGAATCCTCTGACACCCCTGGAACAAACGAAGCAGAAGATGCGGCAAATACGATGAGAAAGAAGAGGTCCCCTCAAAATCAACCTGATCAAAGTGACGCACCTAACGACACAATGGGTGATATGCCTCGTGGTATGCCAACATATCAAGTTCCCAATGGCAACATGGGTAAAGTGTCGAACATGATCATCAGCACGGCCTAAACATATCGTATAATTGTGATGTGTTTTTTCTTTAAATTAGGGGATGAAAATTGAGGGGGTGTACTGTTCCTAGCTTAGGTATAGCTAACTACCCTAACACTCTAGCGCTACTAAGGGCCTGTTTGTAGTTAATGAAAAAATCTGTTGCGAAAAATATTTGCTAGCTCAATATTGTGAAAATTATTTGAGGTTGATTGTCATTGTATCGATGATTGTTGAATAATTGAATAAAAATTTAGTAAAATTGTTGAAATATAATCGTCTGTATAACGGAGTCTCAAATGGGATTTCGTTTCTTATGAAACTGTCTTTGAAAACATTTATTTCATACACGTACGAATCCTCTTCCTCCGAGTAAGTGGAAACGGTCAGCCATGACCAGACACGATAGACGACTGATAAAGTTTAATTATCTCGAAAATGGAGTCAGTTACGAGAAAACTTTATTCTACATTTTCGATGCCTTATATCCTATAGAATTAGCAGAATTTTTCATATTTTTTTATCTGCACGCTAAGTAACTTTTTTTTTTAATAATTTCAAAGTATAATGAAAAATTACTTATACCCCACGTCTAGCACTGATGTTTAACTTGTGAGATTTAGATGTCAATGGACAATTCTGGTTTGTTATTACTGAAACTCGATCGAACGGCACACATTCACTTAAGTACCTCTCTAAACCCAGAAACTTTCCGCTGATCATCCTAAAATCCCCAGGTTTCAACGTTGCCTCTACAGGGCACGGAGCAAACACAACTTTCAAGGAAATTCATCTGAAATGATGTCAGAGAAGAAGATCAAATTTACGACATTCCCGTAGGGATGGAAATTGAATTACTGTTTTCTTGTTCTTGCAGTGTGTGATATGCGTGAACGCCAGGGCCACGATGCAGACGGCTCCTTGTGGGCACCGTGTGGTTTGCAGGTAAAACACAATGTCTATTCACCTATAAACTAAATTATTATCCGGTCTCCACATGGCCGACCATACAAAAAATATTCAAAAAACAAAATAAAAAAAGATAAAGTATTCGTTTCGTAATAAAATAGACGCACTGTTAATCGAATCAATATTTGCTCGTGTTGCAGACGTTGTTTCGTCAAGACAATACAAATGGCGGTCTCACAGAGGCTGTTGCCATTGCGCTGTGTCATATGCAGAGCCAAGATCCTGCGTCTCAAACAGACCCTCATCCCTCGGGACGTAAGTATCGCTGACTATGGCAACATCAAAATACGTACACCTACTTGTAGCTTCTGCATCTGATTCTTCAAATTGCTGTTCCCTTTCGTACAAATTATGCACTCCGCTAAATCAAAATTTAGGCAGAATTCGCAATAAAAAGCCACATAAAGAAACATTTTTAAATTCCTTAAATTTTTTCACTATTTCTGATTTGCTCATTGCTGTCACAGATTCGTAAAATTCGTAGTCTAGTGATTGGAGCGTCAAAAATTCTTCTACAGATTTCTATGCAGGATAAAAATTAATTAAAAAAGCAAACACATAAAGGAACATTTTTAGATTCCTTAAATTTTTTCACTGTTTCTGATTTGCTCATTGCGGAGCGTCACCAGTTTTTAAAAAAATCGCCAAGTCATTGCGGAAATAATTTCGAGGGCCAAGGTGGGTGGGAAAGCTTCGGGAACGGTAGAAAATAAAAGATTGTCGTTAGTTTCTTCGGGGAAAAAAGATTGGAATTAAAAAAGTCCGGGCCAGTGACGTCAACGGTCTCTGTGCTGCGGCAGCGAGCGCGCTGACACCGTGTATATCACATGTCCGATCACAATTGCCCCAGAAATTCGTGTTTGTTTCGTATCGCGAGGCCGAGCTGGCTCGGCGATTGGTCGATCCGATTCCGAGGCGGCGTAAAATCGCGGCTAATTGGAGCGGACTCGAAAAGCCCTCGTCGCCTTTCATCGAGGCCGAATCCCAGAGGGGGTTCGGCCACTAGCGACGGTATGACCATTCCGTTCGGGAAAGCTTTCCATAAATACCGTCCCGAGGCCTGAAAGCTCTCGTTTCTCCTGCTTCGTTTTTTCTTCCTTTTCTTTCTGTTTATTTTTTGGCACATTCCGCTGCAATTAATCGGAATTTCCGACGCGTACGCGAGAAACGAGTCACGGAATAATTCGCTCGAGCCCCGGCGTGTTTCGTTTCTTCGATAAATAAACGATCCCCCGGCAAGCGAATCGAACCCGATAACAACCCGGCCCGATATATTTTTCTCGAATTTCCATTCACGTTGCACCCCGCTATTCTTTGTCTTTTATCCGCTTTTTTTTTGCTTTTTGTTTTCGCTTTTTCGCCCTTTTTGTTTTGCTCCGCTTTTCTTCGGGCACGCATTGTCCCAGGAACCGAACCTTTGAGAGTTTCGATTGTTGTCGAGAGCACTCGATTCATTTTTCCTCTCGCTCGGGAAAATATTAATTAACCATGCGGGGCTTGCACGTCTGGGGAACTGTTCTCCGCTGTTCGTTTGAATTCACGGCGAAACGAGGATTAGTTTGACTTGTTTTTCAGCTTCGATGCTAATAGAATGTTCGTTTGATTAAGCGTTTGGAGAGTTGAACGAGTCGGGCGGTTTCCGGTTAAACAAATTTGCATAAAGATGAATTCTTCCGTCTGGATAGTAAATAATTAATCTCATAGACTGTGAATCTGTATGGTTCAAATGAAATTTTAAAATACAAGGAGAGATGCCTAGAAAAGAATTTTCTGACGCGCAACAAAAATGATTTCCTCGGTCTAATTTCTGTAAAGTAATTGATAAAATTATAAAACATTACAACAGGCTAATTATTTCTAATTCTTTTCACCAGTAGTAAAAATATCTGTACAATCGCTAGGCATTAAAAAAATGGTTAATACTCCCTTTCATCCCTTATTAACTTAATTTTACGTCAGATTGATACATTCGCAAAGAAATTGGTATGGTCGAAAAATAAACACATCTGTAAATTCAGTGGCAGATTATAAAAATAGAAAATCGATGTTCTACTTTTCCAGGAGCATCAAAGATTGAATAGGGGTTGGATAGGGGTTGAAATGTTTTTCTCCCATTTGCAAGTGAAAACAGCCACTTGACTGATATTAATCATTCCTGTCCCAACAGTATTCGATGTCAGGAAAGTCCTGGGTCCTGCCACAGAGTTCATCGGAGTACAATATGAGCACCGGAGGGGCTGGAGGGGTTGCTGGACCCGGTGGCAGATGGGTAGCCAGTAGCGTACCCGCCTCCGCGTCCCTGTACTCGATGGCCAGTGGCTCATCCTCTATTTCTGGTCAGTGGTAATCCTGAATTATTCCCCGGAACAGAACGGAAATAAATTACGTAGCGAAACTAATAATTAATGAATCCTCTCTGAGGGGTGCTCTAGTCTAGATATGTATATCCACCGCGCTACTCGAGAATTAATTTCATGTAAACAACCGATCCAAGAATACTAAAATTATGTGGGTGTATTCATAAATAGTCCAAGTAACATCACAAATTTTTACAAAGCCTTTTCTTAAAAATTGTAGAAGTTATAAATAAATACACAGTCCTCAAGAAGCTGTTCTAGTCTAGACACGTATATTCAGTACGTTATTCGGGAATTAATTACAAGTACGCAACTGAACCTAACGAATTAAAATTTTACGTATGCATTCTCACGTATTTCAAGCAACGTTGCAAATTTTTTTTTTATTGTAAAAGAAATGATTTCCTGTTTTAATGCTTGCTTGCTTTGGATTGTGGCAAAATGGGATGTTTGTTTGATAACAGGAGTGTCTTCCGTATCATCTTCGAGTTCGTCTTCGGCGTGTAGCACAGGAAGTTCGAACCTGGGCAAACCGACGAGGGTGAGGCAACCTTCCGGCGAGATTTTGAGACGCTCGCAGACGCAGTCCATGAAGATGAGGATTCAGGTCAGTTGGACGGACGAGAGCGTTTAGGCGACGTTTAATATCGTGCCTCGGCTAAATCTGTCTGTTTGTGGACGTGTCGCAGGAGTACCAGGATCCTGTTCCTCAAGTTAACGAGGAGGAAGAGGTCATGAGGGAGAACCGAGAACGTAGATTGCCGCCGATCAAGGAATTCCAGAGGGACTTTCGTGCGGGAAAAGCCTCCACTAGGATACGGTAAATTGATACTACTTCTTTCCACCATTTTGTCCACCTCCACTTCCTCCACGTGAAATAGTACTTGGACAAAACTCGGGATTGAGCTCGGGACCAGCTCTTCAGCGTCTACATTATGATTATTCTTAGTCCACAAGCTGAAGAAGTGGTTCTGTGTCTGACCTTCTAAATTAGAGGCTGAAGAAGTGGTCCCAATTCAGAACTCTTAGTCTCGAAGTTGAAGAAGTGGTACTGGGTCTGACCTCTTAATTTAGAGGCTGAAGAAGTGGTCCAAATTCAGAACTCTTAGTCTCGAAGCTGAAAGAGTGTTCTGGGGTCGTAACTCTTGAATCCTCATTTCGAATCCTCTTCAACCCGGGATCCAGAAGTCCAAAAGGGGGGGTCTTCAAGGTCGAAAAAATCTTTGTTTCGCAGATGCGCCCAGAAGATCGTGACTCAGCTCGAGACATCACCGAGTCCGAGGGTGTTGTCCAGCGGCGGGGCGACGCCGACGTCCTCGTCGTCCTCGAGATCGACGACGAAGAGGCCGCCGACAACGGTGCCGAAGTCGTCGATAGTGGTGCAGGAGGTCCAGAGATCGAAGAAGGAAAAGGAGCGGGAGAAGGAGCGCGAGAAAGCAGAGAAGGCTCGGCAGAAGGAGGAGGAGAAGGCGGAGAAGACCAGGCAGAAGGAGGCGAAGAAGCTGGCGAAGGAGGAGAAGAAGAGAGCCAAGAAGGAGGCGAAGGCGAGGCGAAAGGAGGCGGAGGAGGCTCTGATCAGGGAGGAGAAGTAGTCTTCTGTCGATTAGGGGCGTGCAACGTAGACGTTTCATCGCAAGGTGGGACGAGGTATTCGAAAAGCCTGGACGACTCTCTCGGTCTCTTCAGGGCGAAGGATTTTCGATACACTTTCGACAGAACACCTGCCCCTGGGATCTCTTCAAGGTGCACCGCGTTCAAATATGCTCGAATCAATCGTTCGCGAGGTCACAAGTCTTTTGTAATTCACCGTATAGCGTTTCCTTCCGTGGCAAATATTCTTTCGTAGGTCTCGAGATCTTCAAGTTTGTCCTCGTTCATGGATCATGCTCTTTGTTCAGGCTGGGACGAGTTTAGTCGACCGAGTACCGACGTCTTGAACCAACGCACTTTCGTTCGACAGGTATTCTAGTCCTGCACTGAGACTTTTTCGAGTTTCATGTTTTTTTATCGGGGTGTTATTAAACCCCTTGGTATGGAGCTTTAGGGGATGTTTTTCTAAGGGTTTTGAGATTGCACATAAATTTTCTCGGGCCGAGGAGATCGAAACTGAGATGACTATGAATGATCAAATACACCGTTGATAGGAGAGGGTGAAAATTGTAGATTTTAGTTTTGAATTTTTGTTTAAGAAAATTGTTGATCTTTTCGTCGCGAAATTTTTGCGTGCATTTTTCTATGGTCTTAAGAAATGCGCATAAATGATTTGACGAAGGGAAAATCAACCTGGCTGTGAGCGATCAAACATGAGACAATGAAAGTGAAAATGTTCGGCTTGACTTGTAGATTTCCGGCATTGTTTTATGGTAGAACTGTTAGGCTGTTTTCGTTGGTAGATTTTTATACGAGTTTTTAGAATGTACATAAATCTTACTACTCAGAAGAAATCAAAATTTAGCTGACTATCGTTCGTAATGCAGATGAACTACATTATGAAAGGAAGGAAACTCCTTCGATTCTAAACAAAACTATTCAGGATCTTTTTTATACTTCTGTTGACTGCTCAGCAGTGTACAAATCATTTGAGAAAGTAAAAATCGAGCTGGCTGCAAGCAATGAAGCACACCAGCGATTTCGAATTTTCCAACCCTGTTTCAAACTTTTCTCGATTAAAATCATTTTGTAATTCGTTGAAAGAGATTTTTCGAAGCTCTGGACTAGGATATCGTTCGAACTGGTTCGGTACTGGACGGTACCAGTCCGCGACGCATCTTGAGCCCTCTTTGATCCCAGGGGTGGGGGTTAGCGAGCGTTCTAGCGTCGGTAGAAGAAGTATACCTAAGAAAACCTAGAAGCGGCCAAACTTAGCAACCCGTCATATCGAGTTATCGTGGACTAATAATTACTAATCGATAGGAAGACTCGAGAGCGTAGCGCTACGTTGCTATTATTTGATTAATCGCGTAATCTCCGCCATGAAAACCATCCCGACCATTCACAGAAACACCACAAGAGAATCCCCCTTCCCCTTCGCTCCCCCCTCCCGGAAAATACTCATCACCTTTTCATTGGTCCCGAAGCGTTTCCGTTTTAGGGAGAGTTGACCGAACACGGGACAAAAATCGCGTAGATCGTTGAAAATTACTTTTTTACTAGTTCATGATGCGCAACCCATTGTGTGTACCGGTTGGTCAGTGTCTGTCGTTTCAGCGTTGAAGGAACGACGGAAATTTCCTATTTTTCGAGCTCTGCTTCACTGACAATACTCCGAGGACCCGCTGTCAAACAAAAGAGCCTCCTTGCACCCTCCAGAACAGAGTAACTCGCTTAAAATTACTCGCGAATTCTTCCGAGATCCTGGAATGATCGATTCACTCGTTGACGTAGAGAAATATTTTTCAAAACGAAATTGCATCAGGTTGAAATTGATGGGAGAATATTGAATAACTTTTATTGAAAATTGAGGAAATACGTTTTGTAAATTTGCGTCAATCAAAGTGTGGATGCAGAGACAAGCGACAGGCATTGAAAGTTTCAACAATGTGCAGATTTATTTATTAGAATCGTAGACCGGAAGTCGTAGAATTTTAACGAAATTTTCTACAAAACATACTCGTTTCCATGAGGTATTTTTAATATTTATTATTTCTTTCAATGATTTTCTGAAGATTTATTTTCTACCTAGAAAATTATTTTCTCTAAGTTCTCGAAGAGACTCGGGTCGGTTCGGTCGACTTCTGGAGGGTGTACGGAGTAGCCTCTTTCCATTGACCGTAGTTTGTTCCCTGGATCGCGATCGACGATCAGCGATCGCTTGTTCCTCCAGTCGACTCGAACCAGCCGCATCATCGTCCATCGACCCATCATGCACCTCGATCGAGCCTCGATCGTCGAAGATCGGGTGAAAACGGACGCGAGTTCACCTTTTAATTGCTCTTGCCGGACGATTTATATTTTAAATGTGTACATAGGAACCCGTGACGAACGTTGCGTTCGTTTTTATAAGAGGAACAACGACGGAGGGGGTCTGTTCTGACCCACTCTTCGACGTTCGTGCGATCGGGAACGCGTCTCGCGTTGTGCTCCGGGGAAAAAAGAAAATCTGAGAGAAACGAAAAAAAAAAAACAGAGAAAAAATCAAACGACATTCTGGAAAATAGCAGAGGTTTGCGAGAGACAACGCGTAGGCGTATCATTCATCCCTCCAGTCATCGATCCCCTTCCATCGATTGATTTCACCCCTCCGATAGAGTTCGTTCCACTCGGGGAGCCAACGGAAGTACACGGAGTTAGCCTAATCGGGGAGACAGAACGCGCGGACCGTCGCGTCGCGTGTGTCCCCCTTGACGAAGATAACATATAGTTTTAAAGTCATAGTACAATACGATAGGTAAACGACAATGCAGAGTTTCGAGTGCAGCGTGTCTCGTTACTGACCCCGTGATTTACCGTAGTTGCGTAGGGCGTTTCGCGAACCGATTCGTTTATATTCCTCTTCTATCTATCTATCTATCTCTCTTTCTCTTCTCTCTCTCTCTCTTTTCTGTGTCTCTCTCTCTCGACGCGACTCGAGACACTCGACTCAGCAATCGACTACTTGCGAGGCTGTTGTTACACTTGGGCAAAGCAGCGGAGACGAATCTGGGACGGTGCGATGACCGTTTTTGTTACCTGTTCGTTGCTCATTTGCTACGTAATTACTAATCGTTCATTACTCATTCGATACGCTTTAACTCAGTCTCTGTAGATATCGATTACTCACTTACTCATTCACTGCTCACTTGCTACTCGGTTGATACTCCTGCAGTATTTATTCGTTATTATTTTCTCTCACTTCTCATTTTCCGTTTGCGGCCTCATTTGTTACACGTTTCATACTCGTTTACTACTGATTTCTCATTTTCTACTCATTTTTTACTCATTTACTACTCATTTCCCATTTGCCACACACTTCTAACTCACTTACTACTCATTTCCCATTTTTACCCATTGATTACTCGTTTACTACTCATTTGTTACTCATTTACTACTCGCTTCTCATTTTTCTACTCATTTTTGCTCATTTATTAAACATTTCTCATTTGCTAGACATTTGTTACGCATTTACTGCTCATTTCTCAAGTTACTACTCATTTTTCATCTTCTACAAATTTGTTACTCATCTTCATCATCACTATTTTGTCTGAATTTATACTAATTCTACTACTATTTTATACTTATTTTTAGGGTCATCTTCACGTGTACTGTGTATTTCCACTCATTCTCCCCAGAGCTATCTACTCTGCTTTGCCAGTATCCATCTTCTCCCCTTACCTAAGATACTGTTCAAGAGACCGTGACCCCCTAACTGGCGAAAGTTAGTTATATTTAGACTTTTCTCCGTAAACTATTAACAAACTCTTGATATAGTAGACGGCTCTGCGGCAGAGGTGCTCGACTCCAGAAACCGTGTTTATAGACAGTGGCATGCCAAAGATCACATCGACGAGAAGAACAATAACTATGCATCAAAAAGCATTCAACAACATTAGCATCCCTCCGAATAAAATCACACGAGAAACATCAATCACATTTCTCAAGCGACACAATCACAGTCTAACACAACCGCCAAAAGTGCACAGAACATAATTTCCCATACCAATTCCAAAAATACAGGTGCTCAAAAACGAGACCAAAGTTTCAAACAGCAATTTCCATACTGTATTAATCCATCGAGGCCAGCTCAAGGCCGAGCCTCCCACTCCGCGCGCCAGACACGCCCACTCCGAGACCACGCCCAGGATTCCTAGTTGGTGGGGAGAGGAGCAGAATCCGCTCAGAGTCAGTAGACCATAGAAATTCTATTTTAACCAGAGAGAGGGTCACGGTGGCGACAAATGCGAGAGAGAAACGGCGTGCATATATAAATACACACGCGATTATCTTTGTGCGAAGAGAGTGTGATGTTTAAAAAAAAAGAAAATGAAACTAGCAATTGGCTCGAATATCACGAGTATACGATTAACGATTACGAGATTAATCCGCGGCTAGACCTCTTTGAAGACAGTTCTACACCCAGCCCCCCTTTTTGCGTCCCCTTCTCTTGAATCCTTCGGTGCCGTGAGCGAGGCTGGATATTAAAATAATGCTCGGTAGAATTATAATAATGTTTGATCGATATTTTCTATTATTAGACAGGAAAACCGGTGATACGTTGCCTTTCGAAAGATGATGGAAAACACGGTTTCCTTTGGGTCGGCGGACAGTGTGTCGCTCGTCGGGCCCGAGCAGCCAAAAATCAAAATGAATTTTTTTACAGCGCGACCGACGATGATCTAGAACAAAACCGAAACAAACAAAAAACAAAACAAAACAAAATGGCGCGATATCAAAATACGGAAGAACGGAGGACAGAGTTTTGCGTAGGCGCGAATCGATCGGCAAACAACAATCTCGCGATGGAGCAAAGATTTCTCGTTACTCTTTTCCTTTGGTCATTTTACATTCATTCCTTCCCTACTTTCAAACCCTTCCCGTCGCCCCGCTCCTCCCGTTGCCCCGCCCCCCTCCCCGTCTGTTACTTAGAACGCCTTTTGCCATCCTCGAACTTGACCTAATTTACGCACTGCCGCTAACTTTATTTTTTAATCGAAGATACGAAGGGAGAGTTACGTCATCGACGGGCGTCGTGTTTCTTCACGAGCATTCCATCGTTACTGGTTCAAAAAGATTCGCGGACCACCCTCGATAGTTGTCCGTCCGCGGACCCGGCTGGCGAGCGCACAACGAGGTGACAAAATTGAATGTTCAACGATTACCGACGACTTGTCTCGTTAGGAAAAATTTATCGGTCAGTTGGACAATTTGTTATATTTCCTGAGACCATTATTTCAATCCTCATTTGTTCTCCAGAGCACAAATCCACGCATTCTAATTTTTTAAATACTGTACTTAATTTCTTTCTGTTTACCTTGTAACATATATTTTATTCAAGATATGACATAAAAAAAAAATTATGCACAAGAAGAACGTAGACACACAAAAAGATATCTTCTGGTATAAGTCGTCTTAAATGTATAAATATTAACCATTTAGTGCAAAAATTTAACAATAAAAATTTGGTACTTGATGGGTTAATTTAAAATATATGAAGCAAACATGGTTACCTGTGTCTTGTGACGATTAAAAAGTACATATTGTCCGAATATTTGCGTGAAAGTCTCACGAACAATTTGATCCGTTGTCCAATATTACCGTTAAATTTTTCCGACCATAAATCTTGCTTCACGGAGCATGATTGCTGACAGAAAGTTCTCCAAGCTCTCCTGACGCGCCGCCATGTTTAACCGATGACTGCGACGATGATGTCGAGGGTGGACGCTTCGATCGGACGGAACGCGACGAAGGAACTCGACAGGCGATCTTTGTTGTGTCCGAGGAGAGCATCGCGCACATATCAGTAGTGATTAGTACGTTTTAATTAGCGTCCTTGCCTGAACTTCATCCTCGAGGGAGTATATAATCAGACCTATGCTACAGAGTCGACTCCAACCGATCAATCCGAAGAGATCTCGACGGAATATAGATCCGTACGATGAAGTTTAGCCAACGACGCTGCCAATTAGCGAGTAATGTAGACTGTCAATTATTACCTGTTACATCAGTTTCATCTGTAACGAGTTCAGCGTTGTCGGCGTTTCGCGAACCACTCGACGGACGTGTTTTTGCGATCGTTTCTGAAACGGAAGGAAGAGCAAAGATAAAGCAACACCACCGACGATACATTATACTACTCGACTTGTTCTGTCATCGAGCAAATCCGTTTTAGTCGCGAGATAATCTGGGGAAAAAATAACACACCTGCCTACTGTACAGAGAGAATCACGGAGAAACTGCTCGAAGAGGTTTCAGACGCCTACGGACTGTTTTGTACAGGTCCTTGCGGAAAGAGTTAAGCGCGTGTTCGATGGTTCTGTTGTGGGGACCCCATAGAAAGCAATTCCATGGTTGTGGGAGTCGATGGGGAGAGGCTTCGAGCATCCTGAGATGGACTGATTAACCTCTTAAGCACTGTACGCCACTATAGTGGCTTTCCGTGGAAAGCGTCAGTTTGAACAGTACGAACCACTATAGTGGCTTGTTTGATACTGGCGGCCAGGTGCGCCGTCCCTGGGAGACAGACTCGCGGACAAGCGCGCCGTGCTTAAGAGGTTAGACACGGTGACTCGCTATTTAAACAAAACATAATTACATAATTAATTAAAAACAACTCCCTGCTTCAAAAGGGATCATAAAAATTGTTTTAAAGAATACCGCGACCCTTGTTAAAATATACTTTTGCACTGCGAACAGGATAAAGACATGTTCACAGAGACTACAGTTTGAAATTCTTAAAATAATCTTCCGTGAATCCCTTGAAATAATATTTCCGACAGGGATTAACAAGCGAGTCACCGTGGATTGAAAATTTGCCTCGACTCGAGAGCAGAGCAAGCTGCCAAAATGGCGCTCGCCAAGCGATTAGGGGAGCGAGAGAGGAGATTGTCGAGCGTTCTCCGGCACGTTCAAGTCAATTCTACGGTGTGTATGTATACGTGTGCGTGGCCGGGAACTTCCGGGGGAAAAAAGAAGAGGGATGGTAGCGTGAAAATTGAACGGGGGAAAGGAAAATGGGAAACGACGGGATCGTTCGAAAGCGTCTCGAGGATTTCACGGCCGGCGTGACTACTATTATCGTGGCCTGACAGCGAAGAACTGGCCGCGCAAGGTCTGCGTTATGTTTAGCACACTTCCCCAATACGATGCCGCGACCGCAGGTTGTGCATACACCCGTGTGACACGCATGGTATGTCCCTGAAGCCGTGTGTCCACTTCAGGAACGCGTTTTATGCTGCAACGATTGCTTTAAGATCTGCGAAGCATTCGCTGTTTGATCAAGTGGCTGTTTTATTTTATAAAAATAACAAGAATTTATTCAGCATTTTTTAACGATTTTTATCGCGATGTGTGTTCAAAGAAATTACCCATGAATGCATCTTCGATATCTAAACGTTTGTTTATTAAATAATTTTGATGGATTTCGTAGGTCCAGGGTGAAAAGTGGAAACTATCGAATAGAGTTTCTGGATTTTTTTCATCGGCTGCTACCGGATAGAAAATTCTAATTTTTTTAGGACCCAAAGGTAGAACTATCAGCTTTATTTCCGAATTTTTTCAAGTTAAACAATTGCAAAATGCCGGAGTTATTCGTACCTTTCGGAACCTCTTTTCCAAGCCATGCTAGAACATTGATTGTTACTCGCCATTATTTTCAAAAAACCGAAACTTCTCAATTGAAAAATTCGGTACATAAAGAAAAATGTATGAAACATTGCAAAATTATTTTCCAAAATTTTAATTATTACAGGTTACTAATAATAAATTTTAAAAAAATTCGAAATGGGTCAATTTTCACCCCAGCGGCGCAGAGAATGCTCAAATTGCTATAACGCACGACACCGAATCCATCGTTGCAGTGTTACATCGAGCTATAAGAAGATTAGGCTGAAAATGGAGTGGTACGTTCGATGCTCCACTATTTTGTTTCAAGTGTGCACGCGGCTAAAGGCGATAGACAGCGTTTGGAGCGGTACGAACGGACTTCAGCGGCGAATTTCTCGCGACCTGGTTATAGTCTGTGCTTCCGGATGTTATTTGTGTCTGTGCGCAACGCTATGACCACGTTCCGATGGCTTACGGTTGGCGTCATCGGGGTTTAACGATGAGAACCGACACGTTGGCGTCTATGCGCCAGGTGTCTGACCAGTGAGGTGATATTCTACTTGGTCAGCAGGTCAGTTAAAAATAGGGGAACGGTCTGAAATTGGTCAGAATACTTTTCTTCGAGCGATAGACAACGCATGTGTGTCTGTGTGTGCGAGTGTATTCCTGTTAGGCGAACTATAACAATCATGTGTACAAGTCATGAGAACCTCGAGCGAGTTTTGAGATACCTTTCTAGTCTAGAACGCCGTATTTTAGGTCAACTTTCGGATTTTTTTACTGGGAAACCAGAAGACATTTTATTATCGGATTTTTTTGTACTGTTTTGTTGGGGTTTCTACTAGTCGTACAAATTTTTTGGCGAGGCGAGAGTCAAAATTGAGCTCGCTACGAGCGATCGATGCGACTCGTGTCGATGAAAGAAAAATCCTCGCAGGAACTGTAAACGGTGATAATTGTAGATTATACTTATTTAAGATAAAATTTCTTGTTTAACACGGTTGTGAATATAAACTCGTATCACACTGGATAGAAAAAAAATCAAAAATTGAAAGATTTTTCAATTTCAAGGTCGAGAGTATTCGGATCGCTCTAGCACGCTGAATTTTGCAAAGTTCGGGGCTGTCCTTCAGGATGTTCTTCTGAAATATGAAAGATTGATAGTTCTCCGAATAAGGGAGTAGAATAGTCGTTGATGAAGACATAAATTTCACCGGAAGGCGCGAAACAGATAGTGGCAGTCACGCGAAAATGAAGGGGTGGTGCTGGAAAGCTTGGCCAGCTCGACGCGAGGGTTCATTGCCGAAGGGATGTACACGAGAGACACTAAACTGTTGGCAATAATGCACGACTTAGGCGTGACGAGTGTGAGCAGCTGAAGCGGGAGAACGATCGAGCGGCGTCTGTAATCGATACAGCGTGTGTATCGCGTTCAAGTGCGTACGGTGGACAACTTTATTGTACTTTTATCGTGTAAGAGAGATTTGTAGAGAGTTTATATTAGGCCAATTGTCACAGCGAGAGTTCTATGATAGCGATGTTTCTTTCCTAAACTAAGTGCCGCAGCCGACTGATCGATCATCTAGATCTGCTCTCTTCTATCAACCTGATAAAATCCTCTTTCTGCGAAGAAGAAGAAGTCAACATGAGAAGCAACGACAGAGGTTGCATAATGAAAGACGCGGTGATGTTAATTGGAAGCTTTAATTCAAACTTTTATTCACGAAAATTCTTCCACTCGTTTAATCGATCGATCTTCTTCAAAGAAACTGAAGGTTACAGCCGACGGTAATTACAGGTGGTCTTGGAGTCTCTTCATAGGGTGACCTTGAAGAGCTGAGGTAGCTCGAGATTGTAGCAATATTTTTCTGATTTCGGATATAAGTCAATATTCTGTTCTGTTCTGTTCAATATTCTGTTCTGCCAATATTTAAATGTGACGCTAATGATCCTAATTTGTTAGCTGATTCAGATCAGGACTTTTGTTTACTTCGTTTGAAGGAGTTTTTTAAAAATTCGAGATTTAACTTTTATTTGTATTAAATCACTGTAAATGAAGCTATTGGAAGAGCTGATTCAGTTTAGGTTTCCATTCTCTTCAACTAAACCAGCTTCAAAACGCAGGATTTTTTTTTTTTAGGTAGCTCGATTTTACAATTTCTGCGATCAATTGAGACATTTTCTGAAAGAGGAGTTGAAGAGCCACCATGAGCGAATAAAGCACTGTTTCTGACTCAGGCACAGTACCCCTAATTAATTGGCAGATTCAGCTGTGTGTCGTCTCGAGCTACTTCGCCAGATCAGCTTGTGGGAAATAAAAAGTAGCAAAATGGTGGATATCGAGATCAATGATCCATGATTTTTCAGTTGGCCGCGGCTGCAGACACGAGAGATCGTGTCGCGTTCCAGCGTAATACTCGCGTAACGATTTGCCGTGGTGATGAAGTTCACGTTTGTACGATCGTTTGAGGAGCCTCGAGTGCTGTCGAGAAGAGCATGCTCTCACTTTGTTGCGCACGAAAAATTCGTCGTAGTGTGACACACGTACACGTATGTACCTCCAGACACATTGGCCGGAACTTGGAACATGCTGACGCCTAATATTTAAAAAACAAAAAAAAAAAAACGAACGAACGAACTCGACGCTTTCGTTGGTAGTGCGCGCGGTAGTCAAAAGTCGACATTTTGGCCAAAGAATGTGAGTGGACACGGCACCTTCGAAGGATCGCGCTCCGGAAATCAGGTGTTCGAAAATCAAAAATTTACTATCGATATAGTTGCGATCGATCCGGCGAGGAAAAGCCGATCGCCGATCGAAATTGTGATCTGCTTTCTCGTGAATCCTTTGAGGAATATGCCGCGGACGCTGATGGAATTGTACTCGATTGTAAAGGACGGAACAGTAAGCGAATTTGTTGAGAAACGAGGAACACGTTCGAGACCGTAGTAAAATGCGTAATGGTGTGTGTATCTCCTGGTTTTTCTACTTGGGACGCGCGGAGGACGAGTCAGCGACGTGAGAGGAGCGGTAGAAAGGACTTGAACGGTTGATTTTATCGAGTCTATTTTTAGTAGTTTTGTTTAAAAACGTGTCGAACAAACGAGAGGAGGAGAGACAATTCTTCTACGAAAATTGTATTACGCGATGTGTTACGATCTGTACGAACAGACAGTGAATATGAACAAAAATCAAATAAAACGTTACAATGAATGTTAGACGAACACGTACGCTACCTTCGCCACGCCCACATGCGATCCAATCACCAATCGGAACACGATGTTCGACGTCGAGTAGACGTCGAGTTATTTCAGTGGTCCAAAAAATATTTCTGTGTCTCTAATTCATTCTCTTCCAAAAATATGAATAATTAGACCACGCCCATTTGGTTTATAAATCGCAACGTCTGTATACTTTCCAAATGCAGTCGTCCTGGCCCCGCCCATTCGATTCACAGGTCGCTCCACCGAAATACTCTGCAAGTAACGTCTAAAAATCAATATTTAATCCTCTAAACAATATCTCTGTGCTTTGAACAACAGAAATTATTATTCGATGCAATTTCTTCGCTCGTTTTTTAGCTTCTCATTTCTGAAGAAATAGAGAGGGTCATACCACGCCCACACAATGCCCCCCGCCAGCTCAGTTGGTATCTCCGAAGGTACCTAACTTATCAACACGACTCAGTAGACAGTAGAGAGCGTGATTAATCAACATCAAAGAAGTTTCGTCGGAAGTAGATTCGTTTCAGTTGCGGATCGCTCGAGCGACTACCAACGTCGCTGTGTCAATCAGGAATCAGTAGATAAAGTGTCCGAAAAATTAACAAGAAATGAAGCTGAACGTGTTGCAAATAATCCTTCTATTCGTAGCAGCTAACGCCATCGAAGGTATACTGAAAACATCGATTCACGCATGTCACATGGCCACCTACGGTCATCAAAGCCAATCAACGGTCTCAGACGATAATGCAGACGTGGCTAATCATACTCATGACACGTGGTATTTTTGTTTGATGTTCTCAATCATCTCGGAACGATCTTCGATCACTCTACACATGAAGCTCTAGTATACCTGCGCACTTTGCCCACTGTTTCGCTGATATAAAGTTGTCCAGGCACTTCTTATCTGCATTTCCATACGGTCCACATTTGCTTATCATTAGATTGCGGACATTTATGCAACTCTGCAATTTCGCGAAGAAATTTATGGGGAAGATAACCAGGCTGCGCTTTATCTATCGCGACCGGAGATCTTATCAGAAAAATATTTGCAATGACTGATATTTTATCAACTTTACTATGCTATTAGTTTGTCGCGGTTCGAAGGCTATTGGAAAATTTATGCTCGTTCGCTGGCAGGCAGAGGATCACTGACTGATAGTGCTGACCTCGCACTCATGGGGGGAACTGTACTACGGGTTTCGTGCGGTTTTGATAAGAATTGGGGGAACACAAAACAGTAAATACATCAGAGAATACGCGGAATACTATATTATTTTTTATTTATTCAAATTATTGTCGGATAAAATAAATTCTTTCTCTACTAAAATTGTTATGAGAAGAAATAAATTCCCCACTAGTTAAAATTATTGAGGCAAGCAGTAAATTCTTCTCTGAATAAAATTATTATGAGAAGAAATAAATTCTCTCTAAAAATAAACACTCACGTTCTAATGATAATACAGTAGACGAAGATAGCTAACTCGGACGTCTTCATTGCACAGACTCTAAATATTGGCGTAAATTAGCTGCGACTGAGCTGAAGGAGGCTCTGTGTTACAAACGGAACACGAATCGAGCGAAAAACGTCATATTATTTGTGGGTGATGGGATGAGCCCTGATACTATCACTGCCAGCAGGATCTACAGGGCTGGCGAGACCAGTCATCTGGCTTGGGAAAAATTCCCCCATATCGGATTACTGAAGGTTCCAAAAATTTTTCAACTTCGACGTTTAATTAAAATATTTTCTTACCGATTACTAAAATATTCAATCAACACTGAAAGTAAATTCAAAATTTATTCTGCTCGTTCCTTTTACTCTAATTTATATTCTTGTGACCAGCAATACTTTGTGCATTATGGAGCACCATGATAATAAATAACCAATAACTAGACTGCGGATCTTTGTGCAAAATAAAATTTTCATACATCAATTGTAATCTATAGGAGCTAAGTAAAAATTTATTTTGCTCATTAATAATTTGCATATGTTAAAAATGTTATACCGACATTGTCGACCAGTGTTAATCTTTTTACTGTTTTGAAATACATCTTCTCATTTTATAATAAAATCTGCAGTCCATTGATAGCATACAAAGTCTAGTGGATCTAGTAGTGCAGTCCAATTTATTTTTTACTTATCAGAGGGTCGAATCGAAGGAGAATATTTTTGCGAAAACATTATCGAAATTTTACCAATTAAAAATATTAGCCAAAAAATGCACTGTCCAGACATACAACACAAACAAGCAAGTGCCCGACTCAGCATCGACAGCAACAGCGATGTTCTGCGGCGTGAAGACGAATTACGAAGTAATTGGCGTAAACGCCAATGTACCGCTCGGCGATTGTGCAGCGTCCTTGAATGCCAGCCACCATTTAGAATCGATCATCTCGTGGGCTCAGAAAGCTGGTAAATCGACAGGTCAGCGAAAAAAAACATCGACCTCGAGTTCAATCGACTGTACGCTTCTCCGTTGACAAATGAATTTTCAGGGTTCGTCACGACCACCAGGGTCACTCATGCCACCCCCGCGCCCTTGTACGCTCATAGCGCTGACAGGAGATGGGAATGCGAGTCCACGATGAAGACCGAGAGCTCGAAGAAGTGCAAGGACATCGCGAGACAGCTGGTGGAGGACCTTCCTGGAAAGAATATCCAGGCAAATGCATCCCTTAACATTTAAATTGTATTTCCCTTCTTTAATTCAATTATTCTAATTCAGAAGAAGATTTTTAACTCTTCTGGAAATTATTTCAATCGATGGATCATTTAAACGGACTACGTAAATATTTTTTGGTATTCTTCGATGTGTGAAGGAATCTTTAATCTTTGGACTAAAGATTAGTCTTTCAATTTTTAGTATAAAAATTAATCTTTTAACCTTCAAGGCTTCGGAGAACATTTTTTGATTTGTGTCTTCTGTTTCAGGAAGATCAGTTGTAGAAAAGAAATTCCAAAGCTAATTTAAAATCACTTTTCCCCATCAGGTGATCATGGGAGGAGGAAGACAGATGCTAAAGAGCAACGTAACGGAAACAGAGTTCGATCCCAAAGATAGCTGGGCCGGCTCGCGACAGGATGGTCGGGATTTGATCGAAGAATGGAAGAAGGACAAAGCCGCGAGGAACGTGGCTTTCAGCGTCGTTCAGAACAACGAAGAACTCTCGAAATTGGACGTTAACAAAGTGGACTATGTGTTGGGCATTTTTGCGAATGGTCACATTAGCATGGACTGGAACAGAGAGAAGGGTCCGAAAGGTCAACCGAGCCTGGAGGAGATGACTGTGGCCGCGTTGAAGATTCTGAAGAAATCGAAGAAGGGTTATCTGCTAGTGGTATTGATCCTGAAGAGAGTCTTCAGTCTTTTGGATGATGTATCGAGGACTGTTTTCAGGTGGAGGGAGGTTTGATTGACTATGCTCATCATAGAGGATACGCAGCGCAGGCTCTGTTGGAGACTGTTAGGTTTTCTGACGCTATCAACGCAACTTTGGGGATGATCGACACGAAGGAGACGTTGGTCATTGTGACTAGCGATCATAGTCACTCGATGAGCTTTAATGGGTACCCTAATAGAGGCTCCAACATTTTAGGTGTGATTTTCTTAATGAATTAAAAAAATGTTCCTTGATGTTCTAGCAGGGGTTTTCCAAATTCTAACGATAACAAACGATTTCAGGGATCGCCCAAAATTCGAAATACGATGGCATCCCCTACACGACCCTAACCTACAGCACCGGAGGTGAAAACAATGCAGCGTACACCGTTAGAAATAATACTGCAGTCAGGAAAGATCCTTCCAAAGAGAACACAACCGATTTTACGTATAGTCAGCAAGCAGGATTCATATCGGACGAAGCTTATCACGGTGGCAGTGACGTAGCCGTTTACGCAATAGGTAGGGGACTCACTTACGCAGAGACTATTGTAACGATTATGATAATTCATCGATGGAATATTCATCAGGTCCGATGGCTCACCTGTTCCACAGCGTGCACGAGCAGAATTATGTTGCCCACGTCGTGCTCTACGCGACGGCCAGCGCTGGAGGAATTGGTTCCAACATTTTTCTGTTGGCCTTCACAATTTTATACTTCTGGTGATTTTCATTAAGCGTTAATCGCCTGGGGAACCATTAACGAAGGTTCTTGCTGACCTGAGTCGGCTTCGAAAGAGTTTCCTAATTTTCACTTTGGAAAAGACTAGCGTTTGTCCTGCAGAATCTAATGATTTTTAAAACTTAGTGTACTTGTAAATTTTTGACAATTTTTTGGAAGACTGTAAATAATTCTGAAATTTAGAGACTGTTTTATAGAACTTGCTACGTTCGTGGATTAGCTTTAAGCAAATTTTTTTAAATTTATAATAATCGTTGACCAGTATTAAAAACTGAGGAAATTATTGGAACAAGCAATCTTGCAGTCTAGAGAATTTGCTGCAGCTTTGTGTAGACCTGAAGATGAATTTTCCAAATTTTCAGGCCTTTTCAAACTTGGTACATTCGTGGAAATTTCTAACAAATTTATCTAATGCTACGAACAACTATGGCGTCTAATGATATTTTTACAATGTTCGGTAGAAATGTAGATAAATTTTTAAAAAATTTTCAAGCTCTGCAGGCGGAGCGAAGTTAGTGATTTTTGTCTAGAAATACCTAGTGACCTTTTCCATGAGTTCTCCGATGTTTTTTCAGCTCTACGGGTAGTTTAAATCTAATGGTTTTTTATCAAAATGCTTGTCGAACCTTTTAATTAGTTTTCCTGTTCTAATTCCGCGGATGCTTCAAATGCAATGATTTTTTAATATAAATGTTTCAAGAAATCATGGACCAATTCTCCCACATTTCATTTTCCATCTCCGCAGACATTTAATTTCAATTTTTTAATTAGGTCGCAGACAGCTCTGACCTTCCGAAGGTCCGCCAGCTATAAATCACAATCGCTTATCTCTACGTACGCGCAGAAAATTGATTACACCAAGAGCTCCGTTCTGTAATTCACGTATATTTAAAAAAAAAAGAGATGGTCGACGACATTACACATGTAGCCTTATCGTACTTAAGTAAGTGGGGCATCAAGCGGTCATTAAAGATTACACTTGGCTCCACTACATCACAGATTAGCCTAACTCATCCGTAGGACGCACCAAGTCTGTTTCACGAATGGCGGTCGAATGGGATTCTGTGTTCCTCTGCGTGTATAATTCGTGTCTCTGTGTATGTGTCCTTCGTGTACGTGTACGTAGCCTTGTTACGCGTATGCGCCGCTTGCGCGTGTATGTACGTGGGTGAGATGATACACATAGAGAATATATGATCGTCTCCTCGCGTCTCGTATAATATCTACACAAATATTACAAATATAACATCGACTTATTCTTCTCCTTCGTTCACAATCTTTCGCTCGTATCCTATTATTATGTACAATAAAAAAAAAAGAAAAACAAGTTTAAAACAAATTCTCAGTCTTCTGCTGCAGAGGATACGGTGAGCTCGCGACCTCGTTCAGACAAATCCCATAAAAATCATGCGATCCGTGCTCTCTTCCATGATTCAAAATCATCGCCGCCCGAAGCTACGTCCTCGCTTCTTCTTGTTTTACAGAATAAAAAAATAAGAAGCCAAAGTGTGAACGTAGCTTAACACGCAATTAGGCGACAAAAGCGTATTCTAGTCCCGTCCAAACGATCGGCATCAATTCTCTCACTGTTCAACATATTCGATTAGGATACAGCCTAACGCGCTTCGCGACGCCGCGCCCGCCTAACTATAGAGAACAACGAAAAGAGGAACGAACGGGGGACCAGGTGTTGTCGCGTGCCCTAACTACGAAGCTGGTGTTACACCGATAAACAAAAAAAAAAAAAAAAAGGAAAAACTATATCGTCCGAGAGTGTCAAAAAAGCGGTGATTTAATCACCAGGTGTCGTCGAGTAACCATGATCGACCTGGCGAACGTTCGGATGGATCTTTTACAGGGGATGAGCATGAAGGACGCGACCTTATCGTACGTCTAGAACGTTATCATAGCACTTTCTTCTTCTCGCGTCTGGCCGGTCGCGGCACGGTCTCGTGGAAGAAGACCTTGAGCGAGATACAGCCGAGGAAGAGCAGCGATGAGATCAGGAAGATGAAGCCCGGTGTGCATTTTCCTGCTTCCATCAGGACCAGCAGGCCCACCAGTTGGAACAGAAGCAACAGCGGGGCCAGGTAGACCGCCAGGATCAGGTACAACGGGATCTCCTTGCGCTTCGGTAGAGGAGGGATCTGGAACGTGACCGTGGACCTGCCTGATTCGCTCCTTGACCTTGATTCTGATGGTGCTTCTTCAACTTCGAAGTCCTCCGAGGATTTGATCCCGCGGAGAAGAGTGAATCGCAGCTGTTGGTACAGGCACAGCACCCTGGCTGTCACCACTTCCATCAGCTGACCGAAGCATAAGTGCACTTTGCACGCAACTGGGTGCGACTTAGAGTTGCCGAACGAGTACAGAAGATATGGGAACAGGTTCAAGTTCTGGCAGCAGTGGCGGATCTTCTGCATCGAGGCGTGGCGGAACAGCATTGGTGGCCTGTTGTTGCTGCCGTCTGTGGATAGAAATTTCTACTTAGTCTGGGAACACAGTGATTTCAGCATTTCCTGACCCGGAAGAATAATGCTCTTAATCTTGAAGCTTTCCAGTGTGAGCTCAGTGTATATTGTGCTAATGTTTCGCAAGGATTGAAGCTAGCTTTAACGGAGGCTGGGAGATACTAGTGCCGCTATGTCTCTCAATCTCTGATGGACGAGTATGCTACTGTATAGATCTTGGAAGATGGCACAGAGCCAGTAGAAAAATATTAAGAGTTGCCCCGCGTGTCCCAAATTCTAAATATCCTATGTCTTACGTCTCGAATGGTTTTAAGCGTGCCTTTTCTGATCAATGATGGAGTATTCTACTGTATGCTACAATTGATAAAGGGTCGCGATTCGCACTCGAAAGCCTCCACACTGGAAATTACTGGAAACTACTATCGAAACCAAAGGTTGCATCACGACGACCGGGTTATCAGTCGACCAGGACGAACTCCCACCTTTCATCATGTTGGACTCTCGATTCACGAGCGTCTGTTTCCCGCCGACATCCTCTGATTCCATTATTCCAGACACGTTCGACATCCTGATGGTTGACGGTGGTTTAATTGTCTTGAGTTCAGTGGAACTGATTGTCTACGGTGTTCCTGAGTTCTGAGGGGTGGTCTGGGTGGTCAGGGCGCGGTGGCTATTGGCGATTCCTTCTGGAAATAGATTTCATATGTTAGATTGGTGTTTTGTTAGTTTTTGATCAGTGAGAGCAAAGATTCATCTTTTTCCAATTTTATGAAGTCTAGGGGTATTTTTAGAGAAATAATTCTTTATTCAATTGATATTGCATTCTGTACTTCTGTTTATCATTTCTGATAGTAGTTCGTGTTAGAATAAAATTTTTTTCTTTGCTAAAGCATAGGCAACTCTTGGGTTATCTTGACCAACGTCTAGACAGTCAATGATTATATTCGAGAGATAATTTTTTTGTTCGCTAAATAGAGTACTGCTATTCTTCCGTCTCTTTGTATCAATAGTCATTACTGTGATATTAAAATAATTTTTTATTCGTTACGTAAATCAAAACGAATACTTGGGTATCCGAGCTAGACTCAAGTCTAGTCCTCTAAAATTCCTTAGGGGACATATTCTTTCTTCCTTACTAAATCTACGACTATTATTCTATTATTCACTTCTACCTACTATCAGTATTTCCAATTTATACTAAAATAATTGTTTCCTTTTTTGCCCGAATCAAAAACAACTTTTCTGGACAAATATCTTTTTTCTTGACTAAATCTAGCACTATCACAGCACTAAATCATTCTATTTATTACTATTGCCAGAATAATTGTACTTCTTTGTTAAATAAAGACTGACTCTAAAGTGCTCATTCTGGACAGACACTTCAGACACGTCCTTCATAAAATCCATTTTTCCTCGCTAAACATTTTATTACTATTCCACTATCTACTTCTATCTACTATTATCACTTCTATCTTTTATCAAAATAATTTTTCTTCGATTCTAAATCAAGGAAGGTTCTCAACCGATCTATGTGAACTATTCCCTAACTATTGAAAAAAGTTCTAGCCAGGAAAAACACCATGTCCCAGACTGCTCAACTGTTAGGATCATATTCCTAGTATTTCTACAAATAAATCAGGATTGACAGACTCTCCAATTATCTACCAGGACCCAGCAGACCTACCTAGACATGTACGGAGTCATTGACGACCGCGCTCCGAGGATCACGAACGAACGTTTCGACCAGCACTGAACACAGATCTTCGACTTTCGCGTTGCCGAAGCTTCACAGCGAAAAACAAAAAAAAACGAAGAAGAAAAAGAACCGTTCAGATAGCCCTCGCGACCCGAGATTATTGCCACGAACAAGCAATTTCAGTCGAATCTCGCAAATCGACTTTACTCGAAGTTTCAAAGCTTCCCCAACTATCGATCACATCAACCAAAATCGGACTATAATCGAGAGGGACTCTTATGCATCAACGATGAACAAAAACCGAGTACCGAGTTGGCAAGCTCTGCCAAGTTGTCCGACAATCTGCACACACACTCGCGTACCGATAATCCCGAAAAGGCTAAGCGTACTAAGAACTTAGGCTAAGAGCCTCAGGGAACATCGACTAATCGAGTCTAGAAGACGCGAACGATTAAACGCTGCGAACACGTTCCGCAACGGCGGCAACTTTCTGACACACTCCCGGACCGGTTCGACCGATCGTAATATACTAATGCCCCCCGCTTATCGTCGCGAATTACTATTATCATCATAGAGTGACCATGTGCTTGGCCCCGGTGGAGGAGGAAGAGATACGGAAGAGTTGGAGGGGATGAAGATTTTTAACCGTTTGCCATTTTGAGCTTCCTAGCTTTCCTTAACAATTTTTGCACATCGAGGGAACTTCGACCCTTCGTGCTGTTAGGAACTTTTGCCAGTTTGTTAAGAGCCAAGGGTAGTCACGTGACTCTTGCAGAGTCAGCAGATCGGTAACTGCTGTAGAATTTCCGTTCACAGCCTCCAGCCAATGACTTAAGATCCGTCTTGATCTTGATCCGACGGGTCCTAAGTCAGTGACTAAACTTGTCACATTTTTTCCTCTGTATTATCGATATTATGAATAAATGCATGAAGAAACGTGTTTCAAGTTTTTGGCTCTATTTCGCGGAGAATCAAGACAAAATACAGCTCAATTTGTAGCCGGAGATATTTTCTAGCGCAAGCTACTCTCGATTTCATCCAGAAAACTCATCCAATGGCGTAAAAGTGCTTGGAAACCATTTTTCGCCTATTTTTGTCGGTAATCAAATGTTTCGTTTTGGAGTTAAAATAGCTTCGAGTGCAAAGGATTAATGCGCATAAATATTTTAGAGTAGCCTACAGATATTTATGCAACTCGAACATATTCTGCACAGATTGCAAAAACAAGGGTTCAATGAAGATTGATCTGTTTAGACTGCAGATCTTCATGCGAAACAAAAATTGTTTGCATCTATTGCGGAAAACAGGAGCCAAGCACACATTTATTTTTTCCTTTAGCCGATACGGAGCACGAAAAGTGATTATTTTACATTAATTCATAAAAATAACAAGAAATAACTTTCTCGAATAATTCCTCATGAATGCAGCTTTAAAATCTCAATGATCATACATTAAAAGTAGAAGAACGTATCTATCCAAACTGTTGTTTAATATAGTCCCAAAGAAATAACTTTGCTAAATAATTCCTCACGAACACATCTCTACGTCCTCAATAATCATGCATTAAAAATTGAAGAATTTGTCTATCCAAATTTTTAGCAAATTTTTGTTTAGTATATTCCCAAAGAAATAACGTTAAATAATTCACTACAGCCTCAATAATTGGTAATACCACAACGCGTTATTTCACGCATCCCGTGAGCCTATTGTTAATGATTTAATAGTCTGTGAACTAAATCATGAGCAGAATGATCCCGGCAACAAAAGGTAGCTTTTTTATATCGATTCCTGGAAACAGCTTCCCAGGCCTCCACTTGTTCCATCGTCTTCAACAACTCGTATTTCCGAGACTCTCCGCTAAAAACGTGAAGCAGCTCTTCAACCATATTCGATCGATCGTCTTTTCTTAGGGCAGGTCAGCCAGCAATTAAAGCCGCTTAAGGGTACGCGAGTTTGTGGAAACGCCGATGAAAAAGAGGACTCTCGTTCGTGTCTAGGCTCTTCGACTGCTATCTCAATGATCGTCGAGTGCGCTACTTTATTTGGCGAAGCTTCTTTTCGATTTGTTGGTTCTTGTGAACTGTTGCTCGGCCAGATTGTGCAGTTTATAGAGCAGGAGACAGAGAGTGGGGAGGCGAGGAAATTTTTTTTCGAGGATTGGGGTAGGTTCTTTCGGTTGTTGGTGTTCATCGATTCTTGGGATCGAGGAGTTTCTAAATGGTGGTGGTTCTTTAGAGCAAGGTAAAAGTGAGTTTTTTTAGAGGCCGAGGTCGCTGTTTGATTGGGTTCTAGGGATGATATTGAGTTTATAGAACAGTCTTTTTAGTTTGGTAGTGATTTAATGTATGATAGAGCATTTAGAGCATGAACGTGCCTTTTAGAGCAAGGTGAAATTGGATTTTTGTAGAGGCCGAGGTCTTTTTATTTTTAGAGTCTCAGGTTGTAGGACTGATCGATTTTAAATGTGTATTTTTTAGCCTTAAGCTGCTTTTGTTTAGAGATCTCTGTTAAATCTTCTAAATTATGGGAATGATCGATTTTATAGAGCATCAAATAGTAGCAATATAGAGTATTGTAAATATAGGGGGGAGGAAATGTGTATTCTTTTTTTGAGCCTTAAAATGCTCTTGAAGTGATTGCTCTAAAATTCAGACGATTAATATAGGCATTACACAATGGACCTTTGACCCTCGTTTATACTAAACGAATCTTCTCTACGCCCTTCTCACAATGACACCATCGACATGTTTTTATATTATTATTATGTATAAATATGTCGACGATTGCGTCATAATTGTGAAGTACAATTGACCTTCGTTTATTCTTAATGGATCTTCCGTTTGTCCGTCTTAATGAACCTATCAACAAGCTCGATTCTCAATAACAATTTTTATTTCTGCGTGTGATTTGTAAAGAATCTTTGACCCTCCTTCATACCGAATGAATCGCTCTATTTTTTACTTTACGACATTATGGTCGTCAGTTGTTTTAATAATAGTGATTGTTCGAGAGAGATTAAAACCGAAGAAACACAGATTATATGACAAAATGATGACTAGTATTTACACGGCTGTTACAAAACTTTTTACACTTTGCCCCTATTTATCGAAACTTTTTTCTTCCTATGCTGAAGAAAGAGCCCGCATCTCGAAGAATGATAAAAGTCATCGATAAATTTGAATCGTGTAATTTCCAATTCAACAAGTGAGCAAAAAACGCTGCAAACAAATTACGAGATCGAGGAAATCTTAAAGTGCTCTAAAATTATTGTTTTTATATTTTTATCACAGCAACAATTGCTGTTGAGAATTTTTCATACAAAGTGGTTATTACATTAAATATTACAAGAAGTGGTGGTCGGGGATCAATGGACTCCAACATTTAACCATACTGAATATTTGCAATGTCATCAACAGTATAAATCACCTGTTTTATTTTACTTGTGTCTCTAGAAGAAAGGCAATACTAATCACGTGGGAAGCACTTATAAATCATAAATTCGATCCAGTCTAGCCAGGTATCATAAAAGGGGTAATTTATTGTTATTATTAATTACTCTAATACCTCGTCCCATTACGGTCTCTATTACCATCAATTTGACATTGAGGGGCCGTTATTGGAGTCAGTCCCCTTAAACCACTACGTACTTGCAAAATATTCGCAATATTACGAACGATAAAAGTCACTTAAAAACTAACCATTTAACAAAAATAGAAATTCAATGCTTTATTCTCTCTATCTAAATTGTAATTAATCTCTATCTAAATTGTAATTAACTGTATATATCATTCTAACCGATTTCCTGTTCAGTGAAATTCTTCTTGAATTCAATTACCTCGCGACTCGATAAAAACGCACTCAGGATGATCAACACCGCCGAATTTCCAAGTATCATTTCATAAACAAAAATTCCAAACATTCTGCTGCGCAAACCCACAACACGAAATCCGTGTCATTGTGATCGAAAACAAACGAGCGCCGAGCCAAAGTCTCAAAAAACAAAATCGGCGCGCCTAAAGGACAAAGTTCGCCGTGGCGTCGCACTCGCGTTAATCAACCGCGTACGTATCACGTTCGCGAACGGACGGGATCATCGTTAACTCGTCATTAATCCTGAAACGACACCATCGAATTTTATGGACTCGTTTACCATACTCGATCCAAAATAACTCTAGCTTTTCAAGAAATGTCAACAGGGAAAGACAGAGCTCGAACTCGATGGACTATGAAAACATTGCTTATACAGCTGGCATGACGGAGACAATAAAAACGATACAACTCTAAATTCAATTTATTACAAACACGAGTAACATTATGTTTACGGTTCTAAAATTTTTATTTCGCAATTGTTGAAATTGTAGAAATTCAACAAAGTTATTTCTTTTATTTTCTTATAGATTATTCAACAAATTTATTTCTTTGGGTACATATTGCAAAAGAAACGGCTAAAAATTTGAATAGATACATTTCCGTTATTTTTATAAAGCAACGTAGAGTAAAAAATTATAGAACCGAAAAACAGTGTTGTATTATTTCCAAGTTGTTCACGTTGTTGAGAAAGGAATTAAATATGCTGCTCCTATACTCTATAATTAATGTAGACAATTTTTATTTTGCATGGATTGTAACCGTGAAAAGAATTGCCATGGTCCACGGGTTTTTAAAAATTGTAAAATAATCGCTGGAGGGTAATGTGTTGAATTTGTTCAATTTTTACATTCTTTTGAATTGCAGGAACCGATTTTTCCCACAAATGCATAGAACCAACCAGCTATAAATCCTGACTGAAATTTTCAGAGTTCGTAGCATCGATTTGAGAGGTCACCCTGAGTCTCGCAGCGTGTTACCACCGCACGAAAATAAATTCGCAAGCGCGAATCATCAAAGTCTAGCTCAACGTAAACACAATGATAGCTCCCTCAACCCTGATCGTGCGCGTCGGTCAATTGCGGAGGACGGAAGCGTCGCCGTCGCCGTCGCCGTCCCGGTCCCCATCGGCTTGATCAATTATTGAGTAGGGTCATGGCAAATTGCCTGAAGCGTCGAACGTTCTCGGTTGACTCACCTGGTCTTTATTTATGCGGGCGAGAAACACGATCGGCCATGCGAGTTCTCCTCGGTAGCCGTTGCGAACTGCAACTCCTGCCGAGACCTTAACTATACTTCTTGTAGAGGTTGAAGACGATGGGGAACTCCCGAAATATGCCCATCCTTCGGTGCCACGGAGAGTGCTGGAGTGGGGGATTTTGCACGATTTTTTCAATGATCGAAAAGTTTTCGGGAGATACCCGGACGGAAGACTGCGAATTGACAGCAACCTGCCGCGATCGAACGCAAACAACGACTGAGGCCGGCGCCGCGGCGCTCCTAGCAGTTCGAGTGGCGACCTCACGGCTGCACGCCGGAACCCTAACCGCGTTCAGGCGAGTCCATTGGTCCCGGGACGCCCGACCAACTACATATTGGTCGGAGAACCACGGCTCCAAGGGTAGTCGGGCCAATCGCAGTCGACGTATGGGGAACCATGAGCTGTCTCGTGGACGGTTCAGTCGGTTGAAAAAAGGGCAGCACGAGGGAACAGTCACGTAGGACTGCACGAGGACGATGCGTGATCTTTCGCAACGGTTTTGGCCCTTCGCGGCTGACCTAATTCCGACAGAGATGCTGCGGAGATGCGGCCGATGGGGATGTATTGATCTGGCCTTGAATCTGGGGCGATGTTTGGGTGGACCGTTGCTTTCCGTCGAAGTTTCATTTTTGAGGTAAACAAATATTTGTACGCAGGTCTTAGAAATTGAGGATGATTCAAATTGGCGAGGAGGTAGGTGGTTTAACACATGTTTGAAAACGTTCACTTGCACCTTATTAAAAATATCGAAGAGAACCTTCTGTATGGTGGATGTTTCTCGCAATTGCTGCAGGCAATGTTTATCTTCCATAGAGATCGCCATTCTAGCGATCATCAATTTCTAAAGGACTATTAGAAAATTGCCAGTGACTGAAGCAATAACTGCCAGCGTGTCACAGAGTTGTACTAACTCAATTACACAATTGAATTACATTTTATTTCAATTATATAGTAATTCAACTACGTTGTAACTGAATTACATAATTCAAACCTTTCAATTAATCCAATTACTAATTATTTTAATCAACTAATTCTATTGTACAATTGAATTACATTGCCAGCCTATTCGTGTCAAAGGAGTGATCGTGGTTGTTGACCAACTTAGCAGGAAAAACAACATTCAAGTTGAACTTGCCAAACATTTTCAAATCTTATTTCGGCGTCCTAGAATTCAGCATAGCCGCGAAACAATGGAAGAATGTTTCTTTCTAAAGAACAATAATCGGGTCGACGATCGGTCACCGTCGAAAAAACGTGCAGCGAATTCGACATCGGAACAATACACGCGAATCGCAGGCGTCGAATTCGGAGGATAGGCATGCGTTCGTTCGCTCGAGGGCAACGCTGTCGACGCGGGGCAGCCGGCAGAATTCTAATCGCAGAGCAGCGAGCATATGCGTCCGAGATCGATCCAAGGTTCGGCGACAGAATTTCTCGGCAAAATATTGCAATTAAGCGAACCGATCGACGCGCGACCTTGGCCAGCGTCACTCGATTGTCACTGCGCGTCATCGTTGTCATTCGTGTCGGTTTCCTTCTTCGAATTAGCGTCACGTTCGCCGAGTTTCTCGTTGTCAGCGACAAATCGTTGCGAGCCGTTCTCTCGTCCAGCACCTCCACTTTTCTTTGGGGAACGTGACTCACGAGGCTTGTCACTGTTTCGTCCAAGTGGGTCGTTTTGATAAAACTATGCCCGCAGAGAAGGAAGACTATATTCGCGATAAGGTAGAGCGACCACGTTAAAAATAGGCGAAAAATGGTTTCACGTGCCTCAACTTTTCGCCCTTACATGAGAATATTTTTCCCTGGTTCAATCTTGCGCGCGCTGGTCACGAGCTGACCAGATTATGCTGATATTTGGTAATATAAGCGTTAGAAGTAGGCCAAAAATTGACGATGCGCATGCCGTGGAATCCAAGCATTTTTACGCCATTGGATGAATTTTCTGGATGAAATCGAGAGTAGCACGCGCCAGAAAATATCTCCGGTTAAAAATTGAGCTATATTTTGTGTCTTGATTCTCTGCGAAATAAAGCCAAAATCTTGAAGCATGTTTCTGGCGTCAGGATTCATAATATCGATAATACAGAGCAAAAAATGTATGATAAGTTTAATCACAGACTTAAGTCAGTGGCTGATGGCTGTGAATGGAAATTATACAGCAGTTACCGACCTGCTGACTCTGCAAAAGTCACGCGACTACCGTTGGCTCGATTCTTCGAAAATCTGGTCGGGTGAGTCACTGGAAATTTCGCGAATACAGAATTGGAAATATAACGACTATGATGGAAGTGGATCCTAGAGTCGCGTGGGAGCTAGTGTTCCTAATGGCGCCGGTCAGTGACCCCGGAGGCTAGATTTATATTTTTGGAAGTTGAGAAATAGACTGGGCACTTTGAAAATACATTATTTCATCTTGTATTCTATTTATATTGGCATTTAAATGATATTGATTTATAGTGGATTTTCTTGACATTTAAATTGGCAGAAATGGATCTCTGTTCAATTCTATAAAAATTCCTTAATGAAAACGAAAATGTGGACTCGTCATACTAAATAAGATAATTCTCGTTCAGTGACGATTTAAAAGACGAAAATTATGTTATAGGTTTTCCACCCTATGGAAAAATATGAAAATCTTCTAATTGGCTGGGAAATAAAATAAAACAGGCAATAAAATTGTATCCAATTCTCTGAAAACAAGTATGAAAAATCATCCACTTCGCAAGATCACGTGCAATCTATTTCCCAACGATCTATCGCTATCGATCGGGCTGTCGAAATATATCCAGACCAAATACCCCCGGATCTATTAATAGACCCGTCGATCATAGACGTAGATCGACGGAAGAATGGCGTCTGGATCGATTCCGCTCCGCGGTTGTAATCGATCGAGGGCCTCGTGGCTGGGATCTCGAGTGCGTGGAAACATATTATGCAACGATTCATTGATCCCTGACGTAATCCGCGATCGAGAACCAGCGGACAGGCGAAACGGCCCGGGCGAAAAGGGTGTTATTTAAAGTCCTGCACCATTGGATCTATGCGCGATCCAGGCGACAATCTCCACGCGACGAGCGCGTGATCGAGCGGTGTGAACGGCCGGAAAACTTGTGAAACCGGCAATCTTCCAATTTCCTACGGAGACATCACGATGGACGTTGGTCCAGACAATGATTAGCGGTTCCGCTGATACCTCGGGCTTGTCTTATCGACAGTACTTTTTTCTTCAGCGTAGGCGAGCCAACTTTGACGTCAATAGCCTCCACGATGATCGAGTAATTTGCAAAACGATGAACCATTCCGTCTTTTCCGTCTTTTTCCTTCGAAGCAATTGCTCCCCGATGTATCTGTCCCGTTTCGTGTATCTGTGCCCTAACGACGCGGCACCTATGGGTGATTTAATTAGATCGTTATGGCACGATAGCCGCTGGAGAATTCGATTGCACGATCCAGTTCGATTACAGGCTTCGCGGGCACTTCGTTACACGCGATCCTTCGTTTCGGAGATACAGTAAGGAGCAAAACTGAACCAATAACCACAAGTTGTGTATAAATCATTATTTATTACTAGGAATATAGAAGAATAACAAAAAATCAACATTATAATTGTTTTTGTAATAGTTAGAAGTAACTTAAGAAATTTTTTTCAATAATTAATGTCTCCTCGATTAGCAATGACGACAAAAATAGATTGATTCGGTTTTTAAGTACAGAAAATACATTCTCAATGTTTCTGATTGTTTTTGTCCAAAATTTCAATCTTGAAGCTAAGGAGAGTCATTTTATTGTATTTATTATTTTTTACCATGAACATTGATTAAGTACTGCAATTTTTAAGTAACCAGAACGGCCTGTACTAAATTTTACACATTTCAGATTAGTAACGTGTCGATTTATTTAAATCTTGTGGCAAAGAATGGCGATTCCATCATCCTCGTCGCGTTCGAACGTCAACATCAGTCAAATATAGCAATTTTACAATGTTTATTTGCCGAATGTTTCAATCCCGACGCGCATAAAAACGCAAGAAGCCTATCGTACGTTATTTCCACGGGTTTATTCGCGTGTAGTTCTGCGCGAGCCAAATCAACCGTCCCGTTAACGTATTTAACTTGTAGGACTTCTGCGGGCACTATTATGTTTGCTCGTGTCTCATCAAGGCGAGGAACTTTGGCTCTGTTTGTGTTATGGAGTCGCGACGCCATCCGCCAAAGGCGAACACACAAACCGAGCTATACCGTGGCGCGAAACTACCCTAGTAGCACAAAATATTGTATACACATTCGTATAATATTAAAAAGAGATTCAATCTTTTTTTAATATTCAAATATACATGCAATATTTATTTTATATTACGTAACAAATATTTCTTTTTAAATATTCAGGAAATATCTATGTCATGTTACGAGAAAAATATTTTTTTCTAAATATTAAATGAATCTATTTCATATTGGAAGTAGAATATTTTGGTAATTATTTACATTAGGGGCTTCCTCACCGATTTTGATGACCTTGAAATATGTTGTCAAGGTCATCATTATGAACAACTTTTTCCTATACATGTTACCGCCGCTCAACTTTAGTTTCCGAGATATTCGCAAAAAAGTTTTAACATCTCAAAAAGTGATCGGAGTAGGTATGGGTTAGAATTGAAGTTGCAAAATAAGAAAGAAAACCTTGCATCCAATATTCTACATGCGAATAATAAAATATAATACTAATGTACTGCAAACTACATTATAAAATACTAATGTAAAGTGTACTTACTTCTGAATCTTCTGTATCTCCATCGGATCCACAGCACACAATTATTGACTCACGAGAATAGGTCCGAATAATTGAACAACAATCACTAAACAACACTCACAGCACACACACACACAACACAATTAACGAAATAGTGACAGCAGACGAGATGTTACTCCGACCACGAATAAAATAATACTGCGATTTTAACCGCCCCCCCCCCACGGACGTGTGATACGAAAACAGGGAATTCCGGGAAATAGGGCCAGCGCCCCGCCATAATTTTTTTACCTTGGTTTTGTATCTAGTGTTTATTGACGCTCAGCGTCTAACCTTCCTATGATAACCTGACCGTACCACCTGCGTGGAAGGGATCATTGTTAAAATCGCAGTATTATTTTATTCGTGGTCGGAGTGAAATCTTCTCGTTCGTTGTCACGATTTTATAAAATGTGTTGTGTGCGTGTGTTGTTTAGTGATTGTTGTTCAATTATTCGGATCTATTCTCGTGAGTCAACAATTGTGTGCTGTGGATCCGACGGAGGTACAGAAGATTCAGAAGTAAGTACACTTTACATTAGTTTTTTATAATGTAAGATTAGTATTCGTATGTGGAACATTGGATACAAGGTTTTCTATCATATTTTGCAACGTATATTAACGATCATTAATGATTTGGTATATAGTATAATTTAATGTGGTTCAAATAAGATACTACTTTAAATCAAATATTTTTATTTTGATAACCAGATAGATAAAATGAAATATTTTTATTTTGTATTTCAAATATTTCCTTGCAATGAAAATAAGTTGAGCAAGTAGTGAATATTATAAATCATAATTTTTAACATGAGAAGCTATCATAGTTAGCAAAGTATTATGTGTAGTTTAATTACGAATATGTAACGTGTTGATGAACAGACTACAGTATCGTAATAACATTACAGGTAACAAAATATCATAAAAATATAAGTTACAAGTAATACATATTCATAGTTTCTAATTTTTGTTATAATTTGAAACTTCTTAAATTTGAAAATTTTATCGAATGTTTTTTACATATTGAATTTATATTTTTCAAATATTGAATTCACATTTTTTTAATATTTACTTTATATTTTTTAAATATCTAGTTTATATCCTCCGAGTATTTAGCTTATATTTTTTAAACATTCAATTTATATTTCTTGTACATGTATACAATATTCAGATCCAATATTTTTCTCATATGAAAAAATGTGGCTTAAAAAATATTTTTCCAATATTTGAAAAAAATATCTATCCAATATTTGTGTGCTACTAGGGTAAATACGTGCGAGCTTTCCTGAATTTGCAAGCTATGCGAATTCTCATAAATGAATAATGGAAACGAAAAACTACAGGTGCATGCTAATCGATGGCAACACGCTTCTCTATTAATTTTCAGGTTTCGACTTTTCATTCTTTCATTTTTATTATTTGCAATTGACATTTTTTGGACCATTCAAAAGTCTTTTCAAAAGTATTGAATTACTTTTGTTATGGGGGTAGTTTACTCAGAGAGGTACGTGAAGAAAACTGTGTATCATAGCTTGAATAGGACTTACATTAAAATTGAAAATTGAAGTGGTTGAATAGTTTATCATTTTGGTAAAAATTGTTTACCTTCAATTTAAACCATCCACCAATTATTTGAAACTGTTTTTGTGCAAATTAAAGGCTTTCATAAATGCATTAATATTTACAGTTTGCATATGACCTAGAATAAATTCTGGTTGCGTATACGAAGGGTGGAGAAGGGTTCATCTTCCAGGGATACTTTCACCCTCAAAATGACGACCAGAAAAATTTCTTAACACTTCTACAGATAATAGTATAGGAAATAATGCCTGTGAGGGATGATCTCACCCTGAAAATGACCTACAGAAACATTTCATACCACTTCGATAGTTAATGATATCGAAGCTAATGTCTGTAATTACTGTGGACTAGAAGACGAAAATATTGTTTAAAAAATTCAGAGCTCCAAAAATCTTCTAAACAGCTCCCTAAAAAAATTCTGATTCACCCCTCCAAGAAAGCTCAGCAAGCAATAGAATATAAACTAGATTAGAACTAGAATAGAACCATGAAATCATTCTACCCTAATCTCAACGACATCATCTACTAATCCTAGCCCCAGCATTTCCTCTGCAATCTCCTTCAGCCCATCATCTCTCAATTAATTCACATTTTCCTCTCGGCAAGGCTCCATTGTCCGCAACAACTGCGCTCCAAGTCAACTGTCCTCTTACCATACGAGACCCTAACAATCATTCTGCTCCGTGGTCCGCACTAAAGACTCCATTATCATCGTCATGGAAATCATTCACCGCTAGCTCAGTCGACTGTACGATCAAGCACAATATATTGCGGCCGCTCGAAACAAAAGAAAATCACTATACCTTCGAGATAGCCAGCGAAGAATCGAAGCTCGTCAACCGGTGCCAAAACAAGATCTCGGCTGTGAGTTTCTGGATCCTTGCTTCCGGGATCCTGTCCCGTTGTCGGTCGGACGTTGACTAAATGTGGATCGTCCGCTGATTCGTGTCGCGTGCGAATATGCTTCACTATAGTCAGGCTAGCTAATTGGAACGCGCACGCCGCACCGTCTGCCAGGGCTGGACTGTCAGCGATAGGTCCGCAAGAAGACTAAACAAGAGGATCGTCAAGCACGATAATGATAATGATACCGGGACGCGGCAAGATAGCGCAACCATAATTGCCACCCGGCATGTTACGCGAAACAGCCTCGAGGTCTTTACTCTTAGCGGTCACTTCCCTCCAAAATCTTGCTTTCGCCTGTTTAGGCCCTCTTGCGTAACCATAAGCAACGTTGAATCTCGGCGACCTTGAACGATGACGGTGAACCGTGACCGGGACAGTGGCGTGGAATTTCGGATGTTTCATGCAGAATCATTTGGCCCATTTATTATTCGGTTGCGAAGCTGCATGGCGATGTCTGACCTTGAAGAAGTTGAGTTTGACCTGGGTGAGTCGTGTGGCTTATGTTAGGTATTTTAATAATTTCGTTGTCGTTTGGTTCGTTAAGATTTGAACAATTGCTTTTGTACTTGAAGTGGTTGCACCTTGATAGATATGAATCAAGAGAAATTACCCATTTATTCATTGCAATAGATTTTTTAAACACTCCCGAATGGCTTGGTTTGTTACTGAAAAGATTCAGTTGGATGATAATTTGTAGATAATTTTTGGCAATAATTTTTCTGTTAGATCTCCCAGCAATTGTACTTGATCTTGATGAAATTGGTGCTTGTTTTATTTGTTGTAATTGATTTTTAAAGCGCTTCTGGCCTATTTGATTCGATCTGGATGAAATCGAGCTTGACATTTTGTAAATAATTTTTCTGTTACGTTACTGAGCGATTGCATTTGATCTACAAGACTTTGGACTTCGATATATGTACGCAATCTTAGTGAGAATTTCTAGTCATGTTTCTATTGCAACAAATTTTTAACACGTTGTCGATTTGATCTTGCATAAATTGCAGAACTAGGCAGAAATGTGTAAACAACCGTTGATTAGTTGCTAAACGATATCAGACTAAAATATATTTAAAATACGAATTTTAACGAGTCTGGAAATTTGCGCAACAATTTCCTCGTTGCAGGAAGTACATAAAATCTCGTTCGTTTGTCTTTCTTTTTTATGTACGATTGTCTTTGAAGAACTCGACCCCGCGCAGCTTATGCAAACTACGCAAATCCGCGGCGTCTTCAAAATGTTATATTCGGCGTCCTATGATAATTCAGTAACTTTCGATTCTTTTATTCGCCCGCGATAATGAGACACAGTTACGGAAAACTTAGATAACCGAAGTAACACGACTCGCAACCCCCGTTATTAATATTTACGAAGTTCAATGTTTAAGTTTACTGCCTGGTCAGCGTTTTATTATATAATACATATATATGTATACATATATCAGAGACGGTGAATCGACTCAATTGAAGAATTCATGTTTTAAATTGCCTATCAAACTGTAACCCTCCAGATACTCGAAGCTAAAAGAAAGGGGTCGTTTAAAAAATGAAGAGGCCATATTTCCATTAATCATAGTTTCAAACGGGACACGTACAGTTATTCGCAAAAGTCCGCACATTCAAATCCTAAATCTTACATTGCAAAATATCAATAAAAATCTAAAAAAATCCGAAGAGAACACAATTTTTTAAGCATTTGTGAAAATTAATACATAAAAATTTAGCAAATTCTAAAAATATTGCGATATTTGTGAAAAGTAAATTTGTTCTTCAAAAAATATAAAAATATTTATTATTAACTATTTTATAGTAGCATTGAGTTATCAAGTACGCAGTAACTACATATTACAAATTAATTCGTGAACATATTAAATGATTCCATACATAGTATCACAGATTATCTTGTGCATTAAAATTACGTAAACTTAATTTATATCTTCTGGAAAGTTATTTAGACTAACTATTTTTTGGAATAGTGAACTTCGATTCACGTGATCATATTGCAAGTATTGGATCATCGGTTAAATACACGATCAGTGTTATCCTAGGCTCGAACTGCTTCGATAGCAAATTTTTTCGATAACATGTTACAATTATGAAGTTTTGTCACCGCCAATGATGAACTGCGTTGGAATTCATAGGCGAAGCGATCACGATGTTTCTGCGAATTCTGATAAATCACGTTAAGCTGATAAACTCGTTTGTTTGTGTTTCCTCTCGACTGCGACATCCTGCTAATTTTTGTGTGCTGTGGGAAATATTTTTCCCAGTAAATTCCTATTAATAACCGGTGTGACAAGAGATCAATTAAATTTTGTGCTTCCAATAGGACAAAATATTGTTTGATTAAAAAAATTAAAATGTAATGGACAGGTGAGCGACTGTAGCAAGCACTGCGCAGATACCGAGGAAATAAGTTCTTCTGGAAGGTACGATCGTTTCAATTGACGAGCCGAGCTATAAAGTAATTGATATGTAACGTGGGAGTTGTGCGGATGCTTATGGCCGCGTCCGTGCAAGGCTATTGTCTTTATTAGGAGAATTGAGTAGCCAATTTTATTTATTGATCAGGAAAAGTAGGAAAAGTGTAATTGTTGCAATCAGGCTTTCTGATGTGCAGGGTGTTTCGTTTATTTGAAAATGCAAATATCTCGTGTCGTACTGAAGTTACGAAAAAAATTGTTTACTGACATTAGAAATTATATTACAAAGTAACTTCTCAAGTTGGCAATGGTGGTAAATGGCATAGAAATTTCAGTGGAAAGTTTCGTGATCTTCAATAAAAATTGAAGTTCAAAGATTGTTGAGTACCTAAATATTAAAAAATGCACTAATTTTTGTTTTCAGAAGGAGAGATGAGGTACTAATTTTACTTATTTATCAGGAAATTTTGTAGATAACATGTAATTATGGCAATCATGCTTCTGATATTGAAATTTATGTTGACAGTTTCCCAATCAAATTAATATCGAAGTTCAAAGATTGTTGAGTACGTGAAGATTAATGCAATAATTTTTGTCTTCATTAGGAGAGATGAGGAACCAATTTTATTTATAGATTAGGAAATTTTTTGTAGATAACATGTAATTATGGCAATCATGCTTCTGATATTAAAATTTATGTTAACAGTTTCCCAATCAAATTAATATCGAAGTTAAAAGATTGTAGAAGACGTAACGATTAATGCAAGAAGTGTTGTCTTCATTAGGAGCACTAAGTAGCTAATTTTATTCATTGGCCAGGAAATTTTGTAGACAACATGATATTATTGCAGTCGAGCTTCTGATATTAAAATGTAAGTTGAAAGTTTTCCAATCGAAGTAATATCGAAGTCCAAAGATTGTAAAAGTCGTAATGATTAATGCAAGAAGTGTTGTCCTCATTAGGAGCACCAAGTAGCCAATTTTATTCACTGACCAGAAAATTTGCAGATAAAATGTAATTATTGTAATCGAGGTTTTTTTGATAGCAGAGTTCAAATTTTGGTCACCAAATTAAAAATGAAGTTAAAAAGAAAATTGTAGAAGTTAATTGAAGAATTCTTGATATTTTTATTTAGTAGACAAGAACCAGACACGATCGTGATTTCTTGTTTGTAAAAATGAAGTGATTCGCATGTTTCTTGCGTCATTTTTTTGTGGCACGTGTTGGACCGATTATACACAAAATGATGTCTGCTCTCGAGGAAGAATGTTATCGCGTGTTTAATTAATTGCGTTCCAGCCATTTTCCACTTGTATCTGACTTGTTCCCGCTCTTCTTCTACTGAAATTAACACTGAAACACCCGCAGGAATATTTTCAATTAAATAATACAATAGCTTGGAATCAGTATAATCTTGCATACATTACCAATATATTTACATACTTCCTGCTAGCAATCGAATTCGACGAATCGAATCGAAATCAAACTATCATAATTTCAATTCAAATTCTATCCTTCAGAACTAGATCAGAATCTGTCTCATCCCGTTATTATGCAACAATATTATCCAAACACATATGTGAATCACTCTACACCCATCTCATAAATGATTCATCGATTAAGCGATCACTGTTAAGCAATTTTGTTAATTAAGATATTGAGATGGAATAAAAACGAAAATATTCGATCTTACCTCGTTCATATCATATATTTTTTTCACAATTGTAATTAAATTATTAAGGCTAGGAAAAAATTATTTAATTTTTTAGGGGTGCGGGTTGCAAGCAACCCTTCGAGTGAGCACTTCCAAAAAATTCAAGAACAATGTTCTGTTACATGGATCCCCCTAATAAAATTGAAATCAGTGGCAGGTTTTAAGTTTCACTCGTCTCTGGCCACACAAAGTGCATAAAATTCGCTGTCTAGGTATGAATCACGAGAGCTAGCCTAGCTTCTCGCATTCATGCTTCCGATTTCTGTTAATCGTTTTAGCGATAAATCCGCAGCCGGGCGCCGTTTCTTTCATCTCTCCTCTCGCGTTTCAGCCGCAGAGGGAAACGTCTATTCTCGTATGCAGAAATTTTCCTCGGCTCTCTTGTTCCACACATCCGCGAACAGGTCGACGAACGCGAGCGAGCACACGTCTCTGTGCCGCAGACGATTTTTTTCACAATCGTTTGTTGCTCCGCTGGTTCCGTGGGATCTCGGTTTTGCGGTCGCGTGCACTTGTTTCGAAACCAGACGACGCGACGTGTTTGTTATCAAATCGATGGAACGGCTTCCACAGATAACGCGGTTCAACTTCGCAGTTCTAACGGTTCCCCATTGTTTTTATCGTAATTTACAATTAATTGTCGATAATTCGGTGGTCACTCTGACACAACGCACTGAGACGGTGGTGCAAGATTGTCGTTTCTTCAATTTTCATGATTGATTAATTGCAATTTTAATTTTTTAATTTAATTTTATCATTTACTAATTATTGACAATATTTAGCGGTTGTTTGAAATATTGGAATGGGGAAATTATACATGATTTAATAATTTTTACAATTTTTTACGACAAGAACATAAGATTTTATAATTGTGAGAGGTAATATAAATTTATAATTGTAACCGTGGAGATAATATAACTTTGTAATAGTGGGAAGAAATATAAATCTGATAAGCGATCTGATTGTTAGACGAAGAGTGTGTTGTTACAGGAACAACGACATCAAAACTCGCAATTGATAACGCTCTAGTCTCGTGCCGATCGCCCATCGTAAACAGACCTTGAATTTGACCTTCAGATGTATTGTGATCAACCGATAATGAAAGAGAACTCTGATACCGTAGGGCAGCTCAAACATTGCAATTCTGTGTTCTCTTTAAGTAAATTAAATCCAGCTTGGTAAAATTATTTGCTTGCAAAAATTAGAAAAAAAAAATTGAATCAAGCTCTTCTGTGCAAAATCTCGCATGCAAAAATTCTACAAAATCAAAAATCTTCATAGAATAAAAATAAAATGAACAACCCGCAAGCCTGTAGGTGATTTTAACACTACCAAGCGTTAACAGTATCTGGTAAATATTGCCTTACAAAAATGGCAGCCCTAAATTTATCGAGATTGCCCGTAACGTTTAATATAATAAATTCTCGGACAAGAATTCCACTGTTTTCCCTAAATGAATTTTCATAGTTTCAATAATCGTAAAATAGGAAACCGTGGTAGGTTTAACGTTAAGAAGCAGAAGAAAATGTTTAAAAATCCAAAATCCCCATTATAGCCGTCTACAACGTGCACAAAGGATCCTCGGAGCCTCGATCTCGATTTTTCCGATCCAGGCACGCGTTTTGCGCGATATCGTTCCGGGGTTCGATAGCGGCAGTCTCGTGCCGATGTCCGAACATAAACAGACCTCGTGGCGTCCGAAATTCGTAATAACGAACCGAATGAAACGTACGAGATAAGAGGAGACAGCATGGACGATAGGGCCTGGGCCGGGGGCTTCACCACGCGCGCTCAACGGAAAGTTTGCGCGGAGAGCGAGGGTGTTCAACTGTTTTCGGCTTGGATCACTGGCGAGGCACGTGATCTAACCCCGCCAGTCGGCCAATCGGGGCGCGGGCCACGTGACGATCACGTGCGCCGCTCGGCCCACGATCTATGGGAGCACGTGGACACCCAGGTATTCTGTTTGGGGTCGGCCCGTTACGCTTGCCCGTAAAACGCGAGTCGGGGAGACACCATGAGTTTCCCGCAGCGAATGCATCCAGAAAAATTCTGGCCCAAGGCTGCCATAACCGGATCCGTCGAATGCGACAACCGAAATGACGACCGCAAGCCGGAGAATTCAAGGATTCATCCGCGATCGACGCACAGTGTCGCGAATGGTCACTTTAGGTGGGGAAAAGTCAAGTATAACATTCATATATTCTTCAAATACAAATACAAATTCGCTACCGAAAGGTGTTTTACATCTACTTTTAATAAGAACTTCCGTCTAATCCCATAAGTAACTTAGTTGATAGCGACAGCGATATTAGTGCAGAATTATTTTATATTTAGATATTATTGTTATACAAAACTTATTTAATATTATATTTTTTATTTATTTTTATATTTGTTTCTATAATTTATGTAGTATTAGTCAATATAAATATTATTTTTAAAGGTTCTACATATGTTGAATCTCATTTCATGACCTAATACAAATTTTCAATCGGTTTGAAAAAGCGTGAAACGATCTATGACTTTTTTTCCATTTTTTGAAAAGTGAATCTTAGCGATTCAGGACAGAAGGAAAATTTTTGTAATATTCCGAGAGTTTTATTTTGTTTGTTTTATGTAATTTATGTAATTCATGTTATTTTTTGTAATTTATTTCTTCATGTAATTGCTTGCCTTTTTTTTTTAATCAGTAAGTCATTGTTATGTCCCTGTCGGTCACGATTGTTACGAAAACGTGATTGTGCAAGTCACAACAAGGAAAAAATTGTATCAAAACGTGAAGACATGATTGCAGGCTCTATACTTCCGGCTCAGCCCAGATAGCACCCGACGTCTTAAAGACGTCTGTTTTACGAGTCATCTTTAAGACGTTTCATTTCTTGACGTTTCAGTCATTCTAAACTGCTAGAGAAAAGCTTTACAAACTGTACACACGCAACACAATATAAAGCAGTTTTCCATCCTTCGAATAGACGTTTATTTATTTAGGAAAGTTAAATAACTAAATTGTTAATTTAGTACTATTAGAATATATTACATATATATTCGCAATAGAATTTAGCAATAAATATTGTTTAACCGTTTGAGTCCCAAGCAGCGCGATCGCGATCGACGTCAACATGATCCAAAATTCTAGCCGAAGGAAGCATAATCGCAGCTGATAAATGCAGAACAGGAGAAGAAACGAAAAACACGTTCGGTTGCTATAAATATTTTTAATCTTTACTTGTTCGAAAGCAAAATCACAGCTACATAAGATGTGTGGTTCCGGATACTCATTCATAATATAATAATAATAATAATAGAGCATATTAATCAATAATTAATAATAATTAATAATAATAGATAAAATTATATAATAGTTTTTTTCTTTTCTCTTACATCCATACAGCAGGTATTTTAATACTAATGACCGTACGATAGATTCTCTCTAAACTTCTTCAAATAATAGTACGTCTTCTACTGGTATACATCTCTCGTCCCTTACACATATCCACACCCACACGCATACATAAACATACACGGACCCCACTCACTCTCTTACGCACGCATACGCACACTTTCAATATTTATCTCGATCGTCTCCGAAACGATCTCGCAATATTTCCACATTTATTTATATATATATATATATATACTTTTTTTGTTTATATATATATAATATAGGCTCGATAGTTATAAGGCAACCTCAGTTCACCGTCGCTCCTCGAAACACGTTCCAAACCATTCCCATCGATCATGTCTACCCCTTATCGATCTTCCATGGGCCCGCTATGTATAGCAACCCATCGAGTTTGGTTCGCTGTATTTCCGGTTCCGGTCGCCCCCCAACCCCTCCGAAAGGGGCGTGACAAATCTCTGATTCGTCGAGGAAATAAATTATTTTACAAGCCGCTCTCCGTACCGTTCTCTCGTCCCAGTCTCGAGAGAGAGAGACTGATCCCTTACTATCGCGGTTTATGGCACTCGTTTCAAAATGGCTGGCCCACATACGCCGCCCCGTTTCTCGCGATTTCCCTCATCGACGATTTTTCGCAAGCGAGTTTCGCGTTTCCACGCGGTGTCCACTTTTGTCTGGAGACACCGGACACCACGGAATCGGCTCCGCGATTTCTCTATCATAGTTTCTCGCGGGATCGATCGCTATAGCCACAATCTAATCGGCTGCTCGAGCTGCGCCCCACCACGTCCACATACGGTCCGCGGTAGGGCGCGTGGGAGGAGCCTGAGAGCGGAGTGGGGACGCTCCTCCCACTGACCTCGAGTCGAATACTATGTTCGCTGCGATTTCGGCTGGTTTTCACTGGTGCGGTGGTCGTGATGCCTTTAGTCGATGAAGAAGGCGTTTATACAACATTATGGTTAAACTTAAAAGAGAAAATAGTCTACCACATTCTTTATTAGAATTTTTTTCTTTTTTAGAATTTGCAAAATGGAGCTATTTATGTCTGGCTTTCGTACAGTGTGGAGAATCTGTATGGTTGACTCCTTTCTGAAAATGTTTTTAGATTTAAAGTGATTTATAGGACTACGGATGGTGCAATAACGCATTCTCTATCGACTAATGATCGTTGAAATGATTCAATTGGGTCACTGAAGCTCGTCCCAGGATAACAGTTCCGTTATGAAAATAAAAACAAAAATTCCATCAATCGAGAGTGTCAATTACCAACAAGATACACGAGTGTTATAATTGCGATAAGGCTTTGCGATAAGGTTTTTGGTAAAAAACGAAACCGGTTCGAAAACAAACTTCCTCCTTGCATCATCTCTCGCGAATTCTCGTTCCGCGGACCTGGAAATCCCGGCGTGCTCGGGACCATGATTTTTTCGTGCACGGAACGATTAGTATTGTTAGGGAACTGACTCACGGAAAACTCGTGCGTCATTTTAATCTTTATTGAGGCCAGGCGTATCCGGTTAGCGAAACCAGTCCGCCCGGTAAATTGATTTACGGAGCCGTCGCGGGTGATTACTTTGTCCCGATAATGAATGATAATGATGACTAAAAAGAAAAAAAAATACAGATTCCCGGAGGCAGCGAACGAGCTTCGTTTCCACAATGTACAGTTTTATCAAAGCAGCGTCCGAAGACGAGAATACGCATTATCGATCGAGCAGGGTTCCACGAAGGAAATTCATGTCTTTGACAGCTTCGTTGAAAGTTGCGAAAAATTGAAGTGACTTTTTAATACGATTTTCCCGAATCTCCGTGTTTCTCTTGGTTGATTTTACTATCGCTCGTCCACGTTCTAATTTTAAGGCACTAACTATCGTCTATTTTGTCTTATTATTGTTCAGTTTTTTTCGGAAAGGATTCGCAGACTATCTGCACGTCCGGCGGAGCTAAGGCACGGTCCTACAAGTCCGGGGAAACTCTAAAGGCACCCTAGCAAGTCTTTCGCTGTCGCATAATCGCGTACATAGTTCCCCCCACCTTCCCGGGGGGTGTGCATACACTAGTATCTGCTACGTGGTACATTATTCTGTATTTCTATCACGGGAACCGCGAAATTTATTTTTTTTTTTTAATTTTGTGACTTGGATTTGTGGCGTGTTGTACTCTAATTCGATTGATTAAGCCTTTCAAAGTTACTTTAAGGTGACTTCGTTTTTTTATTTAGATTAGATGGTATTATATAAAAAAATTGACATTTCTCAAGCGATACAAAATTCTAGCTAGCTCCAATTCGAACGGGGGATGAAATTAGAAAGTGGGTTTGTTCGATGACTGCGGATCTTTATGCAATATAAAATTTTCATACATCAATTGCCATCTATGGGAGCTGAATGAAAATTTATTTTGCTGATTTATAATTTTTATATGTTAAAAAGTATACACCTACTCATTTTTGTTATGAATGCATAAAATCCGCATGCTATGGATGACTGGTGAGTACATGTGATTGTCAAATTTTAAATATTTTATAAAGAATTTGATGGTATTCAGGAAATATAAAAATCTAACTATTCACTCGAACTGTGAATGAAATTAATGTCTCTTGGCCAATATTAGAATCGATTAAATTTCAGGAAAACTTGTGAATGATCTTTTATGGTGTTTTTTCGATCAACGACGAACATCATTTTCGATCCTCCAAATCAAAGTCACAATTCCGCTCGATCTACGAAACATTTTACGAGGAAACGAATTTTCACGATACAAAACTGCGAGGCTAACTTTAGCGACACTCGTGGATAAGATTAGGCTTCTCCGATGAAGGACGGGCACAATTTCGACGGGGGGTGGTTTTCGGGGGGTGTAGAAAATCGCGGGTAATCGGCCGGAAGAATTCGAGCGCACCGTGTGTCTCGGAGGAACCGAATTTTCACGGACAGAGATGGTGTCCGTTTCACACCATGATCATCGAGTGCCCAAGCATCGAACCTATAAAACAAAACAATAAGAAAAAAAAATCGCGAATCCTCTCGCGAACGTCACGAGAAACCTAAAAGCTACCGGATTACCGTTCTCCGAACCGTCTCGGCCATCTCTGAAACCGTGAAAATATGGGGAATATACAAGGGGGTGAGTCGCGTGATCGCTGAGCATCCCCTGGGGCTGAAAACGCGAGAAACCTCGATCATTCTCGGATGATCATTCTCGAATAAGACACGCGAGTGTTGGACGATCGTTGTCCACAAAAAGAGCTCGTGGATGGATCAGATTTCTATGTACGATCGAGAAAGTACGAATTTTCGGAAGTGTTCTAAACGAAACACTAGATTCGATCGTAGAACTGTAAAACTTAAAACGAATAGAAGATTGTTTACGATCTCTTTACACGTTGCTTAGATAAAATCCATCCGAGCTTACGCTTTTGTTTTTTCTTTTTTTGTTTAGAGTATACCTCTCGCGTATACTTTCCACTGTACACTTCCTCACTATACAATATACTCTTTAGTTTCAAGAAAACGTCGCCGTGTTCTTCTTTTTTTTCTCTCGACGGTTTTCGTGCTTTACTTATTTTTCTCTTTTTTCACTTTTCGCTCTCGTAGTCTGCTCTGTCTCGTCTCCGGCTGGCAGTCTTTTTGTTAACTCTCGGTTTAGCAATACTGTTCGTAAATACGATTAACGTGAACGGGTACCCTCCCGGCCGCGGCACGTGTTCCCCGAGGAAGCGTATAATCTTTAGTACAATTCGATTGACTCTGTCGAAACAATATGGCGACCGGAAAAATGGCATTCGCACATCTCGATTCACCTGAAGTGTTTTCACCTGAATTGGGGTGCTCTGTTTTACAAAAATTTCCTTCAGTTACAACGCGCTAGGGACGTTCTGGGTGAAGGACGTTTTATTAAAGATTAAAATTTCGCTTGTTGTGCTTGTTGGAAAATTCGAGTACACGCGGACGCCATTTTCCCGCGCCAAAGAGGCTACGAAACGGTAGCTGCTACCGAGACAGCAACGTCGCCGTCGACGAAAAGAGGACAATCAGTATGATATCTGACGGCGTAAAGATCATTGCACCGTCGCTGACAGACCACTCATTTTTCTCCACTGAACCATCGAATCGATCGTCAGCCGAAACGTCATCAAACTCAACACGTCTCTGAAATCACCGATGGTGCGATGGACTAGACACGACGCCATATTGAAACAGGATTTATATACTTGGCTCGCTAGCACATACAGAGATCCCTTCGGCGTTCTCCACAATGAATCTCTGACGATCATCGATCTTTCCACTGAATCCTCCATGAACCCACACACACACTCTTTCTCTCCCTTTCTCGCAATGTATATATTAACTATCTACTCTAGGACCTAAGTCGCCGCTGCACCACGCGGAGGGTACACGCTACTAAAAAAAAAAGAAAGAAAGAGAGAAGAAAAACAGAAGAAGAAAAAAACAAAAAGAAGAAGAATAGAAGAAGAGAAGAAGAAAAAAATGTACAGGGGTCTTTTGCTATTAAATATTACAGTTTGTCTTTTTCTTCGCGCTAAAGCTATAGACTCTCGTCGTCCTCGATTTTTATTGTCTACGGTTCTGCTCTCCTCTAACCATTGAACACCATCATACGAACGTCCCGAAGAATCTCAAAAAGTTTCTCTCTTCAAAAAAAAAAGTTCCTCTTGAAAACTCGGCGATGACGAGGAAGATAACGCAGAGATGTCCTCTCCGGTTCTTCATCACCGATGGCAGGCAGCAAGGTTCCCGACGGTCGGTAAAATAAATATCCTCGTAAGTACGAAGAGTGACCGGCCGATCAGTGGGATCCCTCGATCATCGACCGACGTTCCTCCCGACAGCAGCTGATCCCTTCTCGACGGCTGACTGATCGATGACTAGGTCGGGCTTGCCCCCTGATCATGGCAGCGCGCTCGCAGAACCACAGGGCCGGCTTCGTCGCTGCGGGGAATGTCTAACAAGGTATGACGGACATGTGTGTGTGTGTGTCTTTTATGGTTTCTCAGTTCTCCGAGGATCGAGTGAACTCTCGATCCACATGGCCCGCCCCCCGTGGCTCTCATGGGGAATGTCTACGGGGACCGTGTGTCTATCTTGAGCCTCCTCCAGCGAACAGCCGTTCGACCAGGCGTCGTTATGTGTCCATGTGTCTGTACTTGTGCGCTGACATCTGGGCCAGGCCCAGGACAGCGTACTGACACTGTAAACAATGGTAGTGCGTCTGTTTGCCAGAATGCTGGCACTGCACGCCACCGCAAGGCTGGCTGGGAGTGAACTTTTGGAAGCCCGCGGCCGCGATGCTGTCGAGTTTCGCGTGCTGGCGACGATGGGCGACCACTTTGTTCGTGTCCGTGCACACGAAGTCGCATTTCAGACAGTGGAAGTGCGACGCTTTGTTCTGCATCGAGCCCAACGACGATGTGTACGCGCACTGTTCTCTTCCGCAGGGTACGTTCGCTCTGTACTGTTGAAAGTCGCCGCCCATCAAGGTGTCCAGGCGTTCGTGGCGGGCCGTGTGCTGGACGAAGCGGGTCTTGTCGCAGAATGAGTAGCCACAGTCCTGACGCATGCAGTGGAAGTGGGTTTGGTGCTCCCGGTACCCGCAGTGGGGGTACCTGCAGTCCTCGTTGAAGCGGAACCTGGAGAAAAGAGGGGTTCGTTAGGGTTCATGAAGAAGGATTCGAGTTAGCTCACCCAGTCCACCAGAGACAGGTCCACAACATGCAGAACATTTCACCAACCTGACGTATCCTTCTGGCACAGGTTCGTCCTTGAGCATCCTCATCGAGTGATGCAGCCTCTGCTTCTTGGCTTCGGGAGAGTTGCTATCAGGCGGGGAAAAGGACCTCTTCAGGTTCAGGTTAGCAGCCAGTGAAGCTAGAGGGTTCTCATCCCTGGTAGGAGGTGGAAAGTTCGCGGGAGGTAGCCCCGGAGCAAACATGAGTCCCGGTGCGCCGGTATATATGCTACCGAGCGGCACGAAAGGTGGCAGAGTCTGGTTCATCAGCGCCATCTGTTGATTCATGGCGGCCATTACCGCAGAGAACTCACTGGGGCTTGGAAAATGGTAGCCGCTCAGGTCTAGCTCGAAGCTGTTTGGACCGGGAGATTGCTTGATAGCGGGAGGCAAACTGGGCTGGGACAGTTGTCCATTCTCGTTGCCGGCCATCACCGAGTTGTTCCCTTCGTCCTTAATCTCGCTGGGCTCTCTTTTCACGTTGGGGACATTTTGCACGCCGACGTCAGCGCCGCATCTTGTGGGTTCCATTTTCACTTCCATCAGCTGGGTCTGCTGGTTCATCTGGCCCAACGTTTGCTGCATCTGACGCTGCATCTGGTTCTGGAAGTTCTGCGCCATCTGGGCGTTCTGAGCCATGAATTCGTGCTTCTGGGACAGCTGAGCCAGGTACTCGTGTTGTAGCTGATTGGGCACCTGGTTCGCGAGGTCGTGTTGCTGCTGGCTCAGGATGGCGCCGGTAGAGTGCTTCGCTATGTGAGCTACCAGTCGATCTAGCTCCGACATCGCCTGGTTACACGCGTTGCAATGGTAATGGTTCTTCCTTTTCAACTTGCAGAACGGCCGGCCGCAACTCTGTTCTAGACCGTAGAGCGTGTGCGGCGAGGATGAGCTGGTGGATGGGAGAACTGGTGACTCTGGAATAGTAATAGTCATCGTTTAGTCAAAAATCTTTGTGGAGGCTGCGAGGATCTTGACGACACTGCTGGCAGACGAGGTCCAGGCAAACCTAATACATAAGAGGCTTTTATGCGAAGGAGTTTTTGATTTATTTACAGTTTCTTGATTGTAAGCTTTTTTGGAATATAATGTGAAGGGACCATTTCTATATTAATTCTAAGTGAAATATGTACAATATTTTATATGTTAGGTTTGCCACGTTCCTCGCCTGATTCTATACTAAGAGAAAACACGTTTCAAGGCAAGAAAATCTGTCGTCGATAGAGACACGAACCTTGATGCACGGAAGTTCGCATGGATAGCACGACGCCCGGAAGTGCAGGTTCACTCGGCGGTCCACTGACCGGATAATAGGTGCCTGCCGCCCTCACCACTAGCAACAATCAACCAAACAACCAACACTTCAAATATACCTCCCACTAAAATTACAACCACCTTGTACAATAGATACATCAAACGCAAAGAACAAAAAAAAAAATCGACGCACAAACGCAACGACGACAACAAATGGGAAGGACGCCTCGCAACGTTCCATAAATCTTTGCTTCGTTCGTCACAACATTAATTGGTTCATCATGACATTCGTTCACCACGACCTTCACAAACTTGTACATTTTTATGCATCAAGCAAGATAGACTGAACTAGCCGACTTTCATCGGCTAGATACTTGGGACATGTATCGAGAAAAGTACTTTAGCACTACTCTATAAAAATTGACACGACTATAAATATCATTTCCATAACCTTCAATAAGAAAGATTAGAACACATCATTTGGAACACAAGGTTCTGGTATCCACACAAAAATGGTTTCAGAAAATCAACCCATCCAAAGAACAATAAATTAATGAAGGGACACCAAACATACAAACAAGAAAATAACCAGAAGAATACTTTCAAACCAGCAAAGATTTATAAAACACCGTTCCATCCGAGCGCAAAACCTAGATTCTCGGTAGCAAAATGTAACAGTTACGTTTCACTGCCAAAAATCTCAGTCCAAGACGTCCTTTCGACAAAGCGTGGTTTCGCAAAAGCTCCGGTGGAGCCCTCGAAAGGTGGTGCTGATGTGTTCGGATATACAATTGTGGTGCGTGATACGTGCAGATAAAAAAAAACATGCAGTCGACCGACTCTGACTCGTGTGTCACTACCAAACTCAGAACTCTATAAAACAGTACTGTACAGGTGCACTGGGTTCGTGTCCGACTATCACTGGCCACTTACCGGTGGTCTTGCTGGCGTCCGGGCTGGGAATCTCGGGTTCCTTGTCGTCCATCATGGATCTGTTCTCCAGATCGGGGGTGTTCAAGCACTCTTCAGGTTTCTCGATCAGCTCGGCAGGATTCTTCACCTGGATCCTAGGTTTAGTCTCCTGTAGGGCCTGCTGGATATGATGATGACCATCGTGAGCCAAGGACTCTAGGCTGACAGCCTCGTTTTGGCCAGCGTGCTGCTTCTCGTGAAGAGCCATTGTGGAGTATCTCACGAACGAGTATCCACAGTTGGGCCTGGTGCAGTGGAAGTGCCGGTTCACGCGATTGCTATGGCATCCAGGTAGCCGACAGTCCACCATCTTGTCGAAGAAGGCAAATCCGGACGGTATGTCCACGTTGTCGTGAAAGTCCTTGCTGTGCATGAGCAGCTGATCAGGTCTGTCGGTGGAGAAGTGACACCTTGCTTGGGAGCAGTGATGGTGTCTGGTGGACCTGAGCACGCACGCAGGGTCGGGACACCCGTCAGGATTGTAGGTGGAGAAGCCTTCAGGCTCCCCAAGACTATTAGAAGGCGAGACGCTGCCCTCTCGATCCTCCATCAAAGGATTCGCAGTCAGACTAGGCGTCTGAGGTTTGGGTAGCTTGAAACTGGTGAAGATAGCCTGTGGAGAGTCGTGAGTGTGTGTGGCAGGGTCTCCTCCCGACCAGATCTCGATGACCCTGTTCTTCGGGGGTCGGCCTCGCTTCCGCCTGAACATGGCGTCGATGTTGGTCAGGTGGGTTAGGGTCACATCCGAGGAGAGCGCATGAGAGGAGCAGGAGAGGTTCAGCTGCCTGCTGTACTCGTGGATCTTGTAATGCTGGAGCCTGCGGAAGGGCTTGTCAGTGGACAGGATCACCTCTCGACAGTTCTCCCAGTTGCAATGGTAGTGCTTCTCTTTGTCAGCGTATGGACAACCATCATCGCAACCACCTTCCTCGAAAAAGGCGTCCGTGATGCGTTCCTGGGTCTCGTGCTCCCTCAAATGCTCCCTCACCTCGCGAGGGTCCCTCAACGCGGCCCCGCATCTGTCCAAACCGCAATGATGATGGTCTCTGCCCAGGTGACAGGGACATTCCGCGTTCGCTGGCACCAGGTACGCCAACTCCGTGGCCGTTAACTGACTCGGCTGCTGTTGATGCTGGTCGATAGTCATCGTGGAGCTTCCGCTGGCTGATACTGTGGTTGTAGGGGCTGTCAGGTCCATTGCCAGGTCACTCCCGCTTTGGAACGAGTCGTCCAGGGAGTAGTATGACGGGGAGCCCCTGTCCTCGTTCGAACTCTCCCCGTTTATGCTCAAGGACATGCTCTGACCGCTCAGGTCGTCCGGGGGCCACGATCCTGGAGGTCTCGAGCCCCCTACCGAACCGATCTGCTTGTACTTCCGGTAGGCCAATTCTGACTCCTGGCGCTCGTGTTTCCGCTTGTGGGAGTACAGCTGGCTCAAAGAGTGCAGCACGTAGCTGCAGTGCGACCGGATGCAGTGGATATGGTTGCACACGCGGGAGAAACGGCACTGCTCGAACGGACACGACTCGGACTTCATGAACTTCTTGAAGCCGTCGCGGGACAGCTGCTCGTCCTTGATGTGGTAGGATTTGTGCTTGTCTGAAAGACGAAGAGGAGCTTGTTAAAGAATTTTCAAAGCATTGAATCTGAAGATAGCAAAAGGCATGTCAATTGATTACTGATTGAAACAGCTTGCTTACCCATGTCAGCTTTGTTCTTGAACGTGAACCTGCACCCAGGTCTCCGACAATGGAAATGCGTGGTCCTCTGACCGACGAAGGTGCAGTGTTCAGTGGCGCAGCTCTCGGTAGCTCGAAATCTCTGGAAGCCCTCCTGTATGATAGCGGAATCCTTACGGTGGTAGTTGGCGTGCATCTGCACGTCGGACGTGGATATGTAAACCTTGTCGCAATTCTCGTGGATGCAGTGGTAGTGGGTCTGTTTTCGATTATGGGGGCAGGCACGGCCCGGATGCCTCTCCGAGCAGTCGTCCGTCGGCGAGTACCTCATGAAGCCGTGCTGCAAAGATTCGTCCCTCTTTTTGTGCCACTTGAAATGCCTGATCATCTCCTCCTTCTTGACAAAAACCCTACCACTGCAGTCCAAACAGTGAAAATGCTCTCGGCAGCCCAGTTCCTTGCAGTAGGAGCTGCCGCACTCTTGGCCGGAAGTGTACCGCCTCACGTATCGAGAATAATCGATTATCGGCTGGGACACCGAGCTTTTCGAGCTACCGATCAGCGTGTCCGCGACTGGAGACATGCTTTGTCTCAGCAGAGCTGAAATCAGAAAATTGGAGACGTTAACAATTGGGGGAATACAGTTACCACTAGATTATTTTTATCGATTCTGTTAAGGCTGTTGAGGAATTATTTTCTCAACCCCCTTTGACAGTTTTGAATTTCGCGCCGAGAATAGGTTACTCTGTTTTCCATAGTGGATAGGGTCGTATCTCTGATTGTGAAAGTAGATTGCAGCTGGCAAGATAGAAAGTCATTGGTAAGGAATGATAACAGAGTTATCGACTTGTGTGCGTTCACTGCTTTATCGACTGTGGTGGCGATGCAGTTCTGTCGCAGCTGCCGATGCACTTATTAACGTTCAACGTATAAGGCTGCATAAAAGTGGTAGTGTTGTTTTGTTAAAATTACGAGATTATATTCTCCAAGACTATTCTTCCTCTGATTACAATTTTTGTGCGTAATTTACACGAATGTCCACAACAAAAGTATAAGACATTCAAGAACCATGAAATGGAACAATAAAAGGGTTCAACAATTGATAAAAGAAGACCATTCGTACACTGGAAACGGTACGATTTTTTATATGAACACGGGTAGTTTCAGAATAATTTTACAAGTAGTTGAAAAACCACGAAGTAGAAAAATAGAAGAGGGTTTGCTGGATTAAACTATCCTTTCCAAAGGACGATGAAAGCAGACTATTTTTCCAATGGAGATATTATATAACTTTTGTAGTAACCATAGGAACAGCCGCAATAAATATGCAAGAAATCGAATAACCGAGAAACAAAGAAATAGGGGGGGTTGATGGACAGGAGATCGGTGCAACAGTCGATTCGAAAAAGCATCCGGGTGTTCTCGCGGGTTCCCGATAGTTTGCGGAACATAATGCCGGAGCATAATGCTCTCGGGGCCTCTCCCTCGCAACCTTTACCATTTCGTCTCTTTTCTGGTTGCTCGTTTTTCTTTCGTTTCGGACCGTCGAGACGGGCGAGGGCGAGGGGAGGGGAGGGGGAACCCTTTCCACTCTTTCGCGGTACACACGTGCGCATAAAACCCACTGGCTGCACACGCGGGTTATACCCATCTTCTCCCGGCTACAAACGGAGCGAGAACGGGGGACCCCTAAGAGAAATATTCGACAATTTTTAAACTCGTTTCTGAACGCATTCAAACGCGCGCGAGAGAGTCGGCAAGTAGGAATTTCTCGGAATCAGCCCGGGCCCTTCGCCTCGGACTCGGACCGCGGTTTCCGGCGAAAAGGGGCGGGGGGACACACACGCTATATATTCCCTATATATTCTCCCCCCTCTCGGTTACATATTTCGCGGTTATTCGCGGGATTCCTGGAACCGCCGAGGTCCATGCGAGAAATCCCCGAAAAAATTTTCATCGCTATTGCGCGTCCACCCCCCGATTTCTCGCGACGTTGAACCACGCAATTTTTTAGCGAAAATATCTTTTATTGTCAAATATCCACAGATTTTCCTTAAACATTCTTCTCCACATTTTTCAATCACCTGGTTTGGTGCAATTAAGTTTACTTCTGTTCTGTAATTTTTCTATTAAATCCACCCACAATTTTTATATCAAAATTATTTATTTGCTTATTGATTCACATTCATTCGATGCTTTATTAGTTGTACCTGATTGTGAGACATTCACAGCTTTTCACTTACATTGAATATTTATTGTAACCCTTTGCACTTGAAGCTATTTTAACTCAACTTAAAATGTTCCTGGCTATTTTGTTACCTTCATGTTAAACAAGGCTTCAGAGACATTTGCAAGTGTCGTGATCGTGAAGGCAACGTTAAATAATTCTCATTCGTGTCAAGATCGTTCTGTTCAATCGTTCCACAAAAAATTTCCTTTTTCTTTCAGTCTTTAGACCTACACGAACAATAACCATTACTCGTCTGCACACCATTTTATAGCCAGTAGAAACATTTGAAGAAGCTGATGCTTGTAATTACACGCAATTATACGCGCTGTTCCAACGATGGTGATTTTCCAATCGATTCTCAACCGAACTCATCGAAATCATGCACGAGTCATTGGAATTGCCGCTGGCGAATTCGCGGTTTGGTCCACAGGGCGTTCCAAACGAATAATCCGATTCAGCGGAACCGGGAACGGTCTCGCGAATTATTGCGTAACGTTCGGTTATGGCTATTAATCTATCCTCCGGCGTGCAGTAATTATGTAACGCAGCTGCGTGTTTTGTGCCGCTCGTTAGAGCCACCTTCTTCCGAGCGTCGACGAGGAAATTCGGATCCGCGCGTGAATTTACAGCCTCTCGGTGTTCTTGTCGCGCGGAGAACCAGAACGAAACGGAAACGTGGGACAAGTGAAAAAAGAAAAAAGAATAACAGTATGCTTGGAAGGTTCAAGGCTCGATCGGTTGGTATTAATTAAGAATAAACGCGTACGCGAGAGAGTGCATGATTATCTCTCTCTCTGTCTCTCGTATCCGGGAACGTCAGACATTTTGTTGACGCCTAATTATGCGGGCCGCGTCGCAGGAAACGTGCCAAAACCGCCGCTGCACCGACATGTCGAACGGAACCTGGCCTTGGAACTCGTTAAAAGCCACAATGATGCATATTCTTTCGCAAATCGGCCGTTGTCGACTCGATTTCTCAGACCACTGTTCCCTGGGAACGGTCTCAGACCGTTTGGAAGCTGCGGGGGGCTTTGTGTACAATCGAGTGCAACAAGTTGACCGCCTCGCCGTGACATTTATAGTCGTTTGTTCGGGACGAAATTATTTTTGCTGCTGCGACCGACCGGCCGCGCCGCGCCGCGGTCCGCCGTCTGCGTGGTTCGGCGGAATTAGGCTCTGACACTTTTTAGCGCAATAAATTCCAAGTTTATCGGAATTTCATGCTTTCGGTAGTTCTGGAATAATTTTAATAATTGGGGGCTTCTACCTTTCGGTTTTCATTCGATTTTGACATATCGTTGCAATCTTATTTGACATTATTTGCAAATTATTATTATTTCTGAGAATATTATTATCACATTTGACATTTATTACTTCAGGACTTTTGGGATTTTTACATCTAGCATTTTTAACACTAGATTTACAGGTTTACTAGATTTTTTGATCATTAGATTCTTGTCAAAATAACGGATTCCAATATTTTTAACCCTTAGCACTCGAATGGTGACTGTGAAGCATCCCTACAAATTTCTGTATCATTATTTAAAGTACTTTTTACATTATTAAATTTGTTTGCATTTTAATTACTAAACATTTCGGTATTGTACTAGTAAATTGCACCATGTTCGTATGTATAACAAGAAAAAATATAATAACATATACAATCACATGTTAAAATAGATTCGAGTGCCAAGGGTTGATTTACTATTGAGATTGTAAAGATGCATCCATAAGGAATTATTAGACAAATTGTTTTCTTCGGGCGTATATTATTTAAGAAATGGCTACAAACTTTGATAGATACTTTCATGTTATTTTCATACAGTAAAATAGCCATTTTCAGTGCTGCGTAAGCCTAGCGTTAATCTGGTATCATCTGGTATTTTTGAAACATCGTTCCGAAATAGAGGTTCCTCTGCCGTCGAGAAATATGAAAAATATGTTTACGTTCGTTTGGAAGCGTGCACGACCGTCGGAATTGCACAATCGGCCGGAGGACGACGCGCCGGGATTAATGTCCCCCATTGTGATCGGATCGCAAGTTTCGGATACAAGTTGCTATAGAAAGTAGTTCTAAGGGCCGGAGGGCTCGATCGTGCCACCCACAAGGCGTCTCGAAAAGCGCCGGTCCGGTTTTTCATACCGGGTCGAATAATGCGAGAAACGTGACACGGCTTAAGGGGGGCAAATCTTAAAAAATATGAGAAACTCGGGGGACGACACGCACCGGGCCCCCTCGATGCCCCCCTTTTTCTACCCTTAACGCGGGATCCACCTTTCAGGCTGAACCCTTTTATTCGTGGTTCTTGAAACTCGCGACGAGAGTGAGAGGGGGGGGGTGGGGAGAGGGAGAGAGGGGCGGGAGGGGGAGAAAGAGAGAAAGGTCGGAAGGCCCCGGTAGCTTGAAATTTTCAAAAAGCCCGATCCTGAAAAGCAGGCCCCGTATTTCAGTGCTCTCCTCTTTTTCTCCCTGCCTCCCCTGTTTTCTCCTCCTTTTTTTAATCATTTAATCCGCGTGGCCTCGGCGAGAGCGTAACCCTTTTATGCTAGCCTGACCTGCGTGCACCCGAAATCCTCGAGGACGCATAATCTACACGCACCCGGACACTACTATAGACGCGACGACCAGTGGGGAATTCAATGAAACTGTTCCTGCAACGTTCTGATACGCTGAACTATCGTCACTGAAAATTTTCTGCCTCGGAGTTGGCAGAATTTGTTGTCTCATTTATGTAGGGGTGTTTTTTATTTTTTACAAATTTATTGTAATATTTGATACATTCTGCGCCTAATACTTTCACTTTTTGAAGGTTCGACTCTGAAGGAGATTATTTTTCAGCTTGTCGTAGGGTTGACCCGGGTGGAAATGTATTTCAGGTATTTTAAAGGGATGATTTTCTTCTTGGGAGTTCATTCACTAAAATTTATCTGTGTCAAAGAATATTGCAATAACAGTTACTAAAGCATCCGACTAGAAAATAAATGATTTTCAACCCCCCAAGGGATGTTGAATATTATAAGAAAGCATTATAGATTGTTTAAAGGGATGATTTATTTATCGAATCAGTGTTCAGTAAAATATGTCTGTGCTAAAATTTATCGGAATATCAAAGGATACTCTTCGAACGAAAAACCAACCCCCCGGAGGGGTTGTCGGGATAAAACCGTTTCAGGGTCGAATCTGTACGAATAATGTGCATTCAGTTAATTCTAAAAATTATTGTAATATCGAAGTAGCTGCTGAATCTAACGAATAATTAGTTGTGAACCCTCTCAGGGGGTGAAAAGAGATCTCGAGCGCCGAAATACACGAGGGGGTGACTCGCATCTATGAAAAAAATCGGACCAAATAATTATACGCTAACAATTCGCGCAGGCAATTTCGTCGGCCGGGCCGACTATAATAATTGACTGTCAACGGTTCAAGGGTGAACGTAACCCACAAAATCGCGTGTTTGGATAATGCGTCAAGTGCCCGCTGCGTCGCAAGTCCGTTCTCTCCTCGCGAAGGGCCCCCATTCAGCCCTTTTTCCTTCCTCTCTGTCTCTCTTTTTCTCTCGAGAGGTCCTAAATACCGACAAAAAAAATCTCCCAAAGGGCAGCCTCTCCGTCCCCCGCGCACCCCTTTCTACCCCTTTTTCGACGGCCCTCGTCACAACATTGTTTCCGGAAAAACGGCTCCGGCAAAGGAGTAACCGGCCAGATGCGATTTAATGAGCCGGAATAGAGAGACGCTGCGTTGATTCCTGGGGGTGAAATAGGGGTGGGGCGGGGGGATGAAACGCGGCTGGTGGGAATATTGTGACGGTGAGTTTTAATATTTTTGATGAAGCTACGGGGGCCGGGACTGCTGAAAGACTCTACGGAACCGATCGACCGCGAGATCTGTACCGGTTCGATGTTTCAACCCCTAAATATTAACTTCTGTTTCACTGACTTTCGATTTTCGTGCAGCCACCCTCCGTGATTTACTGCTTTATTTCTGCCTACTTTCTGGACTTTGCTCCGTTGCACAAATGACTCTCGAAAAATATTTCCATTTGATTGTCAGCATCCCTTATTTGAACTTTATTGAACCGATACAACATTTATTTCCTATCAATTGATTATCGTTTTCTTTAACCACAGGAATTTTGGGAAAAGTAAATCGAAGGGACTGTCCAGTCTGGCCTAAAAAATTGAAACATTGAAAAGAATATAAAAGTAATATATAACGATAGATTGAAATTGAAAGATTCAAAAATTACAGTTTTTCACAGTGACCTCGCCCTTCAATCTTCCTCCGCAAAATGTATCTTACACTGCACAAGTCATAAGTAATTTGACAGACAAAGATAGAAAGAAAGACAGAAATAGGCGAAAGATGGTTTCACGTGCCTCAACTTTTCAAATTGAAATTATACAGCATTTACCGATCTGCTGACACAGACTGAGTAATTGAGGAAACTTGGGGAAAAAATGGAGTAGGCACGTCATTCTGGGAAATAGGAACCGCATGGATTACAATTTTCTTGAGACCTAAGCTCGCATCTTTTCCCAACAAAATCGGTTTTATATCGAAGCAAAGATTTAAAGATTTTCTTGATAAGAAGTGATAGATTTAAAATTGTGTATTAAAAGTGAAACTTGTTTCTACCGATGGAGGGGAAGTCGCGAGAGGTGAGTGAAAAATGCAGAAACGAGGATTCCTGGGAACACGGTCGAATCCAGGGATATCAGAAGAGCCGGTTCTATAAATATCGTTCATAAATCTCGCGAGTGGACGGTGGAGTAATAATTAGGAAGAAGAGCGGGTAGACAAAGGCGCGAATAATTCTATCGGCAGAGATGCCCGGGGTGGTAGAGATCGTAAATTCCCGTAGTCGGAAGAGAGGAGGCCGAGTGTGCGCGAAATGTTCGTTCGTGTCTCTCGGTGGCCATCTCTGGAGAGAGGCTTCTTCCCTAAAGAAGGAAACGGCGTTAATTATAATGATGGTGTGCTTTCTTGGCCGCCGTTTATTTCTGGTCCGATTCCATGAGTCGCGACCGACCAGAAAGAGAGAGATGGAGAAATTTGGGAACGAAGATGAAGAAGAAGAAGAAGAAGAAGAAGAGGGAAGAAGGTGCTAAACGGATAGCGCCCGGAGAAACGGGACAGTAGAATGGCGACCATAACGTAATTTTGACAGAAATAACGCCGTCGTTGCTCTCGCTGAGGGACAATAAGTCCGCGACACTCTCTCGCGGTGGATCTTAGAATAGTTTAGTGTCCGCCTTACGCGCTTTCTTGCTTTCTCCTTTCCTCGTCGATGCTCTTCTTCGTTCTCTCGCTTTCTCTCCTGTTCTCTCCCTCCTCTCCTCGCCAACTGTTCCACCTTCAACCGCGATTTTCCCGTTTCAGACGCTTTCGGGTGACCCCGCTGGCGCCACGATTTTCATGGTTCCACTCTGATCGCTCCGTACCACTGCCATAAAAACTACCGCTTCAATAGTTTAGCCACGATTCTCGCAAACCAACGGATTAAACAACAATTTCTTCTTCAAGCTGAAGAAGATCCAGATTTGAATTTTATCGGGATAAGAGTATAAACTTTGCAAGAATATTTTCAAATTATTCCATAATTATTGAGCTACTTCACATTTCAAATAAATTCACAAATATTTTGCCAATGCTTAATTTTCCCACTCACGGAAGAAACTAAATTCCTCGTCAACCCTTATGGTGGTAAATCAAATAACTAATTAGGTAGCCTCAGTATTTAAGACTCATTTCAAAAATCTTTTTTCCACGAGTTTACAACTTGAAGAAGTTTAACAGTGTCCGAAAGGACGTTTAAAATTGCTTTTTTAAACTAGACTGCAGATCTATGTGCAAAATAAAAATTTTCTTCGTTAATTGCAACAGACAGGGGTACAAATGGATTTGCTTGGCAAGAGCATTTTAAAATGATTACATAATTATTAAGCTACCCGAAGTGGTTTGATTTTACTTGTTATAGCTAGTCTCGCTGTTACGTTCTCTTTTAAATAAATTTACAAACCTTTTACCAATGTTTAATTTCCCCACTCACGGAAGAAACTAAGTTCTTCGTCGACCCTTATAGTGGGAAATCAAGGGTTGCATTTGTCTAAGCCGAAAGCGAAGTATTGGCGGAGAAAGAGCTAGAAAAAGGGAATTCTGTTGGTCGGCGGGGTTCGGTAGGATGATTAGGTCTCACGAGGAGGCATTCAGCCGGGAGGCAAGATCGCGGAAGGGTTTTTCTTTGGGGAGATCGAGGGGAGTTGGTGGCGTTCCCTTTGATCAGCGGGGCCTCGAGTGTCAGGGCCGAATCCCGATGCACCGAAAACGGGATTATTCATCGTCGTCGATTATTCAGCGGCTCGAGTCCATCGTCGAAGCCTTTCGTGAGGAACTGGCAGAGAAGGAGAGAGAGAGAGAGAGAGAAATAGAGAGAGAGAGAGAGAGAGACTGTGCGTGAACGAGCGAACGCGCTCGCGTACAAACGGTCGTTAAAGCAATCGAGCCACGTGCTACGCGCGTCTCCGTCCTTCTCTCCTCCCTTCCGCCGGTTTCTAAAGGCGCATTCATTAATGTCGCGTATGTAGCCGGTATCGTTTTACCCCTCCGGCGAGGCGCGGAAATTTTTTTTTTCGACCCCCCACCCCGCGTCTGGTTTTTTCATTATAATCGAGACTATGCCCTCGGACGTATGGATTTTTCGGGCCACTGTTACACGGACATGCTACTTAGTGTCAACCCCCTCTCTCTTTCGCCGTTCTTTTCACGGAACCGTGGCTACCCCCTTCTTCGAGTCTCCCTTGCTTATGGCGGCCGTGTTAAATTTAAACAGGGGGGGCCACGGCGAACAATCGTTTCCGGAATTATTGACCGAGTGGACCCGAAATGGGTTAATCATTGTTCTCGCGTTACTGACCAGGAAGAAACGCAGAAATGTATTTTTGTATTGTGCATGGTGCAGGGGTGGGGGCTTGAACAAAATTTTATGTTCTAGAAATGACGGGTATTGTCGTTGGTTAATCTTAAAGTTCGGGGGTCGAAGGCGGGAGATCTTGCTGGAGGATTAGCGCTCGATTTGTTTGATAGGGGAGTGTGAGTGAGGATTAAGATTTTTAGCTGGAGGGTGGTTTTCGATTGGCAGAACGAGACAGGGTCTGAAATTCCGGATTGGCGGACCGTGACGTTGCAATGAATTTTAATTTTAAAGTAATGCTAGGCACCAATCTAATATTGCAGAGTGTATCGAAGAAAAATTTTGACTCGCTATAAGGAAGAATAAGAAAATTTGGAAAAGTACCGTCAAGTGGTCAGAATTGGAGGAGGACCAACCTCGAAAATATTTCATGCCCCAAAACCGTCGAGTATTATTGTTATTTGATTTCAAAGTTAGGGGTTGGAATTTGTAGAATCTCTTCGAAGGACTAATGCACCATTTTGTAATTAAAAGGAAAGCGTGAATAAAAATTGAAGTTTTCGATATAAGCGTTGTCAGAACTTCCAAAAATAGAACAAAGAGGGTCTCAAAAGAATGTTGTATCCGAAACCTCAAATTTTAAATAATTTTCAATTTTATACCCGAGTCCAACCCGGGTCAAATCTCCAGAGCGCACGTTATCTCAGTTAAAATTTTCTCCGCTTCCATCGACCGCGAAAAAATAAAAAAAATACCCCAAAATTCTGCGAACATTATACCGAATAAGCCTAAAAAATGTCATCCCCAAAAAACCACGGAGTACAATAGTTATTTAATATCAAATCCAGGGAGTTGAATCTATACGCAGCGTTCGTCGATTAACTATTTTTAGTTTCGAACGGACATTGGGGTACGGGGCGCAATCATCGAGATATCTTGTGTAAGGGGTTTAAATTTTAAAATAAGAGGGGCACGGTAGCCAGACTTTCCACGACCCCTAAAATCCGGCAGCCCCCGGGTTTCTCGTTTCAAAGGAAAGGCCACCCTTTCGTCGGTGTTTCCACCGTTACGGGGGTAAATTGAGTTCGAGCGAAAACACGCGTACTACTTATCCCTGTCTCACCCCCGTCCCCACACACCGAGCCACCCCAATTCGCTCTTACGTGGGACTGGCGTAAACTTTTTTCACGAGGGTGAGAGTAATATCGGCCATTCACGTGCGAGCGTGTCCTCCCACCGCTGTGCACACGCGTGTGTGCACCCCCGTACCACCCCCTTCTTCCCGAAAATAAACAGAATCGAACCCTTTCTACGAATTCAAACAGCCATAAGAGGGAGCCAGCCTACTCGCGAGCTCTCTCTCTCTCGCGCGCACACCCCTTTTGTTCGACTTTCGAAAACTTTATTTCTGGTGTCGATCCATGAAGAAAGGATCCAAGGGGATGGAGAGGGGGGCTTGGAAAAAAAGAGAGTAGCCACGGATCGTCGATCCGCTGTCAAAACACAAAATTCGACGCCCGGTAATCGGCGCAACCCTGATTTTTCATTCAACGAATTTTCCGGCGATGAGAAAGGGGTGCGAAAATGGATCGGCTATAAAATCGTCAAACGGGGTGAATCGTTCGGAGGATCGATTGCCCTCGGTGTTTATCGGAAACACGATACTGTTGAACCGATCCCCGGGGTGGAACGAGATGATTAATCAGACCGGGGGATAATTAAGGGAAGGCCGAGCGTTTTCGAGAGCACTATCGATGATTTTAATTGCTTCCTGTGGTGGACGTTTTTGCGGTAATTTGCTCTGGAGGGCCTTCAAACCCTCTGTTTACACGCGATGACGTTCCGAAGAGACGAATTTTCGGAATGCTGCAGCTGTAACTGGAGAAGAGTCGCTCTTTCACTCGAAGCCACCCTCAGTGACAGTCAAAAATTTTCTGTGCAACCCTCAGGCTGTGTGCACAAGGTACAAATTAAATTACGTTCATAAAATAGCAAGTTACTTCTAAAAATATCTATTATATCCACGAAAATAAGGAATTGAAGTTTGTTCACTTTTAATATAAGCCTCATGTTAAAACGATTTAAATCGACTGCTAGGGTAAATTCAAAATTAAGAATTTTCGCTTGCTGCTAAAATGATTTGTGTAGGATAAATTTTAGATTTGATAGAATAAATTGGAGTCCGAAGGTTGCGTCAGAGAATTCGCAAGAAGCAAAGGATTGGCAGTCGAGGTATTCTTCCGGGTGTGAAAACAGCGTTAGGTTTGTTCTCGGAGAGTACACGTGTCCCCGGGAAAATTCACGACAAATCGCCGGACTCTATTTGCTCTTCGGTGGCCGGTGGCAAGCGTATTTCAAAGTTCCACAATGTCCCATAACGCTCGCTGATTTACGAGATCGCGTGTCCGATAACTTTCGAATATTCCCCGAGAGCGAGTGGCTGTTAGCCTTAACAAGGCAGTTCGACGAGTGCGTAACGAGCGAGGACTATTATTAAGTGCGCCGCCACGCTCTATCGATGCCCGGTGGCGTTTCCGTCTACGTTCGAGACGCGATTCAACGGGATCCACCCCTCGTCGTCTGGTCACATTTTTCCGGAAAAGCTCGCCGGTTTCGATCCTTAAGGCCATTATCCTCGTCCTCGGCAATTACAACGAGGCCTCGAGAGAGCCTGCGGAATTCTTCTCTCGTCCCAATTTCGATCACATTGTCTACCCTGCTGCAAAAGAGATCACCAATTGATCCGACAAATTGGTGTCTCGAACGAAATGTTTCATTTCATTTTATTCTCTAATTTAGAAATTTAATCTTTGGAGATTCAGTCGAAATTTACGTAATATAAATATTATATAGTCTCATTTCGTCACAATTTTTCTACGATCTTAATGCTACTCACGTTTTTATTCTAACGATACGATGATTGAAATCAAAGTGACAGCTGAATTTCCACAATTTCCACTAGTAGCAATTTTATTATGACACAGCTTATCAATTTATATGATATTATTTTTATTGCCACCACAAATGATGAGAATAAAATTTCGAAAGTCTAGAATATTCAACAGTCTCGATTCATGCATCAACAGTCACCCCTTGCGTCTATAAAATTTTTTGGATTTCAATGAGCTATAAAAATTAAATCAGAGGAATTAGAATGATATGGAAAAATTTTGTGTTTCGTTTTATGCGCCCACAGTCACCTCTTGCATCTTTAGAATTTTTTTGAATTTCGATGAGTCATAAAAGTCAAATTAGAGGAACCAGTGTGAAATAATATTTTGTGTTTTTAAAGATTTTTTAAGCGTTTGTTCCTAGAAAGAATTGACGGTTTTTAGATTTCCGCGAAACGTCGACGGACGTCTCAATTGAGCGGCTGGGACCCATGGACGTGTCTCGATGACTGAGTTATTGAGTGAAATATGGAGTCGGGGAATTGATTCGACGTCGGATCAGCGTGGGAAAGCGAAATTGAAATTGGGGCTCTCGTTGACCTCTTCATTGCCCAGTCCGTTCATTCTTTCTGCTCGCTTTTTAACACGACCGTGAAAGGACATTTGTTTCGTCGCCGATTCTACCCACGACAAATCAAAATTACTCGTGTCTCTTCAATGAAGAACCATCGCAAAAAGACTACGGCATACAGTTCAGAACAACAAGCGCAGAAAATCCGAACCTGTGTAACACGATGGAATTTGCAAACCTTCAATCATCTCCAACAGAAAAACTACCAAACAGTTTGTTCACCGTTTATTTAAAAAAAAATGATTCACCAACGAATGCATACTTTCGAGTACTGTTTGCTACGGATATACAGAACCCAATATTTATTAATTTGAATATTGATGAATCAGTACACTCCCGGAGCCTCTGCTTTCATTCGTAAAAGAAAAGTGGAAGGATTAAAAGAATTGGATATTGTTAAAACTGATAATATGAAATATGGTTTATGAACCGAGTTCGAATGAATTGCTGTGTAAAAACACCGAGAGGATTCGAAATAAAATGAATAAAATCCGAAAAGCCTGCGACTCATTGTTGCACCGTGTAAAACGAAGCTTGATGTACTAACAGAGAGGGCGCAAACAAAATTCGTTCTGCAAAAATGCTCCGACTAAACGAATTAATTGGCAAACTGCGATTAACGAGCGCCGAAAGGCCGCGGCGTTCAAGGGTGTTCCACGAGGAACGAATTTTTAAATTGCCGTGCGAATTCGTCGATTGGTTCCGTGGACGTTCTCTCTTTGAACGTCCGAAAGGTTTTCTTTAGAACTCCCTTTCCCCTCCGATGAATTATTCGACGTCGATGGGGTTAAGAGGTTCGAACACTGAAAGAGAGAGAGAGAGAGAGAGAGAGAGAGAGAGAGAGAGAGAGAGAGAGAAAGAGAGAACGGGAGAGCAGGATACGAGAGAGAAATCGTTTCTCTCGTCTTTCCCCTTTTTTTCATGCGATGCAAATGCCACCCCGCTAGAGGCTCGACGGGCACACACGGTTCGTCGATCGGCTATTTTTCAACCAGCCATTGGCAGCTCGGACGATTTCGAAAGACCGAGGGTCGCCGGGGTAATTAAATTTAGAATATTTTTTAAATTTCTCCGATTCCGCTCGCATGATTTGGCACGTCGTCTACGTCGACGTTCACCAAGAACAAGCAGAAAGAAACCGACCCTGCAGCGGAGGGGAAAAACGCGAGGGAAAAATGTCGCGGCGATTCTTCGCGAACCTCTCGCAAAAACAATCCGGCGCAGGACCGTAATCAACAATCTGAAACCTCAAGCCGAAAAATTCCAATTTTCACGTTGAAACACTAAACCTACCGAGCCTTCGATCAACTGGCACATATTATCCTATAAAAACGACGAGATTGAATTTATTTGGATTTATTCAATTCATTTATTTGAATCACAAAAGAATTCGTAGAATTTCGGTAATTGTAAAATAAAAAATCTGGAACCGGTCATTTTAATCGACCGTGGTAGGTTTTATGTTAAACACTCCAAAATTGCGACTAAACTGTGAATCCTGACGCAAAATAAGAATTGTTCAAATTAATTTCAAGATACAAGGACCACGTAGATGTTTACTAAATTATTTTTACTGTGTCGCAGTTGTCCCACTCATTTTTCAAATCAATCCATAGAATCCGCAGTCTATTCGTCACTGTGACTTTGTGTTTGAATTAAAATTGCAAATTTCACTTCGGGCAGCTTAAAGTTGATTGCGAATCTTTATGCTAAATAAAAATGCTCTGCATTGATTTTATGATAGAAAGGCTACATGGATACTGACTCAATTATTTTCACCGTTTTGCATTCGGTCTACTCATTTTTCTAGTCAATGCATTTTAATCCGCAGTCTATTCATCACTGTAGTATGACTTTACATTTAAATTCATTAAAATTGCAAATTCCACTTTGGGTAGCTTAAAGTTACCTGCGGATATTTATGCAACATGTTCCGCATCGGTTATAAGAGGACAGGAATCGAATAAAAATTTCTTCAAATCATTTTAATAACCTGTGAACGGACACTTTTCAATTATTTTAGTCTATCTTTTATTCTAAATTGCACCTACTCAATTTTGTCATAAACTCACATAATTTGGGACTGTATTTACAATTTATTCGAGCACTATTGTTGGAAATGATTCGCGCAAGACGAAAGACGTAAAACACCTCGGGCTTCTCGGAAGATGTGCGTTTTCGGAAATTCAGAATCTTTTGTTATTCTCCGAGACATTGATGACGATAGAGCCGTGCCAGATTCTCGAATAAAATTGAATCTATTAGTCTCGAGAGGGCACTTGTCCAACTATTGTGATCGTGCGGGAACAACGAAAATACTTTTTCCCCCAAAAATTATGAAATATTGTGCAACCATCGCAAGAGTCTCTTCAATAAATATTTCACACTGAAATTAAGACTGCAGTGCACAATATTGTGTACCATTATGATTCGGTTTCTTGTTTCATTCGTTATGATTAATAATAATATTGTTAAAGATAAATCCTACAGGTCTGACAAAGAAAATGAACTAGAATATTACAAGAGAAGAGAAGATAGGAGTGTACTCAATAAAAATGGCAATGGAAAATATAAGTAAAGGATAAAAGAAAAGAAAGAAATGAGTAAAAACTTAGAGAAAATAATGTTTACTCGTTTCTTTTTTTCTTATCCATTACTTATATTTTCCATTGCCTTTTTTATCGAGTACACTCTAATCTCCTGGTTAGAGAAAATAATTAATTTAAATGTATACGAGCCATAGAGTAATTTTTTCTTTGATCCTGGGGTGGACCAGAGGCTGAATTTTTCAGCAAATCAACAATAAAATATGGAAACCAATAGCATTTAAAATGTATAAAACCAACAATATTTATTTCGAATGTGTATATTTCAGTCCGAACTGCTCAGAATATCGTTTAAAAATCCCGGCCAGAAGTTGCTAATTTTTAAACACGGTAGACACATGTCCATTCCGAACCCTAGCATTTTCTATGGGGGCAGACGGTTAGGAAGAGCGGAGATAAAAATTCGGAAAGCAATGAAACATCGAAACGGAGGTTCTCTCGTGTCGGAGGATCGAGCCAGGGGCGTTCGGGCCGGGATACCACGCGAAAACGAAATTTCCGCGTGTCTGGGGCACGGGTTTACGATCGTCGGCGCATCTCCCGCGCCCCCTGCGAGCCCCCTCTCGCACGGCCCTGACCCTCCGGAGTTCTCCGGCCGTTTTAGTTTGGCCTAGGGCTAAAACAATCGGCGGCTCTTGGTCTTGGTCTTGGTCTCGGTCCTCTCTTCTCTCGGTCGTTTCCACCGACGGTGCGACGACGCGTTCTCTTCCTTTTTCTCCATTTTCGCCAAGCGCGAAATAACAGAGGCTGAAGAAGAGAGAGAGAAAGAGAGAGAGAGTGAAAGAGAGAGATGGAGAGGAACGTCGAGACGAAGGAGGGGAGAGAAAGATGGAGAGAGAGAGAGAGAGAGAGAGAGAGAGAGAGAGAGAGAGAGAGAGAGGGTAAAGGGGCACAGGCTGAACAGCTAACTCGAATTACTAAAGCGCCGAAGAGCAACGGCTTTAAGCGACTTATGGCGAACCGGAGGAACGACGCGCGGATAAACCCCGGGGAAGAAAGCTCGATTTATTAGCGACACGACGCGACGCCACGCACTCGGGCTCTTTCTCTCTGTGTGTGATTTTGCCGAACCGGCCACGGGGAAATTGATTTACGGGGTCGCTTCCGAGAACCGGGCACCCTCGGACCGGAAACTCGCTGTGGAACCAGAGCTTGAAAACGCCGAGGCTTTCCCAGGTTCGACACGGTCGCCCGACACGTTCCGCAACTTGCGATTGTGATTGTAATCTTACGATGTTCCCTATTTGTCCGATTCCACAGGAAAAAGAATTTTCTTTCGTGGGGACATCGCGTTAGGAATCCTTTTAACGTCTTCGTAGATTCGCGATAAGGTAGAGCGACCACGTTACCGACAAAAATAGCCGAAAAATGGTTTCACGTGCCTCAACTTTTCCTGTTTTTCGCTGGGAAAGGGCACGTTCGATTATGCAGATATTTGGTAACCTAAGCGTTAAAAGTAGGCCAAAAATTGACGATGCAACATTGGACGAGTTTTGTGGATGAAATCGAGACGCCATCTTGGGAAATAGGAACCGGAAATAGGAGTTAAAACAGCCTCGAGTGGAAAGATGAATGTCGCATCCAACTATAAAATCAATAACACCGGATTTGTGCGTGTAAAGGATTCATACCCCCGCTGTGCAAATCGATCGAATTGTTTAACACTAAAAATGCGTCAAAATATTACAATGCAGAATAACTGAATGCAGTCATCGGTTTTAAAAAATGGGGCAGTGTTTCCTCTCCACCATGACATGCGAGTGACCCCCCGCGATTTTATAAACGCAAAGGTCTTGACTATTAAGTATGTGCAATATAAATACACCATAATACAATGTAAATTAGTGTGAATAATCGCGCGCTTAACAAACAAACACGGTTGCTATGCCGTTCGCGAAGCGGACCTTGCACTGACCATGTCAACCATTCGTTGGACAGTGCTCAAACTTTTTCTGGATCACATACGGAGAAAGGTACTCGGTGTTATACTGATCGGAATTCTAAAGCAGGCGAATATTAAGTAGAGAAGAGAATTAAAAAAAATCTAAAAAATTTTTTTATTTCTTGACCGAGGATTTCTTTGGGGGGAATTTTTGGAACGCCATAATTTTTCGTCGGAGCTAAAGGGAATCGGTATAATAGTGATCACAATGCTAAAGTATTCGAATGTAGAGTACAGAAAAATTTTCTGGCGATTGTGCTGGTTGGCCGAGGATTTTTCTGAGTGGGATTTCTGGATCGCCTTCATCTTTTCGGTCGGAAAAAGGGTCGCCAGAAATATACGGAATATCCGCGAGCGTGCTGTCGGCCGGCATCCGGTTGACTATTTCGAGAATATAATCGCGAAACGAGTGGAAAAGGGGCCGCGGGGCGATCGCAAAATACGCTTCGAGTACGAACTGACGTTTTCTACGGTCTACCGGGTCGTCGCGGTTCTTTATTCACGTCCTACCTCGCAATGGCTCGTTTCGTTCGTAATAAGCTCCGCTACGACAGCGCCGGTACCGAGAAATTCGATTTACTTTCTTCGGCGCCGTTTTTAGTGCCGGGAAAATGGCAAATTTGCAATATTTAATTCTCCACGTCTAGCGGGAACACTCGTCTCGAAAATTGCATTAACCATTTTGTTCGAAACAACGAGTATAAGAGACGCGAGAGCATTCGATTAATCGTGAAAAATTGAAAATTAATTCGGGAATTAAAAATACTGCACACCTTTCCCGAAATTATATTTACAAGCTACAGTATTTCTTGGTCGTTTCAATTTCAGCAGTAGAAAGTCGTGACGAAGAACATGACTTAAAAAACACCTTCGATTCTATGAAGGATTAATTCTGGACTTGTAATAAAAATACCGCTCTGTAATAATTAACTCTCTAATTTCAAATGTATTCAAAATTGAGACCCTCCTTGTCTGCTTTGTCTCACATAATAAAGATTCCGATTGATATGATGTAACAATGGTCTGAGTGAACTATGATCTAACTTCCTCTAGACGAGCCATTTAATATCAAGAATTAATTAGGAGGCACTTCAGTGCAGAAGTAAACAGTCAGATGGCTGACATTTTGTATAAACATCGTACTTCAACCCCTAACGATAGAATATTTTGCTGAACTGTTATTCTTTACTAAAACTATGATCTAACATCTTTTAGCCGTACAAGAATGAATTGAAAAATTCTTTACTCTAGCAGAGAAGAGTCTGTTGACTAAACCTTTTACAAAAATCGTCAGATTATTTTCCTAAATTGGTGCCATACACGAAAATCCTTCTATTATGATTAGTCTGCGGATTTTCTGCATTTATGACAAAAAATAGTAGTTGTAGTTTTCAGTAACGAAGATACTAGAAAAATTTGAACATACTATTATTGTCAATCTGCTCAACACAATAAGAAATAAAATAAACGTCTATTTCACTTCAGTTCGTTCAGGTAAAAAATTTATATTTTGTTTTTATTTTATTTTCCTCTGAGAGATCCACGTTTACATCAAGAATTGATTGCAGAAAGTTCCAGAAAAGTCAAAGCTTCTACTGAATATTATTTTTCTCAATTTTCCGCAATCGGTACCAATTATGGTTTACGGTGAAAAGAAGCATCCACGGTTTGTGTGTTTGACGGTAAGATTGTTGTTGCAGGGTACAGGTGGCCGACGAAAAATTGCAAATTAAAATCCCGGAAACCCGGTAGGCGTTCCCCGAAGAACCCCCTAGCCGGCCGCGGGTCACATCACGTTTCATGCGGTTTAACGTGTGCAAAACTGTTCGAAGGGTTTCGGATTAAGCGCTTTCCGCGTGGCTGGACGAGCATGGCGTCTGAATTACTTGGTGAAAATCGATAATACACACACTCGCTCGCTCGCTCTCTCTTTCCTCTCCATAATGCTGTCGGTGTACGGCAGCTGTTAAAGTGTTTGACAAATCGCCCTTTTTCAAACGAATCCACCTAGATCGTTTCGCTCGGTGTATTTAACTTCGATCTCCCTCGAATCGGGAGAAAAAAAACCACCCTTCTAACCCCCCTCCCCCAAAAAAAAGAAAACTCGAGAGACTTTCAGGAGTCTCCATTACCTCCATTATAGAAAAAAAAACTTGGCCACTCGACTCCACAACTTTCATTGTTTCCCCCATTTCTTAGAATCCACCACCCCGTCAAGATCTGCATAGATCCACCGATCAAATAATTTTAAATCAACAGCGAGCATTTTCTATTACTCTGCTAAGATATTTTATAATTCTGATTGTGGTATACGACGATTGTCAATCTGTGTGTGGTCGTAGATTAATAAATTCTAGACTCGCCATTTCGACAGATCTGGAAAATAAGTAAATAAAAGATGGAAGATTGTAAAAAATCTCTGGCAGAACCTCGGCCACAATTTTCGAACAACGTTCACCAATGAATAATTAATGAATCAATTTCTTCAGACTCCCGCAAATTATTGTACAATAACGCACCGCCGAACGCGCGAGAAAAGACGTAATTAAAAAACGCCCGCTTGAAAAAGAACCGCCAGGACGATCGTCGAATCGCAGCGGTGAAAAAACTCGGCGGTCGAGTGTATTCGCAATTAAAAATTCCCTAGAGCAGTCATTAACCAGGCGGATGGCGAACAACAGTAGAACAAACGGACAAAGGGCGGAGCACGTTTCGTTTTGCACCCCATAATAGAATTTACTATCTCCGGCATTAGACCGCCTAATTAATCGATGAACCCGACTCGGAGAATTTCCTTCGCCGGCTAACTCGGTATATCCGGCTTTGGTGTAACGGCAAAAAATTCCCTAGACTAGTTTCCAACCCTAGTAAAATAAACTATACTCTGTCCCGGCTGTGTGTCTCGGCCTACGTCCCACAGAGAACCGTGGCCACAACAAGATTTCCGCTGTTAGCCGATCGACAGACGTATCATTACGCTCGCGTTCCTCGTTTTGCCGACGCATCCTCAGCCGCCGCGTTTAATTGCATACTTAAATATTTATACGCGCGGGAATATAAATCGAATCGATTCATAAAAGGCGAGCCCCAACGGCCAGGGAAACAAGACCATCGGTCGTTGGAAGAAGGACCCAGCGCGATCCTCGAGGATTCTCGCAAAAAAGGGCGAAAACGAGAGAGACGGAGATATATCCTGGCCCCCTCCCCTCCCCTCCTTCTCTCATTCTTTCGCATTCTCTTTCTCTTTCTTCGGTTCCCCCTCGTCTCCTTCTCTGGTTCCCTGCCCCCTCTGCCCTCGGCTGCTCTATTAATTAGCTCGCGGCAGCTCGGTCTCTCCCCGCTCTGTTAATTTACTCCCCATGTGTGGGGGGGGGGGGGTGGGGCGCATTTTATTTTTCGTACGGGCCTGAGCGTCGTGGCCTCCTCAATCCGGCTCTATTAATTAGCCGGGGCCCTTTTTTCTCCGCGGGTCCAGCCCCGTAAGACCCGTCGAACCCCGTCAGGAAAAAGGGGAACGAACCGGGCGGAGGGGGCAGGGGGCCCACACGGGCGAAAAAAAAAGGAATGCGCGGGGCCCCGCGTCTCAGATTCCAGAATCACCGGAAAGGGAGAAGAAATATTCCGGTTTCGAGCAAAACGAGCCACCGCGATACTTGCCCCCCTCCACCGCGGGCCCCGCCGATATATCCCCCACTTCATTGTCTTTTTGGGCCCACCGAAACCTCCCACTCCCGCCGTCTTCTCGGGGACCCACGCACGCTGCAGCCAGCGATGGAACTCGAACGATTCGCGACACGATCGATCGTTGTGCGGGCCGGGTTCGTAACGCGTGGGATCCTGGGAGTTCTGCGGGATCATTCCTTGTGATTGGGATCAGTTTTTGCTTTTTTTGAAAAAATTAGATTTTATTTAGAAATGCTGAGAAATTTTTGCGGACACTGGTAGACGAGTGGTCTCTTCGGGTCCTGGATCTGATCTAGTTTGTAATTTGTTGGTAATTGAGACTGATGGTATTTTCCTTTTTTTTTTTGGCAATTTTTAGATTGCAGATTTTGCGAATTTATATGTCAGATTTACATGCCACAACTTCCAAAAAATCTCACAAATTCCTCAATTTCATCATATAGTAACTAACAGAGCTTCTTCTATTGGTATCCAAAACCATTTCCCCTCCCTAGCAAAAATCATGATCGTCTGCGTAGGTCCCATATCTTCCTCGAACCAGCTACTTGCCAAAAAACGTTCCACACCTTCCAAAAAATTGAAAAATCTGACAAGTTCCTCAATTTGATCATACTGGCTCTCGCCAACAACTCGAACGTTCTACAGAGTCGAGACGTTCGAGCACAGCAGGATCGACGTGGATCGATCGTGATTCCCGAAGAAGGGGATGACGAATCGTTGTCCCGCCACCTAGCGCGACGAAGAGGGAACGGTCGTTTTATATTTTTTCCCGGTGTTCTCTCTGTCCGCTATAATTAACGCGAGACCGGGCCAGCGGAGGAGAGACCGACAGAGGCCGTGAGATGATGTCGAGAGAAAGAGGAAGAAGGAGAAAAAAGTAACAAATGAAATAGAAAACAACAGGGATAGACACTGAGACGAAGGCGAACAGAAGGGCGAGAGGGGAGAGAGGCTGAAGCGGGGGAGGGGAGGGTGCAAAAGGGGCTAGAATATCTGGCAATAAAAGTGACGGAGTTCGAAAAAGGGAATTGCGAAACGAAGCTGCGAATGCCGCAATGTTTGTTGGCCGCGCGATTGGCCCCGATCGCCTTTGTATCGGGAAACAGCGATTGGCAATCGCATGCCGTCCTCGAAACTCAGGAATCCATCGTTGCTAGATCGAAACGAAACGATACACGCGCCCACCGCACCCCACCCACCCCCCTCGACCCCCACCATGTCGCTCCCGTTCCCCCCTGCCCCCCTCTGCGAGAACTGGCTTCTTACGCAGAGCGTATTTCAGCGGACAACCTCGTGTCACGCGCTTCGCTACTTCAGCTTCGGTTCGAGAACCACTCTCGTCCCCGTTTTTTCCTGGCGGACGTTTCGCGATTTTTCGACCGCCAAGAATACGACTTTATCGCGGCGCCCGATTAACTAATCGATCCACTGCACCTCCACGACTCTCTCGCCTCGATCCGCAGACCGACTCCTCGATCCGTCGGTTTTACAGCGATCGAACGCGCACGGGAGAAGCTGATCAATGTAGATCAATGCGAATTAAAAATCGCCTGCATCGTTTGCTAGAGATGGGAGAGCCTAGTACATATTTAATTATTTTTAGAAGAACTTTAACTCGTTGAGAATAGCTTACTCTTATTCCTCGCCTGTTTTTTTATTTTTTTCCTGCGTTTTAACACTAGAACTACCGGATGGGTCGAAATGACTTTCTCCTAATTTTCTCTTTCAGAGATAATTCCGTGATACTAATTTTTAATAAACTTCTCTATCAAAGTAGGTATTTAAACAATACTGATACAAAATCTAAATAAATCTTATTTCGTTGTTATCATAAGGGAATGTATGCCAGTTGCATTTAGTGCTTGGTAGTTCTAGTGTTAAATTGCACCAACATATTTTTGTTGTAAATATATCAAATCCGTGTTGAGTAGAGTTTGATGGAAGGATTAGGGACAGAGGAGTTGGGGGGTGGAGTCGTTGGGGAAATTATGATTGATCGATGCTGCTGGTACCAGTCTTGGTTACGTTCTTTGTAAATTGAGAAGCATTGGAGAGAGAATGTTCAAAGAATTTGTTAACCCTCGGACGACGAAGCATTGTTACATTATGCGATTGAAGACCCTTGGGACCATTCACTTTATTTTTTATTTTTTTTTACATATTTTCTTGAAGATACTGCTTGTAGACACATTAGTGCCACGCTTTTCTCAATTTTTACATAATTTTGGATTTATTGATGTTGGAGACCCTTTATGCGGAACAGAATTTTTATGTCGATCGATTTTTTTATGTAAGAGGAAATCTGCCGTTTCAATAAGCAGTTGCAGATTAATAGTGATAGAAGTATATTTACTCGGCTTGCCTAGTTAAACTGTCTGTGTAACGCTGCCTGTTTCTACTTATTCGTAGTGCTGGTACTACTGTTACTATTGAACTCAAAACAATCCGGAATTGTTAATTTTCCAAAAATTGAAAAATCTCCCAAATTCCACAATTTCGTCATACAGTAACTAACAGAGCTTTTCTACTGGTCCCCAACAAAAATCATAATCGTTTTGCATAGGTCCCAAAAATCGTTGCACACCTTCAAAAAATTGAAAAATCCCACAAATTCAAAAAGTTCACCGTATACCAGCCAACGGAACCTTCCAGTTTCCCAAAGGTCCCCGAAAAACCACGTCTCCCTCCCGCGCAAAAATCACAATCGGTCCGCATAGGTCCCAAATCTCCATCAGGCTCTGCGGCGAGTGAAAAATCCGGACGCGGCTCGAACCGCGGAATTTTCAACCCGATCTCTTTTTACGGGGGTCCCGTCTGTTTAGGGTGGGCGCCAGCAGCGCGGCAGTTTGCGGAAAAATGCGTTTCTTCTGTCGGTGCCGATAGCATCGATGGGGCCCCGTAGGATCCTCAGCGGGCGCCGCGTGCGCAAAACAACAACGCAGCCGGAGGATTCGCCGCGGAGGGCACCGTACGGCGGAGGGGAGGGACGAACGAGGAAAGAGAGGGGGCGGAGGGGATACAACGGGGACCTATGGGTCCCCTGGCAAACGGCGGGGACAGAGGGGGAGGGCCGGAGAAGAGCGAAAAATTAGGGACGGCATTCCGTCTGTGTACCGATGCATTTCGGTGACCGCTGAACGGCCGTGGACCGTTCCCTTTTAATGCGATCGCGATTCCGCGAGCGGTAAGAAATTAATAAAAAGTTGAGGAACGATAAATTAGACCGGCGACGACGAGACGGCGCGAGAACCGACCGGCGAATAGGCTTGAAAGGGGAACGGGCCCCGTAGAAACGCCGCGGAAAGAATACACGGGCCCTCTCCTCGGGCCCCGCCGGGCCCCTTCAGCCTCGCTCCGGGCGATAATAAATTTCAAATATAAATAATAAAATTTCGAATCGCCCCGGCTTTCGACCGGGTTTTTACGAGGCCGGCTGCTAACTCGGACGACCCTGGGCCCGGGGACCCCCTCGGCGCACCCCTTTGGGCCCACTCTTCTGTGCCCCACCACCATTTACCCCGAGAGTCTAATCAAAATTGGAGGTGGGTGTTTGCGAATCACTTTTGAACATTTTCGAGTAATTGTATGCTGCTGAGCAGTATATTGAATTTCCTTTTACTATTGCATTTTGAGGGAGTGGAATATAATTTACCCTCAGAATTTTTGTAAAAATATTGCAATTTGTGAGAAATTTAATTTACCCCTTTGTCGTGAAAATACAATATATATTCTTATTTCTAGTATTGCATCTTTGGGAAGTAAAATTTGATGTACCCCTTGATTTTTTTATAAAAGTATGGAAATGTAATTATTTACTGTAGCCTTCTTTTTTCGGAGAATTTAATTTAAATTGAAATACAAATACAGTTAGCTGGTTTTATTGCTGATGAGCATTTTGAAGAAGTAGAATTTTAGTGTTCTGTAATTGTGAAGTTAGTTTGGAGTGGACAAGAGTCGCAATGGCGGCGCACGGTTGCGAAAGAGACACGCAGTTTCCGAAATAATTACAGCATTTTCAATCAGCCCGGAATGGCTCGGGGATATCGGCGAAATTAGAAACACAATCGTTACAGCGGCCCGAAGCGAGAAAAAGAGAACGAGCCCGTGCGCTTGTCGTAACAGTTTAATGTTTATGCATGGGCTGCGGAATGAGCCTGACCGAAGAATAATGCATCTGTAACCAATTATGCGGATAACCGTGGCGAGAAAGTCGAGGGGCGGATGAAAATCGCGACGATGAATCGAAGATCCGGCTGTCAAATATTTATTTAGCTGTTAACTCGACGAACTCGCCTCGAATTACCTTAAAACGCTTTTTAATCAACCGTGAAATTCGCTCTTCTTAACGTTCCCACTGCCTCTCGCGTTCGTATCCTGCCTGGATGATGATCGTTTCACTGACACGACCACTTCCGATCATTCATTCATTTATTAAACGCTCTACTATTTTTCTAACAAGTTTACAGCACAGTTTAACGCAATTTTTAATTCGGATATTTCTTTATAATCTCGAGAGACAAATTGCTGAAGAGTATTAATATTATTATATTTTTATTTCTAATATTTTTGACTTTTGAGATTGCGGAGATACATCTACGTGGATGTTACACAACAGATTTATTTCTTTGGCTATGTATTATTTAAAAAATGGCTGAAAACTTGGATGGGCACATTCTTCTTATCTTTATAAAGTAATTTAAAGTACATTAAGGAATTATATTCTATAAACTCGGCGTGTTGAAACAGGAGTAGAGATAGACGAGGGGAAAGGTTTAGAAAAAAATCGCGTTAACTAACGTTCCTGCCGGGCAACGTCGAGCGAAATCCTCCCCCAACAAACACAATCAACCGCAAACACGGTTCAGTCCCGGGCCCTCTGTTTGCATTCTCTCGGAAACGCATTCTTGATGCATTCTACCTGCCCGCGGGTAAGTCGAAAAATCCTTGCACGGCCCGAATCAATCTCGACGAGCGAATAAGAAGAAAGAGGATTCGCCGATTCCCGAAAAAAGGAAACAAAAAAAAAAGATGCCTGGGCCCCGAGATAAAAAGTCGAGGGAAGCACAAAAGAGGATCTAGCGATCCCCCAAATCCGTTTTCACGGCAACCGCATAAGTCAGGAGCGATTTTTCTCAAAGCCCGGCTCCTTTCGCGTCCGCGTTATGACATATATATGGACCTTAAAGGGAGGGGGGCCCTATGGTGGGGGCGTACGAACGTTTCATGGTGGTGGTTATGGTAGAGAGCCTCTGCTAAGAGAGAAGGGGGAGGGAGTAAGGCCCCGAAGGGCCCCGTGGATCTCGCAGTGTATATGCAGAGAACGCGCGCGGTGCACCAGTTATTTATTGTAGCTCCCGTTTATGCTTTATTTGTTATTTGCCTGGCCGACTGGGCTCTCTGCCTGGCTGCCAGCCCACGTAGGTGTATACCCGTACCTACGAGGGAACGCAGAGGTACCTTATCTACCTGCGAGACATGCGTTACACCGGCCTTGCCCGCCGAGATGAGCCAGATTCGCATAATTGGCCGCTTAATACGAAGCATTCTCGACGAGAGCCGGCCCCGCCGCCCCCGCTTAGGATCCAATAGCGTATCTGCCCTTGGAGAACCCGATTAAAACACCTTCTGCCCTCTTCTCTTCGGAGGGAACATAATTCCTGAAATATTTCTTTAATGTCCACCGAGAGAGAGCCTCGATAAATTAGTGTACAAGCCCCCGTGAGTATGCGAGAATCGTTTCAAATTTTAACGCGATCTTAGCTCGTGTGCCGATCTCAGAAACAATATGAATAAACTTATTACGTACACGTGAATCCAGAGGAATTTTAAATATACCTAACAAGCAAGGTAATTTGTTTGAAACACTGTTGTCAAGTTAAATTACACTGACATGCGAACGATGTACGAGACATCGACGCGATGTTCAAACTGCCATAACTTCGTTATAGAGGATCGTACGACGATCATTCCAGGCTCATTTTGAAGTGTGGAGTCCCTACTTTCGGAACCTTTAGTTGGATTTTTCAGAAACGTGTCCGCATCATAATAGAAAAATTGTTTAACAGTAGAAACTCAGTTTTCAACATTTTTTAACTTTGAATGACTTTGGGGGCGTTAAAAAATTTTCTCGCGACTGAAATTACTACAGACTTACAGATCCAAGTCTCCCCTTCACAAAGAATCTTGAAAAATTAGTGTACGATTTTTTGTCACCGTTTTGTCGAATTTTTCGTCGGAAGTGTACACCGTCGCCAAAAAATGTCCGAATCGAGGTGTCTCCTCTTTTTAATTTTTCTACGAGATACAGAAACCTCTTTGAAAAAACTAACCAATGTGTCTGAAAGAAGAGGATCGAAGCTTCAAAACGAGCTTAGAATGATCGTTGTACGAATTTTTTTAACGAAGTTATAATGGTTTGAATGTTACAGCAAATTCTTGGGAGGCGTGGTTTCTGGAAATCATTTTGACCAGTACATATTGAAGCGAATGATCGTTTGAATTTTAATGACCCGAATTCCGAGGAGCATCTCAAAGCGAAATTAAATGATAATCCGTGACCCCAGATCGGCCTTTGCTCCTCGATCGTCGATCGAGTTCAGCATCGGGATCGAAGCGAACGCGACGCGGACCGCCCGGCCAGGCTTTAACAATTACAAGCAATTTACGACTTTAACAATTACCGTCGACGTACGCGGTAGAGGACCGACGTCTGGCCGGGGCTGCACCTGTTCGACATTCATTTACGGCGCGGCCTTAACAGGCTCGTTGATACGCCGCGGTCATTAATTCACTTTAAATACAATTTAATTAACAGTCCACGGCGGCTCCGTGTCGCATTAATATTCGACGGCCCGCCGAAAATTGTCTATTACGCTCGATTGCCGTGCGATAAACCTTAATTGAGCCGCAACGGGCCTCTCTCGGGCCAATGCTGCTTTACGAGCCTCGCAACTTTGCGGCTGCTGCTCGAACCTCGAGCTGCTCTCTCTCTCTCTCTCTCTCTCTCTCTCTCTCTCTCTCTTGCCCGCATTTGCCGGAACACCGAAATCGACCTCCGCGCGCCATTACTCTCCATCAGAAAATCCGAAAGCAGATTGTATCGACCGGAAAAGATATTCGATTCGTCCAAGCACTGTGTCCCCTTTTAATCGACCGACCGCAATGCTGCTTTCGTTCTGTTTCAGTCGCAGGCGAAGGTAATTTTTCTTGGTTGACAAAAATAATGGAAAGACATTTGTAAAAAGATAGCGCAATTTCAAAGGTGATAAAGAAACTTCAAACCTAGCTAATCAAATCGTTTCCTACCTGAAAAATAACATTCTGGGCTTTTAAAATCGACCTAGGAGGCTGGAGTGTATTGCTCCGGGTTCACTATCGACGGAAACATCGGTCTAAAGTACTTCAGGCTGACTATACTTCAGATTTTAGTCTGAAATCATACCAACAAGCTCGGTAAGCTAACAATCCTCACATTTAACCATTCTAGTCCTCAAAAATTCATTCAACATTTTCAAATTCGACTAAAAAGTCTACAATCGTATTGGTCCGCGATCAGGGACGATGGTAGCGCCATAACAGAGTATTTTCCACTCTCCTAACTGAACCAGTCCTCCCAAGACAACTCCGATAAGCTCTGTAATAAACTAATTCTCAAATCTAAACACTCAAGTTGTTACAAATACATCCTGCAGTTTTCAAATCGCCAAAAATGTCTCAAAGCGTATTGGTCCGCGATTGAGATCAACCGTAACGCCATAGCAAAGCGTTCCCCATTTTCCCGACGCAAACAAATCTCCCGCAATATAATACCCCCATTCGCAGCTTCGAATCTAGCTATGCAAGTCCCCAAGACTACATCCCACAATTCAAGAATCGCCTAATAAGTCTGCAGGCGTATTGGTCCGCGATCGAACTCGACAGAAAACTAATCGTACCTTCTAGAATCCAATTCCACTGAGCTCAGCTTCAAAATGTAGCTATCCGATTCCCTGAAAAAGCATCCCACAGTTCTCGAATCGGTGAAAAGTTCGGTATTCGTATTGATCCGGGATCAGGATCGACGGAAGCGCCAAGCGCACGGGCCGTTCCGCCGAGCGTCGGCCGCGTGTGCTTGGTGGCCGGCAGTTAAGTCATCCGTGGCGTAACTGCGCTCTCTTCGGCGTGCATCTCTCGATGCGACGCGGTGCAAGGTGGCCGGGGCGGTGCATCGTCGGTGTCAAACACAACGGTTGCGGCCCGAGTCAGAGGGCAGACCGCGAAAACGGCGATGCAGGCAGCAGCCTGGCAACCGATAGTGGGGGGTCTCTCCTGTTATCGTCCGTGGAGGAACGGTGCGCAGCGAGAGCGAGAGCGAGAGAGAGCGAGAGAGAGAGAGAGAGAGAGATAGAGAAGGAGGATGCAGAAGAAAGAAATATTCGAAGGAGACGTGTTTGAAAGGGGGTGTCCCGTGGCGGCACCGAAGACGAGAGGGGGTGAATGCGAAGAGAGAGGGGGGCAGAAGGGGGTGGAGGACGAGGAGGAACCCGGAGAGAGCCGAAGACACCGCGAGAAAGAGAGAATAATGCGTTAAAGCAGCAAGCAGCAACTACTCTAATTGGCCACTTTGTCCATTTATTCGATTTATTTAAATTATGGGACAATTGACAGTAGGCATTCTATTTTTTAAATCTCCCCGGCCAACCGGCTGATTGGGCGAGATTGGCGTGAGACACTGGCCCCACAGATTCCCCAGTTGTGGGCTTAATCAGCTTTGATTGCTGTCCTCTCTCTCTGTCTCCGTCTCTCTCCCTCTCTCTCTCTCTCTCTCACTCTCTCTCTCTCCCTCTTTCTCCTTTTGCGCTCTTCTCCTCTGTTCCACACGTTTCTCTGTCTTTCTTTCTGTTCTCGCGTTGTTTTCTTCTTTCTCACTCGCGTGTATGCTAGCTCTCTCTCTCTCTCTCTGTCTCTCTGATTCTCTTTTTATTGTCGTGTCGGCGAACGGCAGCGCTACACACGACACAGGCAACGCACAATTTTATTTTATTCCGTTTCAGCGCGGATCTCGCGACGACGAGCTTAATATCGTCCGGGAGTGCGAGACGTTGATTGGACGATCCGAAATTGTGGGAATGTGTCTCTGGATTACAGAGAGACCGAGAGAGGCCGCCCACTCGTCTCTCTCGCTCTCTCTTTCTCCCTCTCTCCCTCTCTCTCTCCGTCTCGCTCTTTCTGTCTCTCACGTTCCCCCCCTCCAACCTGCCCGTCCTTTGTCAACCGATTACCGTAATTTCCGCTGTCACTGCTGATTCGTTTCTTCGTTTTCAACTGAAAATCCCCACACCAGCATGCGACCGGCCTTTCGCGAGCTCTTAACGAGACCACCGCCGGGAGCCATAAGCTCGCGCCCTTATCGAGCCCCAATTAACACCTTCCCATGACTTCTGGTCTTTCGAAATTTAAATTGAAGTATTGAAAATGTAGACATAAAATATAAAATAAAATATAAAAATATTAAGATATTAAATGTGGATATAAAATATTTCAGAAATTCGGGGTAGACGTTTAAAAATTTTTTCACAGACATTTCAGTGGAGGTGGCAATTTTAACCGACAAGTCATCCCGAGTGACATTTAATAACTTCGCTTATGGAGCTTCCAGTTGCAAGAAAATGATTGCGCATCTTCTCGGACATGTCGGAGTCATTAAAAAGACTAGGCTCCCAGCAGCCGAGGTATTAACGCTAAAACTGCGCGGCGAAACGGCCGATTTTTTACGCGACAATTATTGAAACTATAAAGACGCTGCTAAGGGAGTGATTGAACGTGTATCATTATTCAAGCATGTATTACGATAAAAACCGTACGAGTCTAAATCAATTCACTCTTATCATTTTCATAGTGGCCAGCCTGTAATTTATTTATTAGCCCGTTGCACTACGATTTATATTTTACGGCTACAGTCAGTAAAACTTCTTTATCGTCTATAATTTCCTGGAAGAAGAAGCAAGCTTCTGTTTATTATATGCTTGCTGTTCTCCAATCGCTGTAACATCAGCAAGAACAAAATAGAATTTTATTACAGTTTAATGGAAATTAATGACGTACACGTTCGGTGTAGATTCTGATCGATATAGTGGACACGTGTCTGACTCGATGCTATAGTGCGAGGAGCTGATAACAATCGCTTTCACAGTTCTTGCTACATTTAGTGTTAAATATTATTCTACTGAAAATCGAGTTGATTGATTTTTTTTTATGGAAATATATACAGCAGATTTTTCTTTTTTGTGATTTCTGTTTGCGTACTCGATTTGTTTCTGGTTGATTTTCTTTTGGAGGATCGATCAGTGGGAATAGATCCTGTCAGGTTATTTATAAACGATCATGAACGACGTGACGTAACCGTCAAGAGATCCCCGCGATGTCCTATAATTAATGAAATTCCCATCGAGTCACTGACTTCATTGTTCTATCGCCGATCGATCGACACCGCGAGCTCCACAGTCGAACTAAAATTAAACTGTTGATAGAGCATGAATAGAGTACAATCTCGAGGACTTCTTTTGTCTAGGGACTTTTTTGTCCACGAACCTTTGTTTCGCAGCCCAACTCGAAATTAGTAACGATTGTCTGGTGTTTTGATCGAAACAGTCTAATCGAGACGCGAGAAGAATGATTTAAAAAGGACAGAGTATAGTTTTAAAGTCAGAGGAAGTTGTATGAGCTGTTCAAAATGGCTGCCGGGACATCAATCTTTAATATTTAACACTTCTAAAATATATAATTCTTCAGTACTTTCATGTAGTATTATCATGACCGTGAATCCAAAAAATAGGTCCCAAAAAATTGATAAAAACAATTTTACTAACTCCCTACGAAATTTACTATTTCGAATTGTATAGTACAATGTTTGTACGACTATAAAAAATGAATTTGACGAATTGGACGATAGAATTTGACGTACGATTTTTATGTATTTTGGATTTACAAATGCTATTCTCACTAAAAATAAAATTCCATGTGATTCGACTTTCTTAAAATTTGTCTACAAAAATAGAAACTTGCATAAACAACATCCGCAGTCTAATGGCAATTTCAGGTCCCTGGAAAATCTAATTTACATTCGAGCATTTTTCTTGGACAACAAAATAGCATTCAGAAGAACGAAAAAATGGAAGGTATCGATTATTTCTCGCTCCCAGTCTATAGAATGACGATGACGGCGTAATTTCCCCATCAGTGGCGTAATTTTTTCGAATGGGGTGGGTGTGTATGGGGGACCTGCATGAATCCGTTTCCACGCCGGCGTTCTTCCTCTCTTTCCCGATCGTCCGCGGCCCAGGGCAAAACCCCCCTTCAGCCCCCTCGTGGGACCCACTTTGCGCTCATCCCATTTCCTTGATAATTCCCATAATGCTGTGGGCGGATATTCCAATAAAGGGGGAAGAGCCCCCGGCCACAAAACGCTGAAAGCATGGGACACGGACTCTCGTTTCGTCAGGTTGCACGCGTTTCACCAGGCTGCACCGATTCAATCGAATAAATAGAGAAGATGGGACAGATCGGGAGAGGAGCAAGCACTATGGTGCTTCGCCGCCGCGACAGAGGAATTATGCTTCTCCTCCTATGTCCTTCGTTCAACGAGATTCACCGATTTGACGTCACGCGACCGTGGGAATTGATAACTGGACCGACCAGATGCGGGACCATTGTGTGCACGAATTTAAATAATTTGGAAAGACGCGCCCCCGGAAACTGACGTGATCAATCTTGTTGAAATAGTCAGCCATTTTATACATTTTATTTAGCTTATTGTCGGTAACTATATCTTCCTCTTTTTTTTTTTAAGCTCTTTGTCGAGCAGTTTAGACGTTAGTCGTGCTTGGTTTCCTTTGTTAATTAATTTCTCTTGAATAGAGAGGAGTACAGGTTTGTTTAAACAATAGTCTGTGATAATATAGATCTTTTTGCGAAATAAAAATATTTAAGAAACGGGAATTACTCGAGATTATTAGTAATTTGCGAATAATATAACGGAGTTATGTTTTCCTGATGATTTATCGCGAGTGCATAAAATCTAGTGACAAATATAATAGACAAAATGTCATATGTAAAAGCCGAATAATCTAGCAATAATAATTATAATCTATAAATTCCGAATGATCTAGCAATAATCTGGTTTTCTGTTCTTCGTTTACGAACATTTTCGTTTTCAGTATTTAGAATAGTATACGAATATCTTGGAGATTTTTCGGACTAACAATAGGTTACTACGATGACTATAGCGGCACAGTTGTCGCATCTAATCGGCAGGAATATTCAGCGGAAATTGCCCTTCGATTAACGTTTCTCGGAGCCACGGAGTTTGGAACCACCTGTTGCACCCCCATCGCTGTCACAATAAATCTGCCGTTTCAAGCTCGGATTAAAATTCATACAGAAACACGTCGAACAAGCCGAATCCCTCTCAAAACAGTTATTTAATTAAGCCCACGAAAAGTTGACGAATCCTTCCATTTACATTTAACATCTGTTAGCTTACACCTAAGCTGATCGCTCGCACAAACAATATTTTAATAAACAATATTTTGAGTAGATGGTCATACTACTTTATCAACTTTTAAAAATTTCAGAAAAATGTTCAGGTCTGAAAAAGGCTAGTGGAATAATCACCAAGTTAAATTTTAAATTTTAACTTTAATTTTGGGATGGTCGACAGCGAATGCTTTAATAAAACTTGGTTAGAAGCATGTTGTCGACTGAGCAAGATGAAGAACGAAATCAGGAGAATATGAAGAGCGACGAGCCCCGAATCTGATCGAACCAGATCATCGTTTCGACGCCCACGCTCCCCGATTCCCCCTCCCTCGTATGCCGATTTTTTTCCCTTTATCATTCTTTGTTTCTCGCGTTGGTCTCCCTTCCTTTTCGCAAGAGAGGCGAGCAGGGTCGTCGAACGCCGGGGACTCGATTTGAATCTAATTACGATCCCGATAATTCCGCAAGGAGGAGGAAATAGTAACTCACCGGAAACCTTCGGGTCAGCTGCCTCCACCTTCATCGCCGCCAGGCTCGCTATTGTCGGCGGTACCTAAAAGAAAATACATTACGATGTACAATGCACCAGCATGCTCAGGGCCGTGCTCGCGACGGGGGCGAAAGGGGGGCCGCCCACGCAGACCCTGGGGGACGGGCAAACGATTCTATGAGACCGAGCGACACGTGTCGTTCGAAAACCCTCCAAATTATCCGGGCCCCGCGGCGACCTTTCCCAGAAACCGCCCTTCCCCCTCCCTCTTCACGAATCTATATTTTCAAAAAATCTACCACCTCCGGAGACACGTCTTCAGCAGCCAGACATGAAATTGATTTTGAGGATTCGTATTTGTGGAGCGGCGTTGTTTAATGGTCTTTTTTATTTAAACTTTAACTGACGTCCCCATTGATTTAAACATTGAAGTTTGTGGGGCAACAAAATTTTTAATGATTTTCTTATTTAGTATTTTAGAGATTTTCTCAATATTTGTACTTTCAAAAGTTTTTCTGATTTGAACAATTTTTTTTTTTTTGTTTCCAATACTGACTGGCTTCAAAGTTGAAAGTACCTCAAGAACAATTTGATTACGTTGGATCTGAGCATTGCAATTTCTATGATGATAGATTGCAATGAAAAGTAGCGAGTAAAATACACAATTTTACAGGTTGTGCTTTTTAATTCCTTTTTAATAAAATTAATAAATGTATAACTAACAAAAAGAATTCAGTACGAGTAAAGTCTGGCTGAACCTTCGACTTCTTCAACTATATTATTAATTAGTAGTGTGCATTAGCCTGATCTACAATAACAATGAGAATTCTCCACTAAATTTATTTCCGAATACTTGCACGGTAGTGTATGCACATTACTATCAAAATCTTGCTGAACAAATAGTTAGGGATTAGAACTAACTGCGGAATCTAAAATTTTTTCCAACAATTGCAACAAACTGAAACGAAGAACAAATTTCTTTCTTTCTCAAATAATTTCAGTAAATTGAAAATGCTGTTCTGAAATTCTTTTAATCTGCTCACTAAATTTAAGTATCGTTTGCTGTCTACAACCACTTTGGATAAAATTGCAAGTAAACGGAGCGGCAAATGTGTAAAAATGATAAATCTTCGAGACGGTGGGTACGATCCTGCGAAGAATTCGAGTCGTTAACCTTTGCCCCCTCGTTGGATTTTCACTGTGACAGGGATCAGGCGTCTTTATCGTTACGACATCCTCTCTCGGGGACGTTAGGTGAACCGGAAACGACTTCCGGTTCCCCGAAAACGTCCAAGGAATCGGAATACTTAGTCGATTCGAAAGGTCGACGACCCCTCTCGCGGCACGATGCAAGCGCGAGGTTGCATCGACCCAATTTTCCCCGGCGGATAACGCTTCTAGAAACAATTACGCGTGCCTACTCTCCCGGGCGATAAATCTTCGGCAAATGAAATAACAGAAGCGATAAATTTGTTGGTACCGAAACATTTCAGGGATAAATAGCGCACGGTGTAATCTTAATGGAGTGTTCATTTATATTTGTACACCACGAGCGGCTAATTTATTGTTGAACACTCCCGGGGAAGAACGTTTTCGCGATTGTAAATCTTTGGGGACGTTCATCGACCCTAATCTTATAAGTTTATGACAGTATGTTTGGTTGGTGCTTGAACTAGTATGCGAGGCCTTTCCGAAGACCGTAGGGATTGGCATAATTTTTTGTGAAATGTTAATATTACATGCTGGTTCAGTTACGGTTGCAAGTTTGTAATTTATAATTCAAAACACGCTGTCTTTGCACTCTGTTTTATTCAAATTTAAAATAATTCTTCAGATTGGAGGATTTAATATTTATTTAGATACAGGGAATTCAAAAATTAGTAAAATATTGATCAGTAAATCTCGAAGCAATTGAGAAGAGAATTCTAAAATGGAGGAGGGTGAATTTGAGTGAAGAATTTGAACTTGAAGTGAAGAGTGGGGACTAAGGGGTTAAAAAATTGGCAGAATACATATTCGTGGTAATAAAAAAAAATTCATGTACGAGCAAAAAGGTCTCAGAAGAAGGCGAGAGTGGGAATGTATTGATTAAGCATCGAAGTTCCGGCAATTCCGACACTTTTCTCGCAAAGAGAAATCAAAATACTAATCGAAATACTAATTAGGGGGAGGGGGAGGGGTAAGGGTGAGCCAAACGAGAGAAAACCGTAGAAGCAGAGGCAAGTTGGCAAGAGAACCAGCTCGGAACAGACGCCAGTTGCCGGAAGCCCCATCGCGGTACAAATTATTCGAATCCTGTACGATTTCCGAAGCCGTATCTGCGATGCGTCGCTGAATTTATGAAGCGATTGCCACACATCGGCTGGTCGTGTTCCGTCCTCAGCCGTCGTCTCCTACCCCTGGTCGTCCCGTTTCCATTTTCTAACCGAACACGTTCCTGTATACGCACAAAGTCCGTCAACGACGACGACAATGACGACGAAGACGACGGCGACAATGACGATTTTCTCTTGATCTGTGTCCCCGAGAAGGAGAGGATCGAACGCGTCTCACGTGCACGGCAATCGCGTTCCATCGATCCCCCGTTCGGCCGACGATCGACCATTTATATTCCGCGCTCATAATTATCGTCGACCTTCGATGCCCAATATTACGGATCGGCGTGCGGATCGCATGGCAATGCGCCGGAAAGAATGTCGCCGACGTTGTTTCCGCGGGAAATCGCGCGATTTCACCGATCGATCTCATATTTTTCATTAAGTTCTCCACGTTCCAAGGGTTCTTGGGTCGTTGGAGCGGGGGTTCGAGATGTTATTTTGTTGCCAGGCTTGTCGTAAGTTGCGTCTGAAGTGAGAGAATTGGTCACAGTTGTTGGAAAATGGAAATTTTCTAGAGATTTGTAAGGAAATTGAGGTTGGATCAATTTATAGAAGTTTGTTTGCGAAATTTTAATATTATTTTGTTGGCTGGCTTGTCGTAGGATGCTTCTGAAGTGAGAGAATTGGTCACAGTTGTTGGAAAATGAAAATTTTCTAGATATTTGTAGGCTAATTGAGGTTGGAACGATTTGTGGAGCTTTGTTTGCGAAGTTTTAATATTATTTTGTTGGTGGAAGTGTTATAGAGGTTGCTTCTAAATCGTGAATAATTGTAACAGTTGGTCGTGGTTTCTGGAAAATGGTAATTTGTAGTGATTTACAGGAGAATCGAAGTTGGAACGATGCGTGAAAACTAGTTCGTGAACTGTTAATGCTATTTTATCGGTAGAAGAATTATAGGTAGCTTCTGAATTGTGAAAATTGTTCGAGGTTGCTGAGAAACGGTAATTTCCGACAATTTATAGAAAGATCAATGTCCACACAGATCTCGGAGACATTTTGGCAAGGTTTTAATATTATTTTCGTGCTAGAGAAATTGTAAGTTTCGTCAGAATTGATCCAATTGTTCACGGTTCTTGGAAAATCGCAGCTTCAACATCAGCGTCGCAAGGAAACATTGCTAAAGACCGTAAGGTATCGGTCCACACCCATAAATGCCTCTCTAAGCCGCCTAAATCTTTCGACAGTCTTCATTTATCACACCCAACGATCTCAATTTCTGGCACACACCTAGCACCGCATTCCTACAACCTTGTCTAATCCGAGACACGTCGCTGTAAAAGGAAGAATCAATTAAAAAATACCACGTACTCATCCAAAACGATCATCCTCCCAAAAACAGAACCATCATCATCATCATCGTCGTCGTCGTCGTCGATGAAATTTTTAGGGACCAGTGAATCATGTAAATTCTCATCTTCAGCTTCAATCTTAATTTACGAAGACCTTCAGGATGGATGGAAATTAATATGGCAGAGATTTATACTAGAGTGTGCTCCCAAAACGTAACAGAAATTGAAAACAATCTCTAAATGTTAATACGATGGAATTTAGTGTTCCATTAAAAATTCTCTCTGATCGAGATAGTAAGTTCCGACTGTTTTGTAAGTTTGAACAGGTTAGGATCGTTTCGCAGGGTCTAACACGATTTTCCAAGTTCCGCGAGTTCGAGACCCCGAGTGCAGTCTCCCTGTGCAACACTATAGCGTGCAAATCGAGCACGAAGCTCCAACAAAGCAGATTTCGATTGCAGAGTAGCCCGCGCGCAGATCCCACAGTTCGAATCTCGCCAACAAAAGCGAAGAAACCAACGAAGAAGAAGACGAAGAAGAAGAAGTAGACGAAGAGTAACAGACGAAGAAGCACGCGAGAAGAAGTAGAGAGTCAGAGGAAGGAAACGACTATCATAGAAACAAATAGAAAATGCCGTGGCCTGTGTACGCCGCCGAGAGGACAACGACGACGACACAACGACGACGAAGAAGAAGAAGATCGAGCATGAAAAGGAAGAACGTACCGCGAGAGAGTACGAGGAGAGGGTAGAAAGAAGACTCGGGGTGAAAGAGAGAGAGGGGAAACGCAGAAATAAGTGGTAGGGAGAAGAGCTGTGCGAGAGAAGACAGAGAGCTAAAGAGAAAGAGAAAGAGACGGGGAAGAGGGGAGAAAGAAAGAGAGAGAAAAGGGGGCGGGAGAGGGGGAGGAGAGGGCAAAGAGGGAACCGGGAGAGTATAGAGGTATATGAGAAAACAATAGAGCTGATTTGCAAACAATAGAATAACGTTAAGAGTCGAGTATTATACGCCGTTGTTACTTCTTGTGCCATAACGCCGGAGAGCATATGCCCATTAATATTCAAAGGCGAAAATAATGTAAACGACACGACAAAAATCGGGGGAATAATTTCAATTCTCCCCGTATGGGATTCCAGCGTGGCGATACACCGAGCAAGAGAGCCTCCCGGGCCCATTTCGTGTCTCCTCCGAGAGACTCGACCGGCACGTACACGCGCGTACCCGCTCGACGGGACCGTGCAAGCCACCGGTTCCCGTCGTGCTCCAACCCTGGGACCCGTCGCTTTCCCGTGGATTTCCCATTTGGGGCCCATTTTTTCCTACAACTGCACCGAACAAGAATTTTCGTGCGACCACAACAAAACTATGAAATTACTATTTTATTGCTTTCGAAATGGTACACTTTGCGATCGGTGGTCCCCGTCATGCCCCATTTCTGGGACTTGTGTATTCCCACTAATTTTTCATTTGGATCTCCTTGTCTCTGCTTGCATCGAAGAAAAATTGGTGGTCCCCTTTGTGCCCCATTTCTGGGACCTAATGAGTCCCAATAATTTTTCATTTGGGACTCATTGTTGTCTCTACTTGCTTCGAAGAAAATTTATTTCAAAATCGAAAGAGTCTGAAATTCCAAGTTTCTAGATTCTCAGATATTATTTAGTGGAACAATGAATCCCTCTAAATGTTGATTGTTAAATAGAAAAATTCACAATGTCTAAAATTTAAAAAAGGATGAACGTTTCCAAAATTTCTATAGCATAGTGGAAGGCCCAGTGTTTTTAAATTTTTCTCGATTCGACACGAGGAATACCATTCCCCAATTTGTCTTATTCGGTACAGAAACTTTTTAGACAGTTATCGATCGACGAATGAATGGTTCCGTAGAAGGAATTTTGGAGCATCATCGAGGCAGACCGGTGGGAGTTCGAGGGCATCGGTGGGTGAATCACCGGCACGTTTTGATGACTGGATGATGAGTCGTCGACAGCCGGCAAAGAATTGTGTGCGCGGCGCGCAACACACCAGCGTTAGAATAATTCAAGGGTTCGTGGAACCGCGGACAATAATTCGCCGCGATATCCATTGCCGTAATCTGCGGCGTCGAAAGAGTCCCTTGATTCTTGACCTTAATTCGTTCAGACGTGGTTCCCATAAAATAAACGAGAACAATGATTCCTTTCCCCTCGATTCGCGTCGCGATAAAATAACCGTGAGAGGAACGATCGCCGGCTAGGGCAATAAAGTTTCCCCGTGAAATTTTGGACAGTATCGAATCCTTTATCTTATCGCTGCTCGAGAGTCAACCGTCGTCAACCGCTCCAATGAGTTTGTTATACTAATTCACGGAAATATCCAAATCCGAATCTTTATCCAATTTCCTTATCCAAGAAGAATATTAAATTATCCTGAACTTGCCGATTCGTGTTTAGCAGGCTGCGGATGTTTATGGAATTTCTAATTTTTATTGACAAATTTCTCTGACAATTTTCCTTATTGACCAAGCCTCTGTAGATCCGAACAAATAAAAATCGTACGAAATTCTTTCGATGATTACAGCATTTTTTGAAAATTTTCACGAATCATAACGCATGAAGATCTGCACTCTCGCGATTAGATTGTAGATTTTGTGAATTCATGATATGCACGATGAACATGATTAAATGCTAACAAACACGAGAGCCTCATAAATTAAACAACTTCACATGTGATTAAATGGAATCTTTGCTGATAAATACAATCAGTGAATTAATTTCAATTACTGAGGTAAAAAAGCGCTCTGTAACATTGCAAATAGAAGCACGGTTTTTAGGAAAATAAACATACAACAGTGATTGGGAATCGACAGTGATAGTGTAAAGTGATATTGAATTACAGCTAAATTTTGAAGAACCCCTAAATTTTTAATTTTTAATGGAAGGTTTCTAGAAGTCTGGAAATAGGAAAAGAGGGATCCGTTGGACGTTTCGCGAATTAAAAAATTAATCATGGAGCAAAAATTAATGGATCTGATAACCGGCGCCGTGGATTTCACGTTCCCGTGAATTTCAATTAGTCCATCAGTCCATTAACCCGAGCCGACATCGCGGACGCCTATTAACCCCAACCGTGGTCTTGTGTCGCAACACGAGTATCGAACGAATTTATCTCTAGTTATGGCGTTTAATTGCGATAATCGGCTTCGTGAGCGAGGCTCGATAGAACCGTACTTTCTACGAAGACTAACGATTAGAGAATAACAAGAAAATTTGCAGAATAACATCTACAAGTGACCCACGAGATTATTCCTGAAGGAAAATAAATTTTTTCTTCTGGAAAATTCTTCGGGGAAAAAAATTCGATTTTTCGGAAGCCCATAATCGTTTCGATGCACATTCGAGCGAGAACATTTTCACGGCAGGAACGTTGAATTAGCGGCTATATTTTCGAGCAGATTGCGTCAGACCTTGAGGAATTAACTTTCTAAACGAACAATTTACATTCCGCGCCGTCCTCCGACACACCCTTCGGTAACATCATTCGATACGCGATTATGTGCATATTATTGCAGTAAATAGAAGTGCGATCCGCTGCAAATCGCTTGTAACCTCTGTGCAAACAAAGCAACCGACCTCGGAGAACTCTGTCGACAGATTGGTCCAACAGAAAATCATTGCAAAAATTGTAAACGAACGCGTTGTTCTTCGAAAAAACGATCGCTGAATGACACGGGCGAATTTCGCGACAAACTTATCATCGAGTCATCAATTCTGCGCCTACTACATGTTGCTGTTGGCGACGGTTCAATTTCTCTCGAAAAAGATCGACGAGCTCGATTTGTTAGTTTCTCGAACGCGGAACGCGAGCTTACAACTATTAGGGGCAACCATAACTAATCAATTATTTGCAAAGAATTTGTTTTGCCTTTTGTTCTGCACCGATCGTTGAACAGGAGACACGTATTCTTTTACAGTTTTCGGTAAAGCAGCCTGTGTTCAAAATATTCTAAAAAGTATAATTTTTTTTACAACCCTGTAATAAAATGGCGGTGACCATACCTTCCGAGGATCATATTCGTCATTGCATACTTTTTCATTTTCACACGAACCCTGGACTTCTATAAGAGGGGAATTGAAAATTTTCAAGAAAAATGGCAAACTGTCCTTGATACTGCTGGAGATTATATAATAAATTAAGAAAAAAAAACTTGAATTTACTACAAAGTTCGTTTTACATTTCAAAATAATTGATTAGGGTCCCCCTAATATTTTCCACGAGGCGGAAAAGTTGTGAAAAAAAATTTCAGAATGCTTCCGAACTAGGAAATATAAGTGAGAGAGACCGGTTGACGGTGAGCGGATTAGATGTTAATTCTAGACGTTTTAATTGTACGTGCGCACACGTGTGCTAGTTGCGAACCAGCGATCGCAAAGAATCTAATTATTTAATAAATGCTCTGGCAATATTTCACTCGAGATTATTCGCTGGTTTACGATACTGCGAGTCGCCAATAAAACGGGACAATTATTTTCATATAATTGGCTGGTCGAGAGCGAGCGCGCGCCAGCGTCATGGCCTCTTGGCGCGTTGATCGTTAAAGTGGAAACAAGTTGAACGAAATCCAACCGCTGTAGCAGATGCTCGCCGGCATGTTGACAATCCGGTGTCACGTCATCATCAACCGTGCCGGTGTTCGCGATACACGACCGTAATCGATCTACGTCCTCGAGCGCCGCGATTCGAGCCTCGATTTGCACCGACTCCGAGACCTTTTCGCTATCGCGAAATTCAATTTTTGTACCCTCGCATTCATCACCGGCTGATTATGCGCCTTTTTATCTCACTAAATTAATAGCCAATGTAAAGTACGCCTAATTTTCTCCGATCCTCGCTCTTCGCCATTTCTGGACGATTTTGTAAGTTGCAATCGCACACTGTCTTCCGTGTTCGACTATCGCAGAAATTCAATCTTTCCGGTCTCAAATTATTTATTACTACCTTGTGGCAGCTCATGGAATTTGTTTTTTGTTCACATTGACGACAAAGATATAGAGTAGAAGAAATATAAACTATTTTTTCCGCCAATAAACTCGGTCGTTTTCAATTGTAAAATGTTACAACTAGACTGTGGATTTTATGTATTTGTGACAAAGTAGGTAGGCATATTTTAAAACAGTAAAAATATTAGAAAAATTTTCAAATACTGTTACACTATTTTCAACTATTTCACTGGAGTCTGTAGCAATTTAGGTAGAAAATTTTTACGTTGCATAAAGTTGCATAAAGTCTAGGTCTAGTTATAAGATTTAGTGGTTACTGTTTAAAATTAAATCCTTGCATGTTCGATCAAGTGATTCGAAACAATTTTAAACGAACATTAGCTAATAGCTAATCCTTCCAAGCATTGGCAGTATCTGCTAAATATTGCCTTATAATAATGGCAACCTTTTTATTGAGATTGTCCGTAATTTTCAACACAATAAAAACTCGGACAAGGAAATTTATTCGATTATTTTCTGTAAACGAATTTTTATAATTTCAATAATTGTAGTAATTGTGGTAGGTGTAGTGTTAACCCCTTGTCTAGAACGCGTCCATTCTTCCTCGAGAACAATCGCCAAAAACAATTAACCCCACCTTGGTGCGCACACGTGTGCATCTTCGGCCCCCTAACCTAAACTTCATTTGCCCCGTTAAAAAAATTCCACAGTCAACAACGCCGCTCCACAGGCACCCCTCGAGCGCGGCCTAATCGAGTCAGGGATCGCAAAAAACGTGAGAGAAAATGAAAAAAGAAAATCGAAACAGTCGATTTCCATGGCGAGAGAACGATAAAGAAAAAAAAAACCGCGCGAGGGAGTTTCGGTGGTGAGGGAGAAACGGGGGATGAAAAGCGACCCTCGTCTAATTAATTTGTTCGAATGACTCACCCTCGGCTCTTCAGGTTCCTCCCTCCGGATGTTCTGGAAGAGGACGCTGCCCATCTGAACCTGAAGACTCTGCTGCAACAGTTGCGCCAGCTGCGGATTCTGCGAGAGTATCGCCGGATTTTGTTGCAACAATTGAGCGAGCGCGGGATTCTGCACGAGAATTTGGCTGAGCGACGTGTTCGCCATCGCGTGAAGGGATTGTTGCTGTTGGTGTTGTTGGTGCGGCGGTTCCTGATGATGTTGCTGCTGTTGATGCTGCTGCTGTAGGCTCGGAGAGTTCGCGTTCGATGTTTGACAGGACTGAGACAGGTTGCTCGGGGGTGGATTGTGCCGGGGTGGACTTTGAGGGGTGTGAGGCGGCGTAGGAGGGCTTCCTGGCGCCATCGACGACGCATCCTTTTCCTCTTTCACTTTCACCTTGCCTGAAACCAAAAATAATTCGACCGTGTTAGCCAAAATTGAATTCAACAATACTTTCATCCCTTATCTTACTGCTTGAAATACTAAAATAGCAAATCCGTAACTTGTCAATTTCATCTTAGCTGCCTTTTGGGCAACCACCCCATTTTTCAACCCCCTGTCCAAGAATCACGAAGCCACTCATACATTCGCACATACTGACACTAGAAATTGTAAATGCGAGTATTTCTACGCTCGCATCCCGAAAAAAAAAAATAATATTAAAATGAGATGTTCATTTACATCGAACCCGCAAATAAATAAAATAAATTTCTAAATGACGTTCAGCCCACAAAATTCTCATTTAAAATCATGTTTAGCGCACTTCGATCACTTTCGTCACTAATTGCGACACTAAAGAATATCCAATGAGGGCGCCATGTCACTACACGATCATGTGTGATGCACCAACCCTATATCACCCCCCCCCCTTCTGTACCTACCCTAATTTCTCACGGCAAGCCAGCAGGACTTCCTCCTCGCAAGGACGCCGCGCCGAGACTGACTCTTCCTCTCGGATTTTCCAAGATTTCGGAAAGTCTCGAGGAAACAGAGTGGGGATCGAGAGATCGTCGATTGGCCGAACGCAGCAAGACCGATCGACGAATAGCGGCGCGGCGACTTCGTTGCGGGGGGAAAGAAAAAAAAACTGACTGAGGGTGAGTTTTTGCTGGTTGGAGAGGATCTAGACACGTGAAATTGAGACGTCTCGATCCCGAAAAAGCCGCAATCGACTGCGAGCAGGTACATCTGCTCTTCGGGTCACCTAGAGCCGAGGGATTTCCATCATCCCCTCTTTCCAACTATCACACGAGGACTAGGAAGACGAATTTAGAATCCTCGATCTTTTTGAATCCTTGAATCCTGTTTGTTCCGGACATTAACCATCTTACACCAAATTTTATTAAACGGTAAAGACGTTGTTTTACCAATTTTATTAGTTTGGGTACTTTTCGGTACACTTATCTGGGACCTCCGCAAACTCTGGAGCCTGAATAGTTTTTCCAAATATTAGACTAGGAGGTAATGCTACTTTGAGATTACCAAGGAGACGTGACACTTTCCAGGCAAGTCTGAAATTATTTTTCTAAAATTCACCCTCAGATAGTATTTTACAATTAGATTAAATTACGAAGCCTTTTACGTCCGGAATAAATCTACTTTTTCAATTTTCTAACTAATATTTGCTAAACTCTATTCCTAGACTCTGCTCCCCTAAACTAAAATTCACCCTCGAATTGCCTTGCAAATTAAATCACGAACCCTTCTACTTCTAAAGTAAATTTGATTTTTATCATTTTCTGTAGTAAGCAATTCCATCATCTCCGAATTGTATTTTTACTAGATTGTGGATTTCTATGCATTTATGCAACCCTCTAATTCCTAAAATATAAAGAAATGTTTGCCTTAATATTTTTTCACAGGGAGTGTTTTAGAAAAGGAGCCAATAGTTATTTTAATTTTGATAAAATAAAAAAAGAACACAAAAATATACTTTGATTCCAGCATTCAATAAAAATCCAACACCCCCAAGATTCCAAAAAATTCTCTTCTATGTTAAACAATTTCCGCACACAGGAACAACTCTGCAATTTCAAATGATTTTTCTAATACAATTTCTAATCACACTGACAGTCGTCAGTTGAAACCCCCAAGCAAACCATCCCCTATTTTTTTTAAGACTGCCCCGTCCGGGGGTAAAAATTTCAAGGAAGGTGCCAGGCCGTTTTTAATGTCCCGGGGGGATCTCAGGTAGATCTATCAGGATTTATTCGCGCGCGGAGGATCCATGAGAACATCAAAACCCGATCTCGGGTTCTCTGTACCTGCTTGTCTAGGTTTTAGGACCTGGCCAGTCGATTCCGTGGCCGCGAAAAGAAAAGGAGAGACTCGGCAATTGGTAGAAGGGATGAAAAGGGAACGCATCCCATGGGGCCCCATACCATGGTGCCACGGCAAAGTCTATCGAGAAATTACGCAACCCCTTAGGCGTCATTTTTACCTAAGGTTCTCTGGAATCCCCTTCCAGGTTTTTCACCGTTTCCCGTTGCCATACGGGATTTCCCTTTTTTTTCCTCGATCCGAGGGCGTCGTTTAACGAGACGGATACCGTCGACGATGAAAAATGACTATCCTCCGAGATAATTTAGGAGACGGATTCCTGTGGGAAAGTGTTCCGCCGGGTTTCCAAACCGGGGACCGGCTGCCGGAGACTTTTTAATTGAACTCGTTCGGACACTTGTGGATTTTTGGGATTTATGGGCCCTCCAGGCAGACTGATTGCCCGTAATTTTTGGACCGAAATGGGAAATTTAATTTCTCGAGGTTCCGGCAAGATTTATCGTTGGTACGAAGCTGACGAAAGACGGGAATATTTTAATTTGTTAATGGGGGAAGAATGCTGTCGGGCGAGAAGTCTGAAACATGCATTTTACACATGAATTATTTATTTTATTAGACAGGTCGACTCTTGCTGAGATGAAATTTTGTTTGTTCTTAAAGCTTCTTCTAATACGAAAAATTCTTCAGCGATTTTTCTCTAAAGATATTGGTTTTCTTTACTAGAGGATTTATCTACCGTCTTTTCTAAAGAAATGTCGCAATTAATTTCCAAGAAATAGGTATACAATATATAATACTTCAAAAATTATTTAGCTATTTAATTGTTTATTATCTTTACTATATTCTTTTATCAAATTCAAACATTATTTTCCAAACCCTTTAAAATAATATCTAGCTCCCATAGATGAATTTTTTGAGGATTCTCGAATTTAAAAATGCAGTGAATTGGATGGTATTTCCAGCTTGACGTTTGAATACGAAAATGTGTAGGACAGAGGTATAGTGTTCGAGGTCCGATAAAGAAAAAAGAAAGGGTCGAGGGAGCGCGAAGGGCCGCGAGAGGTGACTTGAAATGATTTCGTACACGTTTCAGCGTTAAATGGATTCCGCGGGAGATATTCCTGAGGGATCGCATGCAGGCCCGGCGTTATGCTTGTGCATCTTGGGCCGGATCCTTAAATCGACTCGATTTTTAAGGTCCGACCGCGTGGAGGAGCCCTCGCCGCGGGGATCCTGTGTTTCTCTTCCTCTCGCGACGTTCTCCGTTTCATCTTTGCTCCACATCGGCCCCGGCCGATTGATAAAAATCAAGAACAGAGAAAACCGCGGTAAGAAATGACCCTGTTAAAGACCACGGGGGTTGGGGGGGGGGCGGGGGGTGGCCACGCTGAAATCGAAACGCCTGGGAAAATAATTGTTACGTTTGTCGGACACGCGTTTCCTCCGAAACGTGTCACTCGAACCATCCTCGTGACTCCATCTTATTGTACTTTCTCTAATCGGTATTTTGAATTCGCGAATAAAATTATTGACACTATTCCAATCGACTTTCTTCCGACGCTGTTATAATCATTTAATTGTGATGTTATAATTGCAATTTATGCTTCACGATTCAATTGAGAAATCTTTCAACTTGTTCAGACGTTTTTAAGTGACCATTAATTATTACTATTTTAATCTTCGTTTGTAAGTAGTATAGCCTCAGATTTGTTTAGACATTTCTTTTATCACAGACAGAAGGGTTGAAAAATACCATTTTCTATGGGAGTCACTTTTCAAATAGAATATCTGGCAAGATTTTCATACATTGAAAATATATGAAACTCTTTTATACCTTTACTACAGAACAACAATTTCATGTTCCCTGTAATTAAAATTCTTTTTAAGCAATAATACAATGTACTACAATAAGAAAACGTCCGATTTGAATGACTGATTAAAATAGAAGAGTCTCACAGGTTTCTCCAAAGCGGTGCTTATTGTTAATAAAATTTGCAACGTTAAGAAGCGGATTTTCCGCAAAAAAATTCATGTCCTCGGATTTTACAGGCAGTAAATACTTTGTAACTTTCTCGGAACCAATAATTCGATCTCCCCGACGATTAAAATACAATAGAAACTTGCGATTTCCCTCGAAAAGACACTAAAGTATTTCCTAAAGACATCCGACCATGTTCGACACAGAAAAATTGCACCGTAAAAATTCATTTATCGTTAGGCTCGCATACAACGAGTTTCGATTTTAACGACTGATTAAGATAGAACCGAAACCACTGCAGCGTTTCCTTCAGCAGATAGCCAGGAAATTTTACGAAGACATTCAATGTATACCTAACACGGTACGAAAAGCTGCGTAAAAATTCATTTATTGTCAGGGTCGCATACCTTGAATTTTAAAGAGACACAAATTTACTTGCCGGGAATGCTCGGTGTGCTGTACGCACTTACTAAGTATCTGCAGATCTTTATTCGCCATCAAGTTAGTCAATTCGCTTCTCTAACCAACCATCAACGATCTGATCGACGACTCTTCACTCGAGTCATCTTTCATCCCCCCCACACCCTCTAAAAGAAAAATAAACCTAAAATTTGTCAAGCATAAATTTCGTTTCTGTGTTCCTCATGCAACAAGTTTCCCAAAGTTATCAGTTTTATCCAACAAAATTAATACTCGAGTCAAACAGGAATCAACTCTCATTTGAGCAATTTACATGAGTTTCCCAAAATTATGAATTTTGTGTTAAACCTGGTTTCGACAGTGAATCGAATAGGGGGAAAAAATCTATGAAGAATCGACATTTATTTAGGTAATTCTTTATAAAAACAGTCTCCCAAAAATCATCAATTTCTCGGCATCGTCATCATTTTGATCGACATTCAATCCCGTCGAAAATCATCCCCTTGTCAGAGAAGAATGAAACAATAGAATTTATATAGAACGATCTGGAGCAATTCTTTATCTCGCTCTCCAAAAAATTATCAATTTTCTGCCACTTAAGGGGTGAAAGATCCAGATCGCGTAACGAAGATCCGTGACACCCGACTCCGATTTACTACCAAAAAAAAAGAGAAAATAAAAAAATAAAAAAGGAAAGAAATCGCTGGGCCGCTGCACCCCATTTTTACGAGATACTTAAGCGTTTAAATGGTTCGGTATTCCGGAAAAAATCTCGCCGTAGAAATCGGTTAACCCCCGACTGTCGATACAGCCGTGCCGAGGGGGGAGGGAGGGAGGGTTGTGCGATTTTTCTCAGGGGTTAAATCGACCGTGGCCCCCGAAAACTCGCGTATTTTTTTTTTCCACGATCTCGCAGGTAGCCGGCTACCTGCACACGCGATCTCCTCCCCGGAAATAAAGAGGGTGAGAGAAGAAATAAAATAAAAAAGCTACCCCCGGGGTTGCAGGGGCAAAGAAAAGGAGAGATTACGCAAGAAACCTCGAGAAAGGGGGAAGAAAAACACCGTGCGGCTCGCCCCCTGGTCCCGAAGATCGAATCTCTCTCCCTCCAACCCTCGGATTCCTCCCTCTCTCACCCCATTCGGTGAGCCGGCAGGGGGGGAGAGGGTAAGAAAACAGGGTAAAAGTGAGTTAATAGTCGGTAAAACGGTATTCACCCGGTGACCCGACGGGGTAGCCGGCTCCTTTAGGGCCGAGCCCTTTTCTCTTCTTCCTCTTTTCTCACTATACCCCGTCGCCCTTTCCTCTTCCGGAAGGGGTCGGCACCAAGGGTGGAAAGGGATCATCGTTTCCCTTTCGACGAGGTACGCCGACGGAAAACCGAGACACGAGACACTCCTTTCGCTGAGAAATTTGAGTAATCGTTCCCCGAGACCCGTCGTCGAGTACCCAACCCTGGATCTACGATTTTTTTTTTCTTGTTTAATCGGGGGGTCGAAGGGGGCTGAAGCTCCGGTGTCGGCGTGAGAGAGCTCACGGTTTGGATTCGCGAATCATCCCTTTGGGGACTTATCCGAGTGGAGGGGAGGGATTGGAAATCGAGAGGAAATCGATTTTACAATTTTTAGGATGATTCTGGTTATTTAAACTTTTAAAACACCACTCTCTGGATTTGTCATATTTTCTAAAATCCGTCAGATATTTTATACGAATATTATATTTATATTTCATATTTATAGGGTAGGTTGAATTGCAACTGGTATCTATTTTTGACTCGTTAAAGATTAAGAAAATAAATAAATTGTTTAGCTTGAAAATCTCGGGACGAATTCGAACAATTTTTGTCAGCGACCGGTTGAGCAGCCGAAATCCTTTCGATACCGTTGACGTGTCCGAGTATCGCAAAGATCGTTCGACTTTATCTCGTTGTTTGTTGCGCGAGTATCTGGCAAACGGTTGATTAGAGGATCGAGTTGCACTCGCGAAGTGCAAACAAAAGAATGGCAAATGGAAGAGTCCCGTGGGAACGGGCCTCTCGGGTCTCGTTTGTTCGCCGATCGCTAAATCCAATGTTTCGATTTCCACGTATGCACGTTAGGCATGCGTAACGCGAGGAATACTATAAACGCTCGCGTGTTTCATTACACAACGATACGCACGAAATTCGATTCTAATGGGAAACAAGAAAGCCGAGACCCCGAGAGCAACTCGTAATCCGACGTCCCGGCGCGTTTCAAATACCTAAATCACGAATAACGACGCGATTCCTCGTAAAACCGGAGTGGCATGGGCCCCGACACCGACCCCGGGCCCCAACAGACTTATCGCTAATTGCGATATTACTGCACGGACAGAGATCGTTTTTCGCGCGAGCCATCGAAAATACGCCGCGATTTCGCGTGCCAGAATTTCGGATCTATGCTCCCGTTGGTCCTGATCCGTTTTCGGGATTTTACCACCTTTTTATTAGCTCGCCGCTGAATGATTTTCATTTCTCAAATTATCGATAATTTTAATCTCTGTTTCATTTAATTGGTAATTATTTACATTAGGGGCTTCCTCACCGATTTTGATGACCTTGAAATATGTTGTCATGGTCATCATTCTGAACAACTTTTTCCTATACATGTTACTGCCGCTCAACTTTAGTTTCCGAGATATTCGCAAAAAAGTTTTAACATCTCAAAAAGTGATCGGAGTAGGTGTGGGTTAGATGTAATAATTTAGTAATAAGTTAGATGTTGCACGGGGCAATAATTTACAATTATTGACATTGTGAAGCCGTATCCACGGGGAATTAGTCAACAAAATTATTTTTTTGGGTATATATTATTTAAGAAATTGATACAAATGTGGATAGACACGTTCCTGTTATTTTTGTAAAATAATGTTAAGTAGTCAGTTTTAGTGCTTTGTAAATCTAGTGTTAAAGGGACATTGAAGTTGCAAAATATGAAAGAAAACCTTGCTTCCAATATTCTACATACGAATAATAAAATATAATACTAATGTACTACAAACTACATTATAAGATACTAATGTAAAGTGTACTTACTTCTGAATCTTCTGTACCTCCGTTGGATCCACAGCACACAATTATTGACACACGAGAGTAGGTCCGAATAATTGAACAACAATCACTAAACAACACACACACACACTTAACGAAATCGTGACAGCAGACGAGAAGATATTACTCCGACCACGAATAAAATAATACTGCGATTTTAACCGCCCCCCCCCCCACGGACGTGTGATACGAAAACAGGGAATTCCGGGAAATAGGGTCGGCGCCCAGCCATAATTTGTTTACCTTGGTTTTGTATCTAGTGTTTATAGACCCTCAGCGTCTAACCTTCCTAGGATAACTTGACCGTACCACCTCCGTGGAAGGGATCATTGTTAAAATCGCAGTATTATTTTATTCGTGGTCGGAGTAACATCTCGTTCGTTGTCACGATTTTATAAAATGTGTTATGTGTGTGTGTGTTGTTTAGTGATTGTTGTTCAATTATTCGGACCTATTGTCGTGAGTGAATAATTGTGTGCTGTGGATCCGACGGAGGTACAGAAGATTCAGAAGTAAGTACACTTTACATTAGTATTTTATAATGTAGGATTAGTATTCGTATGTGGAACATTGGATACAAGGTTTTCTATCATATTTTGCAACGTATATTAACGATCATTAATGATTTGGTATATAGTATAATTTAATGTGGTTCAAATAAGATACTACTTCAAATCAAATATTTTTATTTTGATAACCAGATAGATAAAATGAAATATTTTTAGTTTGTATTTCAAATATTTCCTTACAATGAAAATAAGTTGAGCAAGTAGTTAATATTATAAATTATAATTTTTAACATGAGAAGCTATAATAGTTAGCAAAGTATATTTGTAGTTTAATTACGAATATGTAACATGTTGATAAACAGACTACAATAACGCAATAACATTACAGGCAACAAAATATCATAAAAATATAAGTTACTGTCAACTATTTGAAATACTATTTTACACAGTCCTACACACACCTACTCCGATCACTTTTTGAGATGTAGAAACTTTTTTGCGAATACCTCGGAAACTAAAGCTGCGCGGCGGTAACATGTATAGGAAAAAGTTGTTCAGAATGATGACCTTGACAACATATTTCAAGGTCATCAAAATCGGTGAGGAAGCCCCTAATGTAAATAATTACCATTTAATTTTTTTCCTCGTGGCATTTTGTATAAACACAAATATTGCAAGTCGATTAACATTTTTCAGGTTTTACTTAAATTATTTACTTCAATTACTGACACTTTAGAAGAATATTTCATTTACGATCTTTTCGCTTTCCCTGTTTGCGAGCAACTGTCTCATAGATTTGTCACGGCCAACGAGAGGTCAAGCTTGTGTAGCTTTCAAGTTCATAGAAATTCTAATGAAAACGGCGTGGAACGATGTCCCCAGAAGTAAATAATAACGTCTTATAGTATTGTCGCGCACCGTTATATAAATACAAAACTAGATCATATCGGTACCAACGGGAGCTTCAATCAGGCGCGATCAGTGAAAGCAGCGAATTAAAAAATTATCAATTCCGAGGCTGTCTTCGCTCCACTTTTCGCGAAGGCCTCGCCAAAATAGTCGCGCGCCGCGCCGTTTCGCCGCGAAAATATTCGCATAAAAAAGTCGCGTCACGTTCTCGGATCCAGCGTCGAATTCAGAAGACGGGCGACGTGGAAATAAAAAAGGGAGGATGAAGAACGAACATGGTTCAGCAGGCGAGCCTAACTACGAGCAATAGAGAGTGAGCGAGTCTGTCGGAACGCTTTAATGGCGGTTCATTTGTTAGCTTGGCCGCCGGGCATAATCGAATAATTTCGCGGGGGTCTGGAAAAATGGAAATCAATTCGTATGGCACACCGGCACCGACACCTGTTGAGGGTTCAAGGTCGCGCGATAAAAGACCCGATCGATCAAAGAGCGGGGGCCAAGGGGCCAGGGGACCCCGCCGATGGAAAACTCGGCCTCGGACAGAATCCCCGTAATAAATCGTCGATTCTCCATCGGCTCGTCATCGCCGGCGACGATATATCGACCGCGGCGAATCGACCAGCGTCATTAAAGCTACACAGGCCGGTTTTCTGCGTTCCGACGTGCACGCCGTGACGGAAAGAACCGCCCGGAGCGGTGTCTACAGGGCCGAAAAACACCGTGATACGGAAAAGTGGCCGATTACGCGTTCTGTCAGCCGATTTTTAACTTTATTCGCGCGAAATTGCTCCGGCAATGAAAAAGCGATGTCGTGGAACGATTCTCTGACGAGTTCAAATGAATTTCAAGACGGGCTAAAGACTGTAAAATAATTTTTCCTGGGCCTACACAGATTCCCCACCCCATACGGATGATCCTGAAAATTTCTGAATTTTTAATAGCTACGACAATACTTGTAAGATTTAACCTTTTGCAGTCGAAGCCATTTTAACTCTAAAACGAAACATTTCTTCCAACCTAGAATATTTCCCTTCTATATATATCTTTCATGCTATATAAAATGGTGCAATTTACTCGTACAGTACCGAGAAGTACTTATTATTAATAACTTATTAAATACAAACTTTAATAATGTAAAAAATATTTTGGATACTGATACAGCAAAATTTTTAGTAATTTAGTAATCCTTCAGGCGTACCGAAGTTGCATAAAATTGCAACTTTTCCTTAAACACTGCCACTGAACACACTCGTGGCGAATACAGAAAATGCTCGATATATGTCAACAACAAGGGTTTCGCCAGCGACATATACCGTCCAGGAGACATACCCGTGTTATGTTTACATAACCGGCGTCCAAGGCCTCTCGAGCTCGAGCGCGTTAGTGGGGATAATTCCGCGACGTTTATCATCGAGGCCTCGGTGACATGTATATATAGAAGTCACTGTATATAAATGATTTTACATGTCACATAAAAATATAACAACAATAAGATCTCTCCGGACAGTGTTTCGTATTTTTCGTTTTATTTCAGGCCTCCCTAGAATTTTTTGATATTTCACGAGCCGGACGTTTTCGGCCGTATTTCAAAAACCCGGCGTGGAACGAAAAAAGTCCCCGGGGACGTTTTCGACGTGGTTCCCGAACGACGAATCGCCGGGCACCGGTTGATTCACGGTTTTTCGAGGCGTTTCGGTAGATACGGCCCGATAATCGACGAGTCCGGGACACTCTGGGGTTCTCGGGTTCGCGTAGATCCGGATCTCTCGCAGAAAAATCGCCACGGGGAGCGGGCTCGGGGTCCGGGGCCCGCGCTCGAATTAATGAGCCATCTGCGTAATTTTTCAGCGGGCCCCGGAGCGGGCCCAGCGAAACGAGAATTCATCGAGCCGGGTGTAACGTTTCCAAATTTTAATATTTGACCGTGGAGAAAGAGGGAGAGGGAGGCAAAAAAAACGAAAAATAAAAAGAAGGGGGGACGAAACGAAAAGAGGTAATGAAGCTTTGGGGGACAGGCGATAAAGAGAGTGAGAGAGAGAGAGGGGACGTAAGAGAGGGTGGGGAGGGAAGGGTGGAGACTGGCGCGAGATAAAGACCGAAGGGTCCCGCGGGGCCCATTTTTAACACCTAACAGAAGTCAAGATGCCCGGCCGTGATTAGCGTTCCGCCGGGGCCACGATGGGGCCCCGGACATTATCCTGTGAGAAATTGGCGGCCGTTCGTTCCTTTGTTCCAGGCGATTTTTTATTGACTCAAATTCTGGAAAAAAGACCCCCTGAAAAAATCGTATGGGGGGCAGAAGGAGGGGGGTGGGGGGGACCGACGGTTAGGATCCCGCGGTGCCACACGGTGTGGGAGGCGATGTCGAGCGGATGAACCGGGAAGATAGAGGGAACGGGGAAACAAACCGGAGAGAAGTATAAAGACGGAAAGACACGGGGTCAGAAAGTGGAGGCGTCAGAGCGGGAGGGAGGGGGTGGCGGGAACAGGGGTTTCGAAGTGGAGAAGGGGCAGAGGGGAAAAGAGGGCCAACGAACAACTGGCCACGGTCGAAGCCAGAGCTGAGCTCATTTTTTCTCGCGACCGAACCCGAAAACCCTTTTATGCCCACCCAAGATTAATTATCCGCCGTACTCGAAAAATGAAACGGCCGCGAACAAAGACCGGCCGCGCCGATCCGCCGGGAAACGCCGTTCTCCTCTCTCCCTCCTGTCTCACTGTCTCTCCTCTCTCGCTCTCGTGGACCTCTTCTCGCTGTCGAACCGACTGCCACAACGTTGCTTTCGAATCTTCAAAATTTCACATTCTTGCACACCAGCCGCCATTCGACACAAAAGTGATGTGAGTTAATACTTATCACCAAATTCCAAGGGTTCCCAGTCGTCGTTAAATCACATAACTTTAACACAATTACTAAATTTTTTTACTTAATTCCTGATTGTCCGACTGCGGATTTTATATGTGTATAGTAAAATAAAAGAAATTTAAAATTGTAGGAAAATCAAATGAATTTATTTGATATATTTTTAAATTTCATTAATTTGACTGTATATGTAAAAAAAAATCCGTAGTCGAACAATACGTAACTTTAAAGATTTGCCATTGCCCGTGTCTTCCCTTCTTTTATTTTTCGGTTTTTCCTCCCGCCTTAAGTGCCCAAACTAAAATAAATAAAATTAAAAATGTATTAAATGTGTATCAAAATTGTTAATGGAAGAAATAACATCCAAAACATATATATAATGTAAGAAACAAAAATTTCCGCACTAATCAGAAGCAGCAACCCGATGAATAATACATGTACATATTATCACTGATAATAATATGTATGCATAATGATGCATTTAAAGCTGTCCGGAGCAGCGACAGCTGAAGATCATCGAAGGCTGCGCATCGATTCCTGGACGTTGAAGAAAAGCCGCGACGTGCGCGATGACTCGTGCGAGATAAAAATACAGTGTTTACTCTATATATGTCTCAAATGCCTAGGCGATAAAAGTCCCAGATCTATCCCCGCTACCGCGGTGTATACCGTGTGAGGTGTCATGAACCTATCTCCTGTCCGATACATATCCCTGGCTAGACCCGTGGTTTGGACGTGTATCGAGTAGCATGTACCTCGAGCGGAGATTTAGTCGGGTATCGCACGGAATAATCACGAGTTTCTCCGTGGACAGGAAAGTTCCCGGAGGCAACATCATCATCTTCTAAAAACTTTGGTAGGGGACGGTTGCAACTCGGCGAGCCGAGGGGGTTGAGAGGAAAAGGGGGTAGGTAGGAGAGCAGCTCGTTAGACCCGAAAAATTCCGGCGGGGCCCCGATTTGAATATCGCATAATGTCGAATTAATGCCGGAAATTCGACTCGGTGGGCCCCCTCGCGACGCAGTAATGGGGGGCCCCCTGAAATTTCGTGGCGACCCCCATAAAGCTGTTTCGCGTATGGAAAACGTGTTGAGGCAATAAGCCCGCCGCCTCAACTCCCCCCTCCTCCCCGTTGCCTCCTTTTTCTCCCACCGTTTACCGGTGCTTCCCCCCTCCCCATTCCTCTCTTCTACTCCCTCCCCGCCTCCCCGCCCCCCGAATTTCTTTCTACTCTTGCTGGTCCCCGACAGAGAACGGCGTGGATCTTTTAAGAGGGATTTAAAACGCAGAAACCCTAGGCGTTCGACGGAGGACCCGTTCTTCTACTTTTTCCTCGAGATAAGGGAGCGAGAGTCATTTAGAGAGGGATACTCTGCCGCGTCGACGGTGAGGAATGCCAGTTCAGAAATTTTTGCGAATAATCCCGCGGTATTCGAGCCTCGCCCGGACCCCGTTTTTCGGCCTCGGCTCTGATTAACCACCTCGCGGCAAGCCCCGATACTAATTAAACCGGGCCCCCGACTGCATTCGTCGGGGGACCGGGCCTCGATCATTGAGCGATCCTCTTCGCGAGCGAAAATAAATATTCGCGTCCCCCTACGTGTCCGTTTTGCACAGAGTCGCTCGATACAAACGTCGACGAGTCATTGTTATTTTTAAGAAAATTGCAATATTTTTCTAAAATTATTTTCCAATAAATTGTGATCGAAAGTTTCCGACCTAGCCTGAAATGCAACTTTTGAAAAATGGTTTTATATCTCGTTTACTTGTGGGGCCCGGCGTGTATAGATGTGGGAATGGGGGGTGGGGGGTGGGGGGTCACTTTCATTTTCTAAGCAGCGATTTTAATAATATATCATATTTCTCGGTTAAAACCGTTCTTCCTTAATTCCCTGGCGGCTGGTTTCGTGGGCCCGGGGCCCAGGCTTTTCTGCTTTTTTCTGGAGCAACGTGGGGCCCCCCGGTTCCCCTGATTCTCTTATTTTATCCGAGGTCGGGTCCCATCCGCGCGTCCTTTCTTTTTGCTTGACATAATTTAAAATTTATGAGTTCGAGAATCGGTTATGCGCGCGGAGCCCGCTCTGCCCGCTTCGCTCTTGGCTCACTTTTACCGGGGCCCCCCTTCTTCTCTCGCCACCCCCGTCTCGGGCCCCCCTGGCCCGGGTTTTGCCGGGGAATTTGAATATTAAGATTAGGCCAGCTTTAATGCCCCCGTTCCTCCACGTATTCCGATACACGTCGACGAAAATTCGCCGCGGAACGTTTTCATAAACTATGCGCCATGGTTACTTCATGGTCTCTTCTTTTAAGGGGCCCGGCCCCCCCTGACTATGCTCGACCGCGTGCCCTTTGTTTCCGCGCACGCTTTCGATTCGTATGCAGAAACCCGCCTGCGTTTCGATATAGTTGTAGGAATAAAAGTAGGATCCGCTCTTTGGTGGTCTGACTCCGCTCGGCTGGGCCCCCTTCGGGCCTGCCTGGTTCCCTGGGTCGCGGTTCCTGACAGCTCGAGACGGGGGTGAGTTTCGCAAAATATGTAGACGGAGCTTGCAATATTTTTTGGGGCATTTTAATTTGCGACGTGTGCTACAGAAAATTAATTATTGCAAAGCACTACAAAATGGAATTACAAATTTATTTCTTTAGGTACAAATTATTAAAAAAACAGCTGAAAACTTGGATAGACACATTCTCATTTTTAACAAAGTAATGTGAAATCCTTACTTTATGGGGTGAAAACATCAAAAGCATTTTTATTTGTTATTCATGTCCTCCCCCCCCCCTATTTTTCTCGTATTTGCATGAAATTATTTATCGGACTCTAAAAATCACAAAGTGTGGAGAAGCTCGAAACTTCCCGGCGAGTTCTCGAAGATATTAATTTGTAAGTCCCACTTTCCGGGTGAATGAAATCGAAAGAGAAAAAATCTGCACGAACAAGAGTGTCGACTTGGCAAAAAAAAAAAAAAAACAAAGCCACCCACGCACCGATTCGCAGGCGCCAGTTTCTCGCCGCGGTCCGATCGCGTTAATTAGTCAAAGAGTCGCGGATTCGTAGAAAATCCCCCGACGGTTTTTTTAAAACGGAGATTAGCGAGGATCACGGGATTGGCGGAGAACAGTTGGGGCGGAAGGGGGGGGGTAGGAGGAGGAGGTGGACGGAAAGAGAGAAGTTCATTAAGATCGTCGAAGCCACGGGCACCGTATTAGGTCGGACAAACTGGTTTTCGCGGGTCTTTTCTCTCCCCTGAATCATCCGGCGCATCGGGCTCTCGGATAAAAGAGCCCTGGGATTCGGCATGGCCCTTAACCCTTTATTTGGCGATGTCGCCCTCGGGGCCACGCAACAGAGAAAGAGATTTCTCTCTAAGGTCTCTCCCGCAGTGGGTTTCCGACGATTTTCGATTACGGGCCGAGATGAACGACCCGAAAACCAATTTTTTCGCTTCTCGTTTCTCGGGCCGCGCACCCCTTTCGATTCGTTTATCTTTTTCGAACGCGATACAATCGCCCCCGGCTCTGTTCTGGTTTAATTAACGGGCCGACAGCGAATTGCGTTTAGGTGATCGATGGTACGAACCGATTTGGAAAAACTTTGACACGCTGTTTTGTAACAGTGCAAGTCTCAAAAACAATACCAATTAATTTGTAATAACAATGTCTTGCTTGTTACAGACTCGTCCATAAAAGAAAATACTAGAGCAGCTTAATACAGAAACAGCGCGAGTCAATCATTTTGTTTGTACATTGTTCAATATTGTCTGGAACGCTCTTCCGTCGTCAAATTATTTAATCGAAAATTTTACAGTGTCTCACAACCCTCATTGAACATATTATTTATTTAATCCACATACTTTTGTATTAATTTATTAAGTTTACACCAGTGCTGTGAATTTTTTTAGCTTGAATCACTGCACTATTTCATTGTCATTAATTCTCTCAATTTTATAACAGTCTGATGTAGGTACATATGATTTCAAACTTTTTGTTTTTCCTTTTAGATTTGAATTATGCAATTATTTAAATCAAATACAATTGCAGCGTAATAAGTGAGAAACAGTACATTGACAATAGATCTAAATTAGAAAACCTGCGAATTTTTATTCTCAACATTTTGTTCTTGAATGTTTTCTTGAACAAATGGTTTATGTTGCTACGCTTAAAGGAGTAACATTTGAGAAAAGTAGAAATTGCAAGTAAATTGTAGGGAGCCCTTTTCCGATGGACGTAAATCGAAAAACTATCGGTTGCGCTAGTCATCGATAATAATAGTCGAAAACAATGTTCCCGAGGCATTTTCCCGACCTTTCGATTGCATCCGTTATGCGTCCCGATCCAATAATAGTCGTCGGCAGCAAATAATATAGAAACGATCGGGAGTAGCGTCGGTCACGGTAAAAACGCGTCTCGCTTTAAATATAATCGGTGATCCCATTGTTTCCGTTCGATTTTAAAACCGTGTCGCGTGACCGCTAATTTGCCAATTGCCTATGCTAAATAGTTGGCAAATGCCTGGCGGGATTTCGTTGCGCGATCGCCAAGTAAAAAAGAACGTCTCGGTGTGACAATTTTATCGTGCGACGAATTTTTCAGTCTATTCGATCACGGTCCTCCAACTTATATTCTACAAAAAAACTATCATAAAAGAAAACTACATAATTCGTATATTAATAATGCGTATATTAATTTTTATACGTTCTTTTAATGCATATTGTCGTGTTAGGTTCGAGAATAAGAATTTAATTCTATATGCACAGTATTATTTTATATACTTACCAAATTTTTAATATATATATAGAGTTGTATTTAATTCTGATTGCACAGTATCGTTTTGTGCGCGCCTTAAATGTACATTATCGCGCCAGAAAGGACTAAATGGATCGTACCGATTCAGAGATCAATTCCAGCTGAACAAAAAGTTTCGAGAGCCAGCGAATCGTCGTTTCCAAGATGACTGTACCGAGCCATGTGTTTTCGAACGAGCACTCCCACGGGACAAGCTCACGTTCTTTATTTCTTCCCTTTCGGTCCGCTTTCGAGGATTTCCCGGTGTAACACGCGCTTCGATCCCGAGTGATTCGTAATTACCGAGCCGTGTCAACAAACAGTGAGATCCAGACGTTTTATCGCTCCAACGACTTTCCACGGGACTCTGAAATAATATACACCGCCTTTGCCATTTGTCGTCTCCTTTGACATTCGATGGAGGCACGAAATCGCAACAGTGTTGCTATATCTAAAGCTAGTCCTAATCGATCTGAAATAAATCGTTCGTTCTTTAAATAAATCGTTTGTTTCCTCTCTCGTTTATTTACACTTTAACACTAGGTGTACGGGTCCCGTGAAAATGACGAGTTCTAATATTTTTAATTACAATATTCTAACCCATTTGCATCATAAGAAAATATGAAAAGAAGGCCTTCATCACCAAACTTTTTCTTTTTATTATATTTAAGTACAAAAAGGACTACAAGTAAAAGAACTTAACATTTCATCATTATAAGAAAAAATAAATTGAGCGTATATAAATATGTAAATTGAGCTTCGGTGATAGCGACCAGGAAAATTGTTAATGTTATAATATTATTAATATTATTATATTTTTATTTCTACTATATATATTTCTGATTATTGAGATTGCGAAGATCGATCTACTCGTGGAATTACTCGACAAATTTATTTCTTTAGGTACAAATTACTTAAGAAACGGCCAAAAACTTGGATAGACACATTCTCATTTTCATAAAGTAATGTAAAATACTCACTTTCGGTGCTCCGTGAACCTAGCGTCTATATTTTCCACGAACAGAAGAAAACTTTGGGTTCGAGTATTTCTTACGTACGATCTCGATAGGTCGAAGGGGGGTTGTCGATTGGGGGGTCAACCGGATTCATAACCGATAGGAGCAACGAGAAAGAGCCAGAGAGAGAGAGAGAGAGAGAGAGAGACGAGTGTCCATTAGCGTTTCCACGGAGAGGCCAAGCTCGGGGCTCGATTAATTTTTCAAACAATCCCACTCGGGACTCATCGATTCGAGATACGGGGCGAGAGGAGACGACGAAGGGGATGGAGGGAGGGAGGGGAGCTGGACACGTCCCTCGTGGTCCGGGGGAGAGGGCCCATTAGGCCCCGCGGCGCGGAGGCCCCTGGTGCCCCTTGTCAGTCTCCGAAAACCAGAAAGTCAGCTTGTCAAATTAATCACGGATGACCAATCCATCAGCGGGCATTCCTAGCCGAGGTGGATCTCTCTTCTGGTCCTCTCTCTGGTGCCCCCTCCCCTCTCTGGTTCGCTACCAGGGGCCCCATCCTTTGGGCCTCACCCCCTCCCCTGTACCCCTCCCGTTCCTCGTCCTTCGAGGACAACGACAGGGATCAACGACGTTAGCTTCTGCCCCCTTTTTTTCGGGGAAACGTTATGGTATGCCTGCGTATTGGGGAACCTGACGCTTCTTCTTCTTCGTCTTCTTCTTCTTCTTCTTCTTCTTCATCCTCTACCTCCTTTCTCTTCACCACCATCTTGTGCCATGGGTCCTCCGCTGATTCCTCCGGCTTGATAGATAATGCTAATGCAGGGGAAGATGACGGCTTTCGCCTGAGTAATGGTAACTCCCCGACGCGTTTTATTACGGTGCACCCCCCACCCCACCCCTCCTCCTCATCCTCCTCCTCACCGGAGATTGATCGCGGCTAACAAGATGCAAAAGTTTCACCCAAGGATTTCACACCTTTTTGCGAGACATCCTCGCTCTCCTAGAACTGTCTATCAACAATCGGAGCCGGGTACAGTGAGTTCTCGATATATGTCAACGACACGGATCTTGCCAGTGACGTGTATCGTGCAGGAGACACACCCGAGCCGTATTATGTTTACACTCGGCGTCCGAGGCCTCTCGAGCTCCGTGGCCGCTCACGAGGTATACCCTGCGGTATTGGGGATAATTCCGCGACATTTATCATCGAGACCTTGGCGACATATATAGAGAAATCACTGTACTCTTGCTGTGTCAATCGTTTTTCGACTTACAGAAGATCATTTATACTCCCAAACAAAAACATTGAGAATTCTAATAAATCGGGAACAATTAATCTCACGCGATCAGCACGGAAATGTTCAGAGGTTCGTGTAACCATTCATTTTCGTCAAACACGCATAAAATCAACTTCTCGCGAACTACTTATATCAGCGTTTAGGCTGTAGAAACGAGGGTAGTAAAGCGAGGAACGATAAAACGGGGCCGGTGATTCTGAATCTCTCTGTCGATCGATCTCTTCAGATGGATCGATCGTTTTTCTAACTGAAATGATTTGCTCGTGGCGATAAACCGTGATCGGCTGGTGGAACTGTCCGGAATCGGTGCATTTGCGGCTGCTACGGGGATATTTATCGCGTGCGTTTGAATATTAAACACGATATTAAGCGATTTTAGAGCTGTTACTATTTGCGATAGAACGTTCGAGTTTTTACTGGGAACAAGATCATTGCAGAACGAGCTGAGTTTCTTCTCGCGATATTGATATCGTAATTGGCTAATTTGTTACACTAATCATTGCGCGCCCCTTTTTGCCGTGTACCCGCAGCTTGCTTTCAGGATTTCTCTAAATTCGTGAACACTGTGACTTTTTTTTTTAAGAAATATAAACACTAAATACAGGCTGCATTCGCTTCTGCGAGATTTTAATGAAACAATTTTGTTCTAGTTTCTTAGGAGCAAGATTATTCACACATGTGCCAAAAGAATGTCTCCTGACTGTATTGATATTGCAATAAACCAATACATTTAATAAATAAACCTAGTTTCTTTCTGGATTTAATTTCTCCAAAAATTTTTTTAATTAAAAGTATTAGGTCTTGTGATTTTAACTTTGTACGTTCATTGACTAGTATTTGAAGAATGTACTGAAATTTTTTTGAGCAATAACAATCACTTTCCTTAAAGTTATAGCAACAATAATCTCCCCAATCGAGCTCTAGGTATAAAGCAATCTTCAGGAATATTTTTTGAAAGAAGTATTAGATGCGATTTCTAATAAAATTCTACAAAGACTAACACGTTCTATGCAAACCAGAAAATGTGTAGAACCAGCCAGGTAAGACTGGCCAGTCCCAGAAAAATTCCTGAAACCGAACCAAGCGAATTTCAAGCACCCGCGTCGGCACTAAGAAGAAAACTCGCTGCTTAATTGCTTTATTCTCGCGGCCGTGTACCTTTTCTTGCGAATTTTACAGCCGTGGCAGTTCGCAGGACCCTGCAGCCTGTCGTCCCGTATTGATCGGGGTAGCCGAGCCGAGTGGCCCGACGATTTTATTTTTACGAATACCGGTTTCTTTTGCGCGAACCGAGAAAGCCGCTCCCCCGGCCGACGTCCGTGCCCCGAAATGCGTTCCCCCCGTCGCGATCGATAATAACCACGTGTCGGGACGCGAGTTCCCGTTTCCTCGAATCGCGTTGATAACATAATCATCGACGGTCGATCATTCCTGGGAGCGTGCGCACGCGCGAGCACACGCTCGTACACCCCGATAACCATCGAGAGCTGTCCGAGCCGCGGAACGCGTTTCACGCGAAATCCTGGCAACGGGTTATCGCGGAACGATCTATCTACGATCTAGGGAACCTGTCCGCCGCGCTTCACTGATCCACGCAGATCCTGCGAACCCATCGCGATCGCGGGAAAGCCGCGCGATCAAGATCTAACATCGCGATGAGTCAAACTTGTTAGATTCTCGAGAGTTTTCCGGGTTTGTTACGCTGTCTTCCGGAATTTTTTACAAGAAAAGTATTCGGGTCTATGGTCTGAAACTTGGTACTTTCATTAACTAGTATTAGAATAATCTACCCAAATTTTTTTAAGCAATAATAATTTTTTTCTTGGAATTTATAGCAATAATAATAGGACTAGAAAAATAGTGTGACACTATGGTTACAGAGCAATCTTCAAAAATTTTTTAAAAGAAAAGTATTAACTTTTATGATTTCAAAAACTTGAAGTGTCTATCGATTAACATTTGGAGAATGTACCAAAATTTTTTTAAGCGGCAATAATCATTTTCCTCGAAGTTACAGCAACAATAATAGCATCTGACACTCTGGTTGTAGAGCAATCTTCAGGAATTTGTTCAAAGGAATATATTAGGTAATGCAATTTGAAACATGGTACGATTTGCTAATTAACATTTGAGGGTCGTACCTAAATTTTTTTATGCAGCAGTCATCATTCTCTTCGGAGTCATTCTCTTCTCTCAACAACAATTGGTGAGAACGTTTGACAAAGACAAATGTATTGCTGACGCGAACATGATTCTGGCTATTGTAGTCACTTGACGCTAAACCTATGAATAAAAGATATTGAGAAATAAAGCTTTGTCAGCTTCCCGTGCAGCAAAATTTTCAAATAATTAGTTAATCCTGCAAGACAATGGAACGTGCTGGTAAATGATTTGCCTGGCCGATATTCATGGTTTAGAATCGACAGTTATTAAAAATCCCGATAAAACTTTTAATGAACGCTTTGATTTATCGTCTCTTGAACCCTCTCGAGAAGAAGTAATTTCCTGTTTAACACCTGGCGTGGTGTATTACGTCGGAATGAAAGGATTTAGCATACGGGCCCGCAGTTGTCCGTCACAATTCATTTTTATTGTTCATGGATTCGATGGAAACATGATAAATTGCAGTTTTTATTGGGTGCACGCGGAACCGGGCTCTATCTCGATGCAAAACCAATTGCACATAGGAAGTAATTGCGCTGTGGTACGTTCCAGCCCTCCTTCGCGAACCAGAAGGAGCTTACCAGAAAAGTTAATTGACCGTTTCTAAAGCGTTACAGGCCGTTTGAGAAATAAACAAAGCTATGCTGAAAAAGAAAGAAGATATTACAAACACAATCTGGGAATCTAGCTTCAATTACTGATTGAAATAGCTTCAATTAGTTGGGTATCTCGTCTAAAAGTGGAGAATAAAAATCGTTGCTTCCTACGCTAATCTGCTACATTAATCTTCCTACATTTTAAAATGAGCGAAGAAACGATAGAACGCGATATTATGCGATGATACCAGGGACAATGGCGCAGACCGTGTAGTTCCCACCGAACCGGTAATTAAAAATAAATTATATCAGAATTGATGAAGATTTCGCCAAGCCGTTCGTCTATGGGTCGTTTATGCTAATTTACATTTTTATAAATTGCTTTATAAGTGCGGGTAACCGGGAGAAATATTTTCTGACTGCTAAGGCTTCCAGCAAATTACAGAAATTGTACCTCGAGTTAGACAGTGCTTTCAATCTTGTAGAAAATATTTGTTGTAATAATATCCTCTGTACGTTTTCGTAATAATTAAAGTTCAGCACGCTATTGCATCGTGGCAAGAGAAGGAATTCTATATTACATTCACCCCAAAAATGATGAAACAACTGCAAATTTTATTTTGGGTATTTCAAATACCCTGGACATTTTCCCTCAACAAGAAAAACGAGAAACATCGTTTCTCAGAGAGTTCGATCAACAAATTAATCAATTCACAAGAAATTTCCACATGAACGATAATCATTCCGCTCTAACAAGTGCAACGAACGAGGTATACTTAAGAGAACTGAGCCACAAAAGCATAAAAACCCGGCCGCACTCGTCAACATAGTTAAAAGGGTGGTTACTACCCCCGAGCATGTTCCAAGAAAGGGTGTCGTTCGCGAACGAGGTGCGAGAAACTCTCGCAGACGATCGAAAGAGACAAAAAGGACTGGCATAGTTCGAAAATCACGTCCCCGGGTTGCTGCAATAAAAATATTTACATCGGGTTTCGAGTGACATCTGCTTGCTCGCGCGCGAGACGAAGAAGGAGCGGAGGAGGAGGAGGTGGAGGAGGAGGAGAAAGAGGGGGCCGGAATTAAACAAATAATCTGAGGGGGCCGAAGCGCGAGGGAATCCGTGAAGGCAGGAAAGTGCGCCCCGGTAAAAGGATCCCATTGAATTCTAAATTTGAAACGAATGTCCGAGTGTCAGCGGGCTGACGGGCAAAATAAACAAGATGCCGGGGCGGTGGAGTGCGCCTTCGTGAAAAAAAAAACAAAAAAAAAAAACGAACGCACGAACGAACGAGGAAGAAGAGACGAGAGACCGCGGGGATATCGTGGATAGAAACCTTTTTTCGTTTACATCTTTCGTTACGGGTTGCTCGTTGACCCCGATCCTCGTCTTGATATCCAAACAGTAGCGGGAACTTTCGAGATTATTCAGTTTTCCGGATTTGTAAGGTTGTCTTTGGGAATTTTTTAAAACATAAGTATTGGGGCGAATGGTTTCAAACTCGGAACGTTTATTGACTAGTATTTGAGGAATGTACCCAATTTTTTTTAAGCAATAATAATTTTTTTCTTGGAATTTATAGCAATAATAATGGGACTAGAGAAATAGTGTAGCACTGTGGTTATAGGGCAATCTTCAAAATTTTTTTGAAAGAATAGTATAGAATTCTATGATTTCAGACTTGGTGTGTTTATCGATTAATATTTGGAGAACGTACCCAAATTTTTTTTTAAGCAGCACCGATAATTTTCCTCGAAGTTACAGCAACAATAATAGAATCTGACAGTCTGTTTATAGGGCAATCTTTAGGAATTTCTTCAAGGGAAAGTATTAAGTACATGTTATTTCAAATTTAGCGCGATTATTAATTGACGTTTGAAGAACATAGCCGAATTTTTTAAATCAGTAATAGTAATATTCTACGAAGTTACGATTCCGTGTTTAGAGAGACGACTTTTTCGTTTTTTTGCATCACGAACTGACGGATCGATTGGTGGCCGTGGTAATCAGACAAATTGACCGCTAATTGCAGATGATTCCATCTCCGGGGAGTAATTTCGACCATTACGTTCTCCGAATTAATTGTACGATCTTCGTCCGTTTGTGTCTTCCTTAATGCCTTTAGTCGTGTGAATTTTGGGAATATTTTACTAGATGGAAGCATTGTTTGGGGATCCATTAGGATCTTAACTAAGGAATTTTATTGCGAGGCTGATCCCTGCGGAATTTATTCATTTATGAGAACAACGACTGGATGCAATTTAATGCAGTGAAACACAATTTTAAAATTTGCCACTGATCTCAATTGTTCCAGCAATAAATTGCGTCCGACAATTTTCTTCTTAAACACATAAAAACCACAATGATCAGCCTCGCAATAAAATAATTTTATCAAGTCAGAAATAATGTCTCAATATCTTTCAATTATTTCTAACATGTTAACATTATTGACGGAGAAATCAAATGATCCGTCCAATCGTACACAGAGTTTTCATTTAGATCGCTTGATTAGCTCAGAATCAGAATATTTGTAAAATATTTCTAAATTTTCGACCCACGAAGACAAATATCGCCGATGTGCCTAAACGCCAGAAAGAAAAGGAGACGGTTCGAAAGAACATATCATCGTAGATCATAGGCGATCACGATCCGAAGAAAAACAGCTTCGGATCACGACAACGACGACGACGACGACGTTCTATCAATAAGGCGGTTCTGACTCAGAGCTAAATTGACGAAGGAGAAAAAAAAAACGAAGCTCCAATTGACCCGGAAGCGGACACGAAGAGTTACAACTGGTTCTGCCGTCTGGGAAATTGGAAACGAGTTTCTCGTGGCTCCCGCGAACGATTAGGTTCAGCTCGAAGCTTTGTGGTAGTATAAATTTCGACGACTGATAAAGGAAACACGGCGATGCAAATATGTACACGAACAAGAAGATGAAGGAGAAGAAGAAGAAGAAGACGACAACGACAACGACAACGACGACGGAGAAGACGAAGAGGAGCGTCTCGGTGAGGAGAGGAGAGGAGAGGAGAGAAGGAGCCGCGAAGAAGACCGTCACGTGTTCAGCAGAAGCAGGCCCTAGTTCGGGACGCGGCTCGTAAAGGCTTTCATAAAAGCTTTCATAAAACGTTCCACGATTCCAGCGAGCGGTGGCTGGTTCTCTCTCTCTCTCTCTCTCTCTCTCTCTCTCTCTCCGTCTCTCGTTGTCCTCGTGAATTCCTCGATTTTCTTCGAGTCCGACGGGGGAATAATTGTTCCCCTCGCGCGGAGACATTCCACGGCGACGCGTTCGGTTTTATTGTCGCCGCGTTTCGAGCTGAAACGTTTAACCCCTTCGTCATGGAAAGCCGGTGTAATAGCTCCACGCGAGGCTCTAAACCCGCCTCCCGGCTATGATTTACAAGAAGGACGCCAGTTCTTCATTGATTCGCCGCGATTCTTGCTGCTCCTGCTGGCCCCTTCGCTGAATGCCCGCCGCAACCGACTATTCCCGAATAACATTAAAAGCGGACGTGAGAACCGCTTTTCGGGGACCGACGGTCACCATAAACACGAGGTAATTAACTGTCGACTACGTCTCACTTGTCATCCAGCTGGATTAGTCATCGAATCCGTTCCTCTAGCCTCGAAACTTCTGTTTCTCGTGCCGTTCCGATTCTTTCGCTCCTTCTGCCGGTCCGGATTAGTATTTCTGCAGTTTTCTGCTTCTTCGGAGCTTGGGTGTTGAGGGATTTCTGCACCGAAGGGATTAGGGTTGCCTCCCAGACCGATTTTACTCTGCGAATTGCGTTACAGTTGGAAGAAAGTCTTCGTTTTGCAGAGGAGAGAGTGCTCGGAGTGTACTTGGTTCTTGTAAGTGGGCGTGGCTTCGTTGCTCTCGATTTTGAAACGGCCAGTGCCCCAGAGGGCAATCCACCTCTACATGCAGTTTATCATATGTGTGTTTTAGAAAAGGTTTGAAGACCATCGAAGACTTAGTGTATAGAATAGGCGTGGCCTTCCCCGAGTAGGCGTGGTCTTCCCTGAGTAGGCGTGGCTTGATAGCTCTCAAACAAAGCCAAGCCAATGCTCCACAGGGAAATTGGTGCTCTCGATTACTATACTGTTCTCAGATATCCAGAATCGCCCCAAAACTCACCTAAATTTATAATTACTACCGACTCTGTGTTCAGCAAAGTCGCGAATTTCGAAAGAAGTTGCAATTTAGGTTACGATTAAATAAACCGAAGCTTATGTAACACGGAAATCAATTTCTCTGTAAGTACACAGCGTTCTATATCCTCCCTAAACTACTTTGACAATTGAGGTCGTAGCTACACAGTGAAAGGTGAAAGAAGAAAAATTAAGCAGAGGATGTGGATCGTTTTGGACAGCTCGAATCGTTCGAATCGAGAGTTTGGTGGCCCTGGGAGCCCGGGTGCTAATCGTGGGGATCCGGAACCGAGCTTTTATGTCTCCCTAACGTGTGTAGCCCTACTCGAGCACGTAGGTAGACGGTACACGAGTACCTACGATGTAGGTCTCAGCGAGAGTAGATCGAAATCGGAGCTCGTTCTGCGTGTGTAGCCGGTAGACAAAAGCCCATGGGCTCTCTCCGGGCTCCGGATGACAGGAGGTGTCGGTAGAACCTTTTTCGGATCGGCGACCTGTTGAATCCCCCCTCCCTCTCTCTCTCTTTCTCATAACATTCCCAACGAATTTTGCGTTATTGTGTTAAAGAAGAAAAACGAGCGAGGTAACCGTCGTCGTGGGGCAAGAGGGGGGCCGAAATACGTTAACCCTTATCTGCGTTTCGCAAGAAAGAGCCCGGAATAATCACGGGCCCCCATTATTCATCACCGCGAGCGCGCGCGCGCGCGCGGCTTTTTAATTCATCTGGACGCCGAACGACCGCTAATTGCTACCGGCCAGTTGCCACCGAAACTGTTTTAACCTCGCGCGATATTTATTCATGGCAAAACGAGACGAAGCCGCTCGCTCAGGGTTCGACTACTCCGTCGAGGGCCATCGGACCTTGCTCCAAAATATTTTTTGCCGGTGTTTATCCGCTCCGTTTGAAAACGCTGGCGTGGAAAGAGTTGCGAGTTCTTGTCCGCCGCAGTTTTATTGCAATCGATGGCCCGAGGTGGAATTTAAATGTTTATTGTCCGGGCAAAAAGGACTGCAGCTGCTCCAGCGACCAGTCAGAAATTATTAAGACACCTGACGAATCGTCCTCGTTCGACGACTGCTTACCTCGTAGTAACATTTAGACGAATTCTCAGCGTAGTCATTTTTTTATCGAAGACGGGAGGATTGTGTGAGTGCATTCTGTAGAATATAGAGTAGTTCCAGATAATGGTTTTAATTAATTCGATACACCCCAGTGTCAATTATACTCGGAGAATAAGAGAGAAACATTCCCTCGAAGAGGAATCTTTTTCTTAACCCCCACACGTTGCTCAGAAGTGGTTCCACAAGAGAGCCTAATATAATAATTCATCCATTTTTTGTATAAAATTTTAATCAGCAAATTATGTTCCATTTATAGCGTAAAAAAATTTAAGAACATCAACTTGGTAATTCCAGCTTAATAAGACGATTAGGAGAAGAAAGAAATATTTTTCTCCTCTGTCTTGCGATCGATGCAAACTTTTTTCGCATAAAGATCGAGTCAGAACTAAATTGAAAATGATCTAGGGCCGTTCACCAATCAATCATAGATCTATAAGACGTCGTAGAGCTCATCAACGCCTTTCAATCATCCAAAGAACAAAACTGAACAAAAACTCCCCACCTTATCGTAATCAGAAATTTCTCAGCCCTCTTCAAGCCTCTGAAAAGAAACGAAACACTTCTTCCTGAAGAGTTTCCTGATAGAAGAAGGACGATCGTTGCACGGTTAAATTCCAAAAATCTGAGCTTAACAAGCTCTCAACAGGTGTCCCTCCCGCGTTCGGATATCAGTTTCGAGAAGAAAGCGTCGCGCGTTATCAGTTAATGAATCTCCTAGCCGTCGTAAAGGGGGACCCCGAAGATGAGTCTGGAGAGTCTCGCGGGCCTGTTCCCCGACAATGGAAGGCCTCCGACGAATTTCGAAAAGGAGAAAATAAAAAATGATCCTGAAAGAGCGAGAGGGGGTGGCGGACGAGCAGAAACAGCGACAGAGGGAAAGAAAGGAGCGGATTTTTCTCTCCTCTTCTGTTGCCTGCGTGCCTCGACCGACGTCTGTCCGACTGTCCGTCTTCTCTTTTCATCCTTGCTGCCTTTTATCCGGCCCCGGAATGATTAATGGGTTCACGGAGGCATCGCTGTGTGTCCTCCATCCCGCCTGCTACGCGGCGCACACGCGCGGCTTTTCTGCTTTTCTTCGCGCTGCGTCCACCTCTTTCGTCTCTCCTCTTCGTCCTTGCTCCTACGCTTCACTTCCCCTCCACCCTCCGACAACACTCGAGATCCTTCTTCCTGCGCGATCACACCCCCGCGAAATCCGAACCTCTCGATCGCGGGGCCGTCAAATCGACTGATTACGGAGATTTAAGAGTACACAGCGATTTCTCCATATACAGTAAGGAGACACAAGTTTTGTGTAAATCATTATTTATTACTAGGAATATTAAAGAATAACAAAAAATCAACATTATAATTATTTTTTTCATAGTTAGAAGTAACTTGAGAATTTTTTTTCAATAATTAATGTCTCCTTGTTTAGCAATGGCAACAAAAATAGACTGACTCGGTTTTGCGCCATGTCCAATACTTGGCAATATTTAATATATCATTTGTTTTTAATATTTCGACCACAACCCTTGTGCTTGTAAAACTGCACTAATTAGCATTATAAATGCTAATATTTTGAATAAGAATTTGACTGGATTTTGTAATCCTTGGAGTCAATGATCGAATATTGAGTCAATAATAGAAAAGCAAACACCGTCAAATGAAAAAGAATTCCTTCTATATGAAAATAAAATGGTCACGCAAGGATTAGAACGGTCTCATCGAAGGTGGTCCCGAAACCAAGAAAATCGTGCGTCGTGGAAGGGTTAAAGGTGTTTATTGACGTGTCGGTGACCCGGAATCGGTTTCATTAGAGTGACCAGGGTCCCAGGAGGACCGGTGGAGGGGCAGGGGGAGGGGGGGAGTGGGACCCAAAGTGACGACGCGCCCCGCGTCTTTTTCTCTTTTTCAGCAGAGCGAAAACGCGCGGGGAACACGTCCGGGCCCACGGTGAGAAGAAAGAGGAGAACAAGAGAGAAGGAGAGAGGGAGAGAGTGAGAGAGAGAGAGAGAGATGGAGAGGAGAGGATTCGTTGCGTTGTTCGTTTTGTTGCGCGCGTGTTCCGCTCCCACCCGGACCCCGGCCACCTACATACGAGCACGAGAGAGCCGATGCCTGGAACAAAAGACTACCTCTCGTCGGGATTGATACGGGGGAAAAAATCGCGCATAATTTATCATGTAAAAGCGCGCGGCACAAACAGAAACCGCGCGTCGCCGATGAATCGTTGGATCCTCTGACGGTCGAGGATCCAGAGAAAGAGAGAGAGAGAGAGAGGAGAGAGAGAGGTGAGGGTCGGCAGAGAGATGGAAAAAGGAAGAGAGGCTCTTCTTATGCCTCCTTCAGATGTCCCGGGGACTTCTATGAACCTTGACGGGTACCTGCACGGACAAATACACTATCGAAGCTCTTCCGACTCCAGCCAGACTGCGGCTAATCTAGAAACCTAGTGGACTGACTTCGTGGTTATGTTGATCGATAGCCTTCCTGCTTCGAAAAGACATTTTCACCTGCGACGATTTTCACAATCGGCTCTTTCGGCCCAGGCAAGTATTTTTGGTTAATAGATCTGGATCTCGAGTTGTAATTCTTCATTTCTTCTTTCATTTTTACGTCTCCATTAGCGACCCTTGTGCTCGTCAATAGTTCAACTAATTTTGACAACCTTTTGGTACTGACTTTATTGACTCTTCTATTTCTCAGTCCTTCGGAAATTCAATTGACCACGTAGGGCACAAGAAAGTATAATAATATAATTGAAAATTGAACAATGATATAACTCTCGATAATATAATTGCTCTTCACACATTCGTAACAATTTTCTTAGAATCAACCCTTAGAAGAGAAGTGTTTAGCATTTTCCACGACCTCTGATAGCTGAGATTAAAGATCAATTAAATTCTGTGCGTGGAATTTGAGGAATTAACTGTATCGTCGAGGACATTCGTCCTTGAAGGGCTCGAATCCACGTTCGAAGCCGAGCGAAAAATTAAACAAAGAGATTGAACCACGGAGGAACGATAATCTGACGGTGTTAGAAGATATCGTCGACGGAGTGGTTTCGAAGAATGAAATTTCGAAATTTGGAGCCGGAACAGACGGCGGGGTCCCCCGTCATCTTCACCATCTGGATGATCGATGACAGCGCGTTCCCCGACGGAAATTGTTTCTTCTTTTCAGGCGGGTACCCTTCGAGCGAAGCCTCGATCTCTAATCTTGTCGTTGACCTTTGACGATGAAATATCATGCTAATGCGTAACAGTACTTCCCAAGCCGTCGGAAAGTTTCAAGCGCAGAGACAACACAGTGAACGACGACGGTTTCGCCCGTCGAATGTGTGTCAGCAAGATTCCCAATTCTTGACGAAAAGGGAGGAGATAGAGAAAGAGAGAGAGAGAAAGAGAGAGAGAGAGAGAGAGAGAGAAGGGGAGAGCACGTTACGAGGCATGTCGCATTCAATTTCACGCGGTCAGTTTTCTGGTAATTGGCAGGATGGCGGACGGCAGAAACGAGCGTGTGGCATGAGTTGCCACGGTGTTCGACAGTGTGTGAGTTTAATCGAATCCGAAAGAGATTACTCTCCGGCAAAAGGACGCGACAAAGACCGTCCTCTATCTCTCTCTTTCTCTCTCTCTCTCTCTCTCTCTCTCTCCTTTTCTCCCTCCCTAGGTGGACAAAGTGTGGCCGAAAGACTCAATCGAGTAACAATGGACCGCGGTGCCACGAATGCCCGTTAGGGTCCTTTTACATCGACGTAAGGTTAACTTACATAATGTATGAATATTGAGCGCGGACAGAGGGAACCGGCGACGATGACTCACTGACAGGGAATTCTGTCGACGCGTGGTAGAATCCGGTAACCGGACATTTTATTTCTTCTCCTTTCCACCTTTTTTCCGTCGATTTTACATGCGACACCGATTGCACTCCGAACTGCAACTCTCCGAATTTTTCTTTTCGTATTTTCGTTTCGAATCGATCGATTGCGAGGTTGCGAATTTTAATCGACGACGGAACACTTGTCGCAGCTTAAAATGAACGTGTTTAAAATATTCTTTATCGATTAAAATAGACGTTAGAGTCATTGTGTAAATAAAATCTGCGACCGGCTCTCATCTACATGCCAACCTGTCTAAATGGTTTAAATATAGCCGTGTTCTTTTGCGAATAAAAATTGCCGAATCCATGAAACATGTCTAAAACGTGTCTATAGTTCGTGTTCTGCCTCGTAATCAGTCATTGTGCACACATAAAACATATTTTTAGGCAGTGGTCGTTTTTGCCATTTTTTCTCGAACAGAAAAATTGCCAAATTTATCAAACATATTAAAAAACTCATTCATAATGTGTATTCTACTCACAATTAATTCGAACCAGTATTTAAATAATTCCACACAAGTGCCAGATGCATGTTTGACGTCTGCAATAATCATCTGCAGTTTTTGCAATTTTTTCTCCCGAATAAAAATGCCGAATTCATTGAACACATTAAAAAATTCATTCGTAATGTTTATTCTGCTCGCAATTAATTTGACCGAATATTTCAATTATTGCAGAAATGTCATTTTGACATACCATGTGCAATATTCTTCGCGTTTGCGGTTTTCCCTAGGAAATAAAAATTACCAAGTTCGTCAAACAGATTAAAAAAGACGGATAATACATGCTCGGAATATACAATTGCAAATGTTGAAATTATTGCAGAGATGCAGCGCGTGCAACGATCGTTGCATCCGCGGTTCTGCGCGATTGTTTTACGGCAAATAAAAATTGCGTCGTTCCCGTGGATCGGACGGGCAAGAAGATCGCGAAAGAAGAGCCGGCGGCGGGTCGCGTAATTTTTAGATTAGACTGTACGCGTGCACCAGAGCAGAATGTGGCACTTGCATATTGCCAGTGCATCGCATATGCGCGCACGTGAATATGCGATGGCTCTCGCAAGATGGCCGACTTATAACTCATAAAGTCGGTCGGGACTGCGCGATCCGTTGACTGCCTCGCGATCGATGGATGCCTTTGAGATCAGCCAGCGTCATCGTTTCCCGTTGTCGAGCGTCCCGCGTGGGTTGACACTCTCACGAATTCCATACACCGACTACCATACGCTCGGCGTCTGTCTTTTTTCCCTCTCCCCCTCCCACCCCGCGACGCCTCCTCTCAACATTGTACATCCTATATACCTTACACCTCGATCATGCGTGCGCGCGCTCGAGCTCTCGCGACTAACGAGTCAATTTCACTATTCTTCTTCGTTCCCCTTTGCCTCGAAGATACTCTTCGACGTCGAGTTTTTGAATTGCCTTCTGACACGACTGATTGATTCATAGCCGATGCTGTTGCCGGATCTACGCACCGGCAATTATGCCTTTTTCTTATTCTTCTACGATCTCGAGACTCGGATCCGCCGATTTTTCCTCCTGTTCGCCGCTTCGCGATTATTGGAAAACGGAAACTTTGCGATTATTTTTATTTTGATGCGAATCTTTGCAAAAAAAAAAAAAAAAATTCACGCTAGCAAATTATGCTCGAGAGAATCTTTGCGATTTCATATTCTTCTTATCCGTATTCTCTGCATTTTCAGATTGAAGTAATTGTTAGGTGCGTTTCGGATTATGAATTATGGATCTGCGAAGCTTCTTGTAGAATCGCAGCACGCAACCGTGTTACTGTTTGGTTCGCTTCCCGTTCCCTTGCGAAACAATGAGTAACTCGAACAAATTTGCTCGCAAGATGCACTTTCTATCGAAAATGTAGCCCCGGTGGAAACTATGATTACACGATCCAATAAAACTAAGTTAGAATCATTGACTTTCAAATTTCCCCCGGTTTGAACCTCGACGTTTCAATTGTAAATTCCGACTCAGCGGATCCATTAATTCAGAATCGACAGCTGATAATGACTAAACGATTTAATAACTTCGAAGGAGACCAAGAGATTCCTGGGAGAATTGTTCCGGACAGTCGAGAGGAGAATTATGAATCTGATAAAGGGATACGAGCGACGTATAAATAGATACGCGTTGCGCCACTTTCTCAAAGTGTCGGAGCTCCAAATGTTGCTCGTCCAAAATCGAGAGCACAAGTAGATCAGGATTTCGTCGAGGTAGAACGAAAGCGAGCACGATAGACACGCGTGATAACAGAGGCTAAAAAGCTGCTGCCTCCTAGAACCGATAGGCTTAATTAACTTTCTACATTAGTCTATCCCCAATTTAAATCCCAAGTTCAAATCATTAATTTCCTCCAACCCCCAAAATTCTATTTGTCAAACTTCAGAGAAAATCGATTTGATTTAATTTTTAAGTAGAATTAAATCCGAGTTCCAATTTTCTAAAAAAATCATTTCTTCGTGTAAATTGAAAGATGAATAACATCTGTGAAACGAAAGCTGATTGAAATGTTTAATATTCCACTGGTGGATAAATATCGACTGTCGAAGATATCCCGAAGTAAGCGAAACAGGAATAATTGGAGTAACAGGATCAACGTGTAACGAAACCGTGTACGATGCTGCGGATTAATCGATCCGATCTGGTTTTCCCGGCAAAAACCGTGAAAGATCGGCAGTTTTAGCCGCGAGTGCAAGAAAGCTCCGGGAAAATTATTGATGAGACGAGGATGATCGCGTGACAGGCGTTTCATTAAAGTAGATCTGGACCGTTCGATCCAGTCAATGGACGGTTCTCGCGCAGCTTCCTGACCGAGAAACGATTAATCCCCACATCGGTAATTCCGCTTTCACGGTACGTTTGACGCCGCGAGCTCCTCGCCGGAATTTATCAATAAACTCGTTTTCAATAACCAGCTAACGGCTTCCAAGGTTCCGGCAGGCACTTCGATAACAGAAACAATCGAATCTCAGTAAAAAAAAAAAAAAGAATGCCTGCCTCGTCATTGCGGAACGATAAGGCGCGTCGACGGTTAGCGTTGAGGTCAGTATGAAATTGATTTTCAGCCAAGAAACGAGCACCGTTGCCAGCCAGTGACGATTGTCAATTGCTCCTAGGCCCAGCCCCGAATTCAATGCCAGCCAATCGTCGGGGAGTCCCATTGTTGGCTCGGCTAACCATTTCGTCGAACAACGTCTCTAATTTCTGTTCACCGAACAAACGAGCCATGCCGCGAACAATAACGATTCGAGGAATTCGATCGAAACGATCGACTACGACGATCCTACCCAGTGTAGATTCTTCTGTGGATCCACGGATAAAATAATATGAAAAATCAGTTTCTGGGCCGAGAGACGCCCACCTGTTGTTGCTCCTGCACTCGAAAGCCGAGGAGCTGCTAGAAACACAGCCCTGGACGGTTATTAACGATCGTTAGCCGAGATGGGTCTAATTAGACTATGTAGATCTCGGCTGGCCGTATCTGGATCACAGGAATTCGGGGCTCGCTGATTAGGCGACTAAAGTCTCTAGCTGATCCAAAATTAAGTATACAAGAATTATCGAGAAGCCTTGGATCCTGGAGCATTATTTAAGAAATAAAACATTCGCTTCTGTAGAAGATGCAAGGAGACACCTTGAGTCATATTTTGCTTCACGAACCCTGGATTTCTATAAGAGGGCAAAACTTGAATTTACTACAACGTTTGTTTTAGATTTCAAAATAGTTGATTACTCATGGGCCTCCCTAATAAATCCAGCCCACTCGTGACTAATAAAGTGTAGAACTTGAAGTGTAGAGATTCGTAGCGGAATGTTTTCCCGTTGAAGGTGCTCGATGGAAGGTGTTCGGTCCGAGGAGGCTAGTAGAAGCTCGCACGGGTGCAAAGTTGGTCAAAGCAGTAAAGAGGAAGACCGAGTACTCACCGTGAGGCTGTTGGCCGGTTGCAGGGTTCAGGAAGGTCGGCGGTAGCTGTCTGCTGACTGACTTGGCCAGCTCTCCACCCGCCAGACCATAGGTCGCCAGCAGCTCTTGCATGGTCGACTCGGCGAACTCGCTCATGCCCTCGCCGTCAGCGTCCTGTCCTCGATCGTCCTCGAAAGGCGTGTCATCCAAACGGGACGATTCCGCGTCCAGGCCACCGTTGTCGCTTTTCTCCGACGAGTCAGAGTTTGGACTCCTTGCCTGCGAAACGGAGACCCGCAAATCGTGTCAGCAATCTCTTCGAAAAGATTCCGGGAACACACATCCTCACGATATTAAACAAAAACAGTACATTCTTGGAATCAGTGTGTTCTCGCGATCGGGTACAATTTCGTAATGAATTATCAATGCTTTTAGTTAAAGACTGTCTAAACCTCGTCAATGTCGAAAAAAAAAAAATATAAATTTGCACTCGGATGTTCCCTCTAAGGGGACGTTTTATGAGTCTAGAATCGATGGCTCCTAGTGCAAAGGGTTAAGCCATAATTCGTTCAAGTCTGAAGAAATGAATTTTGCTGAACGATAGAAATTCGCACAGGATTAGGGGAACGTCAGGTTACCTCGGCGCCAGGTGAGTAGAGTTTCTGCGGCCTGAGCTGCTCGAGGATGAACTTGTGCCTGAGCGAGTCACCGCTGTCATCGTCAGCCTCGAATGATGGCGGCCTGGTGGCCACGGACAGGTCCATGGGGCTGACCTCGTTGTTGTTCAGTCTTTGCTTGGACCTGTCATCGGTGGGCAGCAGCATGGTTTTCCTCTCGTACTCGAGGACCCCGTTGGAGCTTTCCTCCATGGCCTCGAGCTCCTCGTCGTCTTTATCAGACTCATCGGACACCTCGACCATCCGGCTGCTTATCGGCTTGAAGTTCTTCCGTTTGTTCCTCGGCTTTTGGATGCTCGTGATCTGCAGCTGGGTCTGGCTTTCATACTGGGAGTCGCTGTCCTGGTCGGCGGTGCCCCGCCGGGTCGTCGCGTAGTTGTACACCGAGTCGGAAAGCATCTCCGCTAATGGAACGAAAGGTGATTGTCAGAGAGATCTACAGGGGTCCCTAGGGGATGATGATACGCTCTAGGTTTGGGCTGGGTCCCTGGGTCCCAGTCCCTTTAGGTCAGTGTCAAGTCCCTCTAATAGGTTAGGCCTCGTTAGGTCTCTGTAGGTCTGGATTGAGTTGTCTTAGGTCCGTTTGGAACTATTCTAGGTATCTTTAGGTCTGGGAAGGTCCTTTTAGGTCCTGGGTCACGTTCCTCTAACGTGTTAGGCCTCTCTAGATCCCTATAGGTCTGGACTAGGTTATTTTGGGTCTATTTTGCTGTTTGGGCCTATGCCAGGCGCTTTTACGTCTAGGTTAGGACCCTTTAAGTCTGTGCCAAGTCCCTCTAGGAATGTTTCAGTCCTCTATAGATCCCTGTAGGTCTTGACTCGGTTATTTTAGGTCTATTTTGATGCTTGGACCTTTGCTAGGTGCCTTTAGGTCTAGCTTTGGCCCCTTTAGGTCTGTGTCAAGTTCTACTAGAAATTTGTTAGGCCTCTCTACATCCCTATAGGTCTAGACTAGGTTATTTTCGGGCCCATGCTGGGTGCCTTTAGATCTATGATAAGATAATGGATCTAGATGTCTAGATCCATTTTTCATTGCTTATACAAGATAGAAAAATATCTAAACAATGTCCCTCTTCAATTTACCAGAGCACAAAATAAAGTGCCCTGCGATTATTGCTAGTTGAAAAGGGCGTTGACCTATCAGTGTTAACTTTTGGGGGCACCATAAAATGGTTTCTAGGTGTTTAGGGTGTCAGCAAGATAGGTCAGCAAGACGGTCTGAACGTACATGTTTCAGTTGTCGAGGGCACTGGCATAGTTAGGGCACCATTGTGAGCACCGTTGACTGGGATTGATGGATTCTCAGCCGGTGGTTGCGCAACTCGAAGGCCGCTCGGTTCCCGCGAATCAAATTTTAACATTAATTAGGATTCAGCCGAGGCGCACGTTAATTGAACGCTCTCGGAATCGTTAGAGTACCCACGTCGGCTATTAGGATTCGGTAAAACGTAGGGATATATACGTGATCGCGAAAGCAACGGCTCCTTGGCTCTCGCTTGAGCAACGGCCGCCGGGAAAGCGTGCGGTTTAAGACGAGGGAAGTTTCTTACTGGGGCCATACGGGCTGGTTACCGCGGACATCTCGATACTCTTCAGCTGGCCGACTCTTCAATGCATTCTGGAACAACAGAGAAAAACAAGAACATCAGCATCGTCCAAGTAACACGACAATTTTACTACAACTAACCGCGTTCTATCTTGCCTAACGAGACACCTGCCCTCGTGTTCTAAAAAGGGGAAAAAAGCTAGCCTATTTAAATCACTTAATAATAACTATGCCCTATAATCCAGAGGACTGGTCACTTAACAACTATGCTCTATAATCCAGAGGACTGGTCACTTAACAACTATGCTCTATAATCCAGACGATGGGTCTTCAATTTTTACAGAAAAAAGGCTACGGTCTCCAGGAAGATTATAAATATTTTAATGTTTTTAGGCCACTCAGGGGACCTGATTAGATGATAGGACCCAAATTCGAGTGATTGCTTATAGCTACCCGATTCTGATGTTTGATTTTTCTGCAAGAAAGGATCAAAGGATTTTTAACCGGGGTTTCCGCGGTTGGTCACTGTTTCTAGGGGTTCTCATTAGACGATACGACTAGGGGCCCACTTCCTGGGCCCCGGGGATCGCCGAGAAACGAATTGTCCCTCGTTTCGCGTTATCGCGGGCCCGTCTACTCGGCTGACCGAGCAGCGCTCGTATATCAGCGTAGCTTTTGTTACGACGACGTGCCTTTGTTTTCGCCTTGTTCTCGCGTCCCGTTCCAGTAGTGGCGCAAACGGTGGACGGTTCTCGCTCGTTCGGCAGCGTGACGGGCCCGTCCGGGGGTTTCGCTGAACTTGCTGTAACCCACTTTCGCACTGACACAGAAATAGATAACCCCGGAGGATTTCTTTCCCCGTTCCGGTGCGCGACTCAGCTGTTCGCGGAACCGCGATTTTTCAAGAGTCAACATGGACGATCGCGATTGGAAAACGCAAAATTTTCGTGACATTTTTCCAAAAAAAAACCGTCTCATATTGACTTATCTTAAATATCCATCAACCTTTAAAATATTAATAAAATGTAATAAATACCATTACTGTAATAAACGGTCAAAGTCGGAGGTTTTGAAGACAGCCTTTCTCATGGAAAAAAATGCTTTCCTTCTTTGAAATGCCCTGACGATTCTTTTTAATATTTTCCTTCCAATTTTTTTTTTTCTTTAATGGAAGATTTATCTTTAAGCTGTCAATTACCATTGTAAAAATTACTATTCATAATGTATTAAACACGTTATGCCAAATGCAATGTAGAAAATTCTCAAAATTCCTAAGACTTCTCAAGGAATATCTTCTGTATCATACGAGGTCATGGAATTTTACAAAATGGTCATGTAGATCATGTAGGTCACCTAGCACCAACCACTCTACTCCTAGGGACTAGAAAATGATTTTAACATATCTAGGTGTCTAGATAGTATCATATTCTTTTTAAAAGTGAATCTGAAAGGCTTCTCGGGGAAGAATTCTAGGCCTAGAAAATGTCTTAATCCTCTTATTGATAAATCTGGAACCCTAGTCCTGCTTCCTTCACCAAATTGAAAAAGCGGTAGCCTACCAAGCTTTCCTAAATTTAGGCAACAGTCACCTAAACTTTTCACTCTCAACTTTTCAGACCCTCCCCGCCAACGGATCCGGCAAAAATGTCAAACCTGACGCGATCTTGCCCCTTTGAAGCGAAACTAAAATTGAACGCATCCCAGAAACCGAAGCCAGATCAAAGTTAGCTTAGCCAATCCTCGGTTACAAAAAAAAACCGTCATTAGTCAGCGCCTAATGGAAAACGTTTTTCCCCTGCGGAGAGACTGCTAGGCATAGTCAGTTGACAGAAATGGGAAATACCGTGTCGCAGAGGTTCAAGGGAACCTCTGTCGAGGCTCTCCGAAACGGAAGTGATCGTCCCGATGGAATTTCGATGGGACATCGAGGGGAAAATGATTTCTTGCAGCGAGTGAACCGGTGCGTGGCCATATTGGTCGGGCGGCCTTAATGGGCCAGTTTTAGTGCGGAAATAAATAACCGATAATGAACCGAGCAAAAACGGAACTAACGATTCCGAGGCCGAATTAGGCGGCGTGTTTCGGATGCCTCGCTCCAAGTTATCCAAATCGATTCGAGGACGCGAGAGAGAGAGAGAGAGTGGGAGGGGGGAGAGAAGGAAGCTGTTTTGGCCACTTCGGTCTGGACAAGCGATGATTCGAGCAATCAACAGCCCGAAATAAATGACTGCTGATGAGCCCCGCCGGAATGGAAAGAAACGACAAGTTTCGGGGACTTAAGTAGACTCCTCGGGGACAAGTACGACACTGTTCGAAACGTTCGTACGAACGTGGTTGTTCGTGTTCGAAGCGACACGGTCCGCTTTTCCATTCATGTTTCTCAAAAGGTACGCTACCGGACAAGTCACGCGGCATTAGCGGGTTTCTGCAACACTGATTAATTAGCCTCCCCGGAAGGTAAATAGCCGGTCATTAAATTTTCTAGAATTTTAATAACGTGTCGTATCGTTATTAATCTGCCAGGGTTCATTAAGAGATTAACGTTTGTGTGCGCCGTTTCCGTGAAAGCAGATTGTATCTTTCGTCATTTACGTTTAATTAATTGAAAAGCTGTTACAGCCGCCGGCGATATTTGTCTTTTTGGCCCTGTTTGACACCCCGAAATTTTTCCAATTAGACCAATTTTCTGGCGCTTCTCGACGGACAGAGATAAAAAGGAGAACCGTAATTAGTGTCGTAAGCATGGCTAACGATTATTAGCACGATCCTAACTGCCTCGTTCAAACCACTGGCACATTCTCGCGGAGCACAGGTAAAAACTTGCCGATCCGCTGGCAAATTTAAGACGTCGATCTGCCATTTTAACTTTTCAAATGGTCGCTATCGATTTGTAGAACTTTGCCGTTTCTTTGTTACAAGAATCGTGTCCCGTCAAACAATAGTTTTTAATTCGCGGAAACTAGCATCGAGAAACCTGCGAAGATCAAAGCGAAAGTAACGTTATCAACAGATTGTAAATTTTTCGTGCGAAATAAAAATCAGCGGTGCCATTTACAATGGCCACAGTTGGATTAATCGATTTTCGTAATGTCTAAAATATCATTGAAAATGTTTCTTGTAAATTATAGCTTGTCTGAATATGTTCCTGATATTTTCATAAAATAATCCAAACTAGTCACTTTCAGTTCTCCTAGTGTCAAGAAGGAATCATTCTCCTTACTAATTTCTACACAAACTAGCATGCGTCCCACTCTAAATTCACTTTAAGTTGTTCTTGTCATTTAAATCCCCATGTACCAAGTTCACACGTTTTTCACTTTAAAATTAACACTTTGAACGCCATAATGACCGCCGGTGACCGACACCGTTGTATCACTTGCACCTGATCGTCGCAATGTCTCGTCCCGTCTCCGTCGCATCGTTCATATTCGCCTAATCGACTTTATATTATTAATTCCCTTTAAATTGAAATAAATATAATACATCTAGACTGCGAACTTTATGCGTTCATGACGAAAACGAACAGATCAAATTCAAAACAGTGAAAATATTCAAAAAATTTACTAATACTATCGCATTATTTTCGACGTATTATAATCATCAACAGAAGAGATAAACGTATATGTAGCTACTGTATCTTGCAATGAATGTAGACAACTTTTATTCTGCATAAAAGTCCGCAGTCTAATTATATCATATTACAAAATATGTTGCATTTTATCGTAGTCAATAGAACACAGAACACGTGGTTGTACAATAAATGTAAATTTCCTATTTTTCCTGGTAGATTATAGGATGTTAGGCATAAGTTCTGATCGTTGTATTCATAAAATAAATTGTAGATCAAGGGGTTAATAACTAGCTTCACTGAAACTCGCACGAAGCACGGAAAATTCTCAGGGCATAACATGTCAACGATTAGTTCTTGCCTCTAGCAGGTAAAATTCCCAATTTCCACAGAAAAAATTCACAAATACAATTATGCGAGCCAATGCTCCGCGACCACAAACAACAACCAAGTGCGAATAATAATCACTGAGTCTCTCACATAGGTCTCACCAAAATCCCGTCTCCCAACATCCTGGCCAACGATAAAAATCCTACCAAACTCTCTACCATCCGAACCTCGACTACTATCATGCCGAAGTCAAGAAGGTCATGGGATCCTGGGAGTCACGAGGAGTTAGGAGGATCGATTAGTCCGTGGAGTGGGCAAAGAAGAACGGGAAGAGAGACGCGATCAAGAAAGCGGGAGACAGAGAGAGAGAGAGAGAGAGAGAGAGAGAGAGAATGAGAGAGGGGAGGGGTGGTCGGTAGGGATCGGGTTGACAAGTCGACAGGACTCGGTGCATGTAGCCTGGAGCCTAGGTTGTTCCGCAGAATTTCCCTAGGCGGTTGTCGCCGGAAGTGGAACGCGATTGGGCCTCGTGGCACTAGGCGGGCCACGTGGCCCTCGACGAGGACACGTGAGGAGACCCTCCTCGAACGTGGGGATGCACACCAGTGGACGATAGCGGAGTTTTTTTGCCGGGCTCTCTGTACACAGAAGGGATAATTAACATCTGTTACAGTACGCGGGCCGAGCCGGGCCGCCCCGTTTCACCCCCACCACCGTCCAACGGGGCGGACCTTGAATACATTATCACCCTGTTTGCACATGAACGTGCACGGTGCACCGGCCCGGTCGAATCCGAGCGCAGAAGATCGACCCTGAACAATGGGAGAAGTCTCTCTCTTTGTTGCCGGCGACCGTGCCCCCGAGGACTTCTGCTTTTGGCCAGAGGCGAGTCTCTCTCGGGCTTGTTTTTTCGCGAACCTCCTCTTTGGTACCGGCTCGCGCGCTCGCTTCGCGTTTCGATGAAAAATTCAATCTCTGTTCGCCGCTGATTGCCGCGCGAACCGACTCTGGAATTCATTTTTGCGCGACCAGCGCCGATCCGCTCTACCGAGAACACCTTTACGCAGCTGACAACGGGCCGGACGAGACTCGCATTTGCATGACAATACGCTTTAGAATTGTCTCGAATTTTCTTGTCGCGGCAGCTTCATTTGGAATTGCGCTGCAATTGATTCGGACGATTAGGGGCCAATGTGGGAATTTTTCGGTTTTAAGTGGAGGATCTTCGTGGTAGAATTGGCTGGACCATGCGGAAGTTTCATGCTCATTGGAAAGGTGACATTAAGAGCGATTACCATGTTTTTCTTGCATCGCAAAACTTCCTTAGTGATAAGAAATTGGCATCAAGAGAAGATTGTGAAAATCGATTATTAGAGTTTTTTGCCAATAGGGACCAAGACTTCTATGAAGTTACCTTTAAAATGGCAACAAATTATGGAACAAAATGGTGCATATTTGACCCAAATCGGATAATCCGAAACATGTTAAATAAAGTCTTGAATTTCTTTTTCCCCAACCTAATATTATGTAGTTTCTTAAACCCTGTAACTTCTGTAAGTAACATTGTCTCGTACTGTTTGCAATAACCAAGATATTCAAGTAGACAGAGTTTGTGAAACACACTGTATATTATCCAGTTCACTCTGCAGTATCGCACGCACATAATTGCCTCTATGAATTTTTATTTATCTAGTATAATATGAATATTCCGAGTGTGCCATTTTCACGCCTTCCCTCGTCATTCGATAGTCTGCAGAAGTTGATTCTTCGCGCTAGAGCGTCGTACACAACTAATTGCCTCGATTCTTTCACCTATAAAATTAATGGCAGTGTCTTCCTGCAAATTTCCATTTATATAGAATCTACCGTGCACGACGCGGCCGGCAAGTCCGGTAGCATAAGCGCGGAGCAACCAGTCCGAGGAAAACGTCTCAATTTTCCCTTTTTCAGGCGTTCCTTTTTCAGCGACTGAATTCATCATCGCCGAGCCGTGGCGATGGGGAGCTGGGACGGTTTTTCTAATCGTCGTTCTGCTCTCTCTCTCTCTCTCTCTTTCTCCATCTCTCTCGCTACCGCACGAATTGAATCATTAGGAGCGTCGCTTTTTACGGGTTTCGAATAATAGCCCGAAGAATCCCAAGGTTTCCCCGTCCCCGGCCAGTTTCCGCGGCCGTTCGCTTCTGTGCGCTCGGTGTTCCGTGTCTTCTTTATTCTCGGTAAGTTCGAGACCGGCGCCCCAAGAATCTAGGCCAGCCGGCCCGGGAATCTCTCTTTTTCTCGAATCCGCGGCAGGAAAGAAACTAACCCCTTTTGCCGAGGGAACCGAGCCAGGGACTAGGATAGATCGGGAAACCTGCTACCCGACCGGACATTCCTCGGAATCTCTGACGGGACCGTCTTTTCCATCTCCCGATCACCTCGAACACGTCCCACTCACGAATTTCCTGCTATTAACCAGTTAACTGCCGAGTTCAATTTGAAAAATCCCTCACCGCGCGGAATTAAAGTCAAGCAATGACACGTAGGTTAAATGCTGCTATTATAAATTTCTTCGAAAAGACTGAAGGAAAATGAGAAAGAATTATATGTTCATTCGATAAGAAATTAACAATTCATTAACGTTAAAATTATAAAAACGCTTTCGCGGGAAATTATTAAATAAATATATTAATAAAACATTTATTATAAACTGCACCAAATTCAAATAAATTCCGTCTCGTCATTTTTACAAGGACAACATGTATCAGAGTACTTGTATTACACTTTTAAGGCTCGGTGGGTGTAGTGTTAATAGCGTAGGCGGGCGAACCTAACTTTCAAAGACGAATCCACTTAATTCCAATTTCTGAACACTTGCGATTCTCTGAATATTTTTCTATTTCAGTTAAACTTCTGCGATCTCGAAGTCAGATTTGTAATCTACATAAACTGTCATCGAGGAGACTGTTACATAGGTCTTCGACTGAAGAATAATTATGCATAATATTTCTGCACGTCCAGAATGACTTAAAAGGGCTGACTTTGTAAGGCAAATCTATTTGGCTCGTTTCGTGCAATGCACGATTGTTATGAGCTTGATAATGGGCGCAGCTGAACGTGCTCTTCCAGGTATTCTTTTATCAGAGAGTGGTGAGACCGTTGCTGGCTGTAGACAATGACGCGATTCTAAAAATTACTGCCCCCGTTCGTGTACAACTCACCTAACAGTCCATAAAAAATTAGAAAAGAAAATGTTTCTTCTAACACGAACCAACTAAACTCTGACACTAAATCCTGGTGCAATTTTCCTCTCAAAATCCGGGTCTTCGGTAATCCAAAAAGTGTTTCCAGAATACGATCGTCTGACCGAGATTGCAATCAGAGAAAAAATTGTCCCGACCAGTCAAAACCAGAGAGAATCCAATATTTAGGATTCAAATCGTTATTCACAAACAATATTTTAAATCCAACATTTTAGCTCAGAAGTATTTAATTCGCCTGTCATCGTGTTCCAGGAACAGCACAGGCTCCAGGGCGCGAAAGTCCCAGTTTCCAGGATCGGATCCTGGATTTCTCCGGAGCAGATGTCGACGACAGCGAGGAAGCGAGTGAAGAAAATCGGACGAAGGATCGGTTAGGGCGTGTTCCCTGGTCCCAGGAAGCGCGGAAGGGTCAACGTTCCGGGACAAAAGGATCATTAAGAAGGAGAAACGATCGGGCACGGATTCTGGCAACGGCGTTCGAAGCCCCGAAGAGACACACAGACAGGCAGTTTGGTCCGTGAGAGGCTGCGCCACTCGACATAGCTCGACGCTGATGCCGATACCAGAAGCGGGAAAACAAAAAAGCCAGGCGACGTAACGCGTTCGCCTGGCTCGTTCTCGCTCTTTCTCGCTTGTTCGTTCGTTCGTCAAACACTTGAACGTAATGTTGCCAGGCCTGGGGGCTGCTGGGACCTCGTGTGGCCGTTCAAGTGTCTGCCGGAATACCGGCGGATTATTCAAATTCGCCGGCCCGAGTCGACGTGTGTACGTACGTGTACGCGTTCCTCGAGGTTTCTCCGCTAAAGAGACTTTTCGAGAGATTTTGGGATCCCTCCGGTGATCGAGTAATTTTTTATTGCCAGGAGATCCGGTCCCTGCAGTCCTGGATAGTAGGATTTAATCAGGGTATCAAAGCTCAATCCTGAGGAAATGTTTGAAGTAAAACTAGTTTGTCAACACATTGATGAATGTCGTTTAAATGAGCCTCCCCTACTACAAAAAATTGAGTCCTAAATCCCCTAAAATTTCCATCAATAAACAGAGCTATTCCGCTGAGAAATAAAATTAAAATATAGAAGAAATATAAATAAGTCCCCAAAGCCTAAAGAGGTCAAGAGGTAATAATAAGGAATATTTATGAACCCTTTGGAAGATCATTGAGCGCCCAGAAAAATTGTCAAGATAAATATTAAATAAACAGGCCACTGAAATATAGGAATTTGACGGTGATTAAATCAGTAAAAGGTCAATTCTTAATTTCTTCTAATTTTCAGAAGACATGAGAGCTTGAGTTGCTTTGGGAACCCTCTTGGGAGCTAAATATGATAATTGATATATCAGAAATAATTGTTAGACCAGAGCCTATTCTTCTTCTACAGAAAAAAGAATCCTAAATCCCCTAAAATTCCCATCAATAAACAGAGCTATTCCACGGAGAAATAAAATTAAAATATTGAAGAAATATAAGTCCCCGAAGCCCACAGGGGTCTCAGAGGCCCCCAAAAGTATGACGACACGAAACCGTTCTGCCGGTAGCGATAGCAACTTCGAAATCACTGTGCAAACACTCGTGAATCTCGAAAACAGGAAATTTCCAGCCGTAGGAAATTTCTCAAGTTTTCGAGGTATTTGCTTCGGGCAGCTCGTATTACAGAACTCTCCGATTTTAGAGAATCCGGTAGACAGCCGAAAGTCACCTGTGCGAAGAAGAACCGTTCCGCCGCCGGGTCCTCTTGGCGGAGCCTCGAAGGATCAAAGCAGCTCGGAAAGTGCACGGTTATCTCACCGTTCCTGAAGTCACTGTACCGACTCTCTGGTCGCCGTTCAAAGCTACCATATCGCTAAACTGCTGACATCAATCATCTCTCCATTACCGGGCCGCGTTCAAACGGTATTCAAAGCTGTCCGAACACCGTCAGCCGCTGTCTTCTGCGAGGTGGACAGGCTCGAGGCAAGTGCAACACTCTCCCCCGCGAAAATCATCCCGAGAGATGCATCGGGACGCAGCCGAGATGCATAGCCGACGCGCGCCGAGTTATATGCATTCTCGAGGAAACAGGCCGGCGAGAACCACTGATTAACGATCCGATCTGCGCTCCGTAGATCTGTAGATCTCATCGGGTACAGATATCTTTCATTTTCACAGGGAATTTCCTTTTTTCCCCGATACGAACTGTTAATTAATCGAGCCTGATGACAGACTGTCTGGCTTCACCGACGACCAACAAGAATTACATTTTAATTGGATTATCGGCTACGACTTTTTTTCCATCCTTTTAGTTTCGCTGTTGAATTAGTTGTAAAGTGCTCCACCTCTGTGAATCTCCATTTTCGAAAATTCTTTAATAAAAATTGGAGCGTGGACAAAATTTTTCTCGTCGCTTAAAATGTTTCTTATGATCAAGACAAAGTATCCCAGACGTTAATTACCATTTCCTAAAGTGCACATAATTGGAAAATCCCTCGAAGACTGACCAACTTCAGAATTTTATTTTGTCAGTTGGGATTTTTATTTTTTGAAATGGAGTCTGCAAGCTATAAATACGCTAAAAAATAATCACCAGTATCATAACAATTCCACTACAGATTGTGCGATATTAAATCTCGTGGGCGGAATTCGAGAACCTCTGGAAGTCAATAATAAATGAGAATGAATAATAAATCGTTTTCAGGGACCAGGAAACAACAAAATTGTCAAAATGTCTCCAGAAACAAATGAACCGATCGGAAGGCAAGCGAGAAGCGTTGCAAAAAGTACAGAGCAACTAAAAATCGACGTCACCGCGTGGTGTCGAGGGTGCCGCGCGAAAAATGATGCCCGAAAAGCGTCTCCCAATCGTGTACGCGTACGCATGTCCGACAACTTTTTCCCGGTGATCCTCGAAAGCCAAATATTGGCGGCAAACATCGTTCCTGCCATCCGCGGAATTTATTTGCACGCCGCTCGACCGTTAAACGTTCTCCACTTGTCGTGCGCCCGGGAGGAAAGCGCTGGAACAAGAGGAACGGACCTGGTGTATGCGGGAGGAAGAAACGAGAGAGGAGAAGGAGGCTGGGGGAACGTGAAACAAGCAGAGAAAGAGAGAGAGAGAGAGAAAGAGAGGGAACAGCGGGGGGAACAGGGAATTTTATTTCCGCTCACATTAATTTCAACGGCGCAGAAGACGGTCGCCACAAGGCGCAGCTTGAAATTACGAATATTATGACTTCAACCAGTTCTCAGAAATCTATGTTTTTCATTCTTTAATCTCGGGCCCCTCTCGTGTTTCACACCATATCTTATGAACACACACTTATGGCTCCCTCTTTCTAGTTCCTGGCTCACGATCCTAGCCGCCTCGCGTTGCAACCGCCTGCAGAATGCACCTTTCGATAGCCACCGCCGCGCCGCAGCTTTTCCAACCCCCTACCCCCTTGTTCAAGAGTTTATGGCGTCTGCCGGTTTATTTTTAACGAGACGAACGATCTCTGTCCCGTGTCTGTGGTTTTTCTTTATTGTAAGTCTCGAATTAATTGGACGATGAATATGTCCACGATTTTCCAATTTTGTGGACCACTTTACTCTGTCCAATTTACCATTTTGGTCGAGTACTTTAGTCTATACAATATTCTACTTTTTGTGGAGTACTTTACCATGTCGAATTTTCCATTTTTGTGGAGCACTGTACCTTGTCCAATTTTGCACTCTCGTAATACAATTCTTTTGGTACAGAAATCGGTAATAAAACAAAATCACTAAAAATCGAAAACAGCAAAATAAAGTACCGGCGGCAGTTCGCTGCTTTCTAAATAACATTAAACCTAAAGTCGACCAGACTCTTCTAAAACGAGTGTACCAACCGACAAGCTAAAAGCATCCTCGAAATAACGGACCGCCGAAATCTCGCACAAAAACAGCAAAGAACGTTAAAGTGCATTCGAGAAACCGACGTTTGTCCAAAGTGCAACGCAATCAGCTCCCCACCAGCCTCCTGCTAGTAATCTCTATGCAAATGGCCGTGTTCGATCAAAACCCGTCAGAGTATAGCGAAACAGATTCGCGAGAGCTAAGGAAGGGTGAGGGTGGGGCAGAGAGAGAGGGGGGGGAGGGGGAGGGGAGGTTTCAGGAAAGAAGGGCAACGTTTCGAGAAGGACGTGTCTCGTTTACGGGGATTAGGATAAAGCTCTTCCCCCTCCCGTTCCCCCTCACCCTGTACTGTGTGCAGTCTCTGTCCTCCTTTTCTTTGCCATCTTTTTATCTAACCTCTTTCCCTCTGTTTCGAGGCATCCTCTTCGGTTGTGTTCCACGTAAAACGCCTCGAATGCCGGCGGCGGCGCGCCGTTAAAAATAGAGCACGCAACGACTTACTAATCTGGTTAGGGCTACTTAGCGTAACTCCAACTATTTAGACCTGGATACGGTTACGGTAGTTAGGCCGCCTCTATCGGCTCTAAGTAGACCCACTGGGTCCAGCCTTCTTCTTCTTCTTCTTCTTCTTCTTCTCTTCCTCCTTTTCTTCGTCTTCCTCGTCTCTCTCTCTCTTTCTCTCTCTCGATCCTTTTTTTCTCGTTTGCGTTTCACGAAACGCGCTAAAACGTCTTAATGGGGCCTGGCCACTCGCGCGGAAAAACGGGCGCTCTTGCTTCTCAGTTTATTTTTTCAGGATGCTATGATTGTTCAGATGGAGCCTGGGAATCCTCCTTTTTCAATCGGATCGCGTGCCTAAGAGGATTCCATTTTTTTTCTTCCGAATAAAAATCTCCTGTTCACGATTTATGCATCTAATTAATTCCATTTGCAACGTCTCAAAGGGTAAACTTGCGAGCTTTTACTTTCGTAGTACGACAGAGTAGAAACAGAAGATTTGTTTAGTGTATGTACAATCTTCTTTGTAAACTGATACTATGACATTTTAATAACAAACTCTAAAAATGTCTCCTTTATTTTTACTTCGGTACAGAGACCCTTGTGAAAATCTACTGAACCAGCAGGACTATCATTTTTCTAGATGACGAAATTACTATAACAAAAATTTTTGTGAATTTTTAACGCTGCCAAATCAATCTAAATAATTTTCGCTATTCCTCCCCGATCAATCTCTTGTTTTCGAATTGATATTGTCACGCTCGAATAAATCTCCAAGGCGCTTTTTCGATTGTCAGATAATCGATCAGGATCGAACGAGATCGAAGCGGACGGGGGACCACGAAATCTTCGGGTGGTTGAATGGTTTTTAATTCGATTTTTTAATCCGTTCACGAAACCACACAAAGCGACGCGCTTATCTTTCTCGAGATCGGTTATGTTTAATTGAGGCGTTGTCGTGGCTGTTGATTCGACTCCTACGGGGAGATGCACGTTGGCAACCTCCAAGGCTAATTAACGAGCGTGCGCCGAGTAATTAATCGAGTCCTCCTGTCCGCGGACAGACGTGCTGACAGAGGACGCTTCCTCTTGGACGGCCCACGAGCGGATCGATTTTTCTGACCGACGCGACGCTCGTGAGCGAGGAAACTTGGAACCGTTCGGAGAAATTTAGAACCTGTGCTGTACACTCCCCGTCCATGATCCATAAATCATCCCACTCGCGCGGATAAATCAATCCTGGGCGAAATTCTATCGAACTTTTTCGTTCCACCCTGTTCCGACCGAGTGCAAAATATTTTCTTCGCTTGTTCTTTTTCTGTACCACTTTTACTGTCATTTTACAGCAAATATTGTAAACAAATTGGAACAAATTTCACTGATAAACGGTCTAAGTAATGGTCTAACTTTGCAGTTGTGGTTTATTTAACACCAGGTTTACCCGTCAAAATGACGGGTTCTAGAATTCTTAATTATTGGAACTGCAAAGGGGTGCACGAATGAGAAATTTATTACTTTGTGTACATATTTTAAAAGAAATGGCTAAAAATTTGGACATGTACATTTTCGTTGTTTTTATAAAGTAACGTAGGATATTTATTCATTTATCAAAGACCCGTAGGACTACAATTAAAATTGTGCTAAAATTCGCAGTGGAATATTGCGGCCTTGTAATCGTTACAGTAACTAAATAATGTGGATCCACGATCCAGCTAGAGTCTCAGAGAAATATAAACTAGAATTATAAACTAGAATTACGAAGGGTCCCACAGAATAAAATCATTAGAGCGCGCAAGAGAACTAAAATTGAAAGAGGCATGGAGCGCACAGCGAGTCCGTAAATTTTACCGTAAATAAAAACCGGGTTGTTTCAACAAAAGGGGGGTTCTACGGGCAAACTGGGGTATCAAAGACGACGGTCCCACGGAACGGAAAATTTCCGTGTCTAACCATGGCCGCACGTGGTCTCGCAGCCGTCGCGACCCCGTCGAAAACGAGATTTCGAAAATCCGTTATTTAAATAAGCCGGGGCGAGGGTCCCCGGGGGTACTTTGCCCACGAGTAGGATCAGAGAATAATAAAAAAAGAAAAAAAAAAGGAGAGGAGCGACGGCAAGAAGATGGAACGGGGCAGAGAAAGCGGGCTGGAATGATTTTATAAAATTAATAGTAAAGGGTAGCTGGCTCTCTCTCTCTCTCTCTCTCACTCTCTCTCCGCGTCCGCTATTATGCGCGTATGCAAATACGACGGAAGGGGTGGATGGGGACACACGGATGGATATTCGTGGATCGAATAAGGGGGCACCGTGCTTAGGAGAAAGAGGGAGGGGGGCAGCACGGGGTGGTGTTTCGGTGACGAGCGGCCCCCGATGGGGATATAGAGGAAAAATAGTATGCAGCCTGCGAGGCATTAAAACTTCTGAGATTTATAGTGGCACGGACTGGTCTGTGCCTCGCTCGATTCGGGGTTCCTCCTACTAAAAAGGGGGCCATATTGCTGGTAACGAGCGAGAAGGGGCGGCATATTCGGGGATGCGTAATATTCCGTTCGGAAGATTTTAATGCGCGAGGACGCGAGGCTTTGGATCTTCGTCTCGATTCCTTCAATCGTCACTTTGATTGTGATTTAAGGCCTGGAAAATTCAATTCAGCAAGCTTCAGAAAAGTACAATTTTTATTTCGACGGTACTTTTATTCCGAGTCCTCTTGAATCACTATTTTCGTGGATTTATTGAAATCTCGAGAAAATCATTGCCTATTCTCGTTAGTTTTTTCTCCCTTTTTATTGGCACCGATTGGTTATAATTTTTTGGCACAGACTCTCACACTATTACAATTTTATATTGAACACGTTAAATGCCAAATATCATTGACAGAGATTGAATTTATTTATGATTAAATAATGTATCATAGAACACCTGTAATTGAACACCTCAAAAATTATTATAACTTATTTGCAAAGAATTTGTTTTGACTTTAGTTCTGTGCCGATCGTTGAAGAGGAAACACGTATTCTTTTACAATTGGATTTCTGGATTTCTATAAGAGGGTGATTGAAAATTTACAGGAAAGATGACAAACTCTGTCCTTGATTGAGAAATTGACTACAAAGTTTGTTTTAGATTCCAAAATAATTGATCACAGATAGGTCCCCCTAATACAATGGCAAATGCTTCACGAAGAATAACTAGAAACAGTTCGTCGAAAGCGCGAGGTAATTTCCACAGAAGAGCGAATCCCACCTTTTTAGGTGGCTAGGACACTCGTCCTCGATAAAACCGGCAATGAAATAAATTCCGTTGGCGAATCGTGTGCAACAATTTGGAATGCGGTCGTCCGAATAAACGTTAAGGTGTAAACGAACGCCTTGCCGGTAAAAAAATAATGGCAGAAGCGGAATCAACGAGGAACATTGTAGCCACACACAGACGCCTCGAGAGGAATAATCGTCAGAGATTTGACTAATCTCGGCAAGGGCGACGCAGAAGGGATCAAGCCAGCGGGATACGGTCGATCGAGGGAGAACGGTATCTCGCGTTCCCATCTTTTCCATGTTTCATTGGCGTTCATCAGCCTCGAACACCAATTAGAGGCAGCCTGTAAACGTTACACTTGCCAAGCGAAACGATTGGCGCTTCCAGCGGGGTCTCTTTTTATGGACGAAACGTCTCTCCTCCGGTGGAAGAAACGCCGCGCCGTACAGGCTGAATGCTCGCTTTCTTCGGCAACTGGCAACACGATCGTTTCTACTCGCGAGCACACTCTGGTGTCAGCCCGGCCATATTTCAGCTCCCTTCGTCCCGGGAGCCCGCGATTCCACTGAATTTCCTTCGAGCGACGGGACTCGCGACTTTGTACTCGTAAACGACCAGAAACCTTACCGGGAAACGCTTCGAATAAATTCTACCGGCATTTTTCTCGCCACTTTTACTGCCCTCGCGATCCCGCTAACACGGTAGTGTCTCGTTACTTGTCCCGCGATTTATTGGGATTTCGAGTCGCCTTATTTGTCCTGCTGGAATCGCGGCTCCAATTACTCACTAATTTTATTTTACATTTCAGGTGGAACCTCGGCCTGTTACCGAGGTAGTACTGTGCTTTCCGAAACGTTTGCTAGCTTTGATCAGCTTTGGAGATTGAGGTTTAAATCGGTGGATCCGACGGTTTTCAGATCTCGCTTTGACTTGGAATTGACGAGATTTGGGTAATTACAGTAGTGCTTCGTTGCTAGTTCATTCACGAATACGATAGCCACGATTTTTTTGTACTATGTTTCACATCGTCCAGGAACTGATTCGATAAAATCTAGATAGAAAAAAGCTGTCCATAAACTACTTATTTTAATCGAGACACATTCCATTATTCTAATCATTCATCGAAGCACTTCTGAAATTGCAGACTCCTAATCAAATTCGAAACTAAACTGCTTCGAATCCAAACAATCGCAGTACTGCTTCGCTACTAGATCACTCAGCGAACATTCTACTCGATCCAATTAAAATCCGACACTGTTCCACCCGTGGAACATTACAATCAAGGTGCCAGTGATCATCGAACGAAGCAGTACAGTAGTCAGCACCTCCATTTAGAAAGCAATTACTCGGCCAGCAGCCCTCTCCTCTCGCCACCATAGTGGAAAAACAATCGACTACCCGGCGACTCCTGTAGGACAACTCTGTTCCGTGGCTCGAATCCTCGTTTTTACAAGATCGATCGATCGAAGCGTATCGCACGGACCACGGACCAGCAAGCGTCGCGATGTCGACAGACGTCCCATGAGCTGGACGTTGCGTTCTTACCGGACGTCCACGAAGCGGCTGTCAGACCGAGCACCGGCGATATCTCGATGCCTGATTGATTCCTAATAGCGCGACCGGCAAGAAACCAATCGGGATGTGACAGTCGTCCCCGGGTTAATGAATAATGGAAAAATCTGGTCCCTTTTCGGGGCCCGACCGGATCATCCGGGCCGAGTTTTCTGGATTACGCGGGCCCACGGTCCCGTTAGACCTCCTCGGTCCGTGATTTTTCGTTTGCTCTCTTTCTCTTGCTCCCTGGGAACTTTATCGACAGAATATCCTTCCGACACTTGTTTCTCGCTGCCACAGCCAACTGTCAATCGATTCTACCCAGTAGAAAATATTCATTTTTGCACGGCAATTTTATACGACTCGATAAATTTTACCTTTGTTGTCGTAGATAATTTTTTCTTATTGTGGTGACAGTATCAGAAATATGAGGCTCAAAAATTCGGGAATTTACTTTCGCGGTCGTTGGAAACGATTCTATGTTCATCAGAAATTTAGTATATTATCTGTGGGACTGAAAATAATTTTTTTGATTACAGAATTTACCATTCGAAAAATGTTTGCCATGGTCTGAAAATCAAAATCTCGTCTACGTGACCATAGTTAAATTTGTATTTCAGAACGAACGCTAAATGAGTAAATAGATTTATATAAATCTACCTTTGTAGTCTTTAGAAACGATTATACATTGGTCACAAATTTAGTACATTATCTTTGCAGACGATAAATCATTTTTTATCAAAGAATTTACCAGTGGAAAAGTAATTGCAATGTTCAGAAAATTGAAACCTCGTCTTAAAATGAACGCTGGAAATCAATATTTGTGGGACGCGTAAAAATGAGAAAATTCTGAATACGATAATTGAGCAGACTTCGCGCTTCATCGTGATTCGAGATGGTTTGATCGATGTTTGTCAGGTGTTTGTTCTCGACGTGGCTCGGTTTTGTAACCGGAGGATCCCGTCGAACGGAATTATGTAAATGGTTTCGCGAAATCGAAGCCGCCGGTGTTTAAAGTACAGGCGAAATTAATCTTGTAGGATTGATTCAATTTTCTAAATGGGTATTGAAGCTTCGGGGCAGAGTGATGGAATATCCTCGGTTTGAATGAGGATCTCGGCACAGCGGTGTTGAAACCGCCGCGTGTATCGTTTCGCAAAGCGACGCCGATCGTAAGAATGGTGTACTTTATGAAAGGGACGTATTAGAATCTCAATTGAGTCTTGGAATCTGAGAAGACGTTCCCCGAAGGATGTTCCTCCTCTCGCCTCCTCTGTCTCTCGGATTTCTTTCGAGAGCCAATCCATTTCGCATGATCGATCCTGACGACGTCCCACGTCGATAAAACCCTCGGACACGATGCTAACTCGAAAATTAGCTATTATACTTTATATTTGCCCGCTGATATTACATATGTCGATATGTTTATTTAAATCATTCTAAATCTTCCAGGACCGACACTATCGCGCAGTTGACACTTTATACCGCAAGGTGTAAAGGAAGCGAAACCCGCGGTAATAAAATATTGTAGAAACAATTTCTTTCGAAATCGTAATGCCACTTAAAATTCAATATTGAAATCATAAGAGTGACAGACGTTTATACGAAATTTATTACGACCGCAAAAAATCCAGTAACAGAATAACAAATACAAAGAGGCACGAACGGGCCCGATCGTTTCAAAATACCTGGATTAAAGGTTAACAAGATGAAAAAACAATTCTGGAAACAGGAACAAACTCGCAGAACCTCGAGTGCAAACGTGGCCAGGGAAACGCGAGCAAGAAGAGCCGTGGAACGAAGAAGCGGGGGCCCTGTTCGGGGCCCGGTGGGCTGGTGGTGGGGGTAGTAAGAAGAAATCGAAAGCGCACGGGCCCATCGGCAGGAATTCCCCCGAAACCCGTGCGGCTCTGACATAATGAGACATCGAACTCGACGGTGCCGCGGTCCCGCGCTCGGAAGAACCGGGCGAAGAACGCTCAGAAAAACGAGTGGGACCCGTGAGGAGGGCCGGTGCATGTCGGTCTCGGGGCCCCCCTCCCCGACGAGCCCGAAAGCCGCGAAACTCGGGGGTCCGATCGCGATCGAAACGGGGGAAACAAAGGGTAGCCGCGAGATCGCGAGCCACAAAGAGATCGTGAAGATCGTTTTAAAAACAGCGCTGTTTAGGGCGGTGGGTGGGGGGGGGGCCTGGTGAGGCCCCTGGGAGAAATTATGCGAGGAGGCGACGGCGAACCGTAGAAATTCCGCGAAATCCACGACGGAGTATCCCCGCATAATTCGGGGCCCGGCAAAAAGGGGGAATAACGACGACTTTCGAGATAAAGCGAAAACGGGCCGTTCCGTTCGGCCGAAATTCCGCGAAATCCGCTAAAAATTGAAAGAGGAGGAACGACCCGGACAAAGGACCAGAGGGGACCAGAGGGAACCAGAGGTGGAAAGAAGGGAATTCGAACAAGATCCTCTTCGTTCGGGAACGCACACACTGCCCAACGGGCACACACCGGTTGATGCTGCTGCTGCTTCTTCTTCTTCTTCTTCGTCTTTCGCTTCGTCGTCTCTTTTTCTTCGTCGAGCAAGAAGACGATCCTGGGGGAGGGGGAGCCGCGGAATGATGAATCGTTTCTATTAAAATACTTTTTCGACGGGGAATACAGAGTGGGCATCCGGCCTGCGGAGCCGCGACTGGATTTATTTACATATTTTCAATCTGGATTAAGAGGTAGAGCCGATCTCTACAGCTCGAGATGGGCTCCGGGGTTCGGTAGTCCGAGCGGTTTTCGGGATCTGATGAACGGTTTTCGAGATGCACGATTTTTTACCGGACCTTTATTGTTCCGCAGTTTTCTCGGCCCTGAAGCAGGGGACAATTATAGTACTTTACATATCTGTGAATTAGCGAAGGGACCGGGTTTATTTCGTTGAGCGAATTTTTTTAATATATTCGTGGGCTGTGTAAAGAGACGATACTTCAATTTTTGGTAGACAATATTTGGAATTTTTCAATTTCACCACTCCGTTCTGGAGGAATTTATATTTATGGAATGTACTGCACAGAGACACAAAATTGATTTTATTACGATGTTGCGTGACAGTGTTCGTTTTTGACGGTAATTTAGTCACAGGTAACAAAAGTTTTCAAAACAATTGTGCAACACACATTCTTTCCTCAGATCCTCAATATCTCCTTCCAACCTTTAATTTTTAATCTATATTCTTGATAAAAGTTTCAACATACAGTGTCACCAGCTGCGTCACAAAAGTGTCCAGACTCAGGACTGACCTACATCCAACTTAATTTTTTCATTCTCCATATTATACTTAATTTTTTTTTATAGTCTTCTAACAATTCTCCACGCTCTTCAATCATTTAATTCCATTGGCTGATGTCGCTTCAATTAGGTCTACGATATTCCACGAACACGTTACCAGAAGTCGGATGAAATAATAAATAAAAAAATTGATAAAATGATGCGTGCATGTACGAACATTCCTGACCCACTTCACGCAACTATAGCGTTCCCAATTCTCATATACTACGAGGTAGAATTATTTACTTCGTCAACTGGTTCTCCACCTCCTTTCATCGAAGCCGAGCAGCACATGCTACTGTTTACGCCCACCGTACACACTATCAAACAGCACAGCGAAGACATTAGCAATAACAATGAGACACGTAGACGTATCCCCCCGCGTAAAAACAATCCCGCAGGTGATCAAGTGTAACGTGGCGCGCGTAACGACAACAACGTCGGGGAAGGCGAGAACTATAGCTCGCCTAAATTTATTTGAAGCTTTCCCTGACAAATTCGAGGCGCCTCGACGCCACAGACAGAAACCGAATTCCGTCGCGATGATGGAGACACTTAGGTGACTGTGAACGATGCGAACGGCTCGCTCGGCTGTCTGACGTCTCTGTTGAACGATACTGTCGGTTTCCGGAAAACACGAGAAATTGCCATAAAAATTCGAGTACAATCAATCAGCACGAAAAAAGTATCAATAATAAATCTTGGATGAGATCTGGACACGTTCCAACGAGGATTCTGATTTTTCTCAACCAGAAGCAGATTTTCCTCGATTTTTTTCCGGTATCCTTTTGGGAAACTAGAAATTTACGAGATTAACATTGCTCATGATTTTTGATGATGGTTAAACGCGAACCTAGGAACATTTGCTTTCGTAGTCTGGCAGAGCAGAAGAAGAACAATCGTCTTGCACTGAGAAAATCTTTTTTGAAAACTCACGTTCTTATATTTTAACAATAAATTGAGAAAAATAGAAAAGTATTGAAAACCAATCCGGCCTGGTGCATACAATTTTTTTTTTGTTTGGATCTTTCAATTGCTGGAACAGAATCTAAGAGAATTTTTGACAAAAATCTCTAAATTTGTGGGCCCACTTTCAGGAAGCAATAAAAATTCGTGAAATCAATTAAGCTCGCAATTTTCTGGAAGGTTAATCGTGAACGTAGGTGCTTTTACTTTCGTAGTATGATTGGGCAGTGCCAGAAGATTGGTTTCGTACCGAGAAAGTCTGGTTCGCAGGCTCGGGCAGTGAAATTTTAATAACAAACGGTGAAGATACGAGAAAACTCGTTCACGGTGAAAAATATTGTGTAGCGTGGTTCTGCAAAATGGAGCGTTTCGATCGATTCGATCGGATTTCACCGTGCGTACGGCACGTCAACCGGCTGTCAGCGATCGATTTCAGCGGCCACCGGAAGTACTTTCGCCGTTGAAGTGTGGAAAATGAGAGGGAAACGATTGGTTCGAGCCCGAAGCCCAGGTTTCGCACACGGTCCGTTCTCTTCGACGTGTGCGACACCGAAGGAAGATCCGTTTAATTGAGATTCGCTTCTTCTGCAGCCTTTTAAGTAGCGGCAATCAGGCCGATAGGTATTCCCCTGCTTTCTTTGCTATTTGAAGAACTGGTTGCGATCGTTGATTCGATTAACATTTAATTGGAGGTGTCAGCGGGACTTGTCTTTCGATTAACGTCGACGCTCGTGTAAGAGATTGCGACTTCCTTTGAGCGCAGCTCGGTTCCGTTCACAGGCGAGATATCGGGCTGATACGGGCCCGGTTATCCCGAGACTTAGATGCTGCGAGGCTCGCCGCGATTGAATATTAAACGGCTTTCAATATCCGTTGCGTCGACTGAATTTGCTGAATCGATGCAACACTCGAGGAATTAGTCGGTGACATGGCGTTCAAACGAATCCACCAGCAACAATATCCTTCACAAGAAGTACAACATTGTTTTGGGGACTTCCGGAGAATGTGAACACAGAGATGGAAATATTTTTCATCAGAGTAGTGCAATTTTTTTAAAAATCCCACCAAAGTTACACAATTAAACTGAAACAATACAATTGAAACTAAAATATCGAGTTAAAAACGTTTTCAAAATATTAAAAAAAAATACGAGTGTATTCCGCTCGATAGAAAATTGTCTGGAGAATTTTTTAAACATTTTTAAGTAAAATATTCTCGTCTCAAAGCAGACAATTGTACTTCCCTGTATATATTAATTCTGAACGTAATTCTTAACATAATCTGTTCTAATTTAAAAAAAAAGTGTGCATATTCTACCAGTTTATCGTGTTCCGGTCACTACAAAATTGTCTCGAGAATTGTTTAAATATTTCTAAATAGAATATTCATGTCCCAAAGCAGACAATCGTACTTTTCCGTGCATTTTAATTCTCGACTTGTCCTGTTTTAATTTTGGAGATCCCGAAAGGGTTCCGAGGGGCGCAGAGATCGAGCCTGGCGATTCAGAGTGATGCATCGATCCCAGAACGTTGAAGATTTCCGGTCCCCGAGTATCCCCAATATTTAACACCTCGTTTGCGGTGGCCAAAACACCGGAAACTCACCGGAAGTGCTTTCGCCGGAGGGGCACCGGGGCCCAACGATTTCGCCCCGTTCACATTAAGATTCGCTTGGCCGGTTGATTAATTGGCCCTCATTAACATCGCGTCGAGCGGCCGCTTCTTGAGTACGCGCATTGTCGCCGCTTGGAAACCGCCAGGTCTGTCCGTGTGCGTGGCAGAACGGCCTGTGGCCTCTTCAGAGCTCATTAAACGTGCTCCAGCATTTGGTGGACAGGAATTAGAGTGGTTCGCCAGACATTCCGCGCGGCTCCCTCGACCATAATCGATACACTAATCCGTCCTCGTGTGACCAAACGCTCCAACATTGTATGCATCGCGGCCCACAATTTCTCGGACAAATTCAATATTTTCTTTCAATAAATACATGAACGTGTGCACCCTCCATTTTGAACGAGATCTAAAATATTTGAATAATATTATAGGAAAATATTTGTGTGTAAAATAAATTTGGAACGGTTAGGAATATTTTAATGAAGGCTTAAGGTGGTTTAAAGGCTGCTTCTATTTTTTAATATTGCAAAAATATGTTTCTTTTTATGTGATTTTATTTCCCAGGGATCTATGAAGGTATTTAATTGTAATGCTAGTAATTTGAAGGCTAGTATTTGTAATAGCCAGTTTATGAAATATTAAATGACCAAGAAAGAATTAAATTAAAATATCTGGTCCTTTGAACCCCTTGCACTACTGTTTATTTTGTGATCATAATGATTAGAAATTCTTCATCGTTCAGAATATCATAGAAAAAATATAGTTAATATTTATTGTATGCTCATGTTTTTTCCAAAGGATATATACATATATCAACTACAACAAAATATAATTTTATTTCGGTTTAAAGCAAAATTAATTAGACTATTCAGAAACTTAGGGCAAGAGGTTAACTTGTTCTTTTGCCAAGTCACTTGATGCTAATTCTAACTTCGAGGGCTAGTATTTGTAATAGCAAATTAATAAAATATTAAATGACAAAGAAAAATCCTCGACAACTTCCATCGACGAAGAATTAAAAGATCTGGTTCTTCTAGTCTATTCTTTTGGCCAGTCATTTAGTCTCTGAGGATTTCTAGCTGCAGGACATCATTCGCAGTAATGGTCCATCATAAAGTGACAATGTCCCGATGACGAAGAGCCCGGAGAACGGGTAGGTATTCTATTTATACTGTGCATCTTTGAGGAATGTCGCTTGAAATCGCGAAGGAGCCAGGTTGTCTCTGGGATCCCTCAGGCCCGTCACCAGGCCACGGATTGTTTGGCTGGTTGTTTCAATCGAACAACCGTACAAGAGGCGAGAGAGGAGACCGAGGAGATGCTTCTTCGTCTCTCGGGGGATTAACGCCTTGACGTCTACACGTGTTCCAGCGTCATCCGCTCGTGCTTTCCTCCGCCGGGCTGGCTGCGAGCCGATGACGAACGAGCTCCGCTTCGGATTCTGATGCTTCTTCGTTTTACTGGCACCGGGAAACTCGCCATTTTCTCATGTCACGGACTCCCTTCAACGTCTCGCAACTCATCCCCTCTACCTCCAATAACTCGATCATCAGAGGTCGCTGAGGAAACTGCTGTTGTTGAAACTTGTGAACTTTGCACAAGCATTTTGTGCTCTGAGAATTCCAGGCCTAGACTGTACACTAGACCAATTGAGTTTACTCATGTATGTCCCTTTCTCGCCCTACAACCTCCCTCTGATCCCTCAGGACCAGGAGAATCGGCAGAGGGTGCTGAGGAAATTATTGTTGTTGAAAACTTGCGAGCTTTACACAAGGATTTTGTATTCTTAGATTCCAGGAACTAGATTGCAGATTGACAAACTGATTTTTGTCTTGTCTGTCCCTTTCATGCCCTACAACCTCCCTCTGATACCTCAGGACCAGGAGAATCCGCAGAGGTGGCTGAGGAAATTGTTCTTATTGCAACTTTTGAGCTTTGCACAGCGGTTTTTTGTCACCCACGTTACTTTCTTGAGAGTAGAATATTGTCTTGGAACATTTTTTTAGTGCTCGGGAGAATTTCAAATTTTCGATCAATAAGATTGCAGTGCATGCGCCTTGTAAATCCAAATTTCCATTGATCCCGAAGAAAATACATTTCTAGCCAAACGCGATCAGAAACAAAGGTTACAAGACTGCTCCAAAAATCCTTCAAGGCCTTTGGAACGATAATCGAAAACCACGACCACCTCACCGCACACGTGATCCATCGATCCAAATACTCAATTTCCAAAATCGCCTATTCGCTCGTTCCCACGGCTCACGGAGTACCACCGATTTCTCGATCTGCCGCGAAGACTCGAGCAAAAAGTCTGAAACCATGGTCGTGGTGGCATGGTGGTGCCGATGGTCGAGGAGTTGTATGGTGGGGGTGTGGACGAGGGGTACGGCGGGGGTAGGAGGGTGGGGGGCTTTATCTGTGGGCCCGGCCAGTGCCATTATCCATCGTCCATTTGAATTTTCAGCTCTCGTAATAACGACTAATACGAGACAAATGAACCGCGGGTGAAAGAAAGGGTGTAGGAGGGGGGAGCGACGGGGCCCCAGACGGGGGACCGTGGCGGGCCCCGAAGAGGAGGCGGGGAGGGGGCGGTGGAGGAGGAGGAGGAGGAGGTGGAAAGAGGAGCCTGTGATTAATGGAGTCTCCGCGGCGAGCGAGAGCCCCGTCGGATAAGATCTCCGATGGAATTCCCGTGGCTTTTATATTGGATTTCTTTTAAATTCGTTACTTTATCCGGCACTATGTTAATAGCGGCCCGATATGAGAGCTCGCGGTTAAGAGGAGTTCATTTATCATTCGACCGGCCCGCGAGAACATGATGAAGAGAGGGGCGGGTGTACGGAGGAAACCCGTCGAAAACCCGGGGACCGCGGACGAAATTTTTTCGAGGGGCCCCTCTCCCGGGACCCCCGGGCCCGGGCATTTCCTCTCGCGGGACCCCCGTCGGCGAATTTGTGTCTTTGAACCGACGCGGAACCGGTTCCATGCCTTTTGCGCTCATTCTACTAACATTTCTTCAACTACCAAGCTGTAAGAGTGATCTGGAGGTCCTATGGAAATGTGGAAAACTGTCGGGGTGGTGCTCGATTGATTTCTGGGGCTCTTTTTGGGACCCTTCTGCAGACATCGATGTAGAAATGCTCAGAAATTTGTTTCTAGGGTAATGGAAATTAGAAATATTTGGGTTGTGGTGTTGGTGAAGTGTGAAAAATTTCCAGAGTGGTGCTGGACTAATTTCTGGGGCCATTTTTGGGACCCTTCTGCAGAGATCGATGCAGGAATTCCCAGAAATTTGTTTCTAGAGTGATGGGAAATTAGAATTATTTGGGTGATGAAATTCTTTGAATGTAGAGTTACAGGAAATTAAGCCTAAATATTTCCGCCACCCCTAAAATAAAGTACCACTTTAAATACCGTTTTCAGGACCTTGTCTATTTTCAGAAGGTCATGATCTAAAATAAAGTAGACTGCATACTGTACGAAATGCTATTTTATAAACAATATTTCTCTATTCCATCGGGAAAGATATCGAAGCAGGGGTTGCGTATCCCACGAGTCAAATGGGCCCGATCTTGCAAGAGGGGGTAAGAGGGGGCGCAGTTTTACGGCGTTGAAATGATCATCCTAGCGGACCCCTGGATCCCGTAGTAGGAGCAATCGAAATCGATCGTGGGACGGAGAGACCAGAGAGAAAGAGAGAGAGGGGGGGGACTTTTTCTTGTTCGTTGACTCGTTAGCGGCATTGTAAATTCTGCCCGTGGTTTTATTGAAATCTTTCCAGAACGCGTCGATTCGTAATTGCGCCACGGGGCCCGGCGTCGCTCGTAAATTACACGCGGAACGAGTTTTTCTGCTACGTCGAATATGATCGAATCGGGCCCCGATAGTCTCCGTGATTGCTGAAATTTATCGTTATTTGGAAAGCCACCATAACGACGCGCAGTCACTGAACAAATGCGCCGCCGATTTTCCCGAACATTTGGGTCATTTATGACCCACGCCGATATTACACCACAGTTTTCCTTCGATACAAGGCGATGGCTCGGGCCGAAAAAGAAGAAAAAGAGGGGATTCTTACTTCGACATGAAAAGCGTCGTCTTGTATCGGAATAAAATTGTACATACAGTGATTTTTCTGTATACGTCGTCAAGGCCTGGATGATAAATGTCGCGGAATTATCCCCACTACCGCAAGTGTATGGAGGGGCCAAGCTAAACATGAATATTATTGCTAAATTTTATTTTGTAATTCAGTTATCATTATTATGTCCTAGCCTATGTAAATCAGCTGAAAAATTCTGCAATTGTTGTTACATGCCACGAAATTGTGGCATTATTAATGAGCAGACTTGTAGAAACATTAAAAAATGTAAGAAAATGTCGATATACTGTCTTCAGCTCATTAAGATCGTTAAAGAAAAAGGAAAAAGGTTTATACGGTTACCGTTTCTTGAAATTGACGCCGGTAATTTTTACATTGCAGAAAGATCCGCAGTCTATTAATGAGTGTACCGTAAATCAGCGAGATAAACAACTACTGCTGGAAAAGTTACTCCGTCGAGAGTCCGGCTCGACGAGAAAGAGAAAAGGTTAATAATCTTAGCCGATTGAAAATAATATACTGACAATCTTAAGTCCTTTTAATCTGTCCACTGCCTTAAATTGCACTCACTCATTTTTCCCATAAAATGCGCCTAGCGATAAGCGGACTGTGGGTTTTATGCAATTTCCCATAAATTTCATCCGGCACCGAGCTACCTCGATGGAATTCCTGAAGAATGAAGAGGGAACTCTAATGTGGCAGATTTCACGGAGGAAATTGGATACCCTGGCTGCCTACGGGCCTGGATTTTTAGCGCCGGGCCCGAGACAATGATCTTCGGGATCTAGGATGCAATCAGTCTAGGGTAGCTGTTGTAAATCGTTTGTGGGTTTAAGAAGCTTCGACTTCTTCTTGGATTTCTGACGAGTTGAGAAACTGCACGATTGACGATAATTAATGTTCCGCGAATTCGGATTTTTTCAAAATTCCAGGGACTTCTTTCCGAGAAATGAATCCAGGATTTATGGCAGTTGCAATTACAATCATGCGTGGCTTGACAATTAGCTAGGCTTTTGATTGATTGAGACATTATTAAGATTGAAGAGGACGATTAATGAGTAAAGTTTGATCTGTGAGAAAGCAGCCTTAAATATTGCGCGGTAAATTATTCGTGGATTTACAAGGTGGAAATTAGAGCTCGAGATCCTCGAAGATTTATTGGAAATTAGAGCTGAAGATCCTGGAAGATTTAGGATTCGCTGAGACTGGAGCAATTAACGGACCCTGGACGATTAAGAAGAAAGAAGTGCCGTAAATTGCATATAAAACGCGATAAATAATAAATCACGCCTCGAATTTGCCGGAGACGAAGGATTTGCTGAAACTGCGTCATTAGGGGATTAGAAATACTAAATGCAGAAGATTTCCGTATTATAGGGAATCACCGATCTCCGAAGAATCGCTAAGGGTCCTGAATGTAGCGCTATAATCCGCTTTATAGCTTTACAAGGTAATAAACAATAAATTAAAGCTCGAACAAGATTGAGAAATTACGGATTGAGAAATTACAGATTGAGAAATTACAGTGAAACCGTAGGAATTATGGGATCAATTAACGATTAAACTGCAGAGACCAGGGCTTCTGTCGACTTGTAGGTCAGCCATACTTGACCGTCGAAAAAATACCTGAGGCCACTGAATACCGCGCTACAAATGATTTACAACTATTCTGACTTCGACTTCGACTTCTGAGATTTACTAAATTAATTTTTACATTTCTAAGTCGTCGCAATAGATCAATTAAATTGCAAATAATTTCCTAGCTACTTCTGAGAGCTGGTAAATTTATTGTGACATTTCCAAGGGGTTGCCGCAGATGAATAAAATTGTAAAAAGATTCCTAGCGACTTCTGAAGTTTACTAAATTAATTTTTACATTTTTAGGTCATCGCAGCAGACAAATTAAATTGCAAATAATTTCCTAGCTACTTCCGAAAGTTACTAAATTGATTTTGACATTTCCCAGGAATTGTACCAAACAGATGAAATGGTGAAAAAGTGTCTAAAATGATTTACAGGTATCCAGAGTGATAAGTAGCGAATTGAAAGCTTGAATTCAATAACAAAAAATAGTAAAATAATTTGCAGAAGTTAGACACGAGTAAAAATTTTTGTTCGAAGCGGTTTCAGCTGGTATTAAGACGTCGCGAGGCAGAACCAGACTCGGAACACAATGGAAACTGTAGGAGCGTGGAATTCCGTGTTCGATCGAGCCGGCTCGCGATTATTGCTTCTGAATTCCTCATATCGGCCGCGGGGCCGACTCATTGACATTTTCGTCGGGTTCCACTCGTTGGAATTCCGCCTCTGTGCCCACGTCCCGCAACGTTTCTCGTACAATGAAAACACGCACGAACGCACGCACGCACGCACGCACGATACACCCGGACACCTGTATGCAACCATTCGACGGAGGATCATCTGGATCCGACGCCGGATCATCGATCCTACCATCCACGCGAACTATTCTCACCTCTGTACAGTGAGACTACACTCTATACTTCACGTACAGAATACTTCTCTATTTTGACTTCTATTCAGACATTCTCTTCTCCGGTTTTAACTCGATTTAGAACCTCGAAGATCTGGAAACTCGCGACAGCTATACTTAGACGTATGCAAATCCGATTTTTGTTGTCGAACATCCAGATTCCTGGCAAAGTGGATCGCAATTTCCTGTTGCTATTTGTTCTGACGACGCTAAATGGTGGAAAGTCGATGGGGAATTTTGTTTGCGGATTATTCCTTTTTAGGGGAGTTATGAGCTGGAAACGATAAGTGTTTTTGTTCAAGCGATTTTTACAATGGTTTTGTTTAAAGTTTCCTCCATGTAATTTAACGGTGACACCGGTTACAGGATACATTAACTCGTGAACAAATTCCTGACGACTTCTGATAGCCAGTAAATTAATTTTTAGGTTTCCAGGTCGTCGCAGTTGAGCAATTAAATTGCAAATAATTTCCTAGCGGCTCCTGAGAGCTAGTAAATTCATTTTGATATTTCCAGAGGGGTGCAGCAGATAGATAAAATTGTGAAAAAATTCCGAGCGACTTCTAAGAGCTATTAAATTAATTTTTACGGTTACAGATCGTCGCAGCAGGTAAATTACATTGCAAATAATTTCCTTGCGAGTTCTGAGAGATAGTAAATTACTTTTGATTTTTCCAGGGGGATGCAGTAGACAGATAAAATTGTAAAAAAATTTCTTGTAACTTCTGAAAGCTTATTTGCTAATTTTCACGTTTGCAGGTCGTCGCAGTAGATCAATTAAATTGCACATAATTTCTTAATCACTTCTCAGAGCCAGTACATTAATTTTTACGTTTCCAGATCGTCGCGGCAGAGCAATTAAATTGCAAATAACTTCCTAGCGACTTCTTAGAGCTAATAAATTCATTTTGACATTTCCAGGGGGTTGCAACTGATCAAATAAATTGTATATAATTTTTCCAGCCACTTGTGAGACTTAGTAAATTAATTACATTTCCAGGGGGTTGCACCAAACTGATTAAATAGTGAAAAAATAAGAAGACAGAGACCAGATTAAGGAATTGCGAGCTGACAGAAGATTCCCGGTACATTCCAGGGTTTCGTGAAACTCGGTCAAGCTCAACCTGGGAACACGCACCGTTTGACAAGCGTAACACCGTTTCGCTCCGAGCATATTCGAATCGATAGTTATCAGTCTTGGGGTTAGGGCATGCCACGCGAATCCGTGGATCTCGATAAAATCGGGAAAGGATCTCGCGGGCCTCTCGGCCGGCTCGACCCGACCCGGCACGGCTCGGCCCGGCCGGCTAGCCGGGCTCTGGGTGTCGGTCGTGTTCGAAAAAGGCGAACAGAACAGAAACTCGAATCGCCAGGAAGTGGCCGTGGCATTAGTATTATAATTATTGCTCCGGCTGCTAATAATAGTCGTGTCGCGACTAGTTGCGAGCCGCGTTCCCGGCTCGCGACAGTTTTATTGCTAATGGTGCCATTAACCGGCAAAAAGTTATCAAATGAACGGCGCTGCCGCGATTACCGACACTATCCGCCGTATCCCCCTTCGAAGATAGCTGTACTTTTGCATTACCTTCGAGATAACAGGCAACGGTTAATTAATTGTTCGTGCGTCGGGTTTCTTTTTACTCATTTCTCTTTTTTTTCCCTCTTTTCTTTTGTTTTCTCCCTTTCGCGAGCGAGCTAGCCACGGGCCGCTTGATTGATTGATAAATGGATAATTTAGAGGTCTAGACGCGGCGTTTACAGTTAGCGTTTCGTTGTCAACTACGCTGGAAAAATAGTTGGAGAGGCTATTCCTCGCTGTCGTGTCACTGTTAACGAGCTGCTCCTTCGCGGAGACTGCGGCGGAGACACCGAAAAGTCCAATTTGTTCTGTTTAAGGTGATGCCGCAGTCGATCTGCTTGGTGTCAACACCGTTGGATAATGATAAACCGTCGTGATACTAGTTAAAGATACGATGTAATAATGCTACAGTAACATGCGAGGTTAGAAGTATCCGCTGCCACGGGTAAAAAGAATCAAATTAGAGAGTGTATTCGACGCGCGGGGCTACAGGAATGAAAATGGAAGCAACGAGAACGACAGCAACTGGTTTCTCGGAGCATCATTAATATCTAGAGAGGGGCGACGGGGGGGGGGAGAGCATCCACAGACGAGTCAAACTATGTTTCATAACTGGGACAAAACACTGTCACGTTACCTACGGACACGGCTTCCTAATTGAAGTAAATCGTTCCACGCGAAAATAGATTCGAGGAAGATATCAATTTTGCTCGAATTTTCCTACTCGACTAATTGGCTACGTCGTAAGCCACCATCGTGCAGCTTTCATTTCGCTAGTAAAAAATTCGTAAATTTGCACCGCGTCAAAGTGCATTTTTGTCCGAGCAACTGATAGGGAGTTGCGAATTTTTCAACGTGATTTCGAACAATTTATCGGGATTTACAAATTTTTGCGATACCGAATCTTTCTCAAATGAAATAGGTCTATCGTAAAGTGCCATCTTCTCGCTTTTAACGATTGAAAATTCCTACGGGAACTCATTTTAAAATTGACTCAATGATTTCTCTTAAAATCGGGACCATTTTCTTCTAGGTCTATTTTCCGACATGATCACGTATTTATTTCTGAACCTAAGTAACCCTGTATCATAAAGTGTAATCTTTCACCTCTAATTTAAGCCCTTGAAAGTTTAAAAATTCCAACGGGAACACATATTAAAATTAACTTGAATACATCCCTTAAAATTGGGTCCTCCTTCTCTAGGTACCTGAGAGTTTAGTCAATTTTTCGACATGATCACGTATTTATTTCTGAACCTAAGTAACCCTGTATCATAAAGTGTAATCTTTCACCTCTAATTCGAGCCCTTAAAAGTTTAAAAATTCCAACGGGAACACATATTAAAATTAACTTGAATACATCCCTTAAAATTGTGTCCTTCTTCTCTAGGTATCTGAGAGTTTAGTCAATTTTTCGACATGATTACGTATTTATTTCTGAACCTAAGTAACCCTGTATCATAAAGTGTAATCTTTCACCTCTAATTCGAGCCCTTAAAAGTTTAAAAATTCCAACGGGAACACATATTAAAATTAACTTGAATACATCCCTTAAAATTGGGTCCTCCTTCTCTAGGTACCTGAGAGTTTAGTCAATTTTTCGACATGATCACGTATTTATTTTTAACCCAAGTAAGCCTATCATAAAGTGTAATCTTTCACCTCTAATTTAAGCCCTTAAAAGTTTAAAAATTCCAACGGAAACACATATTAAAATTAACTTGAAGACATCCCTTAAAATTGGGTCCTTCTTCTCTAGATACCTGAGAGTTTAGTCAATTTTTCGACTTGATCACGTATTTATTTTTAACCCAAGTAAGCCTATCATAAAGTGTAATCTTTCACCTCTAATTTAAGCCCTTAAAAGTTTAAAAATTCCAACGGAAACACATATTAAAATTAACTTGAAGACATCCCTTAAAATTGGGTCCTTCTTCTCTAGGTATCTGAGAGTTTAGTCAATTTTTCGACATGATTACGTATTTATTTCTGAACCTAAGTAACCCTGTATCATAAAGTGAAATCTTTCACCTCTAATTCGAGCCCTTGAAAGTTTAAAAATTCCAACGGGAACACATATTAAAATTAACTTGAAGACATGCCTTAAAATTGGGTCCTTCTTCTCTAGGTACCTGAGAGTTTAGTCAATTTTTCGACACGATCACGTAATTATTTCTGAACCCAAGTGCCTCTATCATAAAGTGCTATCATTCACTTTCAATTTCAGTCCCTAGAAGCTTAAAGATTCCCACGAGAATACGTCCCAAAATCGCAACGAAGGTACCAGTTAAAATCGAACTGTCTCGTTAGCATCTGCTCCAGAAGATCGCAAACCATGCCGACACAACCGATTGCGTTCTGTCCTCGGTTGATCATCGCCGCAAAGGGGGGGGGGGGGGAAGAAAAAAGATGGCGAACGTTCGAAAGTCTGGCAATAAAGCCAAATTATCAAACCGGATACGGGAGCAGCTGTTCTGCGCGGCGCTCATTGACAGTATCGTCGAGTTCCTCCGCTTACGGCGGAACCGTCGCCGCGTCGCGTCGGCCGCGCACGATCGCTATACGTGACGTTTTACCCCGGGCCCGGCAAAAATGCGCGTCCGGTAGCAATTGCAACTCGACTCGGGCTCGGGCTCGGGCTCGAACAGTGTGGCTCCGTTCCCGTTCGTTAATAAGCATCGCGAACGATCCGTATCCCGGTTGCGTCGGCCGGCCGAAAAAGGCGGTTCGCGAAACGAGACAATGGAACGCACGAAAAAGGCGCGAAATCCAGAATGTCAGAGCCGGTTCGCCGGCCCAGGGGTGGTGGGAGGGGGAGAACTTAGGTTGGTAAGACGAGGGGGGCCAGGGGCAGGGGCAACGAGAGACCCCTTGGACTGCGATTGCGAAGGTGGGACACGTTCCTTAGCCGCAACGTCTCACAAATAAATTATCGACCGCTCTACGGCATTCGCTGCGGAATCGACGATTCCATATGACCGGCTGGCGGATGAATATGCTGCGGACACAAGGAACATGCCAAGCGTGCGCGATATGGCCTCCTACGTTCGCCCGTTTTCACGGGGCCTGCCCAGCGAATGTCGATCTCCGACGATCGCTCGCCCTTTCGATCCGATCCTCCCGATTTTTTTACCGATTTTCCACGATATCTTCGTAGAATTTTAATTCGTTCAAATTTTAACGCCAAGGTCAAGGTTGTCTCGTGGTAGCAGTCTCAGGACCACTAATGTTGTAGCAAGGAGAGTATATAGTATCTTTCAACACTAAACCTACCACGGTCAAAATGACCGGATTCATATTTCACGATTTTCGAAACTGTACAAATTCATTTATGGAAAACAGTGGAACCTTGTTCAAGTAAAAATTATATTTTATATTTTGCTAACAGAATTACTAGTATAAACATTTTCCTATAATATAATCTCAGTATTGTTCTTTGCTTTGGTGGCTGAGAGTAAGGGAGGAAGGGTTAAAAAAATATTTCGAATAATGATACAGCAATTTTTAACAGATTTGCGAGGGCGTATATATATATACGCCTTTCGTGGTCAAAGGGTCAACAATTTCGAATGGCCTACACCACCTATTCCAAAGTATACAAACAACCCCCAACGAAATCCCAAAAAAATCAACGTGTCCGACTGTCCCCGGTTCCGGAAAGCGAGGGGTTGAAAAGTCGAAAGAGAAATAGGAAGAGGAAACAGAAACCTATTCGGTTGACTTTGACCGATAGCCTAACCGTGTCCGGCTATCTTAATGCACGGGGCCGTAAAAAAAAAAGGAAAAGGAAAAGAAAAATAGAAGACAGAGTAGCTAGAAGTGGCGAACCGTCGGAATAATTAAAAAAAAAGCCGAGGGAACGCCGCGCCGGTGCTCGAAGGAGGGTTAAATCGTTCGGAGTTTACGGGGGAGGAAGAGGAAGCGTACAAGAGAAGGGGGATACACGAGTGGCAGGCCGAGGAACAAATGGACTACGACTTTTCTGTGACAAACGAGCGCCCCCGAAATGTCAATCAAGCCCGGGGCCGGCAGCGTTGCGCATACCGAGCCGTCCACCTGATTTGGTTAGGCGTTCGGATATCGAGCAGCTGCGAAACTACCGGACAACGTCGCGCGACGCTCGACTCGAAACGCTATCGAGAAGAGGTTATGTTCGTCCGTCGTCGAACGTAGTCGTCGTGCACGTGGGACACGACGGTCGTTCCAACTGTTCGACTCTTTTTGCCGAGGCTTTTTCATCGTTGCGTCAGATTCTACATAATTTAGCTCGTCGCACAGGCAATATTTCATACAATTACATAAGTACGCGGCTGGCAAACCGCTCCGCTGGCTGCCGCCATTTTTCGTTTCCGGAAGCTCCTGGCTACGATTTTTCGTGGTTCCATGTTTCCGGTAACGATTTTCGCAAGTGTATTCATGTTTAAAATTTATTCGATTGTATATTGGGTTGTCCGTGCCGAATTTTAAGGGAAACTCGAACGCGGTACATTTAAATATCGATATACGTTCACTGAATTGTTACAAGTACCATTTTCTTCCATAATCTTTTGACGAAAGGCGTTTTTCGACGACAAAACTTTTAAATATGATTTTTCATGTCGACCAAAGAGTTTTAAAGTTTTTGTCATTATGGGAATTTCGTGTTGACCTAAAGAGATGAAAATCTGAGGGTGTTGTGTCTGGTTAATAGTGTGACCAAGCTCCAACAGCTTTCGGAAGAAAAAAGCATCAATCATTCACTCTGTTTCCTTCTACATTTAAGAGCGTATAAAACTAACAAAAATTAATGTATCCTCATCAAACTTTTTTCTAAAAATGCCTGAAGGATCATCTTTTTAGACTATATACACATTTGTTTTCTATCCTAATGCCACCTAGAGAAAAATGGCACGAACTTTCCGGTCAAGCGAATATTTTCAGGACGATGTAAAGAGTATTTTAATTGTTTTTCGCCCATCCGTCTTCCTATTAAGCTGGTTATAGTTGAGGAATGATCGCACGTAGAATTCGAGACGAGGTGTACAGAGGAAAGCTGAGGCTCGTAGGTGGAGCTAAAGGGAATTAGGTCTTTGACTGCCAGCCAACCAATTATATTCCGCTGATCGCAACGCGTCGGTGAGGTATTAACCTTGGCCGAAGACTCACGACGCGGCTCTTTGCAACGATGGTGGGTGACACGTGCACCTGTTTTCCTCTATCCGATCGCACAGACACCATAGGGGCCCATGGACCCCATCATATCCAGGCCCGAAATGTAACACTAAATCACCACCGGTCAAATGACCGATTCTAAATTTTTCATTTGACAATTTTTGGAATTATACAGATGCTTTCGTGAGCAATGATTCAATAAATATCTTTAGTAGAGCACGCATTGCGATAAGAACCGCGCAAAGTCTAAATAAATTAAATCTTGTCATTTTTATAAGGCAACATGTACAAGTTTAAACATCGCGAAATTTTAGACATAGTTTAGAGTAGACGGTGGACACAATTGCAAATGAAATTTATTTTCCAGTTCATTAACCCCAGCATCAATTACGTCAGCTCATTAACCGTCGGACGGAGTAACTTTTCCGCAACTTCCACTTTGTTTAACTTCCTTCGCAGCTTTATTTATCAATTTTTTTTTTGTAACACGCTATTGAAGATATCTCCTCCTGTTATTCCTAATCTGGCATTTTATTAAGCGAAAGTTTTGATATTCTGGGTCGAAATAGACCCGAATACTTCCCCTTTTCTCCGACGACAGAAAAATCGAGAAAATTTGCACTCACGAGCGAACAAAAATCCTTCTTTTTTCTGACAAACGATTAAGCACTGAGTTTGAAATAAACACACAGTTGGAACGAACACTTGGCACTTTTTTCACGAAGAAATAAAATATTTCCGAGCGATTGAACAGCTCGCGCGTCGAAATTTCGCGTCTGGATCGGAACTGAGAGGATTTTCGCGAGAATCGAGATTCCTCGGGGGGATAGATCGCGGCGTTTATGTTCGGAGGAGCGTCTCAATCAATATTTGTCGGGCTCGCAGCTTCCGCGAGGCGTTTTCGCCGCGAAAGCGATAATTTTACCCCGGCAACGGGTCAAGGTGCGTCGGCAGCTCTCGACCACTTTAGAAAGTCGACGCTGGCGGCGCGACGATCCTCCGCTCACCGATATATAAATATTAATAACTACAATATCGTAATTTCAGAAACAATGCGCGACAACAACGGCCACACCCGAACACCGCGGCCTAGTTACATGCGAGACGCGCCATTAGCAGCCAGTTCCACGATCCATCGAGTCCTATTCCACGCCTACTCGCTGTCTGTCCTCGTCATGATTTTTGGCTGGGGAATAGAGATTTTTATTTCACGGATCGTCCAAATGATCCAGATGATCTGACTCCCCGTTCAGAAACTGGTTTGATCAATATTCGTAGAAAAATCGAGTTGCTCTTCAATTAATTCAATTGTACAATTATTTCAGCTTCCCACAATTTTCATAAATAAAGATGAACGTATAATAACTTAGACTCTCGGTAGCACTAGGCACTAATTGTTTTCATCTCCGAACCGATCGATAAAAATTTAAATCTTTGCACCTGACGTCTCTGGAAAAAAATTTAAGCTAAAACTGCCAGATGTAAATAAATTTTCCGAAATTTGTAAATTTTCGTATGCTCCTTAGACATCCCCTATTACATTACCGTGACTAGGTTTTTTCGAATCAGTATGATTTTTTCATCTCGAAGGGGTGGTTCAAAGCGAAAGCGTGACGAAAGAATAGCGTTTGGAGCAAGTGCTCGCGCGAGCGAAGACGCTGGCGGATCTGTTGCAAAACTGAGACACACAGCTAATCGCAAAACACCTTTTTGCGAGCGTAGAACAGAAGTCGCGTCTCTCGTCGACGCGTTCCTTTTTTTTCCCGTGTAAGTAGCGAGTTTTTTATCGACCCAGATGCTCGGCAAACTCGTCGTCGCGCGCCGGAGAATATTTCACAGTCCTGGAAAGTTATTGCAACGCGGAAAATAGGCACGACTTAATTCCGATCGTGTGATAAGAGCCGCGGGGAATGCATCAGGTGCCTAAGGTCGCGTTCGCAATCGCATGCAAATTTCCCACCTATGAACGCTTGCTTAAGCGTTCGAAACCGCAGTGACTTGGCTGAAACAGAAAACGAAACGTAACCCAGAAAGTGCCGCGGAAACTAAAGTTCGTTTCTGTTTAAAAATTTTCGTGCTACCGCGTACCTCCCACAATTCCTCGGTACATTGCATCGATCATTCCCAATGGAAAATTAAAATCATTGTCGGGAACACGGAAAATAATTCTTGAACGATTGTCTCTTTCTTTTCAGTTCGTGTCGAGTTAAATGTAATTTTTGTGCTGTTGTCAGCTGTGACACGATCATAATAAATTGGTGGAATAATGATGATGTTGTAGTAGTAAATGGAAAATTTAAATCGTGTCGAAAATGTTATTAGAAATGCAGGAAATAATTCTTGAATTAAACTCCTTGTCTTTACTTTGGAGTTCAAGTGAAATTAATTTAATTGTTGTGCAGCTGTCAGCTATGACATAATAAATTAGTAGAATAATAACAATATCGTAGTTGTAAGTGGAAAATTAAAATCGTGTCAAAAATGTTATTAGAAATGTTGGAAATAAATCTTGAATGAAACATATCTTTCCTTGTCTTTATCTTTTTGGAGTTCAAGTGAAATTAATTTAATTTTTGTACAGCTGTCAGCTATGACATGATCATAATAAATTAGTAGAATAATAATGCTATTGTGGTAGTAGATAGAAAATTAAAGTGTGAATGAAGGTGAATGAAAAATTGAAATCGTTTGGTAAAAACAATTATCGACAGAAACAATGCTCACCTCCTCGCGATTTACGCTTCAACTTGATTTAATTTCTACAACACTTGCGAGCCAACCGGACTAAATATTTCCATAAATATTATTATCTCATTGGCCGTACTAATCTTCGGTATTTAGTTTCCTTCTGTCATTTCCACTGTTATCTCCACTGAATTTATTGTTCCTCCGAGGACTGGGCAATAAAGAAAGATGCCTATCGCGAGACCGCGATAAGAAAAGGGCGAAATGAAAATTGCAAAACGTTGGGTCGGAGTGTTTCAGTAATTACGTAAAAACGGTTTCGTCGAGTTTCGCGAGATTTCGATAATGAAACCGCAGGGCCCCGATAAGACCGCGATGAACCGCGGCTGATTAGTGTCACGGTGCTTGGGAATTCCGGTGAAAAATGTGTCGCGCATAAATACCGAATCAAGAAACTAAATTCCGTCCGGCGATTAGGCGAGGAAGTCGACTTCCGTGCGTGGGTGGCTGTGTATCGAACAATTAACGCCACCGGCCGCAGATAAGCGACTAAGAACGGCTTAACCGGCCCGCGTTCCCCGAGAGAGAAATGTTTTCCTCCTTCGTCGCCGCGACGGAAGAAAAAAAAAAAATCGCGATCGACGATTAAAACCGCTTCTCCGCACCTTTGCCGATCGACGATTACCTCGAAACCTCGCCTCGCAATGGAAATCCAAAAGAACTACTCGAAACCGAACCGAACCGAACCTCCTGGAAATTTAACGCTCACTATGTTGATTTCGTCAAATTTATTTACGCGAACACGCGCACTATCTCCGGTGACACTGGAAGCGCCCAACATTCAGTTTCCGCAATGCTTAACAATCAATTATCCTTGACACCACGTACAAGTTATTTAAATATTTAATGGAACTGCTAGCCGAGATTACATTTGTCAAGATTCAGCAGTCATTCAACTCAGGAAATTACAATTAACACTAAGTTTACGGAGCACTAAAAATTACTATTTTACATTATTTCAGAAAAATAACGTGAATGTATCTACTTTTTGTAGCCATTTTCTTTGTAATAATGTATTCCCAAAGAGATCAATTTGTTAATAATGCCTCATGGATGCATCTTTACAATCTCAATATTCGTAAATTAAAACATGTTACAATCTGCCATTTTGGCGGGTCCCGTAAATCTAGTGTTAAATTTAATTATTTTTGTACAAAACGAAGTGATGGCTCCAATGTTAGGTTTAGCGTGTTTGGATTACGTTGATTGGAAATATTTTTATCAGGTGAATCAAAATATTTGTTTCTTTTTTTTAGGAATGTATCTTTACCGAAAGAGAAATCTTCGCTCCTCACATGCGACTGAAATTGAGGCAACTTTGTAATCCGACACACAGGTTAATATGGAGCGTCGGTTTCGGACGAACGCGAGTTCGAATAACGCTTCGAGGCGCAGAAAAATTATTCGGCGAAAAATTGATAATTAGCGGACGATGACTTTCGCGCGTCAGCTATAATAATCGGCCGAGCGGGCGACGCGACGTAACCGGCCAAATCGATTGCCGCGCAAGCAATTAATTTCCGGTTCCGGTCGATTCTCCAATTTCTCGAATGCCGAGAATTATTTTTAACTGCTGAACGAAATTTGTTCTCAATTTTTGAACTCTGAAATTTCTGAAAGACTAAAACGACTTTTATTCGCGGAGGTTCAATGATCAAACGATTGAACGACGAAGAAGAAGGGGGTAATTCTTTCAGGTCCTAAAGAAATAACTGTAGAAAATGTAGAATCAATTCAAAATTCTCTAAAATTTCCCTAGACCTCAGAAATTCCTCTAGAATATTCCCAAAATGAGCCAGCACCCTGCCACTAAGTCGAACGACAAGGAACGAAGAAAAGCTCGTTCTTCCAGGTTCTCGAAAAGTAATTGTAGAAAATGTAGAAATAATTTCATTGCTATAAAATTCCCTAGAGTTTGAAGATTTCTCCAAAATGTTCCGGACTGCCCAGGACAAGATACACATTAAAACTCAAACGATGAAGAACAGCAGGGGGTGGTTTCTTAAGATGCTTAACGAAAAAAAAAAAAATCACAGAGTCTGCAGGAACGGTTTAAAATTCCCCAGAAAATTCCCCGAACCTCGAAATTGCTTTTGAATATTCGCCCGCCGATAATTCTCCCGAAAAATAGCGAGCCCGTCGAGCCAGGATGGTGTCCCGATCAAAGAAACCGGCAACGAGGTTGCGGAAAAAAGGATCGAGGACCGAGAGGCGATTCCACGGCGCTTTCTTGCTCGAGTCCGGAGGGCCCGGGGTCCTATTCGTCTCCTTATTGAGACGAAGCGAGCGGGGCCCTGTAGGACGATTGGGGGACCGGCGCGTTCGACTTAAAAATCGAAACAACTTTTTCCGCTGCTGGCCCACGACAATTTACGACAAAACCCGGTCAATCCGCGCTGCGTTCTGAAATTCAAATCGGCCGGGCACCGCCACTTTTTCCGACGGCTCCTCTCGCGCTCTCTCCGACAAACACCGGCTTTTTGATGGGAGAGGATCAGAGGAGAGAGAGAAAGAGAGAGGGAGAGAGAGAAAGAATACAGAGAGTGCTCGAGAGCGACGCTCTCGCGCGCGGTCGCGTCAGCCTCGCTAAATTTAAATTTACGATTTACTCCCCGGCCCGTCGCGCTTGTCTCCGCGGCTGCTCGTCTTCATTTCGCGAACGCTCGTCTCTGATCTTTTCCCGAAAACGCGAGAGACCCCGCCGGAAGTCGCGCCATCACCCTCGAATTCCTCTGTAACCGCCTCACACCCCCCTACCGTCGCGCGATTCGAAACTGTTTTATGGAGCTTTTAATTGTTTGACTTGCCACGGGAATTTGCAAACCTTGCTGAAAGAGCTAACGGTGATTCTGCCTTCGGTCTGTTGCTCTTCAAGGTTTAACACTAAACGTACCATCACCGGTCAAATGACCGGTTCTAGACTTTTGATTCGACAAATTTCGAAATTATAAAGATGCTTTCCTGAGCAATGATTCAATAAATATCTTTAGTAGAGCACTAAAGATCTTTAGAGCTCATTGTCAGTCTAAATAAATTAAATCTTGTCATTTTTATAAGGCAACATGTAGCTGTTACATTTACAACTCGGTACGTATAGTGTCAATTCACTTGAATACACTATATAATAATGGAAAATTGAACATTATTTCTTATCGTACTGCCACAACTTTTAAGTAGAATAACCGAATTGACAGCTTCAAAAAGTCACCCTTGACATAACCTAGCAATTTCTTTCAGAAGATTGAAAGATTTGCAGCTAAATTTGCAACCGAGAAACAAAACTGAGTATTCGAACGATGTCCTTGAAACGCTGGGTCAGAATGGACCCAGCCCCCAAATGGTCAACCAAATGTTAACTACACGACAAATGAAAGAAGAGAAAAATTTAGTTGCCCGAAGGACAACTTTTATTAAAAATAAAGTAAAATTATATTATTCATGCAGTTACGGGTTTCGACTTTTTCCTAGCATTGTAAAAATTTCTAATGCCATGAATGTACAATGATCCGCAGCGTGATAATGACTCCGTCGTTTTGCGCGTAGTAAGTGTAAAACCACCCCATTGTTTCGCCGCGTTCGTCCACGTATTCTTGGCTGCGCAGACGGTCTCATTTATGGGTTTTTCTTTTGAAATTAGTGGGCCATTTGCATTCGGCCGCGATCCACCAAGAATTTAGTGGAACATCTCCTAATCGTCCGTGGACACGCTGCGACCGGCGTTTGTCGTATATACTTGATTTAATTTAATTTAAGTATACGCACGCCTCGCGCCAACAAATGACTGGTATTTCGAGGGGACGCGGCCGACGATGGAGCTCACGTGCCTCGGGTTTAACGTGAAAATAGCAAGGAGGCGAAGCGTCACGGCGCAATTTGTCATCGTTTCGATTTTTTCACGGATTTCTCCCGCAGAGAGAGAGAGAGAGAGAGAGAGAGAGAGAGAGTGAGTGTGTGTGTGTGTAGCTGCACTCACGATGCCCCCACCGCCACGCACCACTTCATCCCTTCATCCCTTATTCTCTGCGCCCCTCTATCCACGCTCGCTAATATCTCTGCATCGCTCACGGGAAATAGACTCTCTAAATATAGCGGCCGACAAAATTGTTCACGCTAGAAAAATATATAATCACTCCACGAAAATTGTCTACGTACACTTCGTCATTGTTGCATGTACATTCGTCACTGTTGCTGGCAGCACACAGCCGCTATTAATTGCTCCTAACAATTGCAGCATCTTGAACATACAACGGAAGGGTCGCATCATTTTGTGTGCCCTTTTTTAATAGCTAGCAAGAGTCAAGGTCGTATGAAAAATAGGTAGACCACGGAATTTATGCATCAATTAATTGAAATGCAAAACTGTGGGGACGCTAGAAGAATTTGAAAATATTAGTGTACGTCACTTTCGACTTATTAAAATTTTAAATGAAGCAATCCATCTTCTGTTTTTTTTTTTTTATATATAGAGATTACTTAGTTTCTGATTTTTGTAATCAATGCAAACAATTTTCATTTTCCATAAAGATCCGCAGTCTATTAATCACATTTTCTTGTAATAATACAATTTTGTAAACCTTACTCAAGGATTGAAGGAACTTCAAGCTACACGAAGACTACAGTAGGCCCTTTTGAGGGTGGAAAAAAATTCCCACAACAAGGACGTCTCTTTTTAAACAACAACATAATGTGGCAGATCCTCTTTTAAATGATTACAAGAAAATCAAACTGTACGAACATTAGAGTAATATTTCTGAGGGGGAGGGGGCTGGTAAAAGGGTTCGTATAATAACGAAGGACATTTTAATTATGGCTACGCGGCACGGGCACGAAACGTAGATCAATCGATAGAAAATCCCGCAGGGCGTCGTCGGTTCCGCGCGAGGAAATCGGTCGATTTCGCGGAGATAAAAGCTGTAGTAGCCGTGCAACAAGAGAATCCAGCTGACCTACTTGCGAGTTGCATTCTTCCGTTGGCAGTGTCTCCGCGATATCGTCGTTCGCGCAGGTACACGCACGATAGCGCGTACCGAGAGCTCCGTTCCATATCGCGTGTCTCGCGTTTTACGATCCCGAACACGGCCGACCAAAAAGTCCGTTTCAGGAAAACTGGATGCAGAAAGGATTCCGGGCACGACGTGCCAAGAGAACCTCGAGAACCCGGAGTCTCCGCGTGCACCGGGGCACCTATTCTCGATGGATCGATAAAACACCTATCCCCCTTTTTCTACCTTTTATCGCGACCCGACGATTCCAACCGCTTTAGCTCTCCATTATGAATTCAATTCCACTCTTAGTTCTGCGCCCATGCTAACCCCCCACTCTCGGTCACCGTTTTATCAGAGCTTAAGCTAGGACCAAAAAGTCCTGGTTTTGGATTTTTGGTACAGTGGGGTGAAATCCCAAATCGATTTTGAGATTTTTAAAATTTGCTCTTATGCAATTTTTAACACTTTAGTTGGGTCTTTGAGACATTGCTCTCGATTTTAATTTAATTTTTTGCATCAATGCTAACAGATATTTTTAGTATTTTATTTTTATATCAACGGAGACGGGGCTTTTCTTGATTCATTACACGATTTTAATCAGTTTGTTTTTGCTTGCAGTGGAGCTCTGAATTTTTGTGATTTAGATCTCCGTTTTTTCGCCACTGTACTTTTTATTTGCAATTTGGCCGAGGATCTTCGGGGCCAGCTATGGCGACCAATTCCAGAAGTCGTTTCTCCGCAACACAGTGCTAATTTTTACGAGATCCCAGGCCCGAATCTCCTCGAATATTATCCCCGAAATTATTTATTCGAATTCGGGTGCAGAAAGAGGGAGGGCCGCCGATAATTTCACCGAGAATTTCCGTTTCGTGCGTGCGGGGACCAATAACTTCGGCCCTAATTGCTTGGTCAAACACAGCCACGGAGGAACGCGTCGGGATTTTAATTCCTAATTAGTTCCCCGAATTCGGAGTCCCCGCGGGAATGGACATCGGGTCGTGGGCATCTTCCTAGTGTTCGTAATAAAAGTTTTCGAACCATAAATAGCGGGAACTCGTTCCGAAACCACTGCAATATTTTTCGTGCTCGGTCTCGAAAAATATGTTGGAATTACAACGCTTCGAAAGCGCGATGTAATTACCAAAAAATTCGTAGAGTAAATAAAATAAATTAAAAATAGAGGACAACTATATAATTCGCTACTAATTCGCAGAGTGACTAAAATAAAATAAAAATAGCGTACGACCGTACGCAGAACGAGTATGTCAAGGTTCAAGGGGACACAAAAAAAATATTTTCTACAACAAACTCGTCGCAGGAATGAATCGGGCAGATGCAGGACCGCGTAAATCATCTGGAAGCCTGAGAAAGCGAGTTCCTTTTTCAAAAACCGAAAGAGGGTTGAAGATAAAAAGAAAAAGAAAAAGTAGAAGAGACTTTTGAGATGAAAATGAGGCGATCCGGGGTCGGCAGAAGGACGTTTCCACCACAGTTTGGTTAACGAACGAAGCACCGCGGCGGCGGGGCGATAAATTTGTAAATCAGGTGATCCGAATCGGACTGTGGTCCCGCGGGAGGTTTCTACCGGCAATCGGATTAACGTCACATCTTCCCGGGCTGGTGTTGGTGGCTTTCATAAATATAAACCTCGTGCTGCATAATCATAAATCTAATGGCGTGTCTTGTCCGTTCCATAAATGACGCCGCTGGAATCCTCCGGGTGCAAAGACCGCCGGATGGAATTCCTTCTTGCCGGTTTCGAATCGGATCGGATCGGATCGGATCGGGTCGGATCGGATCGGGTCGGATCGAATCGAACCGCCTCGAATTTGGATTCGCGGGAATCGAGAGAGACTTTCTAATCCCTTTCTCTCCCTCCGCGCGATTCATTCCTCTCCTCGTCCTCTTCTTTTCGACTCCCACGCGCGTTCGGCGATTCGTCAACGCGCGTTTCGAAACGCGCTCGCGCGCGCACGTCTTTGCCCGCGGAAACCGGATGATGGATCGCTCCACACGGACCCCTCCGGGGAAAGAGGGGAGGAAAATTTAGAAACTCTTGATCGTGCGCGCTCCGGATCGACGGGACTGAAATTGATCCGGACATTGATCAATTTCAGACGGAACGGAGGAAACGCGCGAAACTAATGGCGCCTCAAAACTGGACGCCGCGATCCGCCGTGAGCTGAACTTGTCCGATGTATCTAGATCCGGGAATATTAATCTCCCGCTTAAATACTGACAGCTCCGTGTGTTTGCTTAATGCTCGCAACCCGATTTCTGATATTCATCTCGCATCAACGTTTCATTCGAATCAGTCTAACTTCTTTTTCTACCTCGAACAACTGTCTCAAGGTTCGACGACGTTTCGCTCTAACATATTCATTAGATTTCGAAATTACATATTTCGATTCCTGCTTGTAACCTCGGATGACGATCTAATCTAATTCTTCTATATAATCGTGCAAGATTTATTTCCAATCTCGTCCAGTGTCGCGCGTTATTATTATTTAAAGTCACCCGCGAAAAATTTTCTTTGAAGAGCGATTTTTCGAAAATTTAGAGGAATGATATATTTACTGAGCTGAATGTGTTTCGAAAAGTTGTTAAATTTGTAAATATATTTAAAAAATGATAAAGGAAGCTATTAGATATACAAAAAATATGGTACCTTATGCACCGTTGCAAAAGATTACTTGTTAATATTCTGCACCCCAAAATATCAGTTTGATATCTTTAATAGTTTAGAAGTAATACCAAAATGTCAGTAAATTTCGCGTTTTAGACCACTGTGCTCCGATAGGAAGTGTCCCCGGGCATAGGAGGACACCGGTGACGTCCGCGACCGGTTCTCCCGCGTTTTCATCGGCGGTCGTGTCGCTCGGGTTCTCGACCGTTATTCAGGAATTAATTCATAATTAGAGCGGCCCACCTATGGGGAGCCTAACCCACATTCCATCCGCCACAGCTGTCCCCGCGGCCGGAGCAGCCTCGTTTCCAGCTTTTCTTTTCCTTTCTTCTCTTTTTTCCCTGTGTTCCGTCGCGGTCTCTCCCTCCTTTCCGTCGCTCACTCTCTCTCTCTCTCTCTCACACTCTCTCTCCTCTCTTTTCTCTCTATCCGCGCACACCTCCTCGCGTGTCCCCCTGCTTTGTGTCTCCCTCCGTCCACCTCACGCCCCGGGACTCACCTACACGCGTTATTTTGCATCGGACTGGTTCGCACTGTGTCGAGAGAACTGGTCCCAAGTGGATCAGCTGATTGCCGCGTCCGCGGCTTTTCAGATCGCAGAGGTCCTTGCATTGTTCTTAAGCGGATTTTCGAGACCTGGATCTCGCCCCTCCTTCTCTGTCTTTATCCGACGCATGATCGATCCTCTTATCCGCGCTCGAGGACGCCTCTTTTCCAGGGAAGTCGCATTTCTGCGAACACCAGCTACAAAGTTTCAGGATGACCACATAAGGGCGAAATTCCGTGGCGAGGTCGAAAATCAGTGCAACTTTCACCTTTCACCCATTTGCATCATTAGCGTATATATACGCTCAATTTTCCTGGTCGCTATCGACTCAGCTTTGTTGCTCACTATCATTATTCGTTAGCTAGGATGTTGTTGGAGATGAAAGTAGTAATCTGATTTTTCCTTATAACGCTGAAATTACAAGTTCTTTGACTTGTAGTCATTTTTGTACTTGAATATAATAAAAAGGAGGTTCTTATAATGCTGAAATATCAAGTTCTTTTACTTGCAGTCATTTTTGTACTTGAATACAATAACAAGAAAAAGTTTCGTGATAACGACCTTCTTTTCATATTCCTTACGATGCAAATGTGTTAATTACCTTCTGCTGTTTGACAATTGGCAGCTACATGGTAGGTTGTGTAAACGTTTGAAAATATTTTAAGCGAGGAAGAAATAAATGGTATTTTTACTTGAATACTCTTGTACGGTTTTGTAAGAAGCAAAGGTGAGCTACAAAAACGGGAGTCTGCAAAAATTCCTCGATCTTCGGAAAACCTTAAAAATGATCGATACGAGCGCCCCGTAAAGTGTCTTTACAGCCCCCAATATAAATGCAACTTTCACTTCGGTGCGTGCATTTACAGCCCGCCGGGATCTATATTCTGCTCCAGAACCATGTACCGCTTAATGGGCCACAAATTGCTAGAATTACTAGGAACACCTTCGACCGCCGTTCGCAGCGATCGAAAAATCATTTAATCGAACGTCCCATAAAATCGTTTTCGTCGCAATAACGCGGCGGACATTCTCGCTCTCGAGAGCGTTTACGTCCGTCTTAATCCGGACTCCGCCCGGATCAATAAAAGTCCCGCGAGATCGGCAAAAACCGAAAGCTCTAACGAACCCGGGGAGCCGATCGGGACGATCAATAAAAGTCCCATAATAAGATCGGCAAGATCAAAAACCCGAGGAGTTCGAGCTAGCCGATCGAGGAGCGATAAAAATCGCGCGAGATCCACGGAAATCGGCGAGAAACGCGCGAACGAAAAGTGCCAGGAGATCGGCGATTAATTTCGCGGTGTCCCATAAGAAAAAAAAAAAGAAAAAAAGGAAGAAGAAGGTAGGCGTTTCAAGAATCCATGGTCGGAGCCGGTGAAAAAACTCACATACGGGTTCCCTGATTAACCCACAACCGAACACCATTCCCGACCATTAACATCTGTTTCAGGAATCTCGAGCCGCGAGCCAGTGTCTTCTTTATCTCCATTCCTCTCCGGGGAGGAACAAAGAGGGAGAGCAAAGAGAGAGAGAGAGAGAGAGAGAGAGAGAGAGGTCGTGCGCGTTCTCCAACAGTGTACACTCTCCCTACAGGACCGTGAACTTCCACCGGGAGCGATCTGGAACTCGTCCGGAGGGCGTTATCAGCTGTTATCGGCCGGCTTAATTGCGCGGTGTAAAAGCGTGCGAAGAGGGCCACCGCGAGGCATCTCGATCCTTGTCGAGAAATTCAACAATCTTCTCCCGGATCGTGAAAACGAAAACAAAAAGAAAGGAAAGAAAGAAAAGCAGCTCTCCGGGTATCTAATTACCGGGGCAAACGACGATCCGTAAAAAAAAAAAAATATCGCGACGTCCGCTAATTAAAAATAAAGGAGACCGCGCGCAACCGGAGTTAATTCGCCAACGACACCCCGGTGGTAAACTCATTTCCTTCTCTTTCCAGGCGCCGACGGTTTTTTTCTTTCTACTCTGTTTCGTTACGCTCTTCGCGATCCGAGAGTGAGACATTAGGCAGCATCATTCTGGTTTCGTCATTTTTCCTCTCTCGGGGATTTATTGCGAAAATATCCGGTGCGGTATCGAGGCGTTTTCTCGTTTCAGTTTGTTTTTAGGATTCCTTTCCTGTTTCGTCCTGCGCGGGGCACGAGCGCGTCGTTTGCTACAGGAAATTTTTCCGTTTTTTCGTTTATACTTTTTCGACCCTTTTGCTTTGCATTGAGTGAAATTTATGCTCCAAGATACTCGATTGGCTCTTACTTGAAAATAACGAGCGCTACGTGGACTTTTGTGCGAGATAAAAAATTTTTCTGAATTGATTGCTAAATAGCTTTCTTTCTTTAATTATTTGAATATCCTGAAGAAAGCAATATTTATGACTTTTTAAATCTTTTTCTGTCTTAATTTTTAGCTACAGTATTTACTCTCTATACAGCTAGAGACCCGTGGTTTGCGCATATATCGACGTAAATCTGTACAGTGAATTCTCGATATATGTCGCCGAGCCCTAGATGATAAGGGGCCAAGGAGCTCGAGAGACCTTAGTCGCCAAGAAGTGTAAGGTCACGTGGATGAAGGAATGGACCCTTGTTCTGGACATATATCGAGTAAACACTGTAGTCACTCTTATCATAAACATATAAAATCCCTAGCAACGTTTGAATAATGTAGATGTCTAGATAAAAATTTGTCGGCGTACAAGCAGTCAAATAAAAATTTATTTCTGCTTTAAATCGTTTTCCCAGGGTGCAGAAAGTGCGCTCGCCGTTACTGTTGAATTTTAATGCTACGATTTCGAACGATGTGAGCGAATGAATGAATAATCGTGGGAGAATGTTCCACAAAATTATGTAGCCTGCACTTTCTTTTATTTTATTTCTTTTTTTTTCGATCGCAGTCGCCATGATGGAATACTTTAATTTGCTCCAATTCATTAATTCCACCGTTATCTTTCTCTTTATTTCCGAATCCGGCGGGGTTAAGTACTCAAAAGCGCACCGCACCGTGCTATCTAATCGCAATTTCGCAGCACGCTCGAAATGTTTCTCTCCCCCTCGGCCTCGCTGAACTAATTAAAATCCAGTTTGCTATCGTCTCTCTATCGGCGAAAAATCCTCTCGGACAAAATCACATCATTATTACGGCGATTTAACAGCGCACAACAACAAACCGCGCGCGCGATTCGAATGGATCTCGACGGAAAGCCCGGCGGGACAAGAAAAATAATGACCGATCATTAAACCTGGCCCTAATTCACCCTCGACATCAATATCAGTCTGCAGCCATAGAAAGAATGGAAAGAAGAAAAAGAAAACGGAAAGAAAAACGAAACAACAACATCAAAAACGTCATTCTTCGGTGTACGATAAAAATTTCCCGTTTCAACAACGACGCGATTAGAATGTCGCTCGACTGGTCGGTTTCAGGGTGGAACAAACACGTCTAATAATTCGGAGCATGATTTTCCCCGCGCTTATACAGCGAACCGAAATATGTATCAATAACCGAGCCGTTCGGAGGCGGCGCGGGGCTACTTACCGGTTAATTAAGATCCGGCGTGATAAATCTAGACCGGGCGCAGTTACACGTGAATTAATGATTTCCATCGATCACGTGGCGAACACCGATCAATAATACACCGCAGTCTTTCTCTCTCTCTTTCTCCCTCACTCTCTCTTCCTCTGGCTTGTGTAATCAGCCGCAGATCGATTTAAATAATTCCTAATTCGCAACGAGACCGACGTCGATACCAATCGAGCTCGAGCTCGATATTGTCTCGAGCACACGATTCTCTTCTGAGGAAACCGCGAAACACCCGAGCCGCCTAGGAACGTTTAATTACCGATCGGAAGAGCGTATGTGCTGGATCGAGGATCGTTTGTCACGATGATCCACCGGCGAGTCAATGCCACGCTCGAGAGACGAACAAATCATTCATCACCTCGAGCCGCGCGGTGTCTCGAACGATTATTCGCGGGATACGACCGATCATCGGAGGAGGAGATCCCTAGAACAAACACATGCGATCGAGGAATACGCCTCCGACGATCTACGACGATATTCCTCTATCCTCTGGCTTCTTTCGAGCAAATCATAATCTTCCTTAAATCTCGTAGATTTCAAATCTTCTGACCGAAGGTATTTTTAGCTTGTTTCAATTTTAAACTTCTGCCACAGCATTTCAAATTTATAACATAATTCAGTATTTCAAAAATAATATAAACTCAAAGTCTCGATATACGTCCATAAATTATGTTAAAAAATCTCCACTTATTTTGACAGTTCTAATAACCTGCCACGATATTTTCCACCCTCATTTGTACACCACAAATGTATAGTCAGTTCTCGATACATGTCAACAACATGGGTCTTGCCAGCGACATGCATCGTTCAAGGGTCCTCTCACGGGGTCCTGCGGTAGTGGGGATAATTCCGCGACAATTATCATCCAGGTCTGGGCGACATACATAGAGAAATCACTGTACAATGAATTAAAACCTGAATAATTTATACAAAAATCATCTCCTCTTATTCTGAAACTCCTAGTAACCTCCCACTATAACTGATCACAAAAATGTTTCTTCCGATACTTCTAAAAATAATTTCAACTCTTACCCGCACTATACTCTCTCAAGAATAAAGAGGTCCGGCGAGAATTCCCAGGAATTATTCTGGCAAAGAAAATAATTGAAAGGGGTGGGAAAATATCGGTCAGCCGAGGGTTAAATCGAAGAAAGGGGTAGCAGAAAAAGATCGGAGGGGCAGGCTAGATCCCGGACAAAGGGTCCGTCGCTGTCCCAGGATTCCCTATCGCGCTTGATCTCCGAATCGAAAGGAAAAGGAGGAACGAGGATGAGGCCCTCGGATCGAACCGCGCGTCCCGTAATTTCAGATAGAGTCGGTGGTGCCGGGTGTTATTAAACCCCGATAGGCCAGCGAATGTTTCTCCCTCGCGGGTGTTCCCCGACTTCAATTTAAATCGGTGACTTTGCTCTTCTGCCTCTTCTCTCCCCCTCTCTCTCTCTCTCTCTCTCCCTCTCTCTCTCTCTTCCCCCCACACCTTGTTTCCTCGGCGAGGATCGCGTGTGTGTTGCCCGACGCACATATATCTGTCCCTCCGGCCGAGGAATCCCTCCCGGGATCGTTTCGACCGGCGAATGAAATGGAAAGGATCGAGATCTACGAGAAAACTGTTCGCACAGCTATCGAGCTTCGTTAATTACCGACTTTCGTTGTTCGCCGGCTGAGAACTCGATCTCGAAGCCCGGAGACTTCAACCAACCCCCTCAACCACCTCGCTCCACGAGGGAAATTTTTCGTTTTCTGGCGGTCTGCATTCATAATTAACACGATAAGGAATGTTGCGGTCAAGATAACGTTGCAAATGATGCAGAATTAATCTCCGTTTGTGTCCACTTAATTTATGCTCCCGATATTTTTCTCCAGGCTCGAAAGCAATTTCGAATTGCCTTGCCCGGAGGGTCCGAGAAGAAAAAATATAATCGAGAAGTGCAAATGTATGCAGAACAAAAGAGTTACCCACAAATTTTAGGCGTGTTTCAAGGAAGCTACGAAAAAAATTGCAACCTGTTCCAGCGAGAATCACTGGGGAAATTGAAACTCGAAGCACGGCGGTTGGAAATGTCGAATTACTTTGCTGGAGGCTCCAGAAAATAAAATAATGTGGAAAAATACAGAATAACAGAGCAAACAAAGTAAGCTGAGAATATCGACCATGTTTCAAAAATGGTGCACAAAAATTTGCAATTTATGTCGAGGAAAATGGCCGCGGAAATTGAAAGTTGAAGTGTAAGGGTTGAAAACACTGCCTCGTATCGCACGACGTATAAACCAAGAAAAAGTAAATAAAATTGTCCGAGACAAGGGTAATTGGAACAATCAAGCTATACATCTTTAATCTCGCAGTGGCAGGAGCACGAGCGGCCGGTGTGGTTGAAATCGCTGAAAACCGGGCATAACCATAACGGCAATTAATATACCACATCCATTTCCTCGGCGACTAATAGCCGGAGAGCACCGAGGAGATTTCGAAGAAGAAAACTGGTGGTCGATCACGCTCTAGCGCGCGTTAGATATTATTAATGTCTCGCTGGCGTGATTATCAATTCAGCGGCGCGTTGGTCGCGAATTTCATGACGACAACTACGGTAATCGTTCTGCACGCTGGAAATTTGAATAATGAAATAGATCGTTGACGTCAATCGTTCGCAGCTTTTCGCACAGTCCAAAAGTTCACGATCCATCGCAAAAGAAGAGATCGAAGGAAACGGCGAAGTAAACCGACAGGCGGCAACTCGATCGCGATCCAACGGAGAAAGATCGACGCGTTCCGCTTTTCCGCGATGGATCGACCATAGGGCGAGTGAAGTATAACAGACTCGATTATCGTCGTGCAAAATTAGCCGAGCATTAGTTTCGAAAAATTTGTGCGGCTCCGTGGGAGATACCGGCGATCCTCCTCCATATTTATAAGCCTCGTATTACTGAATTCTCGCTTCGACGATAATTGAAAACCTGCTGAATTAGCTATTAATTCTTACGGTTTAATTTATGCGAAACGAGCCATAACTATTCATAGACACGGCCGATACTCCATTACAGTCCGGCTAAAAACTACAATCCGTATTCTCCTCGTTTCTCCCCTCCTTTTTGTCCCCCTCCCCCTCACCCCTCTTCTCCCTCCGTCGCTGAGCTCGTGGCTCGTTCTTATTCCTCTTTGTTCCGCTCTTTCCCCGTTTGGTCCGCGGGGACCATTTGCATATCCGCGTTGTAACAATCATCGAGAGCCAACGCGAACAAACGAGACGTCTTCCACAGCCAGAACCTGCTCCCGATAGCGAAATTAAAAGTATAATGAACGAACCCCGAGCGAGCGTAAGCTCCGTTCCTCGGTTTGTTCGAAAAAATTCCGACGATTTCCTCGCAAGAAAAAATCGGCTGAGATAACAGTACAATGGGAAACACTGATCGTTGTTGTTGCACGTGCTCTTTACTTGGCAATCTTTGCGAGTCACGGGGGCATAGTGATTTGCAAGGCGATTGGAAATACTGTGCTAAAAATTTCGACGATACGAAACGGTAGACGCGTAAATAATTGACGATATAATTATTATTTTTTTGGGGGCGTGGGAGGGGAATTTTGTGTGCTATCCACTGATAGCGCGATGATTAACATGGCGATAAGAAATATTGACAATAAAAACTGGCAGACTAGTCTCAATGACTAAGGATATAATTATTATATTTTCCAGGGGGCATTCGAAAATATCATAACTGCAAAATGATGCACAGTCAACAGAAATATTCAAAATAAGTAACTGACAGACTAGTCTCAAAATGACTAAGGTTGCAATTATTATATTTTCCAGGGGGCTCTCATTAGAAAACGTCATTAGAAATATTGGTAAATAACTAGTACACTGTTTACAATGGGTAAGATTGCGATTTGTTCTTTTTTTTCTAGGGGGTTGCGACGGTTTTTTAGGTCAGGTTTCGAGCCGAAGTCAGGTGAAGGACTGTTTAAACTTTGTTCAAATAAGTTCGCACACCTGTCTCCAACGTGAGATGTTTAGGGGTTCAAAGAAAACAACTGAACAAGTTTTAAGTCAATATTTGAGGACCTGAGTGAGCAAAGAAACTGGGAAGAGAGGCAGAACAGGTAAAACAATCGATTCGCCTGGAATCATTTAGAGCAGACTGACACTTTTTAGACCCGAGTCTTTTTCGTGTGAAAGAAGAAGAATTCAATACTAGAAAATATAACTTCAGTCACTAGAAAATTGCACGAAAATCTTCATAAAAAAGAGAACGTTTTTCCGCAATTTCCAAGCAAAAGGATTGCAATGTGGAATCTGCTGAGTTTTCTTTACTAAGAGAAGAAAAAAAAATTGTAAAATTACTAACAAATAACAAGAACATCTTGACGCAAGCCTTTTTCATAAAAAGAAGACATAAAGCTGTCAATTCGTGAGCAAGATAATTGCCAAACCGCAGAGAAACCGCAAGAAAATCCTGTCTCAAACCATTCTCGTCAAAAAGGAGAGTAACTCGGTTACTTGCCAAGCAAAAAGTAATTTTTCAACAAACCAAAGTTGCAAAAATTCTCAAAAAGAAGAAAAGAAGCACGTTTCCCTCAACTTCGAAGCAAGAAATATTTCCAAATTAGTAAAAAATAACAAAGAAATCTAGTCACCAACGTTCTCAACAAAAAGAACACACATTTCCTCAACTCCTGCGCAAAATAATTCTCAGAACACCGAAAAAATCGCAAGCAGATTTTTCCTCAACTCGCCCACATAAAAAGAAGACCACCTAGCTCACTTCCCCCGCGAAAAAAATAATTTCCCCCGGATCAAAAAATTGCAAAAAAATTCTGAAAAGCCTGGAGCCACCTCGAAGTCGTGCAGCAACCCTGAGGAAACCTTTCGAAGGAGGGAAACGCAGTCTCGAAGCGTCGCAAGAACGTCGTCGTCCGTCTCCGTGGCCGAGAGTCTCTTTGGAAGAAGAATAGACGCGGCTCGGGCACATGTGGCCGTCATTAGTCATTCGAAATTCTTCTGTCTTCGCTTTTTAATTCGTTGCATCGAGATCGCGCGGTTTCACGGCCGCGTCGAACCCGCCGGAGGGCAGCAAAAGAAGAGGACGACGACGCGACGAGGAGGAGAAGAAGAAGAAGAAGAAGGAGAAGGAGAAATAGGAGAATGGTTGTAAAGGGAGGTGAAGAAGTGCACATTCGAACTGGATGTTCCTCGTAGGGTGGGGGAATGAGAGAAAATCACGCGTGGTTCGTCATAAGAGGAATTCCTTTAGCGATACTGGGCCCTCCTCCTCCTCCTCCTCCTCCTCTTCTTCTTCTTCTTCTTCTTCTTCTTCCCTTGTCCCGGCTGTTCTTTCGTCTGCCCTCGTCCTCCCTTCTGGCCCAGAGACCCCGTGCTTTTTTACTGGTTTATGGGATTTTTTTCACGCGGACCGCCGAGTCGTACATCAGAGAAGGTCTGAGAGACTGAGGTCTTTCTCTCGTTTGGCTCGTTTCCTTCTCTCTTGTAACCGCGTGTTCGCGTACTATCCTTTTCATTCTGTCTCTCTCTCTCTTTTTCTCTCTTTCTGTCTTTATCTTTCTCTCTTATATTCTCTTTTCGACGTTCGGCTAAAGGGTCGTGTGCGTGTTGCTGCCGCGAGGGAGAAGGAAAGAGGAGACGAACAATAAAAAAGAGCAAATGCCAGCCGCCATAAAAACAACTGAAAGTATTAAAAACTTTAGGCCTTTTACTGCCCGAGCTGCCTTCTCCGGGGAAGGTACAGTCGGACGTGGACGAACGACCCGCTTCTTCTTCTTCTTCTTCTTCTTCTTCTTCGCCTTCTTCTTTGGCGTCGTCGTAGCCGTCGTCTCGTTCCCGATATTCCCTTCGCGGTTCCTCCAAGGCTCGACGAATTGCGGATCGAACCGTGGTAATTGAATGGGTTACTCTCGAAACTTTGAATCTGTTCGCGATACCCATCAACACGGGATACACGCTCGTCGCTCAACCTGCATAGCCTCGTGCCTTCAGGTATCAAATGACACGAGTCCCTCGAAAAAATTTCGTTCGGAAAGTGCTTTTAAATATACAAAAATCGCAACTGAAACTGCGGAATTTTTATGCTCGAAAAAAGTAAGAAAATTTTTATACTTATTGTGGAACGTAGAGAAAATTAGGTCGAAGAAATATTTTTGCTGGGGCTACGAGAGACCCTCGAGTGTCATTGCAAAGTTCGCACAATACTTTGGTATAATAATCTGTCGAGAGACGTTAGGGGAATTTCCAAGGAAACCTTGTATTACGAATTTTTGTTGAATTTATAATTAATCGTTCGGAAATTGCTCTTAAATATCCAAGAAGCGCATCTGAAGCTGCGAAATTTTTTATACTCGGAAGAAGTAAAAAAATTTTTATATTTATTATGGGACGTAGGGCAAAGAAATATTTTTGCTGGGCCTGCAAGCCCCTAAATACTCCTTGAAGTGTCATTGCAAAGTTGGTACACCTTTAGAATAATAATCTGTCGCGGGAGACGTTAGGATTTCCAAGAAAACCTTATATTTTGTTGAATTTTTAATTGGAAAATGTGTTTATTAATATACACGGTTTACCACACGAGTGCAAGATTGGAAAATAATTTACACGGTACCGACAAAGGAATTCTAGCCCACGCATAAACAGGATAAATTACCAGCAGCTCGGAAACAATGCAGGCGGACAAACAACGCGGAAAAACAACGCAGCCATGATCGACCGGACCAAACATAGTGACACTACGCACACATCCCTCTAAGGAAGCTAATATGACTATTAAAATTCTTCGTTTCTCCGGTCGCGCATAAGACTGCCGCAGTTTCTCACATAATCAACATAAATTAGTTTTGCATACATCTTTCGCGTTCGAAGTAAGAAGTCTCGGCGAGAATAAAAAAAAAAAGACCTGAACACGCGTTTCGTGAATTTTGCTCGATCGGAATTCCTCCACGAGTAAGTACGTTCACGTGCGAATGTCCAACAAGTCGCATGAAACTAACTAACCACTTTTTGCAAGACATAATAACATTCTGAAAATGGAACCGAGTCGTTCGAGTCCTTTTTCACAGAAACTAGATGAACTGGCTTATTAGATGACGAGCAAAAAGAGTTTTTTAATAGATTCTATTTCGTTGAATTTATTAAGAAAATTTAAAAATCTTCCTCAATCGTTCGTGTGAACAATGAGTTGTAATTGTAATGGTCGCAATCTTGCGTCTTTTTGTGCAATTGTTTGTTTGCCATCGACGAGTTCGAATAGTGTGTGTCGTACTTCGTGTGTCGTGTATGAATAAAAGAAAATTAAAAACCCAGTAGTAAAAAGTAGTAGAATTTTTTTATCTGGACCAAATGCACACTACAAATCTCATTGAAATTGCTGAGAGTGAGGTAGGAGTGACTAAAAATGGTAAAAATGGCAGACCTCACTGTCTACAATTTTTTCATCTGGACCAACAATGAAAAAACTAAGTGAATTTATTTTATAGACTCAGGTCAGTTGTATACATACTAAAAATCTCATTGCAATTATCGAAAAAATCATCTGCGAGTGAATAAAAATGGCAAAAATTGGCCATTCCACAAATTGCGTCTCACAACCTCGATTTCCCGCATCTTAAAAATCGAAAAAAATAGTGAAAAGCAACTTCCACCAGTTTCCCCACGATTCTAACCACCAGCAAATTTTTCAATAATTTTCTTCACCATCCGAATCAATCTGTTTAGCTTCACGACCGCCTGGGTCCACCTTTGAGGAAGTAATTCGCGTCAAACGAGGCTCGATCAATTAGGCCCGAGTCGCCGTATATCTCTCGGTTGGTTCTCGCGATCGTCGTTTCTTTCGTTATATGTTTTTTTCCTATTTTTCTCGATCGAGCCCGAGAGCAATGCATCATCTAAGTAGCTTTCGGGGCCGATGGGGAATTATCGAGGATCAGTGGAGCTTGGGGCAAACGAGGAGCCGGCAGGCTAATTCCCGCGGGCCGTTGATTGCGAACAGCGAATTCCACGGGGCCTCGAACCGAGATGGAACGAGAAGGAAGAGGAACGACGGAACGGAGAAAGAAACCCGATCCAGAAGGTGGTGGTATCCCTCGAAAACCGTGAAACAGAGGGAAAAGGGAAGCCGCCTGGGTGGCAGGAACCGAGAAAAAGGACGAGGACGAGGAGAGCCCCGGACCCTGAGGAACCGGGAGAGGCTGCGCGGGCTCGTAAAATTATCGTACTTTAATAAAACGTGTCGTGCAAAACGCGAGGATAACGAGAAAATATAGGGTTCGAAAGACTCGTGAAATTTATAGAGCGATCGTCGAAGACGTAGTAGAGGGAGACCGACCCGAGAAAGAGCAAGAGAGGGAGGGGGCGGGAGGGGTAAAGAGAGCAAGAAAGAGAGAGATAGTGGGAGAGCCACTTTTTGGGGACGGCCAGGTCGGGTTTAGTTCGGAGGCACAATAAGATACCGAATAAATCAGCCGAGTACCGCGTGTATCGAGTTCAAAAGTCGATGCTTTACGAGCGAGAGAGCTGGGCCAACGCGATGCTTTATTATACGTTCGAACGGATTCGCGATTTTCCAATGGAAAATTCAGACGCGGACAACGGCGAGGATCGTGTTTTATCGTACCGATCGCAATTATCGGTCTTAATAAACATTTCCACGGAGATTCCTGGAACTCCTACGGATTCATTAGCTCATTTTTACGAGCGCGAAAATAAAAAGGCCGGCGTTAAATCGGTTTATATCTGCCCGGGGACATTAATAAACACGCCGGCAGAGGCTCTCAGCTCGGGCCCTCTGATTTCATGCGTCCCCGCTGCTGTGTTCTGATTTTTCAGAATTTTATTCCTAGGATTTTGACTGCCCAGGTCATTTTTAACGCATTCGCGACCGGCAAATTTTTTCCGTTTCTAATACCGTGTACCGGCGAAAATCATGAAATTCTGATACTGATTGCCGCAAACTTGTATCGCCAAAGCAAGGATAAAAATGATCGTTATGAAATATCAATGTTATGCGTTGTTTACGATAAAAAGATTTTTCTAATTTGTATACTTGCTGAATGATCAGGAATAGAATTTAAAATGACGTGAATTCACGTCAGCGGTCGCGAATGTGTTAATAACAGTTCGGACTCGAAGTCTTAAAATATTTGTGAATAAAAATAAAATTTTACTCTGAAACGAGTAAATTAATTAGAAGAGTTCTCTGATCTCAGCAGTCTGCTAACTGGAATCGAAATCGCAAGTTTATAAAGGAAGTGTATTAAGGTATTGTACAAAATTGTATCACGGGGAATTAACGAGTATTACGTGGTTTTTAGCTGACCCAAGATTTTCCAATTTCAAAATTTCTAGAGATTTCGTAATTTGTAAGCAAACGTAATCGCAACGTTCGGGAACCATAACCTAGAATGAAACCGAACTTCGGAGGAGAATTTAAAAATCGGTTTTCTTCCATTCAAATATTATCCAGTTTGTGTAATCAGTAGCAAAATGCTGCTTTGCAACTATGAATATCTCTATGCCTTACAATTTGCATAATGCTTGCAATTATTAACCTTTCGCACTCCGCTCGAGCCGGAGACCTTCATTATATGCTCTACAAGTTACCGGATAAATGGTAATAATATACCGTCTGCGTTTGCATCAGAACAAAGTAGATAAAAGAAAGTTATCTCAGAAATATTACCCCCCACCTTCTACTTGACCCAAATTTTTTTAGCATCCTCGAAAGCGGGAGACAAATTCTACGATTATCAAAAATTCGAGCTGTCAAAATTTCTAATCCCACTGAAACTAGAACAGTGCAAATTTCTAATCAAACTTAACCTCAATTAAATCCAAATTTCCAGCCTTCAGACGTTCGCACACCACTTCCTCACAACTTCAACCCCTTCAACTCTTCATGAATCCCTATGAAAAAATACCTCAGACCGTTAAACTCCAAAATCATTGAAATCTGCAGCATCAAAAATTTCTAATCAAGGTACACCTCGACCAAATCCAAATTCCCACTCTCGAGAGGTTCCCAAACCACGTGCCTGCATTCTCAACCCCCTTAATTGCTCAGCAACACAGAACAAAACACCCTGAAGGCGTCAGAGTTCAGAAGCCGGGGCAGTAAAAATTTAAAATAACTCTAAATCGAACCCCTCAACTCCCAGAGCGACTCCCAAGAAACATCCCTTCTCGTTCCTCAAATGTTCATTCCCCGCCAAGCCCCACTCAAAAATCTTGAAATTCCAAAACCGTCCTAAACTGGAGCAGCGGAATCTTTTGATCGCCGAGCGAGAGCCAAGTCAAACACGGCTAATCTTCGCGGCAGATTACGATAACGCCGACGATAAGGGTCGGGGGGGGGGCGTAAAGGGGGGTAGGAGCTCGACAAACACAGGAGAGAATCTCCCGAGCAAGAAGAAGCAGGAAGAGGAGTGCGTTATTCGGTAGCTGGGACACGTAGATCGGTGTCGTGACTTTCCTGATTCTCTAATCTGGGCAAACCACCCTTCCCCTGCCCCCGTTCCCCCCCCCCACCCCTTGTGACTTGTGTCCCCTTTCGCCTCTCGGGGTCCTCGTGGGTGCACCCGGAGGGCACCACGGCTCCGTTGTACCGCACGGCGGAGGCCCCCGGGCGCAGTAAATCTCGCGGACAAACAATCATAATTTTCGAAGAGCTAACAAAAAGCAAGAGACTCTTTAAAGGGAGCCGATGCCAGCCAACATGAAATGCGGCCGCCTCCGCGCCTCCAATTGTTTCGAGGTTTTCTTCCTCCCTCCCCTGCCCTCTTGAGACCTCCTCTTCTCTCCCACCCCCATCCCCCGTTTCTCTCCCTCCTTTCCCTCCTTTCTCGAGAGATTCGGACCGTGTATCAACAAGTACACTTCCCCGGTACACGTTTTTCCCATGATTTCTTCATTTCTTCTTCTTCTTCTTCTTCTTCTTTCGAGTCTTCTTGCCCGTACAGAATCTCTTCCCCTTTTAGTCTCCCCCTCCTCCTCCTCCTCTATCCTCGAGAGGGACCCCAGGGCCTCTCTCCCTCGGTTGTTCGGTTCGTTTTTCTTTTTTCTTTTCTTTTCTTAAATGCTTGTTTATGGCTCGTCTCGTTACTTGATTTGCCTCCGTTGCGGTTTTGCCGGGGTTTTTCGGCCGGAGATTTCGATGCGCGGAGACCGAGCCGGACTGATCGATATCTGGACAAGCTGCTGATGTCTGTATCCGCGGACAAACCGAGAGAGAGGCTGCTGCTCGTCTTCGATTGCAGGGGATTTTAGTTAGCTCGGGATCAAGGTGGTTCCGATCCAATGATTTTTCATCAAGTTCTGATCGATCGAGGGAGTCCTTGATGCTGGGGATTAGTTTCAGTGCAGTTGGTAATTGCAAGCAGACGAGAGGTTGGAATATTTTTACCCACACTGGGAACAATTAGTATTAGCTTTTGGGTCGCTCGTTACTGAATTGTGAAACTTCCTGTCACTCAGAGCTAAACACTTCAAAAAATTCCAAAAGACAAAATTTGAACACTTTCTCTACTTATCTAGAAGTCAAAATTACTAACTGACGATTGCTTCATTAATTTCTCTGCAGCAAATGGCTGAATAAACCAAGTCGAATCAAGAAGTCCTCCGAAGAAAGACGCAATCGCTCCACTCAGGCTTAATGTTTACAAACAAATTGTTCAGCTCCACTTTCTTACAGCACTGTCATTCGGAAGTGGGCATTTTCAATTTAACAAAATCAATCGTGAAAGAAATCGCACGTTTCGTGATTGAAATACCACCTTAAACCTAAACCTAAAATAACCACCTTCACTAAAAAAATCCTCCAGCATAAACATTTACAAATCTTCCCCCCTACTATCAAAAATCGTAAGATACTTCTACACCAAACCTCGATCAATTAAACCGTCGAAATGGATCGACGAAAATGCGAAACAGAAAGGACGAACCAGAAAATAAATTTTAAATGATATAAAATTGATGACAGAGATGGATATACAGTTCATCCTGTTGATAAAATTCTTCTTAATAAAAGTATAAATATCTATATATATCCTTTCTTTCGCAATTGTCGTTTTCCTTCCTAAATCGAGAATTAACGAAATCGTAATAAAAGTATAAATAATGAAAGAATTAATGATCAAAATCTTATATTATTTGTACGTGGGAATGCTGTCTCAGGTGCTCCAATTATTAGAGGACCCGATAAATTTCCAAATCCACCAATTATAACTGTAGTATAACTATAAAGAAAATTATAACAAAAGCAGGAGAGATTCCTCCGCTGCTCTGCGAGTCTACTAAAAGCGCCGCGACAGCCGAAGGGCCTGCTAAAAAATCATCAATCACGGGACAGGCTTTTAACTGGTATCCATTACCGGCTAAGAATCGTGGCGAACACCGGCGAACAGCATCGATTAAAACAATTACAGCTCGCATTTCGACGGGGTTCCCAGCGCAGCGACGTGAAATCACAGAGCTCGACGACGAGTATCGTTCCGTGATTACAAAGGAGCCGGGAACATTTCAGAATTCACGGTGGCTGTGCGAAAAGAAGGACTCTCGCGTAGGAGAACGGCGTTTGTGCGGCTCGGTCGGTCGGTCGCGTTATCGTGGCTCGCGATTCTGATTACAGGCGGCTCTCTCCTTCGAGGAAACGAATCGCCATAAAAATTCCGCCCCCCTCGCTTCTCGCCACCCCCGTTCGCGTATCGCGTGTCTTTTCTGTCGGCTCGAAAATCGCGTTCCCTCGTTCTCTTCCCGATAGGATCGTCGAGGGAGGAAAAAAACGAAATATCAGTTATTTCCAGGTTGCCGGAGTGAGCAACGCTAATTTTCCGCTCTAACAGAAACAGCGAGAAAAAGAAGAAGAGGAGTATTTTCCCTGCCCTTCGAGCAATTTACTTACTCGTTCCCGCGAGGCCTCCGCGTTTTCAGAATACAATTTGCGCCGGACGCGACTAATTCTTTTTCCCGCGCGCGCGGAAACGCGGGAGTAATTCGAACAATAACGCGCCCGTCGATGCTAAATCCGTCTTCCCTGGGCTCGAGGAATCCCGGAGCCGACTAAGTGGCTGCCAACTGACTTTACTGCCGCCCCATCGCAATAACCCATCGCACTTCGCTGACATAATTTGAACACTTTGTTGCCGGGCGCGCGTGCCGACTCGTATAAATTATAAATAAACCCGACCGCCGGTTTTCCGCGCTTTTCATCGATACCAAAACTGCTCGGAACAGTCGCGCACCATTTGTCCCGAGGGACGACTCGCTCGCGGTTATCTTCGGGAGGTCTAGTCAATATTTGCTGTCTATTCGCACCTGTGCTGCTTATTTTTAGATTGTTTGCTCGGTCGATTGTCTCGGTTTGCTACGACAGATTTTTTCGACGCAGAATTATCTTCAACAACCTCTGACGACGTTTTTTCGGTGATTTGAAGTTGCACGAAAGACGTTAGGATTCATCGCTAGTCATTGTCATTTGTTCCGAGAATTCGTAGCCGGCAGAATTCTTTCAGAGGACGCTTTTGTCGATTCTGAAAGAACCGTGGCTGTATTGATAATTTCAGAATGAACGATGATGCATGACAGACACATCGGGACGGCGCATTTAATTGCTAGCCTCGCGAGCAAATAGTTTTACCGTGCGCATTACGAAAAATCAGCGCAAGCGTTTCCTCTTTCAGACCATTTAAGACTTCGAAGAACTAATTTTCTTCGACACATTCTCGAAACCGCATCATTGAATACGAATAGCAGGTAATTTACATTGCCAGCTGGGAAATTAGAATCGAGGCAGAAAACGGCTCTAGCTCCGGCAGAAAATGACACGAAGTGGCACAAAGTGGTACAAAATGCTCCTAAACAGTATCGTCAGGGGGTTAATCATCGAGTATTTTCGTGGCATTGTGCATGTTGCTAAATGCGAATCTTAGAACCTTCGAGATATTATACACTGTGGTTATTTATACGTTTGCAGTTTAGATTGAAAGAGTTTAGTTACGATTGTACCCCTAAAATAGGGGTTGTTCACGATATTTCTATCGCTGTGGATATTGTATTTGTTTATAAAGAAACTGAATGTCTACTCGATGCTTAGAAATTTGTTCTTATAAACTGATAATTGTTTTCAGTCTCAAGAATGTTAAAGTGCCTGGGATTTTTTATGCAATTGTCCCGGGACAGAACTGATATTTGTTTTTTTTTTATCAGAACTGATCATTGTTTTCAGTCTGAAGAATATTAAAGTGCCTGGGAGTTTTTATGCAATTGTCCCAGAACAGAATTGTAATCTAAACAAGATTTTATACACATCTTCAGATTAATAGTTTATGTGTTCCAACTTCACCCAAACAAGCCTAATCTCTTATGAAAAGTATAGGAATAGTAACGAAGAATGTAGAATCATGTTCGAACAGAATAGCGACGCAAAAATTGAAGATTTGCTAAACAATTTCACCAAATAAAATGCTTAACGAGAAACGTACAAGCTGCAACGAAAAATACAACAATTACAGACAAACCCTCTAAGTCAAAAACCACATTCCCACTTCACTCAAAGCAACCCTTAGCACTTCAAAAAAAGTATAGTAATCCCAGCAAAGACCATAAAATTGATAGCAACCTAAGCGTCACAAAAACTGTCCCACTGCAGACTTTACACTACCACCATAACAACCAACATAATTTAATATCCTTTCAGGACAATAAACATTCGAAAACACTTTTTACTCATCGTACCCCAACATCAATGAGTACAAAAACTGAACAAAATCGATTGTTATCGACCAATACATCCCGATTCAATTCGAATTGTTTAAAAACGTGGAATCCCATTGTTTCTCTACGGTAACCGCTCTCACCCCGGAAACAAATGAAAGATCGAGATCCACAATTATCGCCTGCGATACGGAAAATCCGTCGAATACATGAATGTCGATCGTCGATTTATCGTTTCACGGATCTGACGGAGTCGAGGCTCGTGTGAACATTGTAGGCGCAATTAGGGCTAATTACGTGCAAATTAATCTCGGTTATTCTAATGCGCAGGCATGTTCCGCGGAAAAGAAAAACGGAAGGAAGAAGTGCTCGAGCAACCGGCAATCAAGACACCAACACTTTTTCCACTCCGGAGCGAATTCCACGACAAAATTCACCTCGATCTATCCTCACGATTATCGTACGGCGTACTAGCCTAACCACTCGGCGAATCTTCGACGGATCGAAACTTCTGACACTTGTCAACACGTACGAAGGGATGCGTGATCGACTCTTACCTCGTGTGCTATCTCAACGAGTGTCCTCTCGGCGGCTGTCCCCGCGCAGCATAGTCCTCGAGGAAGCCCGTGATACCGGAAGTGGTAGTGTCCAGGACCGTCTAATCTTCCGCGATCCGTGCGTCACTGTGTCTCATCACACTCACTCGCGACAGTTATGGCAAATCGTGTCCAGGTCCTCGGACGTGTCACTCTGTCATCGCTCCAACCACGGTGTTTGTTATACCACCCTCGAGAACATCCCCGAGTTCAGAATAAAATAAAAAAGAAAAGTCGTCACACCCTCGATGAGCAGATCGTTACAGGTTTTCAATCTCACTGATCACGAACCCGGGGGGGGGGGGGGCGAGGAAATATACGTCGACGTAGAACGAAGCAATCACAAATCGGCCAATCACACCGTCCACCGAAGAACAAATATACAGAAAATAAAAATAAAAAAATCAAATATACATCAAAACCACTGGATATCTCTCTGTTTCCCGTGTCGTCGTTGTCGTTGTCGTCGCACTGTCATCGAACCCGAGCCGGCCGACCTCGCATGATTTCGTGTCGCGGCGCGAACTGCGGCCGAGTGCCAGCCACCCTCTCGACGGTCCAACAAACCGGAAGTCCCCGCGGCACCACCGATCATCCACCGGGTCGAAGTCGATAGACGCGCGATGCGATGCCACTGTCCTCGCTACGAGCCGCTCGCGCGTCTCCGTTGGCCCCTGGGGGGGCCGAAGGGGGAGGGGTCTGCGTTGCCGAACTGGTGGTGGCGGGGTTGCCCGAGGGGTGGGGCGTGCGCGCGTGCACACGGAGGAGATGATCTCGCCGGGCGCCGCGCCGCGCCGCGCCGGCCGTGCGCGAGCGTAGCCGCGTGTAAACGCGCAAAAAACTCGACGACGCGAAACAAGAAACCACGCGTGCGCGCGCGCGCACGTTTGTTGTATAGCACTCTGTTTTTCGAATCACCGAAAATTTTCTCTTCCTCCGATATATCGGTATCTTCTCGGGGTTCGGTGAAACAGGAAAATATAGAAACAGATGGAGGAACAGAGAGAGAAAGAGAAAAAGATAGCACCGCAATTTTCCAAAAGGGGATGATCGAAGAAGGAGGATCACTGGTTCTGCACGGAGGAAACTCGACGACGCTGTTCCGCACGGAGCTGGTTCCTACCACCTGGTGGGGCTCGACGGTCCACGAAGTGGGGGTGTTCCGCGGTTTCCATCGGTAGGGGGTGGTGCCTGCTAGCCTGTGTGTCCGCGTGACCGATGGTCGACAACAACGAAAGGAAGCTCTTTTGCCCGTCCGCTTTTGCAACCCTGTTCGTCGCGCGCAGGGTTGGAAAGAAAGTGGCGACTATGTATATATATATATATATATATGTATGTATGTCGCGCGTGTGCGAGATTCGCACACAACGTGCGAAGCGTTTTTGGAAGCAGAGAGTCTTTCACCGAGCCTAGAATCTGAGGCAGGCGAGTGCGCGTGGCTCGGCTGGCGCGAGATGACTGAACCCCTCCGAGGGGCTAGAGAGAGACAGAGAGGAGGGGAGCACAACTCTCGGCGCGGCCCCCTCCCTGCGGCACCGAGCTGCTCCACGGTTCGCGGCCCCCCACCACCTAGGCCGGTTACCGATGCCCCACCCCGTCAAACGGAACGACAACCGGCGTTCTCCCCGCCCTCGCGCCGTTCCTCCGCGTCTCAGACGCGGGTTCCCCCCACCACGACCCGCTACGTACCCTCTCTGTCCGACCCGAGGACCGGGTACGCCGGGTCCTCCGAGACCACAGCCACGCCGCGAGTAGAGCGAGCGGGATCGACCACGCATACACACGCTCTTCTGCCACCGTCTCTCGCGACTCGACCCAGGCAGGCTCTTCGTCTCTCGTCTTCGTCTACTGTCGCGCACTCGTCCACCGGCTGGCGAGCGGCGTGCTGCGCCCTCGGGCTCCTCTCTCTCTCTCTCTTTCTTTGTCTTTATTTGTTTGTTTGTTTCTTTCTTTCTTTCCTTCCTTCCTTCCTTCCTTCCTTCCTTCCTTCCTTCCTTCTTTCCTTCCCCTCTCGCTCTCTGCCACGGTCCACGTGCTTCTGCTTCTTGTCGCCCGATGCACCCCCCGCACCTGGTGGGGGTGATTGTGGGAGGGTCCCCGAGCACGATGCTTGATGCTGATCGATGAGGATGCTGCGGCGACTTAGGACCGACCGGGCATGATGAATTCGAGCGAGACGAAGTGACCCGGCGAGCGAGCGGACTCGCGCCGGTACTCGAGGCGGTCTCTGCGCATTTTTTCAGAAAAATTGATGAGCTTCGGGAGGAGGTGAGGTGTTGCTGGGGAGTCCGCTCCGAGGAATTTTCGGGAGGCGTGAGTAATGGGGTTGGGATTGGGCGAGGGGAGTGGGGGTGATTTAGATTGATTCCGTTGGGATTTTTCGAGACTTCGGCTTTCTTCGAGGTAATAGAGTTCTAAAGGCGATTGCGGCATTTTTAGGGAAAGATTCGGAGAATTAATGAAGATGTCAGTCCAGCCTCGGCTGTGTATTTTCGATGTGCGACTGAACTGAGGGTTGTGAAGATTGCTATTATTTTCAGATGTACCACTGAGTATCACGGTTCACGGTATTCTGATTAGATTGCGGATCTTTAATGTGACATAAAAATTGCATCGATCGCAAGATGCTGGTCACATTGACATTTCATTCTTGATTCAATCGTCTTAACAAGCTGAAAATAATAAATTGGCATTTCTAACTCATTTTATCCTTTTTATTTCAAGTTGCACCTACTCACTTTTGCCATAAATGAATGAAACGAGCAATCTGATTGTAATGAACAATGTTGAAGACACGGAGCCCAGTCAATTTCTACAACGTCATATTTTTATTGATTATTTTAAGCCAAAAGAGGGTTCAAATTAAAATGAACAATGTTGAGTATGATTGTCCCACCAATTTTAATGTTGTCGGTAACAATGATATTTCTTCGGGACATTGATTAGGTGTTGTGATTTTGTGTCATTATGACATCATCTGTAGCCTTCAGAGGAACTGTTTCTAGTGGTTGCAGAAAGTCGAGCCGACGCGTGCAGCTACCCCTGCGCAGAATCGCCGCTGTCAGCCAATGACGTCACGCCGCCCTCTCGACCAACCCCATTCAAGACCCTCCTACTTTTCACCCCCGAAAATGAGCTGCTCGTGTCATCGTCGATTCGAGGGGGTGAAGATCACTTTGTGCATCATTTAATCAGTTGCTAATTGAGACTGAGAAGAGGGTTGCTAAGATGCTTAGGCACCTCAACACTAAACCTACCAAGCGCAAAGCATATACAGTGTTTCCTCGATGCATGTCCACAACACGGGTCTGACCGGGGACATATATCGGCTAGAAGATACTATTCTTTAATATGACTTCTATCGACTAGATGTTTCGGACATGTATCGAGAAAAGCCTATAAAAGTGAAAAATCTCACAGAAGGGAGAAGATTCGCTCCTGCACCTTGAAATCGATGCAAACACTTTTCATTTTCCATTAAGATCCGCAGTCTATCAATAACATATTTATTTATCCACTTGAGATAGGACTATCAAAATTACTAGCATTTATTTATTTTGATAAAATTGGGGAATCTCTTTTAGGGGGTCTTAATAATAAAATTAGGGAGTCTTTTTCCTTAAAATTAAGGAATTCTTCTCATCCCCTGATCTGAGAAGAGTCCAAATTCCTGAAATTTTTCTACAAAAGACACCCTTTAGGTTTTCAATGATATTCAAGACTAGTCTATAAAAGAGGCCATATGAAAAAAGTCACGTTTTACCTAATCAAACCAGCTCCCAAAAGTCTAAACCGAAAAACCCATCCAGACCTCGAGTTCGAATTGAAAACCACCCCTCAGCGTGGAGATGTCGGAAGGCCACAAAGCAGCGGTTCTACCCCCGGGTCGAAAACTATTCAGCAAAACTAGCCTTCCCGGACCGAGTGGTAACATCGGTGCGCGCGCGATTCATAGCGTTTCCACGGCTTTCCATAGTTACAATCGCGGAAACAAAAGGGCGCAGACTCGGTGGTCGACTGGGGGCAAAGCGTCGCGTCGGTTAGGGTAAGCTCTTGTCCAATAACGTCGAGAGAGTTCCGCCACCCTCTGTTGCGCGTCCCTCCCCCTTTTTTTTTTCTTTCGTCCCTCGTGGACTCGACTGATTCTCCCGGTGGATGTCGGCTCGCGAGCATAATGGAGTAACAATGTGCCGAATTAGCCTAGCCGGGCCGGGTGAAACAATGCCGCGAGAACGAATCGGATTAAAACGATCCCGAAGTGGTTCCCATAGACGGTGCCAGAGACGTATGTACCGCGTATGTACACCATGGCCATGGGTTTCGCTGTCGCGACCAATTCATCCTCCCTTCCAGCATTTAGATTGACATTTCCGAGCTATTTACATCGTGCGGGTAGTTTATGGCCGCGGATTAAGGATGATTAAAGCTGAAAAGAGTCATGAACGAAAATGGGCCTGATTCACGGACCGGCCGGCCTGTGAACCGATCTCTCTCGCTCTCTCGCTCTCTCTCTCTCTCTCTCTTTCTCCAGATCTCTTTCTCTCCGTCTTTTCGATTCACCGGTGTGATTCGACATCCTCATTTGTCACGATTATGCTCACTGCAAACGAGATCGGGCCGCCACTGGTCGATCAAAAACCGCCGCCTCTACGGGGACATTGTCGGGAACAGAATCTGGAACAATAATGCCACGATCGATGGTACACAGAAGAGGTTTTCGGACACCTTTCTCTCGCAGCGAGAGTACAAGCATGATGGTCTTCGCTTCTTCGAGTGGATTAGAGCTCGTGCGCGCGCCTTCTTGTGCGGGCAATGATCTCGAATATTGCTTGAATGGCCCTCAATTGGAACTTCGAGCGATTCTTCGCCGAGATTTTATGGGGATACACTGGGTTTCGTTGTATTCGATGCTATTGTTCTTTAATGGAATTATGGATTGTGCTATTTAGCCCGGTAATTGCTCCTTCAAGCCTCGGCGACGTATCGTGTCTGTAATTTTATCACTAGTTCTCACGTTCTTGCCGTTTCATATAAAAGCTATAAATTTATTATGTCTTGGCGACATTGAAACTTCACGCTTTCAACTTCAATGTTAGGGCACTTTCTCACTCTGATTCTAATTTTATATTTAACTTCAATGTGAAAGTACATTCTGTGACAGTAAAATGTTAAAATTCTACAATTACTTATTACAGTTATTACTACTATTATTCTTCTGTTCTATTATTACTGGAAATAATAATTTTCTAAATTTTCTTAATGTTACTTAAGAATTTAGAAACTTTGTGATACCTTAGCTTTGTGGCGACACTAAAAAATCATCAATATTCATGTATCATTATTCAAAATATTTTCTACATTAATAAATTTTGTTTGTATTTAATAATTTACTAAACATTTCAGTATTGTACGATTGCACAATGAATGAATGAATACAATGAAAATATTCTAGGACGAAAAAAACGTGTTGGAGTCAAACTAGCTCCGAGTGTATAAATAAGTGTTGAAGCAATCAGTATGTTCGTCTCCTCCGTAACAATTTTTCAAATTTAATGCCCGTCAACCCCCAGAATAACATGCTAAAAATGTCCCCGCAACCCAAGCAACAAATTCCGCCTAATTGTAGCCAGCATCGAAATGCAAATCAGCCGAAAAGGAGCAAGAATCGCTAGAAAAAGCAGTCTCGGAGGGATGCAGGATACATCAACAATTCGGACCAGCTGTGAACAAAGAAACTCGAAAGGGGATGCAAATGCGGGGAGCGTAGATTTCGTGAGAGAGACGATCGATGGCGGGAAATTAATTTTGATCTAGCCTGTTGCGTCACCTGCGCGGCGAGGGTATCGTTTAATTCGTGTCTGCCGCTTTCCACCCTGTTCCGAATCAGGTAGCCGCCGTTTCGTGGAAAGTAGAATGTGGGAAAAATAGTGGTGGCCCGTTAGGCGAAAGGGTTGCCGAGCAACCCTTCTCTAAAATAGGTCATGACACCGGTTCCAGATATCGCTTCCTTAAAGACCCGTTTAGCCCCATAGAAAATATCGTGTTTCCTCGAATCGAGATTCGCCCGATTTTTCCAAAAGACTAATGCACTTAGGCGTAACTCAACCCGTTCGCCGTTCATTTACGCAAGCAATCGATTATGTTACTACGACCGGGACGCTCGGGAACCACGCTGGGAACTTTTCTGGGATTTCCTGAAACCGGAAACCCGAGACGGGACTACAGTTAGTCGACGGAAGTTCGGGAAACTCTTTTCATACTTCTTCACTCAATCACCGGTTAGATCCTTCCGAATCCACCAATTTTATTTTACCTGTTTATTTTTGGGATTAAAGTTGATTTTGAACATTAGTCGTTCCGAGTCAGAATCGACCCAAATCCCGTTATTCCAGAGTGAAAATGATAATTACGATTTCGAACACGTGTTTCGTAATTTATTCCAATTAGGGCGTAGCTTAATTAAAACGATGCTTCAGATCGTGTCCGATTTTGTAAAGTTGCTACGCTCGTTATTTTTCAGGTACACTGAAATAACACAAGAATCTAGAGAAGAAACACTTGATTTGTGAGTTGCCCTAATTAATTCACGGTTTAATTAAACTCAAGAAGATGACAATCTTCTTTTTCTTGAATGCTTGTTTTGAATTGAAATTCGTTGTTACTGCCAGGAGAAGTACAAATGTATATTTAAATGAACGTATGCATTAAAACATTAAAAAGTGAAATCGCAGTTTCGGAATCATCTTGACACACCCCACGTCTGCTTTTAATTGCAATCATTGCATCTTCGTGAGTGTAATACAGTGGGAATAATCATGAGAATAATACAATATACAGTTCCCTTATTTTATCAGATGTTCCGATTATTCATTGTACGTTCCTTCACGATCAATTTTATTTCAGGTTTCGTATTTCACTGAATGTTATGGTTAAAAGAATTTAAATTTCTTTGTCGAGTAGAGGAATTAAAATAGTCTAATGGCTTCGAAAATTCCCTCGGGCCAAAGTCACGGAGTTTTTTTTTTTACGGAGTGTCTCTCGTTAGCTTTTTCCACGGGGTTTCGAATATCAGGAAAGAAGGGGTTTGTACCGTTCTGGCGTCCGTGTGAGAAAACCATTAGCCAAAAAAGGAACCTTTAAATAACGGGCCACCGGCTCAGCCGTCGTTTGCTAGAGGGGTGGATTCCCGGCGAAAAAAAAATCGGTACTTTCGATTCCAGGTAGTCCAGGACACGATGGAAATATCTTTCCACGTTATGGGATAGCGCCACGGGGTGGGGGACATTAACGGACACCTGGAGTCGTCGAAAAAATGAAAATTTCACTCGTCATTCCCTCTGCGTTCGAAAATCAACAATTCGGTATCCCTGGAACTGTAAAATCCGTGTGAAGCTGCATCAGCTAAAAAATTATTTATTTCTAAACCTCGGACACAGTCTTCACGACGCAAACAAATTACAACTGCATTCTGCACAGGGTTTTTGACTAAAAAGGTAAAAAAATTGGTTCAATGCATCGGTTGGAAATTCCGGAACGCGTCTTTCACGAAGAGTCGTCGAGTTTACGAAAAAGTCACGAAACGGTCGGGCCGAAAGCCGGAAAGTTGAACGTTCTCTCGGCGCGGCACGGCTGAAAAGTTTAAAAATACCGGGCGGCCCTTCAGCCTGGTGGAAATATGAATTTTTTATCTGGTCCCTGGACCATATGGCCGGTGCTCATCTTCGGAGGGGTGGAAAGACAAAAAAGCCGTGTTGCCGCGGAGAAAGAACGGCTCCTCACGGAGGAAGGAAAACGGTATTTTTAGAAATAGAATTTCCGAAGGTGGTTTCCGTGGTGTCCCGCGCGACAGCCAGGAAAGAGGAAAGGGTTGCCAAGGGTTGTCCTTTTCCCTCCTTTTCCGCGTCTTCGACCGCGTTTCCTTCGGTTTCTTTTTTTTTTCTCTTTCCTTCTTTCTTTTTTTACGGGAACACGGGGAGGGGGGATCCCGACACCCCGTCGTTTCCGCGTCTAAATTCTTCTCACCCTTTCCCTCGGCCCTCGGACCGGCAGACCCTCTATTTTCCTTTTGAGACTCCGAGGATCCTTCAGCTGTCACCGCTCTGTTGCCTTCGATTCACGATTCCTCGCTCTGACGATCACCGGGAGACCATGTGCGACACACGCGCGCCTCGGAACTTTCTCCATTGAAATCGGTTTTCGATTATCCTCGCTCCTATTCTCGGTCTCGCCGAAATACGAGCCGCGGAATCGTTGCGTCGCGATAGACAAATGACGCGCCTAAATGTAGATTTTTTTGCCCCACATTTATCACCCAATTGCAAAAAATGATTAACAACATTTAAAGATCTGTGAATTCTTTCTGCGATGTTCCTATTTGACAGATTCATGTCCTTGAACGCAATGATTAATCCCTTCTCGTGGGCATTTAATGACTTTCCACGACCCATTACGCTTTAAATAATTATAACTTGTTTAGAGCATTAAATGCTTAGAATTAATATTAAAACATACAAACATGAAAGTATTTTGTACTTACATACCTTATAAAATTTCTTCTACGTAGTAACAAAAGTATTTCTTAGATAAATTATTGCGAACCTAAGATTATTTCGCTTTATTACCAGAATACTTTTCAGCCACAATCTATTACGTGCAAACACTTGCGCTGTCGAAACTAAACTAAATGCATCTTCAGTAGTTAAGAACACGACTTTTCAAAATATAAACAAACACCACAGGAGGTGTTCCACGACGCAGATAAGAATGACAACAACAGTAAACACGCTAGCTCGGGCTATGAACCTATCATTATTTCGGCCACTGTACAATCAATTACAAATTAATTTTGAGGCTTCCGCGGAAAACGCAATCAGCGGGGAGAAATTTGCAGGGAAACTGAAGAAGTATAGTTAGCCCTTTCACAGTGTATCCCGGTAAGCTTTCACAGTGTATCAGGGTAAGACGTTGAAACTGTTTAGTCTACCAAAGATATCTAAGACTATGGCTAGATTCTTTGCTTCCTCTGTTTTCTAAGCTTATTTTAACTGAAGAAGGAGACGTGGTTTAGTTTTGAATTCAGTATGCCGTCGGGGGGCTATTTCCGAAGATGAAAAATCTAGACATTTTTTGGACCAGAGAATTCGTAATTTTACCTCACTGTGAAAGGGTTAGAGGAGGGTGAGTTGGGGGGCAGTTGGGGGGCTGCGGATATACGAGGACGAGGATCCGGAGTCGTCTGGTCTCGCGGTGGTTGCGCGTGTCGTCGTCGTATCTACGAGCGTTGTACTTGAAGGCAATGCATTGAGCAGCGCGTACATACTCGTCCGACATGGAATGTGGTCCGGTTCCCGGGCGTGCGCGCACACGCGGCCCGCCGCTATACTTCCCGTTTTTTATCGGCCCGTAATGCATTAGCCATAATAGCCGCACGCACTTAATGGACTGTAGCCTCGTTACAGTATGCCACGTCGTGGGTGGATACGCTGCCTGACCGCTTCTCTCCGCGCGCCAGCCCCGCGCGTTTCTGCCTGTAATACGCGGCCGCGTATACGCTCCGTACACGCGTACACACGCGAGGAGGACCGCGATATATGGATTTCCAGAGAAACCCGTGCAAACAGCCCCCTCGCCGCGCCGTAGCGCACGTCGATTAATTCCCGGAATTTTGTATTCGAGGAAATCGATTGGCTTATGTTTCGAACTTTGATCGTTTACACTTGGGAATGCGACCCGATCGGCCCTGACTGTGTGCGTATATGTGTGTGTGACTATGTTCTATGGAATGCACTCCTGGGCTTCTTTCGACCACGGAACTTTCGTGAATAGTATCGCTGGAAAAGGAAATTTTACGGTACTGTATTTTCTCGATATATGTCCCAAATATCTCGCCGATAAAGGTCGTAGAACTATCCCCACCGCCGAGGAGTATAACCCGTGAGGGGCCCCAAAAGCTCCAGTGACCTCGGTCGTCTTTTCTACGTCAGGCAGTGTATCGAAGAATAATATCTCCTAGCCGATATATGTCCCAAATGTCTTGCCGATAAAAGTCGTAGAACTGTCTCCACCGCTCCTGAATTTCTATAAATTGTAGATTAGACGAAGAAGGGAAATTTGATGAGAGTAGTGGAAGATTAATAGTAGAAGATTATATTTTTATTTTATGGTATTTTGGATGTTGATTGTGACTGAGAGCTCGACAGAGGTGTTGGCGATTGGAAATTGGACTGCTGAAAGGTTTGATAGATTGGTGGTTGATGGTCAGCTGATAGCCGAGACAAAGAAATGATTTAGGTGAGTTGATAGTGGATGTAGATCAGGTTTGCGTGGTTTGGTAGCTAGAATCAGATCGCTAGATGCTTAAAATTTTGTTCGCAATCATTACTTATGCTTCCTGAGGTTTCTTTTGGCAATTAAAATTGCTGAAGAAATTTCCAACAGCAACTGAAATTACTATTACCAGTAAAACGTCCATTAAAAATTCTTCAGCCATGGACTTTTAAAAATGAAAAATTTTAAAATTATCTGCTAAACAAAGAAAGCAAGAAATTAATGAAATAGAAAGTAGAACAGGATTTGCTGATCGAGCATTTGCTGATTGGAGCTTGAACTGTCGAAAGACTGTTGACAGTGTTGATAAATTGATTTCTGGTTGACAGTCTACTGATACCAGAGACAAAGAAAGTGATCCAGACGATCTAACGGTGAATCCCGAGCAGGTTTGCCTAATTTGCTAGCTGGAACAAGGTCAACCGATTATTGAGGATGTCTCTTTTAATCCGGCGAAGATTATAGTGATTTTCATAATTAATGAAACAGGTACGGCGAGCAGAGAGAAGAACGGAAGGAATGGCGAATGTACCGTTTCCGGTAAAGGTTGGATAGATAGAAACTGAAGAGCATAGCAGAGAGATATCCAATACAAACACAGAAAGAAGAAAGTAAAGCAGAAACGTTATTAATGCGAACATGGACAAGCGTAGTAAATAGAGCAATTTAAGATACTAACAGTGTAACATGCGTGACAAATAGAGCAGAACTATCGGCTGTAGTATCATTAAAGTAAATTGAAACAAGTATTATAGTCGAAGTGGCGTGTCTGTACCCGGCTACGTTTTCTGATTTATTCAAACCCTGAGTTTCTGCGAGAGCCTTTAACTGCTCTATTCTTATTGTTAGCTGAGAGCTCTCGATATTCTTCTTTTACCGGAACGGGACTAATTTGTGATTTATTTTGTTAACCAGACTGGTCTCGATTTAATTGCAGCAGCAATATTTCTCTTCAGCTAGAATAAAATCTCCTTTCTAAATATATTATTATATTACAATAAATAGGGAAATAAATATTCCCAATAAATTGGGAAATTAAAAATATTAAAACAGGATTTTCCGTTTCATATTCTATAAGTGGAGAAAAATTTTAAAATCTGCATTATTGATAATTCATTTCAAAATTTTTTTAGAAATCTATACGAGTCCTAGTAGAAAGAAAAATGTGACAGCTGTAGGAGTAAAAATATTGTTATATAACAGTGGACAAAAAGGGCTTATTAAATTATTTTTGAAACGGATCTATGGTCAATTCATAGTGGACTATAGTTTTCGAAAAAATTTTCCGAATGCAGAGATCCCTGAAGAATTTCCCACAGGCCAGAAATAAATAGAAAAGTATTCGGATAATTGATAAATATTGATAGCATTGAAAACGGGATTTCTCAAGAGATCTAAATTGAATCTCGATCCCAGCAGTGTTATGGATCCCGTCTCCAGGAATATTGAGTTTCGACGTGTATCTACGGTCTTCTCACGATACAGGAACCCAATCTGGCAGTAAGAACAGGCCCACGGGTAATGTTGTTGTTAGCTACGATCGTGATTATCGATCGATAGGATTCATGACTGGTTTCGGGCAGGGATTTCTCCGTCGGTTTAAGAAGGATGATTGTTTCTCGCGGATAATGGTGAGTAACGCGCGGGTAATGGGTTCCACGGGCTTGCAACGAACGTAAACTATTTTCGCTAACGTGATGGCCCCGGCGCGGCGCGGCGAGGCGAGGTCCCGGCCCGTTGTTGCCCATCAAAGACGGATGCCATTGTGGCGGGAGGGAAGCCTGCCAGTTGGCTTGTAGCACATGAAACGAGGCAATAATGACAATGCGCTCTGCTCTCCGAATGGATTTATTCATTATCGTACGGGGTGCATCGAAACGAACGCTTCCGCGCGCTATCCTCTGAATGGCGCCTCGAATTCGATTAAAAATTGTTTGCCTCTTCGAGCCATTCAACGCGAAAAAACACAAGTCTTGTAGAACAGTCGGATGTTGTCTAGCTTCTGCGTCTCGGGACGCGTTCGAGGATGACCAGGCATTTCTGTCTACTGTGGAAGTGGATTTAAAAACAACATTTTCTGTTGGGCTCGGATTGAAAAATTTCTAGCTGCATCGGATGCAATTCAATGGAAAAGACAGAAGGCGTGTGTACAGCGGTCGATGTAGTCTGCATTGTGCATTTATCTCCCATCTCCGAGGTAAATATCTGATGACGAGGCTTTCTGTCTCGTCTAGAAGTGAATTTAAAAACATCTTCTGTAGGTGTCACATTGTAATTAAATTAAAAATTGCTTTCACTCTTTTGATTTAATTCAGCAGGAAAAGACAGAAGAGGCGTGGATCATTTGACCTTGTCTAGAGAGAGAGATTCCGCATTTATCTCGCTTCTCTGAGGTGAATATCTCTTGGAGATGATACGCTGCGGATTTTATGCACTTATGACAAAAACAGCTCAATTAAAGGAAAATTGTAATTAAATTTATGGGGGTCAATTGAAAAAAAAAATTAAGAGAATATGAAATTAGTAAGTTAAAGTAATAAATGGCTCAAAAACTACAATTAAATTAAAAATTACTTTCTCAGGTTGTGCATTTATTTGATATATGAATGAATATATGTGAGTCCAAGCATTTCAACTGAACTGAAAAATGTGCTATACCAATTTCCCGTAAAACCGTAGGATGAAGCGAGGAATAAAAGGCGTCTGTGGACGGGAAAAGTCGCAGAATGGAGGAGAAGAAAGTCGGCTGCTCGTCGACGGTCTCGATATTCAGAAGTCTCGGGCACTTTAGAGGCTCGCGCTCGCGCGTGTGCTCTCGAGCAATCGCTAGGACTGGTTTTCAATATGACTCACGCGTGTAACACCGTTCGATCGTGTATTGGTGTGCTCGTATATCAAAACCAGTAGGCACCCCCGACATTGCACGATCAAATACGTTGTGTTGTCCGCGTGTCTTATACGTGCACGTATCCCGGGGTCTCCGTATTTCGTGCGTGTTGGTGCGCTGCACCGGCGTGTATACGCACGAGCCGCGCTGCCTCTCCACAACGGCGTGTCTCCGATTTTTGCAGACTACCTTAAGTCTAAGTCGTTCTATTTAAGCGAGCGCATGGAATTAAGTAACAAGCCGCTGTCTTTCAGCGCCACATCCGCCTCGGTCTCGCTCGCGGGATTCGTTCTCTCTCTCTCTCTATCTATCTATCTGCTCGTTTCCTATAGTCGAGCCGTTGCACACGCCGTTTCTCTGTCCCTGCTTCCCCTCTCCCCTTCTGTTATACAGTGCCTCTGTTACAGATGGCCACGCACGCAGAAATGTGCGTACACGGCCCGACCTATTGCTTTCCTACCAATTATCTTCGATCTCGTTCTCGTCGAAGCCTCTCGCGGCGTTTTCGAACCGTGAACTCTCGCGATCCCATGGTTTCGTCCACGGACATGAATCACGCGGCTCGATCCACGAACACCGGGGCTATTAACATATAAAGTTGGTCTATTACCGTGTATCGACGATTGCTCAAAGCCGCTCGGTGCCTGGGAAATTATTAATTTGAACTGGTAAGTCGATTTCAGGGAGTAATTATTTCACTCGGCCAGGGGATGACTTTAACGTTAGGTAGGACGTACTTTGGAACTCTGAAGAATTGAGTTCCATGTGACGAGGGTTTCAGGGAGTTTCAGATGTATCACGTCGCTGAGAATTCTTGTAATCTTCTAGGTACGTGAGAAATAATTTTATTTCTACTGGAAAAGCGAGTTTGGAGATGATTATTTTCCTTGTTTAAAGAACGACTTTCAAAATTGATAGAACGCTCTTCGTCATTAAATTTTGTGTTCTGAGGGGCTGAGAGAGTTTCAGATGCTGTGCTACGATGCCACGAATTATTACAATTTCCTAGGAGCATGGGAAATAATTAATTTCCGATGCAGAGTTCGTTTCCTTTCTTTAAGGGGTAATTTTTAAATTGTGTATTTTATACGTCCTCCCAGGACGGTTAATTTTTTAATGCCGAGGACCTGAGCAGCTATCAGACTGTTCTCTACAGTGCTGAGAATTGTTATAATGCAGTAGGTGCAAGGGAAATAATTTATTTCAACTGCAGAGTTCATTTTCTTTCCTTAGGGGATGATTTTTAAATTGTGCATTTTCTGCATCTTTCTATGATGAATCTAAGAGTGCTGAGGATCTACTGCAATCTTCAAAAATATCTATACAGGCGAACACATGTTAAAATTCACAAAGATTGAAAAAAGAATTCTGCACAAACAATCAAAGTTCCACTTTTTCGATAAACGCTTCAACCTCACTTTGCTCACAGTAAAACTTTATTTACCACTTTCAGGCTCGCTGTAAGCAACCGTTCCGGTTCCACGAATTTTTTTTAGAAGGTGTTCAAAGCGACCTCGACAGTCCACCGAAGTAAAAAAACGCGAAGTTTCCGGAACGGGACCGGTGAATTGAATTAATAATCACGTTCTCCTTCGCGACGACAGAGAACGTGCGTGCCTTGTGGAAGGAGCGTGTAACGACCGCAAAAAATCCGATCCAAATCCGCGATCCAGGAACGCCTCTAACGGTGTTCGTGACTGCGGGGCAAAAATCCTCGAATTCGTTCGCCTTTTTCCAGCTGGAACATAAAATGACCAAGCGGTTGGCTCGTCGCGCTGGCTGGAAGGTTCTAATTACTTTCAAACTTCCTACTCCGCTGGCGTTCTCTTTCTTCGTTTGCTGTCTGTCTTTCTTCGTACCAGGAAGCTCAGAAAATAATTATCCCTTCTTTCCGAACCGGGGGAACGGGGCTTAGACAAATATAGAGGCTGTTGCCCTATGACGTAGACGTGTTACCGTGCACATACTTTTGTGTTATGGTGCTTTTAACGAAGCATCTCTCGACCCCGACTTATTATTCTGTAATTTCATTATTAAATCCTAGTAAAATATCCCCAACTTCTTCCTCCTAATAAATTTATTTCCATATAAAATATAAAGAACTCCATATAAAAAATCGATGTCACTTGCACCCAAGGACGACACTTTTAAATAATCCGATAAACACGTTCGACCATCCAATGTTCAATAATATCCACCGTCATGAATTCTAACTTTATTTGTTTATAACTTTGTAATAAAGCGTTTCTGAGCAAACTTCAAATAACATTTTTTTCTTATTTCGACTTGTAGGATATGCTCCCCAAGTTTTCCATTAAAACTTTGGATAATACACCCTGTATAATAACTTAAGAAATAAAACCTGAACGTACTACAAAGTTTGTTTTAGATTTCAAAATAATTGATTACTTATGGGACCGCCGTGACAATTTTAGAGAAAGCACTGCTTCGTTAAATGTAAAATTGAGAAGAGACAAATGTTCAAACCTATCTGCAGTCGCAGCTAGTAAATTAAAAATCAGAGCAAAGACCAATCGACGGAGAACCGATCTCGCAATCGTTTCATCTCATTGATTCGCGTCGCTCGCGGCTCGCGTTATCCGTCGAGGCGTAGCGTTATCAATTATTCCAAAAATTCCTTCCTCGTCCGATAGTCGTCGGAGCAACAAATTCGCCGGGGAACGACGCCGATAAATTTCAGAGTGAGCCGAGTCGAACGATAAAAGCCGTTCGCGCGCTCGAAACACAGAGAAAGAGAGAGCTGAAGCGCGCTCGAGAGAGAAAGAAAGAGAGAGACGCGGGCAACGGGTCCGTTTTATTACAATGCGTCCAACATTGCGGATACATTGCAAAGCGTTGTGGCCGGCGTGGAACGGTTAACAGAGGGGGCAGGCAGGGTGTCGGGCGGTGGCGGTTAATCGGCGGGATTTTCGAAAAATTAATTGCCTCGTAACGTTGTTTCCCGAAAGGCACATAAAACCGTGCGCGCATCGCGCGTCGACGGGCCTCGAATATAAATTACGCGTTCCTTGAAACACTTGTACTTTCCTGTCCCTTCGGCCACGTCCGTGCTTCCCTTCGGGAACACACGTGTACCTGCCACCAATAACATCTTCCACGAGCGTGCGGAGATCGCGCGCGTACACTTCAGTACGCGCCCGGCAAGAGAGAGGAAGCGAGAGAGGGAGAGACAAAAAAAAATGGCCTTACTGCTCTTGTCGTTACCCTCCCACGTGATTTACACAGACGAATTTATAGTCTTATTCGGCGGGGAGCGTCGTTACAGTCCGCCTCAAAGTTTCTTTCGACCGGCCGGGCACACCGGCTCCGGAGCAGCCGGATAATTAATAATATCGGGACGTTTATGCCCGAAGGAGAACGGGGTGGAAAACGCACGGGGGTTGTAATTGCCGCGAGAGCTATCCGATAACTCTGAAACCGCTTCAACGCGACACGCCGATAGACTCTAGATTCCATTCTCAAAGCATTTGTAGTCATTGGAATTGCGTTTGCTATATTCGATCCGTGCCTGTGTTCCTTTCAGACTCGTTTGATTACAATTTTAGAAAAATTTTTGTTTCTGGAAAACTAGACGCGATTAGACAATTTTAAACATGGCCAATTCCTTTGTCAGGGTTTTATAGCTGAGAATAGATTTTTTTTTTAATTTCTGCTATTAGGAAGCTAGAAATATTTAACAACCCTTGTGATTACACCGATGGCTTATTGGTAACATTGAAAATCGTCAATTCCTCCGTCAAGGAATCTGGAAATTTTAAAAAATTGATTTTTGATGTTTCCAAAGCCATTTTTTCATACCAAGTCGACGAAAATGATTCGAAGGATTGAAAATCGAAGACAGAAACGCTCGAACCTGGAACACGAACAGTCCGTTTCTCACGCTGTTAATGAGACGTTAATGTTTATAACCGACTCCGGGAGTAATTCGATAAGCTGATAAGATCGGCCTCGTGCATCGTGGGAATCGATTAAACGTCGTCGGTCACAAGAAGATGGCGCATACTTCGAAAGGTGCATACAATTTTTCGCTCGTACATGTGTAAACAGAGTATATCGATTCGTTCGGTCTGGTATCGATTGTTTGCCGAGTCAGGTCGGGGATATCCCGTTTCCCCGAGACACATAATACTTGCATACCGACGAGGTTACACTCATTTCTTCAGGGTACCGTAGGTAGCCCACGCGTATTCCCCGAGGGAAACGTTTCTTCGAGTAGCATCTGACTTCCTCTGATAAACCCATCGCAGTCTGAAACACGTCGATCCATGGCTTTCCGGTCGATGACCATTCGTGCTGTCTTCTTCTTCCCGAACGGTATTCAGTATTTCTAGCCTCGCAATTTCGATTAGGTCTCAAGACGATGCGTCTAAAATGGACAAGCATTACTGGCGAAGAAACGATTTCAAACAATGGCTAAATCTTCGCAATTGACTAGTTTCAATGTCGTTTGTAGGTCATGCAGTTGGACAAAAAGATGGATTCAGTCGAGTACGAAAAAGTTCACTTTTTGATCAAGCCTCGTAGAATTTGCGGTCTAGAATTAGGAGGTTGAGGATGAATTTTCCAAATAGGGTACAGAGGTCAATGTCAAATTTCTTAATTAGGGTACGGAGTCAATGAATTTTCCACCTGCATATAGAATTTTCAAGATTGGTACTGAATTTTCCTCCTAGAAGATACACTACCGGCCATAAGTGTTTACCCACCTTCAAATTTCGTTACTATTCAAATAATAGGTATTTTATTGTTATGAAAATGTCCGTAGCATTAAATCCTAATTATAAGGCTAATAAAAAACATCCAAAATATTCTGTACATACACAATCAGGTACTGTAAATGAGTTTACAGCTTTTTATGAAAAACGATAATTTTGTAGTTTAGGTAAAGAAACCCATTTTTCTGAAATTTTTATAACGGTCAGTAGGGAATATGAACGCAGGTAATACAGGTATCTTAGTCTTCTCAAATTTCATACTGCATTAAGCTTTCATACAGTAAACAGTTGATTTTCACGTGCCTAAAGAATTTTGCGAAAATTTAAAATAATGTCAGGGAGAAAAGAATTATCGATTGAAACGCGCGCTCTAATAGTGTTCCATCATAGCATCGGAAAAAGTAACAGAGAAATAGCAAAGTTATTGAAGCTGAACCGTAGAACCGTGGACTACAATGTTAAAAAATATGTGGGTGGGTAAACACTTATGGCCGGTAGTGTACATATATAAGGACCAAACGTTTGCAATGAATTTTCCACCTACAAGCTACTACTATTTACAATGAATTTTCTATCTTGAAGCTATCAATATTTACAATGATTTTTCCCTAGAAGACAGCAATATTTACAATGAATTTTCCAACAATAAGATACCAATATTTGCAATTGATTTTCCACCTAGAAGCCACCAATACCTACACTGAATTTTCTACCTTGAAGCTATCAATATCTACAACCAATTTTCCTTTTTTCTAGAAGGACCAAACATTTACAAAGAATTTTGCCAGAAATCCAGTAAGTAAAGTATCAAAACAAATTTTCCCCTTCCCGTCTCCAACGTCACCAAACAATTTCCCTGGCTCCGAGTTCCGCAAAGAATTCCGTAACAAAACTGGAGGCAAACCAATAAACAATCACCGCGTCAAAAGTAAACCACAACAATCCGCTCCCCCCGCCGCGTCAACAGGAGTCGGTGAAAAACCGATCGACGTCTCCGGCGAACGAGCGCGACAGCCATAAACGCCGCTACGTCGGATAGAAAATATAGAACGTCCCGAGAGCCCGACTCGACCCGACTCGGCTCGACTCTCGGCTCGAGAGTCGCGGGATCGGCCAGAGAGCTCCGTGGCAAGAAAGGGAACAATGCGAGCAATATTTCAAAGACAGCCGTCCGACTAGCCAGATATTAATATCGCGACATACAAGTAACTCGTTAAGCGGTGGCCGTCGTCGGGCCTGCGCGGCTCGGGACGTAGATACGACGACGAGTCAAGGAAAATTCTCTATCTATTAAGGAAATCTGCTCTAGGATCTATTTCAGGGTCCCCAAGGTTTTCGATTTCAAAGCGCGCGGACGCGCAGGCGCAGGAAACCACGCCACCAAACGATCTTGTACGTCAGTCAGAGGCCTTCTAAACAAACCGGTACACCCTGTGTAGCAAGTCGTCTACACGACAACACAACAACACCACAAATCACACCGGCGAACAATAAAATACCAGTAGCTCACACCCACCACGTGTCTCTCTGCCTACATCGCGCATAGAGCTTCGAACCGTTCGTTGTCTTTCTCCTGTTAACGTCCTCTTTCTCTGTTCCTCCGTCTCCTTTTGTCTTTGTCCCGCACACGTTCCCGTAAGCTTCCGTCTCCACCTTTCTCTAGAAATTCCTTCCCGTTTTTAAATTCCCGGAATCGCGTGCTCGCCCATTCACGGGTTCGTGAATCGACAAGGAGCTATGGTCGCGGAAAGGGGACAGAGGGAAACGGAAAGAGGATGAATCGAGGAACTCATGGGGGCCAGAGGGGCGCTGGCAGGCACACGTGGCCGGCTGTGTATAGGGCATTTAATTGGGAAGTCGAGGAAACAATGGCAGCTCAATAAGAATGCAACGAACGACGCCTGGCCCCGTCCTGTCGATCGCACTCGGAATTCCTCCGGCGTCCTTTTTTCCGCTCTGCGCTCCGCTTCCGTGGAATATTTCACGCTCGATTATTCACCGAGTTTCTTTTCTCGTTGATCCGAAAATATTTTTCTCACTCGATAAACGCCGTCCTCCGCGTACGTATTAACATCGTGAACAATCGCCTCAAACATATCGAGTCAAAATAATTTTGATAATTGTAATAAAAATATCAAGTAAGCGTAAGAGTAAAAGCATTTCACAGTGAACACTTCTTGAACCCTTTCCAACACCTTTTTAAATTTATAAGAAGCCTAAGCTTTAGAAACCCAAGTTTTGAAAGCTACAAAAATTTGAACCCTTAATGCCTCAAATTTTAAGTTAATTTTGAGGCTGGAAAGTAAGCTAGAAATCAAAGTAATTTCATCATACCAATAAAATCTCAACCACGAATCTGACTAGTAACAATACAACGAGTTCACAACGTACTTAACGTGTGAAAAAAATTACTCTGACGTGTGAAATAAAAATCAATATAGACACCAACACGTGACTTCAAAGTTACACTACAGGCTTATCTTTATGAATTTTTTCCCAGGAAACAGTGGACGATACGAGAATAAACTTTCGCGGGATATATAGTCGCGACCTTAGCCTGCGAGAGAATATTTTTTTTAGCCGAATGACTTTTTTATTTGTATTTTTATTTATCGGTCAGAGTACAGTCACGTGCCTGAAAGATCAGAGGTTATCAGGGAACCGCGGAGCGTTTTCACCGTCGCGAAAAGTCTACGAGCTCGTGAAACAGGCTATATTTCACGGTTTACACACGCATTGTATGCAATCCCAGATCAACTAGCGACAACGTGCTAAACGTCCGGCTAACAAGTTCAAACGAGCCCGTGGTTTGTTGCAACAGGTAAACGCTACATTAAAAGCTCGAGAACTCCGCCGGTGCGCTCAGAGTTTAGTTACATACCGATGTCGCTGTGAACTTTCACATTCATCGACAAACAGTTTTCGCATCGTAATCGTTATTCCCCGGGTTCCAGCCTGGAATTCGCTAAGTGGGAGCCTTTTGTCCGCTCTTCCGATAATTGCGCTTTCTATTTGCGCCCGTCGTGGCCCCGTCAATTGCGATTGTTTTACCGAGACGATGACACTCGATCCCGCCCGGACGAAAACATTTTAATTGCATTCGCCAACTCCGTCCGTATTGAAGCGACCACAGAAACCGTACGAATTCGAAGAAGGCTAATGTGTCGGTTAACCAGTCAGAACATTGCAAGTTCCAACAAGAAGTAAATTATAAATCTATAAAACTGTTCGCGCGAAAACATTTTAATTGCATTCTTCGTCTTCGTTGCCGACAGAAGATATCTGTGATCTTAAAGATTGCAAATTTGTTTTCAGCTAATTTTCTCAATTAAAATGTCCCGGAAACATTTGTGAATCGAAAGATTGCAAATTTGTTTTGTCAGCTAATTCTCTCAATTAGAATGCTGTCCCTTTTCCCGTGTACTGTTACCATTAGAAAATTGTATCTAAAAAAATTGAGCGCATAAATTCTGGTACAATTTTGCCGCTGAACCAATTATCTCGACATTAATCAAGTCGACGAAAAATTACTTGAAACCCCGACGTTCCCGAGTTTTTCTGCATCGACGAAAAAATTCCAGGAGCCCAATTTCCCATCCAAAAATATTCCCCCCTCCCGAAATTCGAACAGAAATTCCCCGATAAAAAAAAAGCCGCGTTAATCACTCCCCAACTCAAGATGTCCCGCAACCACCCTGAGGAACGTCTTCATCAAAATTGCCCAAAAATAAACGTAGAAATCTCACCCTCCGGGGGGGGGGGGGAAGTGCTCGATGTCTCCCGGTATCATCGCCACTTTTTTCCGCAATATATTACTCCATCGTGCAATTTTCGCACGGTTAGAAAAGACCATAAATTGCTGCGGCGATGGCTACTTACGGCGCGCGGGTCCATCTTCGCTTTTTTCTCGCCGGCCGATTTTTTGCGGCCATTATCTCAGCCCGACCGCTGTGAAATGTCGGTTCCCCGGTTCGTGAAATCTTCGCACCCCTGTCGAATCCTCGAATTGCTTTAAATACGTCCTTAAAGGTGAGAGAGAGGTGGGGGGAAGGGTCAGTTCGAAGGTGATCGTCGATCGAGACCTGTCAAAATATTTTCTCCGAACAACGGAGGACCGATCGTCGCCATTGTCGGTCGATTTTCCGGGGATTCGACCGGCCACCAGGGGGGTCCTTGAACAGGGTCAGTGTTCCCTGGACTCTCTCAGGATCCTGTGGGGGGAGGGGGCACGGTCAGGTATTAACGGCTCAATTTCACAGGCGGGGCCCCCCTGCTAAATTCCCCGAGGAATTTTCTCGTTCCACCGGGCAGGTGTTATTGTGCCCTTTTTTCCGATCGAATCAATGAGCTGGCCGCTCGACTTGACTGCCGCACGTTCTCCGACTGTTCGAGAACACCGTAATCTCGTTGTTTTGAATTCCGAAAATCGCCTCCGAATTTGTAAGAAATAATTTTTAATTCTTCCTTTGTCGAGCTCCTGCGGAAAATTGTATTTCAATATTTCAGTTTGCCTTTTAGAATTTCTTTTCTCCATTCTTATTCTGTCAAGCTTCTGTTAAAAAAATGTCTTGCAACAGTAGCAAGTCCTTAATCATTTATTACGACAAGCTCTTGTTAAAAATTTACACAGAATTATCACATTTTACCGGTCTGTATTTTTAATTCAACAATTGTACCCAAGAAATCTGACTGGGTGAATGGTATTCCCAAATAATATTACTGTGTTAATAGTACTGACGAAAAAATGTTTAATAAAGTAGTGCAGCTTGCAGATCAGAACACGTGCGACGTATAAATAATTATACAGTGAATTCTCGATATATGTCATCAACGCGGGTCTTTCCAGCGTCGTGTATCGTCCAGGAGAAATACCCGAGTTATGTTTACACATCAAAATTTATCATTCAGGTCTTGGCGACGTATACAGAGAAATCACTGTATTTTGTTAGCATTATCTTCCAGAATTCATAAAGAAAAATCAGAGAAATCTGATTAAGAATGGTGCGAGGACTCCCCTCGCCCAGAAAACGAATCGAGCAGCAAATTTGCATCTCCGCTTCGAGAGAGAGAAACGTGAAAACATCCTAAATCTCGGATAAATGAGTCATTCACCCCGCAGACAGATCCATTACAAACTGCCCAGGACCCCAAACCTCCACTTTCCCCCGAGAGTGGTCGCCGTCTGGGAAGGGCCCCGAAAAAAAGGGTCCCACATCTTGTCCAATTTTCGGCCGCTAGAAAAACACTCGAAAAAACCGAGGAAAAGGAGGAAGAGCTGTCTACACAAGTCCAGCCGAGAATTGATGCGATCCTAGGGAGGAAAAACAGTCTTCGACTGTGTTTACCCGATTGAGACGGTAATGGGACGCTAAGTGGTGAAATATCGTTCTGGGGACCACGGTTTTTTTTTTCTATCGACAAAATGTATGGGTTGTCCGGAAAGTTCGTGACGATTTTTATGGGAAACTCGAACGGCAGTACATTTAAATAATGGCACTTGAATTATTACAAGTGCTATTTTGTTCCATAATCTTTCTACATCTTTCACGTAACTTGTGTGTTTTCGGTGGAAAACTTTTAACCATGATTTCTTATGTCTACCAAAGAGTTAAAGTTTTTGTCACTACGGGAATTTTGTATTGACCTAAAGAGATGAAAATCTGAGGGTGTAATGTCTGGTTAATAAGGTGACCAAGCTCCAACAGCTTTTGGAGGAAAAAAGCATCAATAATTGACTCTGTTTCCTTCCATATTTAAGAGCGTGTAAAACCAACAAAAATTAATGTATCCTAATCAAACTTTTTTCTAAAAATGCCTGAAAGACCACCTTTTTAGACTACACTGCGGTGCATAACTATGGCACCGCCTAAATTTTTAGTTTTTTCAGACTAGGTTAAAATTACAAAAAAATTAATTGTAGAAATTGAGAAAGTATGAAAAAAAATGAACTGTAGACGAAATCACATTTAAATTGCCCTCTTCTACAAAACGATATAATCGAAAATGTGATTTTCAACTGTTGCGTAACTATAGCACCGGCGTTCCCAGATAGCACAGAGACGTCTTAAAGACGTCTTTAAGACGTCTGTCAAAGACGTTCAGACGTCTATTAGACGTCTGAATGTCCTACGAACGGCTTCCGAACGGCTTCTGAACGTCTCTGGAACGTCTTTGTGAAAAAACTGTACGTCTTAAAGACGTCTTTAAGACGTCCGTTCGACGTCTTTAAGACGTCTCGAACAGACGTATTCAGGACGTCCCGAAACAGACCCCTAGTACCACAAAAATATTAGATAGATATGTTTGTCAAATATTGGAAAAATATTTTTTAAGCCACATTTTTTCTTGTGAGAAAAATATTGAATTTGAATATTTTGTATACATGTACAAGAAATATAAATTGAATGTTTGATATAACAAAAAAATTAAATAAATAAAAAAAAATAAATTAAAAGAATTTTTTTCAGCATATCCGCGCACATTAACATTTTATGCTTTATTTATTTATTTATTTATTTATAAATAAAAAAAATAAATTAAAAGAATGTTTTTCAGCATATCCGCGAACATTAACATTTTATGCTTTATTTATTTATTTAATTAATTAATTAATTTATTTATTTATAAATAAAAAAATAAATTAAAAGAATGTTTTTCAGCATATCCGCGAACATTAACATTTTATGCTTTATTTAACTTTATTTATTTAACTTATTTATTTATTTATCTATTTATGTTGATATATTATTTTGGATTTTGGATTTGTGATATATAATGGATAGTTTTATTATTAAACAATATTTATTGCTAAATTCTATTGCGAATATATATGTAATATATTATAATAGTACTAAATTAACAATTTAGTTATTTAACTTTCCTAAATAAATAAACGTTTATTCGAAGGATGAAAAACTGCGTTATATTGTGTTGCGTGTTTACAGTTTGTAAAGCTTTTCTCTAGCAGTTTAGAATGACTGAAACGTCAAGATATCAAACGTCTTAAAGACGACTCGTAAAAGACGTCTTAAAGACGTCTGAAATGAGACGTAAAAACGACGTCTTTTACGAGACGTCTTTAAGACGTCTTAAAGACGTCTTTTCAGGACGTAAGACGTTCAGACCAAAAATGGACGTAAAACAGACGTCTTTAAGCCGTCCAGTGCTATCTGGGTTGTTATTTACTAATTTCACTGTCTTTAGTTTCGTTACGCATCGTTTAACCTACATAACGAAATATTCAGGAAAATAAAAATTGAAATTAAGAATTTGCCACAGTAAATATAAAGATTTGTATCTTGGAAATGCCGCGTGGTAAATATTTAACGGAAGAAGAGAGGGGTAAAATTTTAGCCATATATGAAAGAAATGGATTTTAGCATTCGCGACATTGCTCGTAGGCTGGGAAGGTCACATAAAGTTGTTATAAACTTTTTACGTGACCAAGATAACTATGGAAAGAATAAAACGGGTGGACCAAAGAAGAAATTGAGTCCACGTACGGAACGAATAATTGTGAAAACGGCCAGCAATACATTAAAAAGTTGTAATCAAATTACAAAAAAACTTAATCTTGATGTTTCACGGTGGACTGTACATCGAGTTTTACAAGGAAATCGTAACATCGTGAGACAAAAATTAAAGTCTGCACCCAAACTTCTACCGCGTCATAAGATTGCAAGACTTCAGTACGCTCGATCAAACATTCATCGGAACTGGCATAACGTAAGTTAATTTCAGGTATTAAAATCTTCTAAACCCAGCTTACTGTAATTTATTTTATTGACAATTAGACTATCTTTTCGGACGAAAAGAAATTCAACCTTGATGGACCTGATGGATACAATTCATACTGGCGAGATCTCTGCAAGGAACCACGTTATTTCACGAAAAGAAATTTCGGTGGAGGAAGTCTTATGGTTTGGGGGGCTTTTTACAGAGACGGCATATTACAATTAGCTTTCCCATCGAAAAAAATGAACAGTGACGAGTACATTAGTATATTAGAAAATAATTTGATACCCTTTCTTCAAGAAAATAGTACTGTAAATTGGTCATTTCAACAAGATAACGCAGGCTATACACACAAGTCGAAAAGTAATGGCATGGTTTGAAGCAAACGATATTAACATTATGAAATGGCCAGCATGTTCGCCCGACCAAAATCCTATGGAAAATATTTGGGGCATAATTGTTGGGAACGTTTACGCAGAAAATCGGCAATACGAAAACGTTTCAGAATTAAAAAATGCCATAATCGAAACAAGTAACAAAATCAGCAGAGATATTTTTCAGAAACTTATTGATAGCGTACCAGATAGAGTGTTTGAGCTAATTACAAAAAAGGGTGGTCCTACAAGTTATTAAAATTGTTTATGATTGGTTTTATTGATGTGGTGCTATAGTTACGCAACAGTGAAAATTCATACTTTTGATTGTATCATTTTGTACAAGAGGAGAATTTAAATAAAAATTAATTTAGTTTATTATTTTTCATACCCTTTCAATTTTTACAATTAATTTTTTCACACTTTCAATCTTAATTATGAAACAGGTAAAAATTTAGGCGGTGCTATAGTTATGCACCGCAGTGTATGTACACATTTGTTTTCAATCACTCTGACATATTCCTATACTAATGCCAGCACGAACTTTCCGGACAAGCCAATACATCCCGGCCTGAGAATCGATCGTCTTGAACGGTTGGGAACACGCGGAGACCAGCTCGAGGAAATTACGAGGGATTAAAGTGATAAGGAGCCGCCCAATAAAAGGTCGTTGACGTCCCGATGATGCGTCGCACTGGCTGCATCTCATCAAATCGCGCAAACACTCGCGAACACAGATGCACCACGCGGCCAGTAATTACGTTCGAGCATGTCGAACGATCTCGTAACTATTTCGACGTACAGTAGCCGCCGAAAATTATTTTTTTCATCGATCCAATTTTTCTTTTAGCTCAACGTTATTTTTCGCCAAACGGGTCCGAGCAGAAAGAGGCTCGGAACAGAGGGCTTGAACAAAAAAAAAAAAAAAATTAAAATTGATGGGTTTCCTTCGGTAGGTTCTTGAGCATCTAAGAAATGTTATTTCTCCATTTTTGAAATTTTTTTGTAGAATAGAATTTGGCCAGAAGGTTTGAGAATTTAGTCTACGTTATCGTTGGTAAAAAATGCAGGAAAAAATAATAAAAATGGATGGGCTTGTTGGCCACGTGCTCAAGTATTTTATTGATAAAATATTTTAATTTTTACTATTTTCTGAATGGAAAAAGAAATTTTTTTCTTTTTTTTCAATTGATTGAATGTCAACATCGAGTCAGGAATATTGGAAGGAGAGGTCTGTTGTTAACAAAGATTGAAAATACCGGAAATTTGTAGGCTTGTTGGACAAAGTCTCAAGCAGTCTCAAGAATAAAAATTTTTAATTCTTAATTCATAATTTGAAAAAATTCTTGACTTTCGTAATCTTTAAGCAAATCTTACTTATTATTATTATTTTTCTTATATTTCTCGTTTTCTTAATTCTTATTGAATTCTTAATTTTTTTCAATTTTTGTCACAGCTACGGATCAAGCGAGAACCAGGGAATAATTCATCCAGAGAGAAGAATGGAAGAACGTTGTCGAACGGAGGAAAATTTCAGATTAAATCTGACGATTAATTTGTGTGAGTTGCTGGAAAGAACGGGCTGTTTTGTCGGTAATTTCACGGACAATAGCCTGATTGGATGCGGAGACGCAGAAAAATGTGCGAGAAACTTTCGTCGGAACGCAATCAAGCTCCTAACCCCGCCATCAAAGGGGCGCAGCCGGGTCCGAGCAGAATGAAGAAGAGAGAGAAACATTAACAATCCAGTCGTACACGTTGCGAACGTGTGTAATGAAACAGATTTTTCCATAGTTCTCGAGCCTGGCCCCGAGCGAAACGATACACACAGTCGTGTACCGTCCGCGCCAAAAGCCGGCCGTCCGACCACCGCGGATCGATCGCCGATATATCTCGCGGCTCGATCCGCGATCGAGAACGAAACAAAAAAAAACAAAAAAAATAAAGAAAATACCGATCGATACCGGAGCTCGTGACGAATCGACAGACCTGTGGCTCGGTTGGCCAGTATCGACCGAAAATCGACGAAAAATTCGCGAAGCCGGGCCGTCTGGCTCCGGCCCATAAAGTGTCGGGCGTAAATCACTTGGTTTTATGGTGGTGCACGTTTGCCAACCTTTAGCTGATGAATTCCTCGGCCGGGCAAACTCGCGACGGAGGTGAAACACACGAACATCCTCGACGATATTTTGCCGGCTCTTCGGGGAAAAGAAAGGACTGACCGGTTCCCATTTTGAAATTCCTCGGATCGGAAATTTTTCCAGAACCACAGGAATATTGGTAAATTTTAGAACTCTGGGGAAAGATCTATAATCTATCAGCACTGTGTGTTTATTGAACCAGTTAGTATAATTCTTTAGAAAATTCCTCCTTGAACGAAACAAGATGAAAAATGTTCTAGCTTTTTATATTCACTCTTAAAAAAGCATATTGTCTAATACTTCTGCCCCTTTACAAAAATTGACTCTTTCACAAGGATATAAATACGACAAAAGTTCTTGTTTTATTGGACCAATTAAAAATTCTTCAAAAATCCCTCCTTGAGCGAAACAAGTAGAAAATGGGCAAAAATCTCTGCTGCAATCAACCACACAAAAATTCGACAGAAATTCCTGCTTTATTGAACCAATTAAAAATTCTTCAAAAATCCCTCCTTGAGCGAAACAAGTAGAAAATGGACAAAAAATTCTGCTGCAATCAACCACCCAAAAATTCGACAGAAATTCCTGCTTCGATCGACTGCATAGAAGCTCATAAAAGAAATCCCTGAAACAATTAAATATATAAAATTTCGACAAAAAGGCCTTCTTCAGTCAACTGCACAAAAATTCGACGAGAATGCCTGCCTCAATCGACTGCACAAAAATTGCAGGTTCAACCATCTGCATGAAAATTCGACAAAAATGCCGAGCTTGATCATCCGTGGAAAAATTGCAGTTACGATCAACGGCATAAAAGTTGGCCAAATCGTGCCGGCTAAATTAACATGAAAGGAGTAAAAAGTTGCCATCTTCATCCCTCCGGAGACCACAACACGGGTTGGCGAAGGGTTCGAAGAAGCCGGAAGGAATCTTTTAGGTCGATTACAGAGAATGAAAGAGAGAGAGAGAGAGAGAGAGAGAGAGAGACCCGAGAACGAGGGGCCAAAGGTGTCGGCGACAGGCTCCGCCGTTTTCTGGATCCGCCCTAACGGCGTTCCGATTATACAGATATTCAAATGAGCCCGTCCCCGTTGTCTCTGGCCGCAACAGTTACGTATCATCGAATTATTCTAATTTCCCTGGGCAAAACAACAGCCGCCGGCCAGAAGTTTGCGAGGAGTTCGCGGACCAGCAAAGCCTTCCTACTTTGCAGAGCGTCGTCGCGTCTGTTGCTCAGGGAAGAAAGGAACCGACGACACGCCCACTTCTGGGGGTGTTACGGGGGTTGGCTGGCCTTTATCAACCCTCCTGTCGCTTTCAACCCTTCCCTCGAGTGGTGGTGGCTCGATTCAAGTGGGGGCGAAATCCGTTTCCTGGTTCCAGGGGCGGTGGATGCTACCTTTCGCGCAAAATCCGACAACCTCTTGCCCATTCGTGGAATATTCCGCGTGATCTAGGGGGTGGTATCGCGGGGGATGATCATGCGCGCAGCTCACTAGCATCGCGAAGATACTATTTCATTTGGTACACTATATTCATATTTATTATTATATTTTCTCCCTTTTTGGACCTCGGAAATGGCTACTACATTAATTCTTTTTCAACTAATTTCGGTGCACACCTTGAACCCATAAATTGTATTCTGTTCACAATTTTTACAATTGAAGTACATACATGTTTGTATTTTCTTCGTCTGTTTGTGGTACATGCCGGCAATAGTAATAATTAAGTGCTTTTATTTAATAAATTGTGACAAGCTGGGGGAGAAAAAGTGAAATATACATAAATCGCAACCCCTACAGTGCCTAGATCAAGAGAATGCTAAAAGGATGAAGTGGAATGAGCTGGAAGGAGATGGAAGAGTGCAAGAGTCGATTTTCTCGCGAATCGCGAGGAGTGCCGATCGGTGCGATGGTATACAGCAAGAACGGTGGATCGTCGCGCGACCATATGGGCAACAAGGTTCACCGGTGGAATATAGCTCGTATGACGTCACGTACACGGCCGGATGCCGTGGACGTGTCACACGGCCCGCGGGGCTCCACGGAATAATAAAGAAAATCGAAACGAGAGGAGCCCCGAGGGGCCGGAGGAGGGAAAACGCGGTGAAAAAGGAGAACCGGGTTCCTCTCCTCGATTCCGAAGGGACCTGACCGATCGTTCGGCCACGTATCGAGACACGTGTCCACCTGACCAACGTATACAGGGTGTTCGACGACGTGTGTCAAATATTTTCCAAGGGATGGTCAAAATCGGCCCGGCAAGTCACGAACCGATCTTGTAAGAAGAACGGGTTCCAAAATGTCCTTGTTCTCCAGTTAGGTATACTGCCCTACAATAATTTTACGTTTCAATAATCAGTACAGTACTGGACATTTTTATACGTAGAATATAAAGTTAAAAGTCGTTTTCCCCATCAGCTTTTGAAGAAGAAGATTTTTGAGAAATTTAATTTTAAAGAAAAAGTGCAGCTTTCCTTTAACAATTTTAGATAGTAACTTTAGGAATTTTTTCTGCCTCAACCGTAAAAGCTACGCGAGCGATGTTTACGTAGAACGATTCTGTACACTCTCCCGAATGCAGAAATATTTTTTGAACGATGAAGAATTCCTAATCACAAAATAAATAGTAGTGCAAGGAATTGAGGAGAGCAGAGCAGATTTGGCATTTTATTTTGGAAGTCTTCGGAACTTGGTAAAAATCTAGTTACGCCGAGTATAGTAATTAATTTCGACTGCCGATTGTCAGCCCAGATATTCGAATATCGGAACAGTCATCGATGGGAACAGCACAATGCCGTTAGGTTTCCTTTAAAGTCTAATGAAACGGGAACAACGGGGCAGATGAACGAAACGAAAGTTCACCGCTCGCGATAATTATCCGTTCTAATGATGATGGATGTCTTTATCCGTGGGCTTGGCGCGATTAGGACGGTTAATGGCTCGCAACAGGTCGAACGGCGAATTTCTGCGGAGGATCGATGTTGAACCCGGTTGAGGAGTCGTGACGCGAGCCACAGAGGGCTGATTAGCATCCACGTTCATCCGGAAAGTAATATTTCAAAAAATTCAATATTTATAGCTTCGTTCGATCACTCTAGACAAGAGGACATTTTTATTCGGCTCCTGTAACCTGCATAAACAATTTCAATTTTGCACAAAGAAACTAAGTTTAGCGACGAACAACTTCAACGGTAAATCTACCACCGCCAGTCAAAATGATCGGTTCCAGATTTTTTATTCTGCAATCAGTGAAATTATAGAGCTGCTTTCTTGGGAGACTGACAATTATATATAAATATAAAGAAATGAAATATGAAATATAAAATAAAAGTAAAATATTGAAAATACTGGTATGGAAAAATATTTAAGAAATATAATAAATTAAAAATATTACGATATATTTAAATATTTTACAAAATATAAAATATATGTAGGAGTGCATGCATCGTAATACGAACCGCACAAAATCCAAATGAATTCAATTTCGTCATTTTCAAAAGACGTTTAAATATATTAGTCGCTTTTAAGGCTCGGTAGATTGAGCGTCAATGAAAATTTGTAATAAAAAAATGGTGAGTGTCCCGCGGACGGTCTAAGCACTCGAGGGTGAGGCGAGTTATGGGATTCGACGAGTTGAACTTCGTGGAAAATTTTTCAGGCCGTAAGACACGACGGTTAGGCTCTGATTTGACACGATCAGGGATGACCCTTCCGGTAGGCAAAGTGTTAAGAAGGGCCGCGGAGGTTGGTGTTCGATCGTGGGCCGAAAAGACGGTCGGTTCGCGGAATCGTCTGTTCGGAAACGGTGAAAAAAAAAAGAGAGAAGAGAAAAAGAATCGAGTTGGGCCCCGAAAAGATCTCTTCGTGGTTCCATTTAGCCGTGGACGAAGACGCAGACGCAGACGAAGAAGAAGAAGAAGAAGAAGTAGAAGAAGGAGGAGGAGGTGGACGCGAAAACGATATGGAAGAAGAAGAGATTTTCGTGGCTGGGCCCCTTTGTGCGCACGGCCCAGCCACGTTTTATGCACAAAAGACACGGGTGGGGGGGGGGGGGAGGAGAGGCAGAAGAGAAGCTGAACGAGGCAGGAGGAGGACCAAGGAGCAGAGGAGCGGCGGTTCGTTATGCCCGGTTCGCGAGGACAATTAATTATCTCCTGATTCCTTCTAAGAAACCAGTCCAAGTGCGCGCGCGAGCGCGAGTCGCTCCCACACCAGCGAGCACCTACACGGTCCCGCGGCAGCGCGCTGTTTTATAGACACATATGATGGAACACTCTCAGGCCGATCGTGTTTCAAACCACAGAGAGACTTAACTGAGAAACGACACACGTTGCTGCCCGGAGAGACCGGACTTCGACTCTCTTCTCTCTTCTCTCTTCTCTCTTCGGACTACCTCCCCCTCCCCGTCCCCGTCCCGTCCCCGTCCCCGTCCCCGTCCCCGTCCCCTCCCCTCCCCCGTCATCTTCGCTTCTGCTACCTTTGCGGTCCGGACCGATTTTCATTGTCTCGAGAATTCCGATCCGGAGCTAATTAACCCCCGGATTGTTCCGGAATTATTCGAAAATTTAGCTCCGCTTGGAGGATTGGCTGACACTTCGCTAGACCTTCTGCAGTTATGGCAAGAACGAGTAGAACGCAAAATAGAACAAATAAATTTAATATCACGTTGCTTAGCTATTAATTAATTAACTGCACTTTATGCAGTCATGCCTGTACCCATCATGCTGCTGGGAGCTCTGAGATGAATTGTGAACCAGTTTCGTTAGCATCGGGGCTCGCAAAAATTGGTCATAGCAGTGATAGAATCAAGTTCCAACAAACTGTGGTGCATCCTCTATACAATTCTGAAATATTATTTCACGAAATGCGTTTTTAGCAGACTCTTCAGATACTGCAGGACCTCGACCGAGCACGTCCCAGTTTTCCAAGGCGCCAGCAGTCAGAGCGACAAAGCTCTCCGATCTCTCGGAAACCGAGCCGCGGTGGATTATAATCGATAAAATTTCGTAGGAAACCGGTCGCTCGGGAAATTCGAGGTATCGAAGTCTCGGTTCGAGGCACGTACGGCGACCTCGAAGCGTACGGTACTCGAGTTCTCGGCTCGCTCGCGCGAGGATTTATTTTTCCGGCACGAGCTCGCGCGCAAGCTTATTCTCTCTCTCTTTCTCTCTCTCTCTCTCTTTCTCGCAGTTTCTCTAGGGAGTTTATCTCGGCGGCTCGCGCGAACAGAGGCACAAACACCGGTGACCAAGATTAATAATCCTGAAATGGTCATGGCGACCGATAGCTTCGCCCTGGCTAATCTAGAGCACGGAACCTGATTCCTGATCCCGGGCGCTGGTATTTCGATAATCTAGAAACCTCGTGGAACAGAATTTACGCGTTTCAACGGCCCCGGTTCTATTGCCCCGCGGAGATATCAGGTTTGTTCGTCGGAGCACCGTGAAATCTAGATCTATCGCGTCGTTCGTCGTCGTCGCAACGTTCGAAGAAACTGGAATAACGTCCGCCAAAAAGCAATCGAGACCGATCGACTCACGGCTGCCGTGCCAGGAAATCGGTTGCAACAGAGCCCGAGAGCTAGCTGGCTTTCAGATTATTCGACGCCGATAGTCCTACTGGTTCTGCGGGTCCTTGTTCCCCGTTCGATCGGGGATTAGGCTGTTTTATCCTGATTCCGTACCTTGTCACTGCTTCAGCCTGTTTCGAAAATCAAACCTATTGCGACATGATCGAAGTGTATCGTGGTCCGTAGGGTCGATTCATACAATATTTTGTATGAATGTATTTTTTATGAATTCATTCAATATTTTTAATGTGGACTGCTATAATTTGTACTTTCATAAAACATTTTTTGAATTACTAAGCAGCACTTTTACTTTCAATAGAACATTTTAAAAACACAATACAATACCGTGCATTTTAGTAAAATTTTTTTAATATGGCCTACGATACCTTGTCGTTTAATGAATCATTTCTAAAGTAGCAAGCGGCACTTTCAATTTTAATAGAACATTTTTAAAACACAATACAGTATCATGTATTTTTGTAGAATAATTTTAATGTGGTCTAAAGTGCCAAGTAACACTTTCAATTTTAATAGAACATTTTTAAAATGCAATACGATATCGTGAATTTTTGTAACATATTTTTAATGAGGCCTATAATGCCTTGTCCTTTAAAGGAACATTTTTAAAGTACAATTTAACACCTTCGCCTTCGCCTTCGCCTTTTTGCAAAACACGATACAACACCGTACATTCTCGCAGAGTATTTTTCGAATGGACTACAATACCCAGTGTTGTACTAGACCATTTTAAGAAACAAAATTATGTATTTCCACAATCAATTTCAAGTGTCATGGCAAATAGCTGGAACGATTATGACCCCAAACATGAACCAAACAAAAGCATTTAGAATCCCCTATGTAATCTGAGAATAGTCTCAGCTTGCAAAGAGAGACGAGTTGCTTGTTCCGACGTCGCGAAATGTTCGCTCAGTGATTAGACGAATCACGGAAATAAATTGGTGATCTAATGGGAACAGAGTTGTCCCGGATTTTTCGCTAGTTGTCTCGGAATTCGTGAGTCGCTCGATTAAACCCCGGAGACACGGACTCTGCGAGGAATGTCAAGGATCAGCGTGGCGGGTTCCCGGGTATCCTATTGCTCCTGATACTAAGGCGGCCGTGGCGATCTTGTTGTACGATCGATCGGCGGCGGCCGGTCGATATCTGCCAAGTATTCCGGCTCGTGGCCAGTCACGATAGCCTCGAAATTCGCGGTAGTCGTCGTAAATCTGCGGATCTAAGCGCTCCCACCGGCACGATCCGGCCGATCTAACAAGTTGCGCGAATAACGGGCCATTAAGACCGATACCGAAACACGGATCGGCGCCGATACACACTCTAAGCCTCTACACCCCGACTTTCTGTGTCTACCCCACTCCCCCCGCCCCGTGGAAATCGCGACAATCGCTTTTGTACCGCGGCCGGGCAATTAACAGCCCGCAGCCGCCGTTATAAAGGGGGAACTCGTCAACTGGTGGTTTAATAATTCCGATCCGGCCGCGATCAACCACGCTGAACTATTTCAGATAGCTGAAATCGATAGCTGAAACGATTTCGATCCAGATCTCCTATCGATGCCAATTTTCTTTTTCACCTTCTTTCTCTGTTTCGAGATTGTTGCGCCAGCACTTTGGACTCCGAGAACGCTCGACGCTTTGGAATTGCTCATGGTGGTCGAGGGACATTAGTCTTTTGAGGAAATGGGAGATAGCGAAACTGGCCCAGCAACTTTGTACGGTTTCTATATGGGAGTAATGTTCTGTTGTCTTGGGGACTGCGTGGTTGTTATGGGGCTGGGTTGTGTACGTTTGTGAAATAGTATTTTTGAAATTTTATTTTGGATACCGTTCAGTTCGTTCTAATGGTTTTGAAAATTATTCTACAGAAGCACAAGGTTTCCTAGTTCATTTTTAAAATATTCTACAAAAATACACGGTATTGCATCGCGTTTGCAAAATGTTCCAGGAGAATTGAAGATATCTTCATGTGACATAATAAAAATATAACCAACTGTATTTATCTTCCATCTAACTAAGGGCAGCAAACACTCGGTAGGTGTAATTTAGACGAGTGAAACCATTGGACAAATTTAAAGACACTGTTGTATTATTTTCAATCTATCAAACGTAATCAGAAAGAAATCTTTCACCTTGCTAAGAGTAGCAAACACTCTCGTCACTAGACTGCGGATTTTATGCATTTATCACAAAAATAAGTATGTGTAACTTAGAACAGCTAAGACATTAGAAGAATTTAAAGACACTGTTATATTATTTCAAATCTATCAAACATAATCTGAGTTCGTGGCAGTTAAGATAGAAAATTTTTGCTTTGCGTATAAAGATCCGCAGTCTACTTATCACCTAATTAAAATTCCCCATGAGGCCGACTTCAAAAAAAAAAAAAAAAAATGCTCCAATCGATAGAACTCATTCCTACGATTCTCCGATCTAACAAAATCCTGGCGGCGAAGAAAACCCAGAAACCAAAGAAATGCTCCGTTTGACTGTCAAGGCGACTCTCCTAAAGCAAATAGTATGATCGGCGCAAAGAGGGCGAACGCTCGTCAAAGGTCCGTGAAAAAATGGTGGCTAGTAGGCGTAGATGGGAAACCGAAGCCGGGTCCCGGGATCATTTGCTGAAACAGAAGATCGGGGCTAATCAGTTGGGCAGTCGATGCCCCTAAATCATTCTCCAGTTCCTTGTTCGGGATCTCTGAAACTTCTTCCGCGACGTATCTGGCACGATAGATCGGCGGCCGTAAAATAATTCAGCCGTCAGGCGCGCGCGGAACTCTCTCTCTCTCTCTCTCTTTCTCTTTTCGACGAGAGAATGCTCGGAGAGAAAGAAAAGCCCCGATGGGGTTGTCGAACGGTGAGAGAGGATAGGAAAAGCAGAGGGTGTCCGGGGATCAAGCCGAGCCGAGAAACGATCGATTCCGTATTATCCGTCGTTTTATCCGTCGATTTATCTAACCGTGGCTCGGAGCGCGCGGATGCAAAGTGGAGCACACCGTGCGGCCCGACAGCAATATCTCTCCACGGGTATTGCTGTGCCCTGGACAAACTGGATATCCAGTTTCCAGCATTTCTCGGTTCTCCACGCTTTCGAGGCCCTAATCCGGTGTCTCGAGGAACGGCCTCAGCAGTAAAATCGCCGCGCAGGTATGTATATGTATTTCTACGTGCAAGACACACGCGGCCCGGCAGAGACCCGAGAGACCCGTGCCCGAACCGAGAGCGAATAATTTCATCATTCCGACTACAGTCCGCGACAATACTATAAGACATCACTTAAAACGAAATAATTATGTATTACACGAAAGAACTTCATCGTCTTTCATGCCGAGCGTTGTTAGTTACTTCTGGAGACGTCGTTTCCATTTTACAAATACAATGCAACGCGCATTCCATTATGCAAAAACATTTTTAAAACACGATGCAATAGCTTGTGTTTCCGCGGAACATTTTTAGAATGTACCACAGTAGCTTGTGTTTTACTAGAACATTTTTCAAATGAAGTTTTGTCGGTTGAACAATTTTTATGTACGAGGAAAGTTTGTCCAAACTTGTCCAATTGCTTCCGTAATTGGGGCAGTTAATACGTTCATTATTTCCTTACCTAGGGTAAGGGACCGAAAAGAAAGACTATAAAATTGTTATTTGTTTTTGGTACTCAATGTCGAACGAAGGCCACAGCATTCTACATCAATGGACTCGTCTTGACCTCGGCTAGTACGTTATAGGAGTAAACATATACAGACCTAGTCGAATCTAAATTTAACCACACAAATGACAGTGCTTTTTCTAATCATTTTGTTTTGTTTGACAAGCAGGCAGCTGGTGTTAGGTGTTTAAAAAAAAACAATGCGGGATCAAAAACATTTTCGGAAGACAATATTGAAGATTGGAGATACAATACCGAAGATTTTGATGCATTTTAAATGTAGAATGGCGTGACCCGAACATTTTTGCAATAATTTTTGGTGAACGTGTGAAGGCAATCCGAGGTAATATGGAAGTTTATAGGACACGTACAAAGCTAGCCTAATGCCGGTGTTAGGTGTTAGGTTCTTGACCGCTCTCCTCGCGTCTTGTAGCCCCGGGCTGGCGAAACCAGAGCTCTGTCCAGGTTCTCGACACCCCCAACCCCCTCTCGTCCCCTCTGTATACACATGTATGCATATATGCACACGGATTCGCAACATGCACTCGTGCCGGGATTCGATTCGATTCGATCCGAGACGCACGCACTTCCTGCACACGTCCGAAACGATGGAATGCACGCGCGAGTAACGCTTCCTCCATGGGACTGCCCTAATCGGACTGGGGAAAAAATATGTTCAACTCTTTCAAAATCCCTGGACATTCACCTAGGTTGGTTAGCATTTTATTCTGACCATCGTGAGAAATTCTAGAAATTAAATTCCTTGACACTTCCAGTGCCAACCTAGCAGCCTCGATAATCAAATCAAGATTATATGTAAATACACTGAAGGAAATTAAAATTGAAATGTCAAGTTTTATGGAACTCGGAATAATTTTTCAGCATTCTTGCAGCCAAACTGAATTTGTAACACTCAACAAGGTAAATTCTAAAGCAAAAAAAAATTTAGGAGCCTAAATAATGAAATCATGATTATATACTGAATGAAATATTGATTGATTGATTGAATACGCGGAGAACGCGGTTATGATACGCGGAGTGATCTTCTAACCTTCTTGCAACCCAGATGAATTTGTTACAGTCGACAAGGAACATTCCAAACCAAAGAAAAAATTCCTAGCAACCTCGATAATAAAATCAAAATTATATACTGAACGAAATAAAAATTGAAATGTGAAAATTTATGGTACTCGGAGTGATCTACCAACCTTCTTGCAGCCCAACTAAATTTATTACAGTCGACAAGGAAAGTTCTAAAGCAAAGAAAAAATGGTTCAAAAATAAAATACGTATTAATTAAATAATCGAATGTAAAATTCGAATTACTCGGTTAATTCACACGATTCCAAAAACCATCTCAGTCCACAGAACTCCCAAAAACGAGTACCAAAATTCGTCAGAAAATCAAGTACGAATTTCAAAATTCATGCCTGCTCGTTAACATTAGACCCTGCTAATGACTCCCGAAGCAGTTAGAACGACATATCGAAGTTAGAATTAGGAGCATCATTTTCCACATCGTGTTGCGCAGTCCCGGAACGGCGCAACTGTTCAGCGGACCGTTTACAGCGGCACTTATCATCGCGTGCGCTTTTGAAAAGCTCGCGTCACGTTGATAAAGCGTCGTGAAAGAGTTTAGGGGGCACCGCGGTCGTAACTTTTCGAGTCGCATAAGCGTGAGTCTCCCCCCCCCCCCCTCCCGGGAGGAGGAGGAGGAGGAGGAGGGAGAGGGAGAGTTCTTTCGTTCTCCCGGGGCGCAGATTATCAAGCGTGATGAATGCCCGGGCCCGCAAATTGCATTTGCGTGAAAACAAGACGGCCAGGTGCTAATGAGAGCGTAATTCGTTTTGAAGAATCCCCCGGTGGAAGTAGTCGCGCGATCACTCTAGAGGAATCAGATACGCGATTCTCAGAAATCATGCTCTCCTATCGGGCTACCATGAGAACACAGCCGGGCAAGCAAGAGAGAAAGAGAGAGGCAGAGAGAGGCAGAGAGAGAGAGAGAGAGAGAGACAGAGAGAGAAAGACTCGTTTCTTCTTTTCCCTTTCCTTTCGTTCTCCCGTTCCTGTCTGGTTCGTCCTTTTTTTTCGCGTGCCAGTTTTCAGAGCAGTCTCGCGGAAACGTATGCGAACCAGGGAATGATTCGAACCCGGTTTCTCACGATACACGCGTACCCGCGGAAAACGTCGCGAGGCAGATTCGAAGATTATTAATCGGCCCCCACGGATTAAGAGCGTTTCTCTCTCTTCCGATACCGGTTTCTCCGTGGGATCCCTGGAATTTCGGTCCCTCGAGGAATCTCGCGATTCCTTCCTCTCTCCTCCGGGTCCTTCTTCCCGGTTCGATTTTAATTGAACATTCTTATCGAGCCCCTCGAATTAAACCGAGCACGGAAAAATTGGCCTCGGAGGAATTTTACGCAATCACCGGACACGGGAATTTCGACGATTTTCGCTGGCTTAACGCGACCTAATTGTTGAAGAGATGCGCTTCTTAGATGTTCATCACGCTTTTTTGTTGGATGCAGCTTGAATGTTTTTAATGGGAGTGTTTTTATGGGGCTTCTAATCCTATTAGGAATTTAGAGCAATGCACCTATGACAGGAGAACAGATAATTGTGTCTCATTTGCTAAATCGATTATATAGCAGAGATCTAACAGTTTTTATTGTGGCCATACCTGACGATTCTCAACTGTTTTTTTTTTTTTGTTATAATTTACAACATTTTAACATTTGTGAAAAATCTCAGAACGAAGAACACTTGTGTCATGTTGTTTACGTGTGTGACAGAAGTATAAAAACTTCTTAGTGGTCCAAACTTCTGATGAAATACTTTTGTAAGTGTCAGTATAAATGTTATTACCTTCTTATGGTACGGTTTTAACTATCAGTATTAAAGTTAAATAGTGAAAATGTTGTTCCTCTTTTACGATTTTTCATCGTGTTTTGACCAAATTTTTTCTACTGGTTTTCGTTTTTGATGTACGTAATTAATGTATGTAAGTGCACTAGGCAGTCGTTTTCATAAAAAATGAAGCATCCCCTTCTTAATTAATAAAAAAGCAGTAAACTAAAACTGAGTGTTGTCCTTTGCCACACTATTTGTTACCATCTTACACTTTAATTAATTAAAATTAATTATTTCATATTTATTGCCTCTGTAATTTGGTAATTAAAAAGGAGATGTTTCATTTTTTTACAGAAACGACTGCCTACAACTGTCTACAAAGTACAGCTTAATTAACGCAGTTCGCTGAGCAGCCGATTGCAGAATTATCGGGCAGGAATTTTCCTAATAGTGCCAATTAGACAACCGAAATGGTCGAGTATGCGAAATGTGAACACGTACCACGAGTCAATTAGAGGATAAAGGCAGTGGTGCGCGCGACGACGGAGCTTTATTAGGCGTTACAGGGAAAATTTTCGAAAGCGTCGCGACGCGCTGCCGGCCGTCGACGACATTTCTTCCTCGATTTGCGCGTGACTGAATGCACGGGCCTACACGACACGACACGACACAACACGACAGAACCCGCGTATATGTACGTATTTCCTGGCGGTCACGCAGTCCCCCGTGAAAACGTGTCGCGAGCGTGCCGTAATGGTACGGACGAGCCTGCTAGCGGTGGAACGAAACGGAGTGTGTCGAAAGCGCGTACAAAGTATCTCTAATCGTCCCATTGTATCGTTTCTCCTTTGTCCGTTCTCGCGGGTGAAAGCTTCGTTAAAACCCGATCGCTAATGCCCCGTTGTTTTTTCGCGAAATCAGAACCGGACCGTTGCGCCGCGGATACACTCCGTTGCAGAGATAACCGCACAATGAATTGCTCCTCCGATCATGCACCGTTTTATCAATTTTTTTATTAACTCATTCTCCTCGCTCTTCGATCCTTTCTCTTGGTCCTCGTTTCACATTTATTTTATTCCCTTTGTCCCTTCGCGTGAATTTATTCTCGACTGTTCTGACTGATTTCTCCTTTCATTAAAATATTGTGTCATACTAAATTCAGTATAGAAAAATTTTGTTTACATCGTCTCAAATGACAAACCTTAAAAGATAAAATTTAATATAGCATTGTAGATTCTGTTCATTTAAATCTCTAAAAATCGTCTTAACCGTCATCTAATTATGCTGAGCAGAGACCAATCTAACCACGTCTGCCAAGAAACCACCCCAAAAATTATTTCAAGGAGTCACTCACCTTCTTGCAAAAAATTAACAGAAGTCTCGAAAAATTTATCTTTCTATCTTTATCTTTTTCTTTTTCAAAAGTCTCTAAAATTTGTAAACTTTATTCACCTTATCTACTATGTCATATCTAGGATAAGGGACCCAGTTACTCTACCTATATTAATTATCCTTCTTTTTAAAGCATAAAGAATATTATATGTTATACATATATCTCTTTCATATCCATTATGCCTCAAAAGTGTAAGGGATTCGAGGGATTGCGGCCCATGAGGCCCGCAGCTGAGTATCGCGGACCAGCCACGGGCGCAGTTTATGATTACGGTGCGGACGTGACTTTAGGCTATTTTTGAGATTTAGCGGAACTTTCCGTTTTGTGATAATTTATTAGAGATGTCGTATTTTAGCTAAAGGTCTCAATAGCCGTGACGTACCGTAAGACATCTGCAAACCAAACGCGGACCGTTAAGGGTCCTACGTAGGCGACGAAGAGGGTGCAATAAAAGTTGCGAGTTACCCTTACCTTGCCGCCTCTTCGAGGGCGTACATGAGGCCCAAAGCCAAATTGTGATTGGTCACTAAAAGCGACCGCCCACATCAGAGAAAATAGATATAACGAGCAGAAGTAAGAAGGTTAGAGGTTGTTGTACGAATAGCGCGAACGGCTTAAGATACTTACGAAATAAACATACTTTACACAAAACCTTGTTTAAGTTCATTTCGGCATATCCTTACAAAAGTGAATATAATTCATATAGACACGGTAATTGGTACCCCACAGTAATTGGGTCCTTTACCCTACTATGTCATGTTTCAAAGAGTCACTCACCCTCTTAAAAAATTAACAAAAGTCTCTAGAAATGTATGTTTTTTTTTAAGTTTCTAAAACTTGTAAACTTTATTTGCCTTATCTGCTGTGCCCACCAAGAAAAAACTTTGGAACTCGCATGAAAAAATTGCTCGAGCAGCTCGGGTTGTAGCAAACGAAAAATTTCCACTGGTAGCGGTCAAGAGCGTCGTGTCGAGGTATAGAAAGAGCGAGGCTCGAAGTCACAAAAATAAACGACGTAACCAGAATGCAGGAGAACGGTGCACGTCTTGCTGTTCGCGGGGTCGGGGGAGAAGTTTTGAGGAAGAAAAAGGCGGGACAGCCTTAAAATGTGTTCGGTCCGGTGGCGATGTGACGAGCACGTCGAGGCTCCTTCCTGTCGTCACTCGCCAGGTTAAATATAGACGGACGCTCGCTCATTTCCGCAGCCAAGCATGATTTCTTCGTGAATGGAAGCGTGCCCGTCTTACTCCACCCGCATATAGATCGATCGAAACCTGTGCGCCAACTATTAACCCTTTGCACTTTCAGGTCACCTTCGAAAACGATACTGTTTCTCCTTCAAACTCGTGTTTACGCAGACACATTATTTTTTCTCGAAACTCTTAAGCGACCTCTCCAGAGGCAACACTGTTTCTCCTTCAAACTCTCGGGTCACCTCCACGGAGACAATAACATTTATCTTTCAAACTCTTACGTTACCTCTGAAGAGGCAACACTGTTTTCTTTCACACGGTTAGGTCACGTTAGAGACATTATTTTTCGCTGAAACTCTCAGGTAACCTCTACGGAGACAATAACATTTATTTTTCGAACTTTTCGGTCACCTCAGCGGAGGCAACACTATTTTCTTTCAAACGGTTAGGTTACTTCAGAGAATTTATTTGTCCCTGCAACTCTCAGGTGACATCTACGGAGACAACCTTATTTATCTGTGAAATTATTAGGTCACCTCTGCAGAGACAATACTATTTTTCCTTAGAACTCTTAGATCACTCATTGGTGTGATAATGTTATTCTTCTGTAGGACGCTATAGGAGAACAATCATAGTGCAAAGCCCTCATTGACAAGATTTTTATTCACTCGTTGACCTCATTGACAGACCTCTTCTACAACTTTTACACAACATACAATTATGATGCTTGAGACCGAGCAGCTTTGCAGCTTCATTTATCAAATTTTTAACATATTTTTAAAGGTGGTTCTAGCAATTTGGTGGTCCATTAATTTGTTACCATATTTAAGATGTTCCCTAAACATTATTAAACCTGAACCTGAGTAACATATAACGTGGATTTTTCATTTTTATTTGTCACCCTATTCGCAACATTTTTCTCTAATTTTTTAAAGAATCCAGGATACGAATATATAATAATAGAATTCAGAACATGAAACATCGAAACGGTAATGTTCGTTTCCGTTTTGCAACGCGCCACATTGTTTTCAACGGGGCCGACTTACTCAAAGCTGATTTCCAGCAGACGCTGGAAATGAGCGCAGCTGGCACCGGCTGTCGCAATTAGTATTATGCTGATTAATCTAGTGCAATGGACGGGAGGAATGTCTCTGCCTCGTGGAATCGAGGGTGGACACCTTTGCGAGCGTCGGTTCCTCAACGCGAGCAGGATTAACGAAAGACGAATTGTCTGGCGGAGTATACGTATGTTTGCGCCGCGGATCACTCATGCGAACGTGGCATAATGAGCCGCGGGGTTGCTCGACACGTTCCCATTTTCACGAACGTGAAATTGTTAATAGCTCGGACACGTGTCGCGGCGGATATTAATTCATGATTACCGGTTTATGAATACAGAATGTTGGAAGATTAAAGGCTTACCGGCGTATTTGAAATTGAATTGATCGCTCGGCCTGGAACTGGAGCGGGACTTCCTCTGCATGATTGAAAATTTTTCGGACTGTTAATGATACTGGACTGGGTTATCTCGAAAACCAGACATTTCTTTCGAAACAGATTATATCCACTGTTCTCGATTTTTTTAAATTTCATGCAATTTATACATACAATACTTAAATGTTTCATAATTTATTAAATATAAAATAAAATATAAAATATAAAATATTTTGAATGAGATATAGCAATTTTCAATAAGGCCCACTCGAATGCTCAGAATTCATGAAAATAAATGGAGCCCCCCAAAACAAATAGATCTACAGATCAATACCCAAATTCCTCAACTCAAATGCCACCCTAAATCTCCAAAATATTTATCTAATCGACCTAGCCTGTCCTAATTGACCTTCAAGTGACCAAAGTCTCTTCATCCTTGAATCTCAACTTCTCTACAAAACTCATAAAAATAAATAAAACCTTGGGATATTAATATACAGATACCATAAGTCATACACCGTCCTAAACGTGCAAACTATTCGCACAATCGGCCCAATCTGTCCCATCAGACCTTCAATTGTCCTTGAATCTCCTCCGCGTCTCAGAATCAGAAAACTCTTTTTCCCAGTGATTTTTCCGTGCAGAAATAAATCTCGCCGATCGACCGATCGATCAGCAGAGGAGGAACGGTGTTTTCTTTCGTCGCAATGAATTTTCGTGGCGAGAATTGGCGCGTGTCGGCCAATTGAAATGCGCGGTACCTCACCTCGGTTCCAGTACGGCGAGAAATTCTTAAATGGCCGGCCCGTTGCTGCCCAGGAATGTATGGAAATGTTACGTACCACCTCTGTCCTTTATTGTCCTACATGGTGACTGGTGGCGGCTTAGGTAGATATATGGACTGCTGCGTGCGCGACCGTGTATGTATACACACGCGACACGGCCGAGTGTGTGCCGGTGACGCGCGCGCTAGTGTGAAAAGATAGATGAACGCGCGTATGTGTGTGACGCGTGACACGTGTTAATCGTGCCTGTGAGGTCCCAACCCTCCCCCACTCGGCCCGGCCAGGTACACACTGTGTACGCATAAGTATAACTACTATAGTGCCGTGTATTGAGCCTGTTGCGCGCTCGGTGCTCTCGAATTAACCCGGCTGTTGCATCAATAGATAGTTTCTTTAAATTTTTAATTTTAGTATTATGCTATTACATATTTTGTATATTTTGTAAAATGTCAATTGCTTATCTGGTCTGAGGTAAATTTGTTTTCGTCGTTGAAAGTTGTCTGGGATGAAGTAGTACTGTGTTAGAAATTAATCTATATCGATTGCTATGTTATAAGGGATGACCCTGACCCTATACGTATATTTTTAGACGATTTTATAAAATATGAATATTATTCGTCCTTTGGAAGATAGCACAGAGCACTTTTTATTTTATAAAATTAATGAGGACGTAGTAGACTATTACAAAATTTACCTCTTTCGATTGCTCTGTTCTAAGGGATGACCCAGACCCTACAGATATATTTTTGGGCGATTTTATAAAATATAAACATTATTTGTCCCTTTAACGGTAGCACACAGCACATTTTATTCTAGAAAATTAGTTAGTGATTGCGTAGTAGAACATTACAAAATTTACGTCTTCGATTGCTACGTGAAGGGATGATTCTACCTTTTCCTCCAATTTAAAAATTGTAAAATTTTTCTTCCACAATATGATTGGTTCATTTGCATAAAGTAAGCAGAAAACAGCGATCGACCGATAAAATCAACATGTGACCGGGTCCGGAGGTGTTCTCGGAACAGGTTCAACAAGGTGGCAGAGTTGGGAAGTAATTCCGGCAGGTGGGGACGAGGCTTAAGGGTCGACGAGCTACCGGCGAACTGATCCCGGGACTGCTTTTTAATTTACGACTCCCGATTTTCTCTCGATGGCGCGTGGTTAATGAAATTGATGCGACCACGGCCGGCCGTGCATCAGATTAGACCCTGGTAAACGGTGATTTAGTGAATTAGTGATATTTAAGATTACCGTTCGTGGTGGTGGTGGTTCCACGGGTGGCATGGCTGGCACGGGCCACGTGGAAACGTGTGTCCGTGCGTCTCAGAATTCCTGCGTGACTTACGGCGCGTGATCGGACGAATTAATGGAATTAGTAGGACACCGATGCCATAAGTATCTTGACACTGGCTTCCCCAAAAAAATACTGAATGTCCTGCTTCCTCCGCAAACCTATTATCCTCCCTTCTTATTCACATACGTAAGCGGTGTTGAATAATAAAAATTCAATCTTCCTGTATGTAAAACTCGAATGAAGATATTAACGTTCGTAAATATAAAAGGAAATATTTCGTTTTATTATAAAATGAATTTAGAACTGGGGGTGGGTTTCCATGAAATGTTACAGCAAAAATCGACCCCTCAACATGGGGATGTCAATTAAAAGATGATCTCCAGTACCACAGTATAGCAAATGATTTTTTAAAATAAATTTATACAAAAATAATTCTATGAAGTACCCTTTAGAAAAATTTACAAAGTAGAGATATTCGATAAAATATTATAATAAGGGTAAAAATGTGTTTGTCATGCGCTTAAAAATTTTAGTATTGCTATTTAATTCCAAGTGTGATACTATTAACCCTGTGCACTCGAAGCTATTTTAGAATATTGCCTTTCTATATTATTTTTTTTTCCATGCTGTACAAACGAAAATGATTCAACTTACTCGTAAAATACCGAAATGTTTACTAATTTATTAAATACAAACAAATTTAATAATGTAAAAATATTTTTAATAATGATACAACAATTTTTAGTGGTGCCTTGCAAGCACCATTAGAGTGCTAAGGGTTAAAATTCTTTAAAGAAAAATTCAGAGAAAAGTTTGTGGCTTTGAAAATCATTTTCTGGTGACGTTCATCCTCAAAAAATTGTCTCCAAGTGCAAAATTCAGTGTTTCTAAAATTCATTTTTCCCTGTCAGCCACCCGAATATCGCCATATTCCGCGAATTGCTCGCAATTAAAGCTTTGGCCAGGCGGCAGAGGTGGCGCAAACAGTTAAGCCGCGGGCTAACGCACATTATCTCTGTGGCTGAACGATGTTGGAGGTGAAAACGCGTGGACGTTGCATGATTTATCGAAATCCAACGAGAGCGAGTCACTTGGCGGACGTCGTATCGCGGACAGAGAAAAGTCCGGTGGCGCTACGGGAAAAATAGACAACGTCGTGACCGTGACGTATGCAAAATCAGCTCGTTCTCCGGATAGGCCGGCGCAGTGTTTAAAACGTGCCGATCATAAATTTCTTTTGTCGTTCATGAAAGCTGCGAGTGGCGCGCGAGCACCGAGCAGAGAGCATGGGTGTCGCAATCGTCCCCGGAGCATTATATGTCTCCGCGGGGTAACGCGGGCAAGGAACGAGACAATAAAAACTCGTTATATGCGCAGAAATACGCGGTTCATAGTTGAACGGGAATGGTAATGGCCGCATTATCATGGACGACTTATATCGGGAAATATTGTGTGTCTGTTATCTGGTGCCCCGCCAGGCTTCTCGTTAGGAAAGCGAGACAGACATCACTGTTTCCACGCGGCGTGAATTCTTTCTACGACCGGGACACGCCGCGTTGGTTTCTACAAGATTGCCCGATCACTGACGTAACACGGTGTTTCTAGACGCGTGACACTCTTTGGAATCATTTTTTTTTTTGTTCTGTCACCGGTCTACATTCTTCGGCCAAGTCTATTGTTGCGGGCTGCTCCACCCGCTTGGCGTAACCCTTGCGCACCAACTGTTCCAAATCAATTATTTCTACTAGGTAGAAAATTCTTGAAAAATTATATCTTGTTATTTTGAGGTTGCAGCTCGATACCATGTCACAGAATTTTTTTTATTTTTCACCGGAGACTGAACTCTTCGCAAACTACCCCCTCTTCCTCTTATCGAACTCCCTTGTCGTAAATTTTTTTAAAATGAACTGTTTCTGCTGGGTACAATATTCGTAAAAAAATTGTGTATTGTTACTTGTGCCCTCCGGATTGGTGCAGGGTTCGAAATATTTTTTTTTCTAATCACTGGACCCCATGGAGCCCATTAATAACAAAATATTAAAAATAAATTATTTCTACCTTGTGGAAGACGATTAAAAAATTATATATTATTGCTTATGCTTGCAAAATTGGTACTGAAAGATAACACATACTTTGTTGAAGGTGTTATTGTTTAAAAAATTGACTTACCCACCGGGTGTCGGGGGCTCCAATACCCCAGTGTGTAAAATTGAACAGAATGTTTACTAATTTTCGTGGTCGATCAAAATCGACACGACAGCAACAGAAATATCGAACGGACAGGTATCGATCGGATAGGAAACGCGTCGTTTCACTGCAACCGAAGACGCTCCGGTTGTCTCATAAATATTTATCGAAATAGCTGACCGAAAGAGTTAATCTATGAGCCGTGTTTTCCCGTAGCGTATCGTCGCCGAGGAACGGGTTATTTTTCAAACAGAATTTACGACAGCAACGAGTCATTCTTGCGAAATGCACCGGCCATCCGTTATTGTGCCAACAACGACGCTAAACTATTTAACAACAGGCTCGTTTCGCAACGATTTATCTTGGTCGCGCGATCGCCGCGCTTGGGCGACAAATTCGACGACTCCGAGACCGCTAAGGATCACGGGCAATATCAGATTAGAGCGAAAGTTCAGCTACGCGAGTTTCTTGGTCGGTACAGCGAACTGTTCCACTTTATAGAAATTAAATCGCCAATTAAAACCTCCAAACCATCCTTCAACTATCTCCGGATCATCGATACCGCAAAACGTGAAAATCAAAACCTTAAATAATCTCGATTAATTGCTCTCCAAATTTTTCGAATTTTCATTTCTTAGATTAGAAAGAAAAGACGTCAACCCTGCTGCATTCCGAACCACCCTTTTTGACGCTTTCACATTTTGATAGCGTTCGAGCACTCTATTTTCCCTCAAAATCGATTTTTCGTATTGAGAATTAATTCATAAACTTATTTCTGTCCACCGAAATTTTTAGTGAAAAACGATGAATTTATTCAAAAATGATTTTATAATTTGAGGAGGGCATGAGACAGTTGTTACTAATGCACAAGATTCTTTCTCCTAAATATGATTCTAAATACAGTCTTTTCCCGATACATGTCGCAAGTATACCACGTGAGGTGCCACGAATAGCATCTCCTGGACGATATTTGTCGCTGGCCAGACCCGTGTTGTTGACAAAGATCGAAAAAACACTGTATACGGTTCAACAGGAGATAGCAACAATTGTTAAACGGACTATAAAACCTAAAAACATTTTACCCAATCTTTTACTTTTGGTTGTTTCGGCTTCATTCAATGTTTTCGCTTGATTAAATTTTCCTCGATTTCGTTCAAACTGTGTGATTTTTAGTGATTCTTCTTGCGAGCACTTCGCGACTTCTCAGATTCATAAAGAAATTGAAGCGAAGCTTTGCATCAGGCCTCGGCTGGATTGCATAATCGTCCCCTGCAGCCGGTCTATGAGAGCCACTCGGTATTCAATTTCAACCAGTTGCAATTTGTCCCATGAAATCGCGTCGCGATCGTGTCGCGCGGCCTGCATTCGCCGAAAAAGGTCACGGTTTTTCGCAAATCCTCCCCCTCCCCGGTTCCCCTTCCGCCGCCAATGTCTTCGTCTGGACACGCACCACCGTGGCCGCGCGGTTTCGACGTCGATTTCCACAAAAGAAACGGCGGGGCACGCGCGACTGATAGAGTATGATAGGCTGCATTCCATCGGTTGCAACATGTGTGTCATACGAGACGTGCCGTGATTTTCTATCGTTTCGATCGGATCGCCGCGCCGTGACTTATTTACGGCTCGCGGCGGCCCGCGCCCTCGGACACAACCCGTAAAGCGGAATTAATGGGCGCGTTTCGAGCAGATTTTAACGGCCACGGCGTTATCCGCTTCATCGGCGATCTTTCCCTCTTCGAGAGCATAACGGCTTCATCAGACACTCCGAGCCGCGCGCACGATCTCTGCGCTCGCGGAGACCTGCCACCACAGAAGCAGAAAAATGCTGGAATCGCAAAATGTGTGTCCCTCAGATTCAACCATTTTTCAACTAGCATTTCTCCTGTTTGTATGAATATCAATGAATATTGAATAAGTATTGCGATAACGGAAGCAGAAAAATGCTGGAATTGTAAAATGTGTGTGCCTCAAATTCCACCATTTTTCCACTAGCATTTCTCCCATTTCTATGAATATTGAATGAATATCGCGATAATATTATAATTAATTCCATTAATGGAAGCAGAAAATGGCAGGAATTGCAAAACGTGTGCCTCTCATTTGAATGAACACTAAGTGAAAATTGCAAAGAAATTTTGCTTGAAATTAATATATGGTAAAAATTTTAGCAATATTATTACAGCTTTTTAAATACCTTATAGAATTCAGTGTTTTTGAGAATAATTTCCGGGACGCTTCGTTCAGATCTTAAGAGAAATTTTATCCACCCGGTCTCGATCCCCAAAACATCCTGAATCCACGAACGTTCAACGATCTAACGAAAGAGTTTGTACAACGATCAACAAAGTACAAGTTAATTACAGTGTTCTCTGAGCAGCCGATCGCGGAATTATCGGTCGAGAATTTTTCCACAAGCATTCCTCCCGTTTAACACCGAATAAGAAAAACGAGAAAGATCCGAGATAATTATCTAATACCTCCCAGATCATTAAACGTTTCCTCTAATCGCCAATAACGGAAGAGGAAAATGAAATTCTCTTCATTCCACGGCGATTTAATGAATTTTCCGCCGAACACTTTTAGCATCCCAGTAGGGGAAAGACCAGGAGAAAATCCGGGATAATTGATTGGAAGGGTATTTTATATCAGCTCGCAGAGACCTCCTCGAAGACAGAGAACCACCGTATCTGCCCGCAAGACAATAAATCGCGATCAATTCGATAGCGATAGATTATCCACTTAAGAAATGGAATCCAGCCGCGAATTATATCGATCCGTCGACGTTCGGTGGCAGATAAGGCGAGCGATTTTTCCCGAGATTCCGGCGAGCTGGCAAAGTAATTGCACGTCTATCTAATCGGCAGTCGAAGCACCGGGGAAACTTAATTCGCCTACCAAGAGGCCATTAGAGCGACCAAGTGTGCGCGTTTATCTGTACATCGTCGTTTCCCGAGCGACTAACACGCTTGTTAATAACTTTCCGACCGATAAAGCCGTTTAATGCCCGATACACTTCGGAACCGAGACGATTCGCGCGGTTCTGAGACGATTCGAGTTTGCGAAACGACTCGCATAGTTCTCGCGAACGTGTACCGACTATTGTAAGCATATTCGGTTAACGAGTGTATCTCCCGGAGAGATTTTCTGCATTCTTTCGAACGAGATAAAGCGGGATTCGCGCAGGACCGACGCCGAAAGCGGCCGACAAGGCTGCGCGAATTAACACGCCTCTTTTATGCCCGACACATCCGTGACAATGGCACGCAGAACGGTGAGAGCACACTGGCACGCACCCACCTGCGTGCGCCACCGGTGGACACGCGTGTCAACGTGTTTTCTGCGGCTTCGACGCTGAAAAACTCTGCTGCGCTCTTGTTTTTACCGCTTTGGAGCGGACGGCTTAGGCGGGTAATTTTTTAGAAATTTTATTACACTTGGGAAACATTTACTGGCCGTTTCTCTGGGAGCTCTGGGACATTTGTTCTGTTCCGTAAAATAAAATTGTTGTAAATGAAATTTTAATAATGCTAATTAATTTCGAATGTAACGGAAAAAATACGTTTGAATGGTTATGTGAAAATTTTTTTGGAAAACAATTTCACCGAATTTACCTCGATAATTGACTTAAAGAAACTGTAAAAATAAGTAGAACGGAAACATTTTTAGTGTAGAGCGAGAGATAATTTTTAAATTTTTCACGGTCGAGAAAAAATCGAGTTCCAGAATTTGTTGCTGAATTTACGCGCAACTGAAAAACCGTTAGTATTTGGTCGCTTTCCACACCGCGGTGAAAGTTATCAACAGTTGGATCTGTCGATTTTCACTCTATTTCAGAATTTAATGACGGTTCGTTATCGTCCGCGCCTCGAGTGCGTGCAGAGTATTTTCGGGCTATCAATTAGGTTCCAGGAATTGGAAAGCAGATTTATAGAATTCTACCGAGATACAGAAACCCCGACCTCTAATGCGAGGCTGTGGCCGTGTTATCAGGCAACTGGCAAGGACACCGATCGAACCAATCCTGCAGCGTTGATTTTTAAAGATCACTCAATAACCCGTGTAATTCGCGTTCGATTAAGTTCGCGATAAGAGGCCGGGAACGCAACGCGAACCACCCACGCGATAGCAACCGGACTACCGAGTTCGCTATGGAGTATTATCAGATCATTAGAAAGGTCAGCTTGGCTCCCTGGTCAGTGGCTGACACGGATCGGGGTTGCAGCTTGATCGATAACTTCTTTCGATTCTCTCGATCTTCGAAGTCTTTTTTTATTTCGTAATTTTCGGCTACTATGATCAACTGTAATTCAATTCTCCTGACAAAATTTTAACATTCAGGCTCGATAAGTAAGTACTATCAAAGTTGGTGAAATTTTCTAATTTTTTCATATTTTATAATTTCAGTCGAAGGTTCGACGATTTTCGAATTCTTCTACTACGGGAGCCAGGAGTGAATGTAATTAAATGATTACTCGGATCCTTGTAGAAAACGTACAACCTCAATATTTTATAAAATATTACCTACAACTTTTAATAACGTTGCAGCCTCGTTTATAATTATATTTTTTAAGCTTTGATTGCTCCATCAGTGATACAATAAAATAACTATTCTCTAAAATTAATTTTGAGTCTAAATTGAATTTTCTCTTCAATGAGTCTTCTAAAATTTGTAAATAAATTGTTCAAAGGTGGATAACTCTTCATGCTATGCAACTGCATTATTTTTCAGTTTATAATTTCGTATTATAACACTGGATATCTTATTCGACCATGCATAAAAAAAAACAAGAACTAAATAATTTAATAAAATCATTTTCTACTATATGAATCTGTATTTTCAAGCTATCCAAACTCCAAAAAACGAAGTCTTTGTACCATTTTTACCTAAATTGAGAAACGACGAACAGGTTCTACGATCAATCGATAATTCTCTAATTAAAAAAATTGTCTAGCAACTGTTGTACAAGTTCTAAGGCTTCGTCTTTTGAAGAAGCTCGAGAAAAGTGATGCGCAATTATGCACAATTGCAAGCGAAGCTTCCAGGGGTCACCGACCCCCAGAATGATCATCTCGGATGGAAAGCACCGTAACTAGGTAACAATAGCCCGCGGAACGAAGTTAGAACGGAGGTGCGGTCTATTCGAGAATACATACAATATTTCGCTTACCATGGCGTCGCGGCGCTGCCGACGGCTAGATCGGTCGCATCGGCTGCATCGGTCGAGAACCCACGCAGACCCGGTTTTCTTCGGCAAGGATCACGGAAATCGGAAGCAGTTCCGCACGAACGACGCCAACCGCGTTTCTATCCCGGTGAATGAAGCCCGGCCACGCGGTCGCGTGCCCGCCACGCACGCCAATCGCTCGCGAACTGAACCAATCGGCCGAGCTGACCTGCCAACAGACCACCGATCTTATTTATCGTCCTCTTTCCCGGAATCGTGGTCATATCGACACCTTTTCTGCACCTGGACCCATTGACAATCACCAGACAAGCTACAGTATCGCAATCTTCATTGTTTACCTCGTCAAAGTGATCTTGTCCGTGCTTGTTTATTAACCTATTGTACTACGATTTATTTTACAGTTACAGCATTTAGTATCTCTTTACTGTTCACGATTTCCTAAACGAAGGGGAAAATTTATACACTCTCTTTATTCATCCTCCACTCGCAATCTTTTTTTTACTAATGTCTGTATACGTTTTAGAGGTTCGTGCAATTTTTTAATCATGTTGTTGGAGTTTGAAAAATTTCAAAAAATTCGTGAATAGTCTTCAATGTTCTTAGAACATTATCCAATAATTTCTATTGCTTCACGTAACCTTGGAGAGTCACGAACTCAATCAACATCTAATCTTCTGTATTAATTCTCCACCCACAATCTTATTTTTACCGATATCTGTATACTGGGTCGTTCAGAGGTTCGTGCAATTTTTTAACTACATTGTTGAGTTTTGAAAAATTTCAAAAAATTCGTGAATAATCTTCAATGTTCTTAGAACGTTATGCAATAATTTATATTGCTCCTCGTAACCTTGGAAAGTCAAGAACTTAAACAAAAATTAACCCTCTTTATTAGTCCTCCATCCACAATCTTATTTTTACCGATGTCTGTATACTGGGTCGTTTAGAGGTTCGTGCAATTTTTTAATTATGTTGTTGAGATTTGAAAAATTTCCTAACAAATGTTTGTTTCAACAACTGAGAACAGAAGGACCTGAAAGGGTTAATTCCAGCAGATTTTCACATTGCGAGCAACACGATTCGCGAGCACCGGCAAGTTCTTCGAAGTTCCTAAATCATCTCGCGGTGGAATCGGCGCTGAGTCGTCCATATTTCATAAAAGTCCATCGAGTTTTTCCCGGGGGAATTCTCGCTGCGTTTCTCTCGGTGTACGTGCGTGTGTGCCTCGAGGCGCCTCGTGGGAATGAAGCCAAAGGCGGGATAGAGTCGTAGAGCTGCCAGTTTTTCCCGATGAGCTTGCAGCGATCTATCCTCGCGCGGACACGGGGCCCCGTGTATCCCGGTTCTTCCTGCTCCGTGTTTCTCGAGCGTGTGCGTGGAGAACAGAGAAGAGAGAGAGAGAGAGAGAGAGAGAGAGAGAGAGAGAGAAGAGAGACACGCGTGCACACGGCCGAGTTGGAAGCGCGAACGCGAGGGGACACGCGCTAACCTGGAACGCCTCGTGCATACGAGATCGCCTCTGTTTTCACGAACACGTCCCTTCATTCTTGAACACGCGAGGGACCCGGGATCTCCTTTAAGTAATTTAGGACCTCCTCCATACTCAGGGAACCGCGAACGTTCGCATAATCGAACGGTTAACGCTGTCACAGTGGTTATTTACCGTAGAATTGTAAAATTAATCTTTCTTGCATTACTTAGCGAAATTAAGGTGATCTGGAGCAATACAAATTATCGGATAATGTTCCAGGAACGTTGAAGAGTATCCATGAATTTTTTGGAATTTTTTGAAATCGAAGAACATAAATTAAAAAATTGCACAATCCTAGACGACCCACTATGCAGAGAACGCAAGAATAAGATTGCAGGTGTGAGTTCTTGATGTAATTCTTGGTTCTTCAAACTAACGTGGAGCAATGAAAGTTGTTGGATGATGTTTTAGGAATCTTGAAGAGTATTCCTGAATTTTTTAAAACCGACGAACATAAATTAAAAAATTGCACAAACATAGACGGCCCAGTATACAGATGACGAAAGAATGAAATTGTAGGTTGCGAGTTCTTCACGTAAATTTTGGTTCTTCGAAGTAACGGAGAGCAATAAAAATTGTTGGATTATGTTTTAGGAATATTGAAGAGTATTCATGCATTTTTTTGAATTTTTTAAAAGCGAAGAACATAAATTAAAAAATTGCACAAACCTAGACGACCGTTTGCGGACGATAATAAGCAATGCTTGATTTAATTTACTCAAGCTCATCTAATAAAAATGATCAAATTTTCCAAAAAAAAAATATTTCCACCGATTCCAATTTCAACAAAACGAATCCATAAAATTGGATATCTGCATAAGGGCACATCTAACGATTAGCGTCGCGTACGGGATGGGACCGTTAATGGGGGGAAATTTCCATAAGCAATTATTCAAATCCATCCCAGGCCGAAATTGGCAAATCATTAAGGAATACCAGATTCGTCGAAGATCCCGCGATTGTTTTGCCACGTGATAAAACCTCGGGGAGCGGTTCGCTATCTGTTGGAGAGCCGGTGTCGGGGCGGTTCGTAAGTGAGACCGGTGTGTGCGTTCCCGTGTGTGCAATGCGTGCATCCGAGGCGATCTACACGTCGCTGCACGAGTCCACGGAGGAAACACGTTCGGAAAAACTGGCAGCTACTCGTCGTTCGCTTTACAACTCTATTCTCCGGCCTCCGTTCCCTTTCTTCGTTTGTTTCAGCGCGGCACGTTTTTGCGAGGCCGACGCGAACCGGGAATACCAATTTACCCGTGTGCGCATGCGCGATACGAACCTAACAAACGCTTACTCGAAAATTCCTGCTTTTACCCCGTTTCCTTCACTCAATATTTTCGTTTCGACAAAATCTTCTCTGAAATTCATTTTAACGTCCGTGTGCCGTTTCTGTACGCTCTGTCACATTATGCTCGACGTGTTCTCCAATTAATCTGAACTCTTATTTGGATGAATTTACAATAGAATGTGTTGGAACAGTTAGTTAAAATTTGTTTGTCTTTTTATGTTGTTGTAAGAAGGTGAGGGGCTAAAAAAATCGTATATATTGATTCGAACACAGTGCAAGAAATGATTTAATAATTGTTCTTTAATGTTAGCAATGCTTTGGACATAATTGTGTGAGAATAATGAAGCGTATACTGTTGTATATTTTTTTAAATATTTATAGACTTTGACAACAAATTTTCAACCATAAAATCTACGTATATGTTGCTAAGAAAGGAATAAAGCCATTCTTTTCTTTAGATGTTAAGACGTGTTAAAGGGTAAAGGGTTTACTTGAGCAAATAATTGAGAATTAATATGAGGAATTTGTCAGACATAACGTGAGCGTCTGTATAATATTGTACATTTTTTTAAATGTTTGTACAAATTCAGCATGAACATACAGATAACTTAAAAAAATTTTTTTAATTGATTCTAGCGTATCAGGAATGACATTGTACTTCAACCATGAGAAAATTCAGAGACTGGCTGGTTCCAGCGGGTCGCTTATGATTATTCCTTAGGATAAAGGGGATTTCGGGGAGCGGTAACGTGAAGTGGAATACTCGGCAGGGCCGAGGGTCTTTCCCGAGGAAGTTAGCGTAGACAAAGCTGGCCGAGGAGTTGCTCAATAAAAATTGATTCGAGCAGCTGCGTTTCTTGCGCGCACCGGGTTCCTCTACCTGGCCAAATAAAAGAGCAGGATTTTTTTACGGATGCAAACGAAAAGCCTCGATTTCTTTTTCGATGCTCGCCGATATCCGCCGCTAACGAGGTCGTCCCAATTAATTCCCGAGCCGTCGTCAAGGTGGTCGATCGATAATCGGGACAGTCGACACGCCGGGCGAAGACGAATCCGGCGAAAAAAGGATAGAAAAAGGGGGTAGGAGAAAATCGTGTGGCTCTCTCGCCACAGGGCCACTGAAGAAGGGACCCCGAAGAGTAGGACCAACGCAGAACAGAAGAAGAAGAAGACAAAAAGAAGAAACAAAAAAAAAGGTACGAGTGAAACGTGAGAGAGTGAACGAGAGAAGAGACAGAAACCCCGGGGGCCCCTGGTCTTCCTCGCTTATGTAATTATAGCGGTATCTTGTCCCGACGATACCCGGCCGCCCGTTTATTTTACCCGGTGATTAGCAAATTACCGCAATAAACGCGTTTTAATTGTCAAAGAACTGAAACCGGCCGCGAGAGGCCAGAACCTGCGCGACAATTCCGCCACATTCGCTACATAGTGGCCGGAGTTTATCTTCCGGCCATTAATTGAAGAAATCTCGGGGCCCGGTGGCGGGAGGTTAACTCTTTTTACGGGAAGACCGGCCCGCTGCGCGGTCATGGTGATTTCAACGCCTCCATGCGGGAATAGAACAGGAAGCACGCCGGTATTATTAGCTCGCGACCGAGCCGCATTTTTCAATTGATTCTACTGGACGTTTTACATGCCTCGGAAATTGTGCCACTTTAGGCGAAAACCGTTGGCAACTTTGTTGCTGCAAACTGGATTTTAGTCGGCCGATAATCGACGAAGGAATAATTTATTCATGCGCGGTGGGTACGGTTATAGATCCTTTATGTAGAAGATGCTTCGGTCTTCTTTTTGAGCGCCACGGTGGAGGTTTATGTTGCATTGATTGTTTTCTGACGGCCCCATTTTTTAGCAGCCAAGCGATTACAGGTTGCGTTCGTTATTGTTTCTTTTGCGAGGGAGTTGGCTCAAAGACTTCATAAGACTAAATGCAATTTTTCAGAGGTTATCCATTAAGGGATACCACACAAAGGACGTTCCCTAATTTACGCACGATTTTAATATACATTTTGTACGATACGGATCTTGCAGAAATAATAAAGTTTCAACATCTCAAAAAGTGATCGGAGTAGGTGTGTGTAGGACTGTGTAAAATAGTATTTCATATAGTTAACAGTAACTTATATTTTTATGATATTTTGTTGCCTGTAATGTTATTACGATATTGTAGTCTGTTTATCAACATGTTACATATTCGTAATTAAACTATAAATAATACTTTGCTAAATATTATAGCTTCTAGTGTTAAAAATTATAATTTATAATATTAAGTACTTGCTCAACTTATTTTCATTGTAAGGAAATATTTGAAATACAAAATAAAAATTTTTCATTTTATCTATCTGGTTATCAAAATAAAATATTTGATTTAAAGTAGTAATTTATTTGAACCACATTAAATTATACTACATACCAAAAAAAAAAAAAAATGATCGGAATAGAAGAAAAAAATGATCGTTAATATACGTTGCAAAATATGGTAGAAAACCTTGTATCAAATGTTCCACATACGAATACTAATCCTACATTATAAAATACTAATGTAAAGTGTACTTACTTCTGAATCTTCTGTACCTCCGTCAGATCCACAGCACACACACTAAACAACACACACAACACATTTTATAAAATCGTGACAACGAACGAGAAGATGTTACTCCGACCACGAACAAAATAATACTGCGATTTTAACAATGATCCTTTCCACGGAGGTGGTACGGTCAGGTTATCATAGGAAGGTTAGACGCTGAGGGTCTATAAACACTAGATACAAAACCAAGGTAAAAAAATTATGGCGGGGCGCCGACCCTATTTCCCGGAATTCCCTGTTTTCGTATCACACGTCCGTGGGAGGGGGACGGTTAAAATCGCAGTATTATTTTATTCGTGGTCGGAGTAACATCTCGTCTGCTGTCACGATTTCGTTAAGTGTGTTGTGTGTGTTGTTTAGTGATTGTGCAATTATTCGGACCTATACGCGTGAGTGAATAATTGTGTGCTGTGGATCCGACGGAGGTACAGAAGATTCAGAAGTAAGTACACTTTACATTAGTATTTTATAATGTAGTTTGTAGTACATTAGTATTATATTTTATTATTCGTATGTAGAATATTGGATGCAAGTTTTTCTTTCATATTTTGCAACTTCAATGTCCCTTTAACACTAGATTTACAAAGCACTAAAACTGACTACTTAACATTATTTTACAAAAATAACAAGCACGTGTTTATCCACATTTGTATCAATTTTTTAAATAATATATACCCAAAAAAATAATTTTGTTGAATAATTCCCCGTGGATACGTCTTCACAATGTCAATAATTGTAAATTATTGCCCCGTGCAACATCTAACTTATTACTAAATTATTACATCTAACCCACACCTACTCCGATCACTTTTTGAGATGGTAAAACTTTTTTGCGAATATCTCGGAAACTAAAGTTGAGCGGCGGTAACATGTATAGGAAAAAGTTGTTCAGAATCATGACCTTGACAACATATTTCTAGGTCATCAAAATCGGTGAGGAAGCCCCTAAAGTAAATAATTACCGAAAATATTTTGTAGATAGTAGATAAAGATCAATTTTATAGGGGTGAAGAAATTCATTGCGTAGAATAAAATCTATAAAATATATAAACTCAATTCTTCAGAGAATTATTTCTGGAAATATTTCTGTAAATATTAATTGAAGTCCACTGTAAAAGTTAGTTGTAGAAATATTCACATTGTACAGAATAGAAATTATAGATCAATAATATAGAATAATAATATAGTGATGTATTGAATGATCATTTTAAAAGTTGGCGATGACAAAAATTCATTTGATTAATTTCATTCATTCATGTAAAAATTGAGAGATCCATTCATACGATAAAAATTGTACCGCCAGTATTTTTCAGAGAGATATTTTCATAGTGGACAGAAATGTTTGCCGGCAAAAATTTCTCAGTGTAATGAGATAAAAATTGATTCGAGTCGGCGAAAGGGAGCAAAAGAGGGCCACGCTCAGTATGCAAAGTAGCCACGGGATAGGGGATGATAAATCACTAAGAAAATCGCTCTCGAGGCCGGGGTAGAGGTTGGTGTCGATGACACCCGCCATTGGAACCCCGTACGATCTAGAGTAGAATAGGGCACGCATATGCCCGAAAAAATGAGCATCCTAGTGGTAGTAGGGCCAGCTTAGGGCCAAGGGACCACCCCATCCGTGAACACGCGTCGAAAAGTGCGTCGACATGCAAATTCTTGGCCAACAATGAGTTCCCTTCGCTTTTAGGAGTGTGGTAGGGTTTCCTACCCCTTACGTACACGAACGACGTTCGTCTAAAGAGAGAAAAGAGAGCGAGAGAGAATAAGGGTTGTATTTCGTTTTAACAGTCCGACCATTTTATTGCGCTGCTTCTCTGACGATTTCAATCTTAGGGTATTCGAGGATCTTTTATTTGGGGGGCAAAATCTGCTTTGCATCAACTCATAAATTTTTAATGAAACAAGGACACCTGAGAGTTCGTGTAATGGAACGGTAACTTAATTAAATAGCCAGTTTCAGTATCGCTTCGTACGAAAATTAGTGGTCCTAATATAGATCACCTTGGACAGAGTTATTTCAATTTGAAACTAGGGATGACGAGGACTTTGGAAATCATTGGTTCGGATAATCGAGGTCCGACAATAATTCGTTAAAACGCGAAGGTTCAGCCGAGAAAATCGCAGAGCGTCGAAGGGTGTAATAAAATGGCAAAAGTCGAGTCGAGTCAAGTTTTTGCTGAGGGTGACGGGGGAGATGGGGTTGATCTGTAAAATTAATCTGCTAAAAATCGCAGACCTTTTTTTCCTAGAAAATCGCCGAGTTATCGAAGGACGCAATAAAATCGCGAATCGAGTTTTTGCGATGGGGGCGGAGACGGCCGAAGGGTTTGACGTGTATTTTCAATCGGCAATCAATGAAGCGGGCTCCGCGGGATTAAAGGTCCACCTTTCGAGAGAGATAGATCTAGATTCGCGGTACTGGCTGAGCCAATCGGATCTGGTTCAAGGAACCCCGGGGACCCGCGCGTCGGTTATTTGCAATGCAAAACAGGGCGAGAGAGAAACCGTGCGTCGCAGGCAGGCAGGCTACCGACTCGGGCTCGGGCTCGGGCTCGGGCTCGAAACTAGAGAGCAGCCCGCTCGCGCGCCATACGTCCTCTTCCTTTCGAAACCGTCCTTCTCCTCTTTGTCGCGGCCACGACACATGGCTACGTTTCGATTATTTAGATATGCAGATGATCCCCGCGGAAAGACCAGAGACCGGGACACGGAGTATAACCGAGATCGCACGGGAGCCGCCCAGAGATAACCCGTTGCCGAGGGAAATGGAAAATACCCCCCTCTCCCTCTCTCTCTCTCTCTCTCTCTCTCTCTCTCTTTCTGGTGTTACTCGTGTTGCTGTTTTGCCCGACGCGATGCGCGAAACGCCTCTGCGAGTTTAGTTGCGTGCGCACGGAACGGCCCCCCGGGACCATTTATACACACGTAGATACCGGCGTCCCGGTGCCGGGTGAAATATGTAACAGCTGAACCGGCGCGCGTCGTCCAGGGAAATGGGAAATCTCGATTTTTTCCTTTTTTGCCGCCGGCCAGCTCTGATTAACGCCTCGACGCCTGGAACCCGCACGCTGATGATCATTATCCGCAGGAAACTTATTAATGGGCTTCCTAATTCGCGACGCTGCTTATCGAGCTGCCCCGCGAGTTTCAGTTCGACGCCGCGGATACACCATCGCCGGGATCCTGATATTAAGAAAATGCAATTATCGCGCAGGCTATCAACTAGAATTTTTTTTTAACGTTAATTTTATGTAGCGGTTATTCTTAATCAGAGGCAGAAGCGTCCTTGACGAAACTATTTCAGGAATGGTAACACGATTCGTACAGTGTCGCAAGCGTTTCGAGAATATTATCACTAAACGTATCGAGCTATAAATGTAACAGGTACAAATGACACGATTTAATTTATTTAGACTTTGCAATTATTGCAATGCGTACTCTACCAAAGATATTCATTAAATCATTGCTCATGAAAGCATCTTTATAATTTCAAAAATTGTCTAATAAAAAAGCTAGAACCGGTTATTTGACCGGTGGTGGTACGTTCGGTGTTATTATTAGACCGTGGATTGTGTGAGTTTGTAGTGAAACGTTGGAGTTTAACACTAGGTTTACGGAATCTGATATTTTTAATTTAGAATTATCGAGATTCTAAGAATGCATATATGAGAAGTTATATAGACAATAGAATTTTTACTTGGCTCTTGTTCGATAATGATGAATGCAAAGAATTTTTATTTCGCATAAAGATCCACACAGTATATTAATTACAGAGAGCTATCGATAAAAGCGAAGCGGATTTAAAGAATGAGCGTGTAGATTTCGATCGCACAGAGATCGGATAAACGCTGGACAGACGCGTTAGATCCAATTACGGGGATCGGGAACTATCGCATATGAATAAATAAATAAATCGGGCCGTTGAATATTTTTTTTTCTTTCGGCGGGAAGCAAACACAGGAGGCAACGACAATGGAGCGGAAGAAAGTGGAGCACGTGGTACGGAGCAGAGCGGTCCGTGCACAATTCATCTTGCAAAGCAATGCAAAGCAGATACCACTTAGCGTGCTCGTCCCACGGAAGCGGTTCATTGATCACCGGTACGAATGTGCTCTCCCGCGTATACATACATACATATATGTTCTATGTATACCGTAATACATATATACACATAAAACCCGCGCGAGATCGCAAAAGTTTCCGTACCCTTATTTCCATCGGTTCGGTTCCTATTTAAACTGGCTCTCGGTTCTCAAAAGTCACCCCCGGCCCGTGGCACATGCGCCAATTGGCAGCTGCCATTTCGGTAATGAATCGGCAACCCGAGATGTCCTTCGCTGATTTATCGGCTGATTAGCATACGACGCGATCCTACGTGGGGTTCGACGCCAGAACACGCATCGACGCGTGTAACGCGTCGCGTCGGTTCGATTCGGGACCTCGAAACGGAACCGGATATCGCACTTTGTGCCAGCTTTCCCATCGCCGACGCCATTTTCAATTTTACTTCGCGTCGACGCTCTATCTATATATGAGCCGTTTATTCTGAACGTGGCCCAAGCCCAGTCCGTTATTGATAATGTCCTTCGGACACACATAATAACTTCATACCAAATGAAATGAAACGAGAGAAATATTTTCGGAGGATGCAATTTTTAAAAGGGAAAAGAATTCTAACGGAGAAACAATAAATTGGTTAAAAATATGCTGGATGCGTTTTTTTGAGAGATGAACCGTATAATGTTTTCCATAAGATATCAATGGATGAGAATGCAAAGTTTAAAATCCTTTGGTGAACCTAGTGTTAATACGTTTAATCCTTAGCACTCGAAAAATTCCTGTATCATTGTCCAAAATATTATTTACATTATTGCATTTAATAAATTACTAGCACTTCAGTATTGTACGAGTAAATTACACCATGTAAGAAAAAGTATGTATAAAAAAGAAAAAAAAATATATAGAAGGGAAATATAAATAGCGTGCTCAGGATTAATATGTCCGAAAATAGCATAACAGTAAATTTTATGAATTCTTGAAATTTTTTTACCGAATTAAATCACACCCGCTCGTTTTCGTCGCAAAGATCCGCTGTCCAGGTATGTAACATTCGGCCAACACAGTGTTTTGACGTACTTCCTCATAAAGAAGCTTACGCTCGCCCATATTTCCGACCGCAGACGTATAATCGAATACGTCAACCCGTGAAATTGCTCCCTTTTTGTTTTTTCCTCGGCAGGATATAAGACTTTAATTCCGAGCTCGTTAACGCGTTCCTTTTTTCGGCTGGCTATCTCTGTCGGTCGCACCGGTGCGCCGCGTGTATCGTCCTCTCTCTCTCTCTCTCTCTCTCTCTCTCTCTCTCTCTCTCAGTTTTTCTTTCTTTTCGTTTGGCACCGCTCGCGAAAAATCATCGCCACCCTTCCCGTGTTTCCGTGTGTTGGTCCGGCGTACATGTCGGCTCATTGTATAAGACACGCTCGCATAGCAGCAGCAGCAGCAACAGCAGCAGCAACAGCAGCAGCAGCAGCAAGTAGCAGCTGCGCCCGTTTTTACGAATACATTAACGCGGCCGGCTTGATAAATCGTTGCTTAACGGGAACACGGCTGCGGTGTTCGCGCCTCGCGAGATAAATCGATTGGACGTGTTTGACGCGCCGCGAGCTGCCTACAGATTTTGGACCTCATCCGGAGATCGCGGATAAATGTCTCTTTAAGCGTTGTAATTAGGCGGCTGCCTCGCACCCGGAGCCCAACGCTCGCAAATTATCCACCGAGCACCGTAACCAACCGCTCAGCCCCCTTTGCATTACCTCTGGTCCAATTGCTTTCGGTCCGAGAACTATCAAACTCCACACATTTTTCCCAGAATTCAAATTTTCTACACTGACGCTCTAACGTCGGGACATAACAAGAATTATACAACTCAATTTTTGCCTAATGAGAACCAGCAATTCTGCGAGCATGGGATCCATAAGTAGTTAATTTTTTTTTGAGACCCAAAACAAACTGCAGTAAATTCTTAATTTATTATATAATCTCCATCATTATCAAGGACAGTTTGCCGTCTTTCCTGCAAATTTTCACTCCTCCTCTTGTAGAAATCCAGAGTTCTCAAGGTGCCTCTTTACCTTATTTTTCACCAATTACTTTACCAATTTTTCCTTATTTTTCTCCATTTTCAAACGCAGAAAACTTTCCAACCACTGTACCAATTTCGATGTTTATACACTTAAAGTAATGCTCGAAGTGTCACCTTTCCAACGAGCGTTTAGCGGTGTAGCTGCGATCTGTGTTCCCAGAGTTATTTGCAATTGAACTTTTTCCCAGATCGAATAAGTCCAAAATGAACAATATGAGAAATTAAGAAAATTGAGGGTTGAGTAGTGTATAGTACGTTATTCGGAAGAGTAAGAGGAAGAGGAAGAGGCAGAAAGGACAATAGGTTTGTCAAGGAGACGGAGGAGGAACCAAGCGAAAATTCTCGCTCATTGTCGGCCGTTATCAATCCTGATACCGGAACAGCGTCACCGGAACCGGGGCCCCCGGAGCGTTCTCCGTCGTTCAGATTGAACGATATGGTGGAAAGAATTCCGTTATCGAGAGCTGGGGGCCGTAGATACCGGGGTAGCGGTTGACTCGAATTCGACTCACGGGGAATTGAAATACGAGCGCTGGCCTTGTCGCCATCGCGAACAGTACCGGGAGAGGATTTTATACTGACCGAGCGAGTTTACATCGCTCGGTGGATGTGTAAGCTGGGGTTCTGTGTGGGCAACCGCCTCCTGCATTGTACCTGCCCGAGAACAGGCCGCGTGAAATGTCGCGCCGCAGGTAGACACCCGGCTGACTTATGATCCGTCTGGGTTATTAACAGGTCGGATCCCCAGCCCGGAGACAACGACTGAAATTTTTGCCGATTTTATTTCACAGCTGGCCACGGACAAATCCTCCTTTCTGATCCCGAAAGTCTTCTCGCGTATTGCTTTCTCCCTCGATTTTGTCCATACGAGGATCTATGATCGCTACACTGGATTTTTATGCAGAATTTTTCTGTCCGAATTGCGACAGGCTAAATGGACTAAATTTATTCCCTTTCCTTAATCATTTTTATATTTTTATATTTTCATAAATTGTTGAGTAAGTACTGGAAATCTTATTTCTGTGTACTAACATAGAGCATCTTCCATCCTAATGTAATAAGTGGGGATACGTCACGCCTATTGGTTCTAGACAATTCGCGAAAAACCGTTTCACCTTAGTCCGGTGTGAATGTTCGAACGAGAACGATGTATTGCGACAAACGTCTTCATTTGTACAACCTTTGTTATATTAAACTACTTTTGATACTGACGCTGTGCCACTACTAATACCAAAAAACCTTGACATAAATGTATTAAACAGTCTAATAGTCTAATTCTAATTTCAATGGCAAGTTCAATAACATTTCGATAACAGTCTAATTCTAATAGTCTAATTATTGCATTTTTCAAGCGTCCTTAAAAAGTCGAAAATAGTGCGTCAACATTTTCAATTTATTTTCAATGTTTCCAAGTTCATTCTTGTCGCAAGTGCACCACATCCGCAGTTTAAAATGTCATCTAGCGAGCATGAATTATTTATTTTTAATTCGGTGGACGTTTTCGAGTCAAGATCGAGAAGATCTCTTCGGTGATTGATGATGAGGACTATGTCACGGACAATCATCCAGGATCAATGGAACGAGGTGAGGTCCCTTTGGAACAGGTGAAGCGATCGGCGTGTCCATAGAAACTGACCTGTCCGGTGACCCGCTGGTCACAGCCGGTGCAGCCGCAAAAGCTAACAACGCCGATATTGTTGCGGCCAGGTGCTTTTGTCGGACCGGCACCGTTTCATTATACCTGGCCGCAGGATTATTGCGCGACCTCCTAAGTAGGTAAAACGCATTATTAGAGTCACCAGGTTTCGGGTACCTGTAGAATGGCCCTGAAATTAGAAATGACCATTGTCCACGCGAAAGAACGCAGCGCCACCTTTTTTACCATTTCTTTTTTTTTTTAAACTGGTAATTTGTACAAACACAATTTTTTAAGTTACCCCTCGTACATCCGTTTCTCCGTCTTTGCTTGTTTTGCATTTTTTTTTTTTAAACTGGTAATTTGTACAAACACAATTTTTTAAGTTACCCCTCGTTCCTCCGTCCTTGGTTGTTTTGCTAATCCCGACGCAATGGTTAATCGTTTAAATCAATTGCCAGAACTTGAGAGGTTAAGCGACGATGTCGCCGCTCCGGGTCACAACAGACCCGGACCCCGCTGCTTCGGAATTAATAGCAGTCGTACAACGATGTAATTAATATCGAATAAATTATTGGTCCACACATTGCTGTATTAATCATTTATATTGCATCATTTATTGGCGACCAATCATTAACATGAAATATTAGCGAACCCTTGGGATATACTACTGCATTAATAACTTATATTAAATCAATTACGAGCTACCAATTATTGAAATCAAATATTAATGAACTTCTCGGATAAAATACTGTGCTAATCATTCATACAGGACTAATTAATGAAGACCAGGACTAATTAATGAGGAGTTAATTACCAATATCAAATATTAGTACATTTTTTAGACACACGGTGGCTTAGATATCTAGGGTAAAGTAAGTCACGAATTATGGCTACAATGGTTACATAACATAAAATTTTTCTAAAATTCTGTGCAGCAGAAAAATTTCACAGCTTCTCAAAAATCATTTGTGGTATATTTCTTCCCTTAGTCATGCTTAACCCCTCGGCCTAAAATGTCGTCTCAGTGACCACACGAGACTCATTATTCTAAACTTTCCATCATAACCTAGAATATACAAGTCACATGGAAATAATGAAATACGTAAAAATCATTTTATAATTCGGAAAGATATGTTTTAGAAATGATACGTTTCAACCTGAAGCCTTATAGGACGAGATTACGAGGTTACAAAATTTAAATTTCCGATTTCCCCGGAATTTCTTTATCCGAGTGAAAAATGGATCGAAATCCAGAGCCGGTGGATCGTCGATCAAGGATCGCTTCCGCAGTGGATACCTCGAATGCGTGCGAGCCGCATCCGGTTTGTCGAGACGATAGCACGTCGAGGCGATTAATTTCCCAAAGATGACCGGGGCCCGGTTTTTTATTCGCGTCGGTATCGGGTCGCAGTCGGCCGTGCAGACGCAACAGTTTCGAGCAATGGTGGGGCAGGTTTTACGGAGAAACGACTAAGCATAATATTGATATAGCCGGTGCGAGCAGAGCAGAGCAGAGCAGAGGCGACGCTTGATATCGTCTCGGAGCGATACGCGCCGCGCTGTGCGCGCGGATTGTCCGAGCGGAGAGTCCGCCTCGGGGACTCCTCTCCATTCGTCCTGTCGGCTCTCGCACTTCGTCCCAGCGGTCCCTGGAAACTCACCTTTCGAAACGATGCGGGGGGAGGGGAGGGGAGGGGAGGGCGAGGGGACCCCCTCGCCCTTTTGCCAAGCATCTCGCGTTCGCCCGAGTGCCGGACCCCTTTTCTGTCGGGCCCCGAAGGCCCCAGATAACGCGAGCATGCGGCGCGGCGTGGGCGAGCAACCGTACGCTCCGATGCGGTTCGGATTTCTGCAATTGCACGCTCAACCTCCACCGGGATTCTCTCTCCTTCGTTATTTTTTCCGGTCCCCCTATTCTGCCCCCTCTATCTCGCTCTTTTCGAGACCCCCTTGCTATACAGGGTGGGTCGCCACATTTTTCCATCTAGATTTTCGTCATTATTATTACGCATAGCAAACAATTTTTCAGACGAAGTTGAATGGTTTTGAGAGGGGCACATTCTGATGGTACATTTTTTTTGTAGGTGGACGTATAAAGGACATATAAAGGTCATTAATGTTTTTTTAAATGGAAAGATGCTCTTTCATATTCTTTACAAAAAAGTATTAATTTATTTATATTTATATTATATTTACCTGTTGTGGACGAAATATTAAAAATACATGATATATTAAATATTGCCAAGTAAGTATTGGACATGGTGCAAAACCGAGTCAGTCTATTTTTGTTTCCATTGCTAAACGAGGAGACATTAATTATTGAAAAAAAATTCTCAAGTTACTTCTAACTATGATAAAAATAATTATAATGCTGATTTTTTGTTATTCTTCTATATTCCTAGTAATAAATAATGATTTATACAAAACTTGTGGTTATTGGTTCAGTTTGTAATAAATACAACTGATGAACACATCACTTTGTAATAATGACGAGACTAAATCCATTCAAACCTAATACCATTTCTAGTCTAACATGTGAAAAAAAGTACATATGAAAAAAGTTCATTCAAGAAATTCTGACGAAAACATTTTTATGATTTCAGTAATTGTGAAAGAAAAAAAATCAGGAACCAGTTATTTCGACCAACTGTGTGTCACCTTTTTTTAAAACATTCTACTTGGACTGATGTTCCTAACGGTCCGGGAAGGGGGGGGGGCATTAAAAGCTCGTCGCTCCAAAATATTTCTCTTCCAAAAAGGCTCGTCGAAATTTTTCGGGTTCAAGCGAAAGACATTTGTCACCACCTCGGTGCTCCTTTCTCCGATTCGAACAAACCGCCATTGTGTCCCCCGAGCTCGAAGACGCGATTCATCACAAGAAGATTGCATAACCGCGTCCCAGAAGTCCCTCGGTGCCATTAAACACGTATTTATCGAGTTTCCAGGCATCTGGAAAAAGGGCCAACCGTGAAAATATCGTTCTCCCGCCCCCGACACCGTGGAAAGGTGACTTCCATTCAGGAGAATCCGCCCATCGCGAATTTAGGAAATCGTGTACACTTGCCGGGAGACATCCTGCAGGAGAAATCGGATCGAGGAGCTAGGCTACATTCGTCGAGGATCCATCGAACAATGGCAAATTGCGTGACTCGTCACGTCCGCTCAGCTGCTCTGGACTGGAAGACGTGTTTGACCAGGAGATTTATTGCTTTTTGCAGACTCCGATGCCTTCCCGAAATTTATACTACCCCCTCTGTCCCCATAACAACGGTAACAGTCGATGAATTCAATTTGTCCCATACTAATGGTAGCAAAAGAAAATAAATATAAAACGCTACATTTATTATCGAAAAACTCGATTAAATTAAACGATAAATTAGAAATATTCCTCCTAATTTTTATTTTGTGTGTTCTGAGGTTTTCTGGATTTTTCGATAATTTCGTTACTGCATTTTAAAATTATTGGAACCATTGCTCATCAAACTCTCTTTACTAAACCTCGTAGTTTGCATTATTGCTTAGGACACCACGATATAATTAATAGTATTTGCATTACTATTATAGTTTGCATTATGGTTTACTTGCCATAACAAGATTAATAATATTTTCGCATTAAGAAATGACATTCGTGTATAAAATGATCAATTATTCCAGAAGAATAGTCGGTTGCAATGACGATTAAATTAAATTGGATTTTTACACCGGAATTAATGCGGCGAGGTAATAATTTCAATTAAAATGAGAAATCACAATTTAAACCGTCTTTGATCAAGAGATTTCCTCTTCCGGGAGACTTTGGAACCTTCCCAAAAATTATGCTGCCTTCCAAGATTCCTTTAGTGGATTTCTTAGAATTCCGAGGGAAATTGACGTTTCAGAGAAAGATGGACCGACGTATTTTAATGCGGTGAGGTAACGATCGAATGACTCGCGAAACTGAAAAAGTAAAAAATGTTTGATCAACAGATTTCTAGTTTCCGGGAGACTTTGGAACCTTCCCAAAATTTATGCTACCTTCCAAAATTCTTTTAGTGGATTTCTCAAGATTCCGAGGGAAATTGACGTTTCAGAGAAAGATGACAACGGCGTATTTTAATGCGATGAGGCAACGATCGAATGACTCGCGGATTCGCGAAACCGCTCGCAATTTAAATTCGAAAGTCCCGTGTGTCCGCTCCCGGAACTCCCGCCCGGCAAATGACATTTCGCGTCGATCGCGAGGATCGATATATCACGGGGTGTGGCGGGTAACGATGAGGCTATGACGGATGAGGCGACTCTTTGTTCGCGAACGCGGAAGAAACTTTTGTTCCCGGTTGGGGACAATTTATTTTCGGAAGAAATTGGATCCAGAGCAAAACTGAATGATCATACTATTTCGAAAAAGGTAAGTAATTCTCTCGGGCGAAATACTGTGATACAAACGCCCAACTTTAAATATTTATATTCAATCTTACTCATCTGTTCATTTTTAAAATCCATGGACATGAAAAGCTAGAGAGCATTACAGAAAAACATTGACAATATTTAACTCTCTTTTGCAAATTATTCAACAAAACAACATCACCCCCGTTGAACTCGCACAGGGCTATCCATTTTCAGCTGCAACTCTGCAAATTTTGTATAAATCTATTTGCAAAAATTCTGGAAGTTGCTTCAAACATATCAGAATCTGTGTGCAAAATACTAGGTACGTGTCACTCATGGTTTCCCCTATATAAATTCACAATTAACAAATTGATTTTGTTCGATTCCATTCAATCCTACTTGGAGCCAGTCATTTTCATTTACAGCTCAGTAAATTTTCGATAAAATTGCTTGAAAAAATTCTGGAAGTAGCACGAGACATAACGAAATATGTGTTTCAAACATCGGATACCTATCGCTTGCGGTTTCCGTTGCATAAAATCGCGAATGTAACATTAGCAGTAAACTGTATCTTCAACCCTCGATTGATCGGATGGCGCTTATCAGAGCCTCTGGACCGTATCAAACAGATGATAACATATCATGTGTACTATAAATAAAACGTCAACAGCCAAACGTATTTCAGTGGACATATCGTCATAGCGTTCAACGAATGAAAAAAATGTCCACGATTGTCTACAATTAAGGGTTGACGAAACGGATGATATTAGCTCTCTGAGGGCAAATAACGCGTCACGTTAACACATTCGCGACCGCTCGCGTGAACTCACGTCATTTTAAATTCAATTCCTGATAATTATTAATATTAATATTCTCGTCAGCAGTCGCGAATGTGTTAACAACGCCAGGAACACGTATCCGACTCGGAATATTACAAACAATTTAATCGCATTAATAATCGTCCGCATCTGATCTGTGCATCCGAAGGTCCGCGTACATGTGTAGCATTGCAAGTCCATCAATTAATCAGATGACATCTAACCCGACGCTTCGAGTCGTTTTCAACGAACGGCATCGCGGCGTACTATAAATAACACGTCGGCGGCGTTGCTCATTTCGGTAAACATATTACCATAGTTCTTACCGATTCCACCCCCTGTCCCCTGTCCCCTGCCTCCCCCACCCTCCAGATGAGGCACGGAGGTGGGCCCCGGCGAAGTTTCCCTGTTTCCGCGCGCGGACGTGTTCCAAATGTAGAATTCCTGTTGCGGAGGAGGGCGTGGCGCGCCGGAATACGGTTCGTTGTTATTCCGAAATGACGAATCATAATGTATAATGCCCGGGCCTTTTTCTCTCGCGGCGGTGTTGGTGCACGTAGGTGCACCTGTCCGTGAAAGCGCCTTTGGTAGTAAAGTGATATGCCGACCGCCCGTCCCCCCTTCGTTCCCCCCTCGTTCCCCCTTTGGGCCCCCCTCGACCGCCATGGTCTCCCAGAAGACTGTGTGTTCTATTTCTACCTTGCTCCCGTGGCCTCGTCACTCCGATAATCGTTGCTCTTTCTTTCCTAGAGGGTGGGGGGCGTTGTTCGCGGGCCCTTCCCCCCCTCTCTCCACCTTCTTCTTTTCTGCACAGGCCCGGTTGGGCCCCTGTAACGGGGCCCCGGCCAGCTAGTACTTACACGGCTTATTCAAATGAACCCGGGATTGCTCGATGTATCTCGGGACTAACTGGATTCTCAAAATTAAAAAAGGAGAGTAGGGGGAGTGAGGGGGAGGGAGGCGCGCACACACAAGGGGAGTGGGAGTAAGAGCAACAGAAAGCGGAGGTGGGGTACACCGAGCCGCCGAAACGAAGCGGTTCGAGGAATGCTTTTGCTTCTTTTCTATCGCCCGGTGGCTACGATCCTTTCTCGCTCTTCTTCTTCTTCTTCTTCTTCGTCTTCGTCGTCGTCGTCGTCGTCGCCTTCTTCGTCTTCGTATTCGTCTTTAGGCTTGGCCTTATCGTCTCGTTTCTGTTAACGTTCGCCTCGTCATCGTGCCCTTCGTCGTTTAGTAATCGCTCTTTCTTCTTGCTCGCGGGAACCGACCAAGGAGTGGCGACACACTGAACACTGCCCCCCTCTTCTTTCAACCCCCTTGGTGCCTTGTACGCAGCATTGTTTGAAGGGTGAGATAGATATTTTCGCGGAAAAACCGTCTGCGGACCCCTTGAATTATAACAGCGAGAAAGACTCTTTCAGTTGGACTTCCATTTAATTGACATTCTAGTTTAACAATAAAACCCACCGAGCACGAAACATATTAAAGTGAATCGTCTTGTGGAAGGGAGAAAATTTACTTTACTTAAACTTTGCACGATTTCCATTATGATATGTGCTTATATACAGAAGTCAATTCAGTAATTTCCTGTGGAAACGTTTTTATAATTTTAACCGGTCATTTTGACTGTGGTAGGTTTAGTGTTAATGTGCAAGTATTTCTATTCGTGACTGTAATTTTTCAAAATTTTTTAAATCTATAACAGACTGAGTAAAAATTGTTTATCCCGAAAACTACCCAAAAGCAACGACTCCGAATGAGAATTCTCCATTCGGAGAGTGATTGCTATACTGGGAATTATAAATGCTGCTAAAAATTTCGAAAAATAGTGCAATACAAACTTCGATCCATTACAGTACCAGCCACTGAAAATAGAATTTGAAAATTTCTTAAATCCACAGTGCAGTAATTGATAAATTCCGGTATTTTAGATTTGGTTTGATCGAACACCGAATTTCCGGAGTAATCGCGTTAATAGCGATAAAGTTCTTTCTTGGTGAGCGGGAAGATGACCCGACGAATCAGTGGAGCCGAGCCCATTAATGACACATTGAATCTACATTGTGCCCGAGCCCCGGAAAGCGAACAACATCGAAGAAAACGCTAATGGCGGCTCCGGTTAATGACAGTCGAACCGACTCCCGTGACGATCCCCCTTCGGATCTGTTCAATTAACCGATCGGAGAATAATCGACGACCATGAAATCGGATTTCACGTGAGGCCGTGATGTTGTACGTGAGGCCATCCCGAAAAGGATCGGGATGATTGCGTTAAGTGTTTTCGTCCACGTGCACGCCATTTCGATCTCGATAAAACTGGAGCGGAGAGACGGGCTCGTTAACGCCCGGCAAATTTCAGCAACAAATGTAGAACGTCTCTCGCAAACGCGCAGCGAAACCTCTAAAATCCGTAAAACACTCTCCATGACGTTCGCCGCACCCTATAACTCACTTTAATTGACTGCATTTTTGACAAATGATAACTTGTTTATCTCTTTCTCTTTTAATTAAATTCTGAAGACAGTCGCTGGAAAATGTTAGAAAGATGATTGCTGGCTAAATTCTGTACCTATATTTAGGAAAATATGTACATTCAACTAGTAGACTCGGTAGAACAGCTATACTTAGCTCTCGAATTCAGTAGAACGTCTATTCAGCTCCTAAATTTCGCTAGAACACCTAACTTCAGCTATTACATTTAACAGATGCAAGATCTGACAAGTGAAACTGAGTATCGTTCTTATGTTTAACTTTGGAGAATCAAATTATGGAATATTTTCCATTGATTGTAGAATTTTATAATTCACTATAATGGTTGTAACTTGTAATATGCATTGTTTGATGAAGGCTGAATCACTTGTTTCCCGTCACGTGTATACCCTGCGGTAGTGGGGATAATTCCGCGACATTTATCATTCAGATCTTGGCGAAATATATCGAAAAATCACTGTACACTATTTTCTATTGATGAATACATTCCAGGGTTTTTAGAACATCTTCGACCAAACTTGAAACTGATTAATTATGAAAGGAGCTTTCCCTAGAATAATCTTCCTGTCGTTTATCAGAGATTGAAATCGTCACTCTAGTTTGCAATCTTCTACCAACGAATTACATTTATAATATAATATTTAGAGGCTTCTAAAAATCCAGTGAGATGAACACAGAATATCCACAACTGTCCCAACATGCTGAAAATCAATTTTCCAAACTGAGAGACGTTCCAAGAATAATTGATTAAAACTGATGCACAGATAACAACTTCCTACAGAAAACTTAAAGTTGTATTGACGTTGAACTAACCAGAAACGCACAGCTCTCCGTGTTCACGTGGCTTTATCAATCGGCCACGGTCCAAAAATAAAGTTTATCGAGGGAAAACGGCGTTTCCCCCGATGTGGAACGGCTATTTAGATCCTTTCAGCTCTCGGCTTGTTGTTCCACGTCGCTGTCCGACATCTTGGATTTCGGCCGGGATGTCGGGACGTCATGCGGACTGAGTAAACGTCCCTCAACGTCGATCTCGTCGCCGGGACGCTTCCTGCCTCCGTGACGGCGTCGAAGACAGCTCAAATAAACAGTCAGTCACCGGGAGTCGAGCCTCGAAATCCTGGTCCCCGTCGAGAAAAACCACTATTCAACATCATCATCATCATCGTCGTCGATCGAGGATCGTTAACCGCCCACGTACCGCCTAATTAGCGACCGGGCATCGACCAACCGAAATCTCATTCTTTTTTAAACATTTCCATTGCATTCTCGGCACTACAAGATGCTCCATGATGAACATTTTATGCTTTCATGTTTTCTATTTTCCTCTAATTTTTATTGAACATTTTATATTTTCCGGACTTTTGTTGAACGTTTCATAATGTTTCCTGGAGAATTTTTGAAACACTTTTCTGCTTTGTGAGAAAGTCTGTGCTTTTTCAATTGTCTATATCGTCGATTCAAAATTTCTTTACGATACAATTGGAGGGGAAGCGTGTGATCTAGTTTAAACGAGGCGTCCAATGAGGAGTTTTATAGTCATTTTATAAAGACCACAAGAAGCTTCCTATGAGAAAGGGGGAACCTAGAATTATTTTAATTGTTTTATTACCCCGTGCCTTGAGTATTAAAATTAATTTAGTAAAAATGAGATCATTGTTGAGCTCTATTTTCCGACTAGTGTAGGCTCCAAAAAAGATTCCAAACTGATACAGAATCTGTACACAACAACGCAGAAAATCCTGAAGAAACCGCGCGTACTGCTCCGAAGGACCCTGAACCGCCTAAAAATGGCGGCCGTGGTGGACTCTAACCAAAGAATATGTTATTCAACCGAGATGAGGACCGACTCGGGGATCATTTCATCAGCGGAAACCAGCGTGGAAAATGCTCGAGCATGCCGCATCATCGTTGGGCGTTGCAGATGCGATTCCCGCCGAAACGAGCGTAAAACCGTTTCGAAAAATGGCGGCTCTGTTTAATCGCTCGCCGGGATCGAGCGGGTTCTCCGGATTCGTTCCGGAGGATTCCAGCTAGGATCGGTCATCCCGGTAGATCGTTAACCGTCGTGGTCGCCTCCTCTCGGGACGACGACGACGACGACGGGAAGCTAATGAAAGCTCAGAAAATGATCGTTTAACAGCGATTCCCGGGCGCAATAAAAGCGGCGGGCACGGCATTCGTTCATTTACGAAGCGGTACAAGACACCGAGGCGCGTTTAAATTCGACGAGCGCATTCGAACAGAACCGCGATCGACAGCGAGCAAAACGAGAGGGAATAAGAATAAGAGAACTGTGTTCTCGGGGCCCGGTGGAGAGCAACAGTCTGAAGAAGAACGAGGAGGAGAGGAAGGAGGAGGTGGAGGAGGAGGAGGAGTAGGAGGAGGAGGAGGAGGAGGAGGAGGAGGAGGAGGAGGAGGCGGAGAACGAAGACCACGACGAAGAAGCAGACGAAACAGCGGAGAAGCAGAGGAGACTCCGGGCACAAAAGTATAGAGAGACAAGAGGAGCAAGAGGGACAGAAGCGGCGCGAACTCGGGTGGAAAAGGAGCCACCCGCGGCTGAAGAAAAGGACGAAAGAAAATCGCCGGGGAACAACGACACAACGACGATGGGTGGAGAGAGGAGAGAGAAAGAGAGAGACGAAGAAGAAGAGTCTCTCCCGAAGGAAGCGGGGAACGGCGGAGGAAGAAAATGAGCGAGACCGTGAGCGATAACGCAGAGAAAGAGAATGAGGGCTGTGAGGGAGAGAGTGTTTGCTCGCGTTCGAGGGATGGAAGGGGCAAACAGACAGACAGAGAGAGAGAGAGAGAGAGAGAGAGAAAGAGAGAGTTGAAGGACGAGGACGGCAAGAAGCGAGACGGAACTGGTCGCATTCCGCGGGACAAGAGCCGTGTGGAAGAGACGGAGGGAACGGGACAAAAGAGGATCACGCGGGTGATTACAACATTAATAAACAAATGAGCCTCGAGGCGGGAGAATTTGCCATCCAATCGGGTTCCGGAGGCGGACACGAGGCGGAGCCACCTCCGACCAACCTCGAGGGGCTGCCGAGGACAAGCTCTCCCTCTCTTCGAACACTCTTTCTCTCTCTCCCTCTCTCTCTCTCTCTCTCTCTCTCTCTATTTCTCTCCCTCTCTCTCTCTTGCTCTCTCCTACTCCTCTCTTTCGCGGACTGATCGCCGTGCGCGGCTGCTTCCCGCGATTGCGAGAGAGACTATAGCACCGCACTTTTACGCGAACGCAGAGATACACCATGGTCCCGGATCGGGATTCTGTGGCGAGGCGATCGATGCTCGAGAGTAATTGATCTCGGGACCGTTTAAATTACCTTTTTTCAGAGCTTTACGCTCAGAGCTGTTAGGCCAGGTGACTACTGAATTGTGCAGCCTTGTTGCAACGTCGTTGCAATCAGGATTTTGCGCCGGTTCAGAACGTTTCGTGGGAATCGTGTGTAACTGAATGAATTTATTTGTACTGTATTTGAATTTTTAACTATTCGTTGCAGGGGTGTCTAGCTGAACAGGTTACAGATAAGAGAAGTTTGACAATTTTTCTTGTGTATAAAATGATGTTTCTCTGAAAAATTGGTATATACATCTTGTTGCACGATGTTTAAGGAGAATTTTCTGAAAATTTGAACTGGATTGGTCGAACTGGAAGGACGTGGCAGCCATTTTCCCCGAGCCATGCGACCCGGAGGCAACGATTCTCTATCGATCGTGATCAGTATCGGTTTTAAATATCCTCTTTGTTCGCTTCAATTATTAAGAAAAGACATTCTTCGATCGTTTAAATTTTGTTTTATTTGAGGTAGGCGTACGTATTAATTTGACAGGAAGCATCCTGTGCCTCAGGTTTTACTTAACTATGTACCCTGAAGAAAAATATTTACAATATTATTGACGGAATGAATTGCCTATATTTTGTAAATTCTATTTCTGAAGGTTTCCTAACTCGGCGAATGATTCCAATTCGGTAGGCATCCTGTGCTTCAGGTCTTATTTGGCTGTGCACCTTGAAGAAAAGTATTTACAACATTATTGATGGAATGAATTGACTATGCGTTGCAAGTTGTGTTTCCGAAAGCAGCGAATGTTTCCAGTTCGGAAGACAGTGTAGGCATATTAATGGATCTGTTAATATAAAGAGGGATAAGTGGCAGCGATAATTGAGTCACCGATCGAGCATCGATCGAAGAAGCAGACAGGTCCTATACGTGGCACGGTTGACGTTCCTGTAGATATGATACGCGCTGTCTGACAGGGACCTTCGCTTACTACTCGCATGTAGGTTAAACGTTCGAAATTAATCAGTCGTGGACATTCTGCTCACGATGTCGCCGGCGACACGCGCTAACGTGTGTCGATGCATTCTAGGAACATGCTGTGGCCAGACGCGAAATCGAGGAAGATCCCATGCCCATTCATAATCCTCGCTAATCCACGGATTTCCCAACAATCATCGTTTCGTCGAAACGTATTTCAGAAAAGTCCGCGAGAGCTGTCACACAAACCTACATCGAAAACGGTACGGACAAATTGCTGGAAATCTCGTGACAACATTAAACTCATCTTACTTGCAAGTCCAGGACTCCGGAGAGCAAAATACAGTGAATTCTCGGTATATGTCATCAACACGGGACTTGTCAGCGACATATATCGTCCACGAGCCGGTTAGGAGATTTTTAAAATTTTTAATAGAATGTGCCCACACTATTGCTTGACAGAGTCTTCGAATAACAATAAGTAGACTGATTGTTTACGCACACAAAAAATAGTAGGAAAAGCTTAAAACAGGAGACAAATCGAAACAATTTAAGTATATATCAGGCTCAGCTAATTAAAATGATAAGAAGAGAATGAAACTTCTATTTCTTGCAGTTGATGCAATTTTATTTTGCAGTCCAACAGTAAGCAACAAGCGTCCCGAAGAACAAGAAGACAAAACCAATTTTTTCTAGTGCACTTTGAAAGAAAAGTAAAAATGTTTACAGGCCCAAGGGGCGGATTTGGTACCAGCTAGCAGAACCCAATTCTCCGCGGGAAGGATTTCAATTTCGCCGCGTTTTACGGGCCCGTCGCGTCGGTTCGAAAGTAGAGCCGATGGCCCATCATAGTTTCGGTTGCAAGGGCGAAGGGCGTGCTCGCGAAGGGTGCGAGGCATAGAGAGAGAGAGAGAGAGAGAGATAGAGAGTAGAAAGAGTATTGATCGTAAATCATAATTGTGGCCGGGCCCGGGTCGGAGGGAATCGCGCGGGAGGACAAACGACGTGAGAAAGGAAGCGGAATAGGCCGCTCGCGGTTCGTGGATAACGAGCGTTATGGGGGCCCCGAAGGGCACGGTGCGCAAGAGAGCTGAAGGGTGTACAGGGTGTAGCATGGTAGGTCGGTTTCCATTGGAATGGAGGTCGAGGCGAGCCTGGCCCGATGCCTCTCCTTAATCTTTCAAGGAATTAGGCTGCCCGGGCCGCGCCCTTTCCTGCATTCGACGAGTTCCAACTCGGTTCACGAGGCATCCTTCGTTGCGACCGGAAGCGGCCGATTACACCCGGCCACTTAATAGTCCGTGAAAACAATAGAATTACCCGGCGAGGCACCCGCGAATCGAATAAAAATCGTGCGGACCCGAGCGGAGCCGAGCAAACGATAAAAGGAGGAAATTGAGTCTAATCGTTCTGGAAATCTATCGTGGAACCGAGACGTTCCGGAAAATTGCCGTCGTCGTCTGTGTCCCCGAGCCCTGTGTTGCAACGACGCCGTGCCCGCACCGTGACTTTAGCCGAACGTGGTTTCCATGGTTCGAAAGGGACTCCTTACGGGCACGCACCATTGCCCCGACGCGTTGCGTGCAACCACACGTGACCGGACCGACCCGGAGGACTCGTTCCGGTACCGCTCTTTCGAGAGTTTGATTGAATAGTCGCCGCCCGATGATGGAGCGTTGTCTTGCCGCACTGGGATACTCGACAGCGGGAACCCCGGCCGTTTGAGAAATGGCCAAACTTAGAACCGTGCGGCGAAGATTCGCCGGCCGAGGGCTCGAGAGCTCTTCTGGAACGGTGCCGATCATGCAGGGTGAACTCGGACAGAGACGATTTTGCGTGCAGCCTGATGGTTCGCTGTAAGCGATCATCTTTCCACGAGGATCACCGAGGTTTCCGAACATTCTCTCAGAGTTTACATTTTCGATTTCACTCAGGTTCTCGAGCGTTGGGCTGTTACCAGGATTTTTAACTCTTCGGGGACGACGATTGTAAATTGGCTTCTGTTCGGTGTTCAAGTTGTTAGATTTTAAAACCGTTACAGTAATCTCCTGACGATTTGGACTTTTTGATATACAGTCGGGGACGATATTAAGTGGACACTCTTAAAAATCGCATAACTTTTTTAAAATTGGTCCAAATGACTTGAATTTTGTTTTAGACGTTAGACCGGCTAGTTTGCTAGACAAAGAGTAAACAAAAATTTCTTTAGATTACAATTAGTTGGAACGATAAGAGAATGAAAAAATGTATGTCTACATGTTCTTCGAGAACATTAACAATGCCAAAATGGAATTTTACTTCGGTTTAAAGGAAATCAATAACTAATAACAAAATAAAAACATTCTGCCCGAATTCCGCCAAACTTGGGTGAAATAAATATGTAATTTCTTGTTAGATACGTTCAATAAGTTGAAAATAATATAATCGTACATTTGAATACTTGAAATGTGTTTACCGTCTCAAATTAGACCTGCCCATTTTTATCATAAACGCATAAAATCCGCAGTCTATTAATAACAAACATTAGACTCTGTGCAGAATCGTCATCACGAGTATGGCTCGCTATTGTAGGGCAAGGGGTTAACGAATCCAGTAGACAGTTAAACGAACACGTCCCTCTGGAACCAAACGAATTTGCTACAACCTCAAAAAGAAAAAAAACTCCAAAAATCAATTCATCTAGATTCGCAAAAATCCCGGGACCTAACAATGCCCAATTCCCACGTCGGCCTAATTAACAAGCACTCAACTACAGCTCACCCTCTAGGCCTCGAACATCCCAATTCCAGAGAATCAGCGAATCAGAATCGCCTAAATTCTGACACGACCGAGCCATAGTACCGAATCCCTTCGGTATCCCCCGAAAAAAGAAGAACCAGAGCTCGATTCTCCGGTCCCGTCTTCCCTTGACTCGATTCTTATTCATCGATTACGCGGTGGCAGAGAGCGAGAGACGGAGAGAGAGAGAGAGAGAGAGAGAGAGAGAGAGAGAGAGAGAGAAAAGGTCCCAGGTTGACGCGTCTTGGCAGAGGGAAGAGGGTCCCGGAGGGGCCACAATTCCGGTAGTGATAAAACGTTGCGAAGCGTCTTCCTAATTCGAGACGTGGAAGCGCTCCCCGTGTGTCCTTTTAGCATAATCCTCGGCCGGACAAGGGACCTACGGTGAGTAGGAACACAGGACGAGAGGCCACGAAGGACACACACGGGGACACACCGGGGCTGTTGGGAGAGCACCGTGTCCACGGTCAATCCTCGTGTGTCTATGTGTCTATGTGTCATGGTGAGCAGGCTGCCGCTCCGCACTCCGCACCGGCAGCCCTGGCGCATCAGCAACAGCACCCAGGCAAGCCAGAAGCAGCAGCCAGCAGCAGCCAGAAGCGGGAGCCAGCAACGTTGGCCATCGCGTTGTCTGATCATCCTCGCCCTAATGAAGGCTGGTTTATCTGAAGGCTTTCGATTCCCAGTAGAACCCATACCACACGTATGCAGTGGTGGTGGTGGACACCTTCGCGGTGGTGCTAGCCACCAGCTCGTACATCCTCGTTCAAAAGTCTGCCCGGGCCACAACCGAGCTCCATCGGTATCTGCCACTCAACTATAACATGTCATTTGGCTATAACCTCTTTCGGGAAGTATGTATATACTCAATAGAAAATGATTCCGGGACCCCTTCGGTGCTCTAAAAACTAACCTTGACGTTTCTTGAACAAAATAAACACTCCTGTCTGAGAGCAAAAGCATTCAGCTTAGAACCCAACTACAGCGATTTCTTTGTATATGTCGTCAAAGTCTGGATGATAAACGTCGCGGAATTGTCTTCACTACCGCGCAGTGTACCCCGTGAGGGGCCCTCAATGTAAACATAATCGAGTATGTCTCGTATTGTTTATGTTCGGACGCTTCCTCTCTTCTTGGGGTAGTGTACGTCTAATAAAAAATGGTCCTGGGACTCCTGGTATTCTGAAATATCCATGATGGCTCTTGAACGAAAGAGACACTCTATTATGAGAAGAATATTAGCAGTCAAGAAAGTACCAAAGTATAGGGCCATTTATGATAGAGCATTTATCTGAAGGCACTCTTCCTGGGTCTACAGTACTAGTTAGCGTACACTGAACATGAAACAATACTGGGACCCTTTGGTACTGGAAATATAAGGATCAAAGGTCCTTTAGACGTCTAATTATGAGAGAAACACTAGCACTCAATCTGTCACCGAGGTATAGCAATTTATGATAAAGTGTTTCCCGACTACAAGAGTGTAACAAGAGTGTTAGTATAGCCCTAGAGTAACCTAGTATACCTAGTGTCTTTGATCGTGGGACTTCCTGGTAGTCTTGAATATTTTTCCAAAAGAGCCTTGGTGTCTCACAGCTGAAATCCACGTGGAACTATGATAGATAATTACCCCCTGGATAAATTTAATTTTCATTCCCTTTCTGTTTGGTTTATCAGCTCGGTTTTGTAATTTTGGCTAATCTACGGGGCTGTAGTGAACGACGTTGACGTTGAATAAGACCTAGGGGTACCATGAGAACGAATTGATGATTTTTGGCCGGGATTGTACGCGGCTGAGGCCACCCAAAGCTGGAGAGGACTCGAGGTGGGTGCTCCCTGGAAGGGACGTGGGGAAGGGAGAAATCCACGATGTTAATTTTAACTTAATTAAGGCTTAATTGAGAGGAAAACATTATACTCCGCGAGCGCGACATTGCCCCGAAGGGGCTACCTGCATCTGCAACGCAAATCCGGATTTGAAATTTCAAAAATCGCGGCCCGCCCGCCCGCAGCCCTCTCCCTCCCCCCCTACCTACACCCTCTGTCTCTTTTCACCCCCACTCTCTTTTCGATCGGTGTTCGTTCAAGTCGATCGGTCTCCCCTGTCCTCCCTCCCATCCCCCATATGGGTCTATGGGGGTGCAAGATCGCGGATCGTGGTCAATTAGAGAAGGTGGAGGAGGCTGCCGGTGATACCGGCGGCCACCGGCCGATCCTGGAAACGAAAAAAACCTATGGGGTCCCTTGTCTCTCTCTCTCTCTCTCCCTCTCTCTCTCTCTCTTTCTCCCTCTTTCTCCCTCTTTCTCTCTTGTTCTGCGGGCCTCGTCGTTTGACGTTCGCAGCGTGGCCCGTTTAATGGATTTATTTAAATACGATCGATCGCCGGACAAGATCGCACCGTTCCGTGACCGGACAACCGTACACGCCTTCCGCGAAACTGTCCGATGAAAAATCCAACTACCAATGGGGAACGAGCATTCCGCCAGGCTCTCTCTTCATGATCGTGGACATTTTTTAACGTGACTCGAGATTCCTTGCCGATTCATTCGTCTTGAAATGCTTGAAACGGTGAACCGTAACCGACTCTAAATCTGAAAATTACATTTGAATTACTCCAGGAATTATAATTACGTAATGAAGTAATTGAACTACATGGTAATTCAGTCGTATTGTAATTTCTAATTCAGATCTTCGTTCAATTAAATTCCAATGTAACTCGCAATTGCAATTGGAGTACAATTACAGCATACTTTCTAATTAAATACCACAAAATAGCAAACAAGTATACGAAAGAAAAACATAAAAATATATACTTATTCAAAGTTCTGGGCTACACATAATTTGAAGAGCTGTATTTTAATTATATTGTACTTCAATCTTACACATCTGATTAAAATAATTAGTAAAAAAAAAATTAAATTAAATTAATCAATTGAAAGGTTCGAGTTATGTAATTCAGAATCACTATATAATTGAAATACAATATAATTCAATTGTGTAATTCAATTAGAATGTAATTGTAAAAAAGAAAACTGGGCTAAACTGGAGTTTCCAGAAATTGCAGCTGGTGGTAGTCACGTTTGCGATTAAAAATGGCCTGAATAGAAATCGGAGAGGCGATGAAACAAGATAGCCGAATTCTCCGGAAGGTAGAATCGCGAGGAGCAGGTGATTTGTCGTGTCCTGGCGAAAGAAAGACGTATGAAATTGATCGGTAACGAGGATTATCGTCGAACGATCGCGGTTAACGGAGTAAAAACGGGCCGCTGTCGGAGCGTGACAGGGACAGGGCCGTTTACACGTATCACGGGCGCAGTCATGCATTTAGAAACTTTCTTGAAAAGGGACCCGCGCGGTTTCCCGTGGGCTACCATAAGTTCCCGTTGTGATTCTATTTAGTCGCCGCATCTCCGCGCGGCTACAGAAAAGCACGTACGGTTCTGTGAGTGGGGGCCACGGTATCGTTGATTTCGTAAACATTATCCGATTCCACGGTCAGTGTCCGCCATCACTTTAAACCAAACACCGTTCCGCCGACTGGTAAACACGCTAACGATTCCACGGAAAACGGGCCGGAAATTAGTATCACGCTTGAGCTCGAGCGCGATGCCAGGTTCCACGGTCCTCAAGCAACCGATAAATTAAATGTTTAAACGTTTGCTATTAATCAACGCTTGTATCAAATCTTGGAAAAAAAAATAAAAGTTCGGTTAGCATTTCGAGTGAAACTACAGTCGAGGTACGTTCTTTAACTCTTACACGCACCGCAGGCATAACAGCATAAAATATCCTGGCCTAATAGTATTAAATCAACAAATTAGGCTCCATTTGTAGCGTCACATTTTGAAAAAATAACAATAGTCTCCCGTACAATATGCTTCTGCTATATAATATCTATTCGCGTAAAGAAAAATGTGTAGTAGCAATTTTATAATTGTTAAAATCATATACAAGGAGTATTAAAAATATAATTAATTTAAAATTATTATTAAAATGAACACACGCGTTTCTCGTATATTTCTCGTTAGCTCTTGTAGGTATTACAAACGATGCACAACATTTTTATTCAACTGAAGGATCCGTGTGACGTTTCTCTTGAAATTTTTTGGAAATTGATTATACTGATTCTGGAGTGTAAAATCCTGATTCGGGACCACAGCGGGTCGGGCACAACAGGGACGAATTGTCGGGCCGTGAAGGCCCATTTACCGGCCATAAACCACCGGGACTACGTACCCGGTGGTAGCATAAATTCGGGTCACTTTTAATTTCGACGCGGCAACGGTGTGTAATCAGAAAACCGAAACGGAACGCGCGATCGTTACCGGTAAATACGCCGATATATTTATCGAGTCAAGAGAAAGAAACAGAGAAAGAGAGAGAGAGAAAGAGAAAGAGAGAGAGAGAGAGAGAGGTTCCTCGAATCGAGGTCCGTTTTCTCGATTAAAATGAGCGACAGTGTTCCCTGTATGTACGTACGCGGCCACCGTGCACCAGGAAACGGAAGTGACGTCACCCGTCGACGAGCTTCGCCTCGGAGAGACCGTTCGCTCGGCCGTGTGTTTCGTTTATTGGAATCGTTTGTTTGTCTTTGACCCCGAGCCTTATCGATGCAGTAGACTTCGGCCTATCGGGCCGAAATTATGCTGTTTCCGATAGAAATGCATCACGGCCGCCGACCGGTAAAAATAAAATACATTTCTATGCGAGATATTTATGCATTTGTGGCTTATGAAAATTTTCAAAAGTGCTATAATATAAAATTCGATTCGTTCCTATGAAAAATAGGATTTTATTTCAATCCATTTTCTTAAAATTTTCTCAACAAAAACTGAAAATTGTATAAACATCCGCTGTCTAGTCATAATTGTTGCAGTTTGACGTTCCAAGGAAAGTGCATCCTCAATATACCCGAAATTAATATGTTCACAGAAAATTTTTATAAATACCTGCAATATTCTAATCACTAGACTATAGATTTTATGAATCAATATCGACGAGTCGATAAAATGTAAAACAGAGAAAACATTCAAACGATTAAAAAATTGTATTCTTCACGTCCGCTGGCAATTACCAAGAGAATAAATAAAAGTTTGTGTCGTCTGAACCTCCTGCAATTAATGGAACATTTATTTCGCATAAAAATCGGCAGTCGCGATCAAGGCTCGATGGGAAACGCTTCGAGAAAACGTTCGGATTATTAATTCGCGTAGAGCCAGTGACAAATAGAGGAGAAATTCTAGAAATTCCAGCGAGTCCGTCGACGAAGGGACAAACGGGGCACGATCCTCCGTGGGGTATACTAATCGAGATCAAAGTCCAAGGAAGACGCATCGCCGGCCGGGCATCCATTTTGTCCGGGTAGATCCGTAATCATGTTTGCGGGGCGGCTATCGAGCGACGGAATTGCGTTAAACCACGAAAGGTGCTCTCGAAGAGAGTCCTCGTTCGATGGTAGTAGGGTAGGGTCACCAGGATGAAGGAGGAAGAGGAGGATCGAACACCGTGGTAGGAGGTGGAGGTGGTGGTAGATGACGCGAGGAGGGGTCACGGGAGTAAAGGGGTACAACAACGAGAGTCCGAGAGGAGGGGGCGAATTCATCATCAGTCCAAGTCAGGAATTATAACGGAGCGATTCATCACGAGAGGCCACCGATCCGTCATGCCGATCCACGTGTGCACCGCCGTTTTTGAATATCCCGCGGACGTATATCTGTATATCTCAGTTAACCCACGTAATATCCAACCAGGATGGTTTTTCACCGGCGACCTTGACGGCTTTAAGACCCTTCCCTTCGAACAATGCGAGGAATTTTTACGGTGGCCCGTCTAGCGAAATGCAAATTCTCAACCCCCTACCCTTGCCGTTCGAACCGCGTTTTCTGTTATTTATATCCGAGAGAGAGAGAGAGAGAGAGAGAGAGAGAGAGAGAGAGAAAGAGATAGTCTCCGTCAAGTGTGTACCCCCCACCATTCCCCAGCCCTCCGTTTCCTTTGATTAATCGACCGCCTCATTAATTATGACAGTCTATTACGTATGCATTGCTACGCGAGTCGGCGGAGCACGGTCTCTCGCGTATCGAGCCCCGGAGACCGGCGGGATCGTCGCGATCCAACCGCGATTCCCTTTGTTCTTCCACTATTCTCGAGATTTCTGCGAGTTCTCAATAGACCGGAGGAAATTTTCGGTAATGCGGAAAGAGAAGCTCTGTCCCACGTAAAGTTTTTCGCAACGTGAAAAATCGTGATCGGCTGCTGGAAGCTGTCGATTCCCGAAGAAGCCGTCTTTCTAACGAACGGCGTCTTCCGATCGCGCCGGTTCTTTGGCGCCGGGTATCGTTCCGCGCTTATGCATCGCGGCGGGCTCGCAAAAAATTTTATTGGCAGTTTGAAGGCGCACGGGACGTGCAGCCGGCGGAGAACCGCGCAAGAAACAAGGACGAGCGGCCCCTAAATCGTCGCTTGGCGCTCGATCGATGATCCGAGGTCCCGCCGATGATCCACCCGCGCCTGTCAGCCGCGTCATTCACGGGTGTATATCGCGTGTCGTGTTTCATCCGATCGTCTCGAATTGTTATTTGCGGTATCGTTGCCCGCCGGATTTTTAAACACGTCGAATTCCAGGCCTGGCTCCGCTTATAAACACGCCAACCGAGTCGTTTCCATCGAACGGAGAGCGAGGGAAAGGGAGAAAGAGAGAGAGAGAGAGAGAAAGAAAGTGAGAGGAGTGGAATCGGAGAGAAGGGGTTTATTATGCCAGTAAGCAAATTACGATCGAAATGACTCGACCGTGTCGCCGTGACTAATTGATTAAGCCCGCTCGCGATACCACAGTACTTAGACGAGTCAAACGGGTTCCCATTTCGTCATTTTGATGGAATCGGCCTCCCCGTTTTGCTGGCTTCGACCATTCTGTCACCTTGGGGACCCTGACTCTTCAGTATTCCAGGCCTGGTATAATGATCTCTCTCTCGAACTTGAGATTGCTCGCTGTTTGCTTCCATGATAGGTCTTGGAGAAACTTTGTTTCGAGCGGAGGAGGTACCTAGGGCGTTGCGATCAGCAATCAAAGCGGTACAATCTTTTCTCGATATATGTCACAAATATCTAGACGATAAAAGTCGTAGAACTATCCCAAATATACTAGTATACTAGAAGCACATCCCGTGAGGGGCCCCATAGCTCGAGTAGCGCCTGTCGCCTTTTCTATGGTTGCTTCTTCTACCCGATATTTGTCCCCGGGCACACCCGTCTTGTGGACATATATCGAGAAGACACTGTATTTCTATTTAGCCGTCAATTTTTAGACAATTTATGAGATCAAATATGGTTGGGTCAAATGTTTTACAATTTTACACATATGTTTGTCTATATTTTAAGATAACATAGTGTAATTATAATGCAATTATCGTAAATAGAAGTCCCTTTATCTGGTGATGTAAGAGTATGTCAATATCGACGATAGGTTTTCCTTATTGCTTGAAACAGTTTTAATCCTAATGAATTTTGTTTTACACGACCTCTATTTTGTAAAAAAAAAATTATTTCGCATCATTCCAGTTCACAAGATGAATGATGCGTCTTTTTGAGTCTCTGAGTGAAAGTTTTAGCATTAACCCTAGACATCTAGAGCGAGTATAGTATGCCTTCTACTCTCCAACTAAAGATCCACTATTAATTATTGTAACATTTGTGAGAAAAATGGATTGGTTGAATGCAAACCAAAGACATTAGAAGCATTGAATGACCTTGTCATATCTCGACTTCTTAAAATTACTAAAATAGAAAAGAAAAATATAAATTACTAAAATACAATATTTATTCAGCACAAAAATCCGACTACTGACCGGGAGAAAAGAACATTATTAATTCCGGAGCGGGCTAAGCGTTTTGTCGTTTTTCCGGGCAGGCTGTAGATGAAGACGTTGCAGAAACGTTCGAAGAAGGCAGCGACCGAAGACGAATGGTGAAACATGGAAGATCGCCAGACACCTGGACACCTGAACGAAACGTCCACCCACGCGGGAGAGTCCCGGCTCTCATTGTCCGCGGAGTCCTGGTTGTAGGTTGAGCCGGCAAAGTGACAACTAGAGAAATGATGAATGTCAAGCCTCCTCGGAACAAGTGTGCGAATGTCGCAACGACCACAATTTCCTGGAACTTCCTGGTGTCCCGAAGAATTCTCACAGATTCCGTCCACCAGAACTTCTAGTTTACCTCGATAACAAATGACTCGCGATTCATCGATCCTCTGAAATGATTTCTAGAGGCGACTCGGGCTCTTGTCGGATACTCAGCAGGTTTCATAGTATTTCTGGGCGTCCACCAATCAGACGGACTCGCCGCGGAGACGTCGAAGAGTCGGAGCAAGGTCCACCTTCCTAGAGATCCGATCGATAAGATGGATCCTGGCCACGAGAAATCGTGAGAATTTCTAGAGGGTCATCATTCTCGTTCGATGCATACCAGAAACGGAGATAACCCGGCAGGATATGGCCGATGGATCGAATAAGAAGTCATTACAATGGCTGTCAGGAAAAGGCGAGCCGCTTATTAACATCGGAAACTCGACTCATCCTTCTTTCTTTCTGTTAAACACCTGCGTCCACCATTTGGAACAACAGTTATTTAGGGTGATCGGTAGACACCGGGTTTCAAGCGTTTATGATCGAAATGAGTAGGTGTTATTTGAAACGGTAACAAAATTGGAAGAATTTGAAAATAACGTTATACAATTTTCAACCTACTCAACGTATTAAGAGAGAAAATTAATTTCCATCTCACTACAGTTTGCTGGAATTCAAGTAGAACATTTTTGTTTTGCACGATATTTTTCTTCCACAATTTGTATATTGTTCCTATAAAAAGATGTATCTAACTAAAGCTTCAGCCTTATACAATAACCGCTGGACAACAGAACTTCAAATTTATTTCCCAATTTTTTGCAAAAAAATTCCAAAGCCAGTCTAAAATCGTCCAGACCACCCCCAAGGTAATGTCACTTGTCTTGTACAATTTCCACATTTCAACTATACAAAAATATGAAAGCAAAGTTCAAACTTTACACAACAACCCCCAGAAAACAGGACCTCAACGTTATTTCTCAATCCTTCATAAAAAATTCCAAAGCTGGCCTAAAATCCTCCAGACCACCCCAACATTAACTTCATATATCTCCCACAATTTCCACATTTCTGCCATAACAAAAATATGGAATTAAAGCTCAACCTTACACAAAAACATCCAGACAACAAAAGTTCAAAATTATTTCTCAAGCCTTCATAAAAAATTCCAAAGCTGGCCTAAAATCCTCCAGACCACCCCAACATTAACTTCATATATCTCCCACAATTTCCACATTTCTGCCATAACAAAAATATGGAATTAAAGCTCAAGCCTTACAGAACAACCTCCAGCAAACAAAACTTGAAAATCATTTTCCAATCGGTCGCAAGAAAATCTCTCAGAGCACCCCTACTAACTCTGCCTGAGGTTCGAAGCGCAATGCCTCGGTTCCCCGTCATTTCCCCATAAAAACCCGAAAGCGTAAAGCATTCCACAGTGGGCCCACTGCTGCGAAACACTTTGGTCGGGTCGGCAACGGGCCTAATATCGCGCGGAGGCCTTCGAAACCGAGAGGGATGCATGAGCGAGAGGTCGAGAGCACACGTCGGTCCGATCCAGGACGAAAAATTGAGGGTGAGGGCACACAGGGGGGCGAGAGGGAAGTGCATCGGCTACGAGCGAAAACGGTTCTGGGTGGTAGTGGGGCAGAGGGGGGAGGCAAATTCGTAACGAATTCTTTTGTTTCGAGCACCCCGAGAAAACGAGCAACTGAAGAGAAAACGATCCGGGACTGCTACTCGCCGGTGGTGTGCGCGCGCGCGTTCTCGAAGAAAGATGGAGAAACGAAAACGAAACGCGGCCGAAACCTTTTCTGCAGCCGTGTATGCAGGCCTCTGCAAGAGTCGCAGACCCGCGCACACCGTTTCGAATACCACACCTGTGTGTTACCTGTTGGAACAACAGTGAATGTGTGCGCGTGAGCATCGAGCACGCGCGCGCGCGCCACCGCGCGCTCCGGAATATAAGGTTTTATTTTCGAAATTTATGATTGTCAATAAATTTTAAAAGCGTTCCGTCTGGAGCCCTAAGGGCTGGCAGGGCTGGTCAGACCGAAAGTAGTCGTCGAGAGGGCCAGAACTCTCTCTCTCTCGCTTTCTCTCCGGTGGTTGGTTCTCTCTTCATCATACAACTCCACCTTCATGCTCTCTTTCCTCTTTCTTTCTTTCCACGTTTCTTCTTTTCTTCTTCTTTCGCCCGTTGTTCCCCTCTTCTGTGGTAGCCTCTCTCTCTCTCTCTCTCTCTCTCTCTCTCTCTCTCTCTCTTTTGGTTTTCTCGTTCGGTCTTTCTCGGTTCAACTATATCCCGGGCCCCTATGGGGATTCGGGTTTAGCGGTTAATTGCGTTTGGTGCAACCCGCGTGGATTTTACAACCGCGATTTTCATCCTTTTTTTCCCTCTCCCGGACCGAGAGACTTTCGACTGGCTGGGACTCCTACTATACTACCATCGCGCTTTCGTTTCTTCTGCTTCTACACTGCTCTTTGTACCCTCTTCTTCTTCTTCTTCTTCTTCGGATGTTGGTTCTTCTGCTTCTTCTTCTTCTTCTTCGCCTTCGACAGGCCGCGACGTTTAATTGTTCGGGCCCCGGCTCTCAAATCGCCTTTCTCGCCGCTCCACGTTTTTCGGCCACTCCCATTCGCTGCCTCCGCCGAATGGCAATGGTGTCGCGGGCCGGGAGGATGGTACCAAAATGCGAAATCTTCGTTTCGAGAATTTCGAGAGCCCCGACTGTCCGAGAGAACCTGTTGTGTGTTTGCGCCCTCACGAACGAGCGTTGATTACATTGATTTAATTACGTTAATTATAGAAAAACTTTTGCTATGTCGATTCTGTGCTTTCTAGAAATGCATTAAAACAAACTGCGTGGTCGTAACTGATGGACTGCAGGTCGTTATGCAGAGTAAAAATAATTGCTATCAATCGCAACATATAGGAATAAAACTGGAATTAAATTTCTGTTCTGAGAAAAATTGCAAACGGCCATTCTTAAATGCTTCTAATAATTCTATTTTTTATACAACGTATCTGTTATTGTTTGAATTGCATAAAATCAGCATTCTACTTATCAATGAACAGTATCCAATCGCAATTATGAGAAAGAAATCTCTGACACACGCCAATGGGAAAGAAGATTCCCGAAGCTCGGTTTCTCGAATCTGGCGCGGATTTCCGTGTTTCGCGCATGCGCTCGCGCATCCCCGGGAAAAATGAATCCCCCGGAGATGAATTAATGAGCGTAGATTAGCGGCCGGCGTTATTTATGGCGGCCGGTGCTCGTACGATGCGAATCTGAGCTTTTATATTACGTGGCGTGCATCCACCACCACCACCACCACCACCACCATCACCACCATCAAACGTCATGCTCCATTTTTCGTCGCGGGGATCCCTCGTCCCGCTATCCACTCCGCTCTTTCTCTCACTCTCTCTCTCTCTCTCTCTCTCTCTCTCTCTCTCTCTGGATCCTCTTTGGATCCTCTCGATCCTTTCTCGGGCTCTGCGGCGCGTGTAATTTCTTCGTATACGAAAACCGATATTTCACGGCTAATCACCAACATTTCGGAGGCGTGGAAAAGACGTTCGTTATTCATCGGGTGTCCCCCCAGGACATGCGTGCGAACCGAGAGAACGAGTATCGAGGATCCAGGAGGATCGAGAGGGTGGATATACGGAGAACAGCTCCCTCTCGATCCTCTCCCGATCCTCCGCGCGCTTTTATTGGGTTTATGAACGGTAATTAGCGAACCATTGTCGGATCCACGGTTTTTGATCTGCTAAAGAAATGGGTAGCTGCGATCCCGCGATCGAAAGTGTGACTTATGACAGCGTAGATCATGCTCACGGTGATCGCACCTGAACGCAACAAGGCTTCCTCCGATCCTTTGTGTTTCGGCCCGCGAAATTTTGTGTAACCCGATACCCGCAAATATTAATCTCTTGGACAATAAATTAATAACACGTTCCCGATTGTTTCGAACGGAATCGAGTTTATCCGAGACTTCTTTTTTAGTGTAATTTGCACGCTGCATTTTGTCGAGGGTGTGCAAATAATTTGTGGAATTTCATCAACTTTCAGTCGGATCTAGAATTTTATTTATAATAAATATCAGCCGATCGTCGTGTGATTAGAAGTTAACTGACAGCATCGTCTTCTTAAAAATTTATATTGTGACTTTAAAGTTTAAGAAACTAACTTTGCAAAACTGACTTGAATGTGACTTTAAAGTTGCTAGTGTTAGAAAGGATCAATAAAATTCTCAATATTTGTACAGTATCATGCTAAACTATATCTTGCGGTATATGAATTCAAAATTGCACAATGAAAGAAAGGGTTAAATGTGTTATTTTTTTTTAAAAGAAGCCATCAAAATTATTTCTGCTATTTTATGCAATTACAGAATATTTTTGCCTTCACTTCAAACAAATATTTAAGACAGTCCAGTAAGGCTTCTGTGATTTTTATAAACAAAGCTGTGCCTACAGTAAGTTGTTCCAAAGTAGCACAATACTACATTTTATGGCATAAATGTATCTTTCTTCTGGGAAGAGTATCTGGTTTTTGCTTTAGGTTTTCGAAGTGTTCTTAGAAGGTGAAGGTAGGGTGGTGAAGTATCTTGTTTGGAATAGCGAAGGATTTCAGTCTGGCCGTTATTGGTCGCTTTATAATTTCGAATTACTATTCTTCGCTGTCGCTATGCCTCCCGCTATAACTCTTTAGTACCGTGCCTCCATAATCATAATTGAATTCCGCTATATTACTGTGTTACTAACGTGGCTGGCTCCGTCGTTGCCTCCTCCCACTGCAAGTCCTTAGTATCATACCTCTATCATCATAATTGAATTCTGTTATAGCACCCCACGGCCGGTGCTTCCGACTCTTTTATCTTACTACTGTTATAGCTCCTACGAACGGGTTCCATTTCTCTAGACCGCAGTTGCTATCATTCCTACAGTCTTCGTTCTGTTTGCCAATTTTTCACGTACCCTCTGCCCCCCGAAATGATTCTTAAATCTTGCAATTACAGCTACGAAATTACTGTGACAAATTACTTTGACAAAATTTCTGTGACAAATTAGGTGTATAAAATTCTCGTTCAATATATTATAGAAAGAATTGTCCTTTCGGTGTAGATTATTTTCCGTTCATTGTTAATCCAGTCTATTCAACTTGTTTCATTTTCATGTTGCAGAGTGTCAGATCAACGATATGGACGCAATAAATAGACTGCGGATGATTATGCAATTTGCAATTTTTTTAGAGATATTTTAAGAAAGTCCAGTCAAATAAAATTTTGTTTTCAGTGGTGGTAGCCTTTGTAGATCTGGAATAAATAAAAATCCTACTAAATTCTGCCGACTGTTACATTTTAGCATTTTTCTAGTAATAAATTAATATTATATTGTTGAATGTTTCTTTCGAGTCTGGTGTTACTAAAAGTGATTAATTATTATAGACATTTTCGTTTGAGTCCATTTTAGTTTGAGTCCCTTTAAAAGACTTCATGAAATATTATTTTACCACATTAAGAACTACCAAAGCGTACTAAAAAATTCCGCACGAGTAAGTAGAAAAGTACCGATTCCAGAAGTTTGTGTAAATTAAGAGATGTTATTAATGGTGCCAAATGTAGAATTTTTTCTGAATGAAAGGCTTGGAACTTTTTTAATACCGTGATCGGTCCACGAAGAGGGGGGCTTGTTCGGTGAATTTTGAGTCGATCGGAGCGAGATTCAGAGCTAGATCTTTCCGGAGAGGTGGCGAAGATCCGAGGACAACTCCGATCAATCTCCGATGCGAGTTCGACGCGTTCTGCGTGCCGGCGATGTGTATCTCGATCGAGGCAATGATCAAAGATCGCCGGCCTCGTTACCAGACGTTATAAGGACGTATACGAAACCGTGCAGCAAGAATAATTACTCGTAATCAAGCTCAATCTAATGCTTCGTAGGATGACTTACGTCATTTTTTCCTCGGTCTCCGTCACTCGCTTTCTCGAAGATATCCAGAGAGTCGTTCCATCCCCCATGGTTGTCTACCCCGACGCACACACTAGTACAACACACGGACCCGCGCATTAATTACAGATCGCCTCTCTTCCCGTTTCCCTTTGTCGAACGTCGGTCGTTTACGTTCCTTTTTAATTTCGTCCAGCTCTCAATAGCTCGTCGTTAATGCCTTTTGTCGGGCCGAGGCGCAAACGCCTCGATCATCCCGCGAAAATGTTTAAAAGAAATCATCCTCGCCTCTCGATGGTTTATCTTGATCTTCGACTGTCTCTGGAAACATTACACCCGTGTCAGGTAGATACAATGTGTGCAATTGTCTCCCGACTTTGCTGCTGGGACGCTGCTGGGATCAGATAAAGATCAAACATTTATGAGACTTAATACATCATTTTTATGAGATGCAGAAATGTGTTAGGGTTGTGCAAAATCGCCTAAAGGTTTAGACAAATCGCAGAATCAAGTGTGCATTTTGCAGAACCATTTTCACGTCTGCTCTGCAGTTTAAAAAATCTTTTTCAACAATTTACCGAGCCTTTAATCAATTTTTATAACTTTCTTTTTTAGTTGTAAGAAACTTCAAGAATTTCTCTTAAAAATTGTATATGAAGACTGCAATCTTTATTCTAGGATACAAAATTTTCTGACAGTTTATGGAATGAGTTTATGGAATTATTCGAAAAAAATTGAACAAAAATCAAGTTGAGATTGAAAGTGATTTTGTGAAATCTAATAGATTTCTTGGAATCTATACCTTTATTGAAAACCATTTTTATTAGATACATATTAATGGAATTTCACTATAAGCAAAAGTGAATTTTTAACTGCGAGATTCGTCAGCAATTTTTCTTAAATATTTTATGCAAAGACTGTATAAGAATTGTTTCATATAAAATTGTCTACATTATTGTGAAACCAATGATGTATTTTCGACATAAAAATCGAATTTAAGACATTTGATAAAATCACCATTTAATTTTCTCAGGACCTGTTCTATTACCCAGAATAATTTTTAATACAATCTTCACTGTGGCGTGCTCTTTTAAAAATGGTGTCTGAGGAGCCCATTTTTTGATTCTAGATAAAAGAGAGCCGGTCCCACGTGTCTCCGTTGAACGAAGAAGAGTCAGAGCCCAGAAAAGGACGATGAAGACGAAGACGAAGAGGAAGAAGAAGAAAAAGAAGAGTCCAAGCCGACGTGTTCCTAACCGATTTTTGTTCCCACAATATTGAAAGACGTCGAGTCATCATTTCGAGTTCAGAGAGATGAAAGAACATTATTATTCCAATTTTAAAGGATGCCTCGGAGACCTCGGGACCGTCCGATGGATCTCCTTCATCTTCGCCACCCCTTTCGATCACTATGCCTCCCCATCCCCGTCGACCTCTATCACGGTGCTCCCAAACACCAAAATTTTGTCTGTTCATTTTTTCAACAATTTTCCCACATCCTCGAGTCAATTTACATTCCTTCGTGAATCACCTTCACTCGGAGTGAATAATAAATACAACAAAGCTTAACAGAAATTGCAATTCGAACAGACCATCGATTCTGTGAGTACCATTTTGTCAATGCAAAAATTGTTTTTCTTCCATAAATCAAGACCATTCTTGTCATTTAATCGCTTATAGATCGAATATAAAATTACTAATAATTTGTTCAAGGTAATAATAATTTGTTCGAGACCTAAAAATCCATATGGGTAATTCATGAGTTTCCTGAAAAATGGCACTCAGCATGCTACAAACTTTAATTTCAGGAAATAATAAACTCTGCTTGCTGGAAATAAAATCACAAACTGGAGATCTAAAATAAAATTTTTCCTCGTTTCAATAGTCTCAAAAAATTGGAAATAGTAATTTTATTAAATTCTTTTAACCTCTGCACCATTTTAATTCTCACTTGATTATTTTTCCGGGAATAATTAATTCAAGGATTATAAATTTCTCGGTCTATTTAAAATCTCGATCAGCTAAGTTTCAGCTTGGGATCAGTGTGAATGGGCCAAGGACCGTTTACAGGTACCATCGAGTTTCTAGAGCTTGTCTGTCCGCATTTCGAGCAGCTTTTAAGCGTAGATCGTCATTCTAGGGTCGTCGTCGGTGACACGGCGGTATTCGAGAATATCGGTATTGTTAATGGTCAATTAGATAAACGTTTCAGGCGAATCGTTTGTTTGCTCGCGAGACGCTGACCTCGTGCGGCTTGTTCGACGCGAGTTTCTAGCCGGGGAATGGAAAAGGCAGGCCCGATATTGTTTCTGATTGCTTTCAATAGAACCACTCTTCGTGCCAGCTTCTCGGTTGGGAATCGAATTTCTTCGACGCCGGATGAAGCAAATTATCTTTTCAGAAGTAAGTGGCCAACATGAAAGTTTTCAATGTAACACAAGAAGAATGGCCCCGCTGCCGTTGCTGCCTCGCGAGAGACGCAACAAGCGGCCCGGCCGCCGTGTCCGGTTACCAATCCTGATTTTTCAATCAGCAAGAAATTAGTCATCAAGTGAAAACGCTCTCGGGTCGGGAATATTGTCCTCAAACTTTGATATCTACGCTTCGAGCGTTGCGTATCGGCCGTGTCTCACCCGGAACCAAGTTTTTCCATTTGTGAAATTGATACATTAGGCTAGGCCGATCTGGTTAGTATCGTTTCCCACCCTTGCGATTTTATAGCGGCACTAAAGGATTGATTAATCGAGCCTTGTCTGTTAATCATCCGGGGCTAGAAAGTTTATCAGATTGATCTGGTGCTCGATCTGTGGATTTTTGAGCCTGTGTTGCGTCAGGGTGGAATTATAGATCATGGTGAAAGTTTGAATTTTCTTTCGGTTTCGTTGGAAGGATGTTTTTAGTCGAAGGCTTCATTTTCTTTTTTCTTAAATGTGTATTAGCAAAAATGTGCGTTTTATGTGTTCACGAGACGTTTCATATTGTAAACATTTTGAACATTTTTTTTCTATGTTAACTAACACAGATCTACAAAACACATATTTTAAATTATCATTACAGGCTCGAATGAAAAAGTTTTAGAAAGTGCCTTTTTTATTTGCTTTTCTAATTCCTAGCAATTGCAATTTTCCAAATTCTGTTTTGTATGTCATTCGGTAAACGAATTCTTCTAATTTCTCAAAAAATGTCAGGTCGTTTGGTCCAATTTAAAAAAAGTTGTACTGTTTTAAAGGACGTTCGAATACTTTTGTGAGCCTGTGTATTTCTACTTTGATATTTTAACTGTCCTCTCTTTTATCATATAAAAATCAACGCGTGGGTCATTTAAAACACCTCCGTGGGTCAGTGTCTGTAGGGTAGAAACAACCCCCAGTGAAAAATTTTCATCCACCCTAAATTTCCCTGAATTCTAGATTTCGCTGTCAAGAAGAATCCAAAAAGAAGCACGAGCATACGAGTACCTATTTCCCGAGAAAATGGCTGGCTGCAACGAATGATGGGAAATCATTTACCGTCGAGAAGAAATCGCGCAGTGGGTTCGTAGCAGCCGGAGGTGGTTCTCGATCAAAGAGATGATCTCTCAGGAAAGGGACATATCGAGTGAGCGAAAGGAGCAGATCGTCGAAGTGCGCGTAGCCATTCGACCGTTTTTCTCTCTTCCCACACAGGGTCTCCCCCCCCCCTCTCTCTCTCTCTGATCTCCGTCGAGCCTAGCAGCTCTCCGCGGCTGCTTATTAATTTCTCCAGATGGTTTGCTCTCTTTGTACGACGTTATGGAATCTTTCCGCTGCGTTTCTCGAATCGCTCGTCGATTCCCGATCCCTCCACCCTCCGGTGCATCTGCCCTTCTGCATCTTCTTCTTCTTCTTCTTTCCTCGGGTTCTTCTGCGTGGGCAGACTCCCGACACCGTGGCACAGAAAGGGAGAACGGAAAAAGAGAAACAGCGGGACGAAGAAGAAGAAGAAGGAGAAGAAGAAGACGAACGGGAGAACAGTTTTTGTATTCCAGGAACGCTCGTTCGAATATGAATATGCATTGATTGACTCGTAATTGCGAGCTACTTCTCCGGGTCCCGGCATTGTTCACCGGTTATTTATTATCCGGCATGGACATTGTTTAAACGCGGTAACGAAGTATTCAACGGCACACTCGGAAATTTATTCGTCGAACTGCACCGCGAGCTGTTTGACAGCCCCTCTCGGTCCAACGATTTATCTTGCCGATGCTCCGGGCTGCCCTCCCTCCCCCACCCCCTTGAAAACACACGGTTGCATTCACAAATGGACGACTATCGTCTGCTTTGCTTCTAGCTGCAAAATACACGCTCGAAGTTTCGCTAGCTTCTGCGAATTCGAACGATTTCGGGGACGCAAGTCGCAGTTGCTGAGACCCCTGCACGTATTCGACACAGTCAGAGCTGGGTAAAATACCGTTTTTCAAGTGGTGAATAGTAAGTAAATTTTATTTGAAATCGTACGTGCACTTTTGAAAAGAAAATATTTTATTCGGTAGAAGAAATTTTGTTCGAAGGATTTTTAGAATAGTGAGATATTTATTGTAACTTTCTATTTTCATCGTGGGGAAATATTTTAAACGCACGCACAGTTCAAATGTTTTGTTCTATGCAGCTTATCGGAGTAAAAATATTTTCTTTGCGGAAATTCGAACGTGGATGCAGGTCGAAGAGAAGTTACAGAGATATTTGGTCTATGTATTTTTTTAATTTCTCGAGAACCCAGTGAAATGTTCAAAAATCTGTAACGAGATTTTTATCTCATTTGGAGTAATATTTGCAAACGCACAAATCAGTTCTAAGTAGTGTAACTGTAGAATGAGTATTCCCCTGTCCGAGGAAGATATAAAAATGTTTCAACCCGAAGAAGAAAATTTAAGGAGATTCAATATGTTTCAGTCCAAAGAAGACAACAGTTTCACAAATGAAACATGCTTGAATGCAAAGAGGATGATTGTAGGTGCCTAACTAAGTTATTGATCTGAACAGAATGTAAATATGTTTGAACCCAACCAAGAAATAATTTCGAAGAAGAAAAATGTTTCAATCCCAAGAAAAAAAATTGAAGAAGAATAAAAATGTTTCCATCCGAAGGAGAAAATTGAACTTCAATAAATAGATAATCTGAAGAGGACATAAAAATGTTTCAACCCAAAGGGGTCAATAATTTCGAAGAAGAAAAATGTTTCAATCCCAAGAAAAAAAATTGAAGAAGAATAAAAATGTTTCCATCCGAAGGAGAAAATTGAACTTCAATAAATAGATAATCTGAAGAGGACATAAAAATGTTTCAACCCAAAGGGGTCAATAATTTCCAAGAAAAAAGGATGTTTCAATCCCAAGAAGAAAATTGAAGAGGAATAAAAATGTTTCAATCCAAAGAAGAAAATTGGACTTCAATAAATAGATAATCTGAAGAGGACATGAAAATGTTTCAACCCAAAGGGGTCAATAATTTCCAAGAAAAAAGGATGTTTCAATCCCAAGAAGAAAATTGAAGAGGAATAAAAATGTTTCAATCCAAAGAGGAAAATTTAACTTCAATAAATAGATGATAAATCTTTTAACCCAAAAAGGAAAATTATACTCCAGAAAATACTGTCGCTACGACACCGTTGAACAATTAACCAAAGTTCCGCACCCATTGAACGATTTTATCGTGGCCGATCCCGATTCGATATCTCTTTACAAGTGGAAAAAAGTCGATGTCGGTATAAAAGGGGGTCTGAACGTTTAATTCTCGCTCTGATTGGACACGGCAGGAGCAGAGGTACCCGAGTGTCCCGTCAATTTTTTCGCGGCCGGTCGTTCAGCTCGGACGTCTTCTTTTCGCGTTCTATCGGGACGTTTGCGCTCAGTTTTTACTGCAAAATCGAGGCGACCGGTTAGCTCTAGGAGAAGGAACATCGAGAGAGACACACACGGCCGATCCATCATAGTCAGGTGGTCTCGTCGAGAGAGAGAGCTGCTTTTCGAACGGGGCAGAACCGAGAGAGGGTGATTTCTCATGAAACGCGAATGAATGAATCCCTCTAGCCCCGCTCTCGAAATCCAAGGACGACGCGTGAATCCGTATTAATTAGATTAATACGTGACAAGAGGGATCGCCCCTCCCCCCTTTTTTTTTTGATCCTGTCGATCGGATTCCTTGAATTCCTCGATCTGGATCGAGAGACCCTCGAAACTGTCAGGGGGGATTCACCGGAGAAGATGGAGGCTCTGTTCCCTTCAGTCGGAAAGAATCATCAGATGATTGGGAAGTTGCAAAAAAATTTGTTAGTTCAGGACGATGGTCCGGGTCCGTAGAATTGGAGAGGATTGTCGGTATAATTGGTCGAGAGCTTGAAAATGAATTTATTAATCGAACAAGGAGTCCTCAAAATCCCTTAAATGAAAGAGAATCGTTGATTCGAGTGACTGGACAATTTAAAAAGAATTTGTTGATCGAAAATGAAGGGGTTGGAAGCTTTAAAAAAATGTTGGTGATCGAAGCTGGAAGTCCTGTTCTATGTAACTGTACCTATGAGTCCTGTTCTCAAATGGTCAGAAGCTTCCAAAAAAATTTATTAATTTAAATGGTTGAATGCCTCCAAAAAATTTCTTAGAATCGAAAGTAATTATTGATTTAAACGGTTTTAGGTATCGTAGTATTTATTGAGCGTAGTTTCAGATTCGAAGCACGCGAGAACAACACCACCCCCAACAATTTTGTTGAGACGCTAGGAAAAAGGAGTGGAGGGAAAATTGAGATTGCAGAGACTGAAGGTGAAATAGTAAGAGAATAATATTGAGAATGTAGAGATCGAAGGTCCTCGGCGTTTTAGAATTGCAAGGGATCGTGTCTCAGAAGTGTAAGAAATATTGTAAGTAATATTGGAGCAACGCGCGACAAAAGGATGAAAGAACGGAGATCCGAGGGAACGAGACGTTGTTTTGGCCAGGCTCCGAAGCGAAATGGTTACGAGGAAGCGTGTCTGAGCCGGTGGAACAAGAGCGTCGTCTATCTTCGCGTATTTAATAAATACAAGAAGACCGATGGTTTATCGAACAGCGAACGAACCAGCCGTCGATTTATCGGCCGGATTACCGCGAATCAACTCCGATTTCATCTCGCCCGTCAAACTTGATGACACGCGGGAAAGTGAAACCGACTGTCTATATTACTTTCCAGCCGGTTGACGTCATTGGACCCATTCCCATCATCGTCGCGGTCGCGATAATCCCGAAACCGAGTCGCCGAAAAAATCTGCTTTCCGTCTGCTAATCGCGAATCGGTCCTGGACCGTTTCAATCAACTTTTAAACACTTCTTTCGTTGCTTCTTCCTCGAATTGTATAAATTGATAAATTGATTTCTCCGTAATCGCTGAACGTGTTAACACGATACAGTGATTTCTCTATATACAGTAAGGAACAAAACTGAACCAGTAACCACAAGTTTTGTATAAATCATTATTTATTGCTAGGAGGAAGAATAACAAATAATCAACATTATAATGGTTTTTGTCATAGTTAGAAGTAACTTAAGAAATTTTTTTCAATAATTAATGTCTCCTCGATTAGCAATGACGACAAAAATAGATTGAGTCGGTTTTATATCGAGAATTCACTGTACCTGCAAATATCAAGTTTCTTTAACCTCTTTAGGACATTTGAATTATTTAGTCTCAAATTATATAGTTAAAGGTGCCTAAGAAAATTTATATTGAATTTTCGAAAAGTCCTAGTAAGATACTTCGTAATCCGAGTGAATTTTCTTTTTCTTTCGCCTTTTCCGGAGCAAAGCACGCCGCGTTTTTCGCAACAAAAGGCCCAAATCGGACGGGCGAAATAAAGGGAGGGGAGAACGAAATTTGAAGCAAGAATTATCGACTGGAGCACGATGAAAAAGAAAAAAAAACGGCTTTTTCGCTACTCGAAGAATAAACCGTGGCAGCTCGGTTTTCTTTTTGGTCGGTCGCGTTTGCCCGCCTCGAGGAGAGTCCTCTTTCATTGCCCCGGTCCTCGGGGCATTATCGTGATTATGATTATTTAAATTTGTTCCTTTTGCCCGTGGAGTCGAGAGCGGCGTTTGAGCGGCAGGGCCCATTGTTCGATTATTTGAATATCGAACGTACGCGGACGGACGGGAATCGATTCGTGGGGCCTAATGGGGATTACACGGCCAATCAGCCTTTGCCGAGGCCCTGCTCATTCGTCCTCTTCATCTACCCGCTCCTCTCTTCTTCTCTTTCCTCCTACTACGTTCTCCCCTTCCCTCTCTCTCTCTCTCCCCTTCTCTCTCTTTGTCGCTCTTGCTGTTCTCCTCTCGCTTTCTAAAACATCTCTCGGTATTTACCGATTAACTCGCTCATGACTCTAACAACTGGTCGACGACGAAAAAAACCTGGCCATTTGGAGCGGAAGAGATGTAACGGAGATTAGAGAACGGACTCGGACGACTCCCATGGATTCTGTTATGCTAGTTTTAATGCTCCATTTCGTTTCCAAATATCTGCAGACGTGGAAAAGTTTGTTTCCTCACAGTTTCGACGTTTTAGCAATGTTTGTTTTATTTTTGCAGGCAACAACAATAATTTCTGTTGGAAAAATGGCCATTCGGGGTGGAAAAGGGTCACGCGAATTTTACTTTGCTAATTTTACTGTACCGTTTCATTTCCAAAAATGTTCAAACTCACAAAAGTTTGTTCTCTCACGGTTTCATCAATTTTTATTTTTATTTTGCGGGCAACAACTATAATTCGTGTTGGAAAAATGGCCATTCTGCTTGCTTGTTTCTACCTTCGAAGCAAAAATGTGTATGCATAATAATCGTAACAGGATGTAAATAATATGGTTTCCTTAAATTCTGCCGAACGTTTTTACTATTTCACGTACTCTCGCGTTTGCCGCGGATGCATAAAATCCGCAGTCGGCTAATAACTTAATAACTCTGTTGGCCGGACGCGACCATAAAAACCGGAATAATGACGACACCCCGAAGAAGAAGAAGAGGAAGGCCCCGCGTGGTAAAAAGAAAAAAGAAGAGAAAAACAAGAAGATCTCGGTGGCTTGTTTTCGAGAGAAATAAGAATCCGACGAAACGGGGAGAGTGATTTTCGAGGAACGAACCGGGAAGAATAGAGGATACAGAAAGGATTCCCGGTGGAATATCCGTGGCTCATAGGTGGAGGATTTCGAGCCTTTCTGGGCCCCCTTCGGGCCCCCTCGGTGCCCTACCGCCCACCGAAAAACCCGGGGCCCCGTTTGGTTACACGTCAGTTTGAAGAATTCTTCACGAGTCAGAAAAATGAGCATCGTCATGATTTTTGAAAGTAAAAAATGAACGACTGCTGGAGCGGGAGAAGAACCGAGAGAGAGCGAGAACGAGAGAAAGAGAGAGAGAGAGAGATTTCAGGGGCCCCTGGACCCTTTTTCAAGCTGGTCTTCCTCCCCTCTCCGCCGCCGTATTTCTTCCTCCCCCGCCACACCACAGCCCGTTCCCTTATGGTTGTTCACACACGCGGCAGATATGAGTACACGCACGTTGATTTAATCTCCGCGAGCGGCCCTTATATGTATGCTAATGTAACATAGACGGGATTAGGTCGAACGATAGTTCGAACGAAAAGTGAGATCACTATTTTCTGGATTTCCAGACGACCCGGCAACCTCGTGAAATAGATACACCAACTCCAAAAACCGATAGAACGCATAATTTTCAGTTTTCGAAGCGCATTTGATGTTAACACTAAATCTAGGAAGCTCTAAAAATGAACAGACTGTGGATCTTCACGCAAAGTAGAAATATTCTGCATCAATTCCTAAAAATCACTGTCAGGTGCAATTGCCATTTTTTCATGATCACTCTGAATTTTTTTCAATTTTATTCTCAACAATTTCCTGTTGTTTGAAGTGTTTCATTAAAAATGTACTTTAAATGACAGTTCCTTAAGCGGCACTAATTCTGAACAACTTGCAAATTATATTGAAAACAGCTAAGAAAATATATTGCCTATGTAAACTAATGCATATTGGAAGTAGAAATTTAAAAATGTGGAATCACGTGTTGGAAATAATATATTGTAGTGCACTAATGATCTATTAATATACTAACGAGTTAACAGTTTTAATGTTTGTACTGTTCCGAAATTCATCTACCGGATATTATAAATGCGTAGGGCAGGCTAATTACAAGAACGACAAGATTAAATTTTCTTATAAAAAGTTCATTGAATCATTGCCAAAGGAAAGGTCTTTGTAATTTCAATAATTGTTGAGTAAATTATCTAAAACCGGTTGTTCGACCGGTGGTGGTAGTGTTAAGCTGTTATAATTACGTGAAAAAGGATCGCGCGATGATAAACCTGGACTCGTTTCGAAGCCTGAAAGCTTCTATCTTCAGTGCCTCATAGCAATCAATCGTTCATGTTCTTCTAGGATGTTTTTGTATGTTACAACAGACGGGGCACTGGGTGCACGCTTTTTCTCGACAATGCTACAAATTCAAACCGTCTGAACATTGGAAATTAATACCTCCAAACTTGTTGAAAAATTTTGTTTCATAAAAATTGAGTCTTAAATTCGTAAGATCTGAAGATTCCCGTTTGTAAATACTCGAAAATACGTTTTGGTGTGGTCGCTGCAAAGAGGTACCATTTAAAAATCGATTTTATTTGGTTTTCGAGTTTTTATTCATGAAAATAAAAATTTGTTGTACGAGTTACAAGAAACAGGAGTCAAATAGAAATTTCTTTCTTCCAGAAATTAATGAAGCTCAAGTCTAAAATGTCAGATGATATAATATTTATTAGATCGAGGTGAAAAATTGGCAATTATGGCACGTGCAAGATCAGAGATCTCCGTTTACATAAACAGAGTAAAAACTCCCATAAAGGCTTATTGCCTTTATTAGAGAAACTATGACAGGATATCTAAAAAAAACAGACAAAGAATTGACACACATACACAAAGAATTGCACGAAAAATGGCACCATCAGCGCATTCCGAGGTCATCAAAATCACCGAAGAGCCCGTAAAGCAAACACTTGGCAAAATGTCGTTGTTACTGATCAGCGTCATAAACCACGGAATGGAGACATCGATAATCGGCCGATCGAATGATCGCGGGAATCGTGGAACAATGGCGGACGGTGGGTCGAATTCCAGGGGATCCAGGGGGGCGGAGAGGGATGAGAGGGGAGAAGAAAATCGACGGGGATCTCGCGGGATCGTTCAATAAAGCATAGTCGAAGGGACGTTTATGTATTGGAGGGGGTTCGCTCTCTCGCAAGAAGAAGCCCGCTGCCATATCGCAGGGGTGGGGGAGACGGAGAGGGTGTAAAGTGACTAGAGAGAGGATCGGCGCGGGACGTGGACGAGATAATAATAATAGATGATCGTGTATTACAAGCTATAAACGTCAGCCGGCTCGGTTTCCTCTTTTATTTTCCGCGGATGGTCGCGTGTGCGCGCGTAAAACGCGGAGCGGGCCCCGCGGTACTTACCAGCTCGCGCAGTAATCACTTTACCTTCTAGCTTTTAAACGACATTCTGATCCTGCGAACGTGTGTCCCTGTCTGTCTGTTCCTTGACCGGATGTGTGTGTGCGCGCCCGCGTGTGTGCGCGTGTGTGTGTGCTGGTCTGCGTTCATTCTTATTGTTGCAAGAACCGAAGAGCCGGCTGTAATTTCACCGATACCACCGAAGAGAATGAACCGTACCGATGGTAGGCGTACCCCCGCGGCGTTATTAGAATTTAGATTGAAAATTAAGGATTCCACGGACTTTTACTCTTTATATTCGGCCAGGGTGCACCCATCGGGGATCGCTTTCGACCCGGGAATTGCTTTCTCGACCAGGATCCCCGACGAGTGTGCTCTCTTCTCGCTCGCAGAGACGCTGCTGCGTTGACAACGGCCCGAAATCGAAAGGTCAACTTTCCTCTTTCGGTATTTCACCCTTTCAACTCGAAGCCATTTTAACTCTAAAACGAAACATTTCTTCCGAACTAGAATATTTCCCTTCTATGCTGTAATCGAATAAAATGGTGTAATTTACTCGTACAAACATATCTAATAATGTAAACAATATGTTTTGGATTGACGTGTATACACGTCAAACGCACTTAACTGGTGAAAACCCTGGATGCGTTCGCAGACAGCGACGGTAAGCAATGATATTGAAATCAATAAACAATTATACCTTCTGTCCCGTTCGCGATAATTTGTACCAGCGTTTTTCCCGTAAGAGGCAAACATTAAAAAAAAAACCGAAGAGGATATAGATTTAGATATTTTTCTAGAAACAAAGGTGTCCTTCATTTTTTTTTTAATGTCTCGCTCTATAAAAGTGAAAATTTCTCCACAATAGACTGTTGTTATTACACTATGTAATTGTTCCGTTGATGTTAGTTCGTTCATTTTCACCCACTTTCTGGAGATCGAGTTAATAACGTTTTACTGTAAGATATTTAATACCTAATTTCACGCAAATTAAAATTCTAATTTAAATCTAATTTAGTACTCGAACGGTGACTCGTAAGGCACTACTAAAAATTTCTGTATCATTATTAAGAAAATTTGTTACATTGTTCAATTTCTTTGTATTTAATAAATTAATAATCATTTCAGTATTCTACCGGTAAATTCCACCATTTTCGTATGTATAACATGAAAAATGAATATAGAAGGGAAATATTCTAGGTCGAAAGAAATGTTTCGTTCCGGAGTTAAAATAGCTTCGAGTGCGAAGGGTTAATGTAATTCTAATGGAATGCCAAGGACTCGCAAGCATGGAAATATACTTTTCGCGGAAGGATGTCCATCCGTCAGTGAGAACGAAGAACATACATAGAACGTGGAGAAAACTATATCTGAAAACAGGAAACCCTGAGCGTTAATTAATCACACCTCTTGGAGGGATCTTCTCGAAAGAACTAGAAAGAGAATGAAAGAAAGAGAAAGACAAGGGGTGGGGGAACGGAGTTGCTGTGGTAATGCTGGCATTCGGTTTGGCAGCGTCGAATGGGGAGCTGAAGGGGTAGGGGTAAAAAGAAGAAACGGCCGGAGAAAAGAGTAAAAGAAGGGAACAGTGGGGGAGAGACTGGAGCAGAAAAGGCCGAAGAGGACGAGAGGGAGAGAAGCCCGAGCACTGACTGCGCTTATAATATAATATTCATATTTCGAACGAAAGATCTTATCTCTTAAATGAATCGAACGCGCTCCGATTCGAGATATCTCGAACTGGAGAACTCCTCGACGCATTGTAATGGCCATGAGGCCGAAACCGTTCTCTGTATGCGTTGAAACTAATACATCACGCTGCAGAGACCCGTTCCACTCTCTCTCTCTTTCTCTCTCTCTCTCTCTCTCTTTCTCTTTCTGTGTTTCTTTCGTTCTCTCCGTTTCTTTCTGCACCCTTTCCCTGCACCCCCCTTCGTTCTCTCCCTCGTGTAATCGTTGCTCTTATTTCTCGTTCCGCCTTCCTTCTCCTACGATTTCGACTCCGACGTCCAATATTATGTATGCTCGAAATTATTCTTTTCCCTGCCGATGCACGAATGCATCCCTCTCCCGCTCCCGATTTGCAAGAAATATCGCATTGTGATCCCTCGGAACGATTCGCCTGGTCATTGAATCATTCGCGCGATTCTCGAGCTGAAATTGCTCAGAAATATTTTGCATTGTGCTTTCGCAAATCGATCCTTCCGCTTGTCGAATCATTTGCGTGGATAAAATTGATTCGCTTCACTCCACATAATTGTTCCGAGGGGTTGTTTTGTTTCTCAACAACCGATATAACCTCAATACAATTTATATATTTGTAGATTTGTTTAAAATCAGCTAGAATATTTTCCTGGAGGGAAACATTGCTCTTGAAGAACGAATATAACCTCTAAATGTATTAAAAAACATTCCTAATATTTATTCATACACTATCCACCAGAATTTATGAGAAACGTGTAAAACATTGTTTGAAGGGGTTGTTTCTCCCCTGAAACCGAATAGAACATCACGATAAATTATAAAAAAAAAAATTCTGTAAACTCCCCAAATTAAAATGCAAGTTTGTAAACAGAGAGATAAGCCAACGAAACTGTGAAAATCAGATTTAATAGAATGAAGACGCCACACTCCGTCGAGAAACGCGATCCAATAATCAGGAAACCCGATTGTTCGTAAAACCGTTCGGCGAAGGGTGGACTTCTATCATCATTCTTTCCGCTGCGTTCTCTCTGTGTGCAGCAGACACGGAATGTATTAAAGAAAAAAGACCGGTGTAACCGAGAACGAAAGAGAGCGTCGAAAAAAACAGACGAAGGAGAAAGATTCCGTAGAGAGAAAGAGCTTTGCTTCTTCGGTCAAACACCCTGGTTGTATAGTGGCTCCCTATGACTCTGGAGTTTCGAGGAGCTCACCGGGTTTCTATCTGCCCGGCCAGATCTCAGCCGGCCGGAATGATTTTCGAAATATGATTAATTGCCCGGCCGTGGCATTTCTTCCAGAGCTGGACTTCCAAAGCGTGCTGCTCTCTCGCCCTGGAGATTTTTCTGCCCGGTAACGATCCTTGTCTAACCGCGCCCGGCCAGATTACGAATTCCTGGTTTCCTCGACGAACGGTGTCACCTATTCATATCTCTCTGGCCCTTCGATTTATTCCGATTGGACAGTGAAAAATGTTTCACCGAGAAATCGTGTCTCCTGGTAACAATTGTTCTCCATTAAAAACCTCTGACACACAATTCCGTTTATCTGGAGCAAATTTTCAACAGGCTGAATATATCCATATGATTGCAAGAGATTTTTCTCAAAAATTGTTTAAGAAATTGTGCTTGACTGAGGGCTAAAGGTGTTTAAAAACAAAAATGGAGACAGTGAAAAGTAGACTAGAGAAAATCCAGTCGAAAAATCGTATCTCTTCTTGGATTGACTGTCAATCCAATAATCGTCAATCCAATCAATCATTGACAGAAATCATTTAACTGAGACGTAGAGCACAATATTATTTACATCTTTGGCCATTTTAAATTTGTATCAATATTTTGAGAGTGCTTTATCCCATGCGGGACATACGCGCACGAGTTATGATATTTTGTAATGAAGAACAAGTACGTCTTACTTAATCGAGGACAAGGAAATATTACGGACAAACCAGACAGAAAAAAGCATTTCTAGAAAGCTTGAACGAAGAATAATGTCTTCCTTTACGTCGACGATTATTTCCGTAAAGTGTCGAATACAAAATTTACAGTGAAAAATTGCTTTAAACATCGTATTATTACCCTTCGCATTGTCAAATAAAAAAGCAGTTCCACCTGGAATCATTTTGCAGTTCAGACATTTTGACGTTAACCACAGCCGAGCCTCTCACTTAATAAATCGTAACGATATTAAATGAATACTTGATGCGTCATGTTCGTTCGAAAAACAGAAAACTGAACCTCGATAAGTTTCAGGTGATTAATAAAATAGCAGACGGAAATGTTTTGACGGAACTGTCCATGAATTAGCCTGATCGATTTGCGAAAGCAACGAACGACAATCTCACGGAGGAAGATTTTCCGGAACAGAAAATTGAGAGAGAGAGAGAGAGAGAGAGAGAGAGAGAGAGATGAAGAGAATTAGTCGTCGAATGAGATGCACAATTGAGCGACTAAAAATGTTCGATCAAAGGTAAGGGGACGTTAGGGTGCTGCCGGCGACAAAATGGCGTCCAGGGGCTCTCGGTGTAGGAGGGGGGGAGCAAGGTGAGGCCGCGTAGCGAACGTTGAAGGCGAGCATGATGAGAGGACGAAAAAGGCGTACCTATGAATTCTGGAGACAAAGGAGGAATGTAATCAAGAAATCAGAGAACCGCGGCTCTGGTGGAGGGAGCGGAGGAGTGGAGGGGGGAGGGAGAGGCGAAGAGAGGAGGAAAGGACAAGATCGGCATTGGCAAAAGGCATAGGTACTGGTCGGCCGAGATCGCAACAAATGACTGTGTTTAAACTTGAACGTGACAAAATTTAAAAATCCCGCCCGAGGCTCGCGAGAACGGCAAGAGGAGAGGCGGAGGCGCGGGGAGGAGGAGGGGGGAGAGATATAGGGCCCTGGCACGGGATGGGTGGGGGCAGATAAAGGCCCCTCTCCCACCAGGGTTTCGCCCGTTGCTCCGCTTTTACGTCGCCTCGCATTTCTCTCCTCTCTCCTTTTGTTCTGCGGCCAGACGCGTGCGTTCGCGATTCGAATTTCTTTCGTTCGCTCCTCTCCACGATTCTCGAGGCATCCCCGGTAATTGGCGCGTTGCTGCGTCGAACGGGGTTGCGTCGAATTTTCGTTGCATGGGGTGCGCGTCGATTCGGAACGCCTCCTGCACCTACGAGGTTTTAATCAGCTCCCAGGAATTCAAAATTGTATTGGTTCCCACAATAATTACCGGATCTTCGAACAATTGTCTGATTGTAAGAAAGAGTAGGGAAGTGAAAATGCGAAATAAAATTACCGCTTGACCTACCCAAAAGAATTTAATTCGAAAGTCAAAAATAATCTAGATTAAATTAGTCAGAGCTTCATCTCGAGCGATACCGTGCAACAATTGCTTTCGAAATTTCTAAAACGAAGAATTTTCTTCGTTAGTGTTATAATTTTATAATACTAACCCCTTGCACTACTATTTATTTTGTGATTATAATGATCGGAAGTTCTTCGTCGTTTAGAATTTCAAAGAACAAACAGATAGTTTATATTTATGTTTTCTCCAAAGAGTATATATCAACTACAACAAAAAAGAGTTTTTTTCAGTTTAAAGGAAATTAATAACATATTTATCACTAGTATGACTCGATATTGTAGGGCAAGGGGTTCAGCTTCCCTTGGACAGAAAAGTCACGAAAAATTCAGTGCGACGAAAATAATATAACAAAATCATATTTTAATTGTTCCAACATCCTTACGTACATGTCCTTATTCTGATTGCGATTAATAATTACGAAGTGCACCGTGGATTCCAATTACAAAACCCTCCTTTAATTTAGCATCGCGCCCAAAAGTCCTTCATTTGCATCGGTTTTCCCGTAATGATAGTTCACTCGGTTTCCGTCGCAATCTTCCCCTAATCATTACGATTCCCCCCGATTCTTGTCATTGGCTGGAATCGGGGTACCCCTCTCTGTCGATCCTTCTCTCTCTCTTTATTTTTTTCTTTTCTCCTTCTCCTCGAGGCCCGATCTAAAGCCGATCTCGGCACCGCTGGCCTGGAGATTATGCTATTTCGAAATTATAACATCTGCAACCAGGGGCGGATGCAGCCGCGGCCGGGGCGGGGAGGGGGAAGCATATCAATGGGGGACCATTGTTTTTCTGCGGCAGGTAATCACGCCGAGGGCCCACCGAATCGATCCAAAGAAAGTGCATTTCTCGATCCTCGAGCCCGGCCACGATCGAGATCGGAGATTAGCTAATCGCGTGCACCTCCGAACTATGGAAGATTCATTTTGTCGATCAACGAACGGAACAAAACTCGGAACAATTCGGAACGGCCGGCGAGGTTCTACCGAAAGGAATATTTCGATAGCATAATGAAAACTAGATTATTATCCGGCAACGGTGCTCTTGATTATTTCACGGTACGTACTATCTAATCTAATCGAGCTAGATACTAGGCTCGATGACAGCTGCGGTAGATTCTTCTTAAATCTAAGTGCTTTTTCGTTCTGGCAACGAGATGTAACCGTTACTTAAATGTTGTTCTTCCTGGTTGGTTAATAAGTTTGAAAATTGGCAGAAAATACTTTTGAAGGTGGTACGTATGTACTTTTATCAGGATCTTCTTGCGTGTTTACCGTGTGCAACATTTAATCTATTTCGTATTTTATACTAGTTTTATGGAGTTATTTTAACTGGACATTTATGTGCGAAATACTCGCTGAATGATTTGTTGGATTAAAGTGTTTCGTGAAAAGGAATATGAAAGATATTTATTTATAGTATCCGTTTCCTATGCAGGAAACTATAAAAATCGTGTATAGAATGAAAATGTTTTAGGTCGAATAAAATGTCTGGGTTTTGAGAATTAAAATAACGTCGAATCGATCGAATTGCAACGCTTGGAGATAATCGCAGAAAAATGGTAATGAAAATCTCGGTGTTTTCAAAGTTTACTAATTCGAGAATGGTCACTGTCGAGCACGTTCGAGTGTTCGTTAATATTTTCAAAAGCGGCTAGCCCCGGTCTCGGAGGTGGCAAGGATGCAAGCGAAGCCGAGCAAAAGGAGAATAAGGCAAGCCAAGCGGTAGGAGAGAAAGAGCAGCGAGGGTAGAAAAAGTCGTAAAAGAAGGGAGAAAAGGGATCGAAGGTTCGAGGAGGAGGAATCGCGATACCATAATATCGCGGTTATACCAGGGTCTGTCTCTTTTCAAATAATTCAAAAACCGGCCGATCGAACATATATTCCTGGGCCGACTCGCAGCTCGCACCGTGTAATTATCGTAGAAGGGCCCAACAGACCCTGAATCGTTGAATGCTCGCAGTGGTGGCCAACCAACAACTCCCAGAGACAACGAACCTTCCCGAGACCGAGTCTCGATTTGCCGACTCTCTGAATCGCTTCAACGGTTAGGCTCAATTATCTGTATCTGCGCTAATAGATCAATTATCCGGCTTCGGGCCAAGTGAACCTCTTACTGGAACAGTGTACAACAATGTGATCACATTTTTCGCCTGGCCTCTCGTACTAGCGCGATCAACCCTTTTCGACGAACGATATTTCAATTTATACGCTCTAGCCGTTCAATTCTTTAATTATTTTCCGCTAGTGACAAACGAAATCCTATCGTTTTTATTCATTTTTATCTTGCAATTCTATTCGGCGAGATACGTAGCTTTCAGTATTTATATTCTCGTTCTTTATCGTTTAATTCTTTAATTATTTTTGGTGGAGCCAAAACAACTCTTATCGGAACAGTTTACAATAACCAGACGATTATTTTCAATTTTTTCGCATTTTTACTAGATTTAGAAATTCATTTTTATTATGACATAACCAGATAAACCGAATTTCATTAGAATCTTTATTTATTTTAAATTTCTAGTTTCGGTTTCATTAATTAAATCACACCGATTTTGTGAGATTCTCTGGGATTGATTTTTGGCAGTTAACGTGTTAAATGGTAACTTTAGTCCCTTCGGAATAATTCCCTTTTCGCCGCCTCGTTCGAGGGTCAGAGATGATTCGAGCGTTTATGGTAGCCATTTTGCTCGAACATTGTATCCTCCCGCGATCCCATGTTCGCGAGGATGATTTTCCAGTTGGCAATTATTCCCACGAAAAGGAAGATTAAATAACAAACCGGCCTGGCGTGGCACAGAACAATGGAGGTTCTAGTCCGTAGCGATAAAATTTCAAGATCTCTCTCGTCCGGAGGGGCCAGGCCAGGGGGGTAAGAACGACCGCGAGAGGATCTATGGATCGAGATTTCGCGATTCGCGGCGCGGCCCCGCCGCTCTGCGATCTGTTAGATCATATTATACGTTTGTCCTTTACCTTCTCGACGTGCGCAAGGATGCAGCTGCGGCTGCTCTCTCCTCAAGGTCTCCGGGACGATGTGTACACGTGTAGCCAACTAGATTACCGGTTTACGATCGGCGCGGATCGATCGATCGATCGATCGGTTGATCGGCGACAACCAACTCCCGAATCTCGACCGGGAAACAATAACAACAAAACAACGTGAACGAACGAACGCGTCCGAGAGAGTGAGAGAGAGAGAAAGACAAAAGCGAAACTGATGACGCGATGACTTTGTCGGTGAATTTTGAATCAGCGGATCGAACGGAGGACAAATCGTTCACGCGCGTCGAAATCGATTATCGATAGTTCGATCGCCGACGTGGAATATTAACGCGTTTCTGGTATAATTGTTCTCGGTTTCCACTTTTCGCGGCTCTATCCTCATTATCTTATCGAAGACGAATGCCAATCTGTGCGAGGCTTCACAGATTATGTGACTCTTCCGTATCGATTTCGATGGTCGATTAGAATCGACGGTTTTCGATCGAATTGCGATCTGCGTTATTATCTTGCTGCGCGGACCGTGGCGTTCGTGTGTGGTAACTTCCGGTCTGCAGTTCCGGTTTCTATGATCGGAACTTGACAAATTGTTGACCGAGTACCAGATTGTTTTTGCTAATTGTAATTTACTGTACTTTTGCATGACTCGTTTTGCAAGAAAAGAATGACAGATAAGGAAGTGTTTCATGAGTGTTTATGAGTTCTTGTATCTAGACTTATGTTTTTATTTCAAGGACACTGTTTTAGAAAATTAAATGACGGATCGTTGACAGAACATCTCCATTGTTCAATATATATTTTTAAAAATTACACAGGGAATTCTTCTTCCCGAGATTTTATTTCCAAATAACCTAAATCCTAATAAATAATATTTTACCCTAATATTAATCCTAATTATCTGACCGTTTTTGTGCTAAAGAGAGGAAACTAATGAAAATTAACTTGAGAAAATTGTTTAGTTACGGATCACAAGTGACCCAGAATCGTCTGTGCCAAGTTCAGTAAAAGCAGCAGCCTAGCAAAAATCGTTGTAAAAATGATTTCCGAATTATTTTCGTCCCTAGCCGAACACTAAAAAATGTTTCCAAGGCGTGCGTGTTAATGCACTTAATTTGATAAGAGCAGAATCGGTATATCTGACGTTTTTACGAGCATGTTCCGAACTCCCATCGGGCCGAGACTATTTGATGGGTTTCTCGAAAAAGCGCCGGTATCCAGCAGGCGATATTTAAATATAGTACACTAATCTCGCACAGGCGTCCCGGTAGAATCGTGGCTGAACATTTCCACCGTGTTCCCACGACAATATATGCCCGCGTATTTGACTGGAAAACAAAAAACCCCGTGAAGGGTTACGAGGAGAGGAACGATCGTTACCGGAGGCTAGAAACGCCAGGATCAGGACTTCCGGCGCGACAAAAACTGGCTTTCCTCGCGGGGATGCGTTTCCAGAAGGGAGAGACAGGCGGCACAGATGGAATTAACGAGGAATCAGGTACCGAACGGGCCGCGCCCCGTGGAAAACAAAAACCGTGCACTCCCTCGAAACCATATTACGTGTGGGAAATGCCGGAAAAAAGCACTTGAAGCGCACCAATTTGTCCTGTTTCCCGTGCAAAGTGATCGACGCTCCAAGCGACTTTTACAAGAGCGTACAGTCCACTCTTCAGATTTTTTGATTGGACGCATTTTTTGCTCTGCCTCTTTTGAGCTGCCTCTGGCACAAATTGGTCGGAATTTATGGTCTTTCCCGCACGGTTACTATTTCGAGATGGAGCAACTCGAGTCTAGCCGCAATATTCGTTCCCAGACGATTTTTGTTGCAGTGAAAATTTTAAATGCTTCACTGGGGCTCCAAATAATTTTTTTTTATCTTGTTACATTTCAACTGTTCATAGTCCTTCTGACATTTGCTATTCTTAGGTAGATCAGATCTGATTTTAGCGTGCAGTAATTTTTATTTTAATCTGAAACGATTTTTAATGCTCCGGAAATTTTCAATTAGTTGTCTAGGTTCGATATAAACACGTGAACTGTTTTTTAAAATTGAGTAGAGTAATATAAATTATTGTCAATATTTGAAGGAAAAGATACTAAGGGCCAGGAAACAATTTTGCTGTTTCCAGATTTTTCCCAGGAACGGTTGAAAATCGCAGGATCAACGGTTTCCCCGGAATCGTCGATCAAAACCGCGAGACTCGAGCGACGAACGATTAAGAAAGTTCTCATGCCGCTCGATCATTAGAATTTTCACGCTGCCATGGAACTCTTTCACGTGCGACTGATCGATGGATCCTCGGCCGCGCGATGAAACCCTTGCCGATGAAAAATCTCGCGAGGGCGAGTCAAAGAACACGAAAAAAAAATAAAAGAAAAACGTGCTACACGTGATCGAAGAACTCGAAAAGCGAAAGAATCCGGGAAATAGCGGAGGGAAAAAAAGAACAGAAACGATCAGGTACGAAGGTAAATACAAACGGGGATGATTAATCGATAGAAGGATCGTCTGGCCCCCTGCAGTCTCTCCGATCTCATGGTGCACCCTATCTGGCACCCCATGCAGCCTGGCGCTTTTTTTCCGGGACTAGGAAGTACGGGACACAAATTACCAAAAACAAAATTCCCAAAAATATATTCTAACCCCGGAAATTGGTGCTCGCAACCCTTGAGGAAATGTGTGGGCGAGTGCTTGGAAATTAGCTTGTTTCCCACAACCTGTCACCTTCTCCGACCCTCAGATTCCTAATTTTGGGGGAGTATGGGGTGAACTCGAAAAAACCACCCCCCGGGCGTGTTTGGTTATGGGAATTGCCTGGCTGACAAATATGAGGAAACAAGAGATTTATTTTGACCCTGTGAGGGTGGGAATTGTGGATCTTGAAGGAGTTTTTGAGGGTGAATTCGGGGGATGATTGGGGCACAGGTTGCTGGTTAAATATTAAGCATGTGTAACTTGTTCTGAGATTGTTTTTTTTTCATTTAGAAGATTGTGCGCGCGGTGAGTTAATATTTTATGGAGCTGGATATTTTTTTTAGGGGAGGAAAAATTGCAAAAGATATTTGCTGGAGATACCACTGTGCAATGATTGAAATATTTGTGTTAGATATTTGTTACTACTGAGTTTAAAAAATGCAATAATCTTGATGTTCCATAATTTTGCAGATAAATTTACTAATATTCAAAATCAGTTTGCTTCTGCAAGTGTTCTAAGGGGTAGTCAAATCTGAAAAGAAATATACAACAATCTCTATAAAATTCTATAATAATTCTGTATATAAAAGAGGAGTTCTATGAAAATTAATTTGACCTTTTCTTGATGTTCCATAATTTCGCAGCTTTATTTACCAGTATCCAAGATTAAGTAATTTCCTTCTAAGAATGACCTGAGGGATAATAAAATGTAAAACAGTCTCTATAAAATTCTCTTTGAACGTGGAACTCTACGAAAATTAATTTGACAATTTCTGGACGATCCTCAATTTTACAAATTAATTTCGAACATCTATTATAGGTTTAAGAGAAGAGTTTGAGGACTTGTGGAGTCACCCTGAGAGAACAATTTCTCGTCAGGAGGCGCACAGGCAAAAATATATTCGAGCAGCTCACGATATTTAATTGCGTCCGCGTTTTTTCGCCGGGCACCGACGTCACTCTCCGTGGAACACGAATCATGGTATTCCGAAATCTAAAATTATAAAGGCTAGCGATAAGTGGCGGGCGAAGAAGCGGGCCATGTGCTCGCGTTCCTTTCTTAGGAATCGACGCAGAGAGCCGCGGCTATACACCAGTGGGAAAAAGGGGATGCTCGGCTGCGCCTGCTGTTTCTCAACTCTCTATCTCATCGACTTTTGGCCTCTGAACGCCTCCAAAAATGACGAAGACGGTGAACAGGGAGCAGTGGATGGTTCTGGTGGACGATAATGGTCCCCATCGGCGTGCCCGGAATCACGTGTCCTCGTCGACGGATATTTATAAACACCATTCCATTTCCCATAAACCCTCTTCCTGCCACAGGATCTGTTTATGCTACCCTCTCGGCCAATTAGCCCTCAATCTTTCATCAGAATTTTTTCGACACTTTGGAATCAACAAATTGTGATTACTGAAATACCTCTGACGACTGTGATTCTAAATATTTACATACAAATTTTCGTAACACTATGGAATTCACAAATTGTTGACTTTTTAAATACCTCGGATGTGTGTGACTGTCTGTGGTTCTAAATTTATATAGAAATTTTTGCAACGATTTTGTTCCGAGATAGAAATGTAATAATTTTGGAGAAAGTTTTGCCCAGTTTAATTAATGAGCCAGGTTTCCTGAATGGGTATGGGTGAGCAACGGGGTTCATAGCAGCCCACAGAGTTAATTGCATTCACTCGAAAGGCTTCTACGCCATTGAACGACGGTTCGAGTGGCTCAGGAAGTGAAACTTAACGGGTGGATCACATGTATACATGATTTTTCGGATCGGAAGAGCCACTAGACCGCACGAACTGAAAATCGGGGGTGGGGGTGTGTACAAGGGGCGACGCCTTGGTGTGGAATTTAAAGGGAGGACGGGGTGCAATGAACTCTGAGTCGTCGCTATACTCTGTGTGGCAACCTTCTTCCAAATAGTGAACAAGACACGTTCCATCTGAGAAGCAATGGTAAAGTCTTCGGTTTAGTGGAAAAACTAAAAATATCTGATCCTATATCACTAAAATAATTAAATTACTTATTTGCAATCTGAGAAAATAAGGTCTTGACGTCGCCTATATGAAGGCAGTCGTTTTCAAAGGGATAAAAAGAAATAAAAGAAGTAAGAAATAATTTCTATAATTGAACAATGTTTATAGATTCTTGTGAGAATGTCACACGAGTTGTATCAAATTGTTGCTCTTCTTGTCGCAAGCAACAAACGCAGAAGAAGAAGAAGATTGCTGAAGGTGGTGGAAGCCGGCAGGACGATTCCCGGTCTTTTCCAGGACACATGTACCCATTCACGGGTTTCCATTATCTCGGGCTATTTTTACAGTGACTCCTCTCCTTTCAGAGCGGCTCCGGATCCGTTCGTTTCATACACGGTTAGATCCATAGACGACGGCGACGCTAAGCCGATCCACGATCCCCGAAACAGGATTTTTTCGATCCTCTCTCCAGCGCGGCGCGGCGGCTCGGGGGCCCCGGTCTCTTCTCTTTTCTCGTGGGGGCCTCCGTAAGATCTGAAGAATTTCACGCGAGTCACGTTTCGAGCGGGGGATCACGCCTCGGGGCCCTCTGACTCTGAGATTTTTCAGACGGCCCAGGCATCGCGTCGTATCGCATCGCCCGCGCCCGCGCCCGGGAACCGTCCCTCTCGGCCACTCGAAGCTGTCCGAATTCAATTACCCAAACAACAACACGAGCGACCCGGGGCCCCGTGCACCCAGACGGGAAACGCAACACGGGCCGCCTCTCCTCGTGAAACTGTCGCCCGATAATTGTCCTCGCGCGAGACATTCGCGGGAACCGGCCACAGTCGCGGAGAAAACGTTTAGGCTCGCGAGCATCCTCGACAAATCAACGTTAACATCATTTCTCACAGAATTGACGCAGAATATCTCTTTGAACAAGAATCCCTACGAAAATTAATTTGACCTTTTCTTGATGTTCCATAATTTCGCAGCTTAATTTACCAATATCCAAGATTAGGTAATTTCCTTCTAAAAATGTCCTGAGGGATAGTAAAATGTAAAACAGTCTGTATAAAATTTTATAAAATTTCTTTTTATACAAGAATCTCTCTGAAAATTAATTTGGCCATTTTCTGATGTTCCATCATTTCGCAGCTTAATTTACCAATATCCAAGATTAAGTAATTTCCTTCTAAAAATGTCCTGAGGGATAGTAAAATGTAAAACAGTCTGTATAAAATTTTATAAAATTTCTTTTTATACAAGAATCTCTCTGAAAATTAATTTGGCCATTTTCTGATGTTCCATCATTTCGCAGCTTAATTTACCAATATCCAAGATTAAGTAATTTCCTTCTAAAAATATCCTGAGTGATAGTAAAATCTAAAACAGTCTCTATAAAATTCTTTTTGAACAAGAATCCCTACGAAAATTAATTTGACAATTTCTGGACGATCCTTAATTTTACGAATTAATTTTGAACAAGTCAACGTTAACATAATTTCTGACAGAAATAATTCCTAACAAATAATTCCTCGTGGATGCGTCTTTGCAGTCTCAATATTAGTAAATTAAAAATATTGAAATCCGCCATTTTGACAGGTCCCGTAAATCTTTCTACACCTTTGGTATAAGTAGTATTAAAAATAAGACAGCGTTGTCTTTTGTAAAAATTATGCTTGAGGATGATGGGAAAAGTGAAAAGATCATAGTCGAGACAGAATTTTTTTTTTTGGAGGTCCTGTGAGATCCAGAAGATACTTTTTCTGGGTTCAAACGATTTGAAAATTTCAGAATTTGTTTTAAAATCGTTGCCAATGGTGGTCGATTTAAGAGACCCTCGATCTTGTTTCCCTGTTCCCTAATTCAATTAAATGCTTCAGCAACGGCGACTAGGTCACTGGACCCAGACGAGATGCAATAGATAATTGTCTTCGCGTGAGAAATTCGCGGGGACCGACGTCACGGAGAAAACCGTTTAGATTCCTCCAACGCGGGCTCCTTCGGGAATAGGACAATAGCATCTTTTAAATATTTAGATACGGTACTTGACGTCGCGTGAGAATTTCGCGAGAGAGCTGGGATGTATAATACCAAAGAAACTTAAAGGAGAGATTTGTAAACACTTTCATGGAAGATCGTGGGACCAAGAGCGAGCGAAGATCTTCAAGTGATGACATCTCGGTTGAAATGCAATTGATTTCGTTGAGACGCTGAGAGATCCTGAAGGGGCTCCATTTGTTCGAACGTTTTTCTACGGTTCTCATGAAATTGTTATTAGCAGTGCACGCTTTAATTTAAGACGCTTTGAGCCATCTTGTTTGCTTCGAACACTTTTATAAGGTTTCTCTTTTTGAGTCATTGATTGAGGTTGATCGTAGAGATGCTGAAGAAATGTTAAAATCGTCTTAAGTTGTGGATTAATGAAGTACATAAATTCAATTGTCTGGTAAGGAAGCGTGAGCAGAAGAAAAATAAAATACCTCAATATCTATTCAATATCTCATGAAAGGATGTCTCTACATTGTATCTACAACAAGAAAACGTTTAAAAAATGATCGAACGAAGAACAAAATGGAAAATATTTTACTGATTAAAGTTCATTGCTTTGATAAAAAAATTAGGTTTTATTTCACCTAAAAATACCGAAATTACTTTCTTGCCAACGTAATAAAAATAATTTAATGTTCACACAGAGCCAAGAATATTTCCAGGAAACCGAAGAATCCGACGCATCACAGTCCCCCTCCCGAGCAACGAAGGGTTGAAAACCGCGGCGCACCCGGTCCGTTCAACAATTCCTCCGGCAATCAACCCTCTGTCTAAACAGCCGATCTCGTGGCCGAACAATACGCATCCGAAATTCCGTGCGGGCTCGCGTCGAGCAGAGAAACAACCTCGAGAAATCCCATAAAGCGGTACAATAGCGTTTCGCGGGGTTGGAATCGATGCGATGCGGCGATAAGAAGAGAGAGAGAGAGAGAGAGAGAGAGAGCAGCTCGCAAGCGGATAATATCGGGTCCGGATCGACGCAACAGTTCACGCGTCGCGCGTATGTACGCGCGAGAACACGCGCTTCAAAACGTTCACGAACACTGTGAGACGCGGACGCGGACGCGAACACGCACGAAACACACGTGAACGCGTGTGGCTCGGGGCCCGTATACAGCTGTTGCGCGGCAGCTGACGGAAAAAAAGGGGTTAAGAACCCCGGATAGTGGAAGAAAGGAGAAAACTCGCAAGTAGGAAGGGGTTCGAAGAAGAAGGACCTTCGTCCGCCGCCCGTAAAAAAGGGTGCCGAGTGGGAGAGAACCGACAGAGAGACAGAAAAAGCCAGAGAGAGAGAAAGAGAGAGAGAGAGACTCCATTGAATCCTTCCACGAGGGACAGAAAAAAAGGGGGTCTCGAGGGCGCGCTTCGCGATTTCTGGATTTCCGCGTCTTTAGTAACCCGAGAAGCGAAAACAGTGGGGCAGGTAGCTTCCAAGCAGAAAGGGGAAACGTCGCGGGGCCCGATGGGGGCCCGGGGGCACCGGTCCACGGAGGAGGAAATCGAATACCCCACCGTTGAACCCTTTCAATCCTCGCGCTTTTGAATGAGGACCAGTTTTTGGGGAATACGGTCGCCAGAAAGAGGTCTAAAAAGAGATCCTGAGGGAGGAAGGAGGGGAGAAAAATTGCGCAAGATGTCATCTCTCAGCCTCCCCTTCCCCACTTCTCCTACCCAAAGATCCCCTCCCCACCCCTTGTATTACGTCCGCCTCGTTCTTCCAGATTTGACGGAACCCTCGCGCCGTTACCTGGCTCGCCAGCTGTGTTTTCTCAAGGGATTTCGAATTTTCGGACCTTGTGCCTTTCCTCCCCTCCTCCCCCTCCATCCCCCACCCCACCCTCAATCGCCCGGCGTTATAACGTTCTCGTGGCGTTCGATGCACCGGCCACGGGGTTCTTTTTACCTCGATCGAGCCGAGCCGGTTCTACGGGCGGCCCTCGGATCGCGCCAGTGGCTTTTGATCGAGTTTGACGCTAGATCCTGATACTGTCTGCGCGAGAGGAGATCCTGATCCTGGACCCCGGGCCAGTGTCGGTTTCGGCCGCCGCGGTCGCGTTCCATGGGAACCAGAATCCGTAACCCTTCGTCCTTGTCCCTCCTCGATGATGATCAATCTCCTCCGCTAGACCCGGGGCCCCCGGAATCGCTTTCGAGAATTCTGCGGGAATTTTTGCTTTCCTCGCGGTTACGTTGCTCTCTTTCGTGGTTTTGACGGGCCTTGGCCAAGCGGATGCGTGGGGGATGGGTGGCCTTTCGGTTTTGTTGCCGTTGATTCCCTTTGTTTTAGCGGAGGATCTTTGATTGTTTCTTTTTTTCGGGATCGAAAATAAGTTTCGAGTGACTGTGCGAAATTGTGACTGTGGAACGTTTATAGAAATTGTTGTGGGTCTGAATTCCTATCTTATCTTGATTCCTATGGGTCCTAGAGCCTCATGCTCGGTGAACAGAATTTTTCCTATTTAATTAGCTCTCTTTCTCTCTCTGTATCGTCTTCATTGATTATTTTTGGGTGAACATTAAATTTTACGTGATCTCTGAAGCTCCAGAAAAATTGTGCCGGTTCCGATAGACTTTTGTTTAACGATTTTCTGCCACTCCTAAAAATTGCAACACTGCGACACCCTGTAAAGTTAAGAAACCTGACTATACGATATTTTTCATGCTTTTCCAGTTTTGGTCCAGCTTTGCGTTTCGTCCGCATCCTCAAAAACTCCTGAATTATCTCAGACCGAGCAAAGTTAAAAAAAAAAAAAAAAAATTGGAAACGATCGAAAAGTTGAAAGTCCTGTACCTTTTCCCATGGCTCAGGTAGTCGCGCTGGGTACACCATAGGAACCTCAGGAGGGAGGGGGACTCCTCTCTTTCTCTCTCTCCCTCAAATTCAGGATCTTGTCTTTCTATTTGAATAAGATTCACCCTGTTTATCATTTTCTACGATTTCACCTCTACCCCACCGTATAACCTGGCCACGCTCACCCTTTCGCACACACATAATACGTAAAAATCCTTTCCCAAGGGGTGAAATGAACCCCCCGCTTCTTTTTCACCCTTTTGCTCGTCAGTTTCCAACGTCAAATTAGAATTTTGTACGGACCGGCTGGAGTAAAAATTCGATTTTCACCTGGGCCTTCATTTTTTCACCCCTTCGCCGGGTTACCCTCGTTCACCCCGTTCGGGCCGCGAATTTTAAAGCCTCTAATGGGAACCTTTTACCAACCTAACCATTTCCCGTCTTCAAACCTTTCAAAATATCCTCAAATATAATTTTTCGATGTCGATTCTAATGGGAATTCCTGCGGAAATTATTTACACTAAAAATATTGTACTGTGCGATAGAATGATTTATAATATTTTTCAATTTTATATTGAATGAACCTTTAACCTATATTTAAACTTCCCAAAAATTCCAGTAAAATAAATCCTGTAGAAATTGTATGAAGATTTAAGTTAAATGTAAAACAGATACATTAAAAATTCCTAAAAATTCCAGTAAGATAAATCCTGTAGAAATGATATGAAAATTCATCGAATTTACATTTGATCTTTATTATAAGTCACAGAAAATTGAAAGGACAACAGAAATATGGAAATAAAGCAAGTCTATATTGAAAGAATCTGTAGATTAAATGTTCGTATAATTTCTAGAGAACATATATTATTTTACTGGAATTTTTAATATACCTATTTTACATGAAATCTTTATTATAAGCTACAGAATGATAACAGAAATTTGGAAATGAGGCAATTTTATATTCAAAGGACATTTGAGGACATTTTTGTTGTCAATGAATTAAGAGATGAACAGAAATGATTGGAAAAAACATACTCTCCGCATGATGTTTGATGTACACCGAAAGCTGCAAACTCCACCAGTTTTTTTAGAAACTCTCTCAACAACCAAAGATTCCACCCCACGTCCGTGATCATTAAAAGACTCCCGGGTCTTCAAACACCGATCACCAGTTGTCGGATTCATCAATTTTCCTGTAAAAAAAAAGATGCTAGAAAACCTAGGAAAAAGGAAAAGGCTTTCTCCCAAGGACCCAAGGCGAAACCCTCGGGTGCCAGTCGAATGACAAATGGCTTTTCGTACTCGATTATATCCGCTAAAAATCTGCGTCCCGTGGATTTGATCGATGGAGAGGCGCGATCATGTGTGGAAAATTCGCGGCTCGGATCGGCCACCGGTTCCTCGATCGTTTTCACGGGACCGAAGTTTCGAAGCTACGACGGTTTCGACTGCGAATCGAACTCGACCGAGGACCTACCCCTTTTTTTCTCTCTTTCTCTCTCTCTCTCTCCTCTTCGCCCTCTGTCTCTACGTCCACGCCGGACTATTTATTTTCGGCGTGTCAAAACGAGTGACTGATGACGGCACGATGCTAATTCCACCATGTGGGAACCGATCGTTACCAGATCTCACCGCCGCGGAATTACAAAAACCCTCGTACGATTCGGCCACGAGATACGGAACAGCGTTTCGGGAAAAAACCGTGTGGCTCGCGGCCGCCGATCGATTCCTCGAATTTTAGTCGGCCGATTCGATACCGGCCCCCCCCCCAACGTAATTAATTAATTGCGATTGGCCCGCAGATGTTTATGCAAATGCCAGGCTCTGGACGATGACACTTTACACATTGCCCGTCCACGCAGACCGATTTCTGATGGATCTTAAACAATTCGATGATGGTAATTATACCGTGGAAATTATCCGAAAGAAACATTTTCGTGCTTCTCGTGCTCCTTAGTTTTCAATTTTTGGTGAGGTTATTATTTCGTGTAATGGTTTGATAAGAGTGATTCTAAATTCGTATAATTTTCGTTTAAGGATTCTCTGAGACACCGCCAAAGAATTATTATACAGTGTTCACTCTGTATATGGACCGTTTATTGTCCGTCTGTTTGTCTTTAAATATAGCTCAGAACTGAACGACAACACACACAAGACTGAAAAGCAGAAAATAATGATTTAAATAAAAATAATTTTTGATATACCACGTTCTCAAGACGGACTAAAAAGTATTACATCTCCTGGCCGATACATGTCCGTGGTTAGACCCTTTTTTGGACACATATCGAGTAGAAACTGTTCTATTTTAATTCGAAATTATTCCTAGGTTATTAAACTAGTAGTCTGCTGGAAATAAAATAGTCTCTTTGCGGAGAAATCTAAGAGAATTTGCCTTTTCAAATTAACCAAGCTGGAACATTTGAATACTTTCCTAATTACAGAACAAAAATGACAAGAGTTAAAAAATCAAATGTTTTCGGTAACGATTCAGTGTTTCTTTGATTCTTTTGTAATAGTATATCGATAAAAAATATATTTACCGTTGTAACGAAGCGATTAATGCCATTTTGAGAGAGAGAGAGAGAGAGAGAGAGAGAGACGAAGTATCCGGAAACTCGACGAAACAATTAGAACGAGCATAAAAGTTCGAATTTCCTTTAAAGGCGGATCGCTCGCTGGTCAGAAAGCTCGCGCTCCAAAAACCGCAGGTGATTAGCGCGGGCCGTAAAATCGACGGGAAAGTAAAAAGCCGAGGAGAATCGAGGCGTATCCGTGGCGGCAAACACACGTAGCCTGAATCGGACAAATTGCTCGACACGAGTGGCTCGTCTTCGAAGGAAACGTGGAAGGAAGCGTGACCGGACCCTCGGAAGTATCCATCGCGTGGCATTCGCGAGCGGAAATAGAACGAAAAGAGCAAAACCAAGAAAAGAAAGAAAAGAAAGAACGAAACGAAACAAAAAACAAAAAAAATAAAAACCGAGTCTGCGAGGCTTCGGCGCGGCGGTGCAGTCAATTTCCCGTTGAGCAGTAAAATGCATGTTATTCTCGTAAAGTGGCGTCTATCCGCAAAAAGAAGCCCCGGCGTTCCGTCTCGTTTACCGGTAACCCGGTGGAGGGGGTGAGAAAGGAAGAAAAAAGAACGAAAAAAAAAAAATAAGAAAACCGGAGATAGCGAGAGAATAAGAGGGAGAGAGAGAGAGAGTGGATGATGCATCCTCTCTCGCGCGGCAGAAACCTCGAAATCAAATATTGATTCTCAGTTATGCGCGTGTTGAGGGTCACGCGATGCCGGGCCGCCTTTATTAAGTGATTACTCTCATTAGCTTGCACGCGATGCTCTTTGTGCCGGTCGTTACGAGCCGATGAGACACAAAATGGCGTGGTCGAGGGTCTTGCTCCTCCTCTTTCCTCGCCACGGAATTTCTCGAATCCTCGTGCCTCCTCGATTTCGTCGTTTTCGAATCAATCGGTTTCGACCGCTTATAACTCATAACGACCACGGAAAGAAATCATCGATCCCATCCGATCCGCGCGCGCTCGCTCGCTCGCTTGCAAAGCCGTTTGATATACGATCCCGGTTACGTTCTCATGAAAAGTAATTCCCCAACCCTCTCGGGAAGGGCCTATGCAAAATTGATCTTCCGAATGGAGGAACAGACTGCAACTGCGCATCCCTTGTCACGCGCCGCTCCCGGACCTATGGGCATCATTAATATTCCGATTTCGGACCGGCAGAAGAATAAGCTCTAAACCCCGCGATCATCGAATGGACGCTTGTCTCACTGCTGGAGATGATTTTAATGCCATTCTATGACGGAAATCGTTCCCGATTCTTCAGATCGACGAGGAGAAATGAGTTTGGGATGTTGGTACTCTTCGGCATTCGATGCGTACGATGGAATTACGATTTTTATGCAAAATAAAAATTTTATGAACCACGCGTACATGCGTTTCTTTACTTAGCAATGTTTACTCTCCGTAGGCAACGTCGTTTATTTCCAAAGTGAAATTTTCTTGAATTTCTACCGTTCAAATATTTTCGATTAGATATCAAAATAGGGACTTGAATACGAATTCCAGAATTTTCTCAGAACTGTTTTTCGTGATCCAAATCTGTCGATAATACTTTGGACGGTTCACTTTGGTCTACCCACTATGCTAGCAATTTCGCTAAGCGATTTGGATTGATCGTGCAACCGAACAATATTGTTTCGCACTTCTTCCGTTGTTTACCAACGGAACCTTTACGACCCATGTTGAGACCAATTCAAATTTTCGACTTTAATTCTACGAATGATCTGTGCTAACTGAACAGCTTTGTTATTATTCGTCACATTCGGAGGTCACGTTGTGTTTATATCTATATTAAGTATACAAAATAAGAGATGTACGAATACTTTCTACGCGTCTGTTTCTGCACATTTTTTCCGTTTTCGTTGATTCTTTTTCTAATGCTGAAGGGAAATCAAATTTTGTTTAGACAAAATTTATTCTACAAACATCTAAGAATATTTATTAATCATTTTCTCCGCATAAAATGTATTATTGGCATGAATATACAAAGTTCTACTTTCAATTTGTCACTGTACAAATGCTTTCCACACCGACTGTAGTTTCCTAAACCCTACAACTTCCGTAAGTAACATTTTCTCGTATTGTTTGAAACAACCAAGATATTCGAGCGGATAGTGGCAATATTTACTTCCGTCGAAAAATCCTCAAAAACGAAAACCCTCAAGAACTTCATCTTCCGAAGTCAACTTCTCGACTAACTATCCCCACTTTCCCTCTGACCGTCGCCTGATCGCCGTATTAAGGCAAATTAGCCTACCGTGCGTCCGGTCGCCTATAAATAATCCGATTCCGATGGGTCTACGACATCAGTCCCCGAAGGGAGAGACGAATTACGTAAGAACCATTAGCAGTTCGGTTTACCGGCTCGGCGTGTCTCGCGGCGCGTCCAGAAACGAGAGAGTGAGAGAGAGAGAGAGAGAGAGAGAGAGAGAGAGAAAAAGCTGTCGAAAACGATCGAAAAGACCCGACACGTTCTCTCCGAAAGAGGACAGAGAGAAACAGAGAGACAACGGTTCATCGATCGACCCGCGAACTGATTAGCCCCGGCGAGGTTCGCAAAAGTTCGACGGGGAGAGGGAGGTGGGGGGGGGGGGGGTCATTCGATGACTGTTGGTCGGCTTTTTGCGTCGCGAATTTTCGCCGTCGCTTATTTTGCCTGTCCCTTTCTTTCTCGGTTTCACGCACAGCCACGGGCAGCCACAGCCCTCTTTCCGTTCTCGGTGCTCTTCCACGATCGGCGCAGCGACGCACGCTGCTCTTGTCCATTTGCTCGTCATGGTTTGAATTCTTACCGACCGTCCGACCGGACGACGAACCAGCCATTTGGAATTCGATCAGAAATACTTAAGGTGGCGTCTACTCTCCACCGTATCTTTTTCTCTTTCTCTTCGTCCCGCTCTCTTGCCCCCTCTCTTGTCCCCCCTCCTCTCCCCTCGATTCCCTTCGACGTCTCTCCTCGTTTTGCTTCTGATCATAGAGAGTCTGTCTCTCCTCGCCTCCGTAAGTCACCAATCAGCCCCCACCAGGTCGCGTCATCAAGAGCAGATCTTCGTCGGATCGTTCGACATCGGTGGAGACGCGGTTTTAGCCTCCTCGGACTTTGCTGCTGTGTGCATCGTCTCCCTTTCTCTATCTATCATTCTTCTTGATCTTTCTCTTTTCGTTTCGATCGATGCTCGTACACGGTCATCTCCGTCGCGCGCGTACAATTCTCTCTGGTTGCTCGCAACGTTTTCTCTGTTGCTCCCGCGCGGCGGCGGCGGTCCTCTTCGTCGATTGGCGGCGGCGGCGGCTATCGGCACTAAAACCGATTCCAAAGGCTTCCGAAAGAATTTAAATTAAAGCCAGCCCCGGCATATCGAAGCTGGCTAAAATTAATTGATTTATGGGCCCCCGGCGCGGCGCGGAGCGGAGCGGCGCTCGGCTCGGCTCGGCTCTGCTCCGCTTCTGCTCTGCTCCGCTCTCTGCTCTAGGCAGCTCGCGCGTCCCTCGCAAAAGAGACGGGACGATTCTTCGACGGTTCCGGATGACGGCCAATTACCGGACCCGAAGAGAACTGCCCCGGCACCCGCAAGAAAAATCGGACGGTCACGGTGGACCCGACGCCATCGTCATCCCCCTCTCGCAGCCAGGATCACGCGTGCTGCAGAACGGATCGACACGACGATCGAGGGAATTCCTGTTCTTGTCGCAACCACCGGCTCTCCTCGTCTCCTTCAACCCCCTCGACACCGGGGACCAGCCGACGACGACCGGGGATCGCATGCTGATGCCTGCACTTGAGAATGCGGTGTCAATTAATTTTGTACCGGGGGGCTGCTTCGATCATTTTTGCTCCGGCGAGTCGAATCGCGGTGGTGCTTCCAAGCTGACCGTCAAACAGGATCTGTTTGAACACGGGTCCCGATCACCCTCTTTGTGAAAAAATTGCCCGGACGACGAACTGAAAAGAATTTTTTGTTTTCACTCGAGGATGCACTTTGGACAGCGCGATTTATTTTAGAGACAGACAAGGTACCCTTTTATCGAGGAAAGAAATTATTCTCGGCAAGAATTAGAGAATCGTTTTGATTTTCACCTTGATCCTCCAATGTAAATTCATTGAGAAAATTACTGTGGGATTTGTAAGGTAAAAGCACCAGTAGTTGACCATTTTATAGAAAAACATAAAAAATAAGGCTTGAAATGTTCTTATTGTTTTGAAATTTAAACAACAGACGGCATGGCATCCGAGGTTCGTTTTCATCAAAAATGCACTTATAAGTGCGCTTCTATAAACCTTATTTTTTATGTTTTTCTATAAAATGGTCAACTACTGGTGCCTTTACCTTAACAGGAATAGTTCAGCAGAGAAAGGGGATGAGTTTTATTGACACAGGCGAATCGAGCGGTCGGAACGGATACTCTCGATGCGAACCTCGCCGAATACTGATTGTTTTTTCTTTTTCGTCAAATCGAGCCCGTGAACTTTCAATGAAAGGTGGAAGAGCTCATCAATAAGTTATGCACGCGTGCACATTGCCCTTTGATGTGCCGCTTGTCCGGGCTTTTAACCTCGGCTCAATACAATTCGACGAGTTGAACGATCGACGCTCCGGCCCGTAACCACGATCCACGATATACCGAACGAACGCCCAGAAATTCTCGATAAGCGTCGTCGCTGTCTAACGTTTTACTGGCAATACGTGATAGTAATTGCAATCGGCAGACTCGAGATGAATGAATAACCGCATATTTGTGAAGCGGAAACAGCGTCCCAGAAACGTGGAACAACGGGATAATTAATGCGACATATTTTCTGTTCGCTCGGATCGGCCGTTGTGAAACATCACGAAAAAATCGTGTTCCTTTTCGTTGCTTCGTGTCTTTCATCTGGTATCAATCGTCCAGGCGTTTAGTATCTTTTGTGAAAATTCTGAGCCATGTTCTATTGCTCTCGTGAAATTCTGTGCCGTTGGTATACACAGTCTGCGGATTTTTTTGCAATATATACATTTTATACGAAACTGCTAAATAAGTTAGGAGCTAAATATTATAGAAATTAGAATAGAATTTCGTTCTTCGAAGAATAATTTATTACCTATTAAAAATTGTATGTACGTATCGATGTCGTCAAATTCTTTTAATTTTTCTATTATTTTCATTTTTACCACCACATTTTTGGCAGACTATAATTATTTAATGTCTATTTGAGCTGCGAATCTCTGATATTGGAATACGATTGAACTTTCTTTCCCGTTATAATAATTTTAAGTGATGAACATCTTAAATTCTTCATCGTTGTACTATTTTATCAGTTGAAAATTTGTGATCTAATATTTATGTAATATTGTAATACTACAATCGTTTATCGAAATAACAATAGTATGTTTTGACAAAGCAAAGCTTCTTGGATTGACCATTTAAAGTTTTGTTTATATTTTACACAAAATATTCGACAGAAAATTTCCTACTTTTTGCCCTTCTTTTATATGAACACACATTTTGTGTTATTTATTTAAATTTTCTGTAGAGAAATGATGGACTTGTATTGTATTGTATTTATTAAAAAAAAATAATCAAATCCCTAGGCTCAATCAAGCTTATGGGATTTGCGACTAAAGTATTACCTAGCGACATCTGTGGAGCAGAGGCTCAAACTCGACGTCGGTTATGCTCCTCAGCGCATTGTTACCACAGACCTCGTCGGTAATGTTACCCTATAGCACCGACTATAGCACCGACGAGATATATTTAAAGACTGCCAACCTTACGGGAGAACGTGTCTCACGAAAAATACAGTGTCTTCTACCGCCCTCTAGAATAAATTTTGGCTGGAGTAAGAAACAGAAGGCCAACTACGGTATTTCGTCGGTGCAGAAGACCACTAAGGAAATTTTCGTCAGCGAGAAGGTGAATCGGTTTCGCGTCGCGCGATACAATATACTATAAACAATACATTTTTACTGTATCAACCGATTTCGAGAAAATTTTCAACATGTGTACAACATAGATCTACAAAACATATATTTTAAATTTTCATTGTAGGCTCAAATAGAAAAGTTTTAGAAAGTGCCCTTTTGTTTGCTTTTATAACTCCAAGCAATCAAAATCGTTTTTGCACGTCATTCGGTAAACCAATTCTTCGAATTGCTCGAGAAAGGTCTGGTCGTTTTGATCAATTTAAAAAAAGTGACACAGCTTTCAAAGGCGTTCGAATAGCTTTGTGAGCCTGTGTATATGGGTTTTTTCTATGTGCGTGTGGTTACACAGAGTCGGCAAGACGGCAAGGCGGCTATAAGAGAGAATGTAGGCCGGAAATTATTGCGAATAAGTTAAATATAAATAAGTGTATACTTGCGAACAATTTGCGGAAAAACAGTCAATATGTCACAGCGTAAATTTATGGGCGACAAGTGAGAACCTTGATTTAAATGGGAAATACCATCTAAAATAAAAAAAAGGCGGCACAGCGACCCTCGTAAACACAGGTAAGAACCTGCCTTTGTCACGTAACAATCGACGCCCCTACCCTTTGCGCCGATCCCACTTTTGACGCGCGTCGCCGATTTTCCGGGAAGCCCCCAATATTCGGGCCTTCGGTCCCCCACCACCACTCTTACCCCCGCGGCCGCGACGATCCGACCGCGACTTCATTCTAATAACGAAAGTCAAAGTGATCGGTTGTGTGTTGTGTGTGTAAGTGATCGTTATCTCCGAACACCCTCGTCCTTGTCGACCGCGTCGGTTATCAGTGACACATAAAGGATATATTACGACGCAAGACAAGGACCTTTACATGGTACGTACCGTTTCTATATTTTATCATTCGCTAGAAGTCGATTATTTATCGTAATTTTTATTAAAATTAATACCGTGCTCAAGTGAATTATTTATTTTTAATTTTTAATTTATTTAATTCTAATTTATTCTCGAATCGTGTTGCCTTCTCGCGATAATTTACTGTTGCGTCCTGACGATGAATCAAGTTTGTTTAATTTTGACTTTGTATTCAACTTGGACTATGTATTTATTTTCTATTAATTCGGATGTATTCTTTGACGTCTGGTCGATTGAAATTAATCGAATTTGTTCTTTATCAGTCTTTATCATTCGCTAGAAGTCAAGATTATTTATCGTAATTTTTATTAAAATTAATACCGTGCTCAAGTGAATTATTTATTTTTAATTTTTAATTTATTTAATTCTAATTTATTCTCGAATCGTGTTGCCTTCTCGCGATAATTTACTGTTGCGTCCTGACGATAAATCAAGTTTGTTTAATTTCGACTTTGTATTCAACTTCGATTATTTATTTTCTATTAATTCGGATATATTCTTTAACGGCTGGTCGATTGAAATTAATCGAATTTGTTCTTTATCAGTCTTTATCATTCGCTAGAAGTCAAGATTATTTATCGTAATTTTTATTAAAATTAATACCGTGCTCAAGTGAATTATTTATTTTTAATTTTTAATTTATTTAATTCTAATTTATTCTCGAATCGTGTTGCCTTCTCGCGATAATTTACTGTTGCGTCCTGACGATAAATCAAGTTTGTTTAATTTCGACTTTGTATTCAACTTCGATTATTTATTTTCTATTAATTCGGATATATTCTTTAACGGCTGGTCGATTGAAATTAATCGAATTTGTTCTTTATGTTACAGAACCTGAGGGGAAAAAGAGGCTTCGACACCAATAGGATATATCGATAGCCAGGTTCGAGATACGATTTCTTCGAGCAGGAGAGGATATGTGAGTACCAGCAGTATATGTTACTAATTAAACTTAGTTATTGAACATTTTATATTATATTTCAATTGTGTTAATTTTCAAATATATTATTTTCCAAACGTGGTATTTTTCAAATATGCTATTTTTCAAATATGGTATCTTTCAAATGTGCTTTTTTTTAATATGGTATTTTTCAATTGTGCTATTTCCAAATGTGCTTTTTTTTTAAATTTGCTATTTTTCAAATCTGTTATTCTTTCCTAATATTTTTTTTCATGGACTAATGTAAAATTAACATAGAGTTGCGTATAAAAATTCAAGTGCACGGGAGCTTTACATAATATAATATTTATTAAATTAACGTCACGAATAACAATGCACACTGGTCGCGTTTCGAGCAAATTTAGAGCTCACAGTGAAGTTTTTCGATTATTTAATTCAAATGACAGTAGTTTCCAACGTACTATTTAATCGCGGTTCGACCTTTTTTTTAATATTTTTTTCACGAGTCAATTACGTGAATTATTTGTTGATTCATTTGCATTTTATATATTTGTCGTATGTTTTTAAACGAATTTTAATCTATATATCTCATATTTATATTTTACAGGCTACCTTAACTCGAGGGAGACAACATTGAATATTACGTTAGCCACCCTTGTGTTCAATATTTTTAAAAGTTGCATATAGTAGAGAAGTCCGATCGAGACGGTGGAGGTCCGCACCTACTCTTCAAGTAGGGGTGACCTCGCAGCTTAAAGACCGCGGCGCACCATCTCTGGCAGATAATGCCAGCGTTACTAGGCCTCGGTCTATACCTAAAGCGGCCAGCTCGTGGAGTGTATACTCGCGAGTTGGAATAACGTTTTAAGCGAAGGGGCGCATCTGTCCTGGCGTTACGACGTCCAGGCAGGTGGATGGTGTCGCCTCGCGTAAGAATCCGGGGTAGATTCTATGGGCTTGGAAACCCAGTCGCTAGCCGTCTCGTTTCGCCTCTACCGAATTATATAAAATTTGTTCATAATGCACTTTGAAAATATTGAAAACAAGGGCAGTAAGACTAACGTAATACAACGCATCGTAGTGCTGTCTTCAAGGGGGAGAGAATGTAAGTATCAAAAGACATATATTTCCAATTAAACTATCTTATTGATGGAATTGTACGAACCATTTTTTAACATCTTGTTCCTTTTTTTGATTCCAGAACGATTCCAGAACGATTCCAGAACGATTCCGGAACGATTCTTAACGCAGCTTTCGCATCCCCCCAACAAGTAGTAAGTGCACAAACAACTGTCTTTTTTATTACTATAATTGATTAGTAGTTGATTTTTTGACGAGTGTAGTGACCGTGGAAAATGCCAGGCGTTTTTCACGGGTAGTAATCTGTTTCCTAGGTAGGTAGGGTCTTTTTGTACGTCGCGTTCTTTTTTTAAATGAAATAGTTTCGATAATGGTATCACCAACTTTCGAAAAGATAAAAATCTTCCGTAATTTGGTATACCATTAACTAGAGTCACTTTTTATTATCAAAATAATTATTTATCTTTGAAATATATTTGAAATGAAATGAAGTTGCTTTTTAACTTTAAGATAATTATTGATTTTTTAGATTCATTTAAAATTCAATACGGATCGTTTTTTAAAATTATTTCGAATTGCTCAGAAGCACTGGGTCTCTTGCGTACAAAAAGACGATTCGCGACGGATAGATCCTCGAGACAAAGCATATACACATATCAATTTAACTTGGATTATTTTCTCGAGTATATTACATTTAGTATAGTACTCTTTCAATAGTTTCGAAACTTTGCTTTGTTGAAAGGATCGACCGAGGGTTTTTTAATATTTTCTTAAAAATTTCAAATAAATAAATTAAATTAATTAAAATCTTTGTCTTTTTGCTTAACGATTAATGTTTTCTATTAATTCTTTGAATGATTAAATATCTTCAAATACCTTTAAATTTCAATTCAATTTTATTTTTTGCAAGTTTGTATAAATATTAGCCCGTATGCTAATGAATTCTTTTAGTTAGGATTTTCAGGATATTGAGGTTCCCTGTTCGTTGCTCAAATCCTCTCGCGTGCCCAGGTGCTATTCGGGAGGGTGAGAGCAACGGGCACATGGAATATTGTTTTAATAATATATATTTGTGTGGCGACTGACAGTGTATCGTGCACGACGTATTTTCCACTTGTGTGTGTGTGTGCGATTAGGCAGTGGAATTGCGTCGGTTCTTTCAATTAGATTCAATAACGCATATTCCTGTCGATCTGTGACATGCTACATAGATCTTCATGGAATATGTTCGCGAGTAGCTTTTCTAAAAACCACGTTTGTAACATTCAGAATTACACGTAGTTCAATTGAGTCTCGAAAATAGTTTGTTATTTCAATTTACCGATTTATATCGCAAAGGTCACTGCCATTGTCAGTCGATTTCAGTGAAACTGGTACGTACCTTAACTGTGTTTGTATGAGGTTTCGACGTTAGGGTGTCGGAGGCGTCCCGGGACGTGCTCTCTAGGTATTAGGCTTTTGCACCCTGGCGTCTGAATGGGAATCGTTGAATGAATGTGTTGGTGAGCTTGTGTTTTTTGCCATTTTTTAAATATAGGACTAGGTAGGTAGGTAGCTTACTTTCTTGGTGTGTGTGAATGTTAATTTTAAGTAGGTAGGGGCCGGGGCTGGCTACCGTTTTCTCTTTCGGGTAGGCCGCGATTCGACCGGTAGTCAGTTCCTGGAAGAGCTCGAAGTTTCGTTCTCGAATCGAAATCGAACGAGGCATGACGTTCGATGGATGATTCGTCTTCGATTCTTCTTGCTCGCATAGCTTTTCGCGGACGCGGACGCGAACGGTAAACGCGCGCGGATTAGGACCTCGAAACGTTTCGCACCTGCTCGATTGCACCAGGGGAACGATCGGCTTCTCCCGAAACTTGTGATTCGTCTCGGAAGTCGTCGATCGTTTTCCCTGCGAGCACGTTTAGGGTTTCAGATGTTCGGCGGACCACGAAGAAAAAGAAGAGGCCCGACAAACTGTCATTCAAGAGGGCAGCAACTGCATGTGTTGTATCGTTACTACCTTGTCACTATACTCGTCAGTAGAAATATTTGAAGTAGTTGTAGAAAAGTAGTTAGTTGCATCAATGGGCAGGCCTCGCCGCCCCAACGATCAGCTGAGATGGGCACATCCGCGATTTGCAGTAGCGTTGCGAAAAAAACGCGTTGTATTAAATGATTTTGAACAGGGAGAATCAAAGTTAGTGTTGCGAAGATACTCGCGATTTAGATTGTTTCTAGTTTAGTGTTGCGAATTAAATCGCGATTTCCATTTCATTTCAAGTTTATTGCTACTTGAGCCAATTTTTAAAATATAAAGATTTCATAACAATTTTTATAAGTAAAGTAGTTTTTTTTTTCATTCCTCTGTTCCTTGAATTAGCGTTGCGCAGCAAAAAAGAACGGCGTTTGATTTCGAGTCATTTTCGATATTTCAGGCGCCCATGCTCGAGCTGCAACGAACCCTCCCTGGTATGGTGCAGGCATTCGCGTTTTCGAATAGAGTTGCGAAAAAATCTCAACGGGTTGAATTAGCGTTGCGAAAAAATAAAAGAGAATTTTTTTAGTTACCGCTTTTGTTAATGACAAAGTAAAATGGTGGATGAGCCGGGTCTCTTCACCAATAGACTTTATCACTCTTCCTGCATGCCTCGCGAAGCAATTGATAAAAACATTTCTGTTTGAGAAATTAGCGTTGCGAATTTGATATCGCGATTGTCTTAGTGTTGCGAAAAATACCAACGCGTTGTATTAAGGCGGGATTATTTTCTTGCATATTGGAAAACGTAAAACCTGAGATTTAATGGTTATACTCGCGACCGCGTATATAAAAGTAAATGTTTAACATTGCGGAATTAGTTGCGCAAGAATGCATACGAACATTGAATTCTAGAGATTTTGTTGTTTAGATTTTCGAGCAATATTGCTCGAGTTCTGTATTTCAAGTTTAAAATTTTTGCTACTGTCGAAATGTGGAGCATGTGTCCACCGGACCGCTACACGTCGAGAAAAGAAACGTATTGGTACGTTCTCAGCTCGCAGTTAGTGCAAAATCACGGTGCACGTTGCTACGTTCGATTACGCGCGGTGTGCCCTAACACACGATTCGTTTGCCGTTCCAGCAATGGAACATGTATATCCGTTTTCGTATGACAGTACCATACACAAAAAGAAGACGTATTAAGTTACGTCACCTGTGGTGGTACGCACGATAATGCCATGGTGACCATTGTATTAGTATCTATTGCGATGCGAGCCATGGTGTTGACGTGCCTTACGATGGCGGAAATCACTGTAGCTTCACCTGAACGTAGCGACGTGTGTCTTAGCCATTTGATGGTGTGTGAGCGCTAAATGCAAGGAACCTACCACTGCGTTTTACAAAGCATATATTTTTGAACGTAGTGGTCCGATCGGGTTAGAAGACATACACTTTGTGTATGTATAGCGTATCGAACGCCTCGTCGGCCCGCAAGGTAAAAGACGGGGTATCTTTACGTAGGGACCGCGCAGTAATTTTGTCGATGGAATTCAGTGTTCATTGCACCATGGAAAACTGATTTTGCAATGTTCGAATTTGTAATAATAGTAGGGACCGCGAAGTATATTTCCCTGCTCGCGTGATACAGTAAGAATTAGAGATTCGTATCGATCTAATATGAATGTTTTCCGATATGCAAACGGTAGAAAATCCTGCCTGTTAGTGTTGCGATAAATGAAATGCCACACTTCACCCTGACATAACTGTCCCTGATTACTTGTACAATTTATATGAAATTTTGATTTATTCCTCGCTTATCACTTGATAGAGATCAATTGAATTTGTATTTTGTGTTCAACAGGTCTTCATCAATACATCACTTCCATTGTTACTATAGCCTATTACTCTTGTTTCCATATCGTAGAGATTAGGATACGTTTAGAGTTTATCGTTAGGGTTCGGAAACATTTTAAATTATCATTAGAGTTTGATTGCTTGGCTTTGTTTGTTTATTTCCACCCGCTTCTCGGGTATTTCCTTTTATGGATGTCTTTAAAGGAATTTGTGCTTGGATGGTATGTATTTACATTATTGGGGTTTGCTGATAACCGATTGAGTTCACTCGCCGATATGCGTTTGGCTTCATTCGTTGATATCGAAAATTGTCTGGGATTCGAGGTACTGTGACCCATGGGGGTAACATGCAGTCTCCAGTACTTAGTATTGCGGTCCTTATGGGCCGCAGTCGGTCTGGGGACTGAGCTGTTGCCGTCATGTGCCGCAATCTCCCGCATCCCTTACATGTTTTCCCCGGTGTAAATACTTACTCCGCCGCTGGCTTTTTGGGGAAACCCAGCGAGACCCCGGGTCGAGAATATGACATATATATATATATATACAATAATTTATATATGTATGTATAATATATTTATATATTATATATATTATATTTATGTTGTAATATATATATGTTCAACCCGCGATTAAATATTACATGTATACATGTTATAACATGTGCCAAGCTTGTAGGTAGGTGCGACGAAGTGAAATGGATGGATCTTTGATTTGTCAAAATCATTGAATTTAATGGAAATCATAGATCGTTACAAGTCGTTTGAAGGATAGTTTTTACGCGTACCCCTCTGTCGGGTAGATCGGAGAGCTGGCGATGGTACAGCTCGACCTTGCTAGAGGATTAGGCGAGGTCTTGGGCCTCAACAAGGCGTACACAATCTGGCCGTGCTTAGGCAACGTGGGCTTTATTGTTGAGGCCCTTGCGACACTCAGAGGTTTTACCGGCAGGTCCGCGTCGTAATTATTATATTACTATCAGCCGACATAATTGTAACGATCTCTTAGAGCGCGATCCTCCATTTCACTTCGGATAAAACGATCCAGCAGTAGAGTCATTTGTTTTTGTTCGTGGGTATAATACGCGTTAGAGTAGAGTCATGCAGATGTTACAGATGCAAGATGGATTAACCAGTCACGCTTCCGATACATACGTTGTTGTATCGGGCAGGGTGCATTGGTTGATGCATCTTGCATCTATCCTTTGCCTAGCTGGATCCATTGTAAACAAAGATTCATGGAAAATTATCGCATAAAAGACTTGGCTACTCGACTTTGCCATAGCTATTTCATACCTCCTGTCTAAAATAGACGAGCCAAAATTAGCTAAGTGGAGGTTTAGAGACCTCGCAGCTCATGACCGCTGTGGTAGCATTTCTGGCATAGCCAGCGTTCCTGGCCTCTTTCAACCGCTCCTCCCCTTTGACCCAGAAGCGGAACTCCTGCCCTGGGCGAAGGGAGGGAACGCACTCAACTGGCGTTAACTACGACCAGAGGGTGGATGTTGCCGCAGTGTACGGATCTAGTATCTAGATCTACGGATCTAGTAAATACTATAGTAATCCGAGTGGCCTGAAAAACCACTAGTCGCTAGCTTAGCTCATTTTGGTGGAGGGTAAGCTAATTCCATAGGCATGGCCCGCCTAATAGACCTGCACAAACCAGACCGCGGCTATTACGCCGGTCATACCCCAAAGCGCCTATATCAGTCGAGGTTCCACATTTGGAGGTCAATGTCATGCGATAATTAGAATTCGTTTAAATTATTTGGTCGGTATTTGGGAATAGTCATTTTATCGGAATGTTGGTAATGTGACTCAACACTAGATGTATATGTACCCGCTCTTCTACCCGGTACATTCGATTTCGATTGCTGGCTTCGGTTGGTACCCAGCAATCACCTGCTTGCAGCCCGGAGGTTGATTCTTTTGATTCCTTTGGCTTACTGTGGCGCCGAACAAGGGTATAGGTGGACTCCTGCCGATGGACGGTGGTGGTTCTGGTCTCGTATCCTATCGCGTATAATCGTAATTGTAGAGATATTGTCGCATGGTGTCTCCCCGAATGCGCCATGCCACATAGGCTCAGAAGTACGATCGTAAGCCTTAGGTCACCGTCCTCTTCGTGCCCGGCCATTGGAATTTGTAGAATCTCCTCTTTGAGCGCGCAGACCGGTCTGATATACATCTCTGTAGAGTCCCAACATGCGATAATTGTTTCTCAAATGTCGTTACCACTTTTTTCCGAATTCTTTGGTGTACTTGCTCGTAGCGTATTTCTCTTTTTTTTACATTTTTTTTTTCGGTGATAGAAATGGGGAATGGGGAGCTAGCTAGGTTTGGTTGCCAGCATGTAGTTTCCCGCGATATTTTTCATATCCAATATTTCGATATTCAAGTCTAAGTAGAGAAGTCCGATCGAGACGGTGGAGGTCCGCACCTACTCTTCAAGTAGGGGTGACCTCACAGCCTAAAGACCGCGGCGCACCATCTCTGGCAGATAATGCCAGCGTTACTAGGCTTCGGTCTATACTCAAAGCGGCCAGCTCGTGGAGTGTATACTCGCGAGTTGGAATCACGTTTTGAGCGAAGGGGCGCATCTGTCCTGGCGTTACGACGTCCAGGCAGGTGGATGGTGTCGCCTCGCGTAAGAATCCGGGGTAGATTCTATGGGCTTGGAAACCCAGTCGCTAGCCGTCTCGTTTCGCCTCTACTTCTTTATATCTAAATTCGTTTCGTTTATCGTATGCTGGTAATGTAGTCGTATTGGAAACAAGAGTAATAAGGCTATAGTAATTCATCGAAGAACGAAGAACGTCGAAACAAGAATGGGAGTTCGCGCACAACATCACATCACTACTTTCGATTATTACGTTAGCCAATTTTGTTGTCGATGTGTTCAAAGTTGTATTTTGTTAGAGATTTGAATATCTGTGATTAATAGAGAAGTCCGATCGGGACGGTGGAGGTCCGCACCTACTCTTCAAGTAGGGGTGACCTCACAGCCAAAAGACCGCAGCGCACCATCTCTGGCAGATAATGCCAGCGTTACTAGGCCTCGGTCTATACTTAAAGCGGCCAGCTCGTGGAGTGTATACTCGCGAGTTGGAATCACGTTTTAAGCGAAGGGGCGCATCTGTCCTGGCGTTACGACGTCCAGGCAGGTGGATGGTGTCGCCTCGCGTAAGAATCCGGGGTTGATTCTATGGGCTTGGAAACCCAGTCGGCTAGCCGTCTCGTTTCGCCTCTACCAAATTAAATAGAATTTGCTGATAATGCGCTTTAGATATATTGAAAACAGGGGTAGTAAGACTAACGTAATACAACGCATCAATGCTCAGATTCAGAGCCAACGTCCGCTGACTTCAAGGGGGTGAGAATGTAAGTAAGAAAAGACATTTTTCCAAATAAACTATCTTGTTGATGGAATTGTACGAATCATTTTTTAACATCTTGTTTTATTTTTTGATTCCAGGACTCTAACGCAGCATTCATATCCCCCCAACAAGTAGTGAGTGAAGAAATAACTTTATTATTATTATAGTTGATTAGAATAATAGTTGAGTTTGACGAGTATAGTGACCGTGGATAACGCCAGGCGTTTCCACGGGTAGTAATCTGTTTCCTAGCTAGGTAGGGTCTTTTTGTACGTCGCGTTTTTTTTCTTAATGAATCAATTTTTATAACTGTGTCAACAAATTTCGAGAAGACAAAAATCTTCCGGAATTTGGTATGCTATTATTAACTAAGAAATAATTTCTAATGAAAAATTTACTTTTAAATTAAATGAAAAACGTATTTTAAAATCAGTTGTAATTTATTGAAAGTATTAGATTTTGCGTACAAAAAGACGATTCGCGACGGATAGATCCTTGAAACAAAGTAAATACGCATACTTTACATTTGGTAAAGTGCTGTTTTCATTTTTTCGAAACTTTGCTTTGTTGAAAGGATCGTCCGAGGGTTTTTAAATATTTTATTAAAGATTTTAAATGCATAAATAAGATAAATTAAAGTCTTCTTTAATCTTTTTGATTAATAGCACAAATTTTATATTTTTCAATATTCCAATATATCATTTAGAATTTCAGATTAAATTTTGTGATAAAGTAGAGTCATATTTGAAGAATAAATAAATATTAGACCGTTCACAAAATTTAATGAATTCTTTTAGATAGGATTTTCAGGATATTGAGGTTCCCTGTTCGTTGCTCGAATCCTCTCGCGTGCCCAGGCGCTACTCGGGAGGGTGAGAGCAACGGGCACATGGAACATTGTTTTAATAATATATATGTGTGGCGACTGACAATGGCCAGTGTATCGTGCACGACGTATTTTCCACTTGTGTGTGTGTGTGTGATTAGGCAGTGGAATTGCGTCGGTTCTTTCAATTAGATTTGTTAACGCATATTCCTGTCGATCTGTGACATGCTACATAGATCTTCGTGGAATATGTTGACGCATAACTTTTTCAAAAACTAAATCCGCAATATTCAGAATTGCACACGGAATTTAATTCATTCTCGATAATAGACTGTCATTTCAATTTACCGATTTATCTCGCAAAGGTCACTGCCATTGTTAGTCGATTTCAGTGAAACTGGTACGTACCTTTACTGTGTTTGTATGAGGTTTCGACGTTAGGGTGTCGGAGGCGTCCCGGGACGTGCTCTCTAGGTATTAGGTTTTTGCACCCTGGCGTCTGAATGGGAATCGTTGAATGAATGTGTTGGTGAGCTTGTGTTTTTTGCCATTTTTTAAATATAGGACTAGGTAGGTAGGTAGCTTACTTTCTTGGTGTGTGTGAATGTTAATTTTAAGTAGGTAGGGGCCGGGGCTGGCTACCGTTTTCTCTTTCGGGTAGGCCGCGATTCGACCGGTAGTCAGTTCCTGGAAGAGCTCGAAGTTTCGTTCTCGAATCGAAATCGAACGAGGCATGACGTTCGATGGATGATTCGTCTTCGATTCTTCTTGCTCGCATAGCTTTTCGCGGACGCGGACGCGAACGGTAAACGCGCGCGGATTAGGTCCTCGAAACGTTTCGCATCTGCTCGATTGCACCAGGGGAACGATCGGCTTCTCCCGAAACTTGTGATTCGTCTCGGAAGTCGTCGATCGTTTTCCCTGCGAGCACGTTTAGGGTTTCAGATGTTCGGCGGACCGCGAAGAAAAAGAAGAGGCCCGACAAACAGTCACTCAAGAGGGCAGCAACTGCATGTGTTTTATCGTTACTACTTTGTCACTATACTCGTCAGTAGAAATATTTGAAGTAGTTGTAGAAGTAGTTAGTTGCATCAATGGGCATGCCTCGCCGCCCCAACGATCAGCCGAGATGGGCACATCCGCGATTTGCATTAGCGTTGCGAAGAAAAACACGCGTTGCATTAAGTAATTTTTAACAGAGGATAAAAGTTAGTGTTGCGAAAATAGTCGCGATTTAGATTGTGTATAGTGTTGCGAATTAACTGGACGCGATTTCGATTTTATTTCATTTTTTTTTTCAAGATATAAAGATTTCATAAGAATTTTTATAAGTAAAGTAGTCTTTTTTTATTCCTCTGTTCGTTGAATTAGCGTTGCGCAACAAAAAAGGATCGCGTTTGAATTCGAGTCATTTTCGATTTTTCAGGCGCCCATGCTCGAGCTGCAACGAACCCTCCCTGGTGTGGTGCAGGCATTCGCGTTTTCGAATAGAGTTGCGAAAAATCTCAACGGGTTGAATTAGCGTTGCGAAGAAATAAAAGAGAATTCTTTTAGTTACCGCTTTTGTTAATGACAAAGTAAAATGGTGGATGAGCCGGGTCTCTTCACCAATAGACTTTGTCACACCTCCTGCATGCCCCGCGAATCAATTATCTTATAAACACAATTCTGTTTGAGAAATTAGCGTTGCGAATGTGATATCGCGATTGTCTTAGTGTTGCGAAAAATACCAACGCGTTGTATTAAGGCGGGATTATTTTCTTGCATATTGGAAAACGTAAAAACTGAGATTTAATGGTTATACTCGCGACCGCGTATATAAAAGTAAATGTTTAACATTGCGGAATTAGTTGCGCAAGAATGCATACGAACATTGAATTCTAGAGATTTTGTTGTTTAGATTTTCGAGGAATATTGCTCGAGTTCTGTGTTTCAAGTTTAAAGTTTTTGAAATGTGGAGCATGTGTCCACCGGGCCGCTACACGTCGAGAAAAGAAGCGTATTGGTACGTTCTAAGATCGCAGTTAGCTCAAAATCACGGTTCACGTTGCTACGTTCGATTACGCGCGGTGTGCCCTGTCACACAATTCGTTTGCCGTTCCAGCAATGGAACAAGTGTATCCGTTTTCGTATGACAGTACCATACACAAAAAGAAGACGTATTAAGTTACGTCACCTGTGGTGGTACGCACGACAATGCCATGGTGACCATTGTATTAGTATCTAATGCGATGCGAGCCATGGTGTTGACGTGCCTTACGATAGTGGAAATCACTGTAGCTTCACCTGAACGTAGCGACGTGTGCCTTAGCCATTTGATGGTGTGTGAGCGCTAAATGCTAAGAACCTACCACTGCGTTTTACGAAGCATGTATTTTTTTAACGTAGCGGTCCGATCGGGTTAGAAGACATACACGATGTGTATGTATAGCGTATCGAACGCCTCGTCGGCCCGCAAGGTAAAAGACGGGGTATCTTTACGTAGGGACCGCGCAGTAATTTTTTCGATAGAACTTAGTGTTCGTTGCATCATGCAAAACTGGTTTTGCAATGTTCGAATTTGTAATAATAGTAGGGACCGCGAAGTATATTTCCCTACTCGCGTGATATAGTAAGAATTAGATATTCGAATCGATTTAATACGAACGTTTTGCGATATGCAAACGGTAGAAAATCCTGCCTTTTAGAGTTGCTATGATTGAAATGCCGCACTGCACCTAATGACTGCCCCCTGACCCCTTGCAGCCAGTGTGGCTGCCCCTGAATACCCCCCGCAGCCAATTCTTCCCCATTAGAGTTGCGCATAAAGATATTAAAGTGCACGGGAGTTTTTTGTATCGAAACCAATTAAGTAGTGTCGCGACAAATAATGCACTCTGGTCGCGTTTGTTTCATTATATTTATTATATATTGTTAATATACTAGCGTTGCGCAAGAATAATTCGGTTTGATTTCCTCCCCATAAATTTTAATGGCTGCTATCGCGATTTCATTTAGTATTGCGGAAAAAGAAATGAAAGTGCACGGGAATTTTCTTTTGTGAACAAAATAAAATAGTGTTGTGGTATATAATGCACTGCTCGCGTTGTTTAGAGACATTCAATGTATATTTTTGTAGAGTAGTGTTGCGCAAAACCACGTCCACTCGCGCGTTTGTTTGAAATTTATCGAGTGGACAACCATTCTGAATTTTTTTTTTATTTAAAAAATTTTTTTCTCTATAGGTGACCACCCCCTTTCCAAAATACCCCCCGCAGCCATTGCTTCCCCATTAGAGTTGCGCATAAAGAAATTAAAGTGCACGGGAGTTTTCTATACCGAATATAATAAATTAGTGTCGCGATAAATAATGCACTGGTCGCGTTTGTTCCAATATATTTATTATTTATTATTTTTTGACTAGCGTTGCGAAATAATAATTCGGCTTGATTCCCTCCTCATAAATTCAAATGGCTGCTATCGCGATTTCATCTAGTGTTGCGGAAAAAGATGAAAGTGCACGGGAATTTTTTGTTCTCAGAAAAATAAAATAGTGTTGCGGTAGATCATGCACTGCTCGCGTTGTTTAGAGATATTCAATGTACATTTTTGTAGAATAGTGTTGCGCAAAACCAGTCCACTCGCGCGTTTGTTTGAAATATATCGAGTGGACAACCATTCTCAGTATGTATTTTTTTTTATTTTTTAAATTTTTTTCTGGAAAAGTGGATACCCCCTTCCCAAAATACTCCCGCAGCCATTGCTACCCATTAGAGTTGCGCATAAAGAAATTAAAGTGCACGGGAGTTTTTGATATCGAATTTAATACATTAGCGTCGCGCCAATAATGCACCACTCGCGTTTGTTCCAATATAATCAGTATTTATTATTTTTTTAATAGCGTTGCGAAAGAATGATTCGGCTTGATTCCCTCCCCATAAATTCAAATGGCTGCTGTCGCGATTCCATTTAGCGTTGCGGAAAAAAATGAAAGTGCACGGGAATTTTTTGTTCTGAAAAAAAAAAATAGTGTTGCGGTAGATTATGCACTGCTCGCGTTGTTTAGGGATATTCAATGTACATTTTTGTAGAGTAGTGTTGCGCAAAACCAGTCCACTCGCGCGTTTGATTGAAATATGTCGAGTGGACAAACATTCTGAATATGTATTGTTTTTGTATTTTAAAAAATTTTTTCTTGTGTTAATCCAAGATTTAGTATGTTTCAGATATTTCATCCCATGACAAGGAAGAGACGTTTGTTGTATGTGTTGCGTGTTGTGTAGGTTTTCGTATTTGTTGTACCTTGTGCTGTCTATTGTATTTGTTGCTCGTTGTGTAGTCTAATATATTTTTATTTCAGCAAATTTGTGCTAGCCCTCCCCCCCCCCCCCGCCCCACATAAGTACATGGCCAAAATACTTAAAATACAAAAAATACAAAAATAAAATACAAAATACAAAAAAACAAAAATATAATACTTGATAGGTAGAAAATAAAAAAAAATAAAAAATTAGATTCCATACTAGGCAGGTAGTAATTCGGCGGGTAGGCAAAAAATACAAAAATAAAATACAAAATACAAACAAATACAAAAAAAACAAAAATATAATACTTGATAGGTAGGAAATAAAAAAAAAAAATAAAAAATTAGATTCCATACTAGGCAGGTAGTAATTCGGCGGGTAGGCTTTGCAATGAGCTCTTCTTGGTATTCGTTTGCACAGTGATCAAAACTAGAGCACTGTCAAATGTGTATTAGGAAGAGTACAAAATGGGGTACAAAATTACGGCTTTTTTTATTATTTTGTAATTTTGTTAACTTTCCGTCGGGTGGGACGTTGGCCTTGTTCAAACACGGCGGAAATTGTATACTTTTCGCCATGTCTGAACGACGCCAAATACTATGTGGGTGGGCGGGTCTCCCTCACAGCAACCTCCACGTGGTGAGACCCGGACAATCGGTGTGATTCTCGATTTCGAATATTTTGTTTCGCAATTGTTCTATAAAATATTAAAAATCGACAATCACATCGAGCTAATGGCTGTGATAATTAATTGATTCTTTGACATGATTTCTTCTCGACGTTAGTTTTCAACGAATATTTTTTGTTGAATAATAATTATTTTATATCGCAATAATTTCCAAATTAAATTTAAATTCTGATATTTCTTTCTAACGTTACTTTCATATTGCCTACATTTATTAACTATCGATTAGCGATGTTGGTATTTGAGATCAGTGATAGTTCCACGTTCTTAGTTCCACGTTCTTAGTTCCACGTTCTTAGTTCCACAACCGATGAGAGTATCTCGGCATTGGGGCCGTTACCGACCGCTCCCAGCACCCACTCAGCACCCACTCAGTACCCACTCAGCACCCACTTTAGGCCCGCAGTTTAACACGGGGGCACCGACGAGATATATTTCAATATATCTCGTCGGTGACGGGGGCTGGCATTCTTTAAATATATCTCGTCGGTGGCTGCGTCCAATTGAGGAAGGTTGCACCACCTACAAAAGCGAGCTTGCGAACTAATTTTCTACAGTGGTTTCGTCGATTCCCTGCAAGATGGCAATAGTGTGTCTGTACCCGAAAAATTCGCGGGTTTTTTAAAAATCTAAGAACTATTTGACTCGCTTTTCGTACGTGTTCCTGTAGGAACTTTCTTGCGTTTGAAATCTTAAATTAATGGAGGGTGATATGTTATTAGCAATTAGAAAGGCTCGTATTATATTTTACTGTGCGAGAATCAATTATTACTAGATTTCTATGCATTTATGACAAACACTAATAGGTTTGATTTGAAACAATAAAAACAGTGTAAGAATTTAAAAATACTATTATATAGTAAATCTTCAACCAACACTAAATATACTAAGAAAGAAAATAAATTTCTATTTCACTTTATTTCTATTTCACTTCGTTTGTCGCAATTTAAGCAAGGTGGGAAAGTTATCTGGAGAAGGGAAGGAGATGAGGCGATCTCGGGAAAAGAAGCAAGGATCTAGAGAAGGAAAGGAACAATAGAAAGGTACGAAATGACAAAGGTCCGAGGGAAGAGTAGGAGATAAAAACAGAAATGAGCAATTGAAAACTATTCGCGCAGTGTGCAAACGGTAAAACGGCAATGCTTCCCACAGTCCTTTTCGAGACCCCAAAAAATACGTAGTCCAATCGTCGCAAACGGGACGGTGCAACCGTTGCCGAGTAGTTGCGCGGACTGCAAGCGTAGTTCGCCGAGAGGGCAACAAATAACGCGCGCGACGATGCATCTCGGGTCGTTCCGCGCCGCAAAAACCGTCTGGATAGATTGACCCATTTATCCGCATAATCTCGGATCAATCCATTTGCAAATGTCCTGATTCCCCCGGTCCCCAGGAGCCGTCCCATCCGGCAGCAAACTTGTCAGGGACAAGTTTGCCAGGGGACTTCAGCCCGCGGAGTCTGCCCGGTAATTGCAGTTAACGCGATTCCCCAGATAGTTTGGACGTCTTGCGCGTAACTTCGAGAAACTAGACGGGGACAGAGTGCAGCGGTTCGAAGGGGCGAGAGGGGGGGGTGTAGTGCATGAGAGAACGAAGGGGTGAAACGGGAGGGGGGCTGATGCATCAGCGATCCTTGAATAAACAAGACAAGTCACCGTGGAACAAAAGATCGCGGGCCCGCCATCCGGCACCTCCTGCAATCTAAACTGCGCGACGTGTGTGCCACCGGCTCAACAAGTTTGCCAGGCCACTATAGTCATCGGTTCCCGTGGTCGATCAACCAAGAGTTTTGCTCCACCTATATCGGAAAAATAGAGAGAACCTGCGGTTGCTAAATCATAAACCGAACGGCTCATACTTTCCTCATTGGGAGTTGCAGTTGTAGACACAACGAGAACAGACATAGCAATTCGAGCAACGACAAAGTCAATTTTTCGCCTACTTCTAACGCTTATATTAGGGGTACCCATGAGCAATCAATTACTTGCAAAGAATTTGTTTTGCATTCGGTTCTGTATCGATCGTTGAAGAAAAAACAGTTTTCGGTGCAGCACACATTTTCAATTCATTGTTTCTTCCATTTCTGACCTTGCATGACCTTGAAGGTTATTGTGTAGTAGATTGATGAATTCTTCTTGACACGCGCTTTCATACGACATAAAAAAATGTGTAGCATTCCATTTAAAAAATTGAAGGTCACCTTGATTTCTATCAAAATAATGAAAATAAAACAAAAATGTCATTGTGTTGCGCATAAAAAAACAGTACTACTCCTTTCTCTATCATTTTTTTTCTAATATTTACTATTTGCAGAAAAATGCTGGCTAGTAATAGCCTGAATGCCCTGTATAATAAATTAAGAAATAACAAACCTGAATTTATTACAAAGTTTGTTTTAGATTTAAAAATAATTTATTACTCATGGGTCCCCCTAATATTACGAAACATCTGCATAATCTCGTCAGCTCATGACCAGCGCGCGATAGATTGAACGAGCCCTTTTCCAGCGAAAAATATTCTCATATAATGACGAAAAGTCGAGGCACGTAAAACCATTTTTTTTTTTGTCGGTAACGTGGTCACTCTACCTTCTACAGAGTCTTGGCTCTTAACGAACGCTTCCGAAACGAAGCCGATCTAAAATCTCGGAAACTTCGCGACGAGCCCGATCTGCTGCGGATTCATAAAGTTCGTAGTCCTGCGATCACCATCTCGCGAAGCCCAGGCGAAAGGGATGAATCCTGCGAAATGGCTTAAGTATCCTGGAGGATCGTCGGAGCCTACGAATTAGCGTCGGATTGTGCGCCGGGTAATTCGCGCGGCCGTGGAACGAAAAGTCATAAGCCGAGCCGCGATACAATTAAAGAACGAAAAGGTAGATGGAAGGAGAAGGGAGAGAGAAAGAGAGAAAGAGAGAGAGAGAGAGAGAGAGAAAGAGAGATAGATAGAGGAGGAGGTGGAGGAAGATAAAGCTGTTCAGTGTTGCGTGGTCTCTCGTTCCCCAGGCTCTCGGTGAAAGGGAACCGGAGAAATCGATCTGGTCCGGGCCAGGCTCGGGCTAATTCGGCTCGGTCCGTCGATTCAAAACTGTTCGACTTCCAAAGTATCCACTACCGCAAACGGCGCGATAAACATGCTTGGCCCTCCCAGTTCCAACTGTGCTCGGCCGACCGTGATCCGAGTCCTGATAGCCTGCAATGGACACCCTCGCGAAGGGTGTTTATGGCTCGGCGAAAGGACAATTTCGGGTGGCCCGCTCGCATCGACTCCGAGAAACTCACGAATCTGGTAATCTCTTCGACTATCTCTGCCCGGGTCAAAGTGTACCTTGCTGACCCTCTGAGGGTTAACCGTCCGCTGATGGGTCTATCTGGACCCACAGTTGCATATGTTACATCTAGATCCATTTCTAAGTCGCAGTTCAAACGACTGGCTACTTTAATCTCGACATTAAATAATTATTTTTCTAATAAACTTTATTTATTTTACTTGTGTGCACAGAGGTAGATTCGAACAATGAAATTTTTGGGAGGTGTTCCGAGTGAAATAAGTCTATAGTAAAGTCTTGATCGAATCCGAACGGAGCTACACGATCTTAGTCAGTTCGCCTATCCCTTCCACTGGGAGCCATACTCTTCGAAGAACCGAGAAAATGTGTAAACATGCTGTATAATCTGATACCGGGTAGGGTGTATCGGCGTGAACCACTACTAATGCAATTACAAATCTTCTTTATTTTTAATTATTTTTTTATGAGACTTTCATCAACTTATTTCTGCCTTTTGCTGATTAAAATCTGGTCACATGAAAATAGTAGTCCTATACGATCTATGTCGCAGCACGGACCCGATAATTGGGCTTTGGTCAAGACTTTACTTTATCAACGTTGATCTCAAGGAAGGTTTGAACGATTTAAATGTGTTGAAAGAATCGATGCGACAGAATTTAAATGGATGCAGGTTTTAGGATCTAGGGCGTAGGATCATGGCAGGAATGGAATCATCAAAAGCATCCAGGTTAAGGGATATTTGCGGACTCTGATCGCCACTCAATTCTAATATCCATCGTTTCGACGCGATCTTCGCCCGGGAACTTTCCCGGCTGCACCAGAGCAGCCTCATCAATCTTCTCTTTAATTAATACCCGGGATCACCGGCTCCAAACTTGGAACACTAGATGGTTGAAATTACTGGTTTTTGATTTTTTAGGTCACGATTATTGGAATTGTTAGAGCTTCTATCAAGTGCTTTATCACGGTTCGGGTTAAGTCGACCTAGAAACAGAGACCTGTGACCTTTTAATTGCAATTTTTCTTGCGGATGTGTGCAAGTTAATCTCATGTCGTCGGTTTGTACAAATTGCGCACGCGTTTCATTTAACCTTCAAAGTATAAACGTTCGGACTTTTCTACTCTATTTTCGTTATAATTGTTTAACGGTTCAAATAAACTTTTCCGTGGCACAACAGGATCAATTTGGCCGGCCAAGTCCATTGCTCGCTTGCAGTTTTTGGGATTTCTATTTAATTGCAAAGCCTTCTTGCGTGTAATGGTAACAGATGGTGCAACGGCACTCTCGTCCTCTCATTATATGACCCATCGAAAGGGAAATTACATTTTTCACAGCAAAAAAGATGCTTTTAATTTTCCTCTCGCTTACCGTTTAATTAAATACGAAAATGTGGGAGGCGTGTTCTATTTAATATTCAACAAAAGTAATATCCAAAATTGATATTGACGTTCATAAGAAATTTTTAATCGCTTACCTTACTTATTTATGAAGCTCAATTTTCGGGAATCTGTTATTAAAAATCTTTAGGTTCATTATCAATCGTACTCCTAATGCCACAAAATTCGAATGCAAAGGATTGAATGAATCGCTTTTTATGTAATGCAAGAAACTTCGATCGGGAGGGGTGGGGGGGAATGAAGTTTCCCAGCTGGAAAACGAATCCAGGGGAACACAATACGCAGACAAGTTATGATCCAGAAGCCACGTTTGACACGGCAAGATACGAGCTGGACGCAGAAGCCCGGCGAACGGAATTTCTGCGGTTTCTTTTCGTCCTACGGGAACCTCGGATGCCGTAGCAACCCTCTCATCCAGTTGATTCGAGGAGCAGGCGAGCTTCCACGGGAATAACACCTTCGCCAAACGTTATATGTGCGGAAGCAATTGACCTTCCGTGCGGAATTAAATTTGTTACGGAGCTTATTGGTGTCTTGCGCCACGAAGTGCTCTGTACAACTTCCACTTGCACAAACACGCCGCCCAAAAAAATGTATTTTCCCTCCTAAAATACCTGCTGTACCAAACAATCTTCCTCCACGAAATTGTTTAAAATACCGAACAGTACACTTCGCATGCTTTTCATCGTTTCGTTCTTCAATTTCGTCAAGAATAAATCAAAGCCTGCAGTGTCCCTGAAAATTAATCACAAATTTTTTTTTCTTCCAATTGCATTTAGACTGGAACGTTCGCAACCCTGAGTCCATACTGACCTAATTTAACTCTCCAATCTCGGTGTTCTTTTGGCCTAGGTGAAAATTAAAAATAATTATTTAAATCAACAAAAATGTTTAATATACCACGTATTCAGACGGACTAAAAAACGTGGTACAATAAAACCTTTTCTTTCATTTAAATAATTACTTTCTACTGTTTAAAGTGTAGTGTTTACTAGTTTCACGCGTCTAGCTCATCGGGAAGTCAGTTTCAAATCGATTGCAAAACGCCGAACGGTTACAAGGCGACTATTCTATGAAAAATTAGGACTCGAAAGAAGACCGGTCGCAACGATCTCGGGAGATCGGTAACAGCAAATCACGAGTAACGTGTACAATCTGGCGATCGGGATGGAGCAGCGGCTGTCAGCTCGGTTGAGAACGTGTCCGAAAGGGAGCGCACGAAATAAATAGAAAACCATTTCCGGTGGAACGAGCGAGGCCGGACCGAAAGGAATTGATTTCCAGGCGATTCGTTTTCTGGCCGCGGTGTCGTTGAAAGGGCCATTCCTTATCATCTGACAAGTCACTGTTAGCGGTGGCTGCGCGCTGTCACGGGCCAGGTGCTTACACTTTCCTGTAGGTCGCGTTTCCCCGAGCGCGATCGCCCCTTTACGGGAGATAGGGGTGAACTTTCGGCGAACCTCCGGTTACCGTAGGGTAACTGCCCCGCGGCGGCTTCTTTTTCCCTCGGCGAAAACATCTCTCGACGTTACGGCCTGGCCCCGTTATCATGGCCAGTTGGCTCGCTGCTCCCACAGGAGAACGGTGACTTACGGTCCCGTCTACTCCATCTTGATAGCCGAGCCACCTCGACCGGTGATATACAGGTGTGTATGTTAAGTGCCAGCACAATAATCTCCACGGCGCGAGGCGCATCGAGGATAATGCAGCTAACCAGTCGGCGTTCCCAGTCCGACTGCTCTGACGTCTATCTTAACCGGCAGTTGCATACGATTACGCCTCGTTTACGGCTCAGCTGTCCCATTTATCTCCGGTTCTGGTGTCAATTAACACCTCGGCTACCGGTGCCATTTTTTTTTTTTTTTTTTTGAGGGGAAGGTGCTAATTGCGAGTGACAAAAATACGGTGGGCGGTTTCACTCGAGTTTCGAATATTTATAAATAATTTCATGTGGATAAATAATTATTAGCTCCGTCGTGAAGTTCTGTTAACAGTAACGATAACAGTAACTTTAAGTAAGTATGATTGTAATCGTGATATTCTGTCAAAAAATTGCAAGTTTTTGGATCATACTATGGTAAATATTGAATTTTCTGGTTGTTCACCTTCCTGGTTTATCAGATTATCATTAAACAGCGCATGTTTATACAAAATCAAAAAATTCTACCTAAATTGCGACAAACTGGAACGAAATTGAAATTTATTTTCTTTCCTAATGTGTTTAATAGGTTGAAAATTATATAACAGTATTTTTAAATTTTTCTAATGTTCTTACTGTTTTAAATTACACCTTCTCATCTTTGTGATAAATGTGTAAAATCCGCTGTCTAATTGTCATCTATATTTTTGAGCTTTTTCCACCGTTGACTACCAGTGCGTTTATTTACTACCACGTTTTGACCAATCATTGCATAATGTTGTCGTCAATAAGTTTATTTTTTCGCTCATTTAAACAGAATACTCATTTAAATCGATTTTCATTTAACAATCCATTGCTCTAATGCAAAGTCGTCGATGCAAATGGCTCTAACAATTAATTCTTTGAAGATGAATGTCAATATATCGACGACATAGAAAGTATATATTTAATTATTAAACATTGGAATTTTCTGCAAAAGAAAAATCGTTTGCGTGAATTGCAAGAGACAGAACCGAGATAGAGTTCGTTCTAATCGCGTATCATTATGTTCATAATTATCTCAGACAATTTGGAGGTACATGCTCACATTTCCCTAAGTTCTGCCAACAATTCTCAGTAATTTGTTACTGGAAACCACGTAGGAAACCGTGCAGTTAGGCGATCAGAGCACGAGGCACTGGCCATGAATCTTGATCCTGGCGAAGCCAGCTTTTACCGAGTGGTTGTTACTAGGTCTTCGGATCTGCTTACACGAAATAATTAATTGATTAGGATTACACGCGGATAATTTGACGTGTTAAAATTTTGCGTTATTTTGTACCTGGACGATCTCTCTAGAAAAAGAGATTTATTTAATTTTATTTGGCCACGGTACGAGACTCAAAATGTTGTCTACAGTGCAACTAAATTTGTATTAAATTATGAAACAAATCCAAGTACAAATATTTTCTAACTTCGACGATCTACTTATGACTGTCGATCTTTATGCAAAATAAAAATTCTTTCTGTAATAATTTTTTCTAAATTCTTCTGATTTGTCTATGACTTTGAACTGTCTTTGACTTGAATTTGACTTTGAATCGTTCCATTTTAAAGCCATTTGCGGTCAGGAATTGTACAATTGTTTAAATAAAATTTTGTACTTTCTCAGTAAACAATTTCCGGAATAAAGACAACATATTTCTCTCACAGACCAATGATTTTCAAGAATCAACGCTCCATAGACAAATGATAAAAATTCATTGTGTCTAGACTTCCATATAAAAATTTATTCCAGCAATACTTTCATATAGAAATTGTTCGTAGCTAGACTTGCGTATAAAAATGGATTGTTCCAGTACAATTCCCACGGGATAAACTTACCAGATCAAACCAAACGATTCAGTTCCGCAGAAGAAACAGTTTCGTCCAGCTAGGTTTATTTTGACCGGCGGACGTCGTCGCAGCGCGTTGCCATAACGCATATCCGTTCTGTACACAGATCCTCGTGGAAGTTTACCCTCTCTCGTTCCCTCCTCAGCTACGTTTTCGCTGTAACAGCGAGGTACACGGTCGAGGACGAGGCAGAAGACGCCAGCTGGCTTTATGGGGTCACCTCTCGCGGCGTTAGGGTCACTAAATGGAACATGGGTATTGATCTTTTTTCGTTCTTCTTCGACGTTGCCTCGATCTCGGTTCTCTCGGTGACGAGAGGAGACCAGTCTTCCCCGATTGGATCGATCCCGAGTTCCAGTAGACCGTGGGGGAGGCCGGGATGTCGCTGGTTCGAACACAATCTGGAAATATGGATCACGAACCGAGAGCCGGTGCCGCCTCGAGACCCGCGACCATCGATCCTCGCGATATTGCCTTCCGCTGGAAAAACACGACTCGTGTTTGCCTCGGTAGCACCGCCGAGAATTAGACCCGATATCGCATCTGCCTCCGTGATTCCGCCCGCAACGGGACCCGTGGCGAGCTTATAGCGAGCGCGTGTCGCGATTCTACCATCCATTCAATATTTTACGTTCCTTAGCTGGGACACGTGAGTTCAAATATATTTCTGACTATGCGACTTTGCGGTTTTCCGCCGGAAAATATTTATGTTTCGTCCAGTAAAGATTCGAAAATAACTGTACATTTTTTGGTAGTCGCTACTTCACTTGATACCGTAAGAAAATTATTTTCACACTTTGACAATTCGAGCTTACATCAGGGTACCGGTATTTGGATAATTTTTCTGGCTTTACTGTGACGGAAAGGTTAATTCAAAAAATGTTGTTGGCTAGTTTAATAGTGCGACAAGGTGCTCAGAAAGTTTCGACAATGTTCGTTTTGTAACTGCTCAAAAAAAAAAAAAAAAATTGCAGAAGATCCTCTGATTTTCAGAGTATTCTAACAGGCTGTTGGAATGGAAGTCTCTCTAAAAAAAAATGTTTTTTTTTATTACTTCAAGAGTACAACAATGTGTCCTAAAAATTTCAAAATTCTTGCCCCTACAGTTTGCCCCTAAAAAATTCTGAAAGTTTACTTGGCACTTAGAGCGTGATACGAGCTTGTCCAGTTAGTCTAGAACAAAATACGCGCTAACTTCACGAATTTTTCTTCCACTATCCTACTCGAAAATTTCACAGGAAAAAATCTTTTCTATTACTTCAAAGTTATGACAATATAGCCTAACAATTTTTCAAATGTTAGTGAAATAGTTTACTCTCAAAAAATTCCGAAAGATCAGCTAACTCGAGGTGTCACATGACACTTGTTTGTCAGTTCAGCATACGACTGCTTCTAACTTTACCAATTTTCCTTCGATAATCTAACTTAAAAATTGAATGAAAAAAATCTCGTTTATTACTTCAACAGAGCACAAGAATATGTTCTAAAAATTTCAGAAATGTAGGTTGTTTATTTTCCCTAAAAAAAAATTGTGGAAGTCTTCCGAAGATCTCTCGCGTCTCCAGCCCACAAAACTCTCTAATTCCATCGGCCTTGCTCCCGTGCCAGGGTTGAACCCTTCTCAACGTCTTCAAGGTTCCCCGTATCCCCCATCGAAGGTCTCCAATCACTCGCGAGTCGGCCACAATGCCGGATCGAAGATTAATCGGCGCGGAAAGGGAGTAACAATGGCGCGGACGGTGTTCGATCATCGCGGAGAGCGTCGTCGTTCCGTCTCGAGAACTAATTATGATAAGCGGCAATAGGGTTGTCGGGGTAGTCTTTATCGGCCGGGGGAACTCCGTGGAGCTGGAGGAGACTTATTACCGGGTGAACTTCACCCGAAAAAAAGCCTTTCTCCCCGGAGGAGGAACAAAAAGGAAGGAGAGAAGGCGACGACGAGAGACGGAGGAAGAAGCAGTCGACCAAGGAGGACAAGAACAAGAAGAAGAAAAGGAGGAGGAGGATGAAGAAGAAGAAGAAGAAGAAGAGGGAGAAGCAGAAGGACCTCTATAAGTCGTTTTGACATTGGAGAACAATGGAGACAAGGTTCCCCATCCATTCGTGGAAGCAAAACAGCCAGGGTTTCCCGGTTCAACGAAGCTTTGCCGGAGCGGCGGGGCCGAAACTCGGCAACGACCGGCTAGAAAAGACTGCCCCACGAAGTATATCCCGAGGGAATCCAATCAGAGCGAGGAGGAGCTCGAAAGGCGTCTAACCCCGGCGCCCGACCTCTCCGGTACAAATCTCGAGCACCTCTCCCCGGCCCGACGAATGGCTCGAGCGAGATTTACAACGTCTACCGAAAGAGTCCGCTCCGGAACAGGAGAGAGAGAGAGAGACATGCGCGAGCACACACCGTTCCCCATTCAGAGAAGGATTGTCAAACTGTAATCAAGGAATTTTTATTGCGGACCGGCGTCGATCAGACCCGGGGATACTGTTTCGTGACCGGGACCGGAATACGTCCGTCGCGTGACTCGAATAATATGAATATATCTCGTGCGCGCACGCCGCATCCCAGCATCCCTCCCTCCTTTTGCCCACTAGCCGAGATGAGCCATCTGCCACCGAGAATTTTTATTCCCGATACCACAAACAAGATCCAGGGGCAGCCTTTTTGCATTACTCTTTCACCCAGGTACTGCAGGTTAGACATTTATCTGCGTGACAATTTTTAGTGAATCCCTCATCTTCTTTAACACTAGATGTACCCAGCTACAGTAAGAAGCAAAACTGAACCAATAACCACAAGTGTTATATACATTTTTTGTATTAATAGGAATATAGAAGAATAACAAAAAATCAACATTATAATTGTTTTTGTCATAGTTAGAAGTAACTGAAGAAATTAAAGAAAAAAATTCTACACCGGCAAAATGATGACTTAAACCCCCCCTAATTTCACGCGGACTACAACATGCTTCATTTAGAACAAAATCGCCCATGGGGACGTCAAATAATGATCGATTTTTCATGGAATGGACCCTATAGACTTTTGCTTCTCGGGACGATTATAAATTGATTCATAATTCAGGCATAAAATTATGTTCTGGAATCATAAGTAGATTGCGGACCTTTATGCAAAATAAAATATTCGTACCTTTTCGCCTACTAATTTAAATGAGTTACGATGTCGATGTGGCCCCTGCAGCTTGAAATAAACTTAATTTTATTTTGCGTAAAAGTAACCTACCACACGAAACGAAGCACTGTTACAGAAAATGAATGAATGAAAATTCATTTGATTTTCTTAACGTCGACGTACACCTTCAGTGAACCTGTTAGAAAGCGTGCTCTCGCCTAACAGGTATTTTCGAACGTGAAGAACGAGGGACAATTCTGGCAGTATTTGTATCCTAAAATTGTTCGCAGGCAATAAATTCTAGAGCAGCCGCAAAAATTCGACGATCAAACGCGAAACCCTTCGCGCGGCTTCTATCAGCAATAAATAAGAAAACCTCTGCGAAAAGATAATTCTGCGCTCACCCCCTCGGCCAAAATTCCTCTTCCCAAGCTATAAATTCTAAAGCACTTGGAAAAATCAACGGATCCCATACAAAAGTGTTTCCCGCAGGTTCGAGGAAGCCCCGGAACCCTAAACAAATTATCCCAATCTCGCGGCGCGCATCGTCGAGAACAGGGCCTAAAACATTCAGCAGCCTCGAAGCGCATTTCCCATCGCAATTCAACTATTTGCAGACGCCTGCGCCTGCAGGAAAGATTCGCGTCAGGAAATGCAGCGCGGCCCGGTTCGTTAAAACATTACGGATGAATTATTAGACAGGGGGTTGTAGGAGCTACCCCCACCCCCTGTATACAACCACCCTCTACACACGCCCAACCCCCCGAGGCAGTATCTCGCATCGTTGTCGAAACGGTCCGATATTTATGTGGCACGAATATCGGAGATGTTCTCTGTAATGCAAATGCTTCGGATTGCTAAAGGGCTCGATTTTTGCTGGACCACCTGCGTCGTCCAGGAAAATTTACACTCCGGGAAGGTGTGTTGACGAGCCCCGGAAATGTGGCTCTTCATTTGTGAATTACGGAATTCAAGCTGCATGGAGTGCGTAATTGGTAAATGTTAATTAGAATTATCGTCACCTGACAAAGTTCATAAAGTGGACCGTTCAAATGCGAACACATAAATGTCTCTATTAGTTACAGCTTTAGTTCAAGTAACTTCAAACTGTGGAATGATTACATGAATTAAAAAATCTCCGGACATTATTTGAAAATTTTCAGAACTATTATAGAGAGAAATTTGACTGCTATTTGGTTTCTGTGCGTTGAAATTGCTCCAAACAATTTTTATTCCACATAAAAATTTGATTTCAATAATCCCACAAATTTTCAACAGCTTTGGAAACGCTTAAAAAATTGTTTACGTTGGTTGAAATATTTTGCTGTTGGTTTTCAGAGACGGTGAGCGGGGAACAATAAATTTCGAAGTTTGTCAACACAGTTTGGCAAGTATGTCGGGCCAGCTTGCGACTACGAGATCGTAGATTAATATAGGATCAACGGGAAGGGATCGACGAGAGGCTGGCGTAGAGATCGAGGCGCAACACGGCCTGCTCTCTATCCCTTGATCCGTCGTAAATAAAATAATCTTACCGCGACTCCCGTGGCGGGATAAGCCGGCGCGACGAAATGTTTTGCCGAAAACACGCCGCGTGAAAAGCTCCGGAAGTCGGACGGGAACCGTGCAGCTGAATTTGCATTTCAAAATGTCGGCCGCCCACACCCCCGCCCGTGTCGCTACACGTCTGACACCGAGCCGATATTGAATTTATCGCCCGTCGGATCCCCGACGACGGAGATATTAATTTTTCTGTCGACTCGACTCCTTTTCACGCCCCCGATCATCCCCCGTTGATCTCTAACGAGGCTTTCTTACGGATTTCGGGGATCATCGGGCGGCACGGTGACCTAACAGAAACCTGTTTACTATTTCTATCACAGTGGCCCTCTCAAATAGGCCACGAAAGATTCTACCTCGAAATTCTCTCGCTTTTCTTGCGAAATTTTTATTTCTTCAAAGTTATAGAAATATTTTTACCCCAGCAACAAATGAAAATTAAAAGTATCTCGAGAAATATCAGCAAATCATTTGAAAGATAGGTCATTTTTGAGAATTTTTTCTAGGTGAATAGGAAAACGTAGAGATGAAAATTTTTTTGCATTGTATTCAGGCATGATTCAATATTGTAGACAAATTTTTGTTGCTTGCATTAAAACATTTTTCTCTTCTGAATTAATTTAGTTTAGCTAAAACGATTCGAATCAGCTCAATTTGAGAGTATCCTGCAGCGGTCTGGAAACAGGCTGTCCAATCTACTTAAACAATTTTCAAATATGAATTGATTAGCCCTTTCAGAACAAAATTGTCCGTATACTAGGTTCCTCTATTCCATTGTAATATTTTTTTAACTTCTTTGAAACATGATTATTGTGACCTTGAACTGTATACCTGAAAGTATTTTGATACACTTTTGCAGTATTTTCAGAAAGATTCCCGTGTGAAATTTCATAGAGCAAGAGACAAGTAAAGTATTGTAAAGTTAGTGACTGTTGGAATACATAAATGTCTCAAAATGGGTAGGAGAATCTACTTCACAGGATAATACCAAAGGATAGTATAGTATAGTATAGTTAGTTAGTATAGTTAGTTAGTATAGTATAGTTCATTTATTTTAGTATTAACAAACAAGAATACGGCGCATCATCTAACTAGATAGTATGTATGTAATTTAGAAGTTGTAATAGGATCAATTTACTCTGCCAGTATGACAGAACACTTACATTTAGAAGACTTCCTCGATCTGTCTGACTGCAGACTGACTAATCTACTTGGAGTCTTCGTTCAAAGCGAACGTACAGAGATCAACCAGCCATATTCTACCGTATCTTAACCCTGCCACATTCTTTGGGTCTTCTGTGACCCACTCACATATTTATATCTTCAGTACATCATTAAACAAAATTCTGCATTTATTAAAGAAATGAATGGGAAAAATTTTAAACAGTAGACAGATTAAAATAATATAATGCAATCTCAATTTCTTGAAATTATTGCTGTAAGAAGGAAATTTCTATTCGACTCCTACGTCTTACAATTGATAGAAATAATTTAAATTTTGCACGAGGATCTGCAAATAATAATAATTATCATTATCAGACCGATTTTACCATTTCTTTTAGTCATTTATGACAAAAATCAGTGTATCAAATGCAAGACAGTAAAAACTTAAAACTCACTACAGTTCTCAAAAAAAAAGAAAAAGAAAAAAGAAACGAAAAGAAATAAATTCAAAAAGAAGTAAATGCCTAAATAATTTTTATTTTGCACAAGCATCTAGTCTGAGAATCTAATAATCATAGTTGTGTGACATATGTTACCGGGTTGTTGTTCAAGATAGTATTTCAGAAAATCGTTTGGCCTGCGCTTGATCTCGAATGCATAGCACCATCGCATCGGGGACAGCCACTAAACTAACAATCAACAGGGGCGCCAATACCGTTGAATGTAAAATTCCTTTCCCCGAGGCTTATCACCAAGTCTAAACTTCGGAAAACAGCTGGAGAAGCCGTAACATCTCTCATTCGCATAATTCAATTGCTGCCGTTTAAAGAACGGTTCTACCTTCGCTGTCCTCGGGCGTCTGGCCACAGCCAGAACGAATCTACTTCGTTTCATGGTCGAGGGAAAACAGGCCACCGAAATGGCCAATCCACTTGCAGTAATTCCATCCAGATCCCATTCATCTCGGTGTCGCATTGTAGCTTTTAATCGCCGGCAACTTTTCCAGGTGAGAAACACGTTCGTTCGTTGCAGACTGCGTCTCTTCTTTTTCCGTGCACTTTATTACAGGAGGAAATGATCCCGGCCGTAAACATGGTTGCACGAGCAGGGAACGTTTCGTGATATTTGCAAATATGCTCGGGCGTATGCTCTCTCTCTCCCTCTCTCTCTCTCTCTGCAAGACACGATCAAACATCGAGGCCAGGATTCTTGATCTTCGCGTAATCCTTTCGGCCAACATAACCGTGTATCTTTGCGATTTAGCCGGGGCCCTCTGATCCCCGGTGCTAAACTGCGGCCCGCGCAGACTTAATAAGCGAGCCCGCCAAATTATCCGCAATTTTCTGCCGTCCCGTCTACCTCCACCTTTGCTCCCGCTGGCCTAGGAATTCGCCGGATAAAAGTCCACGGGAATTCGAGGAGCGCCAGGAAACTCGGCAAGACCTCGATTATCGCTCCTCTTAAATTAGATTAATTTCCTTCTTTCTTCCCCTCCCTTGTTTCGCAATTCAATTCCCCCTCTCTTCGCCTCCTTATTGCCGTGATATTGTGTACGCATTCTTTGGATTTTATTATGCACAAATTCGTTGCATTCCCGCCTTTTCTTTCTTTGTGCCACCGCTTGATAATCATTGTGGAACCCCGTGCATCTCCATTATTGCTTTCGGAGCAAATCCTTTTGGATTTTATTATACCCGAATTCTCTTCGCCGGTTTTCTTTGCATTTTGTTTTCGCGACAGTCGTTCGTGCTATGCGTCTCTCTTATTGCTTCTTGCGATGATACTTCCCGATTAATTACGCACAAGTTTTCTTTGCATTTCTGTCTCATTTTTCTTCGTGCTTTGACTTCGTCGTTATCCTCGATGTTGTGGTTCTTTACTGTTTTACAGTTTCCTTTTGAGTTTCATTTAATAATTGAAGTTGATGCTGTGGGTTTTCCTCCAATTAAATTCTAGATAATTCTAGACAATTATCCACTTGAGCAATTTGTTATATTATAATTTTCAGAAGAAGTTCCGCATTGCCCTGAATTTTCTCGGAGGCGTCAAGTAGAAAAGTCGGCCACTAGTCGGGCGGTCAACAAAATTCTCCAACTTGACAAGTCTTTCGCTCTCCAAGTGTTCTTAATTAATCTACAGAAAACATCGGACACAGCGCTACAATAAGCTGTCTCGCGAAAAACCATCCTGAATAGAGTCTCTATCTATATCACCATCGCATTGTACCGCGAAGTAGATTCTTCCATTCATGGTCAGACATTTGTACCTTCCAACAAGAGCTAACGATACGTTGAACTGAATGGACACTTCTTTGTATTCTTTTTTCCTGGAACTGGGTCAAGAAGTAGATTATCCCGTGCATTGTCAGACACTCGAACAAACCTCGCAACTCGAAAGTCTATCGATCATATATACCCTTCTACATCAGACCGATATCACAAGCACGCGAACAGCAAACAAATACCTATTACCAGCAGGCTTTTAGAACACTGATGGACTAGATAGCGTCTTCAGTAGAATCTCCCGCAAGTAAACAAACGTAAAATGTTGGAGTATGTACGAACAATTCGGTCACACGAGATACAACAAATATTCATTGGCTGGACAATTTTAGAAAATTTCCATTCAAGTAATGTGACAAGTAGAACACTCTCTCTCTTCATGATCAGGCATCGCTATAAAAATTTCCAGTGCTAATATTTTTAACCAATTCGCTTACTTAAGCTGTCGACCATGTTCTTCAATCCCAAAAGGTCGAAAAATCTCAACATCACCGAAAATATTTCACAAAATCACTATCTAAACGACTCAACGACCAAACATCAGAAGAGTCTTCACCGCTATGGAATTTCTCCTTTTGAGGCGCGGAGACCTATCAAACGAGTAGCCGTGCTATTGAAAATCGGAAAACGATTAAAATCGCCGAAAAACTGTCGGTCACTCGTCGCCGTGAGATACAATCTCGTCGGTGAGGTCGTTCGGGACGCTTCAATTTCACGCATCGTTTCATCAAGCGTTCACCACACGTGTCTCCTCTGTTTTTTAACTGCCCGGCTGGCATACAAGGTGTCCCAACTCGGCGCAAACCCACCGACAAAGCGCCATTCTGCTCTTCCTGTCCCTACCTCCCTTCACCCTTCTCTCTCACGTTCCCACTCTCTCATGCTCTCAGTCCCTACTGCGCTCAGAGTACTCCACGCTCTGAATGTACTACGCCCTGAGTCCGCCATGATCTGGATCTACTGCGCTCTGAATCTACTATGCTCTGAATCTACTATGCTTTGAGCGTCCTACGCTCTGAGCCTCACACGCTCAAAATCTTTCACGCTCCGAGTCTTCTACATCCTGAAACTCTTAAGCTTTGAGTCTCCCACGCTTAGAGTCACTCGAGCTCTGAGTCTCCTGCGTTCTGAGACCCCTATGTTTTGAGTCTCCATGCCTTGAGTCCTCGCGCTCAGAGTCTCTCACGCTCAGAGTCTCTCACGCTCAGAGTCTCTCACGCTCAGAGTCTCTCACGCTCAGAGCCTCCCAAGCTCAGAGTCTCCCTCGTTCTGAGCCTCCTATGCTCTCAGTCTCCTACGCTCTGAGCTTCCTACGCTTTGAGTCTCCCAAGCTCTGAGTCTCCTACGTTCTGAGACTCCTACGCTTTGAGTATCCCACGCTCATAGACTCCCACACTAAGAGTCTCCTACGTTCTGAGACTCCTACGCTTTGAGTCTCCCACGCTCATAGACTCCCACACTAAGAGTCTCTCACGTTCTGAGCCTCCCACATTCTGTGCCTCCTACGCTCTCAGCTGCCTACGCTCCGAGACTCCTACGTTCTGAGACTCCTACGCTTTGAGTCTCCCACGCTTTGAGTCTCCCACGCTCGGGGTCTCCCACGCTTTCAATTTTCCAAGCTCCGATTTTCTCGCCCTCTATCAGTCTGCGGCTCCCTCGTTCCCGCATTTTCTCACTCTGCCGTCTCTCTCAGACTCCCACGCTCCCTTTCCCCCTCTCGCTCATCTCACTGAGCGTTCTCTCGAACGCGCGGCACGCAGCGCGTCTCGGTGGGGTCGCGCGCGGCCCCGAAGAGCGGGAGCGTATCGAATCGAGGATCTTCGCAGATTTTCGGAGAGCTTCGTTCGCCCACGGGTTCTCCCGGGCAGCCGGCACGGCTCAGTACACTGCGTGGCAGCCTGGACCGCAGGCGCCTCCAGTCGAGGACACGTAGTCGCGTTGGTTGCGTGTCTGCGCGGCGTCGCACCGAGTGTGCTCGCGACTCGTTGCGCGTCCGTCCGTGTGTCTCCTCGAATTCTGCAGCAGCAACACTTGTTTCCGAGACCGATCAACCAGTGTCCTATAGAATCGATCAACCAGCCAGAGAACGTCTAGCAATTTTATTTCGGAGCTAGCAGTCGAAGAGGATCGTAACTTGGTCAACCGCTTCGCAGCTGATTGACCCAGTAGCGGGTCCACGTTGACCCGATGGGGTCGCAGGAGGACCACCGTGACACGTTCGCGGGACAATCTTCGCGATAGCTTAGGGGGATGCTGGAGGGTTCGAATGGGGTTGTCGAAGGGTTCTCGCAGTTATGGGGTATGATTTCTCAACGGGACCACCTGGCATAGCTGCCCCAGGTGTCTGAGCAGACCTCGCACGCGGATGTACTGGTGCAAAGTGTTTGTGCGCGACGTACGCAATGCTCGTCCACCCAGGCAGCCTGTGACCGTCGAAGATAGAACTGAAGATTATCGTCGAGTGTGCTCGCAGAGAACGCCGCAGGGAAAGATAGCCGATCGAAGAGAGTGATGATCGCGACCAGAGCCGCGCGGACAAATGAACACCTCGGCACAGCGTTCGGGATATTCCAAGTGAGTAGTAGCAACCCACTTAGCACTTCGACCCCCACCGTCCCCCCGTCTTTTCATTCCCATCGGACAAATAGCTTCTATCACTCGATACAATTCGACCAGTTTTCCGCGGGGGGCTAATCCAGGGGATCTAACCCCGCGTATTCCCCTTTCTCCAGGGTGTCCTCTCGAAAGAAAAGTTCTCGGGAACCGAAAATTGAGATGGAGCCCATTTGCTAAACTGCTTCGGCCAATCCTCCAGGGAAATTCGATGAATTTTCCTGTGGAACTCTTACCCCCACCCCCCTCTCTCTCTCTCTATTACTACCATCTGGGTTCGAACTTCTTTTTCTCTCTCTCTCTCTCTCTCTCTCTCTCTCTCTCTCTCAGGGTGATCGTCGCGTCGCAATTTTCCCTACGCTCGAATACTCTCGATGTGTATCCTCGATCTTGCCAGCTAGCTTACTCGCTCGGCAGCCGCAGCTAGCTAGCTGTGCAGCTTATTCGCTCGTTCGCGCTTTTGGACCGTCTCCTCTCGGCTTTGTGTGCGCCCGATCGTCCCACAGTTTCGCTATTTTCGAGTTCCCCTTTGAATACGCGATAAGGAATCGCTCGAGCGTGGGTATCTGTCGGTCGGCCGGCCGTTTGGCGCGAAATCCAACGCCGCGCTGGCACCGGACCGAACGATACAACGTGCGCATCCTCCGGCCTGGTTCGTGCTTAACGAGGATTTCCACTGGCGTAACCCGCCGGAAAAATCTCGCCTCTCTCTACCCTCCATCCGCAACCATCTCTCTCTCTCTCTCTCTCTCTCTCTCCTCACTGTACTATCCTCCTCTTTTCCTCCTACAAACCCTTCGTAGTACCTCGTAGCCTTTCGCGCCGACAAACTTGGCCGAGTTTAAACCGCACCGCGCAACACCTTCAAGGGGGTGGTCTGGTCCAGAACTTTGAGGAAGAACATCCTTCCGGGAATTTCGTTAGCTTCTTCCATCCCGTGGTCATCGCAAGTAGCGTGGGACTCGTGTCCTGGGAATTGGAATAGCTGCCTGAAAAATCTCGAGGCTGTTGCTGGGAAGTCTTATTAGTTGATGAAGTTGCTTCTTTTTGCAGCTTTCTTGCGGGCTCTGTGTTCAAAGGGGCGGCTGTGCAGTTATTAGGTCCACCCATAAGTAATCAATTATTTTGAAATCTAAAACAAACTTTGTAGTAAATTCAGGTTTATTATTTCTTAATTTATTATATAATCTCCATCATTATCAAGGACAGTTTGCCATCCTTCCTGCAAATTTTCAATCCCCCTTTTATAGAAATCCAGATTTATGAAAGGCAAACCTTCTGTACCAACGTTGACCCTTGTTGACCTTCAATACATCTCCATAAACATTGCAAATTTCCTTTGTTGAAAAAGTATGCAATCACGAATATGATTGTGCACAGGGTTGTAAAAAAAATTATACTTTTTAGAATATTTTGAACACAGGCTGCTTTACCGAAAACTTTAAAAGAATACGTGTTGTTACCTTTTCAACGATCGGTACATAACTAAAGGCAAAACAAATTCGTTGTAAATAATTCATTGCTTATGGGTATCCCTAATATTTAATGCATTGCACAGTTGTTCAGGGTGACCTTAGGCTTGCTGTCGATGACTTTGGTTGCGTTTGCTTGTGATTCCGATTGAAATTACTTTTCCTTAAAAATATTTCTTCCCTTTGAAGTCCTTTTCATTTCTTCGTTCATTGAGATAACTATAGCTACTCTGTGCATTTTATAGTTTCTCAGTACGCCTTCAGTCTGATTTCAATCTGAGAGTGACTATAGGTAACTGGAGAAATGTTGTAGGTTCATTAGCAATTCTGGTTAAATTTGCTTTTCAACCAACGTCACTTGAATAAATCGATACTCTTTGGGCTATTTATTAATTTCTTCGTTCGTAAAGGTAACTGTAGCTGCTCGGTGTCTTTTTATAGTCATTCCAAGTCTCGTCGTTCCTGGAAGATGACATTAGTTTGCCGCAGAATTTCGTATTCCAGAAAAATCGAATTGTTCGAGTATTTTGGAATTGTTCCGACATTCCGGAATTGTTTCAGACATTTTCATTTGTAACGCTGACTATACTAACTCCGTACACTCCATAATCACTCATTACACCCGAAGTCTCGCTGCATTACGCTAACGATCATTGTACCTAGCTATCAAAACGTCGCGTTCATTAGAAGTTTGCTTATTAACCCTTGTCACCTCCAGGATATTGTCGCTGGTTTGTGGCATTGAAACAAATTTTGTAAAATTTCATATACAACTCAACTTGAGCCCTAACTTTCGGTATTGTGTACGCAGTAAATTATTATTCACAGTATGTTTCGCCATTATGAACGGTATCAAAAGACCGAAGTTCCGATGACAGTGCCACTGGTTCGAATTAAACGCTGTCTTTCAATCAGAGCAATTAATAAATTAAATATTTAGTGTGTGCTTGATTAGGAATTCGTTATCGACGTGCGATGGCTTCTGTAAAACTATACTAGTCTCTGTGTAACAGTAACATGTAGCAGATGCTGCGCACGATTTGCGGTGAACTGTAAACTCGCGTAAAATTGTCACGAAAGGGTTAGAGCTATAAATCGATAACTTTTTGCGGTCTGTGCCAGCGATTTTGTTCGAAATGAAATATGACGCAGTACACGCAAAATCAGTGGGGATTTATTCATCATTTCGCTGGGTTCGAATTTATTCGTGAAACGCGAACCTCTGTATTCCACAATTTTCATATATTCTTTCTGAAAATGTACACAACTCGCGAATTTTTCTTTGAAAAATTATTTATCAGTGAACTGAAAATTTTTTTATTGTAATCTGCAATAGCCAGTGCTACCAAACAAATTTCCGTTCAGTCCGAAAATGTAAATGAACGTTGTAATGAGTTTTTAAAGTCAGTTGTGAAAGTACAATTAGCATTTACAGAATACTTCCGTTAAACATTTTGGGCAAAAGTATGTTTTTAAATAACTTTCTGCAAGTTTCTACTGAAAAAGTGTGTTACTATGTATAAGTTACATCTATGTGGAGAGTCCACAGTAAATTTAAAGTCGACAGTTATTTAAATAGTTACTTTTACATTAAAGATTCACTCGATCGATCTCGTGACGAGAGCAATTTTTAATTTTTCATCCCTGAAAAAATGTCTATATATTCCTGGAACATGCAAAAATATATAGAGAAGATTCTAATAGCCTGAGCTTTGGCACTTTTGTGTCAGAAAAATTCTAAAATTGACCTAAATATCGTAACTCAGTACACTTGGCACATAAGAAGCAAGAATTTAAACAATTCCTCTCGTCAATTTCGATTTTTCGTGTGTCTAAAAATTTGTGTGGACACTTGAAGGATATTACAGAAAACTGTGGGAAAAATTGTAATAGTCAAAAGTTTCTTACTGTCATGTCAGAAATTTTTTAATGGTTAGCCTGAGATTCGAGGACAGTTCCGTTTCCATAGGCTTTTAACAAATTTCTGCACACTTTTAAGACATGCGAAAATGTGTGAAAATTCCAAAATTAGGTGAGAATATCGTGCTCGAGGGATAAAGCACACCTTAAACCTCGCCGCACAACACCTTTAAGCCTCGCGACCTTCCGGAGCGTAGAAGATCGAGCGGTCGGACGCGTCCTGCCCCGAAATAGCTCGCAGACGGGTTTGGCCCCCCCTCTCTCTCTCTCTCTGTTCGTAGCCATTTCACCGTTTCGGAATACTTGACCCCCCTTGACGTCCCCTCCTCCGCGAAACCCCTTCTCGCATGATGCACGGGGTGTACACACGATTCCGTGGAAAGTTCCGAGGGAATTTCGAGGAGAAACAATCCTGATGGGAACTCGGAGATATCAAAACCCCCCTCGGCCTCGGTGTTATCTGGCCGGAGGGAAAGCTTCTGGAAAATAGGAATTGAAATGTGGGGCCGGACGGCCCGGCCACTGCTTCCTTAGGGGATCCACGATGCACTGAATGATAAGCAGATGCCTGATTTTCGACGATTCGAAACTCGAAGATTGCCTCGAAATGATTATTGTTCTTCCAAAGAACAGCGCTGCTGTTCCGACTTACAAATTTTTCCGAGGTAATAGTCAGAAGATTTGAAATGTTGGAGGGTGTTTGAGAAGAATTAGGGGTTCGTGTTTTGAGAAAAATACGATCGTACGTGAGCACCAAATTTTTGGATATTCTACAGTTTAACGATTGTCCAAAGACAATTACTTTTCTGATGTAACAGTTAATATATATTTATTGTTTGGTGAAGTTTCTTTGAGGGTTGCGTTTCGTTCAGGAGTTGCCCAGGAATATGCGTATTTTTGTAAAAGTTTTTAGTCGGACGTTTAGCTAGCTTCTTCGATTTTAAGGTGGTAGGTTAAAGAGTTTTAGAGGCACTTTTTGTGGTAGCGAGGAGGAAGGTAAGAGTTAAAGAAGATAGGCTACTCTGTGTTCTACTAAACGTGTGACTTACAGCACTTCGTACACCGTCCAAGAACAATTTCATTGCTGTTCATGTCTGTCTGCATTTATGCATATCTTTTTCAACATGTAACGAGGACAAATAGGAATTAATCACAATTCTTGAAAAACAATTTTCTCTTGAATAAATATTTAAGTACATCAGTTTCGAAATACACCTTTCAATGATATAACACATGTATCTGCAACGTCGGCCAAGAATATTTAAATAGTCAAAATAATGTAGAAAGAAAGTTCCTTTTCCTCGTGCAGTCCAATAAATCTTTCATCAATTCTCGTTTATTTAATCGAACAATAAATTAAAGAAATTAAATGTTGTAAAGTATCTATAACAAGAGAAAGGGGTGAATCTTCACCCTGAGGAACGTATGAGGGTTAAAAGGAAATATTAAACAGCGAGGGGTTAAAGAAAATGCAGTTCAAGCAATAACGAAATATTTGACATGTCAGGGGTCGAATAAAATGAAAACAATTCATAGGGGTTGAGGTAGGTCACACGTTGTAGAAAATCAAATTCGAGTAACGGCAGAATATTCCATAGGGGTTGAAGAAAGTGAAACATCATGTAAAAATATTCCACAGCAAAATGTTTCATAGGGGTTGAGGAAGATGAAGCATTTGTGGCAGGAAATTGTTTGATAGAGAAGAGGGGGTTGAATAGAATCAAGCTCTCACGCGACAGCGAAATATTTCACACCGGTCTGAGCGACGGTTTTAATTGGCCACTTAACGACTGCCGGGGGTGGATTAGAGAATTGACAGGGGTTGTGCTCGCTTGCCAGAGCAAGATTTCAACCCCGGCTCTCTCGGATCCGTGTAAGATTACCATTTATATGGTAGGGGGGTTTACGGGCCGAAAACCGTCGGACGTCAACATCGAAATCCAGACAGGCGATCCGATACGAAATGGAGAGAAGTGTCGCGAGCAGAGGCGAGGAAGCAAAAAGGGGTGAAAGGCGACGGAAGTAGGTTTCGAACCGGGAACGGGGAGAGGATAGCCGGCTCTCCCCCGGTTTTTATCATCGTTCTAAAGTGCACATTTCTGTAAGACGAATCCCCGTCTAACCGGGAAAAACTCGCAAGCTACCCTGTTTCCAGCGTCCCCCGTCTCTGTTGCACGCCCCCATCATCCTCTTCTCTCTCTTTCCTGAACGGTTAGGGGTATGGGGGAACGTCGGTGATCGAGACTTACGACAAGGCACTCGGATATTAAGTATCCGTCGAATGGGACTTTATCGATGTCTAATGTCATTTGGTACTTTAGTACATCGGACCCCCCACCACCTTTCACCCCCTCCTGCGCGATCGATGCGACTACTGAGACATTGTGACGTTTATGGCCTCGCCTGGCTCTCGCTTTTCCAATCTGCTACCGCCGCGGACTTTACTTTTCACAGTTTTGATTTGTTTCTTGCGAATCGGCGACACGCTCATTCTATTACACTATCGATCCTTTCAGACGATGTTCGTGGCTTTGGCTTGAGAAAAGAATTGCAAGAGAAAGAGCGTTGTAACCTGCACAAAGAAATTATTTTGTATTTTTCTATGTAGCTGCTTTAGACACCGACCGGATCATTATTGCAGCATGGAGATTACTAGAATCGATTTTTATAATTCAGTGAGATTTTTTAAAAAATTTGTCAGGGACAAATAAATTCTTTAGGGCATGCAAAATGTATAGGAAATAAGGTAGAACGTGTCCAGAAATGAAGTGTACATGTCACCATGGACCTACCGAAACTTTTCTTGGGAAAGGTCAACTTCGATAAATATTTTCAAGGTCAAGCCCTTCTTCGACACTTTTCTCCTCTTTCTCGCATATTCTGCAACATTTCAACTTCACTTTAAAAAAGTTTCACCATCCCATGCTAATTCTATCAAAAGTTCTACGATTTTTTGTTGAAAACATGCCCAGCGTTTTCACTGCGTTTGAGTTGAATTAATTTCCCGTACGGGAAGGACAGTTCGTAAACCGTGGATTTTTTAAAAAACATTTTTACACAGTTCCGCGGGCACGATAAAATTATGCAAATTTTGTTAAAACTTTGCGTAGGTGGGTTTCACCCTTGAGACATTTCACGAGAACGAAAATAGGGGTGATCGAACCCTGTACAATCGAATTACAGTGCCAACAAAAACTCGAGCTGTATTATGAACGATATGCTCCAGGGAGCAGTTGTACTGGACGCGATTTTCGATCGCATGCGGCACACACTGTTCGTCCCACTTGTTCCCAATCGTTTGTAACGCGTTTTGAATCATTCTTGCGACAACGCATTCGACCGAACCCGTAGATCCCATTTCGATGTGAAACGATGGCGTCGTAGCTCGGAAATACTACAACGAATTGACCGACGTAGTGATTTCTCTGTCGCAAGAACAGCTCAGCTCCGTTAAAAACAAGCACCACGACCAACGTGTATCGCATGAGATCGAAAATCTAGCACGATCTCACCCGAAAGTATAATACATAATCCATAATGCATCTCTGTTTTTTTATTACTGACATAATCCTAATTTGAAGGGTGGAAACAACTCTTCGACAAAATCTAGAATTGTTTTTCTTTTGAAACATGGCTTTCGAATTATTTCTCACCCCATCGCCACCCTTTGAAAAATGTTCAAAGTAATTGATACCATTGGGACCATTTTCGTTAAAAAATTCTACAACTTTTTAAATAATTAAGATAGAGGGATGAATCCTTTCTTAAACTAAAGCTGAAGCCTTGCAGAATGAGACAAAAATGAGAAAAAATTATGTCAATCATACCATTAACCTTGAAAATATACACCAACGTTGAGCTCGCGTAAAAGAAGTCCTGAATGTAAAAGGGGTTTCGAAAGTCTCCGAATTTCCGCACTGTCCAATTTTCGCCGCTAGATTGAAGGTCGCCGGACCTTCACAGAACCTTCCGCCATGCTCGTACGAGAAAATTTCGTTCCGGGACAAATTCTTGCGATCAGAAAACGAGGCCTGTTGGTCCACGGGTGTGTGCGCGCGTTCGAGAGAAAACGGCATTAGCATTTAAATGGCGTTGGAGGAAGGGTACACGGAATAGGGGGTTGCAGAGGGTCGAAGGGGGTTGTAGGTGCCGGGTTAGGTGAGTTACTCGCGGCGGTGTCGCGGATTTTACGCGGGTTCTGGTACGTGCGAGCGAAATCCAGGCCGGGCGACGCTCGGGAACGGACGCTAAGTGGCGAACGTGGGAAAAGATAGAGCTCGCAAAATAACCTTTACGACGTTTTTAGGGGCGGCCGTTACCGCTACGGCTCGAGGCATCCGGTTACACCGTTCCCCGGACCCACGTTGTCCTGTATTACCATTTACACGGAGTTAATTGGCATTATCGTGCGACGTGCCGCGAATGAAAAAAATCGCCGCGATTCGGACGCGACTATAGTTTTTTCACCGATCCGATGGATGGAAATTTCAAAGGGTGACGACACCCCTCGTCTGCTCGTTAAGAGTTCTGTCGGGTTACAGCCGACCGTAAAAGTCCCATCAAACTTTACTTCAACTTCATTTACGCGAGGGGTCCGTGGTGATTAGCGGGGACTGGTTCCACCTTGCGGTTCGAAGTCGATTTTAGACGACACGTTTGATCTCGTTCTAACGTTTTGATTGCTCGCCGAGCTTGCAAATGTTTGCGCAAACATCGCCTGGAAGGCTCCGAAAATAAGTAAGTTTATTAGGGAAATCAGGGTTTGGGTGTCCTCCAATTTTTGTGGGCTAGAATTGCAGAAAAATTATACTTTTAGCAAAATAGAATTTTCTTTCCTCCATTCAGAATTGTGTTTAGAAAATTAATTTGTGATACATATTTTTTCTTGGTTCATTTTAGACATTTTCATCAGATGTGAGTATATCTGCTGTTTAGACATGAGCAGGATCTTTGCACAAAAAATCAAAATTGTATCGATAAGGAGGGGGAGTTGCATAAAAATTTATATCCTCTCTTAATAATTTTAACATTAAATCCGTCTGATGTTTCTTCTAATTTTTCGTCCCACCTATCCATTTTCGCCAGAAACGCATAAAATCCGCAGTCCAGCGATGAGGCTGCATGATTTTTATGCTGGTTCTAAACGAAACGATCCTCAGACGCAGGGCTAGTGTGCCGAAGTTCATTTTGTCATGAAGTAGTTCATAAACTTTTATTTTACATAAAGTTCTGCAGTCTGATGATGAGCATTCTCCACCGAAAAATGTAAAGGCCGATGACCTACGCAAAATGATGCAGTAAATGGTAAACATATAAATTTGTATTCACTCGAAGTCGAACGACAGTGTATTCCCCTTTGCTCTAAATTTCCTTATGGCAACAGTGACGTCAGAAACGATCCTGATCAATCCTCCCCAAAAATAGCATTACGTCATAAACGCACAGTACTCGCAGTCGAGTAGTTTTTATATCAATTGATTTTCGTTTTTTTTTCACACTAGAGATCGGTTTCGAGTTTTCTAAATCGAGCTGCTGCCTCTATTAACCGATTTAATGTGGGACACGACGGGGTTGCGTAAATTGGTAGCTGAAAGGGAACGATTAAAAGCATATTCTGTATGCACAATGGGTTCTTTATATGCCGTTGGATGCATTTTATTCTTTACAATACACCGTGCATCTACATATATATATATATATATATATATATATATATATATATATATATACATATATATATATATATACATGTATATATATGTATATATATATTCGTGCCGATGTTGCTACAATCCGCGAAGTTTGCGCTTCAAAGTGTTTCCATCGTAACGATCTTTCATCATCGGTATAGCTTAACAGAGAGCCATTGTGTCCGGAAGTGACAAAGTAACGAATAAACAACGAACAAAAGAATATTGTGAACACTGTTTCCTTTTGTTGAGCACGGGGACAATCCAGGGAGAGAGAGGGAGAGAGAGAGAGTGTGTGTGTGTGTGCACGGATAATCGGCGACTCGGTTAATCGAGGACCCTGTTCCAAACATTATTCGATTTCGGTGGTCGTAATAACCGTCGGCCCGGAATTTTCGCGAATATTCGATACAGATATTCGGGGATGCTAACTGGGAAGTCCACCTCTTTTTATTGAACTTTCGACGGGGATTATTATTCGAATTTTTATTGGACCAATTAGCGAACTTTTTTCCACCGTGTTCTTAGCCACCGGTCTCGCGCAATCGAATAACGAGATGGAAAATATTTTTTGCTCTACTGGCTCACAAAAATATTATATACACGCTCTTCGTAGGTTTCATAAAATAGTGCTTGACCGCCATTCTTTCAATCGTATTGCAAGCCAGGGTCGAATTCAAAGTACTTTTCTGCATTTTTTCTTCGAGAGAATATTGTACGCGTATCTGATGAAACGAACAAAAATTTAACGAATCAGTTCTGCATTTTATTTTTGAGCAGATTATTTTATTTTTAACAGAAATAGATAAGAAAACATATTCAAGGATAAAATGGAAAAATTTTGTATCTGGATCTGCAACCATGAATTTCTTCCAATCAATTGTTTTATTTTTTAACAGAGGTATCTAAGAAAACATTTTCAAGTGCTCCTAAAATATTTGATTTTAATTAGCAAGATAAAGAGGAGAATTACTTTGAAAAATTTTGTACGTGTATCTGCCACAATGCATTTTTCTCAACAACTATTATTTTATTTTTAACACGAACATTTGGCATGTTTTGAAATGACCAAAGATGTATGTAAATTGATGGTTCCGTTTCGCTTGTTCGACTGGGAAATATGTTACACTTGCATTTAATAAAGCAAACAAAAGTTTGATGGACAGTTTTACCATTTTATGTTTTAGAGGGTATTGTTTTATTTTTGACGTGAACAGTAGCTGGAGCATTGTGAGATGTTTATAAAGCGCCAGTTTTCCATGGTATGCAACAAGGTTGGTCGATATTTGGAATAACTCTGTGTTCTTTTGACGGATAAAAATATTATACAGGCTCGTGATAAAATAAACAAAATGTTTTTCTGTGGATATCCGATACGCGAAATGACAATTGAAGACTGCATCTCGTCACTGAAATATCGGCAGAGACCACTGTTTTATTTTTAACAGGTCATGCTACCGAAATGTTATCGTGGCTCCTCACGCACTATTCGTTCTATAACATGATAGATCTAAATTGAAAAGACTCTCCTGGTATTTCGAATAGTGAAACTATTTTCTACTTGACAGACCGAGTAAAAGTTATTCGCGGATACTCGATGTAATCGATTAAATTGTACCAATTTTTACTGAAATAGATTCTTCTTTTGTTTCCAATACGATCAATTAGTGGGACTCTTTTTAATAGTCTGCGGACAACAGGTGCACTGATAACGATTTTATACCCTCCGAAACGATAGTGAAACGTTGAAAAAAAGATATTCAATGGAATTTTTATCCTCTTCATAAACTACTGGAACCCTTGGCAGTGGAACAAAATTTCTTTCCGATTCCAATTTCCATAAATTAGTCCCGGAAAGTTTTAAAGGTCTTCGTTCGCATAAAAATCCGCGTATTCTAGCTTTAAAATCTTCTTAACCATTTCCTAAAGAGTCTGATAAGCCCGATTTAAATTGATTAAAGCAGATTCAAAACTAAACTACTTTTGCACCTTTCAATTATTAAAGAACGCCGCAAACACTACCAGTGAAAATAAAATGGCTTAACTATGCCTTCCAAGACAATCTGTTAAGTGTCCAGCTTACAATTAGTTAACAATTTCAATGAAACGCGATATGTAACAAATTTTCCCCTAACAAATAAATGCAACTTTATTTCAAACGGGTACTTTACTAGAAGGTACATATATTTTACAATATGTTGTAATTTCAACTAAGATACTCTCTTAAAAGATTATTGCATTTTTTTCAGAAAAAAATTGATAATGGTCGCGTTCTTTCAGATTAACTAACCGCGACGAAAAGGCAACACAAAAATTGGTAGAAACGGTAAAATATACGTACTTTTAACTAAGATTGTCGTTTTAAAAGAATATTGCACTTTTTAAGAAAAAATTGCTAATGGTCACGTTCTTTCAGATTAACTAACCGCGACAAAAAGGCAACACAAAAATTACTGCAAGCTGTCCAATCCATGTATTTCTAGCTAAGATTCTCGTTTAAAACATATTGCAGTTTTGTCAGAAAAAAATTGCTAATGGTCGCGTTCTTTCAGATTAACTAACCGCGACGAAAAGGCAACACAAAAATTGGTAGAAACGGTAAAATATACGTACTTTTAACTAAGATTGTCGTTTTAAAAGAATATTGCATTTTTTCAGAAAAAATTGCTAATGGTCGCGTTCTTTCAGATTAACTAAGCGCGACAAAAAGGCAACACAAAAATTACTGCAAGCTGTCCAATCCGTGTATTTCTAGCTAAGATTCTCGTTTAAAACATATTGCATTTTTGTCAGAAAAAAATTGCTAATGGTCGTGTTCTTTCAGATTAACTAAACTCGATAAAATATCAACACAGAGATGACTGCAAGCTGTACGACACATGTATTTTTAACTAAGACAGTCTTTTTTAGAAAATGCTGTATCTTTCATGAAAAATTGCTGTAGGTCGCGTTCTCCCAGATTGTCAACTAAGCACCACGTCTTAAAACACTCTGTCGTAACACCGTCGGCGGTGGAGATTGCCCGAGACCCTCAGCATTCCTGGGGATTCCCAGCCGGGCCATAACACTGAACGGAATATCAGCATCCCGCTTCGAACAGCAATTTTTATCAACGCCCCGTACGGTGGGAACGGCTTCGGAAAAATCCAAAGTATCCGACCGCTACGGAAAACAGAGTCGGGCCATTAGACCGTCCAATTATCGCGTCCCGTAGGAGCCATCGGAAGTTCGCGCCGGAGTTTCAATTACACTCCCAAGTGCCATTCCTCAGCGAACTATGCGTGGGTGGTGCGCGGGGGTTGGGCTCGAATGGTATCGACTCGCCCGTAACTCGTGACACGGTTGATCCCATCGCTAGCAAAGTGGCGGGTACGGGGTCACGAATGCGAGCCGAAAGAGAAATAGAGAAACATAGAGAGAGAGAGAGGGGGGGGGAGAAATAGAAGAGGACGGGGTATCGGGTGGAAAACAATGGATATAAGGCAGAAAGGGTAGCCCACGAGGGGGTGGACTAGAGGGTGTGTATGTGTGTGCGTGTGTGTGTGTGTGTGTGTAACTGCTCTTATTTCTTCTCGCAGCAGCCGCGGCGGTGGCCCGGACCGGAAACAAAAGGCGATCCGACATCAAACATTCAAATTAGAAAACTCCCCCGCCGGTCGGTCCGCGGGCCGGATTACCACCCCCGCACTCTGCTTGCCCAAAGCTCCTTGCCAACCCTTTCTGCGGGTACACCAGGTGCTCCACTCTTTCTCCGTCTCTTTATCTTCGTTCCCAAACTTTTCTCTTTTTCTCTGCTTCGTTTTGTCTCCCTTCGAACTTGCATTATCCTCTTTGGCTCTCGCGGTGGACATATTCGGTCGAAATCGATGAAAATATGTACTTAGCAGTCTTAATTGTTTAATTGTTTCGATACGACTTTATTTTGGAAGCAACACCGAGTGGTAAATATTTATTACATTCTTTTTTTTTCTGCGGCGTTTAGTTACTGCGATAATGGATGTCGAAAGTTCCTCCGATGAATAGTCCATTGTACTAGTAAGTAGAATTGGTCAGCCATAGTCGGGCTTGATTGTCTCGAGAACCAAGAGTCCCAGAAGAAATCTTGCTTCCATATTTTCAACTCGGTTCTGCATGCGGAATTATTTTATTTTTGTTGATATTACCTACATGAATTAGATTTGACAATTTTTAGACACTAAAAATTGCTGTGTCGTTATTCAAAATATTTTTTACATTATTAAATTTGTTTCTATCCAGTAGGTTACTAAACACTCCGGTATTGTACGAGTAAATTGCACCATTTTCGTATGTATAATATGAAAAAAATATAATATAGAAGGGACATATTCTGGGTCGAGTGCAAAGGGTTAATTAGTTAATATTAGTGATCTCTAAATAATAGCACAAGTCTAAAACGGAACCATCTCGGCTCAAAACAGTATACCATCCGGAAAATAAAATATCCAAAACGATTTAATTATACTTTCAACGCGGAAAAATGATTTTAGAAGGTACAAAAAATATATAAGAATAAAACGGAGTAATATTTTCCTCACTGTTAAACACAACGTTACCGCAACAACCCCTCCAACTCGAACAGAACAAGTATTTAAAAAATGAAAGTTTCGAAATAATTCACCCCGTTCCCGATCGCACAGGGAATTACTAAACAAGCCACAAAAACGCACCGGGCTAAAAACTAGCAATATTTAACAGCAATTTAACAACAACCGGTACAATAAAACACATCCTGGAAAATAAAAGTCCCAAGGCTATCTATCCCATATTCTCCGAACCGTCCAAAGATGATTAAAGACCCCGGGAAAACACGGCGCAAGGCAACCAAACAAAAAAAAAAAGAAAAAAGAAAGAAAGGAACACAATATTCCTGTTGAAGTCCCGTACCGCGCCGTCGCAAAATTCGGCGAAAACGCGGCGGCGGCGGCGGCTCATCGCGCGGAAACAGAGCAAGCCGGCTCTCAAATCCGGAGACAATACGACATTCAGCTTGCGCGGAAAAACCGGGTTCTCGAACTAGCCTGTGCCGTTTCTCTGTCATGACAGAGGAGGGGTAGTAGTGGGGGGAGGACTGGGGTTCGGTGCCTTGTAGTCCGAGTCATTACCAGAGACCGCATTCTTCCACCCCCATTTGCAATTTCAACGAAGATACACGGGTGCTGGTGCCCGTCGGGCCGGTGTTTGATCGCGCTCTCGCGCGGGGATGCACTCGTGTTCATTGCTTTAACGTGGCCGGTCTCGCCCACGCCTCCGACCGCTGGCAAATATGTATAGGCGAGCGTGGGCGAGCGTGGGCGAGCGTGTGCGGACTTGTACAGGTGCGGGGAGACGGTTTGGGCAGGTGCGGGGAGGCGGTTTGTAGCGTGGGCAAACAGCCGTTGCACAGTTAGGTGCCCTGCGGACGGTCTACAAGCCTCGGGAATCGCGTAGGCGGGCCCCACCACTCTCTCTCGAAAGTATGCTGTGCAGGCTTAAACTCTTCCCCTCTCTCTCTCTCTGTCTCTCTCTCTATCTCTCTCTCTCCTCTGTCTGGCAACCGCTGGAATCGTGTGCGGCTTCCGCGGCAACCAGAAATGGAGGTTTAACTCCGCGCGACGCCGAAAGAGAGCCGCGAGAAACGGGATGATGGAGAGAGAGTCCGAAGTACCGGCCGAATGGAGGCTCGAAGCGGGACAAAGAGAACACCGGCAGGAACACAGGAAGAAGATAAAGAGAGGAGCACCACCGGTTGTTGGAAAGGGTTGCCTTCGAGCTTTGGTCGAGCGGAGGGCTGGTAAGCCGTATGCCAGCAGGGAGCGGGGCAAATCTGGTGGAAAGTTGAAAGGGTGGATTCTGTTGAGGGTGGTTTTTAGGAGACATTTGTGATGGGTAGTTTGATGGTTTTGAACATGGAATCATGCTAAGCTGTATTGAATATGCACCGAGTTCACTGGTGACGACGAGTCTGCAAAATACTGCTTTTTTTTTTAGCCTAGTTCATTTTTGTTAACCCTTTGACTGCCGCGCACTCTCGGAGAGAACCATCAATGCAGACGACGTGATTACTCATTAATGTGAATAATATAGCACTAAACCTACCGACCGGTTTCATGCTTTACGATTTCTGAAACTGTAAAAATTCATTGATGGGAAACAGTGGAATAAATTTCCTTGTCCAAACATTTATTATATTGAAAATTACTTACAATCTGCCGTGATTTACTTCTTACAATCTTATTTACTTACAATCTTATGAAGAATGAAGAATGCAGCCGTAAAATGAATATGCAAGGGATAAAGAAGGGTTTGAAGAGCTTAAATAAAAAAGAAATATTAATTTATTCGTAGGAATTCAGCCATGTTGTATCAACCGAAACAGAAAAATTCTGCATCTAAAGTTGTGTTGAAAACATAGAGTAATTCTTTCTCCTACAACGCTCAGTGTTCGAGATAATCGAGTCTGACTATGGCTGGCCAATTCCACTTACTGGGATAATGACTGCTCGTCGGAGGAACTTTCGACGCCCATTATCTCGGTAACTAAACGTCACAGAAAAAACTTTATTATACACTATCCATTCAGTTTTGCTTGCGGAATAACGTCGCACCTAAACAATTAAGCAATTAAGACTCCTTTCCTATTTTTTCCACAATTTTCATCGAATGTATCTTTTACGTGAACATGTAAAATCCGATCTTTTATTCTCTGAATATACAATATTGTTGTACACTTTCACCTTCTTTCTAAAATTTGTTTAATATTTTTATTGACAAGTGGCAACATTATTTTAGATTTAAAGTAGAAAATTTTAGTTTTGACTCAAATTTGGTTTCTGCAGTTAGTGTAGCAATTTCATGCAAAATGTAGAATCGTCGACCATCATTCTATAAGCACACATTGCATCGTTTACTTCTCCTGTGTTTTCATAATCATAGACAATCCATCAAATTACTAAATCTACACTAACCCAACAAATCCTCCATCCAGGAGTCATCCGAAAACAATGTGTCTTCACCGAAGAATAGCGCTTTAACAACCGATTTCAATCGAACCGCCGGTATTTAAGGGGCCACGAAATCGCCGTCCAGGAACTCGGTCCAATAATAGACCGTCCGGTTTCCCCGATCAATAATCGTTTTCTTTTCTTATAATTAATCTGTCGCTGGGAATCCCCTTCGCTAGAACGAAATTCGAGAGAAGGTACCTCCCTTTCTCTCACTCCCACTCTCTCTCTCTCTCCTCTTCTCCCGTAATATTTCCTTACCTCCCCACCTGTCGCGCAGTTCATCCCCGTAGGTAGAACTGCGGAGTCCATTGTTCCGTCAGCTTCAACCCCTTGCCTAGGGGACAAAGACCACCGTCGCCCGGCGATACAAATATCCGGCGTGGTGGCAGTAATTAAAAGGAATCCAAGATAGGACGCACTTGTCGGCCGTGCTCGTTCCAAGGCGCATCATTTCCTCGCCCCGTTCGCACAGCAATTGACCTATCTTCCTTCCCAGACCTAACCCCCTTTTCCTCACCGTCCCTCGAGCACCCGCAAACGTTTTTCGCTTTTAATGAGTCGAACCGAACCCGGCGAACGCGCGTACACAGTCGATTTTCGCAAGGATATCGCTTCCTCGAGGAACACAACTTTAATGTGTAATTATAGTGCCAGATTCAGTCTGCCAAATTAGGAACCTAAAAAATTCCATAAAATCAAAGTAAGTTATTTAATGAATTAAAAATTGCTGACTGTCATGTCACTCGTATGTGGGTGACGGAATTATTCGTCCAGGTTTTAAAATGAATTTTTACATTAATATATTCATTGTACCAAATTTGATTAGGATCTGTAAAATGCAGGAAAGTTGGAGGACTACTAAATATCATACGTTTAATTTAATTTGCACGATAAACAGTGTTGATTTAATTTTGGAGCTTGATGGAATATTGAAAGCTTCAGATATCAAAGGTTTGGATAATCAAGGTCCTACTATCAAGTTGTACCGAAGTTTCCTCTTTTTTTTACATTGTGTTCACTGTAACCTAATTTTTGTATCTGATGAATCGTTTAAAATTCTCGAAGCAAGAATGCTTACTCCCCCATTAGATTATTTTAATGTATAATATTTCCGACCACGGTAACTTTGCGATTTATTTAAATCCAGCAATAAAATTTTTGGAGAATATTTCGCGGATGTCGCGCATTAGGGAACCGTAATTAAAAAATCGATTCCTCTACCCTCGAAGGGGAAACAGGCCTCGAGTGCAAAAAAGAAAGTCGGCTGACGGCATCGACTGAAACGCGAAACGGATTAAAAGTCCGGCGAAAAACTTTCCGACTTTTATCGCGCGCGCACCCCGGCTAAATACTTTTACCATTTTTTCTCATCCGGAACGATCGCTCAATCCTGCGAAATATCGTCTGAACCACCGTCCTCGATCTCTCGAGCCCTCCTTCACGGGAAAACGCGTATCGAAGTCGGGCTCTTTTTCATTTCTTTCCCCTTCGCGGTTACCACCCCCTCTTGCACTTTCTCTCTCTCTCTCTCTTTTTCTCTCTCGCTCTTCGTCACGAACGTCAGACTCAGCGGCACTAATTATCGTCACGTCTCTCCCCGAGCGCGAAGTCGATCTCGGCTTATACACGTAACGCTTACTCTTTTTAGTTTTTCTTTTTCTCTTCCTTCCACCCTTCGCTTCTTTCACCCCTGAGTCTCCGGAGAAATTTAAAGGGACGCGGAGCCGGCGGATGGAATTTTTTTCACGTGAAACTACGGTTCCTCTTATTATCGGACTTTCGTGCACGGTTTCGTTTATCTTTCAACCGTGTCCAGGATTTTTTCGGTACCGGTACACTCAAAATTCAGATTACCGCACGCGACTTAGTGCAACCGTCCGCGCGAAATTCGATTTCGCCCGCTTTTTAATAATTCAACGACTGTAAAATTGGAACGAAAAGTTGCTTTGACTTGACCGGCGGTGGTGATGGTAGTTGTGGATGTATGAAAGGCGTTCCCGAACTTTAGGCTCCATTGGTCGCGTGCATTTTGAGATCGAGCAATTAGTATGTAAAACGCGACTGGAGTTCGATCGGTTCCATGCATTCGGTATTCAGGAAGTGTTCTACTTAATTTTCAAATTGTTGTAGCTTCGTCAATTTTTGGAATTTTTGAATGCAGATTTATGGACATATTGTTGAAACCTCATCCTTTGAAATCAGAACTCAAAATAATTTTTATTAAGTTGCGAGGTCCCACGATTATTTATTTTAAATAATTCCTTTGAGGAAATCCTCTAGGCGACACAACGCAATAGTGGGTAATCTTCAAAAATGTTTTAATAGAAATGTTTACAGGATATCGTAACAATAATTCCAGGCACTTGTTACCACGCCTTTCAAGTTAATGATAAATTTATTTCGAAAGAAAAAATGAACAGAACAGGTATGATTGGTGCATATCAGAGAGAACCAGTACGTGTTTCTTTTTCTTCTACCTTGGGGTCTCGAGAGAAATTCAAAGAGCCGTGGAACCGCGTACCGACCGCCCGAGAAATTATCGACTGTAACTACTGCCTGCGCCCTGGCCACGGCTCAAAAGCGAGACTGTGTTGGGGGAGGGGGGAATTCGAACGGGGAAATTTATGGGGCACACCGGCCAAAAGTCGTTTCACTTTAACTGCCGGGCATTTCGAATTTCGGCCGGAACGATGCCGGCCGAAGTAGAATGGGTCCGCGTATGGTCCGACAGCCAGTAACACAGGCCTCGAAGAACTGCTGGATCTCACCCGTATTGATTTTAGCTGTGATACCCGCATTCTCGGGACTGTTGGTCGAAGAGAAACAGATTTTTCGAAACACGATACTCCCCGAAGCACAGGAGAACACAGTGATTAGGGGATTTACTTGTTTTCTAGAAGCGTGGAAGGTAAAGCGACCTTTGGGAATTTTTTGAAGCGGGGTTAATAAACATATTAATTTTAAACTTCGTGGATATGTTTAACAATCTTTGGAGAGTATCAACATATTTTTTTTGTTTGGAGGTATAGTGATTTTATATAAAGTTATAGTAATTGGAACACAAAGGTTAGTAAAATAATGCGTCCTATGGGAATTTTTTAAAGCGTGGTTAATAAACATATTAACTTTCAAATCTGTAGATATGTTTAACAATCTTTGGAGAGTATAAACATATTTTTTGTGTTTGGAGGTATAGCGAAAGTAACGATTAAATTAACTGTAAACTTTGTGGATATGTTTATCAATGTTTAGAGTGTACACACCAATTTTTTCACTTTGATGGTTTTTCGATTTTCGGGAGTGCCCTCCTGATAAAATTTTCATGAAAAATTGCAAATGAGCTGCCTTGGTCACTCGATCCTTCAGTTATTAATTATGTAGTAGATTCAGCTCGTTCGAAGCTGCCGGAAAGAAAGCAGCGAAACTTCTTGAGGTATTTAATCCTCTTAGGATCGCTCCCTTTCATGTAAATTGAAGGTCTTAATGAGATCAACCTAAGACCGTGAAAACACATGTTAATTATTTAGACAGATTTACCGGCGTGATGGTTTTAATAAAATTAAACTTTTTTCATCCCGTTGAGGGAAGAACGTTTTTTTCCTCCGGGCCTTGAGGAGATTAATATAAGTAGTATGAGTTCGAATATGGTCAGGCGTGCTGCCGGCTAAAAGTTGGGAAACTTTGCCCGATATTTCATCGATTTTTAGAGATACGTACATTCTCGGAAATATTATTCCTTAGCAAAATTTATATGTTTCAGAAGTGTAGCAACATTCACACATTCCCAAAAAATACAAAATTATAAAAGTTAGAAAATTCTGTGAAGGTAAAAATTACTAAAAGAAACAAAATTCCTTTGTTTGGTGGGCTTTGCCAAAATTGTTATAGCGTTAAATGCAATTTGATAAAATATGCAGGACTCGTCTGGCGATAATAAATTTTTGTATCCTTATTTGGATTTTTAAAAATGTGATGGTAAACACCACCCGTAAAAATACGAAAGATATATCTGAGGATACGCTCCATAAAAATAATGTTCGATGTACATTTAGAGGCAGGAGGTTTTTGGAGAAATTAAAACTAATTGGGCACTTTATTAGATTCTTTATTGGACACACTAAAAACAGTTATGGTGGCCAATAAACTATGAACGACCCCATTGGAGATATGTTCTACCAAAATAAAAACACATAACTGTTCTCCAAGGTATATTTAGAGTAAATAAATTATAGATGGATTAAAATTGACCAAAAAATGTCTGTCTCTTTATTAGACAAACTAAAAATAGTCGTGGCCCTAGAATGCAATTCAGCAAAGTTTGGGAAGTCACCTCCGCTTCGCGGAAATAAAAAAAAAATGGGCTGTCCTAACGAGATTAAAATTGATTAGTTGACTGTCTTCTTTTTTATCACCAGCCCCTGTAAAAAATAGTTACGGTCGAAAATGCTTCGGCAGTATACAAAGCGCACATCCTAAGACACGTTCGCCGACGCATAAAAAACGTTCGATCGGAACGGGAAAAAATTCCAGGTGGATTAAAATCGATTAGGCAACTCCCGTTTCTTTATTAGGCAGTTGGGGAGCGGGCTGGGCGCGATTCAGCGAAATACGGTGAACACGGGTGGCAAAGTATCCAGGCACAATTTACCAATAATTCACCAATCCGGAGTTTTATCTGAAATATAAACCGCGCCGGGGAGTTCCATATCCGGGCGGCACTAAAACCCTCACTGGCCCCTAAAACAAATATTATCTTCGCGGCCATCGTTTACGTAGTATTTACGAGTTCGTGGATGACGCATAAAATAGTCATCCCCGAGACGTAACACCGTTTCACCGTGCTGCTGCTGCTGCTCGGATACTGTTTCGGAATTTAGAGAAACGTCCCGGCTGGATAATCAAAAATTTCGAAAGGGAGATATGCAAGTCGCCCGGCGCTTCTAAACGAGTTATGGACCGCTGTTGAATAAACTATGCCGCGATGTATGGCAGCTTTTTCGGTCCTCGCGCTGTCTATGATCATCCTTTAACCCTGGCGAATTTTTATTGCGTCGTCTCTGCTGTCTGCGAAACAATATAAACATGTACTCAATTTTATGGCTGGACTGGTAATATTTATCTGAGTTAAGTGGATTGGGCCGTTCATCGTCAGACCGGTGAATTTATTGGAACACACTAGACAGAATTGATCGTTATTAGTCTCGCGATGTCGTTGAAATATTCATTTTAATACAGTAAATAGAATTGATTATTATTAGAGCGGCGATTTTTGCGCAACGTCTTTTCTTTATTTTGTAATTATTATCTTGAGTGATAAAAGTGAAAAATAAGACGACAGTTCGTTAGATCGACTAGAAAATTTCTCGCGGTAATAACGCAATTAAAATGCTATTGTTAACGAAAGCATCGAACGAGCAAAGGGGGTGGATTTTATTTTATCGTATAAATTACAAATTTGTCTTCATTGAAATTATAATTGGCTATTATCGTAGAGCACGTATGAGCGAATCAATTTGCGAAATTAATTTCCAGGAGCAATTTTGCGCGCTTAATAATTATAAAACCGGCCACTTGGACTGCGGTTAATAATTCTTTATAAACGGTATCGTTGTGTTTTGTAAATTTGCACGGGCTCTTAATTTTGTAAAAAATCACAGTGTCGTTATCGTTCAGTGGAACATTATCATCGTGAGTGTGTTTCGAAAAACAGACGAACAAATGTGGCACGAAATTATGAAACGAATATATTTGTTAAAAGTGATATTTTTATGTTTACGGTGGCATCTTGCAGAAACAATTCGGAAGTGTGCATTTTCTTCAGGTATTTCCCGTGCTCTTTCGTCCATGTATCTTTGTCTGCATGGTTGTTAGCTTTCCGTACATGAAACGTGTAGATTTACTGTGTCCCATATCAGGCTTGTTGGCAAGCAACGCGATACGTTTGTTCGCAAATATTTATAAAAAGATTTCGGGACATAACAAGCGAATCTCAGAAAAATTTCGACACTGGGAAAGATCGAGAGAGAAAGCTGAAGAGGGAGGAAGCTTCCTCTAGACGGAATTTTAGGAGAACAAGATAGAAGGAAGAATCTGTGAGAAGCGTAAGAATTCCAAAGGGGGAGTTAAAATTTAAAAGATGCGAAAGAGAGATGGACACACAGATGACTTCAAAAGAGAAGAGTGAGAGAGGCAATGCGCCTTTGACGCAGCAAGGGAGACGGAGACGAAGAAGAAAAAGAAGAAGACGAAGAAGAGGGGAGAAAACGAAACTTGGAGGGTAGGAGAAGGATTCTTAAGAGAGGAAAAACGAGGGAAAGGGAATCTTTGAAGACTGAAAAATGAGGAAAAAGAAAATCTTGGAAACGAGGAAAATTCCTGAAAAAAGACAGGTGAGAGGTATCGAATGAAAAGAAAAAGAGGCCTTGCGAAGCAAATGAAAAATTTCCAAAGGACGGAGGAGATTTTTCGAAGAGAAACACTTTCAAGAGGAAGAGAAAGAAATTAAAAAAAATTAAAGGTTCGAGAAAAGCTGAAAATAATGAAAACAAAAGGAGTTACTCTGAAAGGAAGGAAAGGAGAATCCTGAGAGAGAAAAATGGAGGAAAAAATCTTGAGAAGTAAGGGCAAGTCTCGAAAATAAATTAAAGCTGATGAACTTCGAAAGGAAAAAGCGTGAGAATTCTGTAAGAAAAAAGAATCCTTGGAAAACGAGGAAAGAACCTCCAAGGAAGAAAAAAGAAACTTCAGGAGTCTTGCAAGAGAAAATACTGGAAAAAATGAATCTCACAAAGGGACGGAGGAATCTTAAAAAAAAAAAAAGAAAATTAAGAAAACCCATAGAAAGAGAAAACAATTCAACCGAAAAAGGAGAAAAAGTGGAGAATCCTTAGAAGATGATGAACCCCACGAAGAGGAAGAATCTACAAAAATTAGAGGCGAAAGCCCGAAAGAAAACAAATACAGGGTGGAAGGTTCTAAAAAATGAAGCAAAAATCTGGAAGAATATAGCCTAGAAGAATTTTGCAACACAAAATTCGGAGAAAAGAATCTCAGAAAAGTGTTGAGAACCCTTGAGAACGTGAAAGAGGAGAAAGTGGAAGTTAAAAAACGGAGAGAGAATCTGGAAAGAAAGAGATAGCCTAAAGGAATTTTCCAAGAGGAATACACTTTAAAAAAGAATTCCACGCGGCAAGGGGAGGAATCCGAAAAGGAAAATAAAAGTTTAGAGACCCCCCGAAAGGAAAAAAGGCGGAATCTGGAGAAGGAATACGAAGGGGTAGAGATCCTCGAAAGACAAGAGGGCGGGGTAGGGGAAGGGGTGGAGGAGGTCCTCGAAAGAAAAAACGAGAAAGGGGAATCCGAAAGAGATTCCTTTCCCGCTGAAGACGCGGAAACTTTCGCGAAACGGCTCGTCGTATACCACGAGCATCTGGGACGCGGATTTATTTCTCATACGGGAATGATATACAGGGTGAATCCGCCTAAGTGTCGTGGAATTCCGAAGCCTCCCTTCGCGGCCCTAAAATATTCCCGCGGTCGAAAGTTCGGCTATTTTTCAGGATGCAAGAGCGTTCGCACCGCCCCGTCGAAACGGCACGGCGTGTCTGAGTTCTCATCTCGTCCTCTGGAACCACCGAGATCACTCGTATCTTTATTTAGATTGTGTTACTCCGCAGTTTCTTCCGGGAGAATTGTCTTACCGCAGTTTCTTCTATGAAAATTGTTACGCCCGCAGTTTCTTGCTCGCCTCGCGTTTCCGCCGCCATTCTTTACTCGCGGGAGAATACTTTATTAGCCGGAGATCCGCACCTGAAATTATTTTACCATTCGGTGCGAGACTGTTCGCAAGAACATTCAGACAATTTTTTCGCAATTCTCCAGTTATCAAAACCGATGATATTGGGTGTAACACATTTTTAAATTGAATATTCGATATTTAATTTATGATACATGTGGTTTTTCTGTGTCCATCGTTTAGTTTCTTTCGTATGTTTTACAATTAATTTTATTTTTTGTTCGTGTTCGCGGATTGTTCCAAGCCATCACTATTTAAAGCAGGTACAGGCATTTATTATCTGCAGTGACTAATATGATCAATATTTTATTGTTGGTAATTATGTGGTCGGATATATCTCAGACAGCAGATTTTTACTTTTTAAACGTTGTATACATAAGTTGTAAAAAAGAGTGGAATAATAATTGTTTTCTTCCTGTAACAATTTTAATAAGTCGAGTGTAGTGTAAACTATTTTACACAATTTTAAATTGTACCCCGACTGTTACATTAATGTTAAATCAATTTTTAATCTATAGCACAATCGCATTAAAATTATTGAGCGCCAACAGAACAATATCAGACGTCACATAATTTAAATTCGTTTTTCTCGTAAATCCAGAAAATCCAGTTTAAATGAAAGCATAAAGAACTGACAGATTAAATATTTCAGATGAGAAGCTCGCTCAATGAAATATTCTAATCTCATAGCGCCATTGTCTGTTTTCTGTTGTTACCGCGTTATTTATACCCATCATAACAACGTGCATTGTAAAGGGATTTTCGCATGATGCAAGAGGATTTTTTGTGAAAAATGTCTCATACTTTTTCATACAGTGGAGTTGCGGGTGAACAAGTTGCGAATAGAAATTGTGATGTTTAGTGGAACACATGCCAACCGATTCCAAGGTTGCGTGGGTTTGCGTAAATTTACATTGCCGCCGACAAATTTGAACGAATTGAAATGAAAAGAATGTGCCTTCACCCCCGCGAATGCTTTCAGCGGATTAAAAATAAAACGTGGTTGCATTAAACTCTATTAAATCTTGCGGTTTATTATCCCTCGAAGACTTTTATTTGCTGTGAAACGTGTAAAGTTCCGCGGGCTAGTGATTATGTTCTTGTATCCGGAAACAATGTACCGTTAATCCGTGCGGGGATCATTCTCGCGCTGAATAAAAATTTTAGTGATCTTTTTAATTTATTGGTTATGAGAACGATGTCCACAAGGGGTTGAAATTCGTAAAATGGAAAGCAGTGCGTTGGAATTAAATTTCAGATTTCTGGAAATTTTATTAAAGATTTCACTTGATGACGAATAAGGGCTCGTTACCACAGTTTTATCAATTGCACAGAAAATATAAGGACTGCATAACTGCACAATTTTTGGGGTTGGAAAAAAAATTAGTGGAACATAAGAAAGAGATTCACGAGAAATAAATTATAAAACGCAAAGTTTTATGGGGGAGGGAAAATTGCATAGTATTACGAACTTGAATATTAAAAAATTCAATACAAAGGAAAAAATTCACAAAGAACATCTCAAATATACAATGTTTCATGGGAACCTTCAGAGTTCCACGATCTGACAAACTTGGAAATCATTTTATCGAGCCAAAATGTTCAGTAAAACGGAAAAACTCGGAGAATCATAAGGAACACGGTGCGAACACACAGTTGGCAGTTTATTCACAAAATTCGCGTAGACCCTAAAAATTTCATTGCCCGGCAAACTTCGGGGCTACTAAAAAGCGCAATAAAGCGGACAAAATTCAGAGATTCGCGAAGAAAACTCTACGAACAGAAAAGTCCAACCCTTAAAATCCCGTAGTTTCATAAACTTCGGGGCTGCTAAAAAATCTCGAAAATCGTGTCACAAAACGCGAAGTTCTATTCCCGAAATTCGGTTGTCTGTCAAACTGCGGAGCTGCTGGAAAATTTAAAAAGACGGTAAATATTCATAGACTCGCTGGGAACACGTTTACGAACACGGAATTCCATAGGAATCCTAAAACATCCGCAGTTTCATAAATTTTCTAGCTCCTTAAAGCGGTTCAACCTGGTTTCCCAAAGAAAACGTCGGGAACACAAAATTTCCCTAAAAATTCCTGGCGAGCTGCGAAAAAATTCGAGGGTTTCACAAGCTGTGTACTCAAATATTTCCCGGGGGGTGGAAAAAAATTGGCGCGCGCGCAACACGAGGGGAAAACCGTTAAATTATCGAGGGCTTTCTGCGCGGGGCATTAATCAAGCGGGGTTCGCACGGTCGAACACCGCGTACCAAAACGAAATAGATGTTCCCGTCGGAGTGGTAAGAAGCGAACGGTGAGACAGGCGGGCCAAAAACCAGCGAAATCTTTTCCGGGGCAAGAAGTCCGGGGGCATGGGATTCCACGTCGACACCCTGTACGCACTTGGAGAGGGGGGTGGGGGAAACAAAACCGGTGGTTTTGAGCGTTGGAAGTGAGTTATGCCTCGCGAACCCCGGCAGGACGCGTCTCCGCGGCTGTCTGGAAGAGTAATGAAACTTTTTACGTGCTTATAAGCTTCTTATGAATGTTTCACTATCTCGGCGGGGCCCGCCTCTTGCCTCGCCGCGAGATTAAGAAATCCACCGTTGAATCCCCGTGTGTCTAGGAAAGAACACCATTTTGTGCATCGGAGTTCGGGCCTCCGCCATTATTAACCGTACGTACAGGCACGATAAATTAACCGAACGCTGCCCCGCGCGCGCTTTCCACAATCGTCAGCGTGAAAAACCGCTGAGACCGCGGAAGATCGACGTTAACTTCTCAGCTTAAATTGCGTGAGAATTATTTTTCTGCCAGTCGATAATGCCCGGGGCAAGTTCCCTTAAGTTGAGCTTAATTTCCCTAGGTTTATTTTTCTCTCGGTCCTCCCCTGCTCTTTTTCTCTTTCTTTCTTTCCCCTACCACCCCCACCCCCGTCTCTCTCTCTCTGTCGCCGAGTCTTTTTGCCGGTACCCCGAGAAGGTTTTAATAACGTTAACGGGCTGCATTATTTCGCTGACGTCCACAGTACCGGCGAAAGAGTTCGCTAAGTTTCGAGGGGGCAGAGTTTAAGGGAAGTTCCCAAGGTAAACGTGGCAGCGGGACCGGGGATAATTTGACAAGCCGCTTGCCATCGGCTCGGAACGATCGCGAACGGTCTCGCGATGGGGCTTCGTTTTTTCGGGTCCGAGAAGTTTGTTTGTAAAATACGTGGAACAATTTTTAATGATGTTGAAGTGTCCACGATACACCCCGTTGGGAAGCAACATTTTTTTGGGGCTCTGAATTGAAGTGGATTTACTAGTCTAGAGTGTCTTAGTCTTAGGCTGTGACTTTGGGATTCTTTTGCCATAATTCTAAAACACTCATCGGTACAACATTCGTTTTTACACTTTTGCACATTCTTTCAAGAATACTCACAAATTTTTTGGTAAAGAAAATATTAAAATTCTACTATCTGCAAGTTATCGAGTCATTTAGGACGAGCAGTGCGATCAAAAATTGATTTCCTTAGTCAACACGTTGACTGCCATGTCACCCGTATGTGGGTGACGGAATTATGTGCACAGGTTTTAAAATGAATTTTTACGTTAATGCATTCATTGTACCAAATTTAATTAGGATTTGTAAAATGCAAGAAAGTTGGAGGACTACTCAATATCATACATTCAATTTTTTCAATTTTCATTTCATTAGATAACTTACTTTGATTTTATGGAATTTTTTAGGTGTCCAGTTTGGCAGTCAAAGTGTTAAAATAGTAATAGTAACGTAAGCAGTATGATTTCACAAGAATCCTAAAAATTATCAAGACATATTGCAACGGTGAGAAAAAAACTGTTGGAGAAAAAAGATGAGAGTGTCAAATTTTATGGCTAGCTTTGGCAGTTTTGTACCATGAATCAACGAAACCAATAAATACAGAATTTATATGTAGATTTTTGTGCATGTTTCAACGATACTCGAAAAATGTTTTGCCACGAAAAAATCAAAATTGTTCGTGCCATAAGTCAAAATACAATTTTGATTCGTCTCGACCAGTTTATTTCGCGTGCGTGAGCTTTCGACGGCATAAAGCGAAGTTGAGTCTTCTTTTATCGTCGTCGATAATCTCAGTTAACTGTCAGTGATTCGACGCTATAAAATTAGTCGAAACAGTGGTATAAAAGTTGGTCGTCCCGGATTCTGTTCTCGATTTAATCCACGCGGCGAATTTATAGGTTGTGCGAGCCGTTCCGCTGAAATGTCTGACTATTAACGGCTATTTCTACTTGCTATATTGTTTATAAACACAACGCCGGTGAGCGTTCATTAGTTTACCCCGCAGTAATTCGGTATATACGAGTAAATAAAAGATAACGAGATTGATGGAATCACGCTATCCTGCAATCAGTGTTTATCGCCAGTAGAAGCGTCCCGCTATAGTCGGACGTAATTGTCAAGCCGCGAAACAAACGATCAACGAATTTTCACATGCAATTCTAATTAACGTCGCGTCATTTCGGTGCACAGAAATATGATTCTTGATTCTCTTTTCATTTTATTTTTTCATGTTCACAATATAAAATAAATTTAATATTAACGATAGCTATAAATTGTGTTCAGTGGCCGGATCTGTCAGGGAATTAAAACGTTCACAAACTAATCGGCAGCGTTCTAAATTGGCTATGCAATTTATATGTGAAGGAGCTCGTTAGTTGAACCTGAAGTTGAAGAGGTGATTAAATAAAACAATAATGTGTTCATCAAATTCGTTTTCACAGAATAAATCCTATTTCCTTCGAAACTTCCAAGCTCGTTAAAACATGATCGACTTCGGTCTTTGTGATCAAAGAAAAATGATTTAAAACAATTAAATTGTATAAAATAAATCCATGTCTGAGCAGTGAAGCTGAAATTAGTCAAAATAAATATTAGCAAGGCTCGCTCGTTCGAGAACGGTTCACGGAACGTCTGTAGAAAGCTTTTTGATGAAAGGGCTTAGGGAACTATTTATTCCACAGTGTACCGATCTTTTCAAGCAGCCCGGTCTATCGTGCTGTCAAATCGCGAGTCGCAATAAAACGAGATCGAATGGCCTACTGATTGAGGAAGAAAAAAAAGTTTCTCGTCAACGCGAGCGATAAGTGGCGAACAGAAAAAATTACTCCGACGGGAAAAAGCTGCCACGGCAAGCAAGTTCCTGCCGACTTTTCCCCGGGAAGAAAGGTTCAAAAGCAAAAGGGGGAACGCGTCCCAGCCCCGACGGAATGGAAGGAATCGAAGAATTACTTGGACCGGGGAGAACCTAACCCCTTTCACCCGCGGCTCCATTGAAATTATCGCCCGGGTCCTCCGGAACTTTCGCTGATCTCGCGCCAGCCAGTTCCTCACTTTAAATTTGATTCCGTCACCAGGGTTCCAACTTTCGAAAAGAGACGAAGGTATCCCGAAGAGTATATAGGAGGGGGAGTCCAATATTTCGCGGGTCCTAAATCCTCCCGGAATTAACCGATCGGGGCGTAGAAATTAAAAATAAATAGATCTTCCTATCGGCTGGCGCGTTTCGTTCTCGATCCACGCGATCGACCAACCTTACTCGTCCAACAATCGCCCCTCCCCCCTGTCCCCCTCTCCACGGTTATTTCGAATTCAATTTTATACGGCTGCCGGTCTGCCCGCCGCGAGATAAATGCAATCAAACTCGCCCCCGAAGAAATATTACCCTCCGGAACGTCTATACAGGGTGTCCCGTCACGAATGACTCGAATCCCACCCTGAATTTGAATAATTCTGATTAATTTCCGAGGAAAACCCTGTCCTGCTTGAAACAGCTATTATTTCGATGAGCAAACATTTTTCCATAGTCACAATTCGCCAGATTTTTGATTATTTCTGAGATAATCCTCGAAGTCGTCTGAAGTTCAAAACAGGTTTCATATTTACTGAAAAGTTCGAAGAAAATTGTCCGATTTTTTAAGGTGACACTTCTCGAGATTTTCAAACTTTTTTTATTTATCTTTGAAAACCAAGTCTTCATTCTTCAAATTGTTGACTACGTTAACTAAGTGAGATCAACAATTTTTTACTGTGAGCTGTTTTCGGTAAAACAATATTTTTCTGTGTTTGGTTGAAGAGTGCTTCTTTGCTTTATTGGTTACGATTATTTTACCGGTTGTGTTTAATATGTAATATGTTAATGTTGGAGCACCTTGTGTATAGGTTACTTCGTTAATTCTACTTCGGGTACGTCAGTGATACCGTGAAATATACAGGTTCACCTGATTGGAATAAGCGAACCGGCCCGACAAGGATCGAGCAAGTGGAGGGAGTCGTTGTTAGGTCAGACCGCGGCGCACCTTTTTCATTATTCACCGCCCCGAAGCCTTTGCTTGACATTTCTTCGTGCTTTTTGTGCTGTTTGAACTCTTTGAAACGAACTCTCCGTTCCAGACAGTATTTTATCCAATTTGCGAACGACGCTGGTAGCAGAAAAAATAGATTTCCCAACAATTTTCAAAGCACCAAATTTCGTCCAATTTAAAACAAATCTTACTTCACGTTCGCTAGGATACCTCAGTAAAGCAGTGCAATTTTCTGAACCTGGTGTATTAACATTTAAATTTAAGAATTTATATAAAAGTGGCAGAGAATAAAATTTTTGGTATTGATAAATCAATGAGCTCTGGTGACTGGAATTTTTTTAAAATAATATAGAACAGACATCTTTTCAGTCATTGTAAGCATTTTCCTATAAAAATTTGGAAAAAGAAAAATTTACAGAGTATAAAAGCAGAGCTAATGAATATTTCCACGGCTTTTCAAACTGATTAATCCCTTGCCGTACTATAAATGTTCGTGAAAGGAGTGAATGTCGACTCGTGAAATTCATGTTTGGTTCGAACTTTTGAATACGCGACAGACTCGTGATGTTTATGTTTGACATGATATTACAACCACGAGCCTACCCCGAAATGTTTACGTATGGCCCGAAATTCTCATTACGAGTCAGACTCGTCAAAATACGGCAAGGGATTAAACAATATCGGGGTATTGGATTTTGAAAATTGCAGAATCCTTCCGTCTATCGAGCTCACTATTGGGTTTCAGGTATTTTTAGTTCACAAAAAAATGTTGAAAAAATAAGAAGGCAAAATAATAAAAATAAAACTAGTTAGAAAAATACACACAAAATAATTATTTAGTTTCCGTGTCTATCTATTTATTTATTCTCTTAATAATAAGGGATGCCTAGACATACTCTAGGTGCATGGATCATAGCAAGCATCGCTCTATGATGCTACGTTACCTCCTGGTTTACACCTCCTACAATGTCTCTGTTAAAGTTAAGCGTCACTTCAGGTTCATCAACTAACATCTTGTATCCCATAACAGCGTCTCCAACAGCTGTTTATCCAAACTTGGTGTCCCGCGAGTCTAAAACATGCTAAAACTCTCATTCCCATGTAACACACACTTTCCTTCCAAAAACATTTTTCCGCAAGAAATAATTTTGTGAACTTTCAAAGAGAGGTCCTAGCGCGAAATCCTTTTGATAAAAATTTCCATTTTCATCTCAACCATGCGAAATGAAACTTTCCACAATTTCCAAAGGCTTTGCTACACTATAAAATAAAATAACATTCAATATTACTAAAAATTTCTATAAAGTATACAATTTTATATATATAAAATTAATTTCAACAAAATGATAATCCAAACAGATCGTTAACTCCACAAAAACAAGGAAAACGTGCCGAGCAGAAATTAGCATAACGGTCCATTAGCATAACAAGTGGTCCCGCGAATCTCGGAAATTTCATTTCGCCGATCTGCAGCCGAATGAAGAATTGTTTCCACTAATTAGAAGACTGGTCGAAACAAAAATGAATCGAGGCACCTCGGCGGGCAACACGAGCATATTTTCTTGTATCGCAAATTCGCGCTCGCACGGAAATGCACGCGAAGACACGGGAAGACCCGGACTCCAATAATTGCTTGTAGAATCGGGGGCTATAGGAGAGGGGGGGTTGGTGAATCTCGGCGAACGAAAATTTCGCCTGCGATTCCCAAGGTGGATCGCCCGGACGAAAATTGCGGGCCGCATTCGACTATGCGCCGCGCCGGCAATTCCAACAATGAGGAACGCGCGCGTCTGTTTTCGATCGTCGCGGTTTCTGTATCGTTAGCCCGCCGACGCTCGCCGCGTCAGCATTCTTGCCCTTTAACGCTGATATAGGGAGGCAAAGAGAGAGAGAGAGAGAGAGAGAGAGAGAGCCAAAAGCCAAATTTCCCGGCAATCGGGAAACGGAGGAACGCCGCGGTTCCTGAATCCTATCAGCCGCGATTCCATTCGCCCGGCTGCAAGGCCTCCAAATTATCTCCCCTTTCCGGAGTCCCCCCCATCTTCCTTTGTGACCCCCGACTCTTTTAATCAAGAATCCTGCGAATCCTGCTTCGTCCTCTATCGCTTTAATCACGGCAAATATTATTCCTGAACTCCGGATCGTTATGCGAACTCGCATTACATCCGATTCGCATCAGTCACCTTCGTTCAAGGCTCTTCTTCATCCCAAACAATTCAATTTTACGTTTTCTTCGAGCTTGATGCACGATCGATGACTCCTAGCATTAACACTAGGTTCACAGGGTGCTAAAAGTGAATTTGTCTATCGAAATTTTTAACCATTTTTCTGGTAATATACAGTGTGTCCCAGGAGCTCGGTCCACTTGAATATCTTGGTTATTTCAAACAATACTAAGTCTAAGAAACTGCATAATATGGTATAAATGATATTCTTGCAAGTGGAGACACAGAGAAGATACAGAGGACACTTTTGTTTTTTTTAATGGAACGTCCAATATTTATGATCGATTTCGATATTGCCGTATTCCGAGTACAAAAGTACTAAAGTGTATTTGTCCTAAAAATTTGTTGAATAATTCCTGACCAACCGATTAATTTACAAATATTCGAACCGCCACTTTGTTCAAGTCAAAGTCGAAATAGAACACGTCTATGAAATTTGATAACAGTGACATGTGCGTCAAATATAATTTTCTTGAAACGGTGCTTGACAAGACGTTTGCCAGACTTCCTGCTATCATTCAAGATTAGAATGCAATCGGTACAAATTAGATTTTGACGAGCCAAGAAAATCAATTATTTTCTCGAAAAAAATAAAAATTTTAATTCGTCTAAGGAGCCCCCATCGCCGTAACTATGGATATACTTATTATTTATTTATGAAATAAAGTTTGATAAATGAACAGAGTTTAAAGCTGTCGTGTCCAATAGTTTTGCTTAGGGGAGACAGACTCCTGAAGATTCCGCTCGCATTAAAATACAGTAGAAACTCTCGCAAAGTCCCGGGAAGTTGAAATGTTTATTCGGGCTCGATGGCATCCCTAATGAAACATACATCCCAACGAAATCAATAAAAGAAACAGCGTACCACGCTATTATTCCGAGTTTGACCACGTTCCGACTTATTCCGCTGCACAATCTCCGGTTTTCCGTTCTTTATATCCACCGTTTGATATTGAAATTCCGTGTTGATCGCGCGACTCTTTCAGTCACGGGTCCCGCGGATGTTGATACATTCCATTCCCCCGATCACTTTAATTACAGTAAATATTGTTTCTGGGCCGAGGATCATTATGCAAACTCACAGTTTTGCAGAGTAATTTGCAGAGTCGCTCGACAAACAGAAATTTATCTGTTTCATTAAGATCTCACTGAGATTAAACCGTGGGATGAACTTTGTTCCACTTTGTTCGGTGTAGTTTGAATATTTATACTAGTTAAATAACAACTTTAACGAGGTATGACCCTGCTGGAACCTTCTTGAAGATTGTATCTCGCCTGGCCACCCGCCGACTAGTTCTACTGCGAGCTTTTCCAATTTTCCACCTTCCTGACGACTCACTTTCTTCTGGTCAAACAGTAACTTCGATGAAGTGTCACTCTGGTTCGAAAAGATTCACTGTGATACCACTGCTGCACTCGATTACTGTGAGATTTGTCAGATTTTGTTCTCTTTAAACCTTACACTCTTCAATCAAACAATAAGTAAATTAGTGAAACAGCAATTAATGACATTTGTCTCATTGGACGGTGTAGACTGAATTTTAGGGAAGTCTGATTAGACGCTGACCCATTCCACTGTGCAAGCTTTCACTGCTCTGGGATATTACCAACCACCTTTCTAATTTTAATAAATCTGCAAATTTAATGAATTTTTTACACGTTAGATTATTTTTACTAACACTGTGTAATTTTTTCATGGCTTCCTTTTAATCTTTAACGTAGTCGAAAAGCAACATTAGAGAATTATTAAAATTAAAGCACAGTGTAAGTAAATTTATCTCTGCTCCGGTCGTGTATATATTTATTCTACTGTAAAATTTTTTGCCGTCTTAATAGCTTTCGATTTTCTATTTAACAGCGCCTCTAATAAAGTTGGACCTGGTAAATGGTCTAGATTGGAATTATTGCAGGTCAGACCACGCATTGATCCTTTCCACTATGCAATTTTCCAATCTCCATCGGGTTTGGAACTTTCAGTTTCCAATTAAATAGCAGCTTTAATTAAGTTTGAACTATTTGATCGTCGTGACTGAAATTATCCCAGGTCTCGCCACACGCAGACTCATTCTACTGCAAGGATTCTCCTTTCCTTTCTTCTGTAACCTTCTATTTCCTAATTAAACGGTAACTTTAATGAAGTATAATCTGTTAAACCGTCTTGTTAAAATTATTTCTGGTCTCACCGCATAGTGATTCATTCTACCGTGTAATTTTCCCTTTTCCTTCAATTTCAACCCTTTGAATTTTTACTCGGGAACGTGCATGAAGGAAATGCGTTCTATTGAATAATCTCGATTAAAATTATTTCTAGTCTGACAATCAAGTGACTCATCTAATCTTTCGATTCTCAATAACATATCGACAGAATTCAGGTCTGATCACACACGAACTCATTCTACTGGAAATTTCAACAAAATAAGATTTAATAAATCATCGAGTTACTTTTCGTCTCATCACAAGCAGACTAATTGCACTTGAATGATCTTCGACTCGCCTTGCTCTTTGTATCGTTCAATTTCAATTTTCAACTGTAATGAAACATAACTCATTAGGCTATCTCAACAGAGATGATTTCCTGTCAATTTCTTATCATTCTTTTTCAACCATTTGCTGCCTTATCAAACAGTACCTCGAAGGGAATAAAATTTAATAAATCATCAGGCCGAAGTTACCGAACGTCTGACCACGGGCGGACTCGTGCCACTGGATTTTTCTTCGGCGCTGCTCCTTAATCGCACACTTTAACAATTTTTAGGCGTTCGGGAGTTTTTTAATCAAAAATTTCGAGGACCTCATCTTGTTGGTCCTCGACGTTGACCTGAATCTGGATTTTCGAGTCGAGTGACTTATCCTGGGAAAAGTAATTTGATCTTTCCACGGATTATTCGCGTGCGGCTCCCGTGGCCTCCGCTCATCTCTCCGGACGCCTGTATTATCCGAGCTTTTAACCGCTTCTCCTTTCAATTACGCTCGAGGGTCCATAATCAGAATAATTATTCCCGTTTCTCGTGCGGCATTCGCAAACATGATCCCGTTCCCCGAGAATCTCCCGCGCTCTCGGTAGATCGATGATCGCGCACCTAATCTCGCCGGTCGAGCAGCTTCTCTAATATTTATCGCAATTTCGCCAGGCTGAATCCTGACGAACGCAAAGAGCCGCGCCTCCGTTGCCTCCTTTCGCCGCGCTATTTATCGCCGCGATTTTTCAACATCCCCATAGATCCTGCGCGCGTGCATCAAACCTTCAACGGCCCCGCAACGATCTCTATTAATCTGAGATCCACCGTGGATCCCGGAAATATACAATTCCGTCCCTGGAATTCGTCATTGTCACCGAGCTATGCGCAGACTGGTGTCGCGGTCGAACAAACATTCCATCACTTCCGGCGAGCGAAAAAATTTTATTGCCGCGTGATTGTAACGGCTACATTGACGAAATAATTTATAGTGCTCGTACTCTGAATTTTACTTGTAAAATTGTCGAATATAATACTCGTGTTCGTCGAGTCTGGTTGATCAGGAATTTTATTTGGATTTTAGGCTTGGATAATAATAATTATATTTTATTTATTATTTTCGCTAAAACCAGTGTTTACACTTTTGCTCGTCACACTGTATTCATTTTCTCGATAATTTTAATAGTACTAAAACTGTATTTATAAATTCTTAAAAATATTTTGCATTCGACGTACTAATTTTTCAGCAAATAGGGGATTCAAGTTTTAAAACGAACCCCCAATTTTATCTCTGTACTATTTTGTTTTTTTCAGCAAAATTATTCCCGTTCAAAAGTCGAGCATTTTTCGAGAATAGAAAATTTATTGTTCGCATACCGTTCCGGATCCAGCGTATATCCATTTGTACGAAATTCCAGTGGCCATCCCCTGTCCGATCGATCCAGCAGCGTGCTCGTTAATCCTAATCTCTGTCAATCGCGTGGAGCAGGGTCGGCGCGATCGCAAGAAGCGTCGTCGTCGATCCATCTGGATCCGGCGGGGCAGGTTGCAACGAGAGGGGTTGGTTCGAATTAAATCAAACGTATGGCGAAGAAACGGGGCCCTCCCTCACCTCCCCCCACCCCACCGAGGGGGTTGGCGAGTTCTCCGTCCCCTTGTTCCCGGCCGATAATTCGACGCTGGCGGTGCGGGGGGAATGGAAGATGAGGCGAGTCCGATAATTCGAAGCCGGGGGTGGCTCGGGTTGGATTGGGGGTGAGATTTCTTCGGGCGCGTTTCATCCCCCGGTTTCCTCCACCTTTTCTTCTTGCCTGTGGCGCAACTTTCGTCCTCTCGGAAGTCAGAGTGCATTCGGCCAGCCTTTGCTACCCGCGGGACGGGCTTTCAGGGGGTGGAAGTGGACGACCGGGGGATGCACGGTCACAAAGGGGCCGATTACACGGGGGTCTCGATACCGGGAACAGGCTCTCTGTACGTGTTTTCTTTCAGACCGGTTGCACGCGCGTCCGCTCGATATTCGAGAATCAATTAAAAGCGATACGGGCATAGAAGGGATCTGGGACTCTCCGGCTGATAATGGATTCCATTCCTGGATTCCTCGGCAAGAGAATCGAGAGAATTGACCCCGGACACGGGTCATGAAGTACAGAGCTGTACCGCGAACAAAGGGCTCGACGGTTTCCACAAAGATGGATGGCTTTGATTCGTCGTAAAAGTAGAATCGTTGCAGATATTGAAATGGGGCTTGCTACAGTTTGTTCCGGGGATCTTCGTGGGCCAGTCATACATTTTTTATGCGTTCGAAACTATTTTTATTTCGCAATTCTATCTATTGGAAGCTTGTCAACAGGTCTTCGAATAATCGTGCAGGAGGAAGTTTAAAAATCTGCTTTCACTAGTGCAATTTAAGAGAAAAATTAACATATCTTTAGCGTGTCGATGTTATTAAAAGATCATAAAATAATCGTTGGAAAATGCTGTGTCGATGGTATAGAGTATCAGTGTAGGAGTTGTGGTTAATTTAGTTCATACAGGGGTTATATGGAATTTTATTTAAAATGGTAATGAGTCGGACGTAGATGGGGATGATATGTGGGAGGAATTAATTTTGGAGAAATTTTAGAGCTAGGAAAATTAGTGGAAGACGTTCAGAAGACTGTAAAAGGAGTTTAGTGCTGGTCATTAAAGAGTTTTCCAGTGTGTTGAGGCTTGTCGAGGTATATGGGCAGGTTTAATGTATGGGAATAAGGTCATTTTACGAACATATACGGCATCTAGTGAAATTTCATTATGGATCGCTAATGGGTCATTCTCATTGAGCCATCACAGTAGAATATTTTTACTTGGCTTGTATTTATCACGAGGAACCTTCTAATCACCGAGAAAGATGTCTCCGTTTCAATTTTTAGGAAATAGCCCGGAATGCAAATGTGCACAACGATGCACAGTCTTATCATTAGCAGACCGCAGGGTTTAACGCGAATTTACATTTTAATAGTAGAATGTAAAGAATTTAAAGAGGGAGGCAGAATTTCATTTTCTTCGCTGGTGTCGCTGAAAGAAACATAAAATAATGTTACTACAATTTTTGCGCACTCCGAACGCAGAAAGATCCGTAGTCTAATAACTAGTAGACTGCAGAACCTTATGCAAATTTACATTTTTATGGAAGAATTCAAAGAGACGAGTATCTGGTGAAACTTCATTTTCTTCGCCACTGACGTTGACGAATGAAGATTAAAGCAATATTTTATCCTATTAAAACTTGTCTTTAAGAAAGTTTTAAACAATTCTGCACCCCTTAAGTGCACGAAAATCCACTGTCTTATGGGTTTTATATTATAATTATCCGAATCAAAAACTCGTCCCAGAATTTGCACAAAAATTCAAAACTCTGTTAATTAAATGTAAATGTTCAATAATATTCTCACTCCAGTGTTAAGTACATTCTTAGACATTTGACGAAGAGAGAAGACTATTCCTCATTTTAATCTACTGATCAAACTTTTTAGAGATTGTTTTCGCTAGAAATATTTATAGTCTATGATTCTATGTTTACGACACCTAATAACAGCCTTTTTAACTCATTATACGGACAACAAAGTGCTAACCACTGAAATTAAACTGTCGGAGCGATGAATCAGCGCTGGTAAATTAATTAATTATGCCAGGGCAGAGCACTCGATGTTAACCATCTATTAATCAACAGGCTCTCGAGCCTTCCTTTTGTATCCAGTGCCATAGTTATCAATCCAGCACACCTACACAAACGCCCGACAATTAGTCACTTCACTACACCCTTTCCAACGCTGTACAATCATTATACCCATCACTGTATCAATCGCCGGAATCAGCCGACTGCTCTCACATCGGTGAATTCTTCAACCCTTAATCTACCCCTATTTCTATCTATTCTCTCTCCACGCACTCATACAATTTTTAAAATAACATTAAAATAATTCGAGGATACTGTTACTTTTCGACTTGCTAAAATTCTTTAATCTTCGCTGTTTAAGTCTTTCACCTAATATACTATTATATTATAATTTATTTTAAAGTATGGACATTATAAAACGTATCTGAGAAATAATGCAAAAATTCCCGATGCCAAAAAACACTGTGTAACATTTAATCCCCGCCACAAAACAGCAGATAAAAGTCAGTCATCCACAACATGTTAAAAATCGTATAAACAGAAACCGAATGTATTTTAAAAATCGTATAAAAATTGTTGGTGTCAGGAAAACTGTAACATGTAATCCCTGACACAGAACAGCATATAAAACTCGGTCAAAAAAATTGTATAAAAATTTCTGTGTCAAAAAACACATTATGCAAAATTTACTGACGTTAAAAAACACCATGTAGAAACAGGTCCAGGTGAAGTAAGCCCGAGCTTAATCTTGGGAATCAATCGACTGCTCGCGTCACAGTGAAACCGTGCAACCCCACCTGCGTCCACACACCCCCGTACCGGAAGTCGCGAGTGAAACTCGAAGAACAGGTTGCAGGAACGAGACGAGAGGTCTGTGGAAACTTGGAAATGGCCGCGGACACAAACATTTCGAAAACAGTGCCCGGTAAAAGTGGAAAAAGGTGGGGGGTGGGGGGTTGATCGTCCAATTCAGCGAGTCTCTTCAGCCCCGTCTTCCACTCGAGGCAAAAGTTTGCTGCTGGAGGATCTCTGTCTCTCTCTCTCTCTCTCTCTCTCTCTCTCTCTCTCTCTCTCTCTCCCACTCTTTCTCTGGCAGTGGGACACGGTGTGGTTCTTGGGAACGACCGGTACCCACGTCCCAAACGAGGTGTATAACCGAACCGACACCCGACGGTGCCCGACCGAAGTAGCTTAACGAGAACCAACCACCACCCCCGTTTAATTAATCCGGGGGGTGGGTAATTGGATTAACGGCAACGCCGGCTCTCGGCCACTTCGACCGATGTCGGATGGAGCATCCCGACGGTTATCGAGAAAATAATAAAAATCTTGCCATCCTCGGGACAGGAGAGGGTTGGACTCTCACGCTCGCCACCCCCTTTTGATCTCGTTGTCACCCTGTGGAGAATCGTTCCCGTGGAGTTTAGTGGGCGAATTTTCTTTTAGTGCTTCGCAAGCATTCGGCAACGAGTCAGATCATTTTTTAACGTTTTACGGGTGAGTAACATTTAATTTTCACTTTTTTTTTAGTGGAGCCATTTCATCTTGAAATGCAGTATTTTTGACTGTGCAACGAATGATCTTGAAGATGGCAGTTTGCATAATAGAAATTTGTGTGAAGACGTTCGTCGAAGTTTTAGGGGAGGTTAACATTTAATTTTGATTTTTACATCACGATGTTATATTACATTTTTGCCATTTTCAGATAAAGGAGGTATGTCTCGTTGCAGTTAAGCTTAATACTTTTCGCATAATATTTATTAATAACGGAACGATATTATTATTTCAGATAAAATGCAATTGTACACTTTCTGTGTATTTGGTGGATGTTTGAGGGCTTTTATTGCCCGGGAAATTTGCACTCCACCCGTGTGTATAGTATTGTATTCTATTGTTGACCGACGTATGATTTGGTCTTGTTGAAATTGGGCAGTTCACATACTACGTAAATAGATACATGGATGGATACGTGTACGTAGTATATGGATAAATACACACCTTGTTGGTACATATAAATTTAAACACAGCGTTCATTGGGGATTTGAAACACAATATCCTATAACATTTTTATATGGATTCTTTAACGTAAAGTATAAAAATATCAGATAACAATTTAATAAAAAATAAATTCCCTTCTCGAATAATAAAAAAAAAAATTTAAATCTTGCTATCACAGGCGATGGATCGCGACCTCATCCCCAGCATCCACGAGCACTCCCCGACCATTCTCGTAGATTTCGTTGGATGGATTCGTTTTTGGTGCATCGAGAGCTCGATGGGAAACCCTAAGGGTAGGGGATCGAATCGATTCCCCTTGGAAAAATAATCTGCCCGAAGAATGGGGGTTCTTCTGGTCGATTCTTTCGCCGCTCGCCGGGTGATCGGTAATTTTCCTCGCAGCGTACGTCTTCAGGATGGGCTTGGGGTTTATTCGAGGCCCCGATCAGTAATTTTGCAGTAGGATGCCGTGGCGTACTCTTTTGTGGATACCCTCGAATAAGACGACCCTCCGAATAGGGGTTGAAAGACTTCCCGCGGAGTATAAGCGTCGGTTCTTTGCTCTTCTCATGCAGAGTGCTATTCAAAATTATGCTGAAAATTTATCAACACCCTGGTACTGCTGTTTGTTTCCTCACAATGGTGCCTAAGGATGCACAAATTAATTTTTCTTGCTTTAATGTAGGCTAGTAATGCCTAGGTCTACAAATTATTTTCCTTTATTTTATGTGCGCTAGTAATGCCCAGATCTTCAAATTAATTTTTCTTGCTTTAATATAGACTAATAATACACGGGTTTACAAATTAAGTAATTTAATATAGCTGTGTTAATATAGCTGCTGATTCAATATAGCTTATTGTTAGTAATGCCTAGGTGTACAAATTAATTTTTGTTTTATTTTATATAGGCTAGTAATGCCAACCTTTACAAATTAATTTTTCATGGTTTAACATAGGCAATAATGCCTAGTCCAAAAATTATTCCCAATTAATTTTTCCCAATTTTATAAAGCACTGAGTTTAAATACATGCCGAGGGCTCAATGAGAGTAATGTATTATTATAAATATTTTATTTCATTACGCGGAGATATTTGTGCTGCAAGAGGCATGCTTTGATGCGTTCAGTGAATAAACGAGGTTTTAGAGAAACTGTTGCGCCAATTCGCTACGAAATGTGCTTTAGTATGCTAGAATATACTTCATCGTGGTAAAATAACGCGCGGATAACACATGTTGCAGATCATGAATTTTTTATCAGGCAAATAATGCGTACGAAAATTTCATGGAAATTGGATCGGATCGTTTAAAAAGGATAAAACATACAATAAACATGATGGACTTATTAATGCGGCCCGTGTTTCGTTCCGGGACAATGTTTATTCCGAAACGTCCACAATAACTTTTTATTACGACGAAAAATCATACAAATCGCAATTATTCCCTGCAACGTATCGAATCTTCATCATGCCAATTTGATGCAGTCTTCTCGAATTTAATAAATCATTCCTATTTCTATATATCTCCATTTTCCTATTTATTTAACTGTTATAACATCTGATTCGTGGTCTACAATGTTAAATAATTCTCTCGCTGACTAACAATAAAAATTAAATCACTATCTGTCTCCATTTTTCTATTTATAACTATTTTGTTTTAATATTATTTCCACTTCCTACTCAATATAATTTCTTTTTTCCCTGAAGTCTCAGAATCTTAATTTTTATTTCAGCAAAATTGTACCTGCAGAACAAATGCAACGTTACGTTACTTTCAACTCTGAAAATATTTCATATTCCCGTGCAATATAAAATGCAAAAAAATAATCTTTCACCGTCACCAAATATTAATAAACTAACAGCCTCGCATACTTCCAGCTTTAATATACGCAACAGTCAACGAACTTTTCGGAGTTCGAGGGTTGCCAAAAGGTTTTTTAACCAAACTTTTCGTACTCCTTCGCGAGAAGTTTCGCTTTGACTCGGTATTTAAACTTTACCGAGTGCGAATAATAACGGGCGGCGCGGTTTCGACGACTAGCCTCATCCCTCAGAAGTTCGAGAATTAATTATGCTCATACGAGGCGAGGCTTCGGGAAACTTAACCAATTAACGGCTTAAGCTCGAGACAGCATAACTGCGATCGCAGTTGAGCATTTCGAAGGATCTTCCGGAAAATACGTTGCTGCTCAAAAGTACGGTTCTTTGCAAATCGATAAAATAACGATGGAAGTACAGCCACGGGATTATCTCGGTTGAAATTTACAATTCAAAAATTGTATCAATTAATTCCTTTTTTAAATAATTTTATACAATCGAAAACGATGCAACAGCATATTTATATTCTCCAAATGTATTTACGTGTACATATGATCATGATTTATAATTGCACCAAACCCAAATTATAATTCATAAACGATTAATGTCATTCATAATTAGACTGTAGATTTCATGGATTTGTGACAAAAGTGAATATTTAATAATTAAGGTAGTAAAAATATTAAAAAAGTTGAATTAATGTAGCCAATTTTTATTTCGCAAAAGGGTCCACACTCTATTAATTATCCCGCAAGTATTTCTCTTTTTCGAGGTACACGTTAATGCAACATAGATATAGGTGTAAATTAGGTTACGCTTTCAGTATTGAACGATGTTCGTAATTAAATTTCCTTATGTACAAGCGTTCCTTAGTAGTATTATTAAATTCTCCGACGTACGTGTGGTGTCCATCAATTTTTACCGAATACGTAACATTCGACAAATAAATGTGATCTGTATTTTAGTATTTCGTTCCGATTAATTGGCGAATATAAATTTAACATGACATTTTAATCGCAGGGGCTCCCGTGTACATTGTAAATATGCGAGGCCGGTTTGCTCGATAGATTAAAGCATATTCGTGCCGGCATTAATAATTCAGAGGGAATATTAATGCAGCGCGAAAAAGAAGAATACGAATTATTTCGAGCCCGAGCGAATAAAAAATACACATCGAACCGAGGGGTAACCGAATAAGGGAGCATTCGCGAAGTGAAAGTCGAAATTCAAAAGAACGGGAGCCCGGAGAAAAATCAGTTTTTGCATAATAAAAGCGGCCGGGCGATATCATCGGTCGGCGAACACGCGGCAACAGCTGATCCGCGATAACGAAGACGGACGTTGATTGCAAATTGTTCCGGTAAACAATGAAATTAAACGACGAGAACATAATTTGTTTTCTAATAAAATTACATATCCGAGGCTGCCTGGAAGAATGTCCGTCTGCGAGACACAGAAGAAATTCAAAAGAGCCGCGCCAGCTCGTGGAAATGTATGTTTTAATAAGGAAACCGCGGGAGCAGGTGCAACAAACAAATGAAAAACCGCATTGAAATCGTTCGCTCCGAGGAAGATCGCATAATGGCTCGGCGACGCTCTTTCGTGTAGATACACTTTTATTTTTGCCGTTTATATTCAGTGGTATCATTTTTAATGATTACTAGCCAGCGGATTTTTATGCAAAATGAAAACTGTCTCCATCGATTGCAAGATTCAAGATCCACGTAGACATCCATATCTTTTACTAATAATTTTCATGAGTTGAAAATAATATAAAAGTGTTTTTAAATTGTTTAAACTCTTTTTAATTCTATTTAGTTTTATATTCTACCAACTCGTTGTTGGAAGCCGTCATTTGCAAAAAATGGAAACCAAATAGAAAATTCTTTGTTTAATCATTACAATACCATGGAAATAATATATTATCCCGCTATTTTATATTCCATCAATTTTTATGTAAATGCACAAGAACCACAATGTGTTAATGATGTATGTAATTAATGGGAAGTTAGCTAGATTATTGACATTTTCTGGTTGCAATTTTATTCATGAAGTTTATGCATGAAAATTGTAACGCAATTGCGAAGAACTGGATTAGTCACAATCGTATATATTCAATGTATAATTTAATGCGTTATAATTGGAGTCCCTTTGAAGTTACCTAGAAAATTAAACTTTTGCAGTCTACTAATTAGTAGACGCGGATGAGCACCGAAATTTACATTTTCACCGCCAACTGCTGAGAAACTAAAGTAAAATAGAATTCTATTTCGCGCATTGTTAATTTCCTGGTTGGAGACGGTAGCGGAAAACGAATAAAGTAAAATTCTGTGAAAGCTGCAGTTACGTTCCTGTTTGAGTTGCGATGTTCTCTGTTTCAGAATTTTCATTCATTCATTTTTACGATTTATTGATTTACAGAAGTTATTATCAATTGTGGCCATTAACTCATATAAAATTCACCGTGAAATTCTGCACTGAATATAAATTAATATCAGCAATTTAAAATTAGTTGAAAAATTCTCATTTCCCTGGACGTCTAGATTAATACATCCGCCCCTCATCTCCAGAAGAATTCTCAAGCTTCTAAATTCCTAAACAAATTAAGCAATTTCATTATTAACATAAACCAGTCGTCCAGGAAGCAAAAGTACCCAAATATATTCACATTTCCCCAGAATCCCCAGAGTAAAATTACAGGAGCAACTCTTTTACTGGAGAAAAAATCCCCATAAAAATTTTCTGTGTTCTAAACTCCAGTCGCAATCACAAAATTCTGTATTCTTTCGTCTATAAGCTTCTAAGTCCCTTGGTGCACACTCCACCACCTCTAAAAATTGTATAAAAAAAATGGTCCCACTTTCAAAACCCTTTCTCCAATAACACACTTTATTTCCCAACACAAAGCAACCCCGTAAAAATAAAAATACTCTTAAACTCACATTTCCCTAACTCCTACACCCTTAAATCTCCATTTGCACCCTCCAGCTCCAAAAAACGTCCCCAAAAATTCTCAAAATAATATTTCAATCTTTCCAGCCCTTCTACAGTCTTACAGTCGACTTGACAACACACGAAACAACCCCTAAAAAATAAATACATTCCTAAACTCACATTTTCTTAGCTTCTACACTCAGAAATCACCATCTACACCCCCGAGTTCTAAAAGAACGTCCCCGAAAATTTTGAAAAATTCTCAAAATAATATTCCAATCTTCCAAACCGTTTCCCCAATCTTACAAATCGAACTGCCAAGACGAAGCAACCCCTCAAAAATCAAACTACTTCTAAACTCGCATTTCCCTAGCTCCGCTCCTGGCACCATTAAATCCCCATTTGCACCCTCCAGCCCAGGAAAGAACGGCCCGAATAATTTCCAATCTCGGAGGGCCGTATCTCAATCGCATCAAACGCCAAACAAACGACGCGACGTCTCACTCGCATAGCTACTCAATCTCACGCTCTGTAACGTGTATTCCGGCGCTCCGTGAGAGAAAACCGAGCGGGTGGCGGCGGAGGAGGTGAGTCGGACAGTTGCAAAATGGGGAAACGTTCCCAATATAAATAAGAGGAATGTCGAGACACGAAGAAATGCGAGGCACTTATTGGCAATAACGTCTGCGACGTATTTCCGGGGGCGCGATACGAAGAAAAGCCATGCGCCCCATACTCGGTCTCGGAACACGGGGGTGGCCCGGCTCTCGCCACCCTATCAGGATATGGGGAGAGTGGGAGTCACGAACACGCGTTACAATACCGTGATTTCCGGGGGAACGAAACCTACTTCCCAGTTTAACACGATTCCGCAAAATCAATTACCACCGGCACCCATAATATACGGGCGAAGTTCCCGTTGGGCCAAAAGTGTTCCAGTACCTCTCCCCCCTCCCCCGTTCAACCCCCATCCGCAGCCGTCTACGGAACTTGTCTCAGCGCCGACAATTCCGCGCCTCGTTCAACCCCCTTTCACCCTCCCCAACACCCTTCCGCGCTCTTAACTCGCGAAATTATAGTGGTTCGGCTCGAATTCGGGTCGCGAAACACCCCCGGAAATGGCTGTCGCGTAAACGTGCACGAATAATCTGTAACCCCTGGGCTCTAGCGAAAATCATCCCCCAAGCAAACCACCCCTCAACGTGTTCTTCCGTTATCGTTCAACGCCATCGATATATCAATTTTTTTCCCTCTCCAACCGGACCGACACTACGACATAACAAAAGTTTAACACGAATACATTTTCCTCCATGGGCAACAAGGGTTGTTTATGTCCACAGGAAAATTTCACTCTTCCATTTCTTTTTTTTCAATATTTATTTTTTTCTTCAATACGTATTCCAGAGATTTTTTTAAAACGGAGGAAAGAATTAATCGTGAACACAAACCACCCAGTATGCAGACGACTTCAAATGCAAGGTCAATTTTAGACAATTTATGAGAAATGTTGATATTGGTCCGGTATTAGGGGGACCCATAAGTAATTATTTTGAAATCTAAAACAAACTTTGTGGTAAATTCAAGTTTTTATTTCTTAATTTATTATAGAATCTCCATCATTATCAAGGACAGTTTGCCATCTTTCCTGCAAATTTTCAATCCCCAATTTTAGAATATTCAGAACACAGGCTGCTTTACCGAAAACTGTGAAAGAATACGTGTTCCCTGTTCAACGAACGGTGCAGAACTAAAGGCAAAACAAATTCTTTGCGAATAATTGATTACTTACCCCTAATATTGATACCCCTAATATTTTAAAATTTTTTCAATACATTTCAAGTGGTTTTAGCATAACAAGATGACCGACCAAAAAACCAGCTGGATCAATTTTCCGCGGCTATGTCCAAGTTGCGTGGAAAGAGTTGAATCAGCCAAAATTCCGCCGTCGGCGTAAACGCCCGAAAAACCCCATTAGAATCGATCCGGGACAAGCCCGCACAGGCAAAGCGTTTTCCGCCGGTGCGGAAACAGCGTCTGCGATAAATACGGTGTGGGGGGCCTGCGATGCGAATTTCCGCGCGGAAGAATGGAAGCGCAGAGGACCGCAGGTGGCTCGGCACCCATGGAGGAGAGAAACAACCCCCCTTGGGGGGTGCGCGGGGTTTGGTAAAACGTGGAAGCGCGTCTTTGGCCACCGCTTAGCGAGCAATCAGCGCTCGAGATAAAGAGGCCGTTCGCGTGTACACGGCCGGGACCGTGGCGTTGAACGATAACGGGAAAACAGGCTGAAGGGTAGTTTGCTGTGCGGGGGTGGTTTTCGGAGGCTGGAGACACGGCGGCCCCGGAGTTACAGATTATTCCTGCACGTTTATGCGACAGCCATTTCCGAGGGTGTTTCGTGGCCCGAATTTGAGCCGAACCACTATAATCTCGCAAGTTAAGAGGCTACCCTGGGCTTTGCATTTTCGAAAAATCATTTCCCTTAACCCTCCACGTACGGATCGAAACCAATATACATTTTCTTTTCACTTCCGATAAATAAAAATATATTTTAAGGGGAATCTGTCGAAACGATTTTTCGAAAAAAATTAAATACCAGTGTGGAGGGATGTAAGATTCACGTAATTTATATGTCCGTGGTGTATATAAAATATTATCAACATAAAGAACCCTAGTTAAATTTTCTGAAAAGTGCCAATTATGTTATTAACTGATTGGAATGCAGTTCCGATAAATGAAAATATATTGTAAGGGGAATCTGTCGAAACAATTTTTCGAAAAAAATTAAATACCAGTGTGGAGGGATGTAAGATTCACGTAACTTATATGTCCGTGGTGTGTATAAAATATTATCAACATAAAGAACCCTAGTTAAATTTTCTGAAAAGTGCCAATTATGTTATTAACTTATTGGAATGCAGTTCCGATAAATGAAAATATATTGTAAGGGGAATCTATCGAAACAATTTTTCGAAAAAAATTAAATACCAGTGTGGAGGGATGTAAGATTCACGTAATTTATATGTCCGTGATGTATATAAAATATTAAGAACATAAAGAACCTAGTTAAATTTTCTGGAAAGTGCCAATTATGTTATTAACCGATTGGAATGCAGTAAGAGTAAATCTGAGAATAAAAATTTTCTGATAGGGCTATTAAAGGAAAAATGTCTACGCAATAAAAAATGGAGATGATCGCGTTTATTAATCGCGAGGAGTGAATATCTTTTATCATTAACAAGGTGCACGATTCGCAGCCGACCAATTCCAGCAGATCTGTTTAAACAACATCGATATGTGTCAATTACAGCGGATATACATACAGCTCATCGGAAATAAACGCACGGTGGTAATGCTCGACAACTGATGGGAATATGAGACTAATTAACAACGATGTTTCATCGTGTGACGGGAACAGACAGAGCTCGGAATAGAATCCGATACCGCCGAGGTAACCGATATTTATTTTCGAGCGGAGATAATTTGAGAATTAAGAAATTCAACGCTGCATTGCGTCGTGTAACGTTACGCTACAATAATTCATTTCACAGTAATAATACACTTCCCAAAAAGGAGGAAAAGGAATCTGGAAAATTCTCATTTAACAGAGAAAATTTCAATGTTCGTTACTGAACTTTTCGTCGAACGAATTTCACTCGTGATTTTTTTTTAATTGTTCAGTTACATCAATTTATAAGTCGCGGACATTTCGCGTGTCGATAAAGCACAAAATTACAGGGAGAATGTACTGATTTAATAAATAATATTTGTTTGATAAAATTAAATTTTAGAATCGAAATGGAGTATTTAAGAAAATTATTTAACAACGATTTAAAAAAATTATCTGTTCGTTAAAAAATTCTCTCTTCAAACATGTCATTTATATACTTATCGTATCCCCAACATTAAAAAAAAATATTTCATCGTTGTACAAACATCGCTTGTACAAATATTAATATGTTTACTGTACCTTAGCAGCAATATCACGTTACCAAAACGTGTTCCAGCATCGCTTTTCCTTCCGAAAATTACGGAATGCAGCGAAACGAATGAAAGCGCATTCAACGCTGCACCATAGCGTGATAACGGATTTGGCTGCTCGGAAAACGGCGGAAGTACAGTCGACAAGAGAGAACAAGTATATGTACATCGTTACAGAAATTGTTCAACAACAATTTTTAAAAATTACTTCTTCCAAACGTCTCCTCCTTTATTTTTTATTAAATTCGTTAATTCCTCAGATTTATCAGATCCTTTCTTATTGTGATGATTTAAAAAAAATATTCTACAGAGTTAAACAAATTATTATGCATCCCGAAAGATAAAATACAAAAACATTTACATAAATATTAATATTCACAGAAATATCGCGGCATGAAATCAGCTCCCGAAAATCACGGAATGCATCGGAACGCATTTCGTTCGTCGATGCGTCGTATCGGTGTGACGGGTTCGGCAGCTCGAAAAACGTTCGAAAAATCGAGGGAACGGATCTCGAAAAAGGGGACAAGTACCCAAAAACTGATATCCGCCGCGTTGTTTCCCGAGTTGGCCGGGGAAAAATCGAAAAACGAGAAGATTATTCGAATCGCGCAGCGGTTCTGGCTTTGCCCATGAATTTTAAGTGAATCCAAAGGCGCGTATGAACGAGCAAAGAGAACGAGATATACAGTGTGTCCCACGAGCTCTGCTCGCTTGAATATCTTGGTTATTTCATACAAAACGAGGAAATGTTACTTGCAGAAGTTATAGTGTTTATTTAAATTTTATAAAAATTGGACATTCCACTTAAAAAAACAAAGATGACCCAGTCAGTCCCATAAGTACCCTTATTGCTTGAAAAAAAAATTTGTTGAAATCAAATGATGCAGGTAAGATTTTGCAATAACTTTTTTTTGTTACGAATGTATATCTTCTCAACGACTCCACTTGCAAGAATATCATTTATATTATGTAGTTACTTAGACCTTACAACCTCTGTGAGTAACATTGTCTCGTATTGTTTGAAACAATCGAGATATTCAATTGGACAGAGCTCGCGGGACACACTGTATATCTCGTTCTCTTATGTAAGCTATATCTATGTGCTATGCAGGATGCTACGAATGTTTTACAGCTGGCCACGTGATCGGAATCGTGGGCGGTTTCCGGCACCGGAAACCCAGACAAATAACCGTTTGTTAAGCGCCGCGAGACTTTTCGGTTTTATCGTTGAGGACTCCTGGTAATTGGAGCAACGGGATGTGTACGTTGGTGTGTACGTGGCAGGTTTGTGTGTGTGTGTGTGTGGGGGGGAAAAAGCGATTTCGGGATAACGGCTAGTTAAAATGTGGCAACGAATGGGGAACAATTAGACGAGGCAACGATGTCAATGACGAATCGTCGTCCTGAGCCAGGGGGAGACCGGGACTTCGATTCGAGAAGTTCCACGGCACTCGTTTATTTTGTTGTTTCGTCTCCGGTACCTCGGAGTTTATTGCTCGAAACGGAAGCGCCATTGTTCCCGTTCCCATTAAAACTTGCCGGTCCCCACCCCCGCAAACGTGCTACCGGGTAATCATAAACGTATCAAGGACGCGCCGCCGGTTTTACTCGACGAATCGCTTCCTTGCCCGCCCGCGAGTCCTTTTCTCTTTTGAGTAATCGCTGTATTAACTCAACGGATTCGGAGAGCCGCCGGGTCGCAAATTATTGGCCCATTGACGATGCAGAGGAAATTGCTTTTAGTTGGAAGTCGCCTCCGCTCTGGAACTCGGTGCAATCCTGCTTTGCTTTGCTTTTTCATTTGTTGATTGCCATAGGCTGGGGGTGGGGAGAAGGACATTGGTTTGTTGAAGGTAAATGGGAAATCTGGTTTAATTCGTTGGGAGTGTTGAAAAGGGAAATTTGTTTGGACTTCTTTTGTTTTTTTTAGAGTGCTGTGAAGAAGCAGAATTTATGTTGTTTTATTGACTAAACACTGTTTTCCATTTAATGACAGTGTTAAGAGGAAGAGGGCCATCAAAGCATGAAAAGGAAGGAAAATTTGTTTCAATTTGAGAACGGTGTGTTAAGGGGATGAAACTTTCCTCTTAATTTGATGAACATATTAAAGGGAAGGGAAGTTGCTTTTAATTTATTTAAAACGTTAAGGAGAAGAAACATTTCATTTAATTTAGTGACAGGCATTTAATTTCACTTAATTCCAATCTCCTTAAATTGATGCTCCGATTTTATTTGCTACGAATAAAAGCATCAATTTGAAGGGATTGGAATGAAAAAGGGAATTTTCCTTCTACTTAACACGTTCAATGAGTTAAAAGAAATTTTATCTTTTATTATACCTTTTGCAATAAAATTTTACATCGCTTCCTTTCGCTTTTAACGTATCGCGACATAGATGAGGAACGTATTCGCACTAAAATTTTCCATCATCTCTTCGTAATTTTTAATATATTACTGAACCAGCGAGGGCAAGAAAATGAATAGAATGATGAATTCGGAGACATTGAAATTCAGAGAACTTTCCTGTAATCTGTCGATACATTTAATAAATTACTCCAGCAAATCACCGCGTCGGTCGCTACTTGAAAAATAATCTGAAAAGAACTGAAGAACCACGCATTTTCGCGATGAATCGTTTTCTCGGAACGGTAATTCCATTTCTCCTTTGAATAATCGGTATATTAACTCTTAACCACGGAGACGAGATTTATAAAGCCCCTTCCGGGGATGGTTTTGCTATTTGTTTTCATTAGGTCGTCTGTGGCTGCTTTATTAAACTTACCGGTGAGCGATCTAGCATCTTTTTTAATAGAATCACTATGTAACGGGGATTGAAATTATCTTTGCGGAGAGTTTGCTTGATAAATGAGCCGCAATTAATTAACCGCGAATCTTGCGTCTCTTGCACGTACCAAAGAAATCCAGAGTTTCTAATTAATTCCGTACCTGCAGGAATTTTCATGACCAAACAAGAAAATTCTCCTTCACTTTGATTTTCACAGTTCACAATAATTCATAGAAATTTCAGTTTTATAATAAAAATAAATAAGAGACTTTGGATTTCTGTCATTTAAATATTTATTTATACGCGCGAGTGACGAAAAGGTGGTGTGAAAATTACATGTGGCTGAAATAACAATCTAATAGTCAGGAATTTGGAAACTAAATCCCTTTCATGCTCAGCAATTGGAATAGACAGAATATATTATAAACAAGTGAATAGAAAGCTTGTAAAATACTACCAAACTTTGTATTCGCTTATTTATAGTTTATTCAGAGATGTGAATTTTGGGGAGCTCAGAAAATTTTTAAATATTTTACAATATAGTCTATAAAATGCTATCAAACTTTTAACAAAAATTTACAGGCCTGCTTACAAAATTCGGGCTCCGTTTGAAACTGTAAACAGCAGCGACGAGTCACCGCGGGTCTCGTTTTCACAAAGCTCGTGATCTCAAGTGGAAATGGTAATCGAAAATTAACACTCGCCTTGAATCAGTGTTTCTCCGTGCCGAGGTTCTCATCGTCAGACAAAACTCTGAACAGGCGATAAATTCACGGTGGCGGCGGCTCGTGAATAATAAAACTGTTCGAAATTTCGCGGAATGATTCACAGCTGGCAGTCGGGGATCTCGCGATCTAATGTGCGCGTCGAAAGATTAATATTTGAGGGTTCGTGCGCAGCTCGTTCCCGGATATCAGATCCATTAAAACGTCGTCGAATAACATTTTCCACTCTCATTAATTATGGAGCCGGTTTTCACGGCTTCCGCGAATCGATATATCTGTCGGCGAGTTCACGCGAGTTACAGCCTCGGTAGCAGCGAATCAAACGAATCCGCGGGGCTTCGGAATTCGCGATTGATATTCGCGAGCATTCACTGGAGCTTCCAGGGGATGGAGGAGGGGGGATGGCCCTACGTCCTCGTCGCATTGAAGTCGCGACGCCCGAGAGCAAGAATGACTCGCGGGGAACAATGACTTCGGAGAATGGCCTCGGCTAATTATCGGCCGAGGATCGATCTGCGGAATTAGCGAGCGCCGGTGCGGCATCCCACAAAATCTTTCGCACCCGATATCCCCGATGCACGCTGGGCTGGAATTTATGTGGCCAAAAATTATTTTAGCGTGATTTCAAGGGTCAAGGTTATACCAACGGTCGTTAACCCTTTGCACTACGATTTACATTACGATTTCAGTGATTCGAACTTTTTTTATAGGTTGTAACTTCCTAAAAAATGAGAAAATTTATATCTATTGTATACCCATATGTTCTCCAATAGCTGAACATTAATGAAACCAAAATAAAAACAAAAAAAATTTTTCTTTTAGAACAGTGAATACTGATCAACTGTGTTGATATCCCTGCACACATCTGAAATAGCTAATATTTTGGATTTTGATGGTTTGGAGGATTATCAATTGATGTAGACAAAAATTTTTTTTAAATTTGAATTTTTGACCACCAAGATGGGGTTTTCAGTCCAATGTATGATCGTTTAGCCCCGGCTGGACCAACACCAACCCGAAACCGAGAGGAAAATGGTAACCGGAGCACGGAGAGCCTTGTCGCGGCTTTCCACCCACACCCTCGAGCCCCACAGCCGCCAAGGAGCGAACCTGCAGACTGATAAACGCGATAAAATCGAGCCACGTCCGAATTTTTTAGCCCTGTTCGCCTGGTGTAAATTACGGCGCCACTTTGCCTTTTCAGCTCGAGCTGCTATCTTTTTCTGGCGATTAGAGGCGAGTGTTTAAGGGAATGGCGGTTTAGTCAAACATGGTCAAACAGTGGTTCTCTAATCGACAGTAGGAGTTCTACCCTTCTTTACTGCGATTTGTAATTGTTCTTACTGTTTTCGTAGGCGATTGTTAAAGGTGCCGACGAGTATCAGCATTTTAGACCTGCTCAAACGTGGTCAAACGACTAGATACAGAAATCCTTGAGATAATAAACACACCATTCGTTGAAGTAAAGTGCAAGTGCCTAACAGTGAATATTGAACAGAGTTCGTAAAACACAGTCAAATAAGTGTCACTGAGTCCGATTGCTCCGTAACATAATTTTGTTCATCTCAGTCTTCTCCACTATTCTACTTTTACAGTTTAATACCGACAGCTCAAGTTTGCAGTGAGCATTCGCATCTCAAACTCACTCAAACACGGTCAATCTTCTACAAACTGCAGTTAGCATGGTAAACGTTGCATCCACGGTCTTCTCCATTTCCCTTACTGCAGTTCGTTTAAACTCTGCTAGGTAAGAGCAGCAATAACTATATTATTAGGCTAGTTCAAACGTTCTCAAACACCCGTAAACCGCAGCGTACATATACGATGCTCTTCATTTTATGTTTCTTTATTTTTCTCGCACGTTCGTATCCTATTCTCGGGGCCCACCGCTAAAAGCAATAAAGTATTGTCACCGCAGGCTTGTCCAAACTCGTTCAAACAGCCATAAAAGAAATTGTCAAAGTTCACCCCAGTTTTTCCGGTGGCACGGCGATCGCAAACTGCGCCGGGGACATCTTTATTCTCGTGGCCTTTTTTTTCCACCCGGCAGCTGATCAACCACGCAACTCGCGCGACACCCACGCATCCATATTTGATAAGGACGACATGTTCTCGCGACCATATATTTCTGGCCTGCGAAAACTCCTGTCGAGAGAGCCGAGCAACTTTTCCGGCGTCCCAGGCTCTCGTCGACTCCGTTCGGCTTTTACTTGAAAGTTCGACGCACCCCCTCCCTTCCACCCTCCCTCGAAACCCCCAATACTTTCCGGGCAACCTCTCGCCCCCGTGTCGCCACTTACCCTAACTTCTCGTTCCGGGGTCTTCGTTCGTCCATTTTTTATTGTTCCCGTTGTTCGATCGAGGGATCGGCGACGAGGACGTATTTTAATATCGGACGGGACGTGTCCGCCGCGTCTTAGCGTTCCCCTTAGAACTTTAGAGTTATTTCGGTGAGTATGGCCGGAACAGTATCATTCTACTTTCGAAAGAAAGCGAAGTTGCTGGACATCCTTCTTCGGAGAGTTTCGAACACTCCGGCGGATTAATTCGCCGCGGAAACGGGTTCTCTCTGCCCGATCGTGCGTTGACTGATACTACTCAGCTCACAGTTCTATTTAGTTATCGGAGTTTCTTCGATAAGAATAGCCCCACGTTGTTTAAATTCTTACTCTGACGACCGTTCCTACGAAACGTCTGACGATACGTTCATCTGTTCTACTGAATCGGCTCTAGTTTTCACAATTATATTTTGAACACGTCATTTATTGTATTCCTTAAAAATTAGTATTTTTTTTTAATTGTCCTAGTCATTTGTAAGGGACAGAAGTGAAAATTCATTTTCTTTTTTAATAATTTCAGGAAGTTCAAAATGATATAACAATATCATTCAATTCTTCTAATTGCTTTCCAATTTTATATTTGGCCGGACCATTTTTGGTATAAATGCATAAAATCTGCAAACCGTTGCAATCAGTTTTATATTCTACTGAATCCATTAAATTCTTGGGTAACTGTCTGTGTTGCAATCGTACATTTTTCTACTTGCTTCCTGCCGATGAAACAAAGCGAACGAAATCTCTTCTTCGTTCTACCACTGATCTGCCTGACCAATCACGTATCAATTCCACTAAATTCCCTCGATTCTTATCACATATGCTAATGAACTGAATAGGACCCAATATTTTCTACGTACGACATAAAAATTCCTTTCATCTTCGTACACAATCAAACGTCTGACTGATACAGGCCAAATCTACTTATGGAAAGTCGGAAAATCCAGTTTCCCCGACAAAACAGGTTTACACGGGAGTCAGCGGAATTTGCAATTGCCTGAAATTAAAAAGGAACAGTAGCAAAGGGTTGTTCGAAGCAATGGGGACGAGAGAGGATGACGAAACGGGGGCGGATAACGAGCGCGCCGCGTTTCCCGAAGTTAATATTGTTTAACGAGGCCTCGCGCGGGTATAAACACACAGCGTTCCTTTTTTTCTCATTACTAAATCCCTCTTCCGGTGTACGGGTGAAAAAAAACCGTGCGTAGGTGTATGGCTGGGTGTGGGCCCCGGGTTTAATAATTTTTATCGCGGGACCGGGTCTCGTTAGAAAGTTGCGGGGTGAAATTTTTATCGCGGCCCTGGAGCACGCGTTCGCTCGTACGTCGGGGCCGGAATTAAGGGCGGAGGTTAAAAAAAGTTTTTCTCGGCGAGACTCCTTGAAAGTTCTCGGCTACGTTCCTCTCTCTCTCTCTCTCTCTCTCTCTCTCTCTCTCTCTCTCTTTCGCGCGACCCGCCTCGCTCAGCCCGTTTACGGACGGCCCGTTCCGCTGGCGGTTTTTTTTCCATAAATTAAAGGGGATGCCAACGGAAGATAGAGGGTGTTCCGGGCTGAATAAAAATTGAGATTTATCGGACGGGACTCTCTGTCCGTTCCCGCGAAGATAGCGCGGCACGGCCGCGGAATACGTAAAGCGGTTCCGCGTGACCCGTACACTTCCACCGCGAAGGAACCATCGAGCACCAGGTTTTCGGCTAATGGTAAAATATGTCCGGTCTGACCTGTTTCGTGGCTCTCACGAACTCCCGCCGCACCGCAGCCGCAGCGCCGACGAAAAACGAGTGGGTACGAACGGTGACAAGGTACGAAATAAGGGGTTGCACTCTGAATAATTTCCGGACGGACCTTCATGAATCGCAAATTCCTCAGCTTCTTGCCGCTTCGGTTGTTGTTATCTCCGACCTGGAAAATTGATATGGAACGCCGCATTAGAGGTGGATCATTCGCGTTTTAATTGCTGAACCGGCCAGGTACGTCCGAGAGTGAATTGCTCGACATTTTATTGGATGGTATATTAAAATTTTAGCCGATGGTATGCAGGACAGCATAGACGAGTGGACAATATCGAGTTGGTTTTTGCTGTTTGCATTTCCCACCAGGCTGTTAATAATCGAACGATTGTGAACTGTTTGTACGCGCTTTTTATTCTACGTGGACAACTGGTTTCCGATAGCTTTTTGCTGGATTTTACTGTTTTCAGATAGTTCAATATGCGATGAGTTTCTTTGGGCGGTTTCTATACACTGTCTGAGCTATACTAGTTCATTCTACTTCAATGTACTTTAACACTAAACCTACCGAGCACAAAACAGATAAAAGTGAAACGACTTATAGGAGGGAGAAGATTGAATTTACTTAAACATTGTACGATTTTTATTATAATATGTGCTTAAATAATTTGAATAATTGTGAAACAGAGAACTGGTCATGTTGACCGTGGTAGGTTTAGCGTTAATATATTCTGCAAATGGATTTTAATTTGTTTCCACAATAATCGAATAGAGACTAGTTAAAATTGTTCGAGATACATGGTAGTGTAGACCGCGGATTTTATGCATTTATGACAAAAATGGGTAAGCGCAATTTAAAGCTGTTGACATAAAAAAGAATAATAATATTAAAAAGATCTAAAGGCAAAAGGTCGAAATGATTAAAGGAAGTAAGAAATTTTTATTTCGCTCCTGTGTCTTGCAAGCAATGCAAATATTTTTTATTTTGCATAAACATCCGCGGTCTAGTTATCACCTAACGTACAACGCAGTCGAAAACGTAGAACAAAGTATCTGCGAATGATAAAGCTGATCTTAAAAAAAGAACCTATAAATCGCTTCCGAAAAGCTTGATTTTCCGCATGATTGTAAAACCGATGACAAAATGGCGGACACTGTGTCCCCGCGACGGGGTCAATGGCTGCGCAGAACTGCGGTCGAGCGAATAACAAAAAATCCGCGACTCTTGACCCGGAAGTCCGTGTCTCCCTGAAAAAGCGTCGGTTGGAGGGGTGGCCGAGGGGTGAGGTGGGGGGCAAAAAGAGGGCCACGGACGACCGAGCGAAGAAACAAGATCGGGAATAATAGGGGAAAGCATTTTACGTGGTCGCTTTGATGGATACGTCGCGGGACGAGGTTTCCCTTGGAAACGCTTTGTTCCTCGTTAGCGTTGTGTGTCGGTGATTCTTCCGCGCGAGTAAGCCGCAAAGAACGTACCGGAAAGTGGACACCTCCGAAGACTAGCGTCCAACTCGGCGAAGTATGAAGATTTATTCGAGGCGTCTCCGCTCGATCCCTCCGATGGGGCTTCCGACGATGAAGGAGCACTTTCAGGTAGAAGCTATCGCTCGTTCATGCCTTTTTAAGGCGCTCGGTGTGCGCCATCGATCCTTTCCAGCACTGTCTTTACCGTCTAAATATTTGATTAAATGTAATACATCCCACCCCCCATCCAATATTTAAACTAATGCGACAAAGATACTCGACTACCTCGAATCTTCTCTGATCGGATTAACTCTCGACCTCTCGAGATGGATTTGAAAAATGCAGCTGCCCAATCAATGCGTTTAAAATTTATCCCGGAGAAATTGGTGTTGAGAAGTTGGCTTCTCGAGATAATAGAGATTTGTATAAATTTTTAGAGTTACCTGTGTGCGTCTTATCTTTCGTATTTAATTTATTTAATTGAGTAGATAGTCAATTTTCAGTCGAAAAAGATTTGCTAGCTTTTCTGAAAGTTTTATTGTCGTTTTAAAAATTATTTTTCTCATCAATTTGACACGATTAGATTTTGAATTAATTCGTATTAGAAACATGTAGGATTTATGCAGCAACATTCGGATTGTAAAGATTTTTATTTTTCGTTTTAATGACACGATAATAAATAAATGTAACAGCAAGGCAGACGTTGTAAGCCGAAATGTAGAATAACAGCTACCTTCGGTGCGAGCCCCGTTCTCATCGAAGTTAGAATAGTACGAGCGTCTGACCATTACAGTTCGTTTCCACTTGCATAAACGTTCATAAACGTAACCAATAGACATTGTTTTACCCGTTCTCGGCAATAATTTTTTACGAACCAGTCGGTCGTTAGGAGAACAGCAAGACCGATGAACCGAAGGCAATAACGTAGCATCGAGTGCAAGTAGAAATAACGAGCAATAGTCGGACTACGGTATCACTGGGTACTCGTATCGAGCAAGTCGTTGAAGCTTGATTCTCTACAAAAAAAAAAAAAATGAGTACCCCGAAGCTTACAAAAATATTATTTTTAACTCCACATTCATTTGCACATGCGCAAAAAAGATTCCTCTATTCTCTACTCGGAATTTTCTGCAAACGAAAAGAAAAACGGAGAATGTAACAACGAGTAATGTTGAAAATATATCGAAAGTAATATCAAACAGAATAATTAATCTTCAAAGCAATACCCGAAGAATTGTTTGATCATCCACATAAAATATTCCGAGAAGACTACGTTTGGATAAAATTCCTGAGTTGGAATCTGTCAAATTAATGCTTGATTTTAAAGCAGGAGCTGCATTTCCCAATCATAAAATGTCAGTCCAAGCATGACTGACACATCAAAGCATGCCTCTTTCCTTGTAATATTAATATGGACGCGAGGGGAGTTTAAATTTAATTTAATAAATCCTGCATGCATATTATTCAGATCACAGACTACGAAATACAGTTCGAATATTATTCAATTAAAAAGGGAATATTATTTCATTTTTTATGAAGCCTGCAGGTTTACAGTAAAAATCTTCATACATCAAATCTATTATTTCCCGTTTAGAAAATCATTACTTGGTTGATGATCCTGATATATTTATGACATCAACAAAATTTTAAAATGTAGAGAAATGTGTCTGTCATGTACCATAAAAACAGTAGTAGTATTTTTGTTCTGTTTCTTATGTAAAGAACTGTACATGAGGAATAAAATTGTACGAGTCTGTTCTAAAAATTGAAGTTTATTTAAGGACCTGCATTCTGGTCACTCAAAATACTAAATTCTAATGTGTTCCTGTAGGGTGAATATATAAGTTTTTTAAAATTACATTTTAAGTAGTATCGTCTTGTAAAGAAGATTTTTCAAAGGGAGTCCACTAATTGTGAGTACGAATATTATAAATACAATACAAATTTTTTTCCACTGAATTACAAATGACAAATACGTGTTGAGCATCGCAGCAGTAATAGAAATTTCAAAGCGAGGGGTTGCACGGTCGAAAGCACAGTTTAACGACTCTTGGAAGCAGAGGATGGACCATTCCAACAAAGCAGACGAGATGTAATATATTGGATTATTATACAATGCATTGGAACTGTACAATTTTCTTTTACAAAATTGCAGCAGCAATAGAAATTTCAGAGGAGGGGGGTTGGACGCGACTGTTCGACAAAGCGCAGAAAGATTCGACGACTTCCAGCAGGGGACAATGTGCCAATCCAATGTGAACGAGAGATAACAACCATCGGAACTATAAAATTGACTTGGTCAAAATTACAAATGGCGCGCGAGCGATAATCACCGGTGGCTGTAATAGAAATTTCCGAGCAAGGGGTTGCACGGTCGAAAGCACAAAGATTTAACGGCTCCGAGGAGCAGACAACGGGCCAATCCAGCGAAACAGATAACGGCCATTGGAACAGTGGAGCGTCCGGCGAGTGCAATAGTCCGCGACCATAAACGCCCGGATCGCAGATCGAGCTTTTTAGAAGTTGGTTCACGAGTCCTGGCGACGGTAACGCGATAATATATGAAACGATCTTGTCTGTTATTGAATGCGAGATGGCGAAACAATGCGCGCCATTGCCGGCAGATAAACATCGGAGCTAAATTACTCTATCGTTGACACGGAAGCTCCAGCGAATGTGTCTGTCTGTGTCCCGCGTGTGCTTTGTGCGTGTGGGTGCGCGCGAGGACGGGCGCGTCGAAGCCGCGATAAAATGCAATTACCGTGCGGCGTACGGGTGGATGGGAAAAACAGTATTTAAATTATTTGCCCGGATTAATGAGACGATCGAGAGCCGAACGTGATCCTCGGCCCGACCCGGCCCGAGCCGGCTCGGCGGCATACTCGTTTCCGCCATTATCGGCAACGATCCCGGTGTGTCGTTTGTCCCTCCGTTTTAAATGGACCGGGTTAATTACGAGCGGTTACACACTTGGATATCACCGGCAACGCGGAATCATAAAGCGGCGCGCGCTCTGCAGAGGCGTTGCGACGCGTCGCGTCGCTTCTCCGCGCCACCGACACGACACGATATGCTGCTGCATTCTTGCTTTAATGCAATCTCGACGCGCGACGTAATTCTCCTGGCATGCCACTCCCGCTCCCTTCTCTACCCCGGATCGATCAATATTTGCGACGACGAATTTTCGAACCTGGATCGACGAGATACTCGATTTTAAAATGTACCCTTCGGGCACTACGTCAGTACATATATTAACTCTTAACACGTTAACTGCCAAATATCAACATCAGAGATTCTTACAAAATCAGAGTAATTTAATTAATTAAATCACGCAACCAGTAATTTAAAATGTATTATAGGGGACGCTGTCTTAACCTTTTTGAATTGGAAAAACTCCAATAAAAATTACATGTGGTCAAGTTAGTAGACACGATACACTTTAATTCTACTATTTACTTCATAGAATATGAATATAGTTATCAAGAATATCGAAAAGTCTGAATCACCAAGTGTACTTGATCTAAACTAAAAAATAAAATACCTATATTTGTCTTCTGTCCCTTTAATAAATATAACTTTTCAGACGAGAATCTACCATAATGTTCTAAATATGTAGTGTCTATACAGCGTACTCTATTATGAATTTTTATCACGGTTTTAAAAATGAAGTCTTTGTCTAATAGAATATTTAATCATTTTTGCATATTCTATCGTAATTGAAAAATCAACATTTGGAAGGAGATTTTTCGTGCGGTAGCCGCATTGTCGAAAACATGCACGCTAAAAGCTTTATTGAACTGCAAAATCTACTTGCATTAAGTAGATTTGGTTAGCCATAACCAGACACGTTAGCCAACTTCTATTCAATGGTGCAGCCAAAATTCTGGGTTCCATTTTCTCGGATACAATGTCGTTTCCGGAAAAATTGAACAGGATTTAACACCCAGATTCAATAACGTAAATGGTATGCCATAAACGTCAGCTGTGATTATAGGTGTGCTAAAATATTACTTGGCGTACACACGATCACTGAGCTGTGTCTACTGAATGACAAAAATTGTTTGGGATGAATCTAGTCGACCGTGGGTAGTCAGCAATTTTTTAAATAACTTTTAGAAAAATGTTTTACATGGAAATGTGTGATTACATTATATTTTGTTGTTAATGTATTTTACATAATGCATATAATACTATTCTATTCCTTACCAGTTTATATTTGACCATTGGAAGGATAAATCACATTGCATTCTTCTTGAGATAATGTGTATTAATGCACACTCAAGTAGAAAGATCCAGCACTGATCAGACGTGAAAAATAAATAGGACACGGGAGGACTCCAGCCGCATGAAAGATGCACACGAGTAAAATGAACCGATAGCAGTCAGGCAAGGAATATAGTACAAAATTTCTAGAGATGCATTTTCCAATCCTTTTATATAAAAGTACGTAATAATTGTTTATTGTAATTACATGCTAAGTAATGTAATATAATATCTTCTTGTTCCTTACCAAATCATATTTAGTGATTGAAACAACATACGGTGTTGTGTGTCAAACTAAAATGTACATGAATTTACACTTAAGTAGAAATGTCCTGCTTTGATCAGACACAAGAAATAAATAAGGAAAAAGTCTCCCACCACACGAAAAACGCACAAAAGCAGAATGAACCAATTGGACAAAACATCTATTTAAAAAACAGTGTAAAATTACAAAAGCCATATACAGGGTGTTCCATTAATCGCAATTGCACAACGTATATATACATTTAGCCCCAATTTTGCAAGGGAAAAATTCGCAAAAATTAGAAACGGCGAACTCGCAGTTGGAGCGTCGTTTTCGCGTAATAAAATTTTAATTGGTGATTAGAGAAGTCGGTCGCCGCCGGCGAGCGATATTTAATTGAACGATCCCGCGCGCAACACAAGCAATAATCCGAAAATAATGGTCAGCAAGGACCAGCGTCTCGGGCGCTCGCGGTACAAGGCACGGCATTAATTACAGTGGGAAGGTATTAATAGCTAACGACCCAATGATCGTTAAACGGCAACGATTATTTTCGCCGGCTGGCGGCTCGCGAGGCCGGGGCGATTGCCATAACCGGGGCAAAGGTTCCGGCTCGCAAGAAAGACTCGCCTAAATTGACTGAATTCCGGTCGGGCTTTTTGCTCGTCGAAATTCACGTCTGTTCCCGAGTTGTCGGAGAATTTCACCGGAGCTGTTTGCCGAGTTTTCGAAATTATTCAGTCGCGGTATCCGCCGGAAACGAAGGTAAAAAGCGGTTCACAGAGCTGTATGGATGGCTAGAGAGACGGCAGGAGGAAGGAGAGAGAGAAAGAGAGAGAGAGAGAGAGAGAGAGAGAGAAGGACACGTTCGGCAGAACTCATTACCAATGAAAATTCGACCTAAGATCACGCGGAACGTCTCGAAAGCTCTTCCACGAAAGCTCGAACTTCCGTCTGGGAATTGCGAGGCGCCATCTTGCGTGGCCCCGCACTCTGCGTACACGCGTGAAATTACGTTAATTTGCAAATTGCCGGGATCACGCCGCGGAAAATAGCCTTGCCGCTTTAATTCGCCAGCCGTGGCTCGATTGTTTCCGGCCGGCTCTCGACTCCGAGGAGCTGACTTCGCGCACACAACGGGATTGCACTGTGAACTGCATCCTTCAGCCGCGAAACTGCCATAAATTACAATCCCGGTGCTGATTTTATTTTCCCATTAATCCACCCTCCCCGTGGGTCCAGCGAATCAACGGGGGAAACTTATTTCTTTGATTTATGCTGGAATTTCTTGAAATTTTTTAACAGCTCCGAGAAATTATTTTCCTGATTGCTGCTGTTTCTACTGGTGGGTAACCAGGCTTGTTATGTACATTATACGTTAAATAATACTTTTGAATTTTTTCTGTTCTTGTGGATGGCCAAACTTCGAGTGTTCCTGCAATTTACCATTTGTGTAGCGAAATTTTTAAAAGATCTTTTAGAATTTTATTTACATTGGCAACAGTATTTCCGAATTCAAATAAATGAAAATTCTGATAAATTATATACAACTTCGCACATCCATATTTTTACCAATTTTTACGGAAAAATCTGTAATATAATTGTAATATATGAACATTATTTTGTATGAAGCCAAACAAATTATTTTCCTGATATTACTTGTTACACCAAGGGAAGTAGCAGATTCATTATCATTATTTCATGTTAAATAACATTCACGACTGTTTCATATTGTTAAAAGGAACAATTACACATAAAATAATATGCGAATATAACACTTAATCGTCATTATGGAACTTTGATGGAAGAAGATGATCGTTACAAGACAATATACATTGTTTTCAATGCCTGTACTTGATTGTATTTTCTGAAAGAGGATTATTATAACCACCGTACATTGAATAATATCCATGTTCGTTGCGTATGATTTATATGTATAATTATTACAGTCAGAAACGTAATTGAGGAATCATCGTACAGCATTATTTCTTGCAAATTGCCGACATACGGGGTTGAAAAGTGGCACAAAGTATTTTCTTCGGATAGGCTACCGAATTAGACTATAATTAATAATTAATTTGACCTCCAGATCCGGCCTCAGTTTTTTACTTTTAAAAAGTTAATATTCCCATAGAAAGGACACTCGAAAATTGGCGAAACGATCGACCAGAATGATCGGGGTGTCATTGTGCTAAAAATTCCTACCGCTGTGTCTCCCCTGATTAAACTTCGCCCGCGCGGAAGACACAAAGGCCGGGCAGAACGAGCAGTCTCGAACAGAATAAAAAAAAAAAGAAAAAAGAACGACAGAAATAGAGACGGGGAAAAACGAAGAAGTGCCCGGTATAACTTTTTCCGCGATAAAATTCACTCTCATTAGAAACACAAAGCGTGCCGAAGCGTCGCTAACGTCGAACTAAAAAATTTTAGTTCGCTCGCGCGAACAATGCGGAAACCGCTCCCCCCACCCCCAAAAAAAGGCGAACGAGAAGAAACTGAAACGTTCTTCTGGCAATTTGCATGAGAAAAAAAAGGTGCGCAGAGTTCCGAAAGCAATGAGACCAGACATTAGAACCTCGTCGTAACGGTGGAGCTAGGATTTTGAAGTTTTTGTTAGAAATACGCACGCTCCTAATGACTGCACTCCGAATTTGTATGCATTTATGCAAGTTCCGGCAAGTAAAAGAAAAATGGCGAACGGCAGACTATAAATAAATAGCTCGTTTGCTTTTGTCAATTTTTTACTCAAAATTGTCTGAATAATTCTAAACCACGAGGAAAAAAGTGTAACGCTGCATGTAAATATATAGAAATTATGAAAGGGAGGTAAAAGGGCGAAAAATATGTAGGTAAATATTTATTAGATGAGACAAGGGAGAACGGGGGTGAACGTCCTTTGAAATTCTCCGGAAAGCCTGTTCCCAGTCTTGAAATTCGCGTTGAACTCTCGAATCACACTTTCGCGTCCGCGAGAACACCGCGAGAACGGTTGTTGCGTGGCGGACAGGCGAAAGTAATGAATAATTTTCCGTCGGCGTATGAATAAACAAGCCGCCAGGTGGGAGAGCAGGATGAATTAAGAGGCAGCCGGAAAAGAGGCTAGGTGCTCGGTAAAATATTAAAGCAACTTCCAGCCGAATGAAAGTACTGGCTCGCGAGCCTTCGTTCTTAACCCCTCTACCGGAAAACGAACGAAGATGCAAATTGTAAAAATATCTCGCATTCTCGACCGTCGGGAGAGCCTGAAACTTAACCTTGGTATTCAACGAACCACTAAATTAAATTATCGCAATTCTCGTTTGGCTGAAAGCGAACATTGCATTCCGTTGTAATGCGTATATACAAAATATTGCCATTACAGTAATTTTTTTATCACACTGATACACTGAAACACGTCTGTTTTGATTAACTCATGAAAAATGTGATAGCGTAAAGTATAATATACTGAATCTAAAAATAAAATTTTGTAGAATTTTTATCCACCGTTTGTTATTTATTATAAAACTTGCAATTTTGGTTCTAGAAATTTCATATGTCATGAAAATTCACAATCTACTTGTTACAGAGGATCTCATTAAAAACAGAGGTTCATACTGGCGAGTCACACTGACCCTGTGGACGAGGATTAGGGTTGGAACCATCCCCTGAAAATTGTCTCCCGGAGCCTTCGCGAATTTTCTTCTAGAATTTCTGTTATCTCAGAAATTATTAAAAATAAAATTGCATGCTTACGATGATGCTATACAATTTGTATAACGCGACAAAACACATGAAAAATAGTTGCAGCAGTAATTTGAAATTTCATCAACAGAATGATAGGTCATAAAAAAAGCTACCGTTTAAAAATCGCTTCCCAGTAAAATTGAAAACAATTTCGCAATTCCTGCGTCCACCGACCGATAGCGCAATAACGACCTAGCGCAAATTAAGGGTGGGTGGAGGCGTACAAAGAGGGTGACAATAAATAGCGAAGGGGGTTGGGCAAGGGGTAGGAAGACAGGAATTCGCTTGCAGCGGGGTGGGGGAGGGATGGAAACATTTCGAAGGGATCGCGTTTCACGGTTGGCAAGAGATTTTTGCGGCGACTTCGGAATTGCCCGTCGGAGCCACGCGTCTTCGATTCGGCTCCGCTCGCGGTGCCAATATTGGCTTGCCACTGGCTGCCAATACTACTTGCACGGCCCGTAGCCGCCCTCCCGTTACGGCGCATTCGTTCTCTTACTGCGACAAAGGGTCGGCCCGTATTTCTCCTCAACGTCCCACCCCCCACCCCTTTTGCCATTTTTTTCCACGGGGCGAAAGTCAGAGGTTCTGTTTGACGGATCATCCTCGGTATTAACACTAAAACCCCCGTCAAATCGACCGAGAATCTTTATGAGGGATAAAAATCTTCCGAGTCGGCTGAAAGGAACAAACGTTACGCGAAAATTTATTTCTTCTGTTAAACATTTTAATAGTTTCACCACGACGCCAGTCATTTGTGAGCTCTTTTAAATTGAAAGTCAATGTTCACTAGAATTTATTGAGTAAGTCATGCTTCCATCAAGTCATGTTACACTACTTAGGAAAGAGTTTGTGTAATTGTTTGATGAATTCCAAGTTTGTACTACTTGGGAAAAATTGTGTAGACATTCGGATGATGACTCTAACTTTTACCACTTATAAAAATTTTGATTCACTTGCCTGATCAATTTCAAGCTTATATTACTTACAGGGGACCGGCGGGCTGACCGATTCTAATGTTACACTACTTAAGAACAAGTCTATGCAATTGCCTGATGAATTACAAGATTGTACCACTTGGGAAAAATTGTGCAGGCGTTTGGATGACCAATTTTAGCTCCGTACTACTTACAAAAATTGTGATCCACTTGTCTAATGAATCTTTAAAGGTTTTACAGTTTTGCATTTCGTTAAATCAATTATTCAATAACTGCATAAAATTCGCAATCATCTGAACAATATTCCTACAGCTAATATCGAATACTTCACATTATTTAAAGACGGATTGGCGATTTCAAGTCGATTTATTTTTAAGCAATTCGTTTCTAAAGAGGTTAATCTTGAGTCGTCAAACAGTCTTTGAGAATGAACACGCAGGATTACGCCGGTGAGCGAGGGAGTGGAGCTTCATGCTCGCCGCCGGATATTTTCGTTTTCCAGCAGTGGAATCGAGATCCGGATCGTTTTAATCAGACGATCGTCCCCCGACATCGATGAAGTCTCGTTTGAATTGCTTATTCGGTACGAGTTTTCCCCCGGACGGCCTTCCCAAACCGCATTCCGTCCGCGACTTTCGCGATCAACTTCGGAAAAATCGTTTCGCTTTTTCCAGCCCGTTGAGATCCTGATTTGTATGTCGCAGAGACCGTCACGTACCGCTTGTCTGATTAGTCTGTGTTTTATTCGAGCATCCTCGGCACTGCCTCCTGTTCAATTTGAAATTTAAATTTAACCCTTCTGGACTATCGTGTTCCAACTCTGCGGGGAATTCTTTTTTTTTTTTTAATTGTTCAACGAGAGTCGACTGCTCGGCTGCGACGTCTTTCAGCCCTACCACGTCGAACACTGTTTTAATAGAAATGTTTCTTCCATTACATTCACTCAGTGTTACGAGTTCGAAGTTCTTAGTGAACGATAAGAAAATATATTCATGAAAAATTAGGCATTCTCAAAATTTGAATAATTCTAATATGTTTCGTCATCTTGCAGCAACTACTACCTCACTAAAATCATTTCTTTCACCATGAACACTGTATTTTATCATTCGACGGTTATTCTGTAACAGGATATTCAATTCTACATTATAGGATATTAAATGGCAGGCAAACATGTTAATAAGTATTGTACATTGACGAAATCAATTGTGGCGTTACGTTAATATTATAGGTCATTAGCAACGTGGCGCATCTGCGTTTACACTTCGCGTGTACACTTAATAATGTAAATTGTAACATTTATATCTTAACTGTGGTATCAGTTCTCATAATATATATTTGCACGGCAATATTGATAATGATTATTGTATAGTATTTATTCCCCCGAGCGTGCCGATACAATTAACAGCTCGTAATTGCTCGGCACAATTTTGTCGACATTAATTGTTGAATTAGATTTTTCGATGGTTGTCGGAATTTAATAGGTTGAATACATTATTAGGCAATTCGAAGAGATTAATATCTCTCAGTGGCATCAATAGATAGGATACAATAGAGATATTCGTTCTGATTGTGCTGGCATGATTTACCGAGTAGTCTGTGGTCATTGTATCATTTGTCGACTTAATGGGACGATAGTGTTCTTTGTGCGGAGGTGTTCGGTTTACCGAAATATTATTCCAAAGAATAGAAAAAAAAAATAATGCGAAAGGCTACTAAGAAAATGCAATTTCTGCTTAATAAAATTCAACGTACGAAACTACTAATTTAAACATATTTGTAAAATCAGGCACAGGGAAAAACTGACGATATAAATACGCGAACGGGTGCCTCGTTTTCCAGACAAGGGTTAAACTAATTGACTAATAACTTTTCCCGTGGAACATCGAACGAGACGTGCAGATCGATCGACCAGCAGAGGCAACGACGAATAAGGGTCGGATTTTACTAGACCGGTTCACCGTAGCCGGGACGGGCATGGGTTTTGGCTGTGCCATACTGAGTTCACCGTGTTCTAGAGGCGCTCAAGTGCTCGCACCAAAGGCTAAAGCCACGCACCACGGGGGGTTAGCTTCCAGAACCCCAAAACCATAAATTTTCCTCGTACCCCTCGGGGTCCTAGGTTAGAGTCCACCGGGCCGTGGCCAGTTTCTCGAAATGTTGTATTGTTTAAAAAAACAACTTTACCGATGATGATGACCTATCAATCGAATCTCAATGGATTTTTCGATGTTTTAAAAATTGTTGATTTTACAGACGCGTAACAATACGTGTCACCCTTTTTTCATTAAATTCTATTGAAACTTCCATTTCCAAAACGACCATTCGGCAAGGTGTCTTTACAGGTGGCATTAATGAGGGTATAAACGAAGGGTATAACAGGTTGTATGACCCTCTTCCTAATGTGGATATTTCCTTAAAAAAAAAAAAAAAAATAACACCTATTCCCGTTTTTGCAATATATGTATGTATAATTTACATACAATATAAGGATGCATGATGCTGTTTCGCCAAGAGGCAGGAACGTTTCCTATTTTCATGTTGTAGAGGAGAAGTACCGACAGTTTACCTAACGAACCGTGAAGGCCCTAAAACATTTTTTTTGTGCCACTAAAAACAGTAGGGAACTGTCAACGAGCTCCCGAAAGGCCATCTGGAAATGGTCAGACGCTCGAGGTAATGACCCAACCGGGGCGAGCAAAAATATAGTCGAGAACCCTGATGCCCCATCGGTTTTAAACCTTAGACCCTGTTTTCGAATCTAGCGACCTTACTAGACGACCGGTTTCCCGGTCTAGTAAAATCCGACCCTAAATCAGCCAACGATCAGATGCCGTCGCGAAGGAGGCAACGACCGTGGAAAGTGGCAAAAGGGTTGGGTCTGGGTGAATCCGAATGAAAGGACAGGTGAAAAGCACACGGAGGCTCGGAGCCCCGGTAACACACCGTTGCAAAAAACCCGCTGCGAGTTTATCACCGCGCAGCGGCGTGGCGCTTCCTTTTCGAGTAGGCTCATCGAAATCCGTGCGCATACACGCGGGCCGGCACGGGCTTTACTGATTAAAAATTACCGGCCGTCAAACTCTCGACCGGTATCATTCAGCACCGGCGAGGCAAGTTCGAACCATCCGGCCAGCGATCCTCATTTTTTCCCCGTTCCCGAGGCGTTATTTCACGTATCTATCTCCCTTCCTCTGCATCCATCATCTTCCCTTTGTCCTCCCGCGTCTCTATTATACTCCCCTTGTTCGCTTCCGTGTCCATTTTTCTTTTCTAATCCTCCCCTGCGCCTGTCTTCCCTGTGACCGTGCTGCTGTCCAACCATATCGACGATATATGACTTCTTTGTACTGCTTCGAGAAAATGCCAATATAGACGGTTCGATCGTGAATTTCGGCTTTGTACTACTTATAGGCATAGCTCTGCGACCGGCATGCTTGCATTAGTCACGGGAGACAGTCTGGCTGATTAGTCTCAACGTTACGCTACTTACGGACCAGTTCGTGCATATGGCTGACGAATCGCTGACTTGTACCACCTTCGAAATAGCTGTCTACCTTTCTGAAGAATGTAAAGCTTACTTTATTTACAGGAGACAGTTTGGCTGATTAATTTGGATGTTGCACCACTTACGAATGACTTCGACAGATTGAATTACGAATTACTGTTTTATCACACTTGGAGCATATTGTGTTGATTTTTTTATGTCGGATTTCGAGTTTGTCCTGCTTACCAGCATGAATATACGATTACCCGATGAATTTTAAGTTCGTACTACTTACAGGAGACCGCCAGGATGAATAATTTTAATGCAATAGTACTTACGAACAAGTTTATGCGACTGTCTAATGAATTACTCACTTGTGCTACTTCGGGAAATTTTTGTAGACACGTTTGGACCATGAATTTCGATCCTGTACTACTCGCAAAAACGGCTTTTCGCTTGTGTAATAAATTTGCTTAGAGAAAACAGAGTGTACCCTGGCCTGACCAATTCCAGGTTCGTACTACCTACAGAAAACTCTGTTTAAGAAATATAACTACCCACTAGCTATCCTCATTTTTTCTTTTCCTGAGGCGTTATTTGGTCCATTCCCACTCTTTCTTTGGATTTACCATAGTTCTCCTGCCATCTCGTATTCTCTTGCTCACCTACACGTTTACTTTTCTTTTCTAACCCTCTTCCTTGTGTGTCTTTCTCCTCTTATCGCTCTGCTCTATATACTGCGTGCCTCGATAATCATTACCCCAACTTTCAACAATAAAAATGCTTTCTTCACTTCCACGCTGTCTCTCGCTTTCACCTCGCCCTTCTAACTCTCCTCAATCAAAGTCAGTTTTTCCGATGTTTTGACTGAATCTTTCGCAACGAATTACCCTATTTCCTGTTGCACCGCGACTACCGGGACACCGTGTGCATAAATCTCCTTCTCCACGCTCTTTTTCACGTGTATCCACCGTCTCTAGCTTCTTCCCGCGTCTATCTTTCTTCTCCGTTCTCTTCTTTCACGGTATATTTCTTCTGTAGCTCTCGCGGCGTCTATCTCTTCCTTCCAGCTCTTCCCTATCATTCTCTACCCGACTTTCTTCCATCCGGTTGGCAGCCTCTTCTCATCTCGCGAGTCCCTCTTTCCCTCTCCCTCTCTCCCTCTTTCTGTCTCTTTCTGCCATTAGCAGAAAAAATAGCCGCACCGGCGCGGCAGCCAGCGAGCCTCTCCAGCCTCTGTATTTCCTTTCATCCTCTTGTTCCCCACGGCCAACCATCCAGCCATCCAACCCGGAAGAGACGTTTCGTGGTATTTAATTCGCTTCTGAGCTGCCGCGCGAGTCTATCGCCGCGGATCCTTTGTCTCCCTCCACCCCTTTGATGAAAACCTCGGCTCGATGATGAACACGACGAAAGAACGCGACCCGCCCCGGCCACTGATGATGTTTGCCCGAAACGATTGCGCACGGCGCTGCGGACAATCTCCTCCGTCACTCGGGAACACTCGGTTCTTATTCCTGTTCCTCACGTTTTATTAAAAGCCTCGCGTTCCTTGACTCGCAGAAAATTCAATTGTCAGCGAGAAAGCATAATTCATTATTAGAACCCGCAACGAAACACCGCTACGGACATTTTATAGAAGAAAATATTAATTTGGAAGCCGAAATTAGGGAACCGCAGCACGAACCACTATCTTAATTAATTATTTCCCGAAAGTTAGAGTGACGAAAATATTTATTTCAAAGATTTAACTAGGAGATTTTTGGATGTTGAAATTAGGGGACCTCGAAAACGGAATCTCCATTTTAAAGAATTATTTCACAAAAATTGGAGTGAAGAAAAAATATTTATTTCAAAAATCTAACCAGGAGATATTTTGAAATTAAAATTAGGAGACCCCAAAAACGGAATCTCCATTTTAAAGAATTATTTCACAAAAATTGGAGTGAAGAAAATATTTATTTCAAAGATCTAACCAGGAGATATTTGGAAATTAAAATTAGGAGACCCCAAAAAAATGGAGTGAAATCACAAAAATTGGAGTGAAGAAATTATTTATTTAAACTAAGTCTCGTCGTTTATTATTTCGCAAAGTGAAGGAAACATTAATTTGGAAGTTGGTGTTCCAATGTGAATTTGAACTTTGATATTTGACGAACATGAGAAAAATATTTACACACGTGAAAATGCCAGTGATTACAGCCATTTTCATAAATTACCTGACAAAAGCGAATAATTCTACATCTCCCTGTGACGCTCGTTTTTCACTGGACAATTTGCCGGTTCCGATGACTTCGCACAGTTCATCATCGCCGAATGGATACGTCGAACAATTGACAGATTGATGCGACAGTTCCTCGAATGGCTCCTCAGTGACGGAAACGTTATTGGCTGTTGAGAGCAGGATCCAATTATAAATTTTCCCCGTGGCCGAGCAATGAATAAACGGGAAAATTTTATTGGCAAACGCGCGGGACAATTAATGAGCGATTTTTGACGTTGCCAAGGAAATAATAACTCACCGGCACGCATTTTTCAGACTTCGTTCGGTTTTTGATTGTCGTGAATCAATTGAGAGCGGAATTTATCGTCGATTGTATATGCTACAGTGATTTATTCAACACCAAAGTGGATAATATCTGGTCCGTCGTTAAGGCTAAATTTTTTTTTCGTTAGATTTACAACGACAAAATGAAATATTTCTCACAGAATGTTGATAAACTGCCAGTAGAGTGAAATACAAAAGATCAAATAGAATCGTCATTGTAATAACAGTATTCAAGTGGAGAGAGGTTCAGAGATAATTTAAAAAATAAATGGACATTTAAAATATTTTATTGCTGTCCACTCGCGATGCTAACGTATGTATCTGTTCATTTATGCAAAAAGATACCGGGAATATTAGTTACGGATGTATGCACATTATCGAAAGTTAACGCTCTTTCTCTTCATTTTAAGTGGATTTAGTCACTCGTCAGACTAAATTCTCGTTCAAGTTTAGAGCCTCGTTTCGAGGACCTTTAACGAGAATTTCGCGAGCGCTTCGACGTTATCGAGTGCCCAGATAATTACGGTTCACTGCCACGGAAGTTAACTCGATGCGATTCTTCTTAAATCCATGAATTCTCATTACCTCGACGAGTAGGTGAGTTTACGATATCCTACGGCTGACCACATACCGTGTTGTACTACTTGCTTTAAAATTATCCTTATTTGCATATATAACTGTCTACTAAAATATTTTCAGGTGCTACTCACAAATAAAGCACTTTTGTACATTTGTCTGACTATGCATCTATACTACTAGAAGAGAAATCTCACGTTCATTAATATTTTTTAATACCTTTCATTAAGCAGAGGAACTGGTTGATAAATTTCGATCTGATTCTGCTTACGAAAAATTCTAAACGGACTTGTCTAATTCATTTCAGTCTCATACCACTTAAAGAAAATTAGACTTGTCTAAATAATTTTGACTTTATGATACCTAAATTAAATTTCGCATTTTACTGATTGGTCCGATTTCTATCTGACAGTACTTACAGAAAATTGTCCACCTCTTTGTGTGATAAATCACCGTCTCATACTACTTACAGGGCTCGAAATTATTGATATCTAACGAATTCTGACTTTACTAGAATAAATAATTTCTAGAATAAAATTTTTTACTAATTTCAACCTTCCATCGCTAAAATAAAATTTTATATTTTGCTTGGCTGACCAATTTCGACCCGATACTACTTCGTTGGAAAATCGTTCATAAATTTGTCTGATACAATTAAATGTCGTACTACTTAAACGGCTTTTTAGATGTACTTTGTCGTGCAACTTTGATCATATCCGACTCGAATAAAATTCTGTGTGTTACCTGTCAGACAGATTCTGGATTCGCACTACTCGCTCCAGTTTCCCGTCTGATTTTCCTAAGTAGATTTAGCAGATGCTCTGATCGGACAGCGACAAGCTATCCGTCCGTCGTTCGCTGCTCGTTGAAAGAGCCCTGAAATCCCCTCATAAAACGCGGGAAAATCCTGTAAATCTCCAGGAGAGAACTGCGAGGTCGAACACCGGGAGCAGGTTACACGAGAACGGGACCGTGTTCCCCGTCCGATTATTTATGGAACGTATTTTAATCGCAATCGTTCCGCGGAAAAATACACCGGGTGGGGCGCACAGTTCACGAGCCATTAATCCCCGCGGGAGCCCGCGCGATTCATTTCCATCCGAAATAAACGTCAACAATTTATAAGCGGCGTCACGAATCCGTTTCTGATCTCGTCGCTCGTTATTGCCTTTATCCGCGGCCAAAGCCGCCGGCCATTTCACGGGATTTAATAGACACCGTGTGCCAAACGCGGCGTCTTTGTCGTCCCGGCACTAAATTACGTTACGGCTGGCCAAAGTGAAACGCGAAAGGCGGCCATCAACATTACCAGAGAGACGCGGCGAAATTATCCCCCTCGATCACTCCATTTTCTCCAGATTTACCCCGGATCCCTCCCCCCGAAAAAATATATCGCGTGCACTCCTTTTTTAAATTTTAATTTGTGTTGAAAGCCCTCAAAGTTCAACATTAAAATTATCAGCGAGTTATTGAACTCGATCATTTACAGAATAATATTTTTCAATCGTGATGACTGTAAATTGGACTCCGGCAATTTTTGTTATTACTCTTCAGCGTGTGTATTTTGCCAATGGTAAGCAAAAAATTGCGTTAACTTTGTTGTTCGTTTTCTAAAACTTCCCGAAGTTCCCCTACTTCTAGACTGACGTCCACAGCTACGATTTTCTACTAGCTTACACTTTGGCAAAATGTTTACTGGAATCGAGCCAACCAATTTCGTCAACAAATTTGTGTTAATACCCTTCGATACACACACGTTACCCACGGCAAGCAATAAATTGCTTTGCTCGCACTGTTGGTTTGATAAAACATCCCAAACGTATCCCCTATTTCCAGGTTCACGTCTGCACTAACGATTCCATCGCGGCTTACACTTTGGCAAGACGTGTGCACGAAACCAATCAACGAATTTCGTCGAAAAATGTTTTTCGAACACTATCCGATATCCAAATATTGCCGAGAGCAATCGGGAAGCTTCGTTACTTGCACTGTTTGTTTTCAACAAATTCTCAAAGTCAGCCCTGTATTCCGAGACTTCCACTGGAACGATTTTATACTAAAAGCTACACTTCGGCGAGATGTCCCCGGTAAACGAGTCGACGAATTTCGTCGAAAATTTTCTCGAACGCTCTTCGGTGTACGAGAATTACCGAGAGCGATCGAAAAGTTTTTTCACCTTTGCCGTTCGCTCGAAACAAATTCTCAAAGTCAGCAGTACATTGAAACTTTCACGGATTCGATACCGGCGCGCACTTTGGCAACGTCTACCGGAAACGAACCAGCGAACTTGGCCAAAAATTTTTGCCAACACGCTCCCCGACACGTTCTCATCGGCCGTAGCAAGCAACAAATTGCTTCGTTAGCACCGTTTGTTTGATAAAAAAAAAAAAAAACGAAGTCCCGAACAGGGCTATGTATTTTTCAGTAACAGAGAAAACCGCAGTTAACGAGTCTGCGATTACGTTTAACTTTCCGAGTGGGGGGGGGGGAGCGTAACCGGTGCGTTTACGGGGGAAAGAAAAACGAGAGGTCGATGCAAAGGGGGTGGTCTTTGATAGCGCGATTAAATTTGTTTTTCGTGCGGTCATACGGCTGCGGCGCCGTCAAAGGGTGGTCGCACGCTCCCTTCTTCGCGCGTCATCCTGATAAACGAGCAGGAAGGGGATTTCTCGCCTAAAATATCGTCGCAACCGCGCAATAGTACTTTCCGAGGCGAGGGAGGAGAGTTTTAAAGCGATCCTTTGCGAAACCGCGTTCTTGCGGCTTTCATGCCGGAGACCGCGAAAAGAAGAAACGAGACCAGGTTTTGTTGATCAAGTTACGCTCGATCCCCCCTGTTCTTTCAACCAATCCACCCCCGGTCTTAACATCCCCCAGCCCTCCAACTTCAGACGTTCGAGAGAAGAGACTGCCGGGAAATATCCTATCAACGGGTGGCTGTAATCTTTTTTTTTCCTCGCGAGGGGGTTCAACGGCACACACCCCCCACCCCCATCGATTTTTACTCGGCCGCCGTTAAATGCGTTCCCGCTGGCTTGCGCTCGGCGAAACGCCAGGAAATTGCCGGCAAGTATCAAAGCTCTACGAATCACGGTTTCTTTTTATCATTTTACCCGGGACTTCTTCTTCTTCTTCCACAGCTTCTTCTGCTTCTTCGTCGGCCTCTTTGTGCATCGATTTTCCCAGCTTCTAAGCGGCTAGCGCGAGCTGCGCTGCCAGGAAATTACCGAGGCGTGTCCCCTACCCCCTGCGTCGTAAATTGCGTGATAATCGGCGCAATGTTGATTATTCGGGGGAAACCGTGGCCGGGAAATTTCATCCCCAGAGAGATTTTTTTTAAGCGGTTGATGGAAAATCGCCGATTGACGACCCTTTCGAATTTTCTCGAGTTTCATCTTCTTGGGTGGTGTTAGAGGTGGTTCAGTTTATGGGATTTGCTGTCTCGGAACGTGAGAAAATTTGCGAATGAATTTCAGTTTTTTGGACCAGCCTTAGGGGCGATCTCTAGTGTGGTGACTTCGATGTAGACATTTTTTGGTTGGGGAGGACCATTTTAGAAAATGGTCTCGCTGCTGTTCGGAGAATCCCCTAACTTTGAGTTAGGTTAATATTTTCGGTTGAAAAAGATGCCATGTATTCTTGAAGTATATGTTGATACCCTTATCAAATTTGGGATTGTTAGGTCTAGTAGTTTTTCTTTAAAAAATTCTTGAATGTCCCTTTGCCGATCTTGCTTCTGTAACAATTCCATAGAACAAAAACGATTAGTAAATTAAATAAATTCATTTATATTACGAAACAAGTACAAACTTTATGTTTAAAAAAATGCTGTACACATTTCTCAAATGCATACGAATAAACCCACAAAGTTTGAAATTTGTATGTTGAATAGTATTTCTTTAAAAAATTCCCAATTGTCACATTCCATTGCCAAACCAGTACAAGAATTCCAGCAAATCAATGTAATTGTTTCAATGAACAAGAAACTGAAAAGTTACGATCTACCACAGTGAATACTATAATCTGGTACTTAAAAAAAATTATAAAACAAAAAAACTATACTAAAATTTAATTTTTAAGTGAGGACAGCTAATTTTACCCCCATACGCGCTTCTCCTAGAAAATTTTTTATTTTCTGTGTAAATTACCCTGAAATAAAATTCTGACGAATTTCCGTAAGTTTCCATTGGTAACTTCATCGCCCCTAAACAGAAATAGACAAACCCAACACAGAAAAATGCGTGCCCCTTTAAAATCAGAGTCCGATGTCGCACAGCGGGAAAGAAAGAAAGTATCTCGAATTCCCGACAAGCGTTCCGATTATGTAAAATATCCTTCAAACTCCGCAAAAGCCGCGTTTGTTTTCCGCATTTCGCGAATAAATCTCGAGCGCGTCGGCTGCGCCTGGTACACACAACGGGAAAACGGGTCCCGTAAAAACGCGAGGCGAATTATTCGGGCATTTTTCCGTAACGGCAAATCGAATAAGCAGTGTAGCCGGGGGATTAGATTAATCGGGCACAGCCCGTGGCTTGGCATTATGTTTGTTCGACGCACAGGAAATTTCCGTTTGGCCTCGCCGAAAAAACGAAACAAAACCCCCGCACCACCCTCCCCAAAAAAACGAAAAAAAAAAACTGTTCCGATGGGCGGGATGGCGGCACGCATTTTTGCGTGATCGAAATAACTCGTAGCGGCGAGAATTCCAACTTTCGCCGAGGAGATTGAAATTAAAATGCAGCCGGGTGTGTTTTAATAGTTAGGAACGAGAAATTGGAGTTTCGCCGGAGGATATTGTTTTTTTAATCACGGCCTCGTTTGCAGAAGTGTGCTGAATTTAGATGAACGACGATTTCGAATAATTAATGAAACACGCCTGTTGTGGCCGGGAGCTGCATTCGTTCATGCAACTGCACACACACACACACACCTATATATGTATATGTATGTACATACATGCCAACTATCTATAATCGAAAGCTAAATATTACAACGGCATTTAGCAAATATGCGACCGCGATTCGATACACGCCGCGTGCCAGCCTCTCTATTTTCCGACACCCGGACGAAAACGTTTCAATACGCTCCACCAGAAATCATTCCAGTTAATCCGGACTTGAATTAAACATGAACACAGCCCCGAATATGACGATTTTAATTCTAATAACAGGAGTCATTAACATTACCGACAGGATTTTGGCCGGTCGTGCAAACACGCCGGTCCCCACGACACGGCTTTAATTATTTATCGGCTTTTGTTTAGAGACGACACGACACCCGTTCGTTAATCGATCTGTACGTGAATCACTGACCTGTAGCCGCTTCCGAAATATCTACATGCTAATGTACTGTTCTTTTGTCAATTGTTCAATTTCCGAATGACGTTCAAATATGAAGGAAAACAGACCAATGTTACTCACTCAGTCAATCTTATAAATGGTTTAAGAATATTTTGCAAACTAAAGCTGAAATAACCGGTACTATACAGTCAGACAATCCTATAAATTGTTTGAGAATATTGTACAAAATAAAGCTAAAACAACAAATATCATACAGGCACGCAGTCCTATAAATTGTTTAAGAATATTTTACAAAATTAAATTAAAATAACCAACGACAAGCAGTCAGGCAACTCTAGAACTTATTTAATAATTTTGTGGATTGCTAGAATTTAAGGTCTGTCCCTCTTTCAAATTTTTTTATTCCCTGTATTGGCAATGCAAATTACCGTAATTTTACTGAAATCAGATTCACCAACGCCTACCCATATTGTAAATCATGTAAGAATTTACGGAGAGGTACTAGAAATTATTACGGCATAACTCTTCAGCGTTCCACATTGTTCGTTCAGACCACGAGATTGTTGTTGCCTAATTTGGTTAATGTTTGCTTCATGAATTAATACAGACCTGCCGCGGTTGTATTAATTACGTTTTACACGAGTATGGGAATGTACCATAACGCAGTACGCTTGCGAGGAGAAGGACACTACATCATCAAACTGTTAGTAGTACGCTATAGTATTGTGAATGAATCTCATAGTACTCGCGATAGTAGGACTTTCTAGTACACGTGCTCCTGAATGACTCGTCTAGGCATGAATGACCATTTTTTTAAACCCGTGCGTAGCACACGAGAATCGATAGTACACAGAATACATGCATGTTTTGTAAGAGACAAAAAACGGTGATTTATAAACATTCTCTTCTTTCAATTCTCAAATTATACCTTATCATTTTCAGAGTCGGCATTCGATTGCAAAAATCATTTCCAAAACAGGTGGACTTCTCAAGAAAATGTCTACAGCATTACTACTTACTGTCTGTCTGAACATTACGAGGTTATACTACTTGCACGAAGATATTTTCTAAGAATTTGCCTAATCGCGTTGGTCTCATATTATTGTAAGAATTTGTATACACAAACTCCCAACCTAATGTTCTTCATTTGCATATTTGGAATTTTCAGCTCTGCCCGATCAATTTCACTCCTATGCTACTGGAGTAATGCAACATTGTTTTAAATACTGTGAATTCGCACTTGAAAGCGTGATCACTCGACAAGAAAAGCAAACAGGACTACTGGACTAATTCAAGAACTTAATTTCAAACATTTGTCTGATTAATTTCACCCGTGTACTACTGAAATAGCATATTCTCTGAAATGGTGTGAATTCGTAATTAAGAGCTTGGTTACTCAATGCACGGAAGAAAAGGAAACAGATAGAACTACTGAAATAATTCAAGTACTCGATTTTGAAAATATGTCTGACAAATTACAGTCCCGTACTACTAGAATAATGCAGTACTTGCTGAAGCGCTGAAAGTTCTCACTTAAGGGCTTGATTACTCGATAGACGGGAAGTAAGAAGACTAGTACAGCTACAAAATTGTGTTAAATAATAGTGTGGCACTTTTCAGTGACTCCTTGGTGTCTTCATTGGGGCGTAAAGTGGTTAATCATTCTTAAAACGGACTTCTCTCAAAAATTCCGTCCGCGGCATTAACTTCCCATTAACAAGACAATACTGTCACAGGATCGCGCCGAAAATCCCAGGGTACTTAGGACCGAGCGACCAACAAGGGAAGCCGAGAGTAACGGGGCACAGAAAGGGAGAGAGAGAGAGAAAGGGGAAGACGCAGGAAGAATGAGAGAGCAAGAGAGAGAGAGAGAGCGAGAGGTAGAGAGTCAGAGCGCATGGGACTCAGTAAACCATCGAACAATTAATTCCACCGCAAGGTAACCGTTCCAGGCGTTCTGGCCTTTGTTAAGTCCGAAGTACCAAACGGTCCGGCAATTAGCGGGCTGGAAACAGGCGGCGTTGATCGCTGCTAGACGACGACCCTTTCGGGGGCCCTTTCGGCCACCGGTCATTAGTATTCCATGGTGTCCCATGACGGTGGTCTATCCCGTCTGCAATCCTCCATTCTCCCCGGACCTGTGCGCGGCGTCTTTGCCTTTTGTCTCGAAGTTAGGGGCGCGAATAATGCGCGGAAAGGGCGAAAGGAAAACCTAGGAGACCGAGTAGAAGAAGAATGGCGGACGGGTGGGACGAGGCGAGGGGGTGGGGAGGGGAAACGGTGGAGGCATTGAAAGAATGGGGAGTGTTAAAGGGTCCGGCAGAAGAACTTTTCCACCGCGATTCGGTCGCATCCGCAATGCAGCGAGAACGCGGAGGCCAAGAAAGTTGGAGGAAGAGCGAGCGACTGGGCTTAAGAGAGAGAGAAAGAGAGAGAGAGAGAGAGAGAGAGAGAGAGAGATAAGGAGAGCAGAGACGGCAGGGACCTCTTATTTTGTTGCAGCGAGGTGCGACGACCAGGAAAATGAGTGCCCCTGATAATTAAACCCTCGCCGGTGGCAAGAGAAAAGGCCGGCAGGTTTTTGTTGGGAATTTTGATTAATCGTACACAGGAAATTAAACGTGCCGGCGCGGTACAAGGCCGCTGCGATACGCAGACGCGCGTAACGAGCCGCCGCGCCGCGTCCGCGCCAGGTCCGCAGTCAAATATATATACTTCAATAAAGTTACTTCATTTCCGGGGCTAAATATATTATTCTTATTCCCGGAGAGAAAAATGGCGGTGCTCGTTGAGCATTTACTTCTACGACTCTTTCCAGCACGGCGGTACTAGTGCTAGATTAACCTGTGACAGTTTAACCCTTTAAAATTTTGACCTCGAATTTCTCGTGAACACCTAAACGGGTCTAACATTAAGACCGATCTTTGAGCTTCAATTTGAAACCTCACACGTTTAGAAAATCCGTCGGGAACGCATTTTCAAGTTGCTTTGAAGTGACCTCTTAAAATTCAATAATTTTCCTCGGAGTTGTTGATTGGGGCTTGTTGATTTTCCAACATGATTTCCAATTTTTCTTGAAACTCAAATTTCAGTCTACAATGAAGTACGAATTTCAAGCTTTCATTGGAGCTGTCAAACGTTAGAAAATTCCGACAGGAATACAGTCCAAAATCGATTCGAAAAACCTCTTGAAATCGAATCAATTTTCTCCTCGTTGCCAACCGGAATTTTCCGATTTTTCCACACGATGATGAATTTTCCTACCGACCGAGAACGAGTCTGTCATAATGCACAAGCCTTTCATTTAAGCCCACAAAAGTTCAAAAATTCCCATTAGAATCCACGTGAAACTAGTTTGAGGTAACCCCTTAACGAAAAATCGTACTGCATAACGCCATTTCGAATCTCCATACAAATCTGAATGAACCTGTCGTAAAATACAATTTCCCAACTTTTATACAAGCTTTCAAAAGTTCGGAGGAAATGTCCAGATTGTTTGCTGAAAAGTAGTCCATCAAGTAAAATCAAACCGAAGAACGGAGTCGAAGAGAGCGTATTTTCCTATGAACTTTTAAATGGTTTTTATTCATGCGATCCGCCAAGGACGTTAAGAGTAATACCTCGTATTTCCGAGCAGATTCCGTGTGTTCTTTATCCGGGCTGTATCTCTCTTTCACTTTCGCTCTCCGTCTCCCTCTTGATTTTATTCCGCACGGTTATTTTGCTTCCCGTTGGCCGGCGCGGGAATTTATGGTTCCGCCCCGGAAATCCAGCCCCGCTCGCGTAGATGGTTCGCGCGGTTTGCGGAAGGAATTTGAAAAAATGGTGTACTCACGCTTTCCTGCCGAACCCCGGGCGTTCTCTCTCCCTCTCTCTCCTTTCTCCTGCCCCGCTGCCCCACGAGTTTAGAGCACTGTTTCGAGGAGTTCCGACGAGAGTTTCGAGGGCGCTTGCCGCCGTTATCGAGGGCCCTGATAATTACGGTTCGACGCCGCTCGAGCTAACTCGCTCCGATTCTTCCTCGATTCTTGGATTTTAGCTGCGCGATAAGTGCCACCGTGCACCGCCGCGCTGCGGTGCAGTTCGGCTGACTGTTTGCCGAGTTGTGTCACTCGCTCGAGGACTTCGTGTGTTTATCGGCCTCTCCGGTGATACTCGTTTAGAGTTATTACGATCCAAACGTGCATTTCCCGCATCAGTCCCAAGAAATACCAACTGAATAAATATTTATCGCTACTGTCAACAATTTTAAGAAGAAATCAAAAAAGAAACCAATCAATTTTAAGAAGAATTTTAGGAGATTTCTTTTTTTCTATTCAACAGAACAGAATTCTGAACTTCTCGCATTTCACAACACGTTGACTGCCCTGTCAATCATATACGGAATTATTTATACACATTTAACAGCTAATTCTTACACTAATACATCGACAGTACCAATGTTATGAATTTGCAAAATGCAAAGACAGAGTATATTAAAAGAGTCTTCAGTGTTTACCAATTATTGGTACATTATTTATTTTAATAATCTACTTGGATTTGATGTATCTGTCTACATTTCTTAGTGAAATTAGACTTGCTTATTTGTATATATTGCTGTGTGTTTGGTGCAAGAATTAAACAGTTTTTATAACCTACACTTGGTTGTTCACAATCTTCAATTATTAGTAGCAATGAATTTATGTAAACATCTTGTACCATATTGCGGAGTATCATTATTCGTTGTCGAGGATTTTAATAAAGTCCGCCTGCAGGGAGCAACCATAAGAAACGCGTATATATTGATCTTTTCTGACAACGTGTACAGCCATATTACTTAAATGGAACCTGATGCGCGCATCTGTTCCCTCCGACGTCTCATATTGTTTGGAGATTTCGTTTACATACTTGCCCGGCCCAGGAAGTTTCTGATACTACTTACGGGCAGTTGTATATGCGTTTGCCCGAACAACTGCGTGGTTGTGCTACTCGCGGTGAGATGGTTATTTGTATTTGTCTAGTCGCATTGGTCTCCCATTATTAGGAACACTTGTAGACCCGAAGCTAGCATAATATTGTTGCTTTGCTTACTGGGGAACGTTCATGTCTGTCTGACTAAATTCGATCCTATACTACTGGAGTAATGTTCCATTTTTTAAATAATGCGTGCTGAGGAGCTTGATTATTCAATGCGGATAAAAGATGGGACCACTGATGTAATTCAAGAAGTCAATTCTCAATATTTGGCTGACTAATTTGACTCTTGTGCTACTTGTTATGTGTTTAAAGAGAACATGTAAATAGTTATTTAAAAACTTGAGTTCTGACAAGAATTTTTAGACAAGCTGACACAGTTTAAGAATCTGATTTTTAATGTTTTGCCTGTAAGTAATTTCCTAAATCGATTTTCTAGATATCACTACAAATATTTTTGCATTTCGCTTTATGAAAATACCAAAGAAAATTCTCTCAACTTATCTACATCCAAACGAAGTCCTTACTAATTGATTCCAATTCCCAGGAAACGAACGGGAAGATTCTAGCTTCCATAAAAATCCGCAAACTGCCAATAGCAAGCTGTCACCAATAATCTCGTTGGCAAAAAGAATCGAAAGGGACGAAAATCAACAGGTGACTAAAAATCGTGGGTCAACAATTCACGTCAGAAACTTGCTCCATCATATAATCATTCGTCGTAGCCTTCATCCGGACCGCAGCCAGAAAGTTCAAAACAACCGCGGGACTTCCCGCGAGTTAGCTGAACAAGTCAGTGCGAGAAAGAGACAGAGTGATAGGGGGGAAACAGAGGAAGAGATAAAGTTGATTGTCCGTCGATCGGAGTCATCTGCAACTCGCATTATCACGGTTCACGTTCCCGGGGAGAGGGAGCTCGTTCATCTATGAAACACTTGTCGTTCACGCTTCCATACGTCACACGTCCCCGCACGCCGGAGAATACATTCTCGAGAGAGGCTATCAACAGGTTCGTTAAAACTTTCCGACGCTTCTTGCGAGTGAGGTAGTTGGATTTCGAGCTTCCTGCTGAGCGAGAAGAAAGAAGCTCGGGCATTCGAAAAATTTGCAACTTCTCCGGAGATGCGAACCTCCAGCACGATCTATCAAATGATCTACCGTTCCGTAACTGTTCCGTCATACAATGGGAACATCTGTCAATCTGCTGGTTAAAATTGTATAACTGTTGATAGAATCAAGATGAAGCGATGAAACTTTCCTTGAATTAAGATGAAACATTGCAGAATACAGGAAAAATACAGAGAAGGGATGGGGAATTTTTTTTAACTCGACAATATTTGTTAAATTTGGCCCTTTTTTGAAAAATTTCAGTAAGTCCGATATAACGTGGAAATTGGGACAAGTTCGATAAACATTTTCATAATTTAAACTAAATCGTCGATCTTCCTAGATATTTTTCTCTTATTCTACAACATTTCAGCTGTAATTTAATAAAAAAATTTGCTGGTCCATCTTGGATCTTTCAAAAGTTCTACGATTTTATCACAAACAATTGTTGCAAGGTCAATATTAATTCGTAGCTTTTTATCTATATTTTTCCCATATTTTGCAACGTGTCAGCCTTAATTTAAAGAAAGTTTCACAGCTCTATCTTTGTTCCATGAAAAGTTCTACGATTTTATCACAAACGTGTTCAAATGTTGGATATGAGGGACAAACACAGAGACCTTTTTAAAAAAGGGCGACTTCAATCAATTTTTTTCAGGGTCAATACTAATTCGTAGCTTTTTATTTATATTTTTCCCATATATTGCAACGTGTCAGCTTTAATATAAAGAAAGTTTCATCGCTTTATCTTTGTTCCGTGAAAAGTTCTAGGATTTTGTCGGAAAAATGATCGAACGTTTCGAGGTTCGCGCGAAATTAACCCGGACCGGAGGGATCGGAATCGTTTCTAAGGCAAACAAGCTTATCAGAGCGTCGATTTATGTCGCGCGTAATTTAGCAAAACAAGCCACCGACGGCATTATTCCTGCTTTAATGCGGCGATAAATTAAAGTGGCGGAGGCGGCGTCAGTATTTAATGGCCCACCGGTTAGATCGACGGGCATTAGCGGCGAATTATTTAAGCGGCGCGCGTCCCCAGCGTCGATCAACTCCGTGAATCCGCGCGAAATCGCTTTGCCGAAACTTTACGGCGGCCCCGTTGATCTTTGACACGGTTTCCTCGTGCAGGAGCCTTCTCGCGAAACGCTAACTGCTTGTTAATTAAAAAATTTTCGATCGCTACAGGGAACTCTTGGGTCGTTAAATTTGTTTAGAGGAAGTTAATGATGTAACTTTTTGGTGAGCTACTTACGAAACTATCTTCCGCGATCGCGTTACTCCTCATGAATTTTAGTCGCTGCGAATACACAAGCTTTTAAACAAACGCTTATACACTTTTGCGGAAATTTAAGTGGCGCAGGCGTGAAATTCGTCAAACAAATTTATTTAAGAAATTTCCGGTAGGAGACACGTTGTAAACTTTCGTAAAATATGGTAATCATTTTGCGGGTAATATTCAAGGCAGCAAATTGTTATTTATGATTTTTATTTCAAACGTTGGAAATTAATTTGTTAAATCATGGTAATCGTTCTGCAGATCATGTGTGTTTAATGTTCAAGTTATTAAACGGTAATTCATACTTTCCTTTTAAGAGCAAAGTGTTATCGAAGTAGTACAAACACGATATTAATCACAGGCACTTATATTGAGGAACTTGTTTGTAGGAAAAACGTTCATTTATTAATTCATGTGTGTGTGTATATATAATATTGAAGCTATTAAGAAGCTATCTACATATTTTTAAGGACATAATATACGTCACAGTAGTACAAGCATGAAATTAATCAGACGAATTTATTCAGGATATTTCCTATTGATGAAACATTGAAAAATAAACTTCATGGATCATGTTGATATTCTGTATGTTGTACGTACATAATATACAGGCTTTTCAGAAGCTATTTCGCGTGTTTTAAGAACATAGTGTTACCGAAATTATCCCGAGTTTATTCAAGGGACGAAAATTCGAAGAGTTCGCGATCTAAACGAACTGGGGCACGAAACTAAACAAAGCAACTTTCACAACCTATATTCGTAATTTGGCCCCCGATACAGCGGCATTTAGGGCCGCAGGAGTCAGAAATCCGGGTTCTCAGCCGCGCGCAGGGCACTTTACGTCCGTGCTTAATGATAATGGAACGACGGGAATAATTTTAGCCGCCTCGAAGAGGGTATTCTTTCAGTCTTTATTCCGAGGCAGCCCGGCCGCTCCTGGGGGTTGGGATCGATGCACTCGTAGCCAGCCAAAGGCGGATGCTTTCGATGGTCGTTAGTCGGTCGAGAGTTTCGCGCTGCAAAACTTTCTTCTGCGTCCCTTCTATTCCTTTCCCCCTACCCTTTCTCTCTCTCTCTCTCTCTCTCTCTCTCTCTCTCTCTCTCTCTCTCTCTCTCTACTCTTCAGTTTTTCGTCGATTTTCCATTTCAGCCGGCATCGAAACAATTCCAGTTTTCTAGCTGCATCCACCTCCCACCCCCCACCCTGTTGCACGCCTTTTGTTCGTCCAGCAGCCTCGTTCCTCTTCGGCCTGACCGGCCGACTCTCTCTCATCTTTATGCATCGATTCGGAAACAACCGCCCACGCTCGATACCGGTTTTTTTCTCTCTCTCTCTCTCTCTCTCCGCTCTCTCTGCTCTCTTCCTCCCTTCTCCTCTGTTCCTTTACCTGTTCCGTCGAGGCTCGCGACCGTCCGTTCTTTTTTTACCTGTCGCTCTTCTTCTCCGGTCTCCGGTTCTACCGTTCTCCGCCGGTTTTTTTCGCGAATCGCACACGTTCCATCGAGCCGTGAGCGCAACGACAATGAGCGAAAGAGTAAAGGGGAAAGAGTAGGTACATAGTCAGACACCGCGCGATAGATGGCTGGCCGTTTCACGGTTTCAATGGGCAGCGAACGCTACCGTTGCCTGCACCGTTCTCTACCGTTGCCAGTTTCTCTCAGGGAGAGAGAGAGAGATAGAGAGGGAGAGAGAGAGATAGAGAGGGAGAGAGAGAGAGAGAGAGAGAGAGACGTCGGCTTTCGACGGTCTTTGCTGCCGCAAAACTTTCAGAACAGGCTCCCGCGGCTGCGTTTTTCACTGACAACGATTCCGTTATCGTACCCCCTCGTTTCTCGATTATTCGTCCCATCCACCCCCCAACTCCCCCCAAACGGGGTTTTTGCCCATTACGAATTCCGCGAACGAACTAACCGAACGACGACGACGACGACTCAAGAAAAACCGAGCACTTTCGATGCTCGTTAGAACGACGGGAAACTAGCGATCCGCGACGATTCGTCTTTCTTTATTGTTCTCCGAGGGAGAAAGCGTTACGGGCCGCCGCTTTCGAGAAACAATCGGAACGATCGGTCGACTCACCACCCGCTACCCTCTTGTTCGCCAAGAAATTTATCGATGTTAAATGCATTTGGGTGGCTGTTTGCGCCGCGCGCGCGCGCACCCCGATTCTGCTGAGTAAGGGCTTGCGCGATGGTAATGATAAGGGTTTATGGGGGAATTTACCGCTGCGGAAACTGCTTTTTCGACTACTGTGCTTCAAAAATTTTCGGCAATAGTTGAATGATGTTGGTCAAAATTAATATTCGGTGTCGTTTGTGCCCCCTCTACGTAATTGAGATGATGGACCTTTGAGAAAAATAGTTTTCGAAACTAACCATCGTGAAAAAAAATTGGTTGAATTGATTTCAGCATTTTTTGTTTAAGTATACAAGAGAGACAGTAGCTGAATGATGTAAGTAAAACTTAAAATTTGGTACCTTTTGTGCCCCCTCTATTTAATTGAGATGACGAACCCCTGAGAAAAATAGTTTTGGAATCCCACTATCGTAAAAAAAAAATTGGTCGAGTTGGTTCCCGAATTTTTTGTTTAAATATACAAAAAAAAGTAGCTGAATAATGTGAGTAAAATTTAAAATTGCGTGTCGTTTGTGCCCCCTCTATTTAATTGAGATGAGGAACTCTTGAGAAAAATAGTTTTTGAAACTAACTATCGTCAAAAAATTGGTTGAGACTGTTTCTGAATTTTTTGCACGAAAATTTAAAAGACAGTAGCTAAACAATATCAGTATTTTCTTCCCTCTCTATTTAATCGAGATGGTCAACCCTTAGAGAAACCGTATTTTGGTGTCCAGTATTGCTAAAAAATAGGTTGAGTTAATTTTCGAATGTTTGTTTCGAAATTTAAGAGCCAGTCGCCGAGTAATGTCAGAAAATGTTTGAGAAGTGTGTCCCCTTTATTTAATTGAGACGATCGTACAAAAACTAAATTTCCGCGTCTCCCCCGAGATTTAGGGACCTCTATAAAAATGTAAATAAGCTCGAAAAATCTGGAGTCTGCTAATAAGATAAAAATTTTAATCAAGTTTGATGGCAATGTTATACTACGAAGACAATAAACCCTCCGGGCATAGGGAATAAAATTCTCCTTTATTTTCTTCTCGGTAAAATTGAACCTGATTCTGTGTATTACCATAAAAACACAGTAGTATACCGACAAATAACGCCGTCGTCGTTGCATACGTAGAGTCCATTAAGAATTGAGTGCGGAAATAAAATAAAATAAAATAAAACCGAGGGAGACGGCGATACCATAATATTCAAATCGAACGGGAATGTGTCGCTGATGTATTATTAAAGTCATCGTAAATACGAGTTGGGGATGATTTGTCATACAAAAGCTACATTAATAATGCAGGATGAAAGTTTTCCATACGAGGCTCAGTTTCCAAGGAAATCGATTTTCGAAGCTCACGGCAACGCGTGTGCATTCTGTTTACAGTAAGTGGAAAAGGAAAGCCATGAACAGACACGTCAGCAGATTCCTATTCTATGACACGTGTACACGACGGATTTCCAAGATCGATTTATTTGAAAATGGAGCCTCGTGTGCGCGAAAATGTTACTTTGGCGGTTCATCGCTTATTTTTCTTTGCGTACGAATTCAATCTCTTCCAATTTACTTCTATTATGCAAATATACATAAAAGTCTAGCTTTATCCGGCTTGTCTCGACGCGGGGAATATTTTCTTTCAATCAGTCACATCGAACGGACGAAAACAACCCTCCACCCCCTTGAGAATGATATATTTTGTCGATAATAATCATTTAAAAATTCCAAACACACAGCTGCATTGTTTCCAATTCGTTGCAATTATTAAGAAATGAAATGATGAATAAAATAACGAAAAATTTCCTAACATTTTTTGTCACTGAAAATTTTGTCATTTTTACTACTTCTTTACTTTGTTAATGTTACTAATTGTTCTCCGTGGATTAAACTGCGGATTTTGTGGATTTGTAACAAAAGCGAGTAGCAGCAATATGAACCAAAAATAACATGTAAAGAATTTCGAAGAATTTAAAAAATGATCTCATGTATATTGCAATTAATACAGGCAATTATTGTTTTGCATAAAAATCCCTAGTCCAGTGATAAATATTTTCTGACGTGTTTTCTATTTTTTGGAACAGCACACAACTCGTTGCTCCAAGTGAACTGTGTCGGGTTTAACGCAGACAATTTCTACTTGGTATACAAATCCGCAGTCAGTGTTCCTGACGAGACGTGTCAAGGTCAACCATCATCCACCTCTCATAGAGCAAACACTCACAAATAATTTTGGCCAGAACGTTGGCCAAAGGGCCTAGCCGATTAAGATGGTCAAAACTGCCCTTAGACGTTTTTCAATGGTTAATGAACCATTCGAAAGCTGACCAAGAAAAACCCCTCTGAGCAAAATTTCAACCCCCTATCTTGCTCGAGAGGGTAGTTACAGGGTAAATTAGATTTTGAGCTTTTCCGCGCATTTTCCGCAATCTGAGGCTTCCTAAAATTCTGAAAAAAATGTGGTATATTTTGGACCCTAAGGCAGATTTTTGAGAATTTTTTCAGATTTTTTGGATGCGAACTGTGGTCGTAAAAAATGAAAAACCCCCAAAAAATCGGAAAAATACAGGTTTCTCAAAAATATGAAAACATGCTATTTAGCTGTTTAGTGCCCCAATATAGTACTATAACAGGGAGTGTTGTCAATTTTTTTTAGATTTTTTGTCGTGGGACATCATTGTCAAAAACGAGAAAAACCGAATTTTTTCGACGTTTCTGCTATTTGGAGGAAAGTTACACTTGTTGATTTTATCGCAAGTATATATTAAGTCATTTTTAACATTATTACATTGAAACAAATAATTGTTTGACCCATGAAATATGATTTAAGAGAAAGAATAATTGTATTTCGTGAGATATATACCAGAATGTTTGCAACGTTTACAACATCGCCGGTTGGCAGGGCGGTCAAGGCGTCTGACTACGAAGCGGAAACGCTGAGGTTCGAATCCCGTCGGTGGAAAAGTTTTTTTTCCATACATCATCTTTATTTTTTCAATTTCTTATTACATGGTTTATTCATGTGATTTTTTAAATATTTTTTTAATGGTTTAAAAATATTTAAATGACATTCTTAACTATATTTTATTTATACGACTACGATTTTACTTCGAATTTAATATTATTTCCTTCGATTAGGCAATGAATATTTATATTATTGTGTTCGTACACGATTTCCATCAGATATGAAATTGCTTGTGAAAATTGGTAAGACTCCGTGAAAAGAATTTTTAAATCTACTTCTGTCATTTCCGGAAAATCAAGAATATCTGCCGAGGATACTCTATGAAATGGAGTCTACAAGTGTCTACAATATAACCATTCCTTGTGCAGATTGTTAAGGGTTTACACAACAGTACATTCTTTGGATTGAATATGACTTTCATTGGTACTCGTTGTTTGTACTTTTCTGGTGATGATTATACGTCCCATCGAAAATAATGAACTTCCTGATCCGTATCATAAGTGTCCACAGTACAAGTCTTTCAATCAAGTAACTATAAACGGGAATTACTTTCTTATGTACCTTACAAGAAAAACGAATGGCTTAAGTTATTTGTACTTGACACCTCACTTTCAAAACAGTGGTAGAAAGTAGCCTTTTTTTCAATTTGACAAAAACCAATACTTTGCTGCGTGTTATTTATTCAGAGTCCTTCTCATTTCTTCCCTAATTTCTAAAGACGCAAGGCTTAGAAACTAGATTAAGGAATTTTAATATTAACAATGTTAAACAGGACCGTAATGATGAACATATTACAATTAGAGAATCGAGGAAGTAATAGATACTCCAAAATTATATTTGCATGTATTTTACTCAAAAATGTCATTTAAATATTTTTAAACCATTAAAAAAATATTTAAAAAATCACATGAATAAACCATGTAATAAGAAATTGAAAAAATAAAGATGATGTATGGAAAAAAAACTTTTCCACAGACGGGATTCGAACCCCAGCGTTTCCGCTTCGTAGTCAGACGCCTTGACCGCCCTGCCAACCGGCGATGTTGTAAACGTTGCAAATATTCTGGTATATATCACACGAAATACAATTATTCTTTCTCTTAAATCATATTTCATGGGTCAAACAATTATTTGTTTCAATGTAATAATGTTAAAAATGACTTAATATATACTTGCGATAAAATCAACAAGTGTAACTTTCCTCCAAATAGCAGAAACGTCGAAAAAATTCGGTTTTTCTCGTTTTTGACAATGATGTCCCACGACAAAAAATCTAAAAAAAATTGACAACACTCCCTGTTATAGTACTATATTGGGGCACTAAACAGCTAAATAGCATGTTTTCATATTTTTGAGAAACCTGTATTTTTCCGATTTTTTGGGGGTTTTTCATTTTTTACGACCACAGTTCGCATCCAAAAAATCTGAAAAAATTCTCAAAAATCTGCCTTAGGGTCCAAAATATACCACATTTTTTTCAGAATTTTAGGAAGCATCAGATTGCGGAAAATGCGCGGAAAAGCTCAAAATCTAATTTACCCTGTAACTACCCTCTCGAGCAAGATAGGGGGTTGAAATTTTGCTCAGAGGGGTTTTTCTTGGTCAGCTTTCGAATGGTTCATTAACCATTGAAAAACGTCTAAGGGCAGTTTTGACCATCTTAATCGGCTAGGCCCTTTATTTCCGCTCTTGTATTGTTGGCTAATCATTTATTTCCCCTGTTCGAGGTGTCCGGGGGGAACGTAAAATTCCGCGGCGCAATAATCTCCTCGCACAAAAACTGAATCCCGCTTCATCCCCCGCTCTCGCTCGGCATTTCGCAAACCACCGTCGCGACCATAAATAAAAGCGTGGAGTGCGCGCGCGAGAAAAGCTAAGCGAAGCGTAGAAGGGGCGGAGGGAATTACAACGGAATTAATTCGCCGAAAAATTCTTCGGACGACTTCTCCATCGGAACGCGTTTCCCGGCGAATGGTACCCGGTCAAAATGTCACGGCGGATGTACTCGGGCCGATATATCACGGGCTGGGCAAGTGTGTACGCGGCTTAACCGGCCGCGCCGGACGCAGCAACTGCGGCCCCGAAAAGGAGAAAATTACGTGCATGGTCGGGCAACGAGAATGGATGGTGCACGGCTCGTTGGCTCGTCCCGATCCCCCGGCAAACCACCCCTCACCCCCCCCCCCGCAACCGGTCGAGCCTCCCCCCAATCCCATCCCACCCCGAGAAAGAACTTTGACACGAGACAGATGCTCGCCAGGTACGGGCCATTTTGTCAGCCGGTGTTTTGCATAAACCGACGCGCCAACCCCCGATCGCCGTCACAATTGAAATATTTACGAGACACGGAGCACCCCTTTTCAACCACCCCTCCCTACGAGTTTCACCCCCGAGTGCTACGTGCAACGTTTCGCGACGTTTAATATCCACCCACAACCGAACTCCGTTTGAGTTATACGGTCGGGTGCCACTGGATTTCTTCCCTTTAAACGGGAATCGCGGACTTTGAGGGTTGTTGTGGGTGTTGGAAGGGGTGGTGACTGTAACGAGAGTGCTTGAGTGGAATCTGTGTATGGGAGAATTTTTAGACAAATTTTTTGACTCGAGTTTGTCGTTACGAGAGGGGTGGGGAGAACCCTTAAATTAGGGGATGAAAATTATGTCCTGCACGAAAAGTTACCATAATAATATTTTGTTAAGACTAAAAATTTAAAGGTACAGGAGCTACGTAGGCATTTATTTCTTTTCTTGATAACTCTATAGAGTTGAAAATAATAGAATAACAGTTTCAAATTCTTTAAATGTTTTCACTGTCTTGCTTTTGCTCTACTCACTTTTGACATGTATGCACAACTCTATACTCTAATTAAACTCTGTCATATTTAAATTAAATCCAGTTTCTTAGATCTTACTTTAGGTCTTCGTTTACAGTTAAAAAGTCGTTCGGTTGTATAAGACTCTCGAACTATACTGCTGGTGTATCTTGTTGGAATTTTTCGAGACAGAATTGTACGTCCTAAATTCCTCTACGAATTGTTGAATGAATAATGGAACACAGTATGGAGTATGTAAAGCGACTTTCGTTGCAAGGTCTTCAGTTCCACTGGCCTTTCAGCAATGCAAGGAAGAAATGAAAAATATTCGACTCCGTTGCTCCATCCTTGCACGAGGGTCGATTAAAGTTTTAAGAGAGAAAATTAAGTACTTACCCACCCTTGTATAACTGAATAGATTCTTTATTACAAAGAATATAACTCTTTGTATCAACCCCACGTTTTTACGGCACGGATGTTTTTATCTTTTAATGCAAACGTTTTCTGGTGCAGTGCGATTCTGAACTCGTGATGCAATTACAGAAAAAAGATGATTGGAGGAAGTTTATTTTAAAGACCCGGAAGCATATTTTAGAGTAGACAAAAAAATTCAAATTTAGAAATTGAATTGAAAATTGAAATTTTTGCAGAATTTCGAAGCTCCAGAAAGCTGTATCTCGGTACTAATTTTTCTCGATTGCTGTACAAGATATTCAAACAAATAAAAATGCATAAATAAGGCGTACACATGCTGTACTTCGTACAATTTTTCCAAATTTTTCGTTCAGTCATTAAGTAAAAAAAAAAAAAAAAAATTATTTTCTGCAAGCGGTTTCGACAAGCAATTCCTGCTGTGTAAGCTACTAAAACACTTGTCTGGGTCACATCAATTTGAGCACAATTTTCTCGGTCACCATAATACAATACACTGTATCGTCATTGTTCACATTATACGGTGCTAGTCGCTCAATGAAAAATGATCGTGTAACAAGAGCTTTCAGCGAAACGGTCCCGTAACAAGATCCAGTAATGAAACGATCTCGTAATCTTTTCAGGGCGGTATCAACTGTCTCGCTGGCGAAAGTGGTTAAAAACAATTTCCCACGCGAATTTCATTAAAATCCTGTTACGTTAGAGAAATGTGGCCCCTAATAAGGGAGGGGTTGCGGCGGTGGTGGGTGTCACGGAGAGAACGGCCGGCGAAATTCCAATGGGATTATTGCGAAACTTGGCGGACGACGGGAAACGGGGCTCGTCCCGAAGTTGGAATTGATTCGATGAAACGCCTTTCATGAATTTTATGTCGAATCATCCTCCCGATGCGACTCCCGGCAACTTCGGCCCGGCTTTCACGATCAGATTTAATCCTTTCGCGCTTTCGCGAAGGATCCCGCGAAAGGAGAGCGATAAAGAGAGAGCGAGAGCGAGAGCGAAAGCGAGAGAGAGAGAGAGAGAGAGTTTAATCGAGAGAAAGCTCCGCGATGCGAACGCGCTCCTGTCCCTTCGCGTTGTAACTGCGAGATACTTGTATTATTCCAGCTTCAAAGGTTTCGCAGTAACTCGCACCAACCCTTCCTCTCCCCCCTCTTATACACCATCCCCCTACTCCCGTTCTATCTGGTTGTAATTCTAGGAGAGATTCCGATGTGTCTGACAGCAGAGATCTGTGGACGTAGCACTGTTATTCACAGTATTCCTGCTTTCAGAGATCGCGGTGTAATGCTTTTTAACTGCAATACGCCGTTGCTCGTTTCCATATAGCCGTAATTTGGGTTTCCAAGCTTCTGAATTGTTACGCCGAATTGGACACCTAGCGCAAACAGCGTGCCCGATTGTTTTATGTAGATCAGGAATTTGTTTTGCGCATTCAGAAACTCTTGCAAACTCAAAAATCGCTGCAGGATTGAAAAAATTATTTTCGCGACTGAAACCAACGTGGATTTAAAGATTCAGGTATCCTCTTTGCAACGAGCCCTTAAAAATTGATGTACGATTTTTTTCCACCGTTTTATTACACTTTGAATGTGGAATGTAGCGCTGACTACAGGAAGCAGGGGCAGCATGGTCAGGTGAAGGCATCTCGGGGAAAAAAATTATTTAAATAATCTGAAAGGGTTTATGAAAAAAACAGTTTAAGGGCGTGAAAATAGGGACTTCAACGTGTAAAACAAGCCCAGGTGCATCGTTATACGAATTTTTTTCACGGTGTTGGGATAGATCAAAGACGAACAATCCTACACTTGGGGTCAAGTGTCTTTTTAATTGTAATTATCAGTGTAAATAAAGGAAATGGCTGGATCTATTATTTTATTCCTCTCTTGTGATTATTGTGCACTCTGGCATACTCATTTTACGTGAACATTTTGTACACTGTTAGTTTTCCAGGTTCACTCTAAAATAAGTAGTGCGTAATCATTATAATAACAATCATAATAATGGGAAAGGTTGTAGTCATTTAAAATTTTGCACAATTACATTTCTCTTAATCCCAGTGTACACGGTTAGCGTCCAAAAAATTTTAATTGGGACCAACCACGAAAATCTCAAATGATGAATGCCCACCATTTATATTTTTAGGTTTATCGTCGCTGAAAACAATTAACGGACGACCCTCAACTGTAACACGCTCCATGCAACAGTAACATTTCTCTCTTCAACAAATTATAAAAATTGTCGAATGAAAATAGTCGAATGGAAACAGTTAAACGAAAATAGTCGAATAAAAATGATGAAATTGAAATAATGAAACAAAAAATGTCAAGAGAGGCGTATCTCCTGTTTTCTTTTTAACACGCGCAAAACACAATTAGCAGTGAACCCTTATCTGCACCATCCACCCAGTGACAGTCAAACTTCATTCTTTACCGCTTTCTTATTACCCGAAAGCAGTTCCATTGTCCGCGTCGCGTTAAGCAAACTGGCAGGGGGTTGAATTATAGAGCCCACCCTCGGAAGACGAGGCAACGACGTCAAGCCAACATAGAAACTAAGTTAAACCGAGATTACGAGTCACTTTCACGGAGTCGTTCCATAAGAATACAATAAATCCAGCCATCCGCGCCGCGTCTTCGTTCCGAATCACACACAATGGCGCCTGGATTAACGTTAGCCGGCTGGGATTAGATTACAACCCCCTGTTATCTTGCGGACACGTATTAAACCCTGCCAGACTCGCCCAGAAATCACACACAAAGACACCTAAAAAAATAGTGGAAAACTCTGACACGAACTTGTCGTCCTTTCAAAGAGGGGGATGAAAAAATTGGGGTTCAAACAGAGCGATTTTAAAAATGGGAGATCAAGAATGAAGCTTCGAAGACGGGGTTAAATAGGGGGCCTCAGAATTTGGGCTCAAAAATGGGGGTTCAAAGATGGGAGTTCAAAGATGGGAGTTCAAATATGGGGGCTCAAAGATGACAGTTCAAATATGGGGGCTAACAGATGTGGGCTCAAAGATGAGGGTTCAACTATGGGGGTTAGAGATAAGGGTTTAAAGATGGGGGTTCAAATATGGGGGCTCAAAGATGACAGTTCAAATATGGGGGTTTAAAGATGTGGGCTCAAAGATGAGGGTTCAATTATGGGGGTTAGAGATAAGGGTTCAAAGATAGGGGTTCAGAAAGGGGGACTTTAAAATCGGGTCTTCAAAAATGGGTGCCGAAGAATGGAGGCTGAAGAATGAGGGTTTAAAAGTGGGGGTACAAAAATGGGGACTCATGGATACGAGGGTTCGAAGATGAGGGTGGGGGTTAAAAAATTCGAGTTTAATTGTGGGGTTACAAGGATGGGTGTCCAAAAGCACGCAATTTCCAGCAGGAAGGAAAACTGCTTCCCACTGACACAGACCTGTCTTCCTTTCAGAATGGTGGGATCAAAAACCTTGGCTAATTTGAAAGACGAAGACAAAGGAGGGGGTTGGGATACGAGAACAATCGAGCAGGTCTCCGTGTCCGAAAGTTCATGAATAAGTGGACCTCGGATAAAAGCAAAGTTGCTAAGTGTATAATTAACAGGGAAGGAAAGGGACTTCGGATAGGGGTTGAAACTAGCCGTGGGGTTCCTAAGGGGGTTTTCAGGGGGTCAGGGCTCGCCATCTGGGACGAGCCCACCCCGCCAGAGTAATGGGGTTGCGACGAAATATAGAAGGAAAATCGTGTAACGCCTTTCAGCCACGGACAATTGGAAAAGTAGTGCTGGAAGCAGGGGGTGGTGTGCAGGGGAGAGGGGTGGCAAATAGATCCCGTTTTTCATTCGTCGACGGCCATTTATTCGACGGAAGTTAATTAGCCTCTCTCGCGCCCCGCGAACTATGTTCCCGTGTCATCGGAGGCTGTGCAACTTTTAATTACAACCTCTCATCCCCCGGAATTCGCGGGGCTGAGACTGATAACGGAAGTAACGACGTTATCGACGCACTTCATCGCGGAACCCCTCGGCGAACCCCCGAAACGATTAGTTGCGTCGTTAGGGGCGGAATCGACACGCGAGGTATCGATCATCCGACCAGAAACCATCGAGGAGAATGTCTTCCCCGAACGGGGAACTTGTTTCGAGGAGTTTCGCCGAGTTTGATGGTTTAATTCGGACGTCTTCGTCGTTGGATGGTTACAGCGATGGTTCCGGGATCGAGAGGGTTCACAGAGACACCTCGGAGGATTCTTTGTGTTTGCTGTGCTTTTCGAGGGTGATTTATGGCGACGAGCACCGACCCGAACAGATACAAAACTCTGATTTTGGAATGTTGGGGGAGCATAATGAAGTATGACTTTACTTTGGCGAGATTGTCTCGGGGGAGATGGACCGTTGAAATTTGGTTGCGTGGTGTAATTACCTTGAGAATTAGGCTGACGTTTCAGAGAATATGGTCTGCATTAATTTCAGGATACAAAAGTTACATGAACATTTACTTGTTTCGCTAACAATTTTCATGATAGAATTTTAGATTAATATTTTATTTCATCCCTTCACTATCTTACATGGTGTGCAAAACAATGAAAGAATTTTTGCAAGAATAAAAACGCAAGATTCTGCGATCCTACACTGAAATAAAAATATTTGCCCTGTAATGGTACTTTTACATTTGAAAGCTTCACCCAGTCTGTTTTCAGAAAGTAATTTTTAACGATAGCTAAAAGCAGCACAGATCCTGTTAACGATGCCATTAAATTCAAGGGTTGTTCTCACCCCTGGAGAAAAAAATCCGGCTCGAGGTAAAAAGACAAAATTTTTATCTAAATCAACGCGTCCTTAACTACGATCCTACAAAGTTACCTCCAGGCTAGAATTTTCATTTCGAAAGCATGTGCTCGTTAATTCTACGTTTTCGTATCATTTTAATTAGACAGAGCTTGTTTAAAGCTCGCTGTAAAAAATTCAACACATTCAAGAGATTCTGCACTAAAAACTGTATAGTTGTCAAGCCTCCAAAATAATTCCCATGACTTCCAACGCATTTTTCAGCGTCTTACAAACAATTACTAAATCTGCAATACATTTCTATTTCACTCCAATTTGTTGAAATTCAGGTGGAAAATGTTTATTTTGCATAAAGATCCGCTGTCTAGTAATCACCCTTTCATTCCACAACCTCTTCTTTTTGGCAAAGACATCATACCGTCACTATAAAATTTCTACGGTTTTTCATTAAAATACCTTCATTAAAAATATCAGACACCAAACACTAAATACCGTCGATGACACTAATAAAAATTACCCCGCACTCTACAAGCAGCACACGAAACACGGAGCCATTTCCCGAAAACGTGAAAAATCACCCAGCAAAAGCTCACCCCCAATTCCCCCGTCCCAAAAAAAAAGAAAAAAAAAATTCCAAAACCCTTCACAAAACCCCAGTTTTCCCCAGATTCGCCTGAAATCCGCGGCTCGGCGCGGTTAAAAATAAAAACTGCGCCACGGAATCCGCAATCTAGTAGCAACCCTAAGCCCACCCTGTACATCGGCGGGGTGTAGCAGAGTGTTTCAACGTTTCTGTCCGTGGGGGTGTAGTCGTGTGTCTCCGGGAAAGTGGAAACGATATCTTTCCGCGGCGGCGGGCTCTAATGACGTTCGGGGATCGCGTAGAACGCGATATACCGGGCGAACGGATGCGCGGCGATGAAAAATTGGATGATGGCTTGCCAGCCGGATCGCTGTGCTACGTGCCTGCACCAAAAGAGAATCGCAAGAGAGAAAGAGAGAGAGAGAGAGAGAACGCGTCTGCAACCTCTCGGTCGTGGTCGTTGGCGGAAATGTTACGAAAAAAGCCTTTCTCTTTCACGAGAGGCTCGCATCGCGTTCGCATAGGCGCGCGCGCGCGCGCGCTCGCGACAGAAAAAGAGTGGGCGGTGAAAGAACGAGCCGACTACACTGGAATTCACGAGTGATTTTCAGCGAGGGACCGCGCGCACGCCGTTCTGTGAAAAGCGCCGGTGGATTCTCGAGGCTTGCCAACCGCCTCATATTTTATGGGCCATCCCCCCGTAGCTTCCCACCCGACGCTTTCACGCGTAGCCGCATTCAAGTAACACGCTAGACGACAACTCTCCCTTCCTTCCTTCCTTCCACCACGAGCCCTTTCCTCCTCTCGCTATCCAGATTTTTCTCTCTCGCCATCGCAACTCACTGAATTTCTAATTCCCACCCCCCCCCCCCCGATCAGGACGCTTCCTTTTTCTTCGCGGCAGCCAATTTGCCCCGGATTCTCTCTGCAACCCCACAGCGCCCGAGCCTTCCAGGTCGTAAGAAGCATGATTTTAACGCTCGGGGTGCTCTGAATTGAGCGATAATGATGAAGGGTTGATTCCTGTAGAATTTGTTGCCGGCGTTTTCGTCGGTAATTTCTAGCGGATTTTGCCGTGAAAGGTGATTTTAATTATGCGATAATACCGAAGGGTCGATTTCGAGGATCCTGCGGCACGGGATAGAATGTAGGGAATTTCGTGTTTCGGGTGGGGTCCTAAGCTCGTTGATGCTTTGGTAACGTTCTTGTAATTGCTGGTGACTCACAATTTTGTAGGTGAGGTTGACCTTAATTAACTGATAATAACGAAGGGTTGATTTTAGGGAGCCCGAGGAATAGGATGGATTGTACAGAATATTTTGCGTGATTTTGTAAGTGAGAATGTTGGGGGTCGAATTTGAGGGTCTTGGGAACTGGGGGTGATTTTTAAAGACTTTTCTGTAATGGAACTTATAATTTCTAGTGATGTATAATTTTGAAGATAACAATTCAATTGAGTGGCACTTGTGAAGGGTGGAATTTAATTTTTTAGTTTTTAAGGAGTTTGAGGAATGATTTTATTATTGCGGATGCTTTGAACCGAGCATAATTGTTGTGGTAGTTGGAGGATCTCAGAAAAGAGGGCACTCTTAATTCAATTAAAGCTGGTATTAACCCTCAGGTAACAGAAAATATTAAAAACATACAAAATGTAACCAGAGGTACACGCTAAATAAAAATAAAATTGAAAATCTACTCACCATGTTTCTTAGAAATCCAATTCTGCTGTGCCTCCAAAAATCTGTCACTACGACACTATACGTTTTGCTGTACACATTTAATCACAAGAGTACAAAGAAACAGCACAACACAAATTAAAAATTAACCCCAAACGAAATAAGTAGAATATTTCCCAAAAAATTAGTCAAACTCCTCAACCCGGTAAAAATATTATTACCCAGGGAGCAAGGAATAAATTAGGTATTCTCAGAGGTTATTTCTTCGAGGGTTAAGTATTCGACGCACGTCACACTGGTCCGTGTAACACTATCGGTTCCGATGTCGTCGCGGGACTGTCTTGAAAATGATCTCCATTTAAACGAGGTTACCTGTCGCGGTAGGGTGCTTTGTGAACGTGTGGTAGGGAATATCGATTCTTTGTTGGTCGAAAAAAGGCGTGCGGTGTTAACGAGCCCGGTAAAAACCATTTCTCAGGTCAAGTAATTTCGGACCAGTAGAGAGAGGGAGGGTTCCAGCTGTGCACGGAAAATACTGAATCCCTTCTCTCGAAATTGTAAAATTCAACCTCCACGGGGTAGCAAGCCTAATAATTCCCTCCCCGAGATTCGTTACAAACGACTCGTCCCAACACGTCCCGGGACGGAGCAGGTGCAATCGCACTCCACAGGTGCATCGATTCGCTCGCAGCCAGTTGCAAGTTGTAAAACACGCAGTCCGCCGCCAATTTAATTTCCACAACAAATTTACGGACCTCTATCCGGCCGAGAAGAGCCAAACAAGCGTTCAACAAAAACGAAAGTACAAATAAACACATTTTTAAACGACGCCACCGTTCCCGAAATAAAAACGTAATGACTTTTAAATTAAAACGTGGTGCAGAGTTTTATATTGACGCAGTCGATCGACGTATCGATTTAAAAATATTCTGGTTCAACGAACCAACTTTTTCCGGACATAGTAATATTTTTTTTTTCCAAAAGTGTAGCGATTTAAAAATAATTAACCATATTTATCATCATAAAATTCTACTGTACTTGGGAATTTTTATCTGGGGAACAAATAATTGGAATTGTTTGAAATCTCTTTTATTTCAATCTAGAAGGTTCGACTTATTTTGGTATATTTTTAGAAAAATTGTAGCAGCTCCAAATTATTGAAAAAGAAAGATTATAGACCTTTGTACAATTATTTTGTATCTCAGGAACTATTTGTCATATTGACTTAAATCTTTTTCTAATATAATCAAGATGCCATATTTTTTATAACACGAACTATGTCATAGTACTAAAACACCCCTTTACTTCCTGAGCAATTTCAGCCACAGCTCGGTTAATCTGGGAACTTTAACAATAAAATTTCCCCACGCAAAATGCTCGAAGCTACGCGCGAGACGAGATAAGCAGGTAAAAATAATTTTCTCCCGGGGCAGTGACGGACAATTTAAATGTTTTCGCGGGGCGTTAGCGCAAGGGGTGAAAAGGGGTGTCCGATGCGGGGGCGCGTTAACTCGAATAACCGTGTGTCTAGGCAGCGAGAGGGCTTCCCGGCAGTTGTTTATGGAAATCACGCGTCCACGTCGTCGGACAGGGAACCATGTGAAGGGGTGGGTTTTCCGGGGGGTTGCTCGCGCGGCCGAGTTAATGCCGTATTTACGAGAAAGATCACTTATGGAAATTTGTGCAGTGTCTGTGCATTCGACAAAGTGCTGCTCTGCCTACGTCTGGCCCGTTCGCGTGTCCCCCGGGCTACGGCTGAATAATAAATCAAAGCGAAGTGGCTGCGTAACTGCGCGTTACGTCTACGGGGGTGGGGGGGGATATAGAGAATCCCACCCCCGCAAAACCGGGGCCTCTAAATGTTATATTCGCGGGGGCGGCCGGCTACAACGCGGCGTAAACTGCGCCACGGCGATATCGCCGGAGTTTATAATAATTCAGGGGAACGTTAATTCCGTATTCCGGACGAGTGTGCCACCCCTGGGGACGTAAAAGACGCACACCCTCCTCCTACCCTCCTGTACACCAGCCTGCGCGGATTAACTTAATGCGTTATATACCCGGTCGCATTAGCGTTCTTGTTAGCTGCAACGAACGAGCAGACTGGACGATACGCGTGCGTGGTCCTGCGCCACTTATGTATGCGCTAACGCGATCACCAGATTCGGAACCGGAAGCCTGATGACTTAAACCACCCATAATTTCGACTGGGATAGACCGCTTCTATTTCGAGATAAGTCGCGCGGCGTCGATGCCCGATCATCCGGGATTTGCTTATTAATCATTGGCTTTGATAGCTGAGCGTTTCACGTTGACGCAGTCCAGAGAAAAAAGGGGTAACGTTGGAAAAATTTGATGGGGGGAAACAAATTTTTCGTATTCACTACGTGGTCTTTCAGTCTAAAATCATTTCTCATACTTCATTTTAAATAAAATCGTTACGGGAATATATTTTCACGAAAATCGTCAAGACTCGCAGTATTCGAGAACCTCTATTTTATAAACAAATTACAAATCGACAAAGTGATGACTTAAACTGCCTCTAATTTCCCCTGCACTACATCGTAGCTAAGTTTGAATGAGATCCCCAAAGTCAATCCCGTGGGAACACAAAGCATTCTAAGTGTAATATATTTTCACAAAACTCGTCAGAAATCGAAGAACCTACATTTTATAAACAAACTAAAAATCGACAAAATGATGACTTAAACTCCCCCCAATTTTCCTTGCACTACATCATAGTACATTTTGAACGAAATTCCCAAAGTCGATCCCATAGAAACCTAGAACACCACACGTGTACGTTATTGTTGTAGCCTGCAATGTACCAATTGCAGTGGTACGTTTCTTAATCAATTCTGCTGTCAAAGTTTTCAAAGCGGCTCTTGGAAGCTTATGGTTCGTCGGGAAATTTGTGTGCCTATTTTTAGCAGCAGTTGAGGAGAGTTCGAACGTCGTAAAGCATATTTTTTTCCCATAAAAAGGAAATATAACTACGTTTGAAAGACCAAAGATGTTCTATGAAAAGGCCAGTTTTATCAGTTATTCCTTCTACTCGAGTATGTCGTAATAATTTTAGAAATCCCTTTGAACGTACAATTATTAAATAAATAGCAGCTTCACTCGACTCGCTGGCAATGTTACTCTAGAATCACGTAATGTAACGTTACGTTAGAATTCTGTGGTGAGCTCGATGTATAATTTACTTTGTACGGACAGCGAGCAGACTGTTTGTCGAGTTTAATGTTTCTCCATAAAGAACTTGAGAGTTGTTGATTGACCGCACTGATGTAGTTGGCATTTATATTAAATTGCAAGAGGGGCATTACGTTTCAGACAGCCAAATTTTCATCCGATTTCATGGTTGGGTCATTTCACGTTCAACGATCATTTTTTACGGTCTCTGTCGAGGGATTTTGTTCCAAATGAAATATGGCGTGGCGCACGTTAAATTAGGGGGAGTTTAAGTCATAATTTTGCTGACTTCGAATTTGTTTGGAAAATATGGACTCTCGAATTTTTACGTTCGTTCGCAAAACCGTATTGCCATTATCAATTTTTATCGCACGAACTATTTGTTCCATCGAGGTGAATCTTTTTTAACGTCAATCTAGAATGTTTAATCTATTGACACATATTTTTAGAATTTAAGAGACATTTTATAATATACGGTAATATAAGGGGAAAATATTAGGTGCGAATACACAGCTTCGTCAAATTCAAAAGTCCGTATTTTATAAACAAAATTGTCATTGGCAAAATGATGACTTAAACACCCCTTATATTCATGTACACTATGTCATACTGCATTTTGAACAAAATTCCCAAAATTAATCCCATAGAAATATAGAGTACTATACACGTGTTCTATATTTTTATATTAAGAACTCGTATTTTGTAAAGAAATTAAAAACCAGCAAAATGATGACTTAAACTCCCCCTAATATTCCTCGGACCACGTCATACTCAATTTTGATCAAAATATGTCTTGAACTCAGCCCAGAAAACTCATCAACTCAACACAACGACAAGAATTCCAACATTGTCGGTTCGCAGACAGTTCCAATAATTTAGTAATCATTGAAAACCGAGTTAGGACAATTCGTGGCGACCAAACACACACGATGGATTCTCTTAAAAGCCTGTGAGAGCTTCCGCAACACCGGGTAGACTCGAACGAAATGATTAACAGCCGACCTTACCCGAAGTCTGGAAGCGGGACGCGCCATATTTTACTCGACATCCTCCATTTGCCGATGCTTTCACTCCCGCGGCCATATTGAAGCCATACGCTAGACACCGTAAATTCGGCGTGCCGTCGTAAATCGCATGGGGCGAGAACACTTTTTTTTTCCTCCCACGGGGGCTGCGCGTGATTGGCCCTCGTGATCCGCGCGCGACCCCATAAATATTTTCAATTCGTTCGCCGCGACACTTTTAATATTAATAACGCCGATGTGCGGGCGGGTTCGGGCCGTTGGCCAAAATCGAGTGTTTTATGCCGTTTCGCGGCTCCCGATCATCCGTTATGCGTGTCGATATCGAACGACCATAATGCCCGGGCAACATGTAAACAATGTAATGCGTTCTGAGACGTGTCGTGCATTATTAGGCAGGAAGGTGAGGCGATCTTCAAGTATTCATGGTATCGCGGCGTGGAACCGCGTTCCATGATGCATCGCGCGCCCTTCAGCTATGTGATCGATCGGAAATTGGGTGTTTCGTTGGCCAACGGGAGAAAATATTCATCTGCTCGCCGGCTTTCCTTCAGAGCGCAATGCATAAATCTTCCCTGGATGCAACTGCGCCTCCTATTTCAACCATTTTGCACGCTCCCGAACCCGTACTGACCCGAGCAGGACGTGGAATTATTCTATACATTTTTGGAAGCGGAAATATGGTTCCAAAACAAGTATAAATTGTTGGATTAATTTACGTGCAAGCTTATGTATTAGCTTGTGAACGATCATTCTGCGATACCGAATGCCCGAAAATTCCTGCTAGTAAAATATGCGTCCTATCCCAGTTTCTAAAAGTTGTTTTAATTCGAGTACAGACAAGGTTAACACTAAACCTATCACAGTCAAAATGACCGATTTTATATTTCACAATTATTGAAACCACAAAAGTTCTTATGATAGAAAATAGTGGAATAAATTTCCTTGTCCAAGCATTTATTAAATTTGAAACTAGAAATATTAAACAGTTTAATTTATGTTCTTCAGTATTTTCTTCTCCTGAAAAACTATATTGCGGATTTTATGCATATATGATAAAAATGGGTAAGCACAATTTAAAGCAGTGGATGTATCAAAAAGATTGAAGTACAACAGGGTATTGGTTTCAGCTTAATAAACTAATTATTAAAAGAAGAAGAAAAATTCTGGTTCGCATCTGTCTTGCAATTAATGCAAAAATTTATCATTTTGCATAAAGATCCGCAGTCTAGTTATTACAAATGAATGTTGAACTAGGATTCCGTGTAACGTCAGGATCCAGATAATTTTATGGAATACGTCAGGTATTTTGATCAGAGATAGAAATATTTGTTGTTAATCCGTTGCTCGATATAATCAATGAGGTGATTAATTTACAGAGGAGTTCCTGACAGGTCACGCAACAATACAATTCAGATACTGATCTGGTTGTTTAGATGCCATTCCTATAATCATCAAGCGAATGGCAGCACACCCGAAACGTATAATCCAGATTACTGTGCAGGTGTTCAATAGGATAGAGTATCAGAATCATACATCCAAAAGTCAAGTGGATCAGATGGCTAGTATCGATACCATTAATGGGGAGAATAGGAGCAAGAGATAGGTATCAACAGCGCACCTGGTCTGAATCGAAAATTAACTTGTGGATCACAAATGTCGAAGGTTACCGCAAAATCTCGTGCTGAAATCTCTACCCATCATTATACATACGAGCCACCTAACTCACTTAACCCCTTGCACTACAATTTATTTTATCGTCACAATGATTAGACCTTTTAATACCTATAACTTTCTTTTTCCTCTACTAGAAAAAATACAAAATTTATATTTATCCATAACCACGTGTTCTGTAATGGCTAAATATTGACTACGATCAAATAGAATTTCATTTAAATTTAAAGGGAATTAACCCCTTCCCGTGCCATTTAGCTCGACGAAACTTGGGCCCAAGCGGTAGGCATCGACGCGCGCTAAACAGAACAGACTGATGCTTGTAAACAGTCGCAATACGAACCGAAATATAGAAGCCCGCGATACCTGTGGTATAGGAAAAAAAAATCAGCGATACCTGTGGTATAGAAAAAAAAAATTCAGCGATACCTGTGGTATAGAAAAAAAAAATCAGTCCGCGAGCTCGGCTTGTTATGTTTACGTTTGGCCCAAGTATCTGGTCGCGAGTCAGACTCGCTAAAGTACGGGAAGGGGTTAATAATATACATGTTTATAAAATTCTGTTCGAAGACTTCGTCACAATATTATAGTACAAGGGGTTAAACTAGACTGTGGGTCTCTATGCAAAATTGTGTGCGTAAATTGTAAAAGACAGAAGCTAAATAAAATTGCCATTATTTCTTTGACAATTTCAGCGAGCTAAAAATATTCTTTCAAATATTCTGTTCCATATTCTTTCAGTTTAAAGGGAATTAATGATATAGATATTTAGAAGATTCTGTTCGAAGTCTTCGTCACGACTCGATATTATAATACAAGGGGTTCATCTTGATCAAAAAATAAATTAAACGCTCCACAGAAATAATTCCAAATTATTTTACAAGTAATCTTACGTTGACTGTTCAAAATTTCCTCTGGAAATATTCACCGGACTGCATAAACGAGGAACGTCCAAGCAGAAATGGTAACTTAGACGATAAATTCGATCGAAAAAGGGATTTTACGAGGCAGGAAAGGGCTGATCGAGCCACCGAATTGCTCCGGACTGATCGAGAAAAATGCGGACAAAACGGGATCGGGTTGTCGATCCATTACAACAGTTCGTGAACTGTTTAACGAGAGTTTGAAACGGACTGGTCGGAGGGGGCGTGGGCGTGTGATCCGTTCGCGAGCGTTTACAGGGGCGAGCCTAATCCATCATCGTCCCGCCAACGCAGCCTTTTTCCTAGCAGCCAGCAGCGAGACAACGTCGGTAAGTCGTAAAACCAGGAACGGGAAATTTATGCGTGCGCACGTACGTCCGGGCCGGAGGAGCCTCGGAAAAAGAGCGTGCACCGGCGTGCAACGTTGAATTAAAGTTTACAGGTTTGCGTGCACTGTTACGTGTGTGTGTGTGCGCGCGCGCGCTTATTTGTACGTGTACGAACAGAGGGCGGGTACACCGTAAAAGAAAAAAGTTGCGCGCTGCACTGGCTAATGCGTTTCAATTAAGCAACAAACGAGCGCCGCGCGTTTCGCGCGACGATGAATTTTTATCGAGCGCGACTCGTTGCTGCTCCGCGATATTCGACTGATTGCCCGACCGGAAATCGAGAACAGGCATTACGGGAACGTGACGCAGGCAAGGAACGGTGGAAAGAAAAGGAGGAACCGGCGGATCCATTTACCGAGCCAGTCGTTTATTCACATCGAGGGATTACATGGTGAATTGGCGCTGGCACGCGCCAATTACTCGACCGATGGCCTCGATCGAGCAGGAACCATTGTTTTTACACTTGTTGGAATCAGGGGCTGAGCGTGGAGAAGGGGCTGTCGAGCGGGAAGGGGTTTCGACTCTGCCTACGATCGCCGGGTCCCCCCTGACCCGTCTGCTCAAAGGCCTTTTTTAATTTTTCCGATTTAACTTGTGCGAGGCTTTTTCAGTTGCTTTGTGATAAATTTTGAATTTTTTTCTGACGGAACTGATAATTACATTGACTTCAAATTTTGCGGATACATCGGGCAATCTTTGTAGAATATAATGCAATTTATTGCGTCAAGAAATTGTGATTATGTTCGAAGTTATTGTGTCTCAAAGTTGCCAGACGCTTTTCAAATTTTTGTCTGCGTTCGCGAGACCGTGATGCACTTAGGAATTTTTATCGCAGAAACTGTTAGTTTGATTGCCATAAACTTTTTTTCACTTTAATCTGGAAGCTTTAACTTACAGTAAAATATTTTTTATATGAATGATCGGGTCCAGAATCATGGCGGCTTCTAATTGTTTGTATTATACAATGAAGTATCCCCTTTAAAATTTTGAATTTTCATCTCGGGACCATTTGACAGATGAACTTGAATCTTTTTTATACTAATCTAGAAGGTTCGGGCAATAATTATATCCAGGGTTATAGTGTTCCAAAATCTTGTCAAGAAACGATATAATTACCCTTCTCTTTTATTCTGTAATATATCTGTGTACACACTCCACGAGAATTTATATATCATAAAAATATATAATTGTCTATTTTACTCTGTAAAAACCCAAGTTTTAAAAATATGGGATATAAATATAAATACAAGCGAAAACATTGAACGCCTTTCCAAATATGGTAATTAGTATTGCATATTGCGTTTGTGAATATCAAACTCGCAGAGACTGGGACACGCAATAAAGTTTCAATCGCTCGGATAATTGGTTCGTTGGACAAAAGACGCAGACGAATAAAAATCGGACCGGTTCAAAGTTGTTGATTCGGAAACGTTAGTCTTGCGAAAGGTTAATTGCCGATCTTCCAAAGGCGACGGTCTCCGGCGAGCCGTTCGATTCGCCATTTTCATAGTTCCGCGCCGGGGAAAGTTAATTAAGAAAGGAATGGAGAGAGAGCGCCCGGCGCTCCTTCTTTTCCGGCGAATTAAACAACAACCCGTGAACACAACGCCGGGATCAAAGGTTTGCCAGCGTGCACTCCTCTAATGTCCAGCCAGCTTGCGAAGTAGTTTCTATTTCCCTTAGTGCGATTCAATTTGCACAGGATGGTTCAAGTGTTTAGGTGTGGCAAATCGAATTTTGATGCGACCAAAATTCGCCGAAATTGTCAAAAAGTATCCTGTACAATCTGTTGAATTTGCCTAGCCTTAATTGCAATTTTAAATGATCGTTTTCACTACTTAATTAGTTAAATAGTCCATTCACAGTATTTTCTTTTATTTAAATTCATTCTTTAGTATATTTGTACAATCTGTTAAATTCTAACCTCAACTGAAATTTTAAAAATCATCATTTTCACTATTTAATTAGTTGAATAGTCCAATTTTTATCGTTTTAACAGCAGTACAATATTCTCTTTTATTTCCATTGATTTTTCAGTATATTCGCAAATTTTAGAATGACAGCAATGAAGGAGTTAACAATTAAATATTTATACACCGTAACTTATGATTAAATTGCGCATGCGCAGATATTTGCGTAATTCAGAAAGACAGGAATCAATGAAAATTATTTTTTGTACGAAAGGTTTCAATAGAATTAAAATTCAATAGAACTATATTTCACATGTTGCCTAAAATTTGCGCATCTCGCGTATGCAGATAAGCTAAAGTAATCTCTGAAACATCATCCGTCATGCTTTCAACAACGCCAAAAAAATGGCGTATAAAACACCAGCACAAACATTAAGAGGAGGAAAATTTCTTCGTTGGACTCGCGTTTCTAGTTTCGAATATATGTTCATTAGCGAAAGTAACGCGTCGCGGCTAATAAAAAAGAAAAAAGGCGAACTGAACAATGTAGCCGGCTCACGGGTAGATCCCCATCGCTTTTCGAATAAAACCCCCGAGGAACCAACCCCCCGCCGCGATTTTATTAATTTTCTGTAATATCATTCGAGGTGTCCGAAAAATGTTTAATAACGTTTCGCGAATAAAATATCGCCGAGTGCATATTTGCCGAGAGCTTTTTATCCAGAAGTTTCTGAAAGCCCCAGGTGATAAAGTGGCTTCGTTTGAGCACGTTCCGCGTACGCGTGGTGGGGGAAGAAGGAAATTAGAGGCCGGACGACCGGACGGGGGTAAAATGATTGAATCCATAATTTTTTCGCTTCCCTTTCGCTTTATGAATGCTGGAAATTGTAACCGGGGACCGAAACTTTTGAGCGCCCGTGTAAATGCGACCCCCGGGCACCGCGGGGAAAAAGAGCATAGGATGCCTTTCCCGGCCATTTGCGTTTCCCCGGATAATATTTCGCCCCCGTAAACGCGTCTTTCGGACGGCCGGTGTAATCAACGCTTTTATGAATTCGCGACTCGCTTTTCTAATTGTTACTTTCTTTTTTCCGCGCCTCCACTCCCCGAACTCGTCCGCCCCGTAAATACTTTTGGCGAAACCGCGCAACAGCCAAGTCATTGTCTCCCGGAAAATAGTTCGTTGAATTAGTTTGCATAGAGACTTTTAATATACTTCCGCGCGCTTCCAAGAATTATAATTACACGAGGCGGTTATCGTTATCGCGTTATCGTTATCGAATTTTGACTGGCTGTGATCCTGTGCTACGTAGATTATAATTTGTTGAATGGATTATCGAATAAAATATTTTTCAAGTCTTTCGTTTAAATAATCTACAAATTTTTGAGTTTCAACACACTCCCTCTCCAATTTGCTAACATGATTCACAAAAAAGTGATGAATGTGAACGCATTGCATGAAAATCCACATAAATGAATACGATCGATTGAACGCGATGGATCTTACCCTGCAGTGATTAAATCTACAGAACCGCATTTGAAAAATCCTGCTCATTTCAATCCGCAGATATTCTCCGTCGCATCGCCGTAAGCCATAAATCCAAATTTTACATATTTCCATTTGTAATATTCATCGTTCTCTATTTTATGCATATGTACCTTCAACTCTGCAATAACAATAATAATAATAATTCTCGTTTAAATAACGTATGATCCCTTTCGATGAATTGTTTCAGCGAACTGAATACGAAATGAAACTTCACCGCATTTTATTGATTTACATCGCGAGTTTTAAGATGTCCGAGTCTCTGCAATTCTTTGGCTCATTGAAAATAGAATTGAGATTAATTCACTGAAATTATTGGTGTGATACCGGAAGGATTGAAGACAGCTTCCAGGAAGGATAAAATTATTCTAATAAATTTTGGAGTTCACTCAGAAAAAAATCGAACTTTAATATTGTGCAGTAATTTTAATATAATCTCCAGAAAATTCACATTAGCAATTCGATTGACTTAATCATTTATATATAGTACAGTAAAAATTGAACAGGAATTAGAAAAACTATCATATTAAATTCATACATTTAAGTGGCGTATGTAAAAAATTGCAAACCATTCGCTTTCTCTTCAACAATAACTTTAACATATTTTAAATAGAATGAAAATTGGATTTCCAAGATTGCATCAATCTCACAACATTAAATGGTTCTGCTCCATAAATTCACTAATTTGACGACTAACTTTCTAATTAATTTCCCGTGGCAGGTGTCAATAATTTTTCGATTAGAGTAATGGGGTTGGTTAATAAACGCGAGCCATGAATAGCCGTAGCCGGGGTCACGTTACACGGGTTTTCCATGCGTTACACATTCATACGGTAATTTCCTTTTATCGTCATCGGGTCAAGCGGCATTTGCAACGGCAACAGAAATTGCCGTTTCGCGATAAGCGTAAACGGATTACGAAGACAGTACACCGGTAGCCGCGAAGATACTATATCCGAGGAAATATGGCGCCGATGAAAAAGCCCCGTGCATTCCCACCGACTGCATGAATTCGCCGTGTGTCCACGGGGCCGCCTTATTTACGAGCGTTACCATATCTATGGATATTCGCGATGTGAAAAATCTGGGGGAATACGGTATTTATGGTCGGCCACGGGACCTATGGGACCGTTACATCTGTTCGGATTCCATAACCGTGTAGGCGGTCGCCTACCAGGGAGAAACGTACGTCCACGGGAAATCTATAGTGTCTCTCACCATGAATAAGTTGAATTCGAAACTAGGCAATTCTCCGGTTGAAAAATAAACCGAGCATATCGGCCAATAAAGTGTTCCCGCAAGGGGTTTCCGGTTCGAGATACTGCGGGCCGTTCGATACGTTTCCGGACATATTGCACAGTCTGATAAGTGGCGTATCGGGACCATAATAGCGGTGTCAAACCCATAAACCGACAACACAAATTAAAACACCATTAGATCCTACGTGAAAAATTGGTGATCTTTCAGGTGCTGTAAGTTTGTAAAAAATTATCGGATGGCGGTCTACCCGGGCTCATTTGAAAGGGTAAAGTGTCTACTTTCACTCACCTAAGTTGCAAATTTTTTCGTAAATAATTCTGGTATATTAAAAAAAATTTTCGAACCTACTGTAGCGGACCCACAGATTACTCTACTGCCAGCAACCCCCTCCTCACTCAAAATGGTATAAAATGGCAATAACAAATCGTACAACAATCTGCCTGGGCTCGTTTTGGAGGGTGAAGCGTCTACTTTCACTCGCCTAAGTTGCAATTTTTTCGAAAATAATTCTATTCTAAAAAATTTTTTCGAACTTACTGTGCCAAAGCCATGGATTACTCTACTGCCAGCAACCTTCTGTTCATTCAAAATGCTATAAAATGGCAATTAAAAATCGGACAACAATCTACCTAGGCTCGTTTTGAAGGATGAAGTGTCTACTTTCACTCACCTGAGTTGCAATTTTTTCGTAAATAATTCTACTGTATTAAAAAAATTTTTCGTATCTAGTGTCGCGAATCCATGGATTATTTTACTGTCGACAACCCACTGTTTATTCAAAATACTGTAAAATGGCAATAAACAGTCGGACAACAATTTACCTAGACTCGTTTTGAAGGTTGAAGTGTCTACTTTCACTCTCCAAAGTTGCAATTTTTCGCAGATCCTTTTGCAATATTTAAAAAATTGTTTTCTAAGATGCTATAGCCGACCAATGCCCCGTTTCACTGTCGGCGACCTATTCTCTTCACTCAAAATGCAATAAAGCAACAACAAAGCATCGAACGTCAACGCACCTAAGCTTATTTTAAAGTGTAAAGCTTCTACTTTCACTGCTGTAAATAATTTTCCTCGAGGTTGATTCTATACTACTTAAAAAATTTTCTTTCGGAGTAGCTTAACCCACTTGTCTGTGAATCTACCGTCAGTGATCCTCTTCAAAGTATAATAAAATGACAACGAACCATCAGACGACAGAGTACCTAAGCTCATTTCCAACTATGAAGCTTCTACTTTCACTGTTGCAAATCGTTTTTTTTTCTTCAAGGTTGCTTCTGCATTACGCGTAAACTTATTTTTTAAGCTGCTTTTATCTTCCCATGGAGGTTTCATGCTGTTTAATGCCAGAGGCACAATGTACACTCAAAGTACCATACAATGCGAACAACAGACCATGCGAAAATCTATTTAGGCTCATTTTAGAAGGTAAATCCGCTGCCACCGGTTCCCGGAACTCCTTTTCTCGCGAGGGCACTACAGCGTTATTAAAAAATTTGTTTTCGCAGTTGCTTTTCTTGCGAATTACATTCAAAGTGCAATAAATTCGCATGATTCGCCCGGGCTCATTCTGGAGGGCGAAGCGTCTGCTTTCCTCTCGCCAAAGTCTTTCTCGAAGTGCATGAAAGTGTTTTACCGAACAAGCTTATATTTTTGCATCGACGTTTCCATTCGAGGCGCGATAAAACGTCGGGGAAAAAATCGTAAATTTCATAGTCTCGTTGCAGAGGGGTGGCTTCGATTCGAGCCACGGGGGAAAAAATATTTCATCGCTGAGGGCGGGGGCGGGGGCGCGTTTGAAGACGCGAATTCTGAGAAACCGGGCTGTTGTTAATTGAATACGTTTCCCTGGAAGTTCAATTCCGCGGCGGAAAGCACGACAGAAATTGTGCAGCAAACCTGGTACTTAGCATATTGACGTCTCCCGCATTTGCATTCGCATCGGACGCCGCAGAAAACTCAATTGGTCGCGGAACTTTGATCAAATTCGCCCGGCAGATGCCACTCTCCTTTTCCGTCGAATAAAACCGGTAATAAGAGAAGCGGGGGCCTCCTGTTTGATTTCCGCGTTCATACATTTTATAAATTACCCGGCATCCCCTCCCCTTACCCACCCCACCCCCTCCACCTCATCGCTGTTAAAAGTTTCAGAACGAGCGAGGGGGTAGGAGGTTTCCTACCGTCGTTGTTATTTACCGTGCGTTATAATTGGATCGCGGTTTTCATGCATTTATAATGTATGTAAATACCTAAAACACAATAAAATTGCGTGGTCCGTCGCCGATGTTTCGACCTCTTCCCTTTATTTTTTACTCTTGACCTGTTTGCAAGGATTACCATATGGAGATACACGGATTTGCATAAACATCCGCAGTCTAGTTATAATAATACGATAGTTCCGTATGGGGCGGCGGGGGGATTGGCTTCGCCGAGCATGATTTACCGTGAGCACTGCACTGAATTATTCAACCTCGAATTGATCGTTTCCTATTGAAAAATCACGCGAAACCGCGATGAACAATTTCGATCTCTCGCCACGGGCCAAAAGGTATAATGCTCTTATTCGACAAACACTGCTAACTGTGCAGATTAGCGGGTTTTCGCGATGTTTGTTCAATCGTCAGTTTCGTTTTTAAATCGCTCCGTTTCATCGCTGATAATCAAATTTGGACGGCTCAACGAGCACCTAATTCTCGTAGGAAGCAAATAATCCCGAACTCCGAGTTACAAAATGAAACATTTTGAGTTGATTTATTTTTATACCCTGAAACAATAAAATTCGTCCAATTATTAGTAATTTTATTTTAAATAATTTTCTACTGGACTTATCGGCTCTCTACAAAATAATGTAAATTGTAATTTCATATTAAATAACTGTTAACTAGATTCATCAGCTCTCTACAAAATAGTGTGAATGTATAAAAATGGATTATTTTCGAGATTCGCGAGTATGTTCGACTCATTTGTAAACGGACGATAAATTTACCGAGACAAAATCACGATTTAATTTGTACACGTAATAATGTCAATATATGTGTAACAAAAATTATAATTTAACGGTTAAATTGATCGGAACAGTGGATAACGGTGAAAAATCCGAACGATCGGAATTTTGGTTTTTCACGGATTGAATTGTCCCGTTGTCTGGCCCAGTGTACACCCGCGAATTTGGATAACAAATTCTTTTTTTTTCGCCAGATATTTACCAGACGTTTTGCTAGATTTCGCCCGAGATAGGCGAATATTAATAGAAAATTTGTACGCGCTGCGTGCTTCGAATATAAATCGGCCCTGCGTCTGCTCACGGCAGACAGTTTCTATTTTCTGCAATCGTCGCGCAGCGCACGAAGTTTCCGAGTCGATCTTCTCGGGAACGAGATTTTCCGCTTGTTTCTGCGCGTAGACAATGTGCTCCTGTTGCTGCTTATTGCGTACAGTCCGTCCTGAAATTCGAAGTGCTTCCGTTGGAACTTCGAAACGCGTAAGCGAACATTTTCCACCTGTTTTAAAAATTAATTCCCTGGGAGCAAAATGAAAAGTGTTTCGAGTGACACGAAAACGTTCCTGACTTTATTTCAACGCGTTTGAAGATGTTTGAGCTGATTTGCATGATTTTAATTTCACAGAAACGCATATTAAATTTGGAGGAATCTGTAGGACTTTTTTCTTAATTGCAATCAAATTTGTGAAATCAAACAGAGGCTTTGCGCATTAGGTAAAATTGAACAAATTGCGAATATACATTCACATCGTATTTATTCCGTAATTTTTTTCTCATTTAAAAACTCTCGTCACGGAAGCAAGCTTTTTAAAAAATAAATTATATACTAAATGCCAAGGAGAATAGTATTAAATATTTTCTGTGCGTGAAAACGAGCCTGTTAATGAATATAGAACATAACACGGCCAAGCAATGCTGTTTTATTAATAATTGTGGCTTACTGTACGCGGGGAAAATATGTGCGAAATGTTCGTCAGAGACGAGCAAATTGGACGCAAAGGAAAATTAGTGTAAAATTCAACGGCGCTTTTATGTAAACCAAGACCTAATAAAATCCTTAATAACGGGGCCAAGTTTCCGCATAGCTCATGTTCCCCTAAATTAATCCATAAAAATGAATAATGCGACGAAAACAGAGCACACACGCTGCAACGCGGCACTCGCTCAATGTTCCCTCGTGTTGGCGGTCGCCTGTGCAGCCTCTAAATAGTTGAAATATTTCATAATATCGTCCGATAAAGACCACGACAATATCCACGTATTCTTCTTGCGAGGAAATGTCATTTATTCACGAGCGAATAGGCGACGTGAGACTTTCGTGTCAAACATTTCAATGCAGAACGTTTCATAGTGAGCACGTCTTACTGTTCGACACCCGTCTGATCGCGACGCGATGCATTTCTTCCAAAATGTATTATACAATCTTAAATAAATTCGTTTTCTTCTCGAATGTTTAAAGTTGCATTAATTCGATAGAGTCATTAGTAGATCGCGATTTTTTATGCAAGATAGACGCATCAATTTCTCGTCCGTTACATCGTGAAAAAAAATCTTAGAATAAAAAGAACGATGGATTACGAAAGTAGGGGTTTCTAGCTTTCAAACGAGTCCAAATTTATCGTCGTGCGATCATTTTTTACGAAGTTACGGCAGTTTAAGTGTCGACAGTTTTTCGGAAATCGTGTTGAAATAATTCTTGGATCCGGCGTAAAATAGATTCGAAAAATCCTTGTACAGACATTTCCACAGAGCGTTGTAATAAATAATGTTAGCGTCGCCTCAAACTAGGCAATAAATATTTCACCGCGGTTCGGATATACAAGCACCGAAACCATGACTCGAAACGCCACATTTCGCGACCGCGTACTACCGAGTTAAAACTTTGCAAAAACAAATGGCTTCCTCCGTCGGAGAGCGTAGCGGAACAAGTTCAAAAATTCATCACGGCGGGGTGACCAAACAAAAAAAAAAAAAGAGAAAAAAAAACAAAAATAGAGACCGAGAAGAAACAAAGCGACAGAAATGGGGCAGCATATTTCGAACGGATCGCGGCAGTCGAGTTTTATCAATTAAATTCGCGCGTCGACCGTTCCGTGGAAATTCGCTCGAAAGTGGTGGGGGGAGGTGTGCCATTTCTCGGTGGAGCGGTTCACGGTGGTCGAAATCAAATTTCTCTTTGACAGTGTCGTCGATTAGGGGAGGATCGAGGGTCGCCGCTAGAGAAAATAGATCTCCGTGTATCATCTCGACGCATCGGTGCAAAAAAAAGCCGGAAAAACCGTGCAAAAACGCCGACGACCGTGTCCGGATCCGTTAATCTATCTGGACGAAAATCGATCAGGTAATCATCCCATTTTTAGCTAGCATACCTTTTTACTTTTTGTCGCCAGTCTGTGAAGAAAATGTCGGGAGATGAAATTATCGATATTATCATCATTAAGCTTTTAACTGGACAATTTTTCAATGTTTACTGGATCGTTAATCTAGTTGTGAAAAAATCAAATCTTCAATTTTACGATAAAAATGAGCCTAGAGAAAATTATACGTCAATTCTTAGGGGTTCGTTGCGAAAAGGAAGTTACAATCTTAAATTTCCAGGTGGTTAAAGAAAATTTTGAAATGGCATAAACGATATAAATATATATTATACATATAATGGGGGGGGGGGGGCCCATAAGTAATTATCAACCATTCTAATTTTTCTCGTTAACGTTAAACTTCTTCAAGTACATTTATATGACAGTATGTAGTTAAAATATAAGACAATTACAATTATGTTTTGTTTTATAAACATGTGTGCAACTACATAGAGAAACACATGATTTTTTTAAGCCTACAAGAAGTATGCGAATACTTTTTACACTCACTGTAGTTTATCTGTTTGAACGTCGTACTTCTCGAAGACGAGATACAAAATTCTACATTTTTATTGAACCGTGGGGGGAGGAGGTCTAATCGTATCGGCAGTCGAGCTCGCGGTGGATCGTTGATCTCGATTTTCGTACATATCGGGATCATTCAACGTGGCCGTAGGGTTGTCGTGCGCGTTCCGCTCGGTGAATGGGGCAAACGAGCGCGGCCGTCAGGGGGTTTCATATTTTTTGTTTTTTTTCACAAACCGTCGGCCGGTATAAAAAAGTTGAAAGCTTATCTCTGGCGTGGGCGGGACACGCCGGAGCCCTTTTTCCCGCGTTCGCCTTTTCACTTTTTACCGAGCTGCTCCTCCGAGTTCCTATCTCGCGGAACTTTCCATTTCGTGCGTCCGGGGGCAAAAAACGCAACTGTCGGTGGCGAAAAAAGGCTACTCGCGGAATTACCAAGTCCCGGGGTGTCCTGGCCTCTGGATTTCACAAGGGGAACATAAAAGGGGGGGAGGGGAGACTAGGGAGTCGCATTATGCGAACGCCCCGCTTCCCCCCGAACCCCCTGGAGTTTTGCGCAGCCTCCGACGAGACGCGCGATTAAATGGCACACGCGCGTCCTTGCCGAGCATAAAGTCCCGGAAAGTAATGAAAAGCCGGTTACGCTCGGTGATAAGGCGTCGCCCGTTAGTTCGGCACGATGATTACGATCCGACAGCGAAATTCAACCGGTTAATTGGCCCCCAGGAAGGGTTAATTGACGCCGAGTCCGTACGGAACTCGGAATTAGCGAGAGAAACCGATGGTAAAAATTCAGGTTTTTCGGAAACTCAATATCTCGGAAACTAAAGCTGAGCGGCGGTAACATGTATAGGAAAAAGTTGTTCAGAATGATGACCTTGACAAAATCGGTGATGAAGCCCCTAATGTAAATAATTACCAAAATATTTTCTATATTGATACCATTTTTTAAATTAATATGATGAATTTAGTCGAGCGCTAGTACTAATACTGTGCTAATAGTAGTAATTATTCGCAATAGGGAAATTTCGGACCATCTCAATGGCCATGAAATGCGCGGCCAAGGTCACACCATTCCTTAAACGAATTCCGTTTAAAGGAACATTCGTCTCGCTAGGCCCGTACCAATTTTAATAAATTTGAAATATGAAAGAGAACCTTGTATCCAATGTCATACATACGAATATTAAGTCTACATTCGAAAATACTAATGTAAAGAATACTAGTCATGCAAATAAATTATTTTACTTATAAGACAAAGTTTTTGAAATATTATTTAAAAATTATATTTTAATTGGAAAATATTGGAAATAGTAAGACTTATTTTGTACGACTGTGTAAAATAGTATTTCAAATAGTTGACAGTATCTTATATTTTTATGATACTTTGTTGCCTGTAATGTTATTACGATATTGTAGTCTGTTTATCAACATGTTACATATTCGTAATTAAACTACAAATAATACTTTGCTAACTATTATAGCTTCTCATGTTAAAAATTATAATTTATAATATTAACTACTTGCTCAACTTATTATCATTGTAAGGAAATATTTGAAATATAAAATAAAAATATTTCATTTTATCCATCTGGTTATCAAAATAAAAATATTTGATTTAAAGTAGTATATTATTTGAACCACATTAAATTATACTATATACCAAATCATTAATGATCGTTAATATATGTTGCAAAATATGATAGAAACTAATACGAATACCAATTCTACATTATAAAATACTAATGTAAAGTGTACTTACTTCTGAATCTTCTGTACCTCCGTCGGATCCACAGCACACAATTATTGACTCTCGTGAATAAGTCCGAATAATTTAAAAACAATCACTAAACAGCACACACAACGCACACACGCACAACACATTTTATAAAATCGTGACAACGAACGAGAAGATGTCACTCCGACCACGAACAAAATAATACTGCGACTTTAACAATGATCCCATCCACGGAGGTGGTAGGGGCAGGTTACCCTTGGCAGGTTAGACGCTGAGGGTCTATAAACACTAGATACAAAACCAAGGTAAAAAAAATTATGGCGGGGCGCCGACCCTATTTCCCGGAATTCTCTGTTTTCGTGTCACACGTCCGTGGGAGGGGGACGGTTAAAATCGCAGTATTATTTTATTCGTGGTCGGAGTAACATCTTGTCTGCTGTCACGATTTCGTTAAGTGTGTTGTGCGTGTTCTTTAGTGATTGTTCAATTATTCGGACCTACTCTCGTGCGTTAATAATTGTGTGCTGTGGATCCAACGGAGGTACAGAAGATTCAGAAGTAAGTACACTTTACATTAGTATTTTATAATGTAGTTTGTAGTACATTAGTATTATATTTTATTATTCGTATGTAAAATATTGGATGCAAGGTTTTCTTTCATATTTTGCAACTTCAATGTCCCTTTAACACTAGGTTTACAAAGCACTAAAACTGACTACTTAACATTATTTTATAAAAATAACAAGAACGTGTCTATCCACATTTGTATCAATTTTTTAAATAATATATACCCAAAAAAATAATTTTGTTGAATAATTCCCCATGGATACGTCTTCACAATGTCAATAATTGTAAATTATAAATATTAGATCCCGTCATTTTGACAGGCCCCGTGAACCTAGTGTCAAATTTCGTTTGTCTTCAAAGAAATTTCAAAAAATATTAGAAAATATTTGTCACGTTACAAAAGTATGTAATCGATTACTAAACATTTGAATATTATATGTGGAAATCGGATCAGTTTCGCATGGATAAAATGGAAATATTCTAAGACCGAAAAAAAATTTAGTTTTAGAATTAGAATAGCGCCGAGTGCAAAGGGTTAATTACTTAAAAGTGAGAAATGAACGAAATTTCTTGATCACCTCGAATATCTCGAAGCACAAATTATACAAATTGCTCAAATCAAAATTGTACAAAATCTAAATGAATACAATCTTGTCATTTTTATAAGCCAAAGGTATCAGCCAATTTTAGGGCTTCGCAAGTTCAGTGTTAATAGTTTAAGAGAATTTAGAAACGTATGTATATTAATGTATGTACGAATGTATTAATTTCAAGTTGCGGAAGTTATTAAAGAAAGGAAGGAACTTCTTGCTCGGTCCCCGTTTCTTAGGAACGACGAATAAAATTTAAATTTTCCAGGAAGATCCGCGGTCTACGGACGGCGAATTGAGACTCGTCGTGAGACTGGTTCCGCGTGTTCTATTTGAAACGCGAGTTCTCGAATGCGACTCTTTTTATGATCGTCACCGAACGTACTTGCGGTACATTTAAATGACCGAAGTTTCTCGGACGAAGTTCCGGTCGGGTGATGTTTTTTTATGGTTGTTACAGAATGTACCTCGGCCGGGATTAAAATGGTTGAACTTCGAGAGAAAGGACGGAGGATATGCTGCGGTGGTGAATTGAGTGGGAATCATTCGCGAGATCGCTTTCATGGGGGTTTTTAGGAGATTGTTGAGAAAATATGATTTTCGAGATGTTCTTATTGAAATTTTGCCGGAAATTAATTTTCTCAGACGATTCTTTCTACGGTGGTCAACTTGAATTCTGCTTGGGGGGACATTAAATGGTCAAAGTTTCAACAGTGGATAACTAAAAATTATTAAAAAGGAAAGCAAACAAGTCTTTTTAGTAGTCTTTTCCTGAATAAAATTCTGATCAAATAGCTTGGCCAACATTATCAAAATTTCGTTTAAGTCTCCCCTTTTTGAAACATTTATTACAATTTCTATTCGAAGGACACCAAATGTTAAATGTGACATTTGCCTCGAGTTAAAATAGTTGTTTAGGGTGGGGGCTGAAAAATATTGAGTTATACGGTGAACAGAGGCGAATTCTTTATTCAGAACAGTTTGACGTCCTTTCTTATTGAGATTCTGTTCAGGTGGCTTCCTTTCGAGATATTCGTCACGTATGCTGCTTGGGGTACCTCCGAATGGCGGAAATTTCGAATTTGATGAAAGAAATTTAGAAAAAGTGTGGAGTCGACTTTTTATTTAGACTGTTTTGTTACATCGCGTTGAGATTCTGCTCAGGTCGGTTCTCTTTTATACATTTTCGTTGGTGGAGAGTCACAAGCTTGGAATTTGATAGAAGCCCCCCCCCACACCCCGTTTGAAATAAATAAAATATATTTCTTATCGAAACTGTATTAACTTGTAAAACTTTCCGTTTTTTTAATAATTTCCTAATATACTCCACTGGTGAGGCCTTTTAATAGTGCGAAACAAATAAAATATATTTCATATCAAAACTGTATTAACTCTCCATAAGTGTTTTTTTAATATTTTAATAATATACTCCGCTGGTGAGGCCTTTTAATGGCACAAAGTGCAATAGTAACAAAAATTTGCATGGAGAAAGCTGACGAGAGAAAAATTCTTCGCTAAAGTCACTTTTCACGTTCATTCTACTCGCCACAAACTGTTTTAAAGGCCACAATTAAGAAGCCGAAAGCAATAAAAAGAAGATAAAGCGACTATCTCCGAGAGGATCCTCACGACCTCTATTTGAAGGGCTTTTCGAGCTCAAAAGGCGCCGAGAACCCAAAGTAGATTCTTCGTTGGAACTTGAGCGTGCCATCGAATTCGCATTGTTCCAAGAACTCGCTCGCGAAATGCCTCGTTCCCGAAATATTCAAAATTCAAGCAAGCGAGCTCGCGATGCTGAAGACCAGTCATCGTTCTCTTTTCCGTGCTGCTACGTGGAACCTTCAATTCGCGCGGGTTCAATTTATCACACTTAACGTCTCATAAAAGACACTCGAGACCGGTACGGTTTTAATCTAGAAGTTCGCGCGACATACGCGATGTAGAACAACAACTTTCACGCGCGTTAATTATGATGGAGGTTCCTTTGGAATTAAATGGAAGACGGTCACATTAAGGAGATTCTCATTGTTGTTGGAAGCCGTGAAATTTCCCTCTAATTAACAGGCTGTACACTTAATTGCGTCACGTCGTTCGACAATAATCTTGACGACCATTCAAATAATCTTGAATGAATCGTTGATTCGTCGTTTTTGAAAGTTTACCATTTTTTTGCCAAAGAACTGCGGAAGATTTTAATGTGGGACCTCGACGTATCGTTTTGTTCATGTTTTGGCAGTATTCAAGAATTTTTTGTTAAAAGAAAAATTAAAATTACGTTTGTTATGGGCGATTCTATATAGTCATGGTAAAAAGTGTGAGCATATTAAAATCAGTCCGAGTTCGTCTTTGAAAGTTTACCATTTTTTTGCCAAAAAACTGCGGAAGAGATTTTGATGTGGGACCTCGACGTATCGTTTTGTTCATGTTTTGGCAGTATTCTACAATTTTTTGTTAAAAGAAAAATTAAAATTACGTTTGTTATGGGCGATTCTATATAGTCATGGTAAAAAGTGTGAGCATATTAAAAAAACTGCGGAAGATTTTGATGTGGGACCTCGACGTATCGTTTTGTTCATGTTTTGGCAGTATTCAAGAATTTTTAGTTAAAAGAAAAATTTAAATTGCGCTTGTTGTGGGCGATTCTATATAGTCATGGTAAAATGTGTGAGTACATTAAAATCGTTCCGAGTTCGTCGTTTTTGGAAGTTTGTTGCTTTCTTTTCCTGGAAACTATAAAATGTTTTGTTTTGGGATTTCAACGTGTGTTTCGACAATGTTCAAAAGAAATAAAAATCTGGTTTGCTGCACAACACTGTGCGCAATCGTGCTGACACAAGTCTCGGGGAAAAAAATCCGGTTCCCACTTGAAAAAATGATTGTTAGAGGTCTCTAGAGTTTTGCGCGATCTGAATCGCAACTTTTGCGCCTACGATGCACAATCTGCAGCCAGCCAGTCGTCAATATGGTCGATTGACGTATAGTATACCGCCGACCCCGCATTCGGCACAGGTCACTTGCCGGTTGCCAACTTCGGTGCTCAACGTCCAATAAAATAACTCGTCTCTTCTCTCGACAATACAGATACCCACTATCTTCCAGATGTACCGGGTGACACGGCGAGAACTTTTGCGGAAAATAACTGGTGTATTGATTTTCCGAATCTCGAAAATAAACGTCGCCGCACACGTCGGTACAAATATTGTATTAGCAAACAGACCGGGGCATTCGTTCGGTTCATTCTCATACCAAAAATTTGTACATGTTTATTTCGGTCAGGTTTTGTTTCCGCCTACTGTTCTTATGCATTTATGCATACACATAACGGTTTGACATCAAGCTAGGAACGCTCATGTTGATTTGAAGGTTCCGTTAGAAAGCGGAATGCAATATTCAGTTCGTTCTCGTTTGAAAAATTGTTATTTTTATTTCGGTCGTCTATTATCTCAATATGTTTTCATGATGTATATTTGTTTTAATATAACATTTGAAAAAACCCGCATATTGGTCTCGGTGCGTTGGGACATGGAATTAAAATATTCGTTCTATTTGTGTTTCGTTTTAATATATTTCTGTGCCGTATTTGTATTCGTTTTACCATGAATATTGCTTTCAATGTTTTCAAAATATTTGAAAATTGTCTAACAACGGCATAAAATTTGTTTGCAACACGACGTCAATGTGAGATTGTTCTTCGGACACAGATCGAAACACAGGGCTTCGCAAAGGACATCGGCTTTCGTCGGGATTTCACAGTCGAGTGATACGTTGTCGGCCATCAAAGTTTCATAACCACGTCCGGGCGATTAAAGAGGCGGGTGCGTTTCAATTCCCTTTATCGGCGGATAATTTGTCGAATTAATCGAAGCGGCAGCAGCCGGCTCGATTCGTTTTAATCCCGACCGGTAATTATTTTCAGAGAGAACACCATCGCCGGTGGCCCGTCCGCGCCGAAAATCTATTAAAAGTCCCTCGATCGCCGGCACGAATCCGCGGCGTCGGCACGCTCAGATCGTGGCCCGATGTCGTTAAGATAACGACGGATTTATTCGCGACAGAAAACTTTCATTTCCTCCCCATCGGGGCCACGCGAGTCCCGTTTATTCTACCCTCGGATTACGAACACTTCGCTGGCAGCCTGCTGGACCGATGCCGGGTCATTCTGAGCCCGCGTAAAAATTTAGTATAATCCGTTTCCCCATCGTGTAACGATTGTTCGCAGATCGTAACAGTAGTATCAGACCCGTGTAGACTGAAAATTAAAATATCATTGAATCCTAGGCGAAAAATTGGTGATTTTTGATACGGTGTAGCTTTGCGGGAAATGATCCGATTGAGGCCTACCTGGAATCATTTTAAAGGGTGATGTGACTACTTTTACTCTCCCAAGTTGCAAATATTTCGTAAATAATTCTGGTATATTAAAAACATTTTTTCGTGCCTACTGTCGCGAACCGTTGGATTACTCTACTGCCAGTAATCTTCTGTTCACTCAAAATGCTATAAAATGGCAATTAAAAATCGGACAACAATCTACCTAGGCTCGTTTTGAAGTGTGAAGTGTCTACTTTCACTCGCCTAAGTTGCAATTTTTTCGAAAATAATTCTGATATTCTAAAAAATTTTTTCGATCCTACTGTGGCGAAGCCATGGATTACTCTACTGCCAGCAACCCTCTGTTCATTCAAACTGCTATAAAATGGCAATTAAAAATCGGACAAGAATCTACCTAGGCTCGTTTTGGAGGGTGAATCGTCTACTTTCACTCACCTAAGTTGCAATTTTTTCGTAAATAATTCTACTGTATTAAAAAAAATTTCTTACCTACTGTACCGAAGCCATGGATTACTCTACTGTCAGCAACCCTCTGTTCATTCAAAATGCTATAAAATGGCAATAAAAAATCGGACAACAATCTACCTAGGCTCGTTTTGAAGTGTGAAGTGTCTACTTTCACTCGCCTAAGTTGCAATTTTTTCGAAAATAATTCTGATATTCTAAAAAATTTTTTCGAACCTACTGTGCCAAAGCCATGGATTACTCTACTGCCAGCAACCCTCTGTTCATTCAAAATGGTATAAAATGGCAATTAAAAATCGGACAACAATCTACCTAGGCTCTTTTTGGAGGGTGAAGCGTCTACTTTCATTCGGCTAATTGCCTGCTTTCGTTGGCGATTATTCAGTATTTATAAAATTTTGTTCAAAGTAGCGGACTCGTGTAGTCTCTTCAGTGAATAGCAAAACGGTAATTAAAACAAACTGAAACGAAATGGGGACAAAGAAGCTGCACCAGTGTCAAATTTCGAACCGTCGAGCGCAATACGCGCCGGTAATATAAAGTCGGGTCTCGATTAAAAGTTCGACCGAAAATGAAAATAAATCGGAGTGAACCGGCGCATAAAAGCGTTGTCAGCGAACGCGAGCTGACTGTAGCAGACGCGGTGCTTGTCCCATTATTCAAATCTTGAGTTCGCCGCGTTTTGCGGGCATAAAAGACGTCGTAAACGCGCGAAACACGGCCGGGACATTTAGCGCGAAACACGCCGGAGCAGGAATCATCAGAGGACGTAAACGAGCTCGCAGCTCGCTACCGTTCGTGGACGTTTATTTATTATTTGTCTTGACAAACACCGGGACAAGACAGAACGGATATTTAACGCGGAACGATCAAGACTCCGGAGCAAGACGCGTAAACCCAGCAGATACTTCTCCCTTCTTCATTACGCGGCTCGTAAACACCGGGATTTTGGGAACTGGAAACACAGTGCCGAGCAACAGGATTGCTGCTCGAAATTAGGGCCGCGCGAGATTAATCTCGACACCGTCTGGGAACCACCCCCGTCTCAACCCCTGCGAGTCTGACCCACACCGAAATCCCGGAAATTGTCCAAAGAATCCGCCGGCGAATGGATCCAGCGGTCTTTCCGGTCGGCGGATCGCCCGGCACGGAGAATTAGGTTAAAACCAATCCCGTGAACTTTACGCCCCGACACCGGAAAACTGTCAGAACCTCCGCAGAACGTATTCCGAAATTTTCACCTCGCCGGAAGTCGCCCGGTTTCGATACCGGTCGGCCGTTAAAGCGGCGTAGCTCGAGCTCCCCTTTAAGGTTCGAGTTTAGGGCAACTTGCGAATGTTTTTGCTCGGCTGCGGAGTTTCGGAGTGGGATTCATTTATCGACGATATTCCGGAATTTTTTGTGCAACGGAGAAATCAAAAAGTTGAGCTTTTCCAATGAAACATTGTCTCCGGTGAATCACTGTATGTTCCTCATTTTGGAAAGTTTACAAATTTTTTACTGGGGCAGTATAAAAGGTTTTGGCATGGGAATTGATTGTATAGTTTCGTTCATGTTCTTACAGTGCTCAGGAATTTTTATTTGGAGGAGGAACGATGAATTCAGTTCGTAATGAATAATTGTAGATGGTCATGACAGAAAGTGTACGAAGTGTACCTAAATTGCTACAAGTCCGACATTTTTTTAAATTTCTTTAAGAGCGATTAGCAAAGAATGTAATGTAGAAGTGTTAATGAATTTACTGACAACAGAATAATTTACAACGAGCAGTCAAGCGGTGTCAAACCATAAACACTTTATCTACCGGAAGCCTATTAACAGGACTTTCAAAAATTGTGCTGCACCAAAAGGAAAATGGAAATTTTCGATTGTTAGACAAAAATGTCCATCTCTGTTGAATGTAAAAGAAGCTCGATTATTTTCTTTTAAATGATAATTTCAGAAGAAGTTGTTGCGTTATATGCAGTCTAAAAATTGGTGGAATTATGAAAGAAATTGCAGTCACTTCTGAAAATTGTTTTGAGAAAGTCCAGAACTGTTGATTTTTGATTACAAAAAAGATATTAGAAAATTTCCGGTAAGTAAAGTGTTAAGAAAATTTCTTTCAACTGGAAACAGCTGAGCATCGATCAAATGTTTCAAGAGCAAACCTCGAAATCTAGTTAATCACTGTAGCCGGTGCAGGGTTCATAAAAGATTTTCAAACAATTCCTTCCAAGGCCGTTTCAGTCTGTCCGAGACCTAAGCGAATCAAGTGGCCGGTTCTAATCCGTCGGGCGTCGACGATAAATCCGGCAAGAAAAATGGTTGGGCAGGATGCTGAAGTAGCAGGTTCCGATGAAATTGAAAAGCAAGACGACGCAACGGTGGCGTCGCGGCGCCCGTCGTAAATATCAACGGGACACGCGAACGGCGTAAATTTCGCCAGGAGCTGGTAGCGCGGAAATATTCGCACGCGGGACAGCGGATAGCGGCGTGCGGAACGCGTGGGTAACGGTTTAATAACGAAATTCCGGGTGGGATCGATTTAAAAGCCACCGGGCCGCCTAGGGCCGGGTCGGGCCGGGTCGGGCCGGTTCGGTTCGGTTCAGTTTTCGTGTTTGTTCACGGGCCCGCAGTATAAAAATAACATTTAACCGGGCAAATATAACGTTCCGGCATGGAAAGGCGGAAAACAAGCGAGTAGGAACATCGCGGAATTGAGTTACCCCGGCCATTGGGAAGCAATGAAGCATCCCGCGCGAATCTGCGCCGAGTTTCACGCCCGCTTTCCCCGGACGTTGCCCTTCCTCCCCTTCGGTCCCTTCCCGCCTAACTATGCGAACTCGCACCTGCTGCCTGACGCGAAATTACCGTTGTTCTTGCCACCGCGCGCAAAAATCTACCGGTCAGCACGGCGCGAGGTCCGAAAGCGAGGTTCAAACGACCAGTGACTGCTTCACTTTCTCCTATTGCTATTTTAAACAATTCAGAATCCATAATCTAGTCTGTATCATGCATGCTTCTCCCAATAGAAATCTCCGTCTATATATTTTTCCATCTCTAATGAAGTCTAACTCGAGAATCGAATATGTTAATCCACTGGTTACTTCGCAAACAAATTAATATTTATTACTATTTTATTTTATTTCGTAGATAAACGAACCTCGCACAATCCAAATGCCTAATAAAAAAGAAAATGACCAATGACGTCCTGCAACTTGCAAAATCATCAGATAATTACCGTTTAGTCTCCTATCCCATAATTACTGTGTAAACTCCTTTCATTTTGTATCGAAATCTAATGAATATACGTAGTGTTCACGCTATTACTAGCCAGCGCTTCTCTTGTAAATAGTATACATAAAAAAAAAAATGAAAGAGGAAAAAGCAGTACTGTTTCTTATAGGCAACACGTATCACATATCTAACAAAATATTATGAACACAAAAAAATATTTTTGCTCTTTCATTTTTTACAAATACTTACTATTTACAAGAAAAACGCCTGACTAGTAATAGGGTGAACACCCCTAGGGGTGTATACCCCTTCTGAATGTCTTTTAAATTATAACCACATTAAGTCAAATAAAGATGAGTACCTAACTACAAGAATTGAAATAGATGAAATTGAGGTCAGTAATCAATTGGGATCAGTAATCAACGTAAACGTAGTGACAGAATTATTCGTTGAACGAAGACTCGACTCGACTCGTTCCGAGATGAATTATCTCGTCGTCCCCAGTGGAGGGGTTAAACTCGTGCAAAGTGGCGAGAAAGATTGTAAATTTGTGGAAAAAACGTCGCCAGGTGCGCTAAATGACGATTTTACATGGTCCCCGGTTATGACCGGAGGTGGGAACGCGGTCATGGTGATTCTGCATGAAAAAACACGTCGAAAACGTAGAACGAAGTTTTTTCGTCCCGCGGTCCTGCTCCGGGAATAATCGAGTTTCAAAGTTTGTTCTACGTGGCGGGACGGCGACGACGAGTGACGAAGTGGAAGTGGAAACGGTAAACCATGGTCAGACATTTCGGGCTCCCTCGGTGTATGGAATGCGCATCGCGGTAATCTACTTTGGACATTTGGTTGGTCCGTTGGATATTGAATGGAGATCTACTGGAGTGCCCGACTATAACTTGCCGCCTCTACTAAATGCTAATCCCTGTTGAAATTTGAAACACAGTTTAGTTATTTATTTAAGAGAGGATACTGTGAACGGATAATTTTTCTCCGGTGCGTTCAATGCGATTTCTACTGTAGAATCACAATCTTAATTTCATTATTTTCCCATTAGATTTTTTATCAGTAAACTGTGAATATTCTTGCAATCATGGTACAGATTAAATTATTATATATTTGCAATTATTCTATGTATGTATGTATTTCTACTGTAGAATCGCAATCCTAATTTTATTATTTTCTCATTACATTTTTTATCAGTAAACTGTAAATATTCTTGCAATTCTGGTATGTATAAAATTTGAAAAATTAAAGAGAACAAATAGTAATGTAAATAAATAAAAGTAAATGTAGGGAGTCTTCTGATTCGTAGAATATATTTTCCTCTTACTCTGATTCTTATTAAATTGCCAGTGAAGCTGGCAGTTTTTAAGCTGTTTTGAACAATTATGGGATCGTCTGTGTACTAGGATTTTCTTTCTATTTTCCACGATCTCGGAACAGAAAAGTGAAAGCCGAAGACCGTGAGAGAAGCTGTTTCTGTAAATAAACCGCGTCAGTGCACGACCATGTGTAATCAAAGCCGGGGAAACGGAACAGTTGCCGATGAAACCACGTCCGACCATAGATTGAGTTTATCTACTGGCAAAGGAAGATAATATCGTAAGGATAGACGATCCTGAACGTTTCTGTATTGAATTTCAATTATTAGCTCGCTATTGATTCGATATTAAACTGTTTTCAATCGTTTGCTGCCAGATATAACGGTTGATCTGCTTCTCAGTATTTGTGATAACGATATCCAACAGACTCTACTCTTTCTGACGTAATTAAAATTCTTCATTAAAATTAATAACTCATAATAGTTCGTAAATTTTTACTTACAAACAATTCGAAATTGTAACTCGTCTAACAAACTGGATGAGCATGAAATTGTTAAGGAAATCAACTTTTATAACAGGCAACAAATTTTCCAAGTCGGAGGAAGTTGTGTATCTTTAAACTAATAATTTAACTGCAGCGGTATGTAAACATCGATTTTTATCAGTATTTCTAAAAACCGCAGCAAGGGAAACAATCGTTTAGTCGTCTAAAGTACTCTTTAAATGGAAAATAATTTATAAACTGTTATAACTATTGTTGGCGTGAAGAACCAACATCAAATATATTAACTGAGTCGTTGCAGTTTCAAAGTTCAATTCGAAAATCCGCTCAACTAAATGAAAGTAGCTAATGCAAGTAGTAAAACTCCGAAATACATATATTCGAATCACGTGGAACCATACATTGACCTTATCTACTGAAACTGGGAAAACTTTCGAAATAATAGAGCTACAATTTAATAATTTCATTCGGGATTATTACTTACCGAATTATTACGTTTCTTTTACTAGCCGAGACAAAAATAATGGCCGACTATCTTCGGTTTGTATTTCACAAAGATATTCGAACAGTGTCCGACCATACATTGACTTTATCTGCTGAAACTTGGGAAACTTTAGAAATAGAAGAGCTACAATCCAATAATTTCATTCGGGATCATTGCTCAGCCAATTCGTAAGTTTCCTTAACGAGCTTGGAGCAAAAATAACGGAGGACATTATTTTGAATAACTCCTCTAATAAATCTTACCGTTAAAAGCTTTCTTAATTTCTATAATTTTTCTAATAAATCTCACCGACGAAAGCTTTATTAATTTCGATGAATTTCGCTGACGTTTGACGAGCAACAAAATGCGTTAAAAAATTATTTTCAAAGCACAAAGCGACAAAATTCGTCCGATCTTTTTACACTGAGTCTACAGACGTAGTGATATCACTGAAAATCAGTACTATTAGCGTAAAAAAGACCTGCTAATTGGCTTACGGTATATGAAACGTAGGCCATAATGAACTCGAGAGTCAATGATCGACTGGCAAAGCGAGCAGTTGGTTCAGTCGGCAGACGGAGTGGCGGCTGCAGTCGTCAGAGATCATTCGATGACAATGGGACAGAAAATGGCGGGCGGAGGCCACACACAGTGGGAAAGGGGGTCACCACCATAAATAAACCGTGAAAGTGCACAATCGAGCGTCGCGGGCACAGCGGCATGGCAGAGAGAGAGAGGGAGAGAAAGAGAGAGAGCAGCGTGGCCCCGAAAAATCGATGATGGTGCCGTGTGTCTGGCCATGGTCGGACACATCGTGGACCGTGAGGTCGAGCATCGGTACCCGGGATCAATACGGCAAAAATGGATCGCAGCTGGAAACAATTACGTCGGGTGAATCCGAGTCATCGGCGTCGTCGAATCGATATTAAGGACGATTGAAAGTCAGCCATTGTTTGGCGAGAAGGGGTGAAATTCATCGCGGGATCACCGCTCGGAAACGAGTTTTAATTGCGACAGACATTTCAATATTTACCGCCTCCTCGATCGGACCGCGATGGAAATTTTCGGTGAAGGGCAGAAAGAAGATTTTATGCACGGTCACTACCATTAGCATTCGAACAGTACTTCGAAGGGAATAACCTTTTTAAAAGTGGACCGAAATCAGTGGACAAAAAATCAGACGTTTGCTAGATCATTAGTAACCATAAATGTTCATGCATAATAAAAATTATCTGTACTAATTCCAAGATACAGGAGCTACGTAGATATTTCTTAATCATTTTAATAGGTTGAAACCAGTTTACTAAATGTAAAAATTGCAATTGGTCTCAATCATGAAAAAAAACAACACTGAAGACTGTCCTTCATAAATTTCTTTTACGTGGTCCCGCGCTACACCAATGACCTTGAATGACCTCCTCGTATATAAACGGTTCAGTCGAAAACGTTCTATATACGACACTGTGATTCACTGTGCAAATCTGTAAACATTTAATCTAACACCGCGCCTGTTACATTGTCAAACAGTTACGTACCTTTCATTGGTTCGGATAATCGAGGTTCTACTATATCGAGGATTACACAGAAGGACACGATCCAAACAGTGTAGTGTCTGGTATCATTTCAACCAAAAAAAGTCAGGAATACGTTGACAAGAATTTCATACAAAAATAATCAAAGACAAATGATTTTTACCGTTGAATTAGTATTGTCTCGCCGAACGGTACACGATACAAGTTTTTCCATGTGTTGAGATATTACTGTACGCAAAGGAGATTAATTTTTTTTTTTTTGGAGTTGTCACAGTGGAATACCCCTTTAAAATAAACTATTAACAGCCCAAGAGCAAGAAAGAGGGGGAGAGGGGACGGTGAAACGTAGGCATATCGATCGTCGGCTCGCAGTCGAATTTCATTCTGTGACACCAGCGACAGCCTATAAATTGGGATTTGATCGATGACCTTCAGGGGTAGTAATAACTGCGAGGCCGGAGTGTTTGCTCGCGGGAGTCCCAGAATGCCGTGCGCGCCCGAGTAGGTCTACTAAACCGAACCGTTTCCACGCGAGCGGAAAGAGCAACCTAATTCCCGAACCGGGCTCGCTCCGCGAGCAGGAAAATAAAAAGTCCCTTTAATCCTCGGGGACGCGGCGAACGGAGAGAGCGGGAAAAAAGGAGAGAGAGAGAGGAAGAAACGAAGAGAATGGAAAGCGAGAGAGGAGAGACGGAGCGTGGCACGAACAAAGAACGTCTCCTGTTACGCCCGGTAAAAACTGAAGATTGCCGGGCGAACACGCTGTAATCACTATTGATTGCGCGAAATTAACTTTCATTATACTTTCGCGCGAAGCGAAGAGGGTCGTTCTCCCTCGAAAAAAACCCTGCGATTGTTACCCAATTCGACGACGACTCAACCGACGCCCCCGCGCACCGACGACGCCTTTTTCTCTAATTACAGAATGAAAACTGGGTCCCCGTGAGCACGCGCAACGACAGAATAGAATTCTAAGTAGATACGTTTCAATAATTACGTATTCATGAAATTGTTCTTACGGGGTCTCGACGAGCTTATAGCAAAATTTCGAATTCCACTTATTTGCCTCCTGGTCTCCAATTATCGAAATTTTATGATCTAAGAACTTTCCTCTGAACGCCTATCAATTACCAATTCTCTACCACGATGATTCACTTAAAATCATTATACTAAAAGACACCCTTCCGTCACTGAATCCACTAGACGCTAAAAGTGACTGTCGTATGCTGCCTTATGAAAATGACAAGCTTCAATTTAATGAAGAGAAACCTTTGCAATTCCAATTTAACTCTGAAATGAAAAAATTACAAATTTGAAACGTTAGTAACATAGAGACGTTAATATAATATATGTAAAACTATCCACTATACCAGTGTAGGCACAGTATTAAAAAATTATTATTTTTACAAAATTTAACTGAAATAAAAAATTACAAATTTGAGACATTCGTAACATGGAGACGATAATATAATATATGTAAAACTATCCATTAGACCAGTGTAGGCACAGTGTCAAAAAACTTTCGTTTTTCCGGAATTCAACTATGAAATGAAAAAATGACAAGTGAAACGTTAGTAGCACAGAGACGTTAATGAATAATTTTTGAATGAAACAAAAATACGAGGAACGTTCTTGCTCGAAGCGTGTCCTCAATTTATGTTGAAACAAACGATAACGTTCGGAAGCATCTCCTTAATTTACCTTGAAACAAACGATGAAACTCGAAGCTTCCAAGTCCGCAATTAATTTTGCGCAAACCAAATAATTACATTGCAAACAATTTGTAGAACCGCCGCCAGAGAGAACTCATGATCCCGGACAATGGATCCCCTAAAACATCCCCGAGCGAAACGGTGTTTTATCGAGTCGAAAGAAACTGGCGAAACTTGGTGGTCTGTTTACATAGAGTGGATATCGAGGTGGCCGGTCGAATTATTCTTGTACGAGGTGGGTCAACGGGAACGTATTCAAGTTACCCTAATTTGACCCACCGTAAAACAAGAACGATCTAATTCTACGAGCTGCCCGACTTTTATTGCCGCAGTCTTAAAAGCTTCTGACCCCCGTGGGATTTCGTATGGACGAGCATGATTGGGTTTGCAGATTGCGTGCGATTACGCTGTCGCGTAATGCTTAGTAGACCGAATAATTGTTTGTTGCTCCGGTATCGGTGGACTTGGGACGCTTTCGACTTGTTTGTGACAAAATTTCATTTATCGCTTACGTGGTTTTTTTTTTTTAATTATAAACGAGGTTTTTGCAGGCAATTTTGTAGACTGTGTATGTTCAATGACATGTATAAAGAAATGAAGAAATTAAAGTCAGAGTAATTGTAGTTGTTTTTGCTCAAAATTATTTTTTGGGGAGAAACGTTAGAAATATTGAATTATCGTTGAACAATTTTTAACAACATAAATAGGGAACGATTGTCAAAAATGGATCTTTAAAATCACGGTGGAACACTTCTTTAAGAGAAGACATAACTAGCTGGTGTATATAAAAGCATTTTCTGATTGTGCCTGACCATAGATAGACCTGTTCTACTGAATAACGTGATATTGAACCAGACTGAACCACTATGTTTTACCACTATGTTTTATACTTAAAAATACAACGAAACACACTTGTATTAATAGAAGCTAGTTGGATCTACTTAACGAAAGTGTTGTCACATAATTATGAAGACATCGAAACTTTATGCAATAAATGCCAGAGTCAGGAAAATTATCTTAATTATCTCTGTGTTTCCACGAAAGCGTCACCATTATGCTTTCAATTACATTTACGAGGAGTAACAATTTCTTCCATCACGGTCTGACCACACACAGCCCCCATCTACTGTAGAACGAAGCTACTAATGAGAGGTGGCTCTGTTCCACAATCATAGGCGTTTATGTACTGTGAATTTCAATTACTAGTGCGCTAATGTTACATCATTAACAGGACCGTTGTGCCATTGCTTTCTGTGCGAAACAGCACTATTTATAGAGTCCTCCAATAAAAAGTTCTAGCATTAAAACTGGATGAAAAGAATAATTCAAATAATTTCTCGAGATCATCACCAGATTCAGTTTTTATCTACTAAAATAAATTACCAACAGCTACCAAAAACAAAACCAATTATCGCTTCTATCGCTAACTATCCATACTATTTTCTCTAGCAAAGAACCTAATAATACAAGCGTCTAGAATTCTTTAAAAAAGTGCTAGCCTAAATCATCGGTAAATTGACTTGTTATCGGCGAAAATAAATCACTAGCGGCTACCAACAAGAGGCAGGGGCGTGCAGGAAAAAATCAGCAGCTGTTTTTCGGGCGCATCGCGGCCAACGCAGCCGTCCGGAAGGTTGCATCCTCCGGGGGGCAAGATCTGGACCTTATCAGCGAAAGGGTTGCGGACGTAGCCGGCTCGCGGGTATCCCGATAGGACAGGGTATAGTCTGCCGGTGATAGGTCAACCGACCCGTAGAATTGAACCTTGATCTACGCTCGAAGAACTGGCACACATGGCTGGCTTGGAACTGTTGGGGGGACACATCCATCGATTGACATGTCGAACGGTCGAGTGGATCAGTTTACCCGCGACCGATTCCCATGGACGACATGTTCGACTAGGATTTAAACCGTCGGGATTAATCCTGCCCTACCCCCGGACACGGTTAAACTCTGGCAAACCCCCATCCCCCCACACCCCGTACGCCACAGCCTGTACCTGGAACGTCGTCGTCGTAGTCGTCTACCGGTTGTTCGTTTGCTTTTCCAATTAATTGGCCGGCTGGCTGGTTAAAACCGACGCGTTCCACTGCCGTTCGTGCGTGAACGGAGCCCATGGGTTTCAATTTCAAACCCTAAGGCCAAGGGACCCGGAATTCCCGGATTAAACACCGGTCCTCGACTTACTATACACAGGGTGACTCATTCCTCCACTGCGGATCTGCACGAAAAACAATTTTTGTTAAAATCAATTTTAAGCACCAGAAATTCTAATAATTTTCACAAGAATACTGCAACATCATTCTATAATGTCTCTACAGGTTCATAGCCTTGACTGTCAATAAGCAACCTAAAAGATTCGAGAAGATTAAAGGAATTTTTGTAATGAAATACATATTGAAAATATGGTTCTGAGTACTCTCTGAATTTCCTTGCAATTTTCATACCCTAATGAAACGTGGTACACTGAATATATTTAGCGTAAAAATTCACATTTAAATCTCGAGAAATAATTCTGTCACCCATACGCGTGTGAAAGGTAGTCAATATGTTGCGTGTTACGTTTCTGCGTTCGTCACGAATCCAACAAAAAGCAATTTTCCTGAAAATGTTTGTACATGCTAGCTAGTGAACTGGAACGAATGAAAATGAATGCTCCTAACATCTCAAAGTGTGTATCGTTGATTTCTTTATGTCAAGATTTTATAAAGTTTCAAAGTAGATGGATTTTCGAAGTTTTCTTTAAGTATTCTTGTCATAAGGTTTTAATTAAAATTTTGAAGATACTGACAAACTTCGATCGTTGGAACACGGAACACCCTGTTTGTGTTATATCGTCTGTGTCTGGCCGAGGTTGCCTTAATCCACTTGTATCGACGATCTGGTTTCGCCAGTGGTAAGGGAATTTTTACTTAATTCCCGGGTTAACCTGTTCACCCGATTCTTCGACCGCTAATTGCCTGAATTATACCCGATTCTGTGTTTACACCGCAGGAGAATCTACAGGGTGGCTTATTGTATCGATTTTCTATTTCGTGTGAGCCAACGAGTTCGAGAGTAATTGAATTGGAATTTTCTTTAGACGTTTCTCAGTTCTATCGTTGTGTCTGACCATCGCTTGCCACTTCTACTTAAAGGAAATATAAACACGTATCAAGTATATTTTTTAAATTAATGAGTCAACGGGAAATTCGCTTTTTGAATATTTCAATTAAACGTTTATAAACGAACGCGTTTTAATTTAATGGGAAATAAATTGTCTCAATATAACATGCAAACAATTCACGTGATTTTCTACAAAGTGATTGATTTTGTGTATCATTGTCAACTGTGCTTGACGCAAAGTATAATTTTGTGTTTGAGAAATTCAATTTGATATCCTATATGCAATTTATGATTGGATTCTGCTGGCCAACTCTCATCAATGCCTGACATTTCAACTTAATTAAATGCATACGTACTACGTAAACTGTAAAAGGCTATCTACTTTCGCTCTTTTCTGAACAATCTTGCTATCGAATATTATATTGTCAAGTCACAATTACATTTTATTTTAATCGAAAATGAATTGTTCTTGACGAGCAAATTTATAAAATTTTCCTCGCGTAATTCAGCATTCATTGGTTTTACAATAAAAAGAATTCGCAAGCTAAATATAGAATAGGAAATCTAAAATATATTTTACATTACTGCCATTATAATGAAAACAGCGAATGAAGAAATTAGTTAGTATTTAGTTAAAATTTTTTTAATCAATTCGCGAGAATTTGTATTAAGATATGATTATCAAAACGTATTTGCAGATTGACAACCCTCGAAGAGATTAAGCACTTCATTAACGTCCGATCAATTTAATTCCATTAACACATCTGCTGCTGACACGATTCGATAGTCCTTTGAAAGTCAAAGTAACATAATACAATGCTGTCGCAAGGTGTCAATCTATCAGAGGTACAAAAGAAACCACAGTCAACTTCGTAATATCGTGTACAAACCAAATGTGAACGTGACATGTACATAAATGTCGATTCCAGCGAATTGCGAGAGATCTCCCCACGCTCACAGCCAAAAATTGATACATCAATTCTTGAATATAATACCATTCGGCAATTCTCGAATTTAATAACATTCGTCAATTCTCGAATTTTGTACAAACCTTCGGATTAAACCAGAACTTTCTTACCGATCTGTAGAAAGCAAATCACCGTGAAATCACCCAGTCTCGTAATCTGAAACAGAAATAGTAAAAAGACAATTAGCATAAGTGAAAAAAATAATTGTATAACAAAAAGACAGCATCATACGAAAACTGAAGTTTCAGTTTCACTAAAATAATTCCTCGACTCTTCAGGTCACAAAACTCTGCAAAGACGAACAATTGCTTTCTTGGATTAAACATTTGTTACCACTTATCAGAGGCTGTAAATTAATTCCCCACTTTACGTAAATTCCTCTGAAAATGCTCAGAAAAACGAACATAAAACAGAGCCCACGAAGCCGAGAACCATGAAGTCGCCGAAAAATCTGTTTCTAAAAGAACGAATCGGCCCTCGCCCACAAACCACGACGCGCAACCATAAACCCCAGTATCGCACAGCTTCAGGTTGCAACGTCCGCGGGTGTCGTCCTGCGGCGGAAAATTCGGTAGCAGTTCGGCAATCATTAGTTCTCGCGCGTAGGTCCTCGTTGCTGATTACTCTTCGGATCTGCCTCGTTACCGTTAACGATCGCTTGGCACCGGTCGATCGAAAAACGAGGGGCGAGAATCGACGAGGTGCAGAGGGACGAGGAGAACCGAGCGAACGAGAGAGGATCGAGAGGGGAGGATAGATTCGTGGAGGGAAGTGGAGAGGAGAAAGGCGGAATTAGATCGGCGGCCACGGACGAGCAATCGTAGACGAGATTGGCGAGTTCGAGCGTGGAACAGAATAATCCTATCGATTAAAACCGTGGCGGGATACGGTCACTGGTGGTTCGCGTTCCACTTAATCAATGGAACATGGATCGATAAATATATATATACATATATATATATGTATATATATATATATATATATATATATATATATATATATATCGCCACGAGCTGTTGCACACACTGTGTCGAGAACCACCCTCTCATCCCCCCGTCTCTTCGCTCTCATCACCCCCCTCCCTTGTTCTTTGATACGTGCCGTCCATCAGCAGACTGATAAGGCTGATCCTTTCAATACACTTCTGTTAACAATTGTCTGGCGTAGCCTCGCGGAATGGTATCCGACAGCCGCGCCGAGGATTATATCGGCTCGTGGAATCGATAGCGTGTTTCCAGGTGAATTCTCGACGGTGTGGGATCACGGCCGAGGTAACACGATTATATTTCGGCCGGGTACGACACCCTCGTTCATCCCCTTGCAGCCCTTATTCGCTGGCTCCTCCACCTCCCCTTCCCCCCATGACCAAGAAATTCACGAGCTTTCGAATGGCGCCCCTTTATCGCCGAATCGGCGGCTGGCTCGAACACCGGCTAACTTTAATCTCTTTCCCCGATGACGAATGGTAATAGCCATTACCCCGAAAGTATCCTCGTATTTCTTAGATCGCACACCCTGCCCGAAGATCGGCCCATAACCCGGCCGGCTACCTCCCAGCCATCGATCCTCGCCTAACCTTGTCGCGGAGATAGCTATGATGCTGAGCGATCGAAACGGGATCGTGTATCTGGTCGTTCCTTATGCTCGTCAGGTTCGTTGTTATACTCTTCTTCAACGCGAAACCTATCGCAGTCGAACGACCATCTTCTATACAGGGTGCTCATTTGAAAACTCTCCAGCCGAAAAGTATGTAAAATATTGAAAAAAGTGTAAAACACGTGCCCAAGGATTTCGAGAAGGAAAGAGTATCTTTTTTTTTTAGCGTTTTAGGTTACATGCACCTTGTAGGTTATTAGTGACCACAGTTGGGTTGCCTAGTGGGGCCAATCGTATTTAGAGCAATTGGGATACTTTAATGTCTTTTAAAAAGTTTAGGACATTATTGCAGGATTCTATTCCTCGTAAGATCGTTAGTGAGCTTTTGTTGACAAAGAGTCAACTTTGTTTTTTTCAAATGGAAACCTATATTTTCTATCATGAGATCTTATTGCACATAGAAAGTCCAGCAATTTTCGTAGGATACTTTTTTTATCCACGCACCAGTTTCAGAGATATTGAAAGAGAAGTAGAACGAGTCATACTGCGGGAAAGTTTGTCATCTCTTTATAACCATAATAAATTTTCTAAGCAATAAAATGAACACCCTGTATAATACTGTAACCTGTGAACACCCTATACAGGGTGTTGTACAATAATAAAATACAATAATAAAGATTGTATTGTATTATACAATAATAAATGCAACAAAGTTATGAAGAAATTCATGATTGTAAAATACAAGATACAAGGGAATATTTTCCTGAGCAGTGATACGAGGTTGAAACAAGAAACAACGACCGAGAATTCTTCTCTTGGTTCAACAACTCCGTTTCAACAAAACCACGAGAAAGTTCAAGATAGCAGAGTATCCAAAACAGCTAGTACGCGGGAATCTTCACCCCAAGGAGCGGAACGAGGTTAAACCATGAAACAACTGCGCACCGGTGTTCTTTCTTTCAGCGAGTAAACTCCTGCAGGAATCGAAGACCGTTGAACAGCTTCGTTCAGCTGCCGATACATTGCTGAAAATATGATAGCAGGTCCCAGGACGAGCCACCGATGATCAGAGCCGGAGTTGAACATCTGTAACTAACAAGAGTCGAACGTAGCTCACCGGGGAGACCGATCCTTGCGGTCCCCGTGTTCCACCAGGATTTAAACTAGCTTCTGGCCCGAACCTTCTCCGTAATTCCTGATCCGGATTCCAATTCTCCTGTATCCGTCGACCACGCGGGCTTTCCGGCCCGCCTGAAAGACGTCCCCTCCGAGCCGGCTGCCGGCTCGTAAGCCATTTTCATTCCCATAAGACGATAAATCCTCCGATCAACCGGAGAGAATTGAAACTCCTACTGATCTACACCCTCATCCTTGTACATCGTGCTTTTCTTTTTTTAATTGTTTTTTATTGTTTTTATTGCGACCTGTTCGCGACGATGCACGACGAGTCGAAAAGCCCGTTTCCCCAGGCAAAATTGAATTACAATTCGATTACAATTATTAGGGGACACCTATATTTTTAACCCTTTGCACTCTTTGTCCTCTTGGAGGGGACGTTATGAGTCAAAAATACTTTTGTTTTGTATACTTAAAAAACAATCTAATAATCTAATCTAATGAATCCAATAATTGCTTTTTAAAATCACGTGGAAATTTTGTTGAATATTTTCTGCGCATTTATGTCGCAAATGGGGAATATTATTCTGAGTTAAAAAGTCATCTCGTGAGTTCGAAATCACTGCTTATTATTTATTTTGGAACTGTATGTAATTACGCGTTATTATTGGAATTTTTAGTTGCAATACTACTTCTAGTAGGACGTATTCGAAATAATTTAATTTTTCGTTGGAGGATATATGGAATAATAATTATTTCAACTGTGATATTTCGGGTTCTTAGTCCACGATGTACAAGCATGATAATTACGAACGTGGAGGATAATCAGGATCCATGGCTGACTTGTAAACAATTTTGTTCATGCACGAAGTAAAAAAATTTCGTAGCACGGTGAATGAATAAAAACTAGATTATTAAACTACACGTTACCGTACATCGTAAAATCAAAAAGTATTTCAACACATAATTTCCATAAAGTCCAAATTTATTTTTCTATTTTTCAGCGAAATTATCATAATTCGAATATTGACGATTTCTCGAGAATCGGAAATTTAGTGTTCGAAGACTTTTTGGAACCACTGCACATTAACGCAAACGAAAATAATTATTTCAAATGAAACGATGCAACATAATTTAGAGAACGCTCTCCGAAAATATATTTATCTTCTCGCATATTTTTAGAAGAATGTACATACGTATCTTTCTCGTCTAATAAACTATAAATTATTCGACGCGAATGGCCGACTGTGAAAAGCGGTGCAAAAATCGCCGTTCGCAAAATGTCCGGCGTGTCGCATCATTAATTTGCCGTGAGCGTGACGGTGTCAACGTCGCGGTCTTTTCATCCGCGCACTATAGTTCGCGAAACGTAGCTCGTCGCGGTCGCGCGACACCGTTGCTATGTTCTCGTTTTATGCTCGCGTCGTTGTGTTCGGTTCCTTTTTTTTTCGCACGAACCGCACGCAATCGAATCGGAAACGATCGAAGCACCGATAAGTCATGTATCCACGCGTGATAAGAATAATTTACCGTGCACGATAATCCTCTGACGCACGATAGCTATTTTTTTTTCTTTTTTTTCTTTTTTTGTTGCAACCGGACCAGAACGATACCGGCGAATTACGATCCCAGGGAAAATCGGCGAGTCGAGAATTACCGATACTACCGCGCGATTCAATATTGGCGACTGCTATCGACTGAAAATAATTTGTCGAGCAGCAACGCGCCTGAGTCTGCATCGTCGATGCCAATCAAAGTATTAGGGTACAAATAAAATTATTAGTGTAAAAATCAAATCGTTAGAGTGCCTAACAAATTAACATGTTTATATCGCGATCCTTAAATAAAACCGTAGATGAATTTGTGAATCATTTGACATACATTTGTAAGACACATTAAAAATATATATATATTTTCACACTGTGACTCCAATAAATTCATCAATTTACTCAAATTGTATGTTACAACTATTCAAATTGTATGTTTAAGATGATCTAGATTCATCTTTCAAGAAATTGCTATTACGACCAAAAGTAAATAAATAATTACTATGAATAATAATAGATGCATCTTTAGAATCTTCATAATCGTAACTTAGAAATGTCAGAACGTGTCCGGTGAACCTATTGTTAAAAAACAACGCAACAATGTTCCGTAGCTGTTTTTAAATTCGAAGGAGCGGAACGAAATATTTAGAAGCAGCAGCAGCAGCAGCGAAAGAAAAATCCATGCTTTCGATTCGCATTAAACTTAATGAAACGAGATTTAGATATCGAATCAACCGATATTCATGAGTACATATTGGAGCGGGTCCCATCGCGATGCGGCTGGCTCCTTCGTCGGTTCATCCCCTTTAATGTTCTATCACCGAAGACCCTGGAGGATCAGTCTGCTCGAAAAAAGAAAATTGGATCCAGGATCCGTGAAAACATAGAAATGTGTCGAAACTCCTCACTTTCGAGGCCCGACAGGGTAGCATTTGACGGCGTCCTATCCGAATATTGGTTGCTTCGCTGGCAGAGCGAATGCACTCTTGCGACTATGTTATTATAATTCCTCGTTCACTATGCATCCTGTATTTCGTACGGGAATGGGCTACACGGAATAAGAAACAAGTGTAGCTCAGCATTTTAGCATTTTAATCCAAGATTCTGTTTCTTCAATGTTTGCACAAAATAACGAGACCCAATTTTTTATTTGGGAAATATCCAGAAAATTAACACTCCATTTTACAAATAACACTAAGCCTACCATCAACTGTCAAATGACAGGTTTCGAATTTTTGATTTTATAATTTTCGAAGTAATAAAGAAAGTTTCAATTCCAATAGTTTTCTTCGTTCAAGTACTTATTATTATATTTGTAGTTTATATTTATTATTATGTAACTTGATTTATTAGTATCTATTTACTAATAACGTCTAAATGAATTCAATCTACTTATTTTTATAAAGCAACACATACTGCAAAGTCCCTTTAAAAGTAGGTTTAATTAAATGTACCATGCCTGACCACAGATGTACATTTCTACTTGCTGCAGGTAAAAAGACTGTTAAAAGACCTCAATATTTCTATGAAAACTTCCATCAACTCTGATTTACCTTTCTCTGGGGTGAACAGCGAATTTTATGCATTCAAATGGTACAGGCTTTGCTAAAATTCAATTTATTATTCAAAATTTAATAGAATTTTTAATAAAATGTAAAATTTTCCCTTTCGTTCCGTTTCCTCAACATCGGGATATAAAGATCCATGCTTGCATAAAAATCTGTAATTCAATCGTTATATTCAACCGTAAAAGAATCATTAAAATTTCTCTCGCGTGTTTGACCATTGCTCGTTATTTCCACTAATGGAAACTCAATATCCCCGAGGAAAATACACTATTAAACTATTTCCCTTCTGAATGGAAACTTCGCATTTTATTTCGGGCTTAATATAATCCCTAATAAATAGTAATAATATTCCCATTCCATCAGTTTTTGAGAATTGATCAATAAAACTGTACAGTGGCTTGCAAAAGGTTTTGATCGGACTAATCTCCTCACTGAATTAAAAACTTGTCAATCTCTCTGGACACTGTTCCAATGTTATCTCGTTAATTAAACGTCTGCTTCCGGTGGCAAGTGAACACACAAATTGCGAAACTTTTGCCAACGGCTGTACAGTTGCGCAAAGATGCCCAGTCAGGGTGTCACGATCTGTATCACCGCTCGCATAACCGATCGCTTGTTATCCGACCGGTCGATGGTCGTCGGCGACCGCGGAAGAGACTTGGCGGTCAATTACGTAACACGCAGCCCCATTTCTGTCATTCCAGAGATGTGAGGAATGATCACGTGGGTGATGGTCGGGCTGCTCCTGGCTGCGGAAACTTGCGGCAGAAACGTCCTATCCGGAAACGGGAACGGTAACGGGAACGGGAAGGAGGAGACGCAGCCGAGGGACGGTCTCAAAGGAGTCACCGGCGACGAGGAGGACATCTACCGTGGGTACCTGTGTCGCCCATTGTCTCAAAACGGCCGTCTGACCAGCCAAAAAGCAACAAATTTACCATTTTCTACCGCACGATTCCCGCACATCCCCTACCCTTAATAACGAATTAGAGCAAACAAGTACCATTCTTTATTAGACTATTCTTCGATTCCCCAACTCTAAATAATCTACAAGAAAACGTTCTCAAATTACCATTTTTCGGCACTTCATTCTTGAGTCCTTTGCTATTAAAATAATTAATAAGAGAACGTACTCAAAATACTACAAACCGATCTTTTTTAAACTTTTCTGACTGATACGAAAATATTGAACACATTTTTTCCTATTGTTAATCGTCACATTTTTAAGGGGTTGAAAACACATTTGTTGAGATATCTCGGAAACTAGAGGGTGTAGAACAGTGAAATTTTTTTTAACTGTACATTTTTTACTTCCGAAGATATCAATAGATCAATTATTGTTGTGTATTAAAAGTTTCAATTTTTAAACATGTTTTTACTCGTTCAGTGACACCTACAGTTTTCTTACGAATACATAAAATTGTCAGTTTAGTGGCAACATTTCCTCTAATAAATACAATTAATATTAGTCCATTTTAAATATAATTATTTTGTACATAATGATCTTTCTAATCCAATTTTCGTCTGAATATTTCGAATTTGTGCAGCGGGGCGGGGCGTTGTGTTTCAAAGGGGCGTAACGATCGACGATATCAATCGTCGAAGCAGTTTTAAATTGAGTCGCAATTTTTCGCAGTCAGACGACCGTTGTGAGACTGTGTGCGTCCGTTAACCATTGTCGTCGGTGCGGGCCAAATCCAGGGGAGAAGAAGAAGACGAAGACGTCGGGGAAAACGGGCGGGGAGAGAAGCAAACGGATCTATGATTTACCCCCCGAGTAACTCGGAGTAGCTTATATTCGGCCACCCCTCCACCCCAGCACACGGAACCCACTCGAATCCTGCAATCGAGCTCCACTAATCCCACTTCCTTGCGATCTACAGCACCAAAGATCCAGACGGCTACTTCGAGCTTTCCGCGCCAACGACCCGCCACAAATCATCCCCTTGATCTACAGGGTGCTCCACGCAACTCACGCCGGACGGTACCATCAAAAACATCCTAGGAAAGAGACATCAAAAGAGAGTCACAGTATTCTTTAACAGCCTATTCGAGACCGGCACATTTTCGAAAAACTACCCCAGTTGCCAATATGACACCTTTCCATGTAGATTCGTGCGATTTTTATTACCAGCTTTTATGCATTCATACTAAAAAAGGGTAAGTGCAATTCAAAACGTGATACGGATTAGAAGACTTTAATAGATTAAATGTCTCTGCCTGGAAAAATTATTAAAGGCAGAAAAAAGTTTCTGGTTAGCTCCTGCGCAGTGTAATTCGGTGCAAATAATTTTTATTTTGCATAAAAATTTCCAGCGTACATGAGTGCATTATACAAATCTGGTTACAATGACTGCGAACTTGTATAAAAACTAAAAATCGTCTGCATTAATTACACAAGCTTCGCAGGCACATACTTGTTTTCTTAATAATTGGAACAAAATGATGCAACAGAATTTTCAAATTCCTTAATCAAATTCGCAGCCCTAGTCATTATACATATTTCGAACAACTCATAAACCAACAATTCCACACAATACACTCATTAATGCTTTGTTTTCATGGAAAACTGCCGTCGAAAAATGCGCAGAAAAATACAGGCTTGCTATAAAAAGTGGGGAACAGTTGCATTTTACTGTTGCACAGTTGTACGAAAAAAAAAAAAAAGAAATGCATGAGAGCATTTTTACACGGTTCTCCCAATAAAACCACGCAACTTTCGGCTACAATATTTTTTATATCGGACTTTCGCAGGGGCGTAGAGTGGTTGTACGGTGCACCCAGTATACAGGGGCGGGGGCGGGGGTGCAACATATTGTCTAGAAATATCGTCGCGACGACGACCGCTGGCAAGCTTCTTAAAGCGTCGGCCTCGGCCGACAAGTAGCCGTGGAAACGCGTGGATCCAGGAAACGAACGCGAGAGATCGACCGCGTAAACGCCGTGGATCCAGGCCGAATATACGGTCGACACCGTTGCAAAAAGGATCAGCGTAATCCCGTGCTCTACGCTCGTTGAAACGGAACGGCCGGTTTTTATGCTCTGACCGAGCATTAAATTTCGGTGTTTCCTTCCCCTTCCACCCCTCCCTCCCTCTCTCTCTCTCTCTTTACCACCGTGATCCCCCACCACGTTTCCGCGAACGGCCCCGTTTCACGCGTCCGGCTTCCGGCCGGAAACGTATTTTTGATTGGAAATTCTTTCGGTCGAACTGGCCGCGAATTCGGCTTAATTGACGCGGCCACTGGCCCACGATGCGAACAGCTTCCCACTTGTCCGGTTTATATGGCCGCGGTCCGGCTCGGTTTCGCGGATCATTCCGCGCGTAAACGACGGCTAAAATTGTTGCGCGAAACTGCACCGAAGAATATTGCAATGTTCGTGTACGCGGAACGACCGTTTCCACCTGCATTGATCCAGGTTTGCGAGCGGATAATTTCATGTCAATTTGCTGCAGATTGACGGCGTGCAGGATTAAAGAGAGCCGAAATTGATGCGTGGAAATGGTTGATGCGGGGTTTCAGTTTTTGTCTGACCATTAACCGCTGTTTCCACTTGCAACGAACGATACAGCAACGACGTAGCAATTTGCTAGATAATTTCATGGGAATTTGAAGCTACCTGAATTATATGTATAGAGTCGAACTTGTTGTGTGGATGTGTTGCGAACGGGTGTGACTCTTGGGCTGACCGTTAACAATTGTTTCTACTGAAGTTAAGTTGTGAGAGCATTCGCAGCAATGTGGTAGCTGTTTCCTCGGTTATTTCATATTAATTTAATAGATTATTCATTGTTAATTGATCATTTCGAACGCGAAGAGAATTAGAAATGTTTTAGATATTTTGCTTTCAAGCCTGACCCGTAACAACTTTTTCTACTTACACTGATTTTGTTGAATATTAATTTGCTGTTTATCGATTACTTCGAGGATTAAAGAGGATTAAACTTCTCGTTTGGTGAGGTAGAATGTGGGTTCGATGTGTAGTCTGACCATTAACTGCTGTTTCCACTTGCACCGATCCACGTGAACGTTGAAATTGATGGGAATGGTATTACATAAAATTTGTCTTGATTTGCTGTTTATTCGCGAGTTCGAGGATTGAAGAGAGCCAAAATTTCCGTACGGAGGTGTTCGATGCGGTTTTGATTTTAGGTCAGACCATTAACTGCTGTTTCTGCGTCCATTGATCTATGTAAACGTTTGCAGAAATGGGGTAGTAATGTGCTTCGATACTTTGACGCCAATTTACAGGTTGCTCAGGATTTTCACGATTAAAGAGAGCGAAAATTGTTGCACAGGAATGTTGAACACGCTTTTGATTTTAGGGCTGACCATTAACTGGTGTTTCTACTGCATCGAACTACACGCGCATCTACAGTAAGGTGGCATCGATTTGGTCAATAATTTCATGCACATTCGCGATCACCTGATGATTTTCAAGACTAGAAAAGCTAAAAACGTCTTTTTGACTAATAATTGTAATGGTTTAAGTAATTAGAGTAATTTTGGTTATTAAAAATGTTGTGCGAAATCATTAGAAAGATATTGCTCACAGATTTAAACATTGAACAGCTGTTTGGTTTCAAGTCTGACCATAAAGATTATTTTCACTTGCATTAGTCTACGTGAAGTCATTACCATTTTTCTTACAATATATGGTTAAAAATACTGCATAACACAGGTCGAAAGAATGTTACTTGCAAACTCCACTGCTGAATCGGATTTTGATTTCAAGTCTGACCGTAATCGATTATTTCTACTTGGATTAATCCGTGAACATTAGCAGCAATGCTATGAAACTTTGTTTAATAATCTAACACGAAGTGATCCAGCTATCGTACGATCTTCCATTGCAAAATGGAGTTCGAATTGCCGTTTGAATCTGTCTGGAAGAATGTTGTTTGAGAATTCCGACGTTGAGTGGTGTTTTGATGTCCGGTCTGACTATTAACGGTTGTTTCTACTCGGATTAATCTGCGCGAGCGTTAACAGCGGCGCGATAGCAGTTCACTCGATAATTTGATGCGAATTCGCAGTTAGCCAATGATAGGATCTCCGAGAAACAGATAACAATGCTTGACTGTCTGTATTCGTGCTAAGTGGAAACAGTTGGCAGCGGTCAGACGCATTAGCCAACCGTACCGGAAGCGCGCGTGTCTCGCGAGTCTTCCGCTTCGATTTTCTTGAAAACGAACCTCGCTGCCGCGGTGCTTTATTCTCGAGTATGATGTTTTTTTTTGTTGCTTTTTATTTGTTTTGACATGTAGAATCGCGCGTTTTATGTCGGCGCGCTTGCCCTTTGTTGCTCGTAACTTGCTACCCGTTTTTCACTACCTTTCACAGGGCTTGCAATATTTTTTAAGGAATTTTTTTAAAGAGCTATTTACGACTCGTTTCGATACCGTCGATCGTGCTTTTGCGGATAAAAAGGAACGCAGATCGTTTATTCTATCACTATAAATAAGATACTTCGACTTCTCATGATTTTTCCCTTGGAAGTTTTATGTTTATTAGTTGAGCTTTTAAAATGGCAACTGACGGAAATGTTATTCTGAAAAAATGTTTGTTGATTGAGTCAACGCAATTTAGTGGTTCATGTGGTCGATACAAGTGCACTGTGCTTTTTGCAACAATATTGTCAAATTTACCAAAAGCACAGCGGAAAGCTCAATTAACCTGGTACACTGGAAACCCAAAATGTTTGGTCATCTTTGCTTCGTTAATGAAAAACATACAATCGAGCTTTCACGGAGTGAAATTTAACGTTTGTCGTTCAAGAAAATCGATAAATTAAAGATAGTCGAACCATAGACTGTAACGTCTGAATAAAAAGAAAATTGTAGTGTACATTAGATTTTGTATAATCTGCAATCTTTTATAATTCGTAGTGTACCTAATATCTACATAAAAACAAGATGATTACAAAGTTTTCTAGAGTTTGCAGTGTTTCGAAAGTTGCTGAACTCTCGGCTGTAAATACATAAAGACCAGCAGTCCACCAGCCACCCCAAGTGACCAAATATTTTCCAAGTGCACCCCTAGTGTTAGTGCACCCCCAAAGAGTCCACTTCGCTCGAAAAAGTTCCTTGTTCCCACAAGGGCCGCGGGTAACGCGTTTCAAAGGCAACTGCCGTCTTTGAAGCTCGACTTCCAAATAAAAAAGAGAACGTTCACACCCTCGCAGACTGTCTAACACAACCTGAATCATTCAATTTTGATGAGGCTCGCACTCAGACGCTCGAAACGTACACCCTTCACCTCAGAAACAACCAACATGTAAACCGCTCATGTAAAATTTACTCCTGTACTCGTGGGGTACAAAATCGTGGATATTCAAATCATTCTAATCTCGCCAAAAACAATCGGACGATAATGTACCTAGGCTCATTTTAAAGGGGAGAGACTCTGCATCCAACCCCCTACGTTGCATTCTCCCGAGGCTGCTTTTGCGCCATTTAAAAATTTTTTTCCGAAGACGCTTCAACCTCTCCGCCTTCAATTCTTCCATTCCAAGCGGAACAACTTTTTGTTTAAAATATAATAACATAGAGAAAAAAAAATCGTACATGCAATTTTAAAGTGTCGTTGCAAACGGTAGACTTTAATCTTCAACTGCGCGTTGATTTCAGTACCAAAAAAAATTTCTCAAGTCCTTCGAAGAGCTTCAAATCCGCAAAACATAAAAAAAAATACTGCCACCTCTATTTTCCTTCTCAATTCCCAACACAAAATCCCCCAGAAAAAAAACCGACAGGGAACAAAGTACAGAATCCACCCTTCAAAATAAGCCCGAGTACATAATCATCCTCGTTCCCGTCAGAAAGTTACAACAGGTTAAACATCGCCAACCTCTAACTCAACACACACACACCCTTTAACTGATCCCTCAATTCCCCTCGGAGATCCATAAATAATACATTTCCAACAAGAAGCGTGCACAAGAAATCTTCCGTAAGCCTCGCGTTGCACACGGAAAAATTTCCCAGAATCTGACACTGGGGTTAATATCTTTCAGGAAAAGACCAGTGGTCCCGCGAATAAATAGACTGGCGCGCGGGGTGGCCGCTTCAATTCCGTGAAAAGTATTAATTACGGGGGCGTGGGGTGGGTGAACGGGTTGGACAATTTGGCTCGCGTGGCGACCCGTTTAAACGTTGCATTTCGAGGCGGAACGCTTTGTCGCGTCGCGCGATCCGTCTGGTGCCTATATGAGCTCCATTCGACGGGACAATCCATTCCACCCTCTCCCATCCAGTGAGCGTTAAGTGTACCGAGCGCGGAATTCTATCGAACGAGGTAGCACCGTGGGTGTTCAGGGGGGGTGTATGGGGGTCTGCACGGTAGCGGAGGAACGCCTAAGCGTGTTTAATTGTTGCCTCTCTCCGCCCTTTGTCTCGCGAAGCCCGGTGCCGGCCCCGAGCCGTCTCCGCAACGCTATTACTCACTCGAACGCCCCATCTGTGTTGTGTTCCAGGTCTAACGTGCTACACTTGCGTCAACGTCAGCGATAACCAGGTATCGACGAGTCCATTAAACGCCCCCTTAAGAGTCGGTAATGCCTGTATCGCGCCCGGTCCAGCCGCAATTTCGTTCAACCCCCGAGGATCGTGCGCCCGCCATCGATCTTCCCTTATTTTCGCGCTACAGTACTCCTCCCGATGCCCCCAACCGCTTCCCTAGTCCAGCCAGAATTTAACACTTTACTTAACACGACTGCTGTTTAACCCTGGGACACCTACCAGGTCGATGCTAGAACACTCAGTGTGGACAATTTTTCGAAAGAACATTGTTCTGAAAATGTTTGCACGGTGTTTTCCAACACTTCACGAATTAATCCACCACCAATTCGAGCTCCCCCTTTACAACGACCCCCTAAAAATTAATTTACGATTTTTATTTCACTGAAATCGCGATCTCTTTTCGCTTTCTCTGCGATTTCTCAATCCCCTCACCGAATTTCCACCGAGAAACAATGGTCTCTCTGCAATGTTCACGAATATTTGAGCGAGAATACTAAGGAATTCAATTCTTCATTATTGTTCCCCTCAGGGTTACAACAATCCTCTATAGGTTCACACCTATAGGCGGTCACCCATCTTTCGACGAGCCCCAACCAACATCGTTTAACTTAAACGATCACAATCCCACAATACCACCGGTCGAGCCACAGACTCAACATTTCACTGATTTATTCAACTTTGCAATAATGTAAGACATCATCGATCCCCATTTTTCTAGAGTAAAACAGCCAGGAAAAGTCGTGCATGAGGTTTTAGGGGGTCGTTGTAAGGGGAAGCTCGAATTGGTGGTGGATTAATTCGCGGAGAAAATTTTTTTGTTGTTTTTGCAAACGTTTCGATATCGGTCGACGGGCTGCCTGTCTGTTTCGTTTGTAGCCGCGTTACTGGTTACCGGGAATAATCGATAGGGACAGAGCGCTTTCAAGAGATAGCTCCTCTCCGGGTCTGGGAGCACTGAACCTAACGGGCTTACGGGTTGTTTGGCGAACGGGTTAAGGCTGGTTTCTTTGGAATTACAGTAATGGCCGATAAGATTGCATCGGCGCCGGGAAGTGCAGGTTTTTGGAGATTTAGAAGCGCTGAAAGCGTGCTTGGTTACGGTAAATTGTTTCGTCGTGGATTTCCCAGACTTTGTATTTGGTTGTAACGTTCTTGTCCATTTTAGAGCGAAGCCATTCGCATTTATTTTTATCTTTTCCTGAACGAAATTTTTGTACAAAATTATATTTACGATACCTCTTCGTTCAAAAATATATTCAGAGCACTAAGGGTTGATGGATAAATGTAGATTGATGCAATAATATTCTTTGACAACTGAAACTGTTATCAGCTGTGCGAGAGTTGGATGAAAATGATTGTTACACATAAAGAGTTGCAATAATAACTTTGTGTATCGTTTTTTTTTTATTTTGATTTTAAAAAATCTGAAGCAAGGGGATATTGAAGAATATTTTTCAAAATCCAGAGAATCTCAAATTATCGATTCAAGTACTTAATTTCAATTTTAATAAACGAATGAACATATTGGATCTTGTATTACAGATTCTGCTTCGTTATTGGAAATAAACAAAATTGTTAAAATACGGTGCAGAGATTTTATTTACTTGACTTTATTTTTAAAAATGAAAACTGCGTTTCGCCGAAAATGCAGACTGAAATTAAAACAGTGGTATTCACGTAGTGGACATAAATTTGCATAAAAAGTGAACATTCCTCTCTATTTACAAGAATACAGAAACGTCGTCTATTCCATTAAGAGAAGCAACATTTTTTTAAATATTTCACACTACCGTATACTCGTCACTGCGTGGCGTTCTCGTTACAGGAGGTGTTATATAAATTCGTGTTTAGTAAACAGATCACTGTGCCTGGCGCTTCATTAATATTTGCATAAATTACAGTCCACTCTTTCATTCTGCTCCCGTACTTCACACGCAGCAGCATTCTCCATTTTTAATCCGTGCGTAAACAATCCATCCAGCAACCGTGTTAATCCGGTGATTAAACACTTTCTGCTGGATGCTAGTGAACGCATGAAATCCCTGGTCTAGCATCACCGTTGAAAATGACAATAAAAAAATTGTAGCATTGACAAATTCAATTAAACGAACAACAGCGATTATGATTTGCCACTAAAAACTGTTTCAATAACAATCAAAATAATTCTCCATGACCAATAACAATTTCGCAAAATTCTACCTTTCGTTCAATTTGGCACCAATAAATATTAATAAAATCACGGGCAAACGGCGAATCAAATAGAATCGAAAATTGCAATTTTCACGTTTATTTGAAATTCACGCACTTGGTATTAAAAACCGGGGGGACAAAAATTATTTTTCACAATCAGCAGCAACTTCGAAAGTGTAGCAATCTTTCGATCGACCGCTACAATCTCAAACAAACCAACTGCAGTTAACCACAACCGGTGCAATGAAATTAATTGCTCTCAATACAAATATGAGAAACGTCTCAGTGTCTGAAACCCTCCAACAGACCCCATCAAACATATTAAAATAATTCGAATTTTATTCATTTTCGCCAATCAATCAATTTCGCGGGGTTTCCCGGTAGGTTTCCAGGGGAATCCGTAGATATCGGTTCTCCGATTCCCCCATGCGATCCCATAATTAATAATGGTGGTCCCAAAACACGTTGAACCCTCTATCGTTCCCCGTAACAGAGTAACGCAATAAAGAACAGGGAACAGAACACGCAGCGCGCCGCGTGTATCTATTTAACGTCGAACTAGAGAGCTGCGCACACGGCGGCTGTGCTACGGAAAATTGATACGTATCAGAATTAATGAACGTGTCATTGCATTAGTCCCGTCGCTGCCAATATCCGTCCAATCGCCGGTCGCTGGAAATCAGGACAGCCCGATTTCCACCGGATATCTTCCCGGGGAATTTCCCTGGTCTATCATTGGCCCCATGGAGCAGCAGCACCAGCAGCAGCTTCTCCCATTTTTCCTTTTTACCTTTCGACGACTTTCTCTCTCTCTCTCTCTCTCTTTCTCTCTCTTTCTCTCTCCTTCCCTTTTCCTCAAGTTCGATGGCAAGAGCACAGCATCCAGGAAGTTTGTAAAGGCGATACACAGTTGTCGCGAGCGTTCGCCTGGAACGAACCGAACTCACCCCCCGGTTACGTTTCACCCCAAGAATTTTTAGGTACCCACGACCGGTCCTGATCGGCTGGCTGATATGTAATGCGCCAAGTTTTTGCCTATTTAACGAACCGTGCGCCCCTTTACCCTCCGAATTTTGCAACTTTTTGCACCTTTTTCTTTGCCGGTTTGTTGGTCCGGGTGAGCTTGCACCCCGTGCGGTGTGGGTGATTGAATTATGGTCGTGGCTAAAGATTGTGTTTTCGAGGCAAGGAATAAATTGTTTCTTCTCGGACTCCCTTTACTGCTTTCGTGGTGGTTCAATGTTTTTTTTTTGGTGTAGTCAGTGATCAACCCTTTGCACTCGAAGCTATTTCAACTCCAAAACGAAACATTTATTCCGACCTGGAATGTTTCCTTTCTATTTTTTTTTCATGTACGTACCAAAATGGTGCAATTTACTCGTACAATACTGAAGTGGTTAGTAATTTATTGAATACAAATAAATATAATAGTGTAAAAAATATTTTGAATTATGATACAGCTACTTTTAGTGGCGCCTTACAGTCGCCGTTCGTGTGCCAAGGGTTAAGTTATAATTAAAGAATAAATTATGGTGTAAAACAGTTGCAGGAGGCACATTTTCTTTGTTTCTATCCCCTGCGTGTAATTGTCTGTAAATGGACAGTGTATAGTGATTAAATACTAGTGGCAGAATAATTAAATAAAGAGATGTTGATATTTTTAACGGAAAAGATTCAGCAAAAGATCTTTGAAAGACCTGCTTTCGGAGTATCTTGTTTCCGAGAGATAATCGACTTCGAAAGTTTATCCAACAGGCATCGATATCTACAAGAAGTAGAAACGATAAGTTATGATCAGACACGCCAGCCTTTTCCTATTCATCGGCACGCGCGACCGTGGAATCCTCAGCTCCGATTATCTCGAGAACGAAGCGTCGTAGATAAAAACTTCATTCTACACTTCCGACTAGATTTATCATCTAAATTTTTCCCGTATACTTTTCAACAGCTTCGAAACACCAAAGACACGACTAAAAAGAGCAAGTAACACGTCTTGTTAAACGTTTTTTCACAAAAGTTATAGAAGCTGCTTTATTATTTCTATAAAAATCGACGGTCCTGCTTGAAATGAAAATTTAACAACTGGCTAAATAATTGCAACAATTCGATCACCTGCTGTACACCTTGCAGAACAAAAGCATCGATCACACAAAGTCCCGAAGAAAAGGAAAAGAAATCATCCGATTATCTTTAAAAACAAATCAGTTTCAAAAATGTTTAATTCCACATATTCGAGTAATTGTTTGCCACCAAGAGAGCAAAGATATCATGCAAAAAGGTACCATTTCCAGTTAAACATTTTTCACGAAAACTCCACAAACTATATCCACTACAATAAAAAAAATCACGCGCTCAACTACATGCAGAAACAGCAAATTCCAAAAAATGATTTTAACGCTAAACGCACCGAGTTATAAATGTAACATGTACATGTTACCTTGTAAAAATGACAAGATTTAATTAATTTAGACTTTTTGCGCGGTTCTTATTGCAATGCGTGAAATATAAAAAAAAAATATGCTAAAAATATGTATCGAATCACTGTATATATAATTTCAAAAATTGTCAGATAAAAAATCTAGAACCGGTCATTTGACCGGTGGTGGTAGTGTTAAACAATTCTCAGCCTCGAAACAGCCATAACAGTTCGATCACCCGGTACATAGCCTGCGGATCCCGAGGCCAGCCAAAGAGCCGATCAGGCGAGTCTGGCAAAAAGTCCCGCTGGACCGGGTCCACTTAAATTTGAACTAACCGACTTGTCTCTAACTATGTCCGAACAATTTCTCCGACCATTCTCTCTCTCTCTTTTTTTCATTGTCTTTCTTTCTCTCTCTTTCTGTCCACAGATGTGCAACGAATGGGCGATAGACACGCCGTGTCCGGCGGCCGGCCGGGATTTCTGCAGATCGCTGCACATTTTGGACAGCAAAGGAAACAGCGTCTTGGCAAGCAAATTTTTTCGCAACACCCTCGAAAAAAGCTCTCCGCCCGGGCTAGCCTAACCGGCGCGATAAGCTCGGCCGTTGCCAAGACATTTTAGCGGAGAATCGTCGGCGAAAATCGTCGCGCCGATCGTGACCGATTGGGAACGCTTGTGCCTTTGGCGAACGCCCTTTCTTCCCATTCTTCTTCACAGCTTAATTGGCTCAAGTTAATTAGCGACAAGATGTTCTTGGGTAATCGGGAGTTATCGTGTGCCCGCGGTCTTAATGAAGGATTGTTAATTGACCCGCCCCCCGTTCGACCGGCCGGTAAACGGAAGCACATTATTGACGGAAAGCTTGAAAACGGCTCTTCGCTGAATGCGAAAAAAATTGTGCTGGTTCCGCTCGATCTCGTAACATATTTTTTTTTCCACCCTTCGTCGAGAATTCTGCGCAATTATTACGTCGATCGGATGCACCGTTTGCGTTGAATGGCGCTGGAAAAATTTTATAAATTTACAGAGTTTTTTTCGTTTTTTAAAGTTGCTTTAACGTTTTGTGTCAGTAAATCTAGCTGAATCGTTTCGACTTTCGAGAGACAATTACGTTGCATTGGAATTCAATGGATTGACGCCTTGGTCTACTAGAATTTTTGTGTGCAGCTTTCGAAAGCTTTGAGAACGTCATTGTGTAAATATTTGTGGCATTTCAGCGGTGGTTTCAATCTTAGATGCGGTAACGTAAAGGCAATGTTTTCTGGAGGGTGAAATTATAAATTTGTGAATTAAGCAGATTCAGAATGTTCATGAAAAGCTATTGTTGGGATCCACGCAAGAAAGGAATTTTAATGAATTTTCGAAAACCTTTACATACATCGCTGCATACTCGCAGTCTTTCAGCGGCAGTTTTAATTATGGATCGTTAATTATTTGCTTTTGTAGAAATACTCTGCAGAAAGAGTATACAAATAAATTTGGGATTTAACAATTAAATTTGGGATTTTGTAATTTTTAAAAAAGGTTTACGTTCTAAGCAGATGAAAATTCAAATGTGTTTTGCACGATGTTGGAAAATATTTTACAAAAATAATGTACAGGATAAAATTCTCATTTTACAATCCGACTGAAAATTTCGTGCTTTTGAAACTAGAATAATATTCCACGAAAGAACCATTCCATTCACTACATTACAATACCCTCGCAGAAATCGTGTATCAAATGTCTTTCCCCAAAAATTAATTTATCGTCATCGTTCGTGAAAGAGTTTAAGGGATTTTCATAATTAAACAACCCTCTCGATGGCACGTTTAAAGTTCAATGCTTTGACTGTATTAATCCAGGACACAAAATGAACTTTTTGCGAAGATGCGTAAAAGATTTTACGGAGTTTCGGTGATGAAATGAGGTAGTTGCTGCCTCTAAAAATTATGCATAAACCGAGGACAGAAAATTAACTGTTTGTTGACGTTCGTGGAAGAGTTTACGGGGTTTCGGTAATTAAATGGGCTGCTTAACGAGCACTTTCGACGGTGACCAGTCGCGGAGGAGTATTTTTAAGTTGGAGAGCCTGTCCCGGAAAGTTGAACGCGGAGCGACGTAATTGTAAAAGCGAACATTGCAGCAAAGGGCAAGGAACTACCTGTTGAGCAACGCGCGCAGACGTGTATATACATTAAGAGAAGAAGAATATTCGACTGGAGGGAAATTTCGTGGGAACTCGGTGTTTTATCAAGCGGAACGTGTCATTACGCAGAACACCCGAAACTGTAGCGACACGCTGCCGAAACTTTCGGTCGCCAGGGTACATTTTACTTAATCAATTAAAGGTTACTTTTCCGCGACCTGGAACTTTCTCAACCGTGAAATCACGATTCACGCAGGTAACCGTAAAAAACGATGTTACATTCCGTTTCCCGGTAATCATTGCAACTTTAACTTCGCCTTGGAACGGTGTCGAGAAGTACCTGGCACTGCCACGAACAAAGTTTACTTGAGTCTTTTGCATGCATCGACGCGGTGCAGTATGTGTTTAAAATGGCTGAATTGCGAATAATATATTTTTGGTAATGCAATTTTTCTTGCGTTTATTGGACGCATCGATAGTGAAATGCCTTTTAAAAAATAAAAAATAAATAACACATATGTGACTGGTGATGCAATTCTGCTTGCGATTATTAAATAGTACAATCTCTATTAACCCCTAGCACTACTATTTATTTTGTGATTATAATGGTTATAGAGAATTTATACAGAATTTCATAGGAAAAGGATTAGTTTATATTTATTGTATGCCTGTATTTTCTCCAAAGAATCAATCACAACAAAATAGAATTTAATTTCGGTTTAAAGGAAATTAATAGCATACATGTTTATTAGACTCTGTTCAGAATCTTTAAAGGGGTCAGATAAAATGTCAGTTCACAAATGTGGCCAATGCAATTTTCAGGGTTTTTTTTTAGTGAATATAACTTCCACTAGAAATACTATCAAAATAAATAAAAAATAGCAAGCACTGGACGTACGGATGCTCTAACTTTCATTTAAAATACTCGAGTGATGAATTAGATATGACATTCACTGGCAATAAAAATTTTTTCGCATTGAACGAACACGTCGCTAGTGCAGGTTCCATCAAAACTGCCATACTGACGATTAAAAAATTGCATTCGCACTTGTAGCATGCATCAATAGGTCTCCCTAATTAAAAAAAAGAAAAATAGGTCTATTTTCTTGAAAATTCATATTCCTAGCGATCATCTTACCCTAAACTTGACTCTTCGCTCGTTTATCATTTCCCATAAATACAATCCATCTCGTTTTACCGAACTGTAAACATAATCTCCGGCAAATCTTGTTTACGTTTCTTTTGGAAAAATGGATTCCGCTTCTTTTGTTCGAAACTGTCAATGATATATTCAATGCTAATGCAAAATCTATGTTGGTCACTCGGAAAGAACAACGTTCCGAAAGTAACGACAGAAAATCGATAAACCTCTGGAGCCGCACCGTAAACTGAAAACAACGTGAAAACAACTGGAAAATAAACGAAACGCGCGAGAAAAAAAAGGCACGAACAACGATGCGTTACAAAAAAAAAGAAAAAAGAGTTGCAGAGCGTTCGGAGCGAAACAATTTTCCCGGCGGAAAAAGTTCCGATTCCGGCCGGTAAGTTCTCCATTTGCTCCGGATAGGAATTTCCTTTTAATTCATTACGGTAATTGTAGGTTATTCAAGCGTTTCCGGGTAGTTTGCCGATCCCGCAGAGAACGTCCGACAGTTTCCGAGTCGGGACGACAGGCGATCGGTGCCGTCGAAAGGAACGAGCGGAATTTCGCCGCGTTTGAAAGCGGGCCCCGCGACGCGCGCGATCCTTCACGCTTGTTTCTCGTTTCACGGCTCGATTTAACCGTATCGGGTCGACGCGATAAAATCAACGCACGGCCGGCTCGTGCACTGGCTGTGCACCGCAATCATGCGACCCCGATGAAAATCAATCGCGAATCACACCCCCGTGTCTCGCCTAATCGCGGATTCGATCAAATTGCGAATTTTTTTTTTTTGGGAGAAAACCCCACCAACCTCGAATTTTAAGGGCTGATTTGGCAACCTTTGTGGAGTGCAACGCATTTTTTTACGTAAACACATTAATCCCAGTTGCGTGAGAATTTCCGCCGAGGCGCAGGCAGCACGTTTTGTTAAAAGTGTATGGTGGTTACGGGAATTTTTTGCGAGGGCAGTAAAACGAACAAAAATTTCGAATTTTGTGAGAACATTTGGCAAGCTTCGGAGAATGCATTACAATTTTTTTTTTTATGCGAAAATATTTATCCTGACCGTAGAATTTTAGCCCCGAGATGCAGCCGGAATATTTCTTTATTGAAGTACGCTTCATTTCGTGTCGTTCCGAATTTTTTCCAACGAAACGAAAAAAAAGACACGTCGCTTTTAAATTTTATAGGGAGATTCGGCATATTTCGAAGAACGTAACGCAATTTCTGTGATACGGAAACATTGATTCCGGCCGAAGTTGTGTTGGAATTTTATCCGAGGCACAGCCAGCACGTTTCATGGGCAATGCATGTCGTCATGGATTTTTTGCGACGGATCTAAAAATCGTATCAACTTCGAAATTTGCGAATTGATTTGGCAAGATTTGAAGAACGTAACACGATTCTTTTGATGGTCCGAATTTCGAAGTAGAATAATTCGTAGATAACGAAAGACGAAAATGTCGTAGAGATAGAACTTGGATTTTTATGAGAAGTTTTCGAGTTTCTTAAATTTCGTGCACCATATCTTGCGAGTATCGACTTGATTGAAGTTAGGACGGTGACAGGACATCTGCCGAAGTCGTCTGCCAAGATCGAAGCAAATCGGATATTTCGTTTTTGAGATATCGTGACAGGCACCGAGAAAAGTGCATTTCGAATTCCTGATGCAGCTGTAAAATGCTTTACTGTGGAACCTGTAAATTTTACGAATTTGTTTGCAATTCATAGAAATAACATTTTCAAGACATAAAACTGAAGCAAAATTTCAAAATTTATGAACGAGGAATATTAACGTCACTTAATGGGCATAATTAATTTCAACATTTAGGTTGAAATAAAAACACGATTCGGTCGGTTACCTGGCATTTTTGCACACTAAATTTTCTAAGTGGTTCTTTGCATTCCGAGGTTCGTAAAATATTAAATCAGAAGTATTTTTTTTTTATTGAAAAATTGTTAAAGAATTGATAATTGCTGTATACAACTCTAGACGATAGGGTAAGGGACTCGATTACTGTGCCTACATTAATAATACATATTTTTAAAGCATAATGAATATTAATATAGGCACCCCCACAGTAATTGGGTTTCTTACCCTACTCGCTCGAGATAATGAATGAAGTTCGTAAATTCCACCTGATTATCTCTTAATGCAGCGTGATGGTAATTTCAAATTGCATTTATTCCCGACGAATCGAGCATTTTATAGCTATCATTGACTATTCATTAACGCATTTGTTATTACTTGAGCATAATTCCGCACTTTCTGTTAAAAAGATCTAATTAATTCTATAAGCAGCATTCATTGCAAGCTGTGACACTGTCTTTAATTAATGTCTTTTAACTTTCCAATGTTAACAGAGAACAGCATTTAATTTTAGTAAAAATAAGCCTAATCTCGAGCAATGATTTTCTTCTATAACATTCCAATACGAAACGCATTGTATTTAAATACAGATGCAGCGAATTCTCGATATATGTCAACAACACGGGTCTCGCCAGAGTCATGTATCGTCCAGGAAACATACTCGAGCCGTGTTATGCTTACCGAGGCGGTAGTGGGGATGATTCCGCGACGTATATCATCCAGGCGTCGACGACATATACATATACAGAGATCACTGTACTATAACCGTGAATAACCAAAATTTTCTAGTAACGTCAATAAAATCAGGAGAAGGCGTCAGAATTTTAGAATTAATTTTTCTCCCACGGAGTCCAGGAACAAAAGACTCGCCGAACGTTACCTAATTAGTTCAGAGGAAAAACAATCGCTCAAAAGAAGAAAGCCATCTCCGCGGAGCGTCTCCGGAGGCTTAACACCATTAGCAGTCGGATAAGCAGATTCTCAACTCTTCCAATTATGAACATCGATATTAATTAGGGGCTGGACGACGCGGAGACCCCGTCGCGTCGGCCACGAGCCGCTTCTCTCGTCGATCGGTTAATTAATTCCTGGATAGCGTAACCAGCCCGTGGGAAGATCGACAGGTGACACGGGACAATTTTCAGGCCGGGATCTATCGTTTTACGAATGGAAATGTCCGTGGGACGCGCTCGCAAAATCGGCGTTACCCCCCACCCCAACCCTCAACCCCCTTCCGCGTGTAAATATTGATCGATCTCCACTGTTGTTTCACCGAGTGGCCCCCGAGATTAGTTTTATGATCGCGTGTAAAAACGTTTTTAATAGTGCCCGGGCATCGACTGACGCAACGTGTCCGTTTCCCCTGTGTACGTGTATCGGTGTACACACCAGTTAGAGAAAGACACCGCGCGCGAGCGGCATGCATTTTTCATGAACGTTTGACGCCCGCAGATTTAGTATTTCCCCGAGTGGAAAACAAACGCCCCGCGAAACGATCTGCATATTATTCATGAACTTTTTTAATTAATGTTCGATTTCAATGGACACTTGGCATTGTCCCGAAACGGCCGGAAGAAAGACAAGGATTCATGGATCCGCGATGCTGCTTAAAAGTTCCGTATAGCTTAATGGACCGACGCTATAGTCCGGGAATATTAATAGACGCATAATTACGCCTCGGGGATTATGCACGTCTTGGGCGTTTTCCATCGGGTCCACGCTAGACACATTCAGCATCGATCGTGCAAATTATACGAAACTGTATCGGATCGAAATAGTTCGTTTTTACTAGTGGTCGGCTCGAAGAAAAATAATTGGATTTTAAAAAAGCTGTTTTCGGAGTCCCGAAGGAATTTTTTTCTTTGAGAGGCTTAAATTAATGGTGGAATATTGCTCATTACGACAGGCGTATTTAGGTTCAAAGAAAACATTCGAAATCCTAACGATCAGCTCAGAGAAAATTCACTGCATTTGAAGAGGTTCCTTCGAGTCAATTTTAAAATACATTCTGAAAATAATTTTCCAATTTTTGGGGACTCGCGTTGAAGAAGAGAGATTGCACTTTATGATACTCTTTGGTTTTTACAGAGAGAAAAATCGAAGAGTTCAGCAAATCATGATCGACAGAACGAAGAAAAGTGATTGCATCGAGCACGTTCATTAAATCCGCAATCTGCAACAGACCTTCCCGAGGAACAGAAAATTGAAGAAACTAATTATAGAAATAATGAGCATCGTATAGCCAGCAAGAAAAAAATCGACCAAACTGTTCAACAAATCGAACACGGTAGAAAAGAAGGAAGCTGGAGCTCGCAGAATTGAAGTTAACCGAGAACATTTCCACCGGTCCCGCAGAATCCTTAATTCTGCATAAACGGGAAGCCTTCATAATCGGAAAATGGCGACGGTCGTCGACCGAGCGTACCGCGTCGCGTCGCGTCGCGTTCCGTCGCGCAATCTCGTTCCGCCCCCTGTTCCGCCAAGAAAAAGAATAACAATTCCGGATGGCGGAATTGCGGCTAGCAGTTCCATTCAGCCAGAAAGTTCCGGCAATTTCCCGGAAAAAGACACGGGCAAAAAGGGAAAAAGGGGGGGAGAAAGGGAAGGAGGGGGTGTGTATAGGACAAGGACGGAGGCGGGCCTGGCAAAACCGGCTGCAATCATAACGATGAATATCCTACGTACAGGAAATCGAAGATCTATGAATTAAACAGGCGAGCATCGGTAGTTTCTAACGATGAACTGCCGGGGATCAATAGCCCGGGCCCGGGGTATTCCGTGAAAAAACCTATTCTCCCGTGAAGGATTGAGAACCCAGGAGAACCCGCGAGCTGCGAACACGAGACAAAAGACCGCGTAGAAAAATGCCGGTCGACTTAACCCGTTCCCCTCGATGCACGGGATTCGTGAAAATTGTTATTCCTTTTTATTCGGGCTCAACTGTCTCAGAACTGCTCGATCCTAATTAACGCATCGACATAAGTAATCAATTATTTGCAAAGAATTTGTTTCGCCTTTAGTTCTGTACCGCTCGTTGAAACACGTATTCTTTTACAGTTTTCGGTAAAAAGCACCCTGCCTTCAAAATATTCTAAAAAGTATAATTTTTTTCAACCCTGTAACAAAATGACGGCGTCCGTACCTTCCGAGGATATATTTTTTAATGCAACGGTAATGCAAGATTGAAAATAAAAAAAGATTGACCAAATGAAAATCAGTTTGTTTTGTGTGCAAAGCGTTTGAAGGAAACAGGGTGTTTCCAGAATAAGCGTCATAATCGGAAATGTCTTCTTTCTAAGGATAAAAAGATAGAAGTTCTCTTACATTTTGCAGAAAATCCGACAACTTCGGTACAAAAAGTAGCCTTACATTGCTATGAAATATCCAAAATGTTTCTTCCATTTCTGACCTTCAATGAGCTTGAAGGTCACTGTGCATTATACGGATGAATTCGTCTAGACACGCGCTTTAATGACATATAAAAAAATATACAGGCTCCATTTAAATAATTGAAGGTCACCTTCATATCTAACAAAATAGTATAAACACAACAAAATTACATACGCCATTGTGTTGCGTACAAGAAACAGTACTACTTTTTTCTCTTTCATTTTTTTCTAATATTTACTATTTGCAAGAAAAACGCTGGTAATAGCATGAACATACTGTATAGAAAAATCACTGTACCTGCAGTTCTTTTTGAAGATTAGGAACGCAACCCTTCCCCAGGTTGCAAACAGCAGGATCAGTTATTGAAACGATCGTGTTCCGGTTTCAGGTGAGCAAGAGCTGCGCGAGCAGCGAGGAATGCGGTCCAGCGTCGGTGGGTTGCGTGCCGGTGGACACGCAGCAGGTGCGAAATAGCGAATTTTGTTCCGTGGCACCTGGTCGTGCCGGTCTCTCCCTTCCGAGTAAAAAAAAAACCCCACCCTCTATTTAATATAAACATCGCAAAGGGCCATATCGAAATAAAAAAAAAAGACTGACAGGAGGGAGAGACCGATAGCCCGACGGTCAAAATAAATTCGGTTATTTCGTTCCAGGTGTGCATCAGCTGCTGCGACCTGAGCTACTGCAACATCGACTCGCCGACGAACGCGACGAACGCGATTTTCTCGCGGAAACGTCGCGCCAAGCCGAAGCCGAAACGCAAACGACCCGGCAGGAACGGGGTCGGGGGCAGGTTCGGGTCACAAGGTACCGGTGCCCTGTGGCTCTTGGCGTCGCTCTTCTATGCATATCACTGCTGAGGAAGCTATGGCATAAAACAGCCGGTTGGAAGACAGAAGACAGCACCAGGGACTGAAAAGGTTCCAAAAAATACATTTCTAGAATACAGCAGGATGAGGTGATCAAATCTGCCCCCAAACCAAATTGATCTTTCTTCGTACCATTCGAAAAAGATTCCTCTGTAGCAAGTTTCGAGGCGATAACCCTGCCAAAAGCGCAGTTACAGGGTAAATACGGTTCACCGAATTATGCTCTATTTCTTGTGTTCTGCTTGATAAACAATTACGAAAAAATTCACGAACATTGTGCCAAATATCATACACGACTGTGAATTTTTTCCAAATTTTCTACTGTACATTCGATTGTTAAAAAATTCCGGAAACTTAGAGTTGCTGACATACATATCGGATATAAAATAGATTCTGAAATTTTTAAAAAATTGATTTTGCAGTAAAAAAAATTGGAGAAAATTCACAGTCGTGTATGCTGTTAGGTAGAATGTTCATGAATTTTTTTGTGATTTTATATTAAGCAGAACAAAAAAAACATAGCATAATTCATTAAACCCTGCTCATCCTGTAACTGCCCTTGTGATAAAGGTACCGAGTTGAAATTTGCCACGGAGAATCGTCTTTGGGGATCCTATCATCAATTTGATTTAAGGGCACAGTTGATCGCCTTATCCGGTTATACGACCCATGCCTACTCTTTTCCTACTACTTACTGCCTCGAGCTGAGTGAACGCTTCTCTGTAGACAAGGAAAGAGAGTAAAACTACTAGAGGAGAAGAAACAGTCGTACTTCAAAGAGATGTCGCGAGATTGAAAGATAATCATACGATAGAGAAAATTGTCTTACCTTTACAAACGTAGTCCCAGTAGATCGTTGAGATTTTTCTGATTCAAATGAGTCCAAACACGACGTAAATCGGACTACTATAGAATCGATGAAGACCTGGGCAACCGATGGTCACCAGTTGACGACGCACGAGCGCAGTAGTGGGGGTAGCACGCGATCGTGGCGCGGTAGTGGGGGCACCATTTTCTATGTATGAATTCCATAAAAGTAGGCCGATTTACGTCGTGTTTAGACTCATTTTAATCAGGAGAATCTCAACAAACCGCCGGTACTACGTTTAAAAAGCTAAGACAAACGTCACTGAATTAAAAATTTTCGTTATTCTATTTTTACTTTTTCCAATGGTTGTTATACACTGTATTCATTCTCTATCCTTGTACACTTTTCTTGCATATCTCCGCCGAGGACAGGGCACTGAGTGTTGAGAGAGAAGTAGGCCTGGCTCGTGTAAATTTCACCGTGCACTCTTACAACTGTTTTCAATCCCCGCAGCAAGCAAAAAGGCAGAAGAAAACATAGGAAAAAGACAGAAGACAGAAGCAGAAAAAGAAACAGCAGCAGCCCGGGATTGGTCTGATCGTGGTCCCTGTGGCAGCTCGAATCCGCTCGAGGCCTCGCGAGACATCCGGCCTGATCATCCGACTGATCAACCAGTTTATCCTACTCGTAATTCTCCGTTTCCCCCATCACTCTAATCGCTCTGTGTACGGTGTCCGTGTTTTCATTGTTCGACCCAGACTCGGAGACTCGTGATCCCAACATATCTTGAGATAAGGTCCGCGAGAGGGCTCGTCCTCGCCGGAATTTTCACGCCAAGCTCTCTCTCTCTCTCTCTCTTTCTCTCTCTCCTTCTCTCTCTCTCTCTCTTTCTCTCTCTCTCTCTCTCTCTCTTTCTCTCTCTCGCCTTTCATCTGTATTTCATTCGCTCTATCTCGATCCTTACTCTTTCTCTCTCTCTCTTCTACTTGCTCTCTCTCTCTCTATCTATCTTTCTCTATCTTCGGCCCGCGTCTAGACAAGCTCCAAGATAAATTGCGAATCGCCGACGGAGCGTAATTATTACACGACGGTGATGTATTTTAGCGGCGTAAGGTAGCCAAGTTAAGAACCATCTTGTCTTTCCCCGTTCGTTAATGAGAACCCGACACCCGACGAATCTTTGCGAAGATCGATGGGTTTTCTTTCGAGCGAAGGAGAGAAGGATTCTTCGGATCTGCGGGATTCCTCGGTTTTCTTTATTCTTTTTTTCTAGGGAATCTCGAGGTGTTTGCTCGAGGCGATGGAAAAAGGAATTGTTCGATTATTGTAGATGAGTAGTGTGCTTTTAGGGCGACGGCGAACAAGGTCTGGGCGGTTTGGGTTCGACGCTTTCGCTGCTACTGATTTTTCCTTTTGTCATTCTAAATTCTAGACTCTTGGCTCAGGAGTCTCGAATTTAGAGCCGGGAAGAAGCTCCTGCAGTTTCTTTGTTGTTAACTTTGAGTTTGACACGTTCATTGCCAAGTTACAACCCTCGGGACATCCGACGAAATCGATGTAATTTAGTCAATGCAACCAAGACTGGAAACATAAAGTTTATCACAGTGATTATTCCTGTAACTCTTCCACTGTGCACCCTTTAATCCTAATCAAAGAACCCTAGTAAATCCTAATAGACTCTAAAGCCTGGAGAACTAGAAAGAAGCTCTGCAACTTCTTTATTGTTGAATCGTTGCCAATTACAACCCCTGAAACGTCCTACAAAATCGATGTAATTTAGTTAAAACAACCAAGACTGAAAATACAAACTTTATTACCACACTATGGATTTTATGCATTTATGAGAAGAATAAGTAAGAGAAATTTAAATCGGTAAATATATTTAAAACATTTTTTAAAGTCACTGAAGAAGAAAGAAAATTTCTATTTGGCTTTTATGCGTTTGCAATCGAGGCAGACAATTTTTATTTTGCATAAAAATCCGCTGTCTATTTATCACAACGATCATTCCTTCAACTCTTCTGCATCCTTCAAAGATATCAACCTAACCGACGAATCCTAAGAAATCTTAATAGACTCTAAAAATTTAATTTGCTCTGCTGCAATTTGGTAAAAATTTATTTTTAAACTTGATTAAAACTAAATGCCACTTGTATACGATCTACGTGGCAGCGAACGTGTTAAACATTGACTTATATTGTCTAATGATAATTCTGATGTGTTGTTAACTAATAATTAATAAAGCATACGTCTACAGTACCAGACAAATGATTCTTCCTCATCTTTTCATCATTCATATATTTCCTAGCTATTGTAAAGAATATTTTATGTTAAAATCATATTAAAGCTATATTATTGAATAAAGGATTGATTCAGAAAGAATTAAATTCGATTTGGCAAAGTTTGAAACATTATTTTGTATAAAGAAATCCTTGACCTAATTCACTTATCTGAAACGCGAACTCCAATTATCTGAACCATATATCATGGGTAATAGAGAGAATTAGGTAAATTTCTACCATACGACCCAGAAGCGACCTAGTTATACGTACAGCTTTTCGGGTTCACATAAATGGAGTTTCACTATACATTCCTTAACCCTTCAGTGGACCTTCGAGACTGACCGCAAAAATGCAACATCTTAATTAATACATCTATCATTCATTTCAAACTTTGTGGCATTGGAAACATACTAAACTACATAAAAATGTACCGAAATTATCAGATAGTTACGTCAGCACACATTAAACTCATTAATCAACAGACCACTTAAGGGTTAAATGAAAATACTTTTACAATTTTCTACACATGTATCTACTCGATAAACGAATTTTTTAAGCATCTCTTTCGAAGTATAAAATGAAAAATCTAACCAGGAACTGAACGTAATAAACCACTCACTGTCAACCTAAGGGGAAAACCACAAGAAACATACAGTGAATGTATTGAGCATGAGGGCACTAATGTTGAAAAGGAAAGTGCAATACTTGCGTCAGAGATATCATTAATAGACTACAGATCCACACGCAAAGTTAAAATACAAGAGTCGAATATTCATTTCTCCTCTGAACATCCTTAACAAATTGGAAAAATAATGTAAGAAAATTCTCAAATTCTTCTGAAGTTTCTATTTTACATTTCACTTCTTCTGAAGCATTCTACCAATTAAGAACGATTATCTCAATTGTCTCAGCTGTGTTGAATATTTATTTGTTCTCTGAACATCTTTCAGCAAAGTAGAAAAATAATATAAGAGTATTCTCGAACGCTACTGGTGATTCTATCATTGGTCATTTCTCTTATCCATTTCAGTTCGAAACGCGGAAAATCCGAAGTCTATTAATCGAGAACAGCAAGTGTGCACGAGTAGCAGCGAAAGTGTCGCAGAACCAAGACAAAATGCGAAACGATCCAACGATTCATTTCAACGGTGCCAGTTTCTGTTCGACCCCGTATCAGTTTCTGCAAATTGCGATATGACTGTAAAAAAGTCCCATTCTTCCGGAGAGAGTTTCATTTCGAGGGCAGCGTTCCCCGCGTGTCCCCAGCTGATCCATTCAGAATTTCCGTGGGAGGACGTGATCGATATCGTTATCCTCCGGGCACTTGTTAACAGAACGCCCACGCCACGATCCGCGAATATTTTGCTCGGCGAGCAACGTGGCTCGTTCCCTCGTTTCTCGTAATACAATAACCATCGACTCAACGATCCTTTATTCTTCCTTTGAACACGCGAGCTCCGCGGTGGCTCTAAAATCCGAGAAGTACGGAAAATTCTCGAGGCCCCTCTTCAGCATTGTTTCACTGTTTTATACCGTTTTATTCCATAGTTGACCCTTTAAGAGAGGGCCTGGATTTTTTAATCTCGAGGTGGTTTTCGTGGAAATCTAAATTAATTTCGGAAAAGATTTGTCCTTGAAGGCTGAGACTGCTTCCTTGTGAACTCTGTGGACTGTGGAATTATTTAACATAAATTATCATAGTTTCAAACACTCTGTGAAAGATATGGACTGAACTCTCGTCAATTTCAATAGTTCAATTATTAATTCGCAATTTTAAGACCGTGATGCATAAAATTCATCCTCAAAGAGGACTTGGACCACGATTTTTTAAAGTATTCAAATCATTTGTAGTAAAAAATTAAATTATACATCAGAGACTCGAATAACAGGAGAAAAGAAAAATACGAACCCAATCAAGCTCATTGTTTGAAAAATTCCTTCGCAACCTTGAATTCATTTGGTAATCCTCCTGGTAGCATGTTCGTCAACCCTCCGGGGACCAAGACTTTCTCAAGTATTAAAAATATTGTTAATGGAAAGTTACATTAAGTATTGAAGCCTCAAATTCCGGGAGAAACGAGACATATCAATCAGTCACTTATTATTTAAATAACAAAATTTGTTCGTAATATTGTAGGCTAAACGCATAAGTTCAGCGTCTCCAATATGGCGCTCCAAAATGATCTTTGGTTGTTCCCAAAGGTCCAGATCATTTTCCAAAATTTAATAATTAAATCCTGAGGAAAAGAGACACCTAATTCAAGACCACGAAGATCCAGACCCAAAGGGTTAACTCGTCAAAAACAACTCCCACGATAATAATCTATCTGCTGATTTTTCGGGTTTGGGCGTCAGCAAACGTCCCGATCAAGTTACAAATCGTTACATTTTTATTGTAACAAAATTTCGAATAAATATATCCTAAAACGTTGAAGTCCTCTTTGCTTTTGCGCCCGGTAAACTTCGCCATAGCAAAGGCTTTTCGTTCCTCTTTTCCTTTCTCAGCGAAGAACACAAACTTGAAGAAAAACCACTCTCGCAAAATGCGGTCCTCTTTTGCTCATCGGGTTTGTTCAAATGCCGTAGGAACCGACGCGACGAGTTCATCTCGCGACTATTACTTCGGGTGCACTCGATTCTTCGAGTCTCTCTATCTATCTATCTCTCTTTCTCTCTCTCTCTATCCCCCTCTTATTCTCAAAGGGGAAAGAAAAGCGACGCTGCAATTCAGAGATCAATTTTCCGTTCGAATCGCGTCGTTCGAACGGAAACCCGGGGACCCGCTCGATATATCGAGTTTTCCCGGCGCAAGTCATCAAGGGCAATGGAGAAAAAATCGTTTTTTCCCCCGATTCCGAGAGTCCCACGGAAATGCCGAAGTGTGTGCTCTCGGCGTTGCCTGTGCCCGTCATGTGTGTGCATGTGTGGCATGCACGCACGCACACACCGCAAACAGATATGCAAATTTAGGCGCGCGAATGCGAATTAAAGCGCGACACGCCACGCCGCGCGAACATTGGTTCGAATGATCGATAAACTGGAATTACACGTACCTAAAAGCTGTTTACACACCTACAGACTCGCCTACTACGGACTATTTATTGCTATTACGATCACTAAACAATTATATACATGGATTCCAAACAAATAAATGAATGAATGAATAAATAAATAAATAAATATATATATTATGATATAGAAATTATACATTGTTTCGGCATGAAGATGTAAGGACACTGTTGGTAATGAAATAAAGAAAACTATAATTGCCAGACTGCCATCGAGAGAGTCTTCATTTCACCTTGAACTTCACTATTGTTTTCGCTGTACATAATCGCTAATAAGTTATCGCGAATGTGTAAATGATACGACAAAATATAAGAATATATTTCTATAGAAATATTCTTCAACCTCTAACTTGTCCATTCATTAATTTTTACAACCTATAAAAATATTCCAAAATAAGTATAAAATATTCCAAATATAAATATTCCTTTTCTTCTGTAAAGAATATTCTTTGAATATTATTAATTACGATATTTATAATCGCTCTAAGTGCTTATCTTTATTTATTTTCTACTTACCTGCTCAAAATAATCCTAACCACATTTTAGGCAAAATAAACATTTTCTGCGTTAATTACGAAAGATGAAACAAACAGTTCCTTCTTTATTTAACGATTTCAAAACGTTGTTAATAGCACATGTGTGCTACTAATGTGTTTCCTGTTTTAAAGTGCACATATTGTCATAAATGTATAAAATCCGCAATCTAATCATAACCAATAAAAATTTCATCAATTCAAACTTAAAAACGTTTCATATACAATCTCCAGCGTAATAAAAAATGTCACGTGTGTTCCACGTAGAAAAATACACACCAAGAAATATAAACAAACATTCAGCACGCATAATTCATACTTACTTGGTCCAACAACAAATTTTAAAGTAGAACACTTTCCGCCATGTTTCGCGCCTTTTCCTAATCCGCGCGCTCATCTTTCGCACAACATTTCCAACAAAAGTGCTATGCAAACAATGAAATGGATCATTACTATACATACCAGGGCAAAAAGGAACGATACGCAAATAATTTGAACACTTCAATTTGAGTTTGCGACTCAAAAACATTTCAAAACATGTGACTAAAGGCGCTGATAACCCACGTTGCCTTAGCGGTGCCAGCAGCAAAAAGTGGTTTTGACATTTTTCCAAAATTTTTCACGGAAACTGCACTCATACTCGAAACCTTCAACTCCTCTTGTTCTTTGTCACTTACCATAACCATTGTGACTGTTGGTCAGGTATCAAAAAATGATCTTTTTGCTTTTTACCCCCACTGAAACACTCTTAGAGTAACCAACACCATGGACCACTGTGCGGCGGCCGAGGCACAATAATCACGTGACGCGCCGTCTTTCCGCTTAAATATGCCAGGCGGCGCCATCATATCACGCGCACGCGCTCTATCAAAATCTATATTAAAATGGAGGAAAAGAGTCAAGTTGTCGAACGAGAAGCGAAGAAAGATGAAATTCACGAGAAAGATGGGAAGCTGAAAAGGTACGTGAACGATCATTCAGATGACAAAATGCATTTTCCTTTCGGTTTTCGATTAACCTCTATAGGAAACGCTTTTCCGTTAACACATTGTGCGTGGGTGTGACGAACTAGCCACGATCGTTTCCCTACGTTCGTTTTCTAATTATCAATGAAAGTGTGCTTGCAAACGACGGAATTAAATAGAGAGCCTCGTATATTTCCGTTCCGACGTAGCAAAATATACTGAACACATAAAATCACGTTCGTGCGGCTTAGTAACCTACTATGCATGCACTCCAAACTGCATCCACTCCTCCATTAAATATTCTTCAAGATATCTACTGTTGTACACATGTTAACACCAATAAACGCATTCGAATGACTGCGTTTAACTTTTATTTAATTTTATGTAGTTAATTTATTCTCCTTCCTCTCCTCTTCGTTACATGTTTTCATGTTATGTCTGTATGCGTACATGGAACACGTTTGCTCGTTGCTGTGTATAGCGGTAGTAATAAATTGTTTATAATTCAGTTCAAAAAAGAGAAATCGTAAGAAGAAGAACCAGATGGCTCATGCTGCCACTGAGAACCATGACCACGCGGGTCACAGAGATGATCACGATATGCATAGCTCTTGTAATATCTGGATGAAAGATGTACAGATGGCCATGGAGGCCATGGAAGTGTTCAACATGCACCAGAAACCTGCCAAGACTCAGGAGGAAGCTATGCAAAAGCCTTACCAATTCTGGAGCACGCAGCCAGTGCCAAAAATGGGTAAAGTAGTTGACATAAGGTGTTCTAGCACTAGAGTCACTTAGCCAAGATATAAAGTTACATTATCGATTCTGCACAGATGAAAAGATTGTAAAGAACGAACCTATCGAGCCTGACAAAACGTCCATAAGGCAAGAACCTTACTCGTTGCCAGCTGATTTTCAATGGGATACTCTGAATCTCGACGATCCTTTAGTTTTATGTGAATTGTATACTTTGTTAGCTGAGAATTACGTGGAGGACGACGACGCGATGTTTAGATTTGATTATCCGCCAAACTTTCTCAAGTGGTAAATAGAACAGTAGATAGATAAGAGATAGGAGTCAGTCTGTAGGATTATGGTTGCACAGTAACTTATTTCAGGGCACTGCAACCCCCCGGTTGGTGCAAAGAATGGCACTGTGGGGTACGAGTTACCAAAAGCGGACGTCTAGTCGGTTTTATTTCCGCTATTCCAGCCACTCTGCGTGTGTACTTCCAGTAGGTCTCAGATAGTCTCTAACAGTGTTTCTCAACCTTTTTGTGACTGAACACATTTGTTTGCAATTGTACTATGGCTCAAATATTTATGACAGAAAAAATTCAAGTTGTTATTTCAAACTCAGACGAAATGAGTAATATCGATATCAAGATTGGGTACTAAAATTTTAGTAGTTAAGAGCTTACTTGAATAAATACTAGCTCACATGAAAAATTATTTCACTTGAAAAGAGGATTAGTCTTTATACAGAAAATATCTTAATACATGATTATTTGAAATAACACACAGCCAGATAAGATAGTATATTATCTTAACGATTATTCTTAAAACACTATATTTGTACAATACCCCAGCCTGATTCATATTTAGTACATTCAACTTGAAATCTTTTCGAATGTCACTACTGCAGATTGAGAAATGCTACTCTATCATAATATTCCTCATGACCTAATAGAAGCAAACTTTTAGTACCCAGAAAATGGTGGAGATCAATTTCCTCTGCGTGCACAAGAAGCTGCGATCAAAGAGAGTCGCGCCGGTCTTGATCCGCGAGATCACTAGGAGAGTAAATCTACAAGGTATATTCCAGGCTGTGTACACCGCAGGTGTAGTGTTGCCAAAACCAATAGCAACTTGCAGGTGGGTACCAGCATGATGTACCAATCAGCTCAACACCTACCTAAAACTCAAACTGTCCTCAGGTATTGGCACCGTTCTCTTAATCCAAAGAAACTAATCGACATCAAGTTCTCGCACTTGTCCCGCAACATGACGATGCAGAGAACCTTGAAACTGTTCAAACTGCCAGAAAACACGAAGGTGCCAGGGTTCAGGAAACTGGTGGAGGCGGACATTCCGCAGGCCCACAAGCTGCTGACCGAAGTAACGATAACTAGAAAGGAGGGTAACCGCGAAACCTAACAAAACCCTGACTGGATTCCCGTTTCAGTATTTGGAGAAGTTCGATTTGGTGCCGATCTTCTCAGTCGAGGAGTTCCGGCATTGGTTCCTCACGCAGGACGGAATCATCAACAGCTTCGTAGTGGAGAACGACGGGAAGATCACGGACATGGTCAGCTACTATACGTTGCCTAGCTCCATCATGCACCATCTGGTGCACAAGACGCTCAGAGCCGCATACAGCTTCTACAACGTGTCTACGGTGACTCCTTGGCAGGACCTGATGACGGACGCTCTGATCTCAGCGCGCAATGTAAGTCACAGACCCATTCTAATCGTCTAAGTCAGGACTGCCGTACTTCTCCGCCGTTGCTTTACAATCCTACTCCTTGACACTTAGCTCCCCCACTGATACATTAGCCGCTCCCGGGCGAGAGAGAGAAAGAGCTACTTCACTATTCCTTCTCTCCAACAAACTTTACTCGTCTAGTAGAGTGGAAATTTGCTCACGCGCAACATGTTCGGCAGCTCTGATGTAAAGTACCAATTCTACTGAATCTCTTTCAGTTGGGCTACGACGTGTTCAACGCACTGGACCTGATGGACAACAAGGAATTCCTGGAGCCGTTGAAATTCGGCATAGGCGACGGGAACCTCCAGTACTACCTGTACAACTGGCGTTGCCCCAGCATGACGCCCTGGAAGATCGGTTTGGTGCTCCAGTAGAGAGCTCTAGCTCAACGGATCTAGGAAACAAAAGCACACAATCTCGCACGTGCAAGCTTACCAAGGTGGATAAAATGGTATACAATAAAAACCGGGGAGGAACGAAATTGATTTAGGGGTGGAGGAAGGAAGGAAGAAGGGCGACGCTGAAACCAATTTGGGGGAGCAGACCTCGACGTTTTCCTCGAGGATGGGCTCTCTCTCACACCGATGTAAAACAGGATGTCGGGCTCCGCGGACTGTCACTCGTGTCGCCGATCTCGTTCGTGCTTCCCAAGGGTCATGGCCGGCGACAGATCGGGACACGCTTGTGCGGCGCGTGTGTATAGAACGTATATGCGTGACTCGAGCAATGTAGATAAATATCGTACATTAGTAATTTGCAGAATCCACGCAGCCGGGGGTGCACGTCATCACACGCTCCCCCGCGCTGCTGGACCAACCGCGTGGCCATCCACAACACAGTTTTCAATAAAGGCTCCCAGACGCTGTTTTACCTTCAGCATCTTCTTGATTAAATAGGTCGCAGAAGTATAAGGAAGTGAGAGTGGAAGAGTTTAAATAAATCGAGGTCGAAAGTAACTGTGTCTACCCTGGTTCTTCTACCCTCTGACACTCACTTTCGTTTTACTGTTTCGCGCAACTAGAGGTGTATGATTTATTTTACCACCCCCTTAGTTTAGTGTTTCAGCCGTTGCGTGACAAGGGTTACAGCTTCCGGTAGAGATTAGATAACAACGGGTCGGGAAAGGAACCTGTTTCTAGAGATTGTCGTTTAAGGGGGCACTGTAGTTTACGATCCTTTGACGGTTCACTTCCTGAGAGGCATCCTCGGGAGCTTGAGAGTTGACGCACAAGCGGTACACGTAATTTGTAATTTCTGATCAATGAAGAAAATAAGAAAGGTGCTCCATATCATAGACTGTTCCAATTCCCGAGCTTCTAATGATAGTTACCGGACAGTTTAATGTCCAAGGATGTTTCCGGGAGAGGTACCGCAGAAGATCTTTGATTACGCTGCTTCACTGCGCCCAACGCGTGCCCTTAATACGAGTCGAGGTCTTCGCAGCCGTCGCTGTTGATCAATATTTAACACACAATACACACGCCGGTGACACGCAAGGCCTCCGCGAGATAAAAGCTGCGAAACGATGACCATGTAGCGATTGGAGCCTCGTGTGACGCTTGAAAATTAAATTAATGGAATTTTTTTTTCTTCGAAGTAATAATACGATTTAACTTTTTCTTTATTTCTAGAATATTTTGTTGCATCTTCAAAGAATCGGAATATAATTTTTGTTGGGGAAAAGCAATTTTTATTACGAGAAGGAAAATACTAGTTTGACGAGTCGGTGTTAAAGTACTTTATTAAAATCGCAAGTTTTTTGTATTTATTTCAGACTGGGTGTTTGATAGAATATTTTTTTTAATGTAGGATGTTTTTTTTATGAGTTTGTGTATCGGTGGAATTCATTTTTAGTTGTTGCACTTGGAAGAGAAAGATAGCAATTTTTATGAAAGATTTTTGTGTTTGTTTTGCAATAAAGTCTACTTGAACAGTATCGGTGTTCTCGAAGGTTGAACCTGTGATTAAATTATTTATGTAAATATATGCGAAGGTTCAAGAAAATCGGATGAATAAATTTTTTGTTACCGTGCATGCCAATCTTCGGGAAATAATTTTTAGAAAAATGCATTCGAAAATTCAATACTGTGTTAGTTTCGAGAACCTTATGGCTGTAAAAGAATTATTGTTTTCGAAGTATGGAATAAATAATTTTCATTCAGGAGACCATTTTTTACCTAATCTAGCTCTTCAATTTTTATCTTGTTTTGTCTGGTTTTAAAAATTCGGTCGATCGAAAAATAAAATAAACAGAATTTTTATTCGAAAACAGTTGAATAAATTTTTTTAGGGAGCGCAGTTTAAAGATTATTATAAAAAATCTATTTTCATCTTCATAATCATTTCTCAGCTGACTCACCCCTTTGAGGAAAACCTTCAGCTTTTTTCTCCTTTTCCCTTTAGCTTTTTCCTCATTAGTAATACTCACCTAATGGACGAAGCAGCAAAAATAACAAAAATGTGTCCACTGAAATTTACTATAGTTTTTTTATACAGTTCGGGCTCGAATAGATGGGCTTATTTCACGATTTCCCACAAAACTACTGTACTCGGCATTAATAAGTTAAGAAATTGAAATTCGAGTAATGTCGACAGTTTTTGTGATTAATTAGCAAACAGGTGAGTAAGAGAATCCTCAGGACTTATTTTTTCCCCAAGGTATGTATGATTAACAGCGAAAAAAGGTGGAATCCACCGTCACCTTGGCCGTTATCAGCCGGTTATCTAAACGCGTGAGAAAGAGACGCACGGAGGACTGTTTTAACACCCTTGTAAAACCGTTCCACCTAATCAATTTGGTCGTTAAGATTAAACGGGTACATTCATTACCGGCCGGGCTCGATAAATTGCCGCCTGGGTTCAGTCACGGCGCATTAATCATCCAACGAAAGACGGACGGACAATTACAAAATTACCGGCAAATTCGTACGTGCAACCTTCCGAGAAGCTTACGCACGGTTTTACCTCGCTAGATAGGGACGCGTCCTTCGTGAAACGCGCTCGGTTTTTCCTTCCCCGATAATTATTCGCTAAAACGGTCCTATCGCGAAGCTTACGATTAACGAGCCCTCGAGCCCACCTAGAATATTCGATGCCGCGGCTGTCTACTCGCGGGGGTTACTTAATTAATTACTACCGCGCGCGAAACTGCTCCCAATTAATCCCACCAACGATCCTTTTCGATCGACGATCGGCTCTTTCAACTCTTTAATCCTTCGTTACTTTGCCGATTGCAATTATATTTTTCTCTGCTGTTCTCTTTTTGGAACTTTTAGTTTTCTCTCTGGTTTTTTTTTTAATATTTTTTTCCCTGCTATATTAATAATTATTTTTGGAGCAATTAAATGGACCCTTTGTTTAATGAAGGTCGAGGAGACTAAGCTTGTCACTTAGCTTTACTTTCTCTTCTTTGGAAGCATTATTTTTATCTGTGTTTCTCAGCTTTAGTTCTCGATCCCTGAGTTTATAATTGATGTGCCACTGCTGCTCGTATTCTTTTAAAATATAAAAATATTCGACTGAGACCTGACTTTAACAATTTTCGTACATTTATTTAAAATATAAAAGAAATTGACTAAATCATGTTACTAACAATTGTCTTACATTCTTCGGAAATATCAAAGGATTTAATTGAATTCTATTCCTAAAAATTTTCTTACATTTTCCTAAAACATAGAAGGTACTTGGTAAACTTGAATTAATTTCAATTAATTTTCTTAAACTTTCCTCAAATATAAAAAGTACTTGGCCGAGATCCACATAATAACTTCCCTGCACTTTTTTTTTAAATACAGACTAAACTTCTATAAATACCAATTTTCGTGAACTCTCCCAAAATATGAAAGATCAAAGAATGGCAGTAGATAATTGTTTAAACTGTAGTCAACCAGAAGAATGATATAAATTCAGGATTTTGCAATCAGAGGAGCCCCCCTCCAGACTTTCTAGAGCCAACCATGCCCGCATCATCTTATCATCCGTAGCACTCTTACAACACGGTATTATGACACTGCTAACAAAATCATCGGCTCGCAATTCTAATTGTCGTAGCAATTAGGTAGATCCGCTGATCGATAGAGCCCGTCGAATCACCGCAAAAACGTCCAGCATGTCCTAGAAACAGCTCTATTGAACAATTATGGTAGCGGAAAACATTGGAATGTTGGTCAAACATCAGAACCAGACAAGGTTGAGTCCCTCGAATCTATTTATGGAAGCTCATTCATCATATATTTTCAGTTCGAAGTGCATAATATCTTATTTTGGAGACGCCACTGCTCAACACTTTGATTATCCACTCGATCAAAAAGTGAATGACTGAAATAAAAATTAACCAAACTTATTTTCTGCGAAATAAAAATGTTGGAAGTCAGTTGTAAGACTGGCGACCACGCTGCGGATGTGTGTGGAAAATAAAAATTGTTTGCATCGAGTGTGGATTCGAATTCTTTTCAAAAATAAAAATAAAATATATCAAGACAAAATCCAAAGATTTTCAACACTGGGTTTAACGGGAGCACTGGAAGTAAACCTTCATTTATAACATATACCCGAGGAAATAAGCTTGTTGAATAATCCCATGCATCTGTGCAATCTCTACAGTCGTAAATTAAAAATATCGGAACGCGTCCCGTAGAGTTAAGGACGAGCGCTGGAGTATTTCACTTGCAAAATTCTACGCACGCATGGAAAATAAATGTGGCTGTCCACTATTAATCTCCTCTCACAAAGCATAAACGAGACTCACGAACCGTCGTGCATCGCGTCGCGCGTTCTCATCCTTCAGGATGCTCCCCGGATTCGCCCGCGCCCGCCGAATGAATCGGCAGGTGTCGGTTGCGAAAGGTGGCATTGTTGATCCTCGGCGAGGGTCCTTCGGCTGTGATCCTTGTCCCGGGGGGACAGCTGTATCGATTTCCCGAGGATACGTCGAGGAGGACCCGGTTCCGAGAGAGGTGAATCCACTCTCTTATTGTACCGTGGCCGGTTGGATTGATCGCGGACGCTCGATGCCCTTTTACGCGGCTGGCGAAATAAGAAGAAGAGAGTAGACGACGACGACGACGACGTCGACGAAGAAAAAAGAAAGGAAAAACGGAAACGAGAAATCACCGAACAATACACACCCGGAGAGCCAGATAACAGCACGGAGCGGCGACGAGCACGTAGGTGGGGAACACGAGACACACGATGCGGAATAAATAGTGGCCTGAAATCGAGCGGAATTCAGTCGCACCGCTGTTCTACCGTCGTCGTCGGCGTGCTGGGAAAACTCGTGGGCACCCCGGGGGTCATCGCGAAATCATCGTCATCCCCATCGCAGGCTGTAAGGATCGATACGTACAACGAACGTTGCTCGCGTCGCGGATATATAGTGGACTTTTCGGTGCCCCGGTTCATGTACCCTCGGGCACGGAGATGCTACTTTCAGTGCTGTTCCTGCTGGCGCCTTTGCTACTCGTCGAAGGATTCCTCTTCGGGTACATAGATACTTAGACACACAACAACTTTCTTCTACTCCATTCGTCTTTGCCACAGCCGAATTTCGCGAACCCGTCCGTCCGTGTTTACCGAGAGTTGGCAGGCCTCTTCTGCAGCTCCTGAAATACCCATAAAGCGTTCAAGTTCAGGACCGAAAATATCTTATCTAATTCGTGTCATTGGCCGACGAGCCGACTACTGACCGGCTAAAGGATTTATCGTACGCGTTTCATGCGCACAGGCTCGCGAAAGCATTCGAACGCCCTTTAAAACCTTATTACCATTTTTAAATTGGACCAAAAGACTTGACATTTTGTTTTGAGCAATTAGAAAAATTGATTTACCGAAAAAGATTTTAAAGCGATTGCAATTGCTAGGAATTATAAGAGCAAATGAAAATGGCACTTTTCAAAACTTTTTTATTTGAGCCTGCATTTTGTAGATCTATGTTGGTGTACACATACTACTGACTTTGCACTCGAAGCCATTTTAATATATTTAGTATATTTTAAATTTTCATTACAGGCTCAAATAAAACCGTTGTAAAAGGTGCCATTTTTATTTTCTCATGTGATTCCTAGCAATTGCAATTTTTTCAAAACCTTTTTTGCACATAATTTGAAAAACCAATTCTTCTAATTGCTCAAAAAAGGCCGATCTTTAATTTCTTGAAAATTACTTAGCGTTTCTGAATGTATGCATACTATAGGACGTAATATCATAATTGTTGCGATCTGGAGAGACGAAACATGTTAGTAATCAAGGTTGACCTCGCCAGCTTTCTGAGCAAACAGAAGAAATATACAAATGCTTAAGACGAAATGATAGCACACTCGTGCTTTGTGCTGATATGTTTCAATAGTTTGCAAGTGTCAAGTATTAAAGAGCAGCGATTAACATCTGCAAAAGGACGTATTTACTGGAGGAAGAAATGTAGACGTATTTTATTTACGGACGAAAAGATGTTCAATATGGACGGGCCAGATGGAGTTTCATTCTGTTACCACGATTTAAGAAAAGAAAGAATTGTGGAAAAACGAAGACCCTGAAATGTTTCGTAATTTATTAAATACAATCAAATTTAATAATTTCAAAAATATTTTTTGCGCCTTACAGTCGCCATTCGAATGCTAAGAGTTAACGGTAGAGAAGTATGTAATAGTTATGATTGTTTTTATTCCAGAATTGCAGCTCAACCGTGGCACAGTTCAATTCTCAAGATATTAGACTCCGAAGTAGTGTTTTACGATGTTACCTGCGTTTATGCTACGGAAAATGTCATGCTGGTGTCTTTGTTCGCAGGTTCCTACCGGTGGTCACTCCAAAAGACGAGGACCGGCAGGGGTTCAACGTTTATTGGAACGTGCCGACGTTCATGTGCCATAAATATGGTCTGCGGTTCGAAGAGGTCTCTAACAAGTTCGGGATCCTCCAGAACAAGAGGGACGAGTTCCGAGGGAACGAGATCACGATCCTCTACGACCCGGGCATGTTCCCAGCTCTGTTGAAAGACTCAAATGGTAAACAATGATTAATTGCTCTTTAATATGCCGCCCTATTAATACAATACCTATAATCTCGCAAACAATCTCGATGAAATAACGAAAAATAACAAACATAGACGATAAGCAGTCAATTCGTAATTTGTATAGACTGCACATACAGTGTTTTCTCGATATATGTCAACAACACGGGTCTTGCCAGCGACATATATCGTCCAGAAGATACTACTCTCGATCCACGTTGTACGTCGTACCTGACCCTTATTATGTTTACACTCCTCGGCGTGCAAGGCCTCTCACGGGGTATGCCCCGCGGTGGTGGGGATAGTTCCGCGACCTTTATCAGCCAGGTAGTTGCGACATATATCGAGAAATCACCGTATACTGCACTTACTGGCAAAAATGAAATGAAAATGCAAAACAGCGAAAAAAATTTGAATTAACCCCTTGCACTACTATTTATTTGGTGATTATAATGATTAGAAATGAAAAGAAAAATATTTTATATTTATTGTATGCCTATCTCTTCTACAGAGGATATATATCAACTATAACAAAGTAGATTTTTATTTCGGTTTAAAGAAAATTAATAACATACATATTTATTAGACTCTGTTCAGAATCTTCATCACGAATCTGACTCGATATTGTAGGGCAACGGGTTAACATTCAGACTGATGCAGTTTTCAGCGAGCAACTGAGCGAGATTGTTTAAAAAAAAACTCATACAGTACCTTCGAACATTCTAAATTATTGAAGTTGGCAAATAATTTGAAATATTTTATATCGTATTATCAAGTTTAGTAAAAAGAAAAAAAATTGTTCACTGACACTGTCAAGAATTTGTGCGAGTACTACCGATACCTGGGAGTAAGTGTGTAAATCGCTTGTCAGGACACGTGGTGCGCAGAAATGGCGGCGTGCCGCAGGAGGGCAACCTGACCAGACACCTGGAGGTCTTCCGGAAGCACCTGACCGAGCAGATCCCGGACGAGTCGTTCGCCGGCGTCGGTGTGATCGATTTCGAGAGCTGGCGACCGATCTTCCGACAGAACTGGGCTTCCCTCCAGCCGTATAGAGATTACTCCGTGGAGCTGGTGCGGGAACAGCACCCGTTTTGGGACAGCAGAAGCGTCGAACAAGAGGCGAAGCGCAGCTTCGAGAAGTACGGGAAACTTTTCGTCGAGGAAACGCTGAAGGCTGCCAAGGAGATTAGACCGGGAGCCAGTTGGGGCTACTATGCTTATCCCTACTGCTATAATCTGTCGCCGAACCAGCCCAGCCCGCAGTGCGATCGAACCACCGTGCTGGAGAACGATAAGTATGTTTCGCGAGAATTTGCTGCAGACACAGTAAGGAGCATAACTGAACCGTTAGCCACAGCTTTCGTCTACATTGTTATTTATTGCTAGGAGTATAGAAGAATAACAAATAATCAGCATTATAATTGTTTTTGTCATAGTTAGAAGTAACTTGAGAAATTTTTTTCAATAATTAATTCGATTAATGACTCATCTCAGTAGACATACTACATCAAATTTTGCAACAAAAAGACAAAAAAGAAGAAAACTGCTTTACAGAATGAATTATTTACATATTTCGGTAAAAGTCATACAAAATTTCCGAAAACAAAATATACTGAAAATGAGTGACTATTATAAGCAGACTGAGGATCTTTATGCGTTTATGGCTTATGGAAATTTTCAGGAAAAACTATGACATAAAATTCGATAGAGTTTAGTACGATTTTTATATATTTCGGATCTGCAAAGGCTGTTCCCATTCAAACTAGAATTTTATTTCGTTCCACCTTCTTAGCACTAAACGTACCACCAGCGGTTCTAGATTTTTTATTTGACAATTTTTGAAATTATAAATGTGCTTCCATGAGCAATGATTCAACACATATCTTTAGAACCGCGCAAAGTCTAAATAAATGAAATCTTGTCATTTTTATAAGGCAACATGTTACATTCATAACCTGTTGCATTCATAGTTTGGTGTAAAAATTTGTCTATAAAAATTAGGAATTGCATTGACATCCGCGGTGTAATTCTAAGAAATGCCAAACAAGTCATTTTGACCCCTCTCGGTTGTTCCCCTCGTTGTTAAATCCAACAAAATCCGATAAGAATCAAGTTGAAAAACGAACCTCTGACCGTGCAAGGATTCTAAAGGCTCTAGCAATCGCAAAATCATCAGAATCGCTCGGCACGGATAGATGATCGATTGATACAGTTTCGCTAGAGCGTCAGTCAGTTGGGAGTCGTCGCGTGCTCCAGTTACCGTGTGTGTACCAGAGTAAGCAGATTACCAGTCACGTGTCAAGATCACCTAAACGATGCCAGTGCCAAGGACCTTGCTGAAAATTCAAATCGCTGTTTGAGCAGAGAGAGAGAGAGAGAGAGAGAGAGGTCGCGCGCGTCTTATCTAATCTCCTGTGGCACGCGCGATAATGCGCGAGAGGGAGAAAGAGAAAGAAAGAAAGAGGGAGAAGTCCCTGATGGTCACGCTGTTCCAGAATGTCATGGCTGTTCGAGCTGGAGGATGTTCTTCTGCCCTCGGTGTACTTGAGGCTGGGCCTGACAGCCGGCGAGAGAGTGGGCCTGGTCGGTGGCAGAGTGAAAGAGGCCCTGCGAGTCGCGAAGCAGTCGACGCCGAGGAAAAAGGTTCTGCCTTATTACTGGTACAAGTACCAGGATCACAGGGACGCCTATTTGGACAAGGTCAGCAGCCCGGAGTGAACCTGCAGAACACCGACCCTTCGATTTCGATAATTTTCTAAGATTGATTTTTAGAACAAATTTTTCCCTTCGAACATTAGCATCAGTTTCCGATACTTGAAGGGTTAGGGGTTCTGCAGGTTCATCCAGATCGTTGTTCCCCCTCTCCCCCTTGGTTTTGGACAACATCTTCCAGGGGATCCGGAAGATGCGTCACCTGATTACCCCTCAGGCCCCGAGAGACCGGTGCTCAAAGTGGATTTATCTTCGCAGGCTGATCTAGATGCCACTCTACGGAAGATCTCGGATCTTGGCGCGGACGGGCTCATCATTTGGGGCAGCTCTAACGATATCAACACCAAGGAGAAGTGCATGCGGTTCAGGGAATACCTGGACAATCAGATGGGACCTATTGTGGATCGGGTCAGGCGCAACGCGTTAGGCTCGAGCAGCTACGAAGCTCCTCCCGAGGATGATCGAGGTGGCGTTAGTGTCGATCAAGTGTGATCCAGACGAGATCTTGCGGACCAAGTGCTCTGGACCAAGATTCAGCGACCCTCCTGCTGGGTGTCAACCATTTTCGACTAACAACCAGTGATCCCGAATCCGGAAATTCAAAGAGTTACGAAACGAGACTTTTTTCCGCCCGAATTCACTGTAAAGCCGTGACATCGACCCTTGAAACTTCAGCTACTTCTCGATCTTTTTTTCTTTCTAATTATATAAACAATTTTACCAGGCGATACTTTTTATTAAAAAGAACAACTTCCGAGTTATAACACAAAATCGAAAAATATTATATTTTCAAGGATCGATTTCACTTCCTTACAATGTATTTCGGCGGCCAAAAAAAAATCGCATAATACATACCTACATATGCATCGCATATCCCCGAAGAATCATAATTTTTTGGACTTTCGGGATCGGGATCATTCCTTGTAAGCGTGTACGATGTAGAACTCGAGTAACATGCATGCAGCTCGTTACATGCCGAATTAATTGTTTGTACAAAAAGTTTGTTGGTCTTCGAAGGTCATTGAAAGTTATTCAGTTTTATTTGATAAGAAGATGACATTATTTCGGCGCATCCTGTAGCCTCCGAAGTTTCGACAGGCATAATTTTCTATAAAATTGTCAGTTCTATAAAATTATTAGTGTAGGATTATCGAGGGAAGATGGGTTTAGCTACCGAAACTCGAAGAGCCATCTTCGCCCTTCAATATCCATGCTGTGTCGAACATATTCCCCGAGTTCTATGCAGTACACGAATTTCGTAGAACCTGGAGGGGCTTGGCCAACACCCTCACCAGTTTCTAATTGCTTACGCGTGCGATTACCATAACTGTGACGCGCGCGCGCGCGCGAGCGGAGAAACCGTGCGACCTTCGACGACAACGAATGATGTCGGTCGTACGTCGCTGAAACCAAAGACGACTGGACGGTGCTGGGACTTGCCCGGGACCGTCTCTCGATTGAGCAACTCTCGAAATAAATCTTCTGAGATGCTAACTATTTTTCTTCATTCCACCTTCGACAATCTACTGTTGGGAGCTGGGAAGTTGGTAACTTGGAAACGCACGATGCCATTCGTCCCAAACGTTGTCACCCATACTACCAGGTTTCATTCACAATTACTCTCTCATTACTGAAGCAACCCATACTATCCATACTATCATCAGTTTCCTAATTTAACATTTTAACTGGATCACTTTTATGAACGATTACGATTACGAGAGACGGGTGGAATTGATATCAACGTGAATGCAGTATAATTTATACCGATGTGGACATTGTGATTCAAATGGATCGCATTTCCACGATCTGTTCAACAATTTTATGGCGGCAGGTCCAATGATCAGACTGGTTGAAGATGTTTATTATAATGTGAATAGTATCACACAATTAGTCACATTGTCACAGCTCTGTTCAACAATTTTATTCTGGCAGGTCCAATGATCAAACTGCTTGAATATTTATATTCTAATATGGGCAATATGACACAATTAATCACATTCTCGTAGTTTTTTCTACAATTTTATTCTGATAGTTTCAATGATCAGTCTGGTTGAACATGTTTATTATAATGTGGATAATATGACACATTTTTATTCTGCAGGTCTAATGATTAGTCTGGTTGAACATATTCATTCTAATATGGATAGTATGGCAAAATTTTATTGTGCAGGTCCAATGATCAGTCTGGTTGAGAATAACTATTCTAATATGGCTAGTATGACACAATTGATCGCATTCCCATGAATCTATCTGTTCAACAATTTTATTCTGGCAGGACCAATGATCGGACTGCTTCAACAACAATTTTATTTCATCGAATATCACATTTACGCCGCGTGTCAACGATATTTACCAAATTATGAGAAGACTGTGAATCCCCGTGGAAAAGAAAAATTGTCTTCGTCTGTTGTAAGAAACTTTCTCATTTACAATGTGTGTTATTCAACCCACTGTGTTCCAAACATGTCTCAGCTTCCTGATGGTGGGAAGACGCGAATTTACGGGTTTGGCATAATCTGCGATTAGTGGGAAACATTAAGGCGCATACATGTATGCTAAACAGAAGGCATCCTCGTTCTGCCACCGATGAAAAGATTACACAGAATGCCAAGTGGCAAAGAAAGCAAAGCAGTTGCAAAGACACAGGACAACTTCCTAAACTATTATACCATCTGAGCCGCAACTCGCAGCAACAGGTGTCCCCGAAACACGTCCTTGCGGCAATCACGCTTATCACGACTCTCTCTCCAGCATTATCATCCCCAAAATCAGCACCGAAAAAGAGACCGTTCTCCCAAATCACTTGGAACCGGCCGAGCCCGATGCAAAGCGCATCGGCTCGGCTCGCGCACTTCAGCACTAGCGGCGTACGACAAGTTTTACTGGTTCGAGGTGTAAGGCCTCGGGCGATCTTGCTTTTTACAGTACACGCGACGACGACGACGAAGACGACGAAGACGACGACGACGCTCGTCGTTGGTGGAGGTAGTCAAAGATCTCTCTTGCTTACCGTTGATCCCTCCCTCTCCTCCTCTCTCGCCCGGTCGTGTTCCAGAGAGCAGTGTATATAGTGATGATCCTTTCTCTTTCTGCCCCGAAGAGCAGTTACCTGGTGGCGACCGGTGGACGAAGAAGGAGAGAGAACGGAACGGGAACGGCGCGGAACCGAACGAACGAAGGTATACGCGCGTATACTCGACGGAGTAGAAGAAGGAGGAGCTGAAGGAGACTCTCTACGGTGTTGGTGGTGGTGTGCTGGTGGAGGTGGAGAGCCGCGAGAGAGGAGAGGAGAGGAGGAGGAGAGAACGGAACACGAGAGATCGGCAGCACAGTTTCGTGTTCAACCTCAGCTCGGTTCGGCTCAGCCTCATATCGGATCTCCCCGAGTGTGTGTTATTCTCTCTCTCCGCGAGGCGCAAAACCGCTCCGGAACGGAACAGAGTCGGATATAGTGGTCGGCGCGCATTCGCGTTCGCGAATCCGCCTCGAGAGACCGATATCATCCTCTGCCCTCTTCGGGGCCGCGAATCTAGGGGCCCCGGAAAAGAAAGATCGGCCAGTGAAACAGAGAACGAGAATACTCCTCCCCTCTACCCCCGGGTCGCGGGCCCCTAGCAGAGGAAATCCGCGGAAAATTCTTTTTTTTTCACCCCCACCTCTCACCCTGAGGTTCATCACGCGATTTCGATCGAAGATCCAAACGGCGTGGTCCTTCGTCGTCTAAGAGTGGTGCGTCGTAGTTCGCGACGTCGCTGACGTACACCGAGGTGAGTGACAGTCTCTTCAGAAAAGCCAAGGCTGTGTACGTGTATACGTGTGTGTGTCTGTGTGTGTGCGATCTCGAGCGCTCGTTGCCAGAGTTGCCAGCAACGCCGAGACCGCAGACTCCAACCGTTCACCGAGAGAGCCGATCGCGGTACCGATTACACACGGATTTGAATGTCGACGGGAAACCTGGCTCGAGGAGTCTGCGGAACTCCGCCCGGGACTCGGGATTATGCTACTTATGGACGGGAGGTGTTGCGAGAGACGTTTGTTCGGTGGATCGTTTCCTTTCGGATCGTTCGGCCGAGGTCCGCGATCCGACGGGAACCTTTCGATCGAACGGAAAGGTTTGTTTTCGGGGATTTGGTGTTTGCGAATTTTACGGGTCGAGATGCTGCCAGAGATTCTTTTGGATTTAACGGGGATTCTAGATTTAATCTGGGATCCGAATGATCATTGATCTTAATGCGACGCAGATCTGGGTTGGTTTAAGGTAAAGGCACCAGTAGTTGACCATGTACCAGTAGTTGACCATTTTATAGAAAAACATAAAAAATAAGGTTTGAAATGTTCTTATTGTTTTGAAATTTAAACAACAGACGGCATGGCATCCGAGGTTCACTTTCGTCAAAAGTGCACAGCTTATAAAAACCTTATTTTATGTTTTTCTATAAAATGGTCAACTACTGGTGCCTTTACCTTAGAGATGATTTTTAGGTAGGGAGATGTAGTGTTGGGGACAAGTTGATGCAGATTAATAGAAGACAATTATCTGGTCACCGAGTATATGTAGAACAATTACGCTTTTAGGCTTTCAGGCTTGTTACGTCTGTGTATGCAGACGTGGATAGCTGTTATTCAATTTTTTTTCTGTTCCTGTAACAGCAAAGTAAATATTTCTGCTGGCTTTTCAAAACGTCGTATTTGTCGAAGACCGGCCATTTTGGTTCGAATAATTTCGGTCGTTAAATGTGCAAAACACTCGATTTTCACGGTTGTATCGTCGTTTAGTATTACACGATACTCACTAGAACCGAAAAAGATCCGTTGAATTTCCGACTGGGTCAGAATGGACCCGGTGAAACGGTTACAGTGTTCACAATTCGTCAGTGTTTAAATCAGTAAGAGAGTTCTCTGGAAACAGCAATGAACAGTCTTCTTCTGGAGCTACACGCTGTCATATTCCACTAGTTTCAAAATGGCTGCCTAGCCTGTACATTTCACCACCCATTACGGACGACGTATGAACTTCTTATATAAAATATACACGAGTCTTGTACAGGTTATGCAATTTACGTTACCCGGCATTCGTTCCTCGTTTTCCCAACACGATGTGCTCCTCGGTGTCGAATAAATCCTAAAAAATCGTAGAAAGAATTAAATGTATACGTCCTTTCTACTTCTTCATCCCAAAACGAAGCGTTAAAATCTTCTTTTAGGAAGTCTCACGAATTTAAGCATCGCACAGATGATAATATTTAACTTTATATAGACAGTTCGTCAACTGTTTTAAATATATTTTTTTGTAATATTCTAGATCTAGATCTGTTCCACCCAATTGTACAACTGAAATTTTTTAACGGAAACTAAGTAGCTAGTCTTCAAAATTCTGGACAAAAATAAACCTGAGCTATTGTATTAGAGCTGAGTATTAAATAATGGTTCTAAAAGAAATTATTATTAATTTCTTTTATAAAGGAACATTTCGATATTTAATATCTATGCTGTTAATAAAATTCTATTTTATTGTTGTCAATATTTTCATAGCCATCGGTGAGCACACAAAATAGTCCTTCTTTTTCGTCTAAGAAATTCGAGTCACTGTAACCGGAAAATAAATCATATTGCAGGGGGATAAACGCCTGGAATAAATTCAACAATTTCATTTGCCCGTAGGAAAAGTGTCATTCGTCCGGAAAGATCATCTCGATGATCGGACCGGTGCGGTGGTCCGACTGGTATCGGTGCAAACTTAACACCAGCTGAGGGCAAGCTCGCCCTGATCACAGGCTAGCATAGTGGCGAGACCATGGCCAAAGGGACACGGCCGTCGGACCTTTCTCGGCTAAATAGTCCAGAAGCACCCTATCCCGAAACGTTTTGCCCACTAATCCTAATATACCCCGGGACCCTATTCTCGAGTTAATGATAGCTCTTCTTAGACCAACAGCAACACACAGAGAGCCAAGTTCCGAGCTCTGTGGAACGGTTGCGCGGTAGCCAGTGCTCTCGGCATCGGGTCCTTTCTAATGAAGACCTTTCGCGACCGACTCGACTCGACTCGACTCGCCACTGTGCGCTTAATTGGCTAATCTCGAAAATATCACGCGAAATCTCCCGCAACCGTATTTCACTCCCCCCTGGGCCCAAATGCTCGAATAAAACGAAACTAAACGGCTCAAAGATTCGCCCCGCAACACTGTACCGTTAGCCAGGCCCCCGAACGCTCGAGCAAACTGATGATCATGCAGAGCCTCGCCAAATATGCTCCGAGACCACGCTGCACTCGTGCAACTGCAGAAATTTATTCAAACGTTGTTCTTGTTAACGCAATTTCTTCGATGAACTGTCTTGTTCGGTACACGGCTTCATTATATTCCCGGATAAAAATCAACTTTTTTGCAATTGACCGTATTCCTGCCAGGAAATTGTAATTTATCGGTAGACTGCGGGTTGTATGCATTTATGACAAAAATTATGAGGTGCAATTCAAAACAGTAAGAAGATTATAGGAGCTTTTAACAATGCCCATATACTGTGTGTAATCGAAAACAGTAAAAAGATTAAAGGAGCCTAACAATGTCGATATACCACTTTTAAGCCATTTGCATCATTGGCGTATACATACGCTCAATTTTCCAGGATTTTTTCTAATAATGCTGAAATACGAAGTTCTTTTACTTGTAGTCATTTTTGTACTTAAATATAATAAAAAGAAGAAGTTTGGCGATAAAGGCCTTTTCTTTTCGTATTTCCTCATGATGCAAATGGGTCAACATATCAAAATGATTAACGAGCAAAATAAATTTTTACTAAGCTTCTACAAATCGCAATTGATCGCTATTTATCCGACAGTGTAAATTCACAATCCAAAGTGGCAATTGTCTGAAGAAATGATATTTTAATCTCTAAATTCGGAAAACCATATTATAATCTGTTTCAAAAAGGAACTAAACCGATACTGAATCTGTAAGGCACTAAAGGCATATTGCTTGAAAGAAAAGACAATTATATATGTGCTTTATTATTTATAAGTACAGTGAATTCCCAATATAAGTCACTTGCTCGGAAATGTAAAGTCACTGTCCGCGATGGTGTGGGTAGTTGCAGTGACCTTTAAACGCGAGGCTCGCAGTGACTAGTATCGGGAATTCACAGTATCCTCTGATGATGTCTAAATCCGAAGAGGAGAATGATATGAGTAAGTTACTTTCCGAAATTCAGAAAACCGTGTCAAGGTGTCGAAAAGCGATTTCTTCAGGGTACATCCGAGTGTTCTGCACCGCAGAAAAGGCAGGTACGCGTTCGTCGAGGAAAGAGTCGATCTGGCCGAGAAATCGAGAGCATTGTTGACCGTATCGCGTCGTCCGGCAAACATCCCGTAATATCATTAACCGGTCTCGTTCCCCGAGGAGTGGTCTGCAGTTAATTACATCTTACGGTGCGCTTCTTTTTCGAAGCTGCAGGTAGCCAGCAGCCAGAGCTCGTCCGAGCTTCGGCGCGGCTAATGCGGCGGTGTTCGCGCCTCCCGAGTAATTGGGCCGCAGAAAATGGACAATAATACGTCCGGGTTTAATTGGTGTCTTCAACCTCTCATTAAGTCGTTCGACGGGGACGCCGGCGCGTGGGGATAAAACGAGGAAACCGACGAAATTTTGACACGTTGTGTCCTCCTCTCCGGTTACGCTGCGCGGCTTCGTTGCCCCGGTGTGTGTGTGTGTGTGTGTGTGGCCCCCGGTTGGCGAACTATGAAAAATCAGAAGGCGGGATATACGCTCGCTATGGGGAGGTCCCGTGACACTGGACACCGTGCGGACGGGGTCGAAACCGCCGTGTCATCTAGCCAGGTAACGGCGGTTATCGGTTACCAGAAAAGATCATTAAACCAGCCAAGTACAAATTGCTGGCACCTTCGAACACCTAGCGACCGATACCGGCCGTGAAATCGGTCGAGATAAACCAGACACCGAAAGCCTGTTCCCTTCCGGGGGATATCTTGCTCCCTCGGGATCGCTCCACGGTGATCCAGATGGAGCAGGAAGCTTTTCGAAAGGTCAAAGAAAAATCGGATCGATCGTCCCCGGTCGGGGTTAATTTTATTTCACTTCTCTTTTTCCCTGTTCGCGGCTTCTTCCTATCTCTCTCTCTCTCTCTCTCTCTCTGGCTCTCTTTGTTTTTCTTGTCGAGAGCTGGTCCAGGACGCTCAAGTAGCCGGGCCCAGGCTCGAGGAAGACGAAAGGGCCCGTTTTAAAGAGGCGAGCATTAAAAACAACAATGTCATTACATTTTAACGACCTGTTCTTCGGCTCTGCCCTCCCTTTTAAGAACGTTCGTTTGCAGGTATGTGGTCCGCGGCCAGAGAGCCGCGGTCCCCACACCGGCGAACCGTTCTTTTAAGCGGCGCACACACCGGCTGGCCCCCTTCCGAGGGCTCTCGCCGAGAGAGAGAGAGAGAGAGAGAACATGCTCGATGGAAAATGATTTCTGGCCGACGCGTATCGGCTTCCTGAAATAACATCCTCGAAGCGGCCAGACCAGCGCGGATACTCCGACACGCCACGCTGCTTTGCGAAACTGCATCCCGCCATGTTCTTCTGTTAAACGAACCCCTCCCAGGAAATTGTTTACCCCATCCTTGTGCAACCATGAACTTTCCGAATGTTGGTCAGAAGAAATGGCAGTCAAGTTTTTTGTTCCTTCTGTAACACTATAGCCGCGGTCCAAGTGACCGATTTTCTATTTCACAATTATTGAAATTATAATCAGGTATTCAAATGATTAAATTTACTTCCACCACCGGTCAAAATGACCGATTCCAGATTTTTTTATTTTACATTTACTGAAATTAGAAAGATGCTTTCGTAGGCAATAATTAAATGAACATATTTGAGAGAGTATATATTATAGTACGAACCGTAGAAAATCCAAATAAATTCAATCTTATCAGTTTTGTAAGATAACATGTATTAGTTAATTTTAAGGCTCGATAGGTTTAGTGTTAACACCTATACCTGACTGATTTTCTATTTCACAATTATTGAAATTATAAAAATGTTTTCAAATTACTAAATTTACTTCTGTAATTAAGCACATGTTATAGTAAAAATCGTACTTTTATATGTTTTGCAGGTGCAGTGTTAATAACAGTAGGAAACTTTTTGCTTGTTTTTTGGAGTTTCGACAACCAGTGGGCGACCTTATTTTCAATAGTGAATGTTCTATAATCCGTTTTCTATAATATTTGTCTCGGATCGTAAATCTTCTCTAATATTCATCTTCAATTTGTAAATCTTCTACAATATTCATCTTCAGTTTGTAAGTTTTCTATAAAATTCGTCTTCACACAACTTGTGAATCTTCAATAAATAATTCGTCTTCTACCATTTATCTGTCTTCAATCATAAACGGCAATAAAAAAGAAATGTCGAATTTCTAAAATTAAGAATTTTTGTTGCTCCGTTATAAATGCAGAAAATCCTACTTGAGACCAATTTGAAAGACTATGATCATCGAGTATTTGATCATCGATTGATTGGTTCTCTGAGATTACTGAAAACTGGATCAGGCTACTTGGTACTCAATCCTCGCAGCTCGACGAACGGAGAAGAAAATTCAAAAAAATGCAGCGCACGCTCTTCTTACATTCACTGTTACATCGTACTTTCACCAAGACCCCCGCGCCAAGCGGGAAGAAAACAAACGGCGTCGAAGAAATTAGTATCATCGACGTCGGGGTTCGAGGACCCCTAATCTCTCCCTCTCTCTCTCTACCGGGCAGCACGAGGATGATCGAGCGGAAAACGTTGGGGGTGTTACGCCGTGCGGGGAGGGAGGGGAGGGGGGGGCGTCGAAATTTCGGCGGGCTTAAAATTGCGATCTAATCGAGGAGCGAAGAGGGTGCGAAAGCAGCTTAATCCGACACTGGCCGGTGCACGGGGGCCCGGTGTGTGTCCGGGGCCCGTGTCCCCCACCACTACCGAGGGCCCGGCGGGCCTCACTCCCCACCCCCGGGACACGCCGTGCAGCCTCGCGAAGAATTAGTATGGGCGAAGTAACAAAAGCACGAGGAACAAGTACCTGGGGGGTGTGCGGAGAGTGGCGGCGAAGGAGGAAGAAAAAAAAGGAGCCGAGATGGCGCCACACGTCCAGCGTGTTTTCGGGGCATCCTCCGGTGCTGTTGGCAAACTCCTTTTTTTTTACGGTCGTCTTCTTCCTCTTCTTCTTGCTTCGTTCCCCCCTTTAGGTCCCCTTTCCTTTCTCTCTCTCTCTCTCTCTCCCTCTCTCTCTCTCTTTCACTGCACACTGTATCTGGTCTTCGTGGCTCCTTCTTCGGGATGCGTCGTCTTCCATCTCGCTTTTTCCTTCTCTCCTATATATACTATAAGGCCCCAACACAGATTCTCTTGCTCTTTCAAGGCGCGTTCCTACCACCGCGAGTGTGTGTGCCAGGTTCTTTTGTACGATTTTTCTTCCTCTTTGGAACGGACCCTCACCCTGCGGGGCCCCCTATTAGTTCGGCCACGGCACCGTATTGCGAAAAAAAGAGGAGCGAAGGACGGTCGCAAAATGCGAAATTGGGCTAGACCAAATCGGGAGATAGGGATTTCTCATTAAAACGGGGCGAACGTATTGCGCGCACGGAATTATCCTCTAATCTGGGACCAATGATCGGGCCACCTAGCCGACACGACGGCACCGGCCCTTCTCGATTCTCGGCGTCGGGACGCCTAACGGCGGACTTTAGACCGGCCACCATGGCTTTTTCCAACGGGGGATTAAACGGCGTGTAACGTTGATGGGGTTTTCGATGGCGCCGCGATTTTCGATTTCAATTTTACCGTGTTTTACACTGTTTCCGGGAATACGAGGCTCGTTTGCCTTATTTAACACTAGAAAGACGGGAGCTTAGTATATACCTATATTGCCTGAAAGCAGTCAAAATGACTGCATTGTGAAAAAATAACTAATGCGCAAAGAAATTTGTTTAACAGTAATTTTTAATATATTTTATATCACTTACAGTCATATAACAAGTTATTAATAAGTATTAGCAATAAAAAAAATGTATTTCAGTTCGAAAAAAAATAATTTAAAGCAGTCAAAATGACTTGCTTAGGCAATCTAGTGTTAACATTTTCTTCAGAGATTCTGCCTTTTCGATAATGTTCGTTCTCGTCTGTTCCATTATTCTTAACGCTAGGTTCACGGCACTCGTTAAAACGACGGGTTCTAGTATTTTTAATTTATGACTGCTGGGATTGTAAAAATGGCATTCACAAGGAAAAAATAACTGTGCAGTATACGGATGAAGTCGTCTAGACACACGCTTCCATGTAATATACAAAAATACACAGCATTCCATTTAAAAAACTGCAGGTCACATTCATATCTAACGAAATAGTATAAACACAAAGGACCTATATACGCCATTGTGTTACGTATAAAAAACAGTACTACTTTTTCCTATTCCATTTCTTTCTAATATTTACTATTTGCAAGAAAAACGCTGGCTAGTAATAGCATGAACACCCTGTATATTATATCATATATTTATGTTACAAATATATGTTTTGTTATATATTTATGTTATAAGTATATTTATAATTATATAGTAAATTTATAATTATCTATATAATATATATAGCATATTTAATACAATTTATGTTAGAAATATATAATATAGTATATGTAAGAAAAAGAATGGTTAAAAATTTGGATAGATGTGATCTTGTTGGTTTCATAAAGAAACGTGAAATTCTTTCATTGCTCTTTCAGTAAATCTAGTGTTAAATACGCGCAGGATAATTTTTCTTTCGTTCAGTAAATTAATTCGATTTTATAGTATTTCGTGGGGTTGCCAAGTTGGAACGCAATAAATTTTTGTATTTAAAGTTTAGAGAGGTGTCTTTTGACAGCTTCGATGGAAACAGTGTCAAAGTAATTCTCCGTGTGAGAAGCGTGTTCGAGTCTTTGGACTCGGTCGGCCGGAAAGGAATTCGAAAAAAGAATAATAGTCGGAACGGCTGCAGCGCGCCACGGACGATTCTATCCAGATATGGTTACGCGTAGATAAACCTCGGCGAAGGTGATCGAGCGAGGAGAAACTAGTACATACAGAACGGCGAGTACCACGTGCTCGAACCTGTACCTATTCGCCGACGGTTCTTCCATTGGTCGAACAGCCTCGAACCATCTAGCGTTTCTTCTTCTTCTCTTCCTCCGCTCGTCTTCCTTTTCTTCCCTTTCTCCGACGTCTAAGTACGCCGGCAAAGAGATCATGAAAGTATCTCATGTACCCGGGGCGTCAGGGCCGTACGAACTCTGGTCCGACGGGATCCCACTCCTTCACCGTTACAGGCACATTTGCATACATAATATACATTACTAGACTGCGGATTTTATGCATTTATGACAAAAATTAGTAGGCGCAATTTTAAGTAGCAAAAATATTAGAGAAATTTAAACATACTATCATATTATTTTCTATCCGCTAAACATGATAAGAAAGAAAATGAATTTCTATTTCACCTCAGTTCGTTGCAATTCAGGTGGAAACATTTTATTTTGCATAAAGATCCAAAGTCTATACATTGCATTTATTATTTCTCGTTACGTTAAATATACTTTCCATCGTACGGTTCGAGCATACCGTATACGTCGTATGCGATAAATAGTCTGCTGATCTTTATGCAAAATAAACATTTTCTACCTGAATTGAACCAGACCCAAGTGAAATAGTACTTTTTTCCTAATATACTTAATAGGTTGAAAATAATGTAACAGCATTTTAAAACTACCCATTTTCGTCGTAAATGCATAAAATCTAGTTATAAAAATCATGAAAAAATTTTACTCAGGACACCCGCCTCGCAGAATTATTAAATGATACTCTCATCTCTAATTTTCAAAGGCCAGAGAGGCTAAATAATACCATTTTATTCTGCTATTCCGAAAATGTCCAACATCGTCCCCTTCGTTGCATGTCTATAGAAACTTGCTCCCTATAGTACTGAATGGCGCCATATATACTAGATCATGCGAGTACCTAGCACATCGAGATGAGGCCGCTGGGAGCCCTAACCTCGCCATAACGAGCAGCTATCCGAGCTCGCCATTATTCATCAGCTCGCAGCCAATACCGGGTTTAATCACCGAGGAATCTCCTCTGGCAGAGTCGTCTCAGCTATTGGATCGTTAAATCATTTTCCTGCCGCCTAATTGATCAGAGAGGAGCAGCACAGGGGGAGGAGAGAGGCTGGCACCGGCCAGTCGGCGGGCCCCCTAAATCACGGGGCCCGTTGGTCCGCTTTCGCGTTGACTCTCCGGCTGCGTTCTTCACTCGTCCAGTTTCGCCAAACAATAATTCTTCTTCCGGCCCGGCGCGGGCCCGGGTGGAAAGTCCGGGTGAAATATGAATTCCTATTAGTCGCTTCCTGGAACCACACACACCTCCTCCTCCTCCTTCTCCTCCTTCCCCTCCTCCCCTCTTCATCTGTCGAGGTGTTAAGCTCGACGAGGACCGATTTAATCCCCGGTGCTTTTTAAATGGGTCCCGCGGGATGGGCGACGTTGAAGCGAGACCAACGGGCCCAAGGGGTCCGTGGCGTGCACAGATCCGCGGCGCCCTTTGTGCCGGCCCGCCTAGGCCCGAGGGCGCGTCAAATTTGGTTGAAAATCAAATTAATCTCGCGGCTGGGCGCAGGACCCTCTCCCGTCTCGCTCGCTAAAGGCTACCACCTTCTCTCTCTCTCTCTCTCTCTCTTTCCCCTCTTTCTTTCTTTCTTTCTTTCTTTCTTTCTTTCTCTCGTGATCGGACCCCTCTTTCTCGCTAGGCGATTCTCTCCCCGGTCTCTCTTTCCTTTCTCTCGTTGGTTCCTGGGCCCCGTCGGTCCCTCTTCGTTTCTCGTGCCCTCGACGACACGAGCAAATCGAAGGAACGGGACTGAGAGGAAGAAGGCAGAGAAGGAGGTGGACCGGAGGTCCTCCACGCCACCGACACGGACCCAGAGGCGAGAAGAGAAGGTGGCGCAGCAACAAAGAGCTTTGGACTTCTGGCTGCGACCCCGCCAGGGCCGTATTTATCTGGCACGACGATTAACGCCGCTTTTCTCGCAACGGGCACGCTTAACCCCTCGCCTTCTTCTGCACGATTGCGAATGTCCGATTTTTGGAGACCTCGAAATATTTTTATAGACACAGCGCTTATTTTGCAAGGAGAAATTTCCGAGCTTGTGAAACGAGAGACAATTTTTGAAGGTGTTATTAGGCAAGAGCTTTTTCGATCATTTAGTAACAGCTGTCTGGCTCCATGAAAATGGTTAGTTGAGTGTAAAGTGTCTGGAATTATTGAATCCGGAATTATTAAATATAGTAACTTGCAGTGGCGCCTCAGAATTAAGTCATTTAAAATAGTATACTGCGGATTTTATGCGTCTACAACAAAAATGAGTAAATATATTTTCGAAGTGTGAAGACGCTAAAATAATTTTAGAAAAGAGAAACAAATTCATGTTTGGTTCCTGCATCTTACAATTAATGCAAACGATTTTCCTTCTGCAAAGACGATCAATTTACTTTCTTTAAAAACTAGGTTGAATTTGCTTTGTGAGCATCAATCGATTACGAAACGAACTTTTGGTCCAACCTAATCGATTCTGTAGAGAAAAGTGTGTTTTGATAGTCTGCTTCTCTAAAAATTGAAAATTTTGTGTATACCTACGAAAGTATATTAAATATTTTTATCATTTAAATATATATAAAATATATCGATTTTAATTTAAATTTTTTATTTAAATTCAAATTTAAGTCATTTATAATTTAAATTTAACCCTTAGCACTCGAATGGTCTGTGAGGCACCACTAAAAATTGCTGTATCGTTATTAAGAATATTTTTTACATCATTAAATTTGTTATAACATGAAAAAATATATATAGAAGGGTAATATTCTAGGTCGGAAGAAATGTTTCATTTTGGAGTTAAAATAGCTTCGAGTGCAAAGGGTTCAATTTCACGATTTGAGTTGTAATATTATTTTTTAAGTGCAATATGCACAATGAGCAAGTTATGTACAGTAGAGTTGAGAAATTGATCTGGAGAAGCGTAGATGTTGTGGGACAGTTTCGCCAGTGAACGGGGATAGGTGTCAGAGGGACGTTGACGTTAACTAATAGCATCTTGCACCTGCCGTAAATTAGCCTAAACACACGATAGTCAGCAAATTAGAGCTCTCAGCTGATTCTTGTTGAATCACCCTGTACGTGCCAGCGAAGGGGAGGTGTGTGCGGTTATACGGGCCCGGCGCGGCGGCCGCCCATCTCATTTCCACGAGCGGAGATTTGAATGACCGAGTAGGACACTACAGAGACGTACTTAATCCGGATGAGTTTCACGACTTACAAGTACCACTTCATCCGCACTGTCTAAACCACGATCCCCCGGCTTCTTCAGAATCTACACCGAGCCCAAACACGCCTCAAACAAACCGAACAAACTTCGTCAAACATGTTTATTTATTACCCTTTTTACGAACATAAAATACTTAAGATTCACTAAAGACTTCCTAGTAAAATTAACACCACGATCCCCCGGCTTATACACAATCTATACCGAGCCCAAACAAGCCTCAAACAAACCGAACAAACTTCGTCAAACATGTTTATTTATTAACCTTTTTACGAACATAAAATACTTAAGATTCACTATACACTTCCTAGTAACATTAAAACCACGATCCCCTGGCTTGTTCAGAATCTACACAGAGAACAAACTTCGTTTAACACGTTTTTGTTTATTATTCTTTTTCCGAACATAGAATACTTTCGATTCTCTAAAGACTTCCGCGTGAAATTAATATCGGAAAATTGACGACATCAGAGCAATGCCTCCAATCCTAGTTTAGTTGTGTACATAACAAAATACTGGTAGATATTGTCCACCTTCTTCTTTATTTATGGCTCCAATACGGAATCTAGTTTTCTAAGGAAATGTTCGCTAGTCGTTCCAAAGCGGTCTTAATTATTTCCAAAAAATGTTTACTAAGCCATTAGTAAAGTTTTACGTCAACGTTAATTTGACGTTAAATTTGATTAAATATCAGAATGCTTCTGCATTTATACTGTTACCTTGATCAATAAAATTACAGTAAATTACCGATTACAGTTTCAATCTTTCCTTAGAGGTTTCACCAAGTCCGTCTTCGGTTCTCCAACGTGGAAATCGGCGGTCCCCAAAGATCCCCGAACACGGACTCCCGAAAGCAGACGAAACAACAACCCTTGAACGCGGCAACCCTTGCCCAAGGTCGTGTCTCCGTGGAGAAAGTCGCCGGTTCCCTTATCATCTCGGTTATCGAGGGGATGGTATCCTCGATCCTCTCGATCCGTGATCGGGTTTCGTGGTCGCGGCAGCTTCCGTGCTTCTTGGAAGTCGGAATAAGAAACGTCGGGGCGAGGAGAAGCGGGGACGAGGAGAGTGTACCCCGAGAGAAAGAGGGCCGCGTGAGAATAAAAGTAGAACGGTCGGCCAAGACGCGGAGTGAAGAAAAAGGTTCCACGAACGAAGTGGCGCGGGATGGAACAGTCGAAGAAAAGGCCGTTGTGGAACCGTTGGTAGAAGGCTCGCAGGAGAGAGAGAGAGAGAGAGAGAGAGAGAAAGAGAGGAAGGAAGGAAGGAAGGAGAAGGACGACGAAGGGAGGAGGGAGATCTTGGAATTGAAATACATCGGAGGGGAACGAAAAGTTGATCCTCTCCTTGGAAATACCGGGGACCAATTGTCCGGGGAGGGACGAGATTCCTTCTGTTGTCAGGAATCCAACTCGCGAGTCCAACGACAAAGTGAATTCCTGAAGGGCTGAAAACGGAGGATGCACGAAACGGGTCCACGCACACACACATACACACAGAAAGAAAGGGGGGGGGGATAGCCGAGAGCAGAGAAACGGATCCATCCGATGGCCTTTCGCCGAGACGAAAAAACGGCCGGTGCGCCTCGTAATTGGAACCTGCACATCCTTTTACCTTGTCGTGCCTGCCACTTGTTCGACGGTGATCGTCCCGAAGGATCAAGAAAGATCGTACGATGAGATTGACGCTTTTTTCTCCGTCGCCATCGATCCGACCTACCCCGGGACCTCGCCTCCTAACTTCTGCTCCGTTTCGCTTCTTCATTTTGCCAAGCTAGCTTTCTCCCTCTCTCTCTCTCTCTCTCTCTCTCTCTCTCTCTCTCTCTCTCTCTCTTCTTCCGAGGGCTCGTTCCCTCTATACCGAATTATTGCTTCATTATCCGATCGTCCCGGGAAAATAGAAACAAAGGGACCGGATAGTGGGAGACGGATGTGCCGATCGAGGAAGTGACGAGGACCGGTGGTTGCTGGGTAATTGCTGAGGACTCTTCCTTTTTCTTTCCGGCGGAGAGATAAACATTCGAGGATGGTCTCGGGGGGCTCTTCCCTTTTTCTTTCTGGCGGAGAGATAAAAGATTTCAGGGTGTTTCTAGAGGTTCCTTTTTGTTTCTGTTACCAAGACGAGACAAGAGGTTTCATCGTCAGGTTATTACAGGGAATTTGAATTTCTTCTTCTTCGATATTTATATCTTCCCGTTAACCCGTTTGCATCGTTAACGTAGATATACGCTCAATTTTCCTGGTCACTGTATCACCGGAGTGTACATATGTATACACAGGCTCACGAAAGTATTCGAACGCCCTAAGGGCTGATTTAAAAATCAGTATAACTTTTCTTCGAAGTGGATCAAACGACCTGACATTTTTTGAGGAGTTAGAAGAATTGGTTTTCCAAATGAAGTGCAAAAAAGATTTTGAAAAAATTGCAATTGGTAAGAATTACATGAGAAATTAAAAATGACACTTTTCACAACTTTTTTATTTGAACCTCTAGTGAAAATTTAAAATGTGAGTTTTTTGTAGATATATGTTAGTTATATACCTGCTGAAAATTTCATTGAAATCGATTAATATATTACACACGAGCTACAAATAGTTAGAAGCGTAGATTTTCACTCACTTTCGTGAGTCAGTGTATATTGGAGTAGGGAATTTAATGCGTGTTACAGGAATTTTTTGGATTTTTCGAAAGCTTAGAACAGTCGAAAAATCACAGTCCTTTCTTAGTTTAAATTTCGTTGCAATTAGCAAATGTCTTGAATCCAAGGTGAACCAGAAAATGTTGAAGAAAATGGTCCCATTTTATTCTCTCGCATCTATATTCAAAAGAGCACACGAGAAACCCGTACCAAAAATCCAAAAAAAAAAGAATCTGCTCCCGTAAAAATCCTCGTAGGAAGGAAAAGTCGCGCGAGAGCTCTCTCGGCAAGCGATTTCCGAAAAATCAGCAGCGGCGAGCATAATTTATTCGCGGCGCAACAGCGATCATTCCGAAAGCAACAAGCCGGCAGCGTCGTTTTTCCGTCGTCGTGGTCGTGTCGGCACGAGGGAAGCCTGACACATCGCCGGAAGGAGGTGCATCGCGTATTCAAGCCTCGTACCCTAAATCCGACGCTATTTATGGTCGGGACATCCACGAGAAAGTCTCCTGTTTCCCGGTGATCCCGAGGGGCGGCAGGGAATTCCGTTATCTCGGAATCTCGGCGACTTTAAAACTCGAGCATATCCCCGGCTCCTCGTCGTCGGCGGAATCGGGGAATCGGCTTGACGATTTATGAATGAAGCACCGATACCGGCCGCCTCTCCCCCTCCCCCACTGCTCGTCTTCCATCTTCCTGGCCCCCTCTATTAACCCTGTGTTCCCTGGGACCGGGCCCCGTCGCGTTTACGAGCCCCCTATGCGCACGCACCGGTGCGGCGGCTCTCGCTTTAAACAAAATTCACGCGACGAACGCGACGAAAAAAGGAAGAGCCGACAGCCCCGAAACGGCACCACACGACAAATCCCGGTGACGTAATTTCAGACGGTCGTCGAACCGGGGACCTCGGGGCAACGAGGGGCCCATGGGGACTGCCATGGGGCGTCTGTAATGTACAGATCATTTTTCGAGAAATCTTACCGAATATACTGTGATCTAAGGAACTGACAGCCTCCCTTGAACAGGCAAGGTGCCATTATTTCAGAACTTAAAAATTAATTTTACGGTGTTAGGAAAATTGTGCGAAAATTGGTGTGATGGTGGAGTAGAGTGTTGGTGTGTAGTAGAGTAATTTATAAGCGATATACAGCGATTTTTCGTTTTAAATATAATGTGATTGTAGGAATTGACAACATTTCATGAACAGATTGCACCGTCAAGATACGAATGTAGAATACGAATAAGAAAAATTCGTGTGATAGTAGAGGAGCAGTAGAGTGATTTATCAGTAATATATAGCTATTTTTTGTTTTGAATATACTATGATTTTAGGGGATAAAGTCGCCCCTTGATTTCACAAACAAGGTGTCATTATTTGCGGACCTAAAAATTAATTTTAGGGTGTTAGGAAAATTGTGAAAATTGGTGTGATAGTGGAGAGGTAGTAGAGTAAAATTTGTCAGTAATATATAGCTATTTTTTGTTTTGAATATACTGCGATTTTAGGGGATGAAGTCGCCCCTTGAACAGGTAGCACAATCAAAGTGCCATTATTTGAGAAGAAATTAATTTTAGGATGTCGGAAAAATTGTGAGCAGTAGTGTGATGGTAGTGATTCATACGGTGACATTCGAAGTTGTAGGGTTAAGATGGAGAACAGGAAGAATGAGCGCCTGCTTATTAAAATTTTCATGCGAATCACAAGAGTACGCATAGCAACGCGACAAGCCCGTCGCTATTGCGACTTTCATTCATCCGGGGAGGGGGCCAAGAGGCCGTCGACTTTGCACACGTGCACGCAACACGCCTCGCCTCGGAATTGCAATCGCGAAATTCCATGGTGGGCTCGTTCTCCGACCCCACGGTTTTAACCAACGGAGAAAGTTTTGGTCCCGCGGACTTTTCTTACCTGGCAACTATTTCACAGCGACCTGTCGATCAGTTGGAAAGATTCGGATACCCTCTCTCTCTTTGCATTGTTTCAGGGATCATGGGATCGACGTGTCATCTGACGGTGGCGATCCTGCTGCTCGTCCAGTCGACCCTTCTTCTTGCGCACCGAGAGCACAAGGTTTATCCGATCATCTCCTTCGATATATACATATATTTTTCTTTCCTTTTGTTTTATGTTCCCTCTAAAAAAAAAAGGGACCGTGTCTACTTAACAATCCGAGGGAACCGTGACTATCGGAAATTTTTTCTGGAAAACCTAATGACCCATTCTTCGAGAGAAGAGCCTCATTTGAAAGTACATTTATTGGACATGTTGTAGGAATCTTTTGGCTGCAGTATCCTAAAGTAAAAGGATCGTCAGAAGACTGTGGGTTTTATGTATTAATGACAAAACTGAATAAGTGCAATTTAAAACTGAATAGGTGCAACATCAATATATTAGTGTCAGCTTATGAAAATAACTCGGAGATAAAACAAACTTTTATATTTATAATTTTTATTTTGCCTAAAGATTGACTGTCTAATCGAGAATTCAAATTTAATTTAAACTCAGTCGATATACTATTTTATTTAGTGGACGAACGAAGAGCGATCGTTAATGAAAATTCTTATTTTAATCCACGAGTAGGTATTGTGCAAAGCATCTAACATTTTAAGAAAATAAAATTTTTCATAAACTCAATCCATTGAATAAAATATTAAGAGAATCTTCTAAAAATCGTACATCACTTTCAAGAAAAGAGCAACGGAGAGAAAGAATTATTATTATTTGGCCGTTCTTAAAGATTTTGCAACAAAGAAATTACCACAATCGGTCCAACATATGTACTTCTTAATAAAGTATTTGTTCGACAAGAAAGACGATGAATTTTATCAGAGAAAATTTCGAAAGGTCACGGTTTGCTCGGATTGTCGGCTAAGCACGTCCTAGACCCCTTAATGGGGGATGACACTCAACATGACGGTTCGTTTCAAGGTCCACAACATAGTGCTCTACCCCGACAAGCACAGCTGGTGCAAGACAACCCCCATCAAGCAGGTAGTCACATGGCCGCAGTGTTCCTCGAAGGAGCTGGACAACAATGTGTGCGTCGGCGCTTGTTTCTCGTACATGGTGCCCCATAGCGAGCCGTCCGCGCCCGGAGACCTCATCAGACCATACTGCGACTCGTGTCAGCCCCTCGACAGCGTCTGGCACACGGTAAATTAACGAGCGGACGACAACCACCCTGTCACACCCCTTGTGTCTATCGTTTAAACCTGTTTAGCTACCACGAAAATATTTGATAACGTTATCTCCCATTTCCCGGTCACTCTGCTTGTTCCATCGCGCGTACCTGTTCCTTCAAATACTTTTTAATCTAAACAACTTCCCATTCTGTTCAGATTTTCTTATTTATACCACATCGTCGTATTGATCAGTCATTTTTCAATTTTACAACACACTGTAGAATTTTTGGTTTCATTTACTGTTAATTCTGCTGTGTTCCTCGGGTTTCTCTTGACTCATTTTTTTGTTCCTTAATCTCATCAGTATTGTGTAATATTTTTTTATGCGATCATTTCGTTAAAGATTTTCTATTTCACTGTACATTCTGAACACGTTCGAACATTTTATATACTGTGTAGAATTTTTTGCTTCATTTACTGTCAGCCCTGCTGCGTTCTTCAGGTCTTCCTGGACCCATCCACATTTTCTTATGCTTTAATCTTGTCACTATTGTGTAATAGTTTTTGATCGGATCTGATCCACATTCTATTAAAGATTTTCTATTTCACTGTACATTCTGAACATGTTCAAACATTTTATACACCGTGTACAATTTTTCATTTGACCTACCACTGACCCTGCAGCATTCTATGGGTCTTCCCGGACCCATCCGCATTTTTCTTCTTGAATCCCACCACAATTGCCTAACATTTTTCAATTCAATCAACATCCCCGTTCATCAAAGACATGCCCAGTTGCTCACACACCTGGTCGTCATTCCAGGTGACCTTGGACTGCAAGGATGAAGACAACAACCCGATCACGATGCAGAAGAAGGTGCAGATCATCACGAACTGTTCCTGCAGCTCCTGCATGGAGACGTCCCGGATCAAACCGGACTACAACACCCTTCTGCAGACCCTGAACGAGGAGAACCTGGACAAGAACGTGAACATAGTGCACGAGACGCCTGATCTTCTGCTGAACCCTAACCTGAACGCCTCGAAGAACACGACGAGGGACGGCGTGAAGGCTGACGAACGTTTTCTGCAGCTGTACAAGCAGTTCAAGGACTCCGAGAAGTCGGACGAATTGGGTGCCGACTTGTTGCCGAAGGAGTTGTTCTCGAAGTCCGGGGAGGAGATCGACCTTGAGCCGCTGAGGGAGTTGTTGAAGAAGTATGGCCAGGAGGAGGAGAAGCAGCACACGCATCAACATCAGCATCAGCATCAGTCGACCGGGAAACAACAGCAGCAACAACAGCAACAACAACAACAGCAGCATCACTCGACGACGACGGTGTTGCACCGGGGACCCCATCATTCCATGGTGTTGGACTCGGACGTGAAGGAGAAGATCGACGTGGAACCGCATTATCTTCATCCTGCAGTCGCCGGACAAGAGATCAGCTACCACGACAACGTCCTCGTCGACAAGGACAAGAAGAAGGACTTCTGAGCTGATCGGAAACGTCATCGGCTTGGATCGTTGTGCACCACGTGTTAGGATCGTTTTTTTTTTTTTTTGTAACGTTTAGGATCGTTAATTCAACCTAGTCCAGTCCGTAGTCGATTCGGTTCAGTAATTGAGGTTTCATTGTTTCCTATTTTCTCATGTTAGTAAAGGATGATGCTTTCTATGGTATTGTTTTATTTTCGGAAAAATTGTTTTACGTTGATGAAGAGCAACGGTGGAAAACTGTTCGATCGGATTCGCTTGGATTGGACACTGGGAGTTATTGAAAGAGAGAGAGAGAGGGAGAGAGAGGGAGAGAGAGAGAGAGAAAGAGAGAGAGAGAGAGAGATGAAATTCTAATATATATTTAATTATTATTATTATTAATTATTATTAATTAACTATTTAACGTACTCGCGCGTTTAATAAAGGAAGATTCGTTCGTCTGTAATTACCCCCATCCCTTAACTCTCGCAATTTTATTAGGGGACGTCCGTAGGCGTTCAACCTTCTTTTTTTTATCTTGTTGACTACTTTCAAAAGTATACACTGTATCCATTGTCTCGTAGAGAATAAAGGAAGTGTCGGCACGATATTTAATTTCTTTCTGTGTGTATTGTAAAAAGGATTTCTTCCAATAGGACACAATTTGTTCTTTTCAAATTATTGAACAAAAACGGATGAAGCGTTACGCTAGAATTTTTTTTAAACGGAACATTGCAAAATGGACCACAGTTCATTATTTCAACGTGTCAAATAAAAATCACTGAAGCACAACGCTGGGATCTTTCGAGCAACTATTCCCGAAGAACACGTGGAAATTAAAATCGCAGAACCTCTCAGCTCAAGCTCCAAAGAATTTCCAAGAGCTGAAATCCCAAGAGCTTGCAAACAACGCTCCAAGAATCACCAGAATGCTTTGAACCCTGATCCCGAAGCACAACAGGTTGCATGCGCGACATGATCAACACGTTTAGCCCTACGTCGGTCCCAGGCAGAGTTGTGCAGAATTACAATTTAATTATTCCAGGAATTATAATTACAAAGTAATTGAATTACATTTAATTCAATTACATTGTAATTTATAATTCAGATCTTCATTCAATGAAATTACAATGTAATTTGTAATTGCAATGAAGTACAATTACAAATACTTTGTAATTGAATTAAATTAATTTCGAATTACGATGTAATTAAATTAAAATTGAAAACGTTAGACGATTTTCGGCGTAATTTGTCAGGAGAAAATTTGGAAGAACTCATGTTTGTCACATTAAATTTTGATTGTAGCGATTAATTTCATGAATAAAAAAAGTTATTAAATAATTAATGTCTACCATGTGAAAGTTGTACTATTTAGTAATAACTATTACAAATTTTCTTCATCGATAACTGTTATGAGCGATCGAAATAAATTGATCTCATTGATAACTGTTATGAGCGATCGAAATCAATTTCTTTTATCGATAACTGTTATGAACGATTGAAATAAACTACTCCCACCGATAACTGCTATTAGCGATCGAAATAAATTTCTCTCATTGATAACTGTTATACATAAGTGATCAAAATGAATTTCTTTCAACGACAACATTTATCAACAAGAGAAAAAATGTTCGGTTACTTATAATTCTTATTTGTAACCAATACGATTTTAGTCGACGAAATACTTGTTATCCCATGATTTTTCTTCTCTTTAGTTATAACAGTTATAGTCCCTGAAAATTCCTGTTCGACGATCAAAGTCATTCACTATCGCGCGATTTTTGCACGCGATCGGCAAAGCGTGTTCGACGTCCGTGAACCGCGATTCCCTTTCACTCTATCGGATGCGCATGCTTATCAGCGATTATTAAAAAATCTATGCAACAAACCGAGGATCGGTAGTCGTCGGATGACGCTCGCGCACGATTAGTCACGCCGGTTTTCTGTTAAAACCAGCTCGAAAAAGAGAAAGGAACGAATGGCGCGGCACATTCGTCAACCGGGAATCGTGCCGTAGGTGTAACCGGAATGCAAATAAACCAATCGGGTGCAACCGGAGGAGAAAACGCGAGGACCACAGGGAGCTGAGACTTTCTCCTTCAGCAAAAACGAAAACAACAAGGGAAAAGCGGGAGCGAAGGTAAATGCATCGTTTAGAAGCTGCTGTGTTGGCCTAATCTTGCGCGTTCGGTCTGACCGAAGCTCTTTCGCATTATTTGACACCAGAAACAGTAGGTTCGATCATTCAAAAAATCTTTACACACTGTTCACTTTTTCTTTCGACTGTTAAAAAATTATTTGCTAATTACTGCGCTTTTAAGAATTCTGTCTAAGAGAAATTTTAGATCGTACTGTTAATTAAAAGCACAATGTGCACTTACCACAAGAATAAATAAATTGAAATCAAGATTAAGAGAGGATGATGCAATTTGTGATCGTACTGTTAATTAAAGGCACAATGTGCACTTACCACAAGAATAAGTAAATTGAAATCAAGTATAAGAGAGGCTGATGCAACAAATTTTTAGTATATTTACATTTCAGTATGTTCCATAACAATTTTTGACAATACAATGTAAATCTAGTGTTAAAGGGACATTGAAGTTGCAAAATATGAAAGAAAACCTTGCATACAATATTCTTCATACGAATAATAAAATATAATACTAATGTACTACAAACTACATTATAAAATACTAATGTAAAGTGTACTTACTTCTGAATCTTCTGTACCTCCGTCGAATCCACAGCACACAATTATTCACTCACGAGAATATGTCCGAATAATTGAACAACAATCACTAAAAAAATACACGCAACACACACACACAACACATTTTATAAAATCGTGACAGCAGACGAGAAGATGTTACTCCGACCACGAATAAAATAATACTGCGATTTTAACCATTCCCCTCCCACGGACGTTTGATACGAAAACAGGGAATTCCGGGAAATAGGGTCGGCGCCCCGCCATAATTTGTTTACCCTGGTTTTATATCTAGTGTGTACAGACCCTCAGCGCCTAACCTTGCCTAGGATAACCTGACCGTACCACCGCCGTGGAAGGGATCATTGTTAAAATCGCAGTATTATTTTGTTCGTGGTCGGAGTGACATCTTCTCGTTCGTTGTCACGATTTTATAAAATGTGTTGTGTGTGTGTGTGTGTTGTGTGTGTTGTTTAGTGATTGTTTAATGATTGTTGTTCGGACCTATTCTCGTGAGTGAATAATTGTGTGCTGTGGATCCGACGGAGGTACAGAAGATTCAGAAGTAAGTACACTTTACATTAGTATTTTATAATGTAGGATTAGTATTCGTATGTGGAACATTGGATACAAGGTTTTCTATCATATTTTGCAACGTATATTAACGATCATTAATGATTTGGTATATAGTATAATTTAATGTGGTTCAAATAAGATACTACTTTAAATCAAATGTTTTTATTTTGATAACCAGATAGATAAAATGAAATATTTTTATTTTGTATTTCAAATATTTCCTTACAATGAAAATAAGTTGAGCAAGTAGTTACTATTATAAATTATAATTTTTAACATGAGAAGCTATAATAGTTAGCAAAGTATTATTTGTAGTTTAATTACGAATATGTAACATGTTGATAAACAGACTACAATATCGTAATAACATTACAGGCAACAAAATATGATAAAAATATATGTTACTGTCAACTATTTGAAATACTATTTTACACAGTCCTACACACACCTACTCCGATCATTTTTTGAGATGTTGAAACTGTTTTGCGAATATCTCGGAAACTAAAGCTGTAAATAATTACCGAAAATATTTTAAAGAATCGATCTCGGAAGAGGAGATCGCACTTGGTAGGTTACCTGTGGTGGCCATATTGGATATCCGCAAAGATACGTCCCAATTCAAATTACCTGTAAAAGTAAATGAATTTTAGAACATATTTACTGGAATTTTTTAGACTATGATTTAGTGTATCCTCCTGTACAACAACCTCGACAATTGCCGTAGAAGATAATTAAGTCTCAAGCTGCGCCAGACAGCTCATTCTACACCGTATAATTACGATTTCAGATAAGCAGCACGCCCAACACCAGGCCATTAGATTTTTCCAGGATATCTGCAGATTAGAGTCGATTCGTTAAAAGTAATCGAACACGAGAGAGGCTAATCGATCATAACTCGAGGCGTCTGTCTTTCTGTGTGTGTGTGTGTGTGTGTGTGTGTGGGTGTGGGTGCTTCACAAGGTAAGCTTGTGCTATGTTCAAGCACCTTGGAATTTAGTCCTCGAGGTAGAATCCTATCAAGAGATTAGCTTGGCCGTTTCATTGTCCGCGTCGATTCAGATAATCCCCAACTATGTTGCCTATGTACTCGCTGACCCGTGATCACTTATTAACTAAATAGCCAATTATCTGCTCTCGAGATACGGCGCTGGCAATTATTCGACCTATTGTGAATCGGATGGCCGCGTATCCGGCTTCCCAGATAGGAATCCTCCGACCAATTTACCTCCTCGAACCTGTGGAGCCAATACTCTTTTCCCAGCAAACAGGATCTTCATGGTCATCCTCTTCCATTCAGTTAATTATTTTATTTCAGATTTACTAGATGAACTTTACAATTCTCTGCGCGATTAACGTTACAATAATTCACTTGTCCAAGACATCGATCAAATAGAGGTCACTTTCAGAATTTTACAGAAATCGACCTCTCAAGCCCCAGACTTCACCTAAAAGTGCCATTCTGACACCAACAAACAATGTTCAAAAACCCTGAGTCCCTTCAGGGACACCCTTCGCAGTGCCATTTTCAGATCCAACAAACCATTTCCCGCACAAAATCCTTCGAACTGAGGGGTCTTCAGCAATTCCAAAAATACCACACTCTCAAACCATAGTCTCCGCTCGAAGGTACCATTTCAGATCCACCAATCCCATACACAGACAACAAATGAAATCCAACTACAACACTGACTCTAATTCCGAAGTAAGTCTCGCTAAATCCACCATCTTGAAACCGTGATGCACACTGAAGCTAAAAGTTGCCACTTCAGGTCAGCCGATCTCTTATCACAGATAACAAATCAAATCCAATTCCCTCGAAAGTCACAATAACTCCACCATCTTGAAATCACGATATAGAGGGGAGGGACCTAATTACTGTGTAGGTACCAGTTACTATATTTATTATTATGTTCATTATGCTTAAAAATATGTGTAACAGATATAGGTACTCCCACAGTAATTGGGTCCCTTATCCTCAACTGGAACTAAAAGTTGCCATTTCCTTATCACAGGCAACAAATGAAACCTAATTCCCTCGCACAATAAATCCCATGTAAGTCGCAATAAAACTCAACAAAAAAAACCGTACGCACTAAAAGCTGCGATTTCTGTCTAGGAAGAGCGTGGTCGAGCGTCGTCGATCGTCTCCGAGCTACGATAGATCGGTAGATCGAGCGGGGTCGACACGACGGTTCGGAAGAGGTCTTCTATCCGAGGAATCGTGACTGATAACAGCCGTCCCGGGGCCAATCAGCGTCGCGGGCCTAAGCGGATCGGCGGTACGAAAGCGATATTACGCGGCTCGGTAACGGGGCGAGGAACCAGCGACCGGCAGTGTTGCTCGGCGCTTCGTTGCGCGTCCCGGTTGATTGTACTGCGCGGTCGCGCGCGCGCGTCTTACCGAAAAAACGGTCCCGGAAAACGGTCCCGGGAGATGCTGTCATCGGCACGAGGACGTTGAATCACCGGGAGAAACGGACAACGCCAACGAGGATACGGTGAACCGCGATGCCCGGGCCATCCCGGGTCGTTCGCGCACACCTAAACGCACGGACAGATCGGCCAACTACGAACGACACCGGTGACCATGGATAGCCTGAATCAGGAGCAGTACGAGCCGGCGTTTGACATCGTCAACGGTAGGCACCATGTTATTTTTCACATTGCAATAGAGGGTGGAAGGTAGAGGATTAAAGATAGAGGATAGAATCTCTTATGGTTGCGATATAGAGGATGTTGGACTCTAGATTTTATAGTGCTGTTGTGCTGATTGCTCTATGAGGATAGAGGATAGAGAATAGAGAATAGAGGATGAGCGTAGATGGTAGGAGGTGGAAGACACAGAATGGAAAATAAAAGATAGAAGATGGAATCTCTTATGGTTGATACATAGAGAATGTTGGACTGCGGATTTTGTGGTGTCGTTATACTGAGAGAGTCCTCTGACCTATGGAGTGACACTGCGAGCGTTAGGTCTATGTTACTGTGACGTAGGATGGCGGATAGAAGATCTCTTATGGTTGCTATATAGAGGATGATTGGCTCGAGATTTTGTGGTGCTGTTGTGCTGATAGCTCTATGAGGATAGAGGATAAGCGTAAATGGTAGAGGGTGGAGGATACAGAATGGAAAATGGAAGATAGAAGATGGAATCTCTTATGGTTGCTATGTGGGGGTTCAGGGACTGTGAGAATGTGACTACTTTGATATAGGATGCGGGATAGAAGTTCTCTTATGGTTGCTACATAGAGAATGTTGGACTGCGGATTTTGTGGTGTCGTTATACTGAGAGAGTCCTCTGACCTAAGGAGTGACACTGCGAGCGTTAGGACTATGTTACTGTGATGTAGGATGGCGGATAGAAGATCTCTTATGGTTGCTATATACAGGATGATTGGCTCTAGATTTTGTGGTGCTGTTGTGCTGATAGCTCTATGAGGATAGAGGATAAGCGTAAATGGTAGAGGATGGAGGATACAGAATGGAAAATGGAAGATAGAAGATGGAATCTCTTATGGTGGCTATGTGGGGGTTCAGGGACTGTGAGAATGTGACTACTTTGATATAGGATGCGGGATAGAAGTTCTCTTATGGTTGCTATATAGAGGATTATGGACTCTATATTTTCTGATAGTTCTGTGAGGATAGATAATAGAAAATAGAGGATGAGTTTAGAAGGCAAACGGTAGAGGGTAGAGAATGTGGGATACAGGATGAAAAATAGAGAATAGAGGATAGAGGGTGGAATCTTGTAACTATTATACATGGGATGATAAACTATGGATTTTGTGTTGTTGTTGTAACAGTTTTGTCTAAATTGTTTCGGAAGGTGTATTAGACGACGGAGGGAGTAAATTGAAGTGGAGATTGAGAAGAGGAGATTCTGTGATTGGTTGATGGTTCGATGGCCCGGGGGGTGGAAAATAGAATGAGATTGGGTTCTAGGTTGATGGGAGTGGAAGTGTGATTGTTGAGTTGGTCAAATTGGGTTTAGAGAGGAAGGAATTGATCTATATGTTGGTAAAAGTGGAAATGTAAATTAGCTCAGGAAAAGGCGAAGAAGGGTTGAAACAGATAAAAATAGAAGTGATGAGTGTGGAGCTAATAAAATTAGCTCTATGAAGATTACAGAGTAGTTGCAATTGATCTGTAGATTAATAGAAGTGAAAATCTACATATTAAACTAGTAAAATGACTGCACTGTTACCCTTAAACAGACTGGATAAGGGTTGAAATCGATTTATAAATCGATTGCAGTGCAGATGTAATTATTAAATTGACAAAACTATCCCCAAAATTATCACAGAGGGGTTACAATCAATGGCAATAAAAATATAATTGTGAAATCAGTAAAATTGGCCCTGAAAGATAACGCAGAGCCCGCAATCGACTTGTAAATCGAAGAAAATTAGAAACATGCGTGCCGCATCAATAAAATTGGGTTTGGAGAGAGTAAACAAGGGTTGAAATTGTCCTGTAGGTCGACGGAAGTGTAAATGTACGTGTTAAGTCAATAGAAAGGATAAACAGAAATTGAAATCGAGCTGTGTGAATCGATACGAATAGAACTGTGAATCGCGAAGTCAATAAAATTAGCCTACAAACACAACAAACGGATTGCCATCGATCTCGAAATTGATGGAATTAGGAACGTGCGTGTTAAGCCAATAAAATTAGCCTCGGAGACACTGAAAGGAGAAGGGGAGTTGAAATTGTCTTGAAGGTCGATGGAAATAGAAATGTGCTTGTCGGGTCAATAAAAAACTTAGGGAGCAATCGTAAACGATCTGTAGATTGCTGGAAATGTGGTCGTGAAATCGATAAACTCGAAAGACTAAAAGGGGGTTGGAATCGGTCTACCGATCGGTGGAAATCAAAATACGATGGTGAACCAATAAAGTCAATTTTCGAGAATAAAGAAGAGCTGAAATCCGACTGTAGGTAGACAGTAGTAGAAACCTGCTTGTTAAATCGATAAAAGTAGCCTCAGAGAAACTAAAGAAGGGTTCAAATCGATCCCGTAAAGAGATAAGAGTGAAAACGTGACTTGTTAAGTCAATAGAAAGTCTAAGAACAAGCTGAAATCGATTAGTTCGTCGATAGAAATAGAAATGCGTTTGTGAAGTCAATAAACCGATCTCTAAGAAGTTTAAAGAGGGATTACAGTCGGAGTGTAGACCGATAGAAGATTTACTTCTTAACTGAATAACCATTTAGCTTTAAATAGACTACAGAAAATCTTCCAATGTTAAAAATATTTTTCAATAATTCCCCGTTGCTATCTCTAGCTTCGAAATGTATTTTCAAGTACTGTTGCTCGTTCAACAAACTCTGAAACAACAATTTCAAACATAAAAACAAACACAGATTATTTCAAACGTAGGAAAGCCTTTGTATTCTCGATACTGAGAACTTGTGGTGTTAGAAAACTGCAGTGATGAAAGCAATTGCAATGATTCTTATCAGACGATAACTGGCGGTTGCTGATTACATTTCTGGAAATACTAATCTCCAAAAGCCACTGTAAACAAGCAGAAAATTCCAAAAATTTCAAAAATATTAAGTAGATTGCTAGATTGCAAATATATTTGTGACGATAACAGATAGGTAATATTTAAGGAATGTATCATTGTCAACTTATCAAAATGATTAAGGGAGGGTAGACATTTTTATTCAGCTTCTATTTCGAGCAATTGATCTCATTGTTTACTTCGCTCAAAGATCCACCGATCCAACGTTGATAAAAGAAAATCCACTACTTTAATTCTTCTCTAAACATTTGCCATAAAACGTGATGAAAATTAACATGATAAACGTATCGCACAATTTTTGGATGTCACAAATTGCACACTTGACAGCACACATACCGAGGCCGTTCACCTGCAATTAGGATCGCGACTGACCATAGTTTACTGTGATTAAATGCTGCTACATCAGCAAACGTCTATCGGCATCGTTGTCGATGACAGCCATCGCGATCTCTTGTTGAAAACCGGACAATAAATTATGCGGAAGCGTTTAAGCCTCGCTGGCTTCTGCCGCGACCCTAAATCTCTCTGTGGAGCGGCGACATTAGCATTCGCTTCGTTTACAAAATGCTCAAACGCGGCGAACGGAATGAAAAGCAAACTTTGCCAGAGTTTAATGGCTCTTTGGATCTGTTGGATCCATTGGATCCATTGGATTCGTACTGGGCTGCAGAGATCAAAACCCGGAACAACAAGCGACAATAGTTCGTGTCGATTCGTGACTCGAAGACGCCATTGTAGGTCAAAGTTTAGGCCAATGACTTGTCCCGAATTTACGGTCCCTTTGCTTGAATATTGTAACTGGTCCGAAACCGTAAACTCCTTTTCGCATACATCGAAAGTACAGTGTTTTCTCTATATATGTCGCCAAGGCCTCGATAACAAACGTCGCAGAATTATCCCCACCACAGGCCTCGGACGCCGTGTAAACATAACACGAAAGACCCGTGTTGTTGACATATATACAGTATATACATATGTACAGTGATTTCTCTATATATGTCGCTAAGGCAAAATTTCATTCTCGTATTTGCGAAAGTAACGAAGTTATAGTTCGTTTTGCGATACACGGAGATTTCAATCGTTGATTCCTCTTGCGAACTCAGGGTCAACGAATCGATCTAGGTGAATGATCTATGACGTAGATCGCACTCACGCCGTTCCGCCTGTTTATCGTTTGTATAATATCGTTGTTTCATAACGTCTGTCATTTACTTCGCTGCTCCGTAGTCGATAGTGCTCTTCTTATTATTTTTCGTCACTTATTTGCAGATATTATTACGCAATCTTAACGATATCGCTAAAACTGTGCTGTTGCGCGACGAATCTACGCTACGTTGGCTGCCCTGGTGGTCGCCGATGGCCGTCGTCGGTGAATAAAAATCATTCTTTCCACTAGCTCTGCCAGCTTCGACTGTGTAACCGAGCTATGATGTAAGAATAATACACGTACGCATTATCATTGGAAATTGTATGGTCACTGGCTTCGTAAACAATGATCTTGTTCTTTCGGTGAAGATCCTTGAAGTTTTAAATGGCTCAGATTGAGTCCTTGAGTTTTTCAAATGGCTTAAATTAGGTCTACGAATTTTTTATACCATTTAGTTCGAATTCTTCAGCTTCTTGACTTACATTCAATCCTTGAGCTTTCAAAATGATTTAAATTATATCCTTGAGCTTCCAAAATTATTTGAATTAAATTCTTGAGCTTTCAGAATGATTTGAATTACTTCCTTGAGCTTTCAGAACGATTTAAATTATGTCCTTGAGATTTTCAAACAATTTAAATGAAATCCTTGAGCTTTCAAAGTGATTTAAATTATGTCCTTGAGCTTCCAAAATGATTTACATTAAATTCTTGAGCTTTCAAAATGATTTAAATTATATCCTTGAGCTTCCAAAATTATTTGAATTAAATTCTTGAGCTTTCAGAATGATTTGAATTACTTCCTTGAGCTTTCAGAACGATTTAAATTATGTCCTTGAGATTTTCAAACAATTTAAATGAAATCCTTGAGCTTTCAAAGTGATTTAAATTATGTCCTTGAGCTTCCAAAATGATTTACATTAAATTCTTGAGATTTCAAAACGATTTAAATTGAATTCTTGTGCTTTCGAAATGATTGAAATTATGTCCTCGAGCTTTTCAAATGATTTAAGTTAAATCCTTGAGCTTTTAAAATTATTTGAATTAAATTCTTGAGCTTTTCAACTGTATATTGTGCCGCAGTGGTTCTCATTTCTCCGTTTCTCTTTAAAATTACGAATAATACGAACGACAAAGAATCCTGAACGGCAACGGGCACAGTCAACCAGCGAATACCATTGCCGTGAGTAATCCGAGACCATAACGTCGCCTTGACAGACGAGAAACATTGGCCGTCGACGCGTTAATTGGTACACCTAATGCATTCGTTTACGCGACGGCACGATCGAGAATTCGTGCGGGCCCCATCGATCACAAGAGCGAATTCATTTTGAACAGCTGCCGTTCGTGAATTCGACTGATCGAAGTCCAAGGCTGCGATCGTCGGCGACAGCTGGCGAAAAACGACGGACGAGCAAACGGCCCGTGAATTTCTTCGAAAATCTTTCTTCTTGTCCGCGACACTATACTCTTCGCACCTAAAAACACAATCTATATTTGCACCTTAAACGTTCGAATAAATTAAGGAATTTTCAAAGACGCGATCCAACTGAAAATTAATTACAGGAAACAGAGAAAAGCGTATTTACCGAAGAGCCTGAAATTAAATCCACGAGACAATGCGTTAAGACAATAATAATAAAACTATTATAACAATAAAACAACGATAAATTCGTAAGACAATGCGTGAGATGCACAAGGCACTGCATAAAACAACAATAAATGCACAAGGCGATGCACAAAACAAAACATAAAACAACAGTGAATGCATAAAGGCAATGAATAAAACAGCAATAAATGCAAAAATCGGACGAAACGATCACCTCGCAACGAGCACAGTCAAAAAACGAGACACTCTTCACAAAACGCTGAAAATAAGCAACAAACGATTATCGTCAGATGGTAATACCCGACGACTGAACTAACCGTGAAACTAAAATAATTTTTCTTTCATGTCCAAACCTAGAACAACTTTAAACAGCCTCCAGCCTTCTCGAGACGAGTCCGCGAAACTGCCAGGCGAGGATTAGCACGGTAAACTCGCGGATCAGACATCCTGTCTGATCGCAGACGGCAGTGTTCACTTATTGGACTGTGCAGGAAGCAAGGAAGGTTTTCCTTAAAGTTTTTTATCGCAGGGAAACGGTGACGCCTCGTCCATGTCGGTGGACACGAGCCCGCAAGTTCGTTTCCACGTATTCCGTTTTATCGGTCGAGTTAATCCGATATAAATAGCGCGTGTGCCTGCTCGGCGTTATCGAGACATCTGAATGAACCGTTTCGAATAACAAAACCAGGTTGTCGGGCACGTACGAAAACCGATTAGAACTCTAACGGAACAACCAGACGATAATCGCACAATTTTAGGGTCGTTGCTAATGGTATTAGGGGAACCCATGAGTAACCAATTATTTTGAAATCTAAAACAAACTATCTTGAAAATTCATGTTATCAACGTGTCACTCAACCTTGACACTTGTTCACCTTCAATACATCACCACAAACATCGCAAATTGTGTTTGTTATCACCGTTGCATTAAATCCTGCATAAAAATGAAAAAGTATGCAATGACCAATATAATCCTCGGAAGCCGCCATTTTATTACAGGGTTGTAAAAAAAGATTATACTTTTTAGAGTATTTTGAACACAGGCTGCTTTACCGAAAACTGTAAAAGAATACGCGTTTCCACTTCAACGATCGGTATAGAACTAAAGGCAAAACAAATTCTTCCCAAATAATTGATTATTTATGGGTACTCCTAATAATATTTTTCTCGACAATCCTAGAAACTGAAACATCTCCAAAAATGTTCTTTATAGCTTGAATCTTGGAGTCTGTGGTATGTTCACGCAAGAAAAAAATTTTTTGAATCTTATAAAAGTTATTTACAGCATTTTCGAAGAAACATTTTTTCTACGAAGTTATTATAGCTTGAATGTCGATGATTCCTCGAGTATCGATGCTGTTCGCATCGTTGTCCGGAGGGTCGTTAATTTTCGGAAGGCGTAATTGGAACGCATTCGTGGCGCCGCAATTTTGTCTATCGCCATTGTGAATCGATGGGCCATATCTATCTCTCTCTCTCTAGTTTCCTTTGTCTCTCTGTCTGTCATTCTGTAATATCGACGGACTCTGTTCGTGCCGGGATGTGCGAAGCACAAGGAGTTCCGACGCGAGATAACCCCAGAGGTTACACAGTGTGCAATCGAGCATCTTTCATTGATCAAGTAGTTTTCCTTCGTCCGATACTATGACGCCCACGTGGTCCCGAGCACCATTATCTCCTCCATGGATTTTCGAGTCCGTCAAAGATCCGAGAGATCGAGAGCCCAAAATCCTGCACAATTATCAATCTTGCATTTTTTACACGTTACCTACCAATTTTATCACTTTCGCAGAATTTTATCAGTTTCATTTATTTCCTTCGTAGCAGTGTTATTGTCGATTTTTATGCAAAATAAAAATTTGCCAAGTCTCTGTTTATCTCTAAACAATTATCTATCTCTAAATATCTTTAGTGTTTTAATCTTTCTTCTGACATCATTCACAATTGTGTTTCAACAATTTTCAAATTCGTTGTTACGTAATGAAAATTGCTACCTTGGCAATAAAGATCTGTCGCTTCAAAAAATACGTGAGAAACGGTTTCCTACTTCAGAGCCTTATACGGAAGATCGAATTGATCAATTTTGATTTACCTGTCCGTTAAATCTAATCTTCGGACATAAGATTGCCTTTTATCGTGCTTTTGTATCTTATTATTAAACGTTAACACCTCTTTCGAGCGTGAACAACAGTTTTTAAGCTGTCTCCGAGCGGCCTTGCAACTTTTTTAGATCCGTTATGAAAGCTGTTACATCATTATTCAGATGAGAACAGCGCCGAGAAATGTCTTTCAACTTCTTTTTTCTTTTTTTTATATAACTTTCCAATATAATCGATAAAATCGAGGAAAAAATTCTGCGTTCAGGTAGGATGAAAGATATTTGCATTTTTACGGGTGATGCGGTGGGAAATGTTCAATTCTGTGTGGACAATTCTAGCAACTAATGATTCAGATTGCATCAGTATCGTTGCCGAAAACCTCGTGAAACTAAATTTAAATCAGGAACTCAAATCTTGGATTTTCAGCGAATCCGACAATTCGACGTATAAAGTTTTTTGTAGACAGATAACAGGAATCGTGTAATTCTCTGTGGGTAATTGCAGAAGCAAATGTCGATGATTCATTGACAATTATACTGTACATCGTCGCTAAAAATCTCATATTACTGAATTTGAAACAATTACATAAAGAACCTTGGACTTTCAGTGCATTCTACACCTGGGTAGAATGGAAGACGTATAAATTTTTAGTATGCAGATAAAAGGAAATGTGCAATTCTGTGGACAATTTCAGAAGCTAATGTCGATGATTTATTGACAATTATACTGTACATCGTCACTAAAAATCTCATATTACTGAATTTGAAACAATTACATAAAGAACCTTGGATAGAATGGAGGACGTATAAATTTTTAGTATACAGATAAAAGGAAATGTGCAATTCTGTGGACAATTTCAGAAGCTAATGTCGATGATTCATTGACAATTATACTGTCCATCGTCACTAAAAATCTCATATTACTGAATTTGAAACAATTATATAAAGAACCTTGGACTTTCAGTGCATTCTACTGTATGCAGATAAAAGGAAATGTGCAATTCTGTGGACAATTTCAGAAGCTAATGTCGATGATTCATTGACAATTATACCGCACGTCATCATTATAAATCTCATATTATAAAGATCCTTGGATTTTCAGTGAATTCTGCACTTGGATAAAATGCAAGACATGTAAATTTTTATTGGACAGATAACAGTCGGATAACAATTTCAGAAGCTGACTGATGATTCGAATGTATTTGTGTTTCTGTCAGCAGACAATTTGCAGTTCTTTGAACAATTTGCGAAGCAAACATTGATGACTATCAAATAACAAGAGGGGGCCTTATTCAGCTTCGCGTCAGTTGAATCATTGCGCATAAAACACGAGTTACTAATAATCCCTCCCCGGAAACGATGACACCAATGAAACGCTGCGACCTCGTCACTGGACTATTATAGACCCGAAAAGTTCAAACGTTCTAAATGCAGGCGGAGAGTCACAGAGGCGAGGAGTAACTAGAATACGAGACGATTTTCATCGAATCGGCCGACGCGCCGTGCGAAAATAGCATGGAGGTCGCGTTTCGTCTGTGTTCCGGGCCGCGGAGATTCGCGAATTCGCGACATCCATCATCTTCGTGGTCTGCCATTGCTGAAAATCGTGGACAAAGAGATCACACAATACTCGCGACAGTTGTACCAGCATCAATTAGAGCTCCTAATAGTAGCCAAAGACGTTCAAACAAAGATTAAATTTTCTCCGCAGTTTTTTCAACAAAGGTCAAGTTTCAATTTATTAAAAAGAATGCATTGCGACACCCACGTCGATGAAATCGTCGGTTTTTGTCTCTCGTATCGCACGATCTGAAGTATCGATATCTCGATGCGAGGAAATACGTATACAGTCTTATACACGATTAATGTCACAAATACGTAGCCTCTAATTGTCCCAGAACTATCCCCACTACTTCTAGAACTGCACTGTCCTTTTCTACGTTCAGCAGTGGATCAAAAAATAGTATCTTCTAGCTGATAATTGTCCCTGGCCAGACCCATGCTTTGGACAATTATCGAGTAGACAATTATCTCGCTATTATTACTAATTAATTTTGTTAATAAGTATGATTTATCAAGATCTTACTGATAATTAAAGCCTGTCCTGATAGCATCTAAAGACGTTCGAGCACAGATTAAATTTTTTCCGAAGCGGTTTTCAACAAAGGTCAAGTTTCAATTTATCAAAAAGAATGCGTTGCAACACCCACGTTGATGAAATCGTCTTTTGTCTCTCGTATCGCACGATCTGAAACATCGATATCTCGACGCGAGGAAATACACATGTACGTATGTACAGCTGCGCACGGAGACGTTCGGAAAATTCCCCTTTTATCTCGCTTAAGTGCACACAATGGGTCAGATAAATCTTCGTGGGAAAATAAAGCGAAAACATGGGATAACATTCACCCGGTTACGAAGAAATTCGTTTCGAAAAAGCACGATGCGCGATGTTCCCGAAATTTTCGCATGTGTTCGACAGTTTCTGCGAAAATGCTGCTCGCTATAGTCATTTCCTGTCAGTACCGCCGTCGTACGTATCAATATGCTTTTATTAAGATTTATTATGACATGATCTTTCTTAAACATTCAGTGCGAACTTTTATGCGTTTTCACAAAAAACATTCCACTGACTTCTTCAAACTATGAATTTTATGATATTCGAAACAAATGCGAGCAATTCTAATTTCACTCGAACGTTAATTGACAAATACAATGGTAAATTCCTAAGGAATTGTTTTCCGTGATAAATACCACGGCGATTATTCTTCAAGACTGTCTCCGCACACATTTATATTTAGATCAATGTCAATTAATTATAATTATCCGCTGATTCTTGGAAAGCCTCGCAATCTACAAGGAAATTTCGTGCATCAGAAAAATCTACAATGTATCTCGTGCGAAAACGATAAGATGATGATAGTAAATCGATCGCCGGGCAAGGTCGGTCTTCCAGACGGTGTTCCAGGGAAAACAATTATCAGCGTGTCGTAGTGTTCGAAGCGCTAATTGATCCTCGGCGTTGGGTTACAATGCGTGTAACACAACGAGCCTCGATCGAACACTCGAGTTACGCTCATTGAAACGTCGCGTCACGGTGACATTAAACAAAGTGAAAGATAACGTACACACGGACGGGTGACGCGCGGACAACACACGCTTTCACAATTCCTCGGGACGTATCGGTTCCGTGACAAGTTTATGTTTACGAAATGCCCCACGAAAACGTACACACTGATCTTACATAACGGTGCTTGCGAACAAACGCATAATACACGTATCGACGAAGTTAAACGAGACTCGGATGTCCTTGCACGGCTTCCTCCAAAACCTCGGCAAGAATTCGAGTACAGTCGATACGAGAGAATTGAACCGAAAACAATTTAGCGTTTATCTCTGCATCGGGCGGCGACACGCTGCCATAAGTGCACGATAACGGAGCGACACGCTGGAAACGGTTCTCGTGATCAATTAATTCTTCCGCATTAGAAAACCGAGTCCACGCTATTTGAAATAACATAACTTTTTTCAAATTAGATCAAACGACTTGAATGTTATTGAGAAGTTAGAAGGATTAGTTTATCGGACGAGGTGAAAACAATTTTTGACAAAAAAAACTTGAATTGTTTGTGTTGTCGTTTCTTTGACTCCCTGTAATCTGAGTAAACGATATACTATAAAAAATAAAAAATTACGCATGGGTAATGACAACGTGAAAATAAGAATAATAAGCTGGACAAAATAAATGATCAAACAAAGAATACAGGAAGAAAAATGATCAAAAAGTAGTTGGTCGACATTTCTAAGGGTTAAAACTGAACCAATAATATAGAAATATATAAAGCTTCAAATAAATACGTTTTACCGAGAAACGGACTTGTTGCGCGCCAAGGTTTTCAATCGTTTTAATCCCGAACGACCTTCACCCTTTTCTGATTTTTAAGGGTAGTTTTTCCTGGGAAGATATGCAAATTGTTTTGACAGTTCGATCGATGGAACTTCTTTCTCTCCGGGGCGGTTAGTAATTATTAACGACGCGACGCGGACACGTGGAACGCGTTCGTTATACGTACGCGCGATCGGAATCGTGAACGTGCGCCAATTAACCGGAAACCAGGCGATTTGTCGTCGGGGAAAAATCGATGATGCAAGTCTCTTCCTGTTGGCCGCTGCGTCTTGGATGCGTCGGGGAACGGTACTCGTCCATCCGCGCGGATTTCAACAGCGTTCACCTTACATAAGTTTCGCTATCTCGTCGTCATTAATCATGACAGTGTGCGCGACAAAGGCGCCCGATCGTCCGAAGAAAAATTCCGTTCGAAAGTGTCGCGATGTCCGTGCTGATAAGGGAACTTGACGTGAAATCAAAAGCAAACGATACGGAGCCATTAGCACGTTTGTCGAACGCCGGAACAGTATTCCCGCTTTCGCAAGAAAATGCATGCTTAACTGCATCGATTCTTGGAAGACTACAGATAATTGTCTGGAAACGTGTGTTCATACTGAGAAAATGGACGGTTCTTATCAGTTCTTTCAAACGTGTTTCGAACCCTTTTGACATCGGACATCTGATGTTGACAATACAAGACCAAGTGTCGACGTTACGAAGAAATCATTTATTTTTCAACGGAGAATAATTTTCTGAACTGGTAATCATCTACCTTCTAAAGGAAAATTATTTTGCATCGTGGCATTGGACACTTCGTTGCATAATGTTTATGGAAATATTCAAATAGTTGCAACAATGCAAAATAATTATCAACATAAATTTGAATATGGCGACCCCAAGGGTTGAGTATATTTTATCCGTGTATTTTATCCGTATATGTTATCTGAATTGAACAATCTCCAATTTAAATTAATGTATACCGTCTTAAATAAAAATTCTTCTTCTATAGAATCTACTACATATATCCATGCAAATTAAGATTCTTATGGACCCGGTCGCAGCGCGACGCAATTTGTTTATTAATAGGTCCATTAAGAAAAAATTCCGATGGAGCATTATTTCCATTAGTGCCCTCGTGTTTGCGACACAGGAAACCTCTGTGCAACGGTTTGTCAGTGAAAATATATTCTCGTGAGTTCATGTTTCTTTCGCTTACCGAATTCATCTCCTGTTCTCCTGCCGGTACACCAAGAGTTCAAGTCTTCGGCTATTTTTACATCTCTAGCACTTCCAAAGAAGTCGTTACAGCAGGTATAACATCGGCGGATATTTATACGGCTCCGTCATTGCGCTGACCAATTCTAGAAATTGCCAATGATACCCTGTTATTATTTGTTGCTCTATGTAACAAACAAAAAAAAAAATATGTTTAGTTACCTAGACAGTGTAACAATATGTCTGTAAAATTTCAAAAACATTGGTCGAGCATATCGCTCGAAATAAATTCCCAAAGACGGTCGATTCCCTAACGTCTCATCCCCTAAAAACACCCGGGTGGCATCCCCTACGAGATGCATTCCATCTCGCCTAGGTGCGTCGAATTTGATGCACGGGGTTGCGCGCAGGGTTCGCCAGAGGGGGGTTGGGTCGGAATTATCCGCTCGCAGGTATACACCGTTCCCCCTCCGCTCGGGCCAGGAGAATAAGGTGTGAACGTTTTCGGGCTGGCACGTGCTGGCCTGTGCAGGCCCGAGTTAGCTCGAAGCAGGTATCGACCGCGGCGCCGTTCAATACTCGAACGGGCCACGAACGGAAGCGAGACGGCGATGGATCCCGAGGTCGTTTAAAGCAAAACCGCCACGATTCGGCTGGGTTTCGGCCGGGCCGGCCCTAAACAGGTGCATTCCGCCTGGCGATTTCGACAGGGGACACCGAAGATGCATTTCTGGGTGTCGAGGTGCAATTAACAGGGCCGTACTCGTGCCACGGATAGGGGACTTCGTGTGGGAACAGATGAGTCACGAGTACGACGTCGTCGTAGGTCGAGGCAGAACCCGCTGGAAGGGGTACATCTCAGGCACGACGCCATCGACCGTGGCGCCACCGGGCTTACCTCCGGCCCACGAACGTTAGAAATTACGCAATTCAATGTAAACCGCCGGCTCGTGCCGTTCGAGGGCAAATATTGACGCTCCGGGGAATTAGACTTCGTCTGGCTCGCCACAATTGGAGATTAGCGGCCGTCGCTTCTTGTATCGCCCTGGTCATTTATCAAGATCAACGGACCTGCCTCGGGATCCTTTGATGCCTCTTATTAATATTCCATTACACTTTATCTAGAGACACAAGTTACTTGCCTGGCCTTCTAAGAACCCCAAGCAAACTTGTTGAGGGAAAATGTACCTTGTCTCAACCTCTACCTATTGAACACTATTTATTGGGACTGTTCAGTCAGCCTTTTTGCAGATAAATTACTTAAAAATAAATGTCCATCAACAAATTCTTATGATCCCATATTATGAAATATCTAGGAAATAGCACATTCATAATAACAACGCTTAAGATGGCTGTGTACTGGGACAATTACCCCAGTTTTGATGTTTCATGTGACAGTTCTTTATGAATAGATCACTACGGTTGCTTATCGAGATAAACAGACTGAAGCCTTGGAAGCCTATGAGTTCTGTCAATAACATGTTTCCGTCAGACCCTAGATAAACAATTTACTCGTTCGAAATCGTATAAATATATACGTTTCATTAGCTCAGCATTACAACCTTCTATTGACCGATCCTAACGGCGTCTTGTATGAAGGTGAACAGCCTACAGCAGGATACAACCCAGGACGCTTATCAGTACCTTTAGCGAAGCCGGTCATAAATAATAACCCGAAAGTCCCCGACGCTCGAGCAGCGAATCTGTTTTCGCTGCACTCTGTCGAAGCGACATCGGTTACATAATTCCCTATATGTATACACCGAGATACGAATATTTTTTCCCGATCTATTTTTACAGCACCTATCGGCGATACGGGGCAAAAGCAATTACATAATTTCTCGTAACAAAACCGTGTCCTCCGCGAAGAAATCCTCCTCGATTAATCGCCTATTAATACGATCGAAGCCGCTCCAATATCGCTTTAAAATAACTGTCGTTCGAGCCGGCTTATCTGGCCAGCGCAGGGACAAGCAGTGATTCAGTTACGAGGCCGTGAAAAAAATTCCGGGGAAAAAACGAGACATCCGATACAGAGAAACCGTCAGCGGGCTCGCTGACAATGTTGACGCGCGGGAACTCGATTCGTGCTCGATCGAAAAACCGTTGACGCGGCGAAATCGTACGCCCGGTGTCGGTTTCGCGAGCGCACGCGCCACGTGTCGGCGAAACACACCGAGGAAAGGTGGCTTGTTACGGCCCTGAACCGGGTCGGGAGCAGTCAGAGCGCAAGTCTTCGGTGAGTGCCAAACGACTCCCTTAACGCATTCGCGGCTGGAATCTCGTTGGTAATTGGGGCGAACGGTTTTGTGTGCCAGCTGTCGCGCGCGCTCTTTTCGTGTCGGTGCTGAAGAGGAACGAGCGATCCGACATCGGTGGCAAACGACGGGTAAACGATTCGTCGTCCCGACGTGGTTCGAGTGTCACGCGGATTCGTGTCTACATAGGCGGCGGCGACGGACGACGACGACATTCGTGGAATTCGTAGCGCGGGGAGCAACGAGAAACGGGTTCGTCCCGGCCTGGTCGCCATCTTAGAACGGTCTGCGAGAGCACGTTGTGCGAGAACGAGCGGGGCGGTAGTCGTTGATTGATCGTGCGTGTGCGGGTAATTTTTCCGCGAATATCCTTGCGTCCACACGGTGAACGTTGGCGAGCGGGAGACATGCCAGCTGGAGATCCGTCGTAGCCTAGAAGACACCTATAAAGAGTGGTTGTGCATGTCGGAGCAGGCAGTCGCACCAGTGGTGGCCTGGAGCGTGTACATCTCGTTCGTCGCGGTGCTATCATCGTCAGTCGAATCACCGATGCAACCGGGAATACGAGCCTGTGCAAAGTGACTTCCTGCGGGAGCTGGTTTTTTCCTTTTCCGTTTCCTAGTTTACCGGCCGGCCGCGGAACAGTAGACACACAACGTGGGACGGGACACGTGAACCCGGATCGTCATTATGAGCAAGATGCTAGGAACAAACTATTGCACCGTGTTCTCTGTACTTAGAAGTCCCGAAGAGGGTGAGTCGTTTAAGCGGATCATCTGAAAGACGAGCCTTCAAGTGACTTCTACTTGCTGTTGCGACTCAACAGCGGCCTGCTAGGGGAGCCAACTTGCCTAGATATAATATCATCGAGAGAGGTTTATCTTGTTGCGGGGTGATTTTTGCGGTCGAGACACAGTGATACTCGGCGGATCGATCATCGAGGAGTCTCGTGTGGATCGTGTGATCACCTTCAGCGAAACAGACTCTGAATGTTGACGCAATTCGAGCTATATATAAACCCGTGAAAACCACGAGAGACGTACCTGACGCCGATCCGGTTCCGGGGACTGTTTCTTCTTCTTGCACCATACGATCGATTATTTCCGAGGGATCTATACGTAAAACCATTTCACTCAGACTGTGATGTACTGTACTTAAAAACAAAGAGAGAATCATATTGTTGTCGGTGTGATTTGTGATAGAATTCGTATCGTGATCGGTAATATAGGAACCGAGTTATCGACCACCCAGTCGATAAAACAGAGGCGCGGGAGTAGTCGCGGGAAAGATTTTTGAAATTTCGTTTCTGCCGATCGAGACGTACGTCGGCAACCCAAGATATCTTTATAACCCGTAATGTATTTGAGATCGCGCGACAAGGCAGACAAAGGGAGGCACGAGCACACAAGAGAGGCGGCGAGGACCGGTTGCGGGGCAGGAGGACGAGGCCAGCTCGGATCGGCCAGCAGGATCAGGGGCAGGACGAGGGGAATTTTGACGGAGCGATCAGACCTCGTGGTAGCCCGGCTACTTCGTCCTTGTTCGCCGGCCAGAGATTCGGACCAGGCCTGCCAACGTCGCGGCATGAGCGAAGGTGAACGAGCTGTGATCACGCTGCGAATTGGCTGGCGAAAGCTGACCGATCCTGGCGACTGACACGAATCCAGGAACCCGGGGGCAGGTCCGGAGCGATAGCATCAGCTGCTGTCTCGAAGCTCAACGTCCTCGTACTCCTGCCGCTCAATCCACGTCCAGAAGGACCGAACCACCTACACGGCCCGTCGCTGTTGGGTCAGCCGTCATCCGAGGGATCGGCGGATCCTTTATGCCAGCCAGATGCAACAGAACGCTGCGCTAGGATCATCCGGGTCGGGTACATTCGAGACGGACCGAACGATGGCGGACAACCGGTGTCGGTAGCAGACGGGGTTGTTGCTCGCAACAACTCTACGCCTCGTCACGCGGTCTATTCGAGCCGGGTACACCTGTCAGGTAGCCACCCGGTCTCGGCTGGATACCCGCCACCCGTTCTTTCCTACCACTAGTGTTCCGGCCCTCCCTCGAGCTACCTTCGAGGACAGTTGACGAACTCTTCTCTTGTCCTGGTTGGTTCGATTAACTTTCGACGACTAGCCGGGTCACGGCCCACGGACAATAAATTCATAGTTTCGTAAGGATAGTGGTAGGATGTAGTTGTGAGACCACCGGATCAATTAGGAACAACGATACCGTCGATAAGGAAGCTGCCGCTGTTGTCGCGAGTCCGCCGAACGGATCCCATCGGGTTTACCCGATCTCTAGAGAGACTACCAAAAGGTAGATAGAAAGAGAGAGAGTTCCCGTTAAATCTTACCCGTAGCCGTCATGACACCCACGCCGAGCAAGCTGAATTTGAACTTCGCAAGGAACGCGTACAGCGTGTTCGGAACACGCGGTACCAACAACACCGCTGACCAACAGCGGGAACAGAAAACGGAACTTTTGGAGGGTAAGCCCCGAGCTCGGCTCGATCGGTATCTATATTTAGCGCCGGCTTTATCGATCGATCATTTGCAACTTTTTATGCGTAAAAATACGGTACGCCTCTTTTTTTTTTATCTTTACTTCCAGCCCTTTCTTTGGCGACTTTGTTCTTATTGTATGGACAAGCCTTTGTAAAACCTATGCACCTATTTTCTCTTGAATTAATTTAGTTCTTCTGCGGCACGCAAGTCAATGTTTGCGAGGGTGATTTTAGAGGAAATCAAGATTAAAGATGCAACCTTTCCTCTGTAACGTCGCATAGCGTGGGAGAGACGAGACGTTCGAAAGCAGCAGAGGCTGTTCCATCTCCGCTCTCATTGGCCGAGTTAGGGGGTGGTGGGGATCGGAATGCGACGCTACGGAGGATAAACTTGTAGCTTTACACTCGCACGTCGGCGGGTCTTTTTAGACCCAGCAATCACAGTTTCAAGGAGAACAACATATGTATAAATTTCTGTGGGGGGGTTTATTGAAAACCCTATGTTTCATAAATGTTTTTGTAATATTGTAAATCTTGTAAATATTAGTATAGAAATGTCTGAAAAAGCCCACCGATGTCCGTTCACGTAACGTTTTTACCACTTTTGCCACTTTTGATTTTCTTAGTTTCAGTGTTTTATATCGGTCTTTATTTAAATCTTGATTTTCGTTCAGATGCCAGAAGCCCCGGCGTTCTCCACCTTAAAAATGGCGTCGACTACGTAAACCCCGGCGAAGAAGACCAAATGGAAATTTATGGGTACGAGGATGTATTTTTAGAAACTGATAAAAACAGACTGGGAGTTTTATTTTCTTGTGTAACGATGCGATCGATTCTTCTCGTTGGTTCCGTCAGGTATAAGAGGAGCAAAATTCTAACCGTGGTCATCTGGTTCCTAATTTTCGTCACCGGAGGCCTCCTCAGACTAGTCTTCCACTGGGTACCGCAATGGATGTTGCAGAGCACTCATTCCAGATGCCGACTAGAGGACGCGGACACTGTTCTGCTGGTGGAGAAGTTCCAAGGAAAACATACCAGCTATTATGTGAAGAAGCTGAAGACCCTGACTGTCCAAGATGTAATGTTAGTACTCTTAGCCCCCCACTTTATCTGAACTTTTGCACTGACCTAATACTTCTAAGCATTCTTAATTTTATATTCATTTAAAGGAACAAGCCATTCGACGGCGATTCGCTGATGAACAATGAACCCTGGATGGAAAACGACAGCATGATCACCATCAAGGAAGTCAAGGAAGAATTCCACCCCTCACTGTCGTTGCACTTGTCGGGAGGCCAATTCAAAAGTAGGAATCAAAGAGTCGGAATTTTATTATAACGTTTATAAATTTCGTGATTAATTTAATTATGTTTTCGCAGAGGTCCAGTCCATCGTTCTCTTCACCTGCAAGAAGCTCACTTACATCTGGGACCCCGAGAGAGCAGAGTTCCTGAAGCTGCGAGGCTTGGACGTCGATGTGTTCACTTCAACGTTGCATCAGATGCAAGGACTGAACTACTATGAACAGCACATGAGGTAGACATCATCCACATTTAAAGACATCTCAAGAAAATCGAAAAATACAATCAACTAAGTGATAATTACAAAATTAACAATTGTCCCACAGACGCTGCGTTTACGGAGGCAACAAGATCATGATCCCAGTAAAGAACATCATGACGCTGGTCGGTCTGGAGGTTCTGAATCCATTCTACGTCTTCCAACTGCTCAGTTTCTGTCTCTGGGTGGCCGACAACTACTACTACTACGCCATGGCTATTTTGTCAATGTCCAGCGTCGGCATATTGATGGCAGCCTTCCAGAATCGTCGGGTATGTCATCATTCGTTTCGGTTTCTTGCCCAATAATGTTTAGACTGCAGGTCTTTCTGCAAAATCAAAATTTTCTAAGTCAATTATGAGAGACAGACGTTGGATAAAGATATATTTTCTCTTCACAATGATTTTAATAAACAATAATGTAACAATATTCTTAAATTCTTCAAATATCTTTAGAGTTTTGTATTTACCATTTTTCTCATAAATGCGTAAAATCCGAGGTCTATTAATGTTCCACTGTTTGTCTACAGAACCAACAAAATCTTATATCCACCATTCAATCTTCCGACGTGGCGACTGTGATGAGAGATCGCGCTACCGGTCAAACAGCGACTATACCTGCGGAACGATTGGTCCCCGGGGACATTTTGGTCATTCCTTCACACGGATGCTTGATGCCTTGCGACGCGGTGCTTCTGACCGGAAATTGCATTCTCAATGAATCCATGCTCACCGGGGAATCGGTGCCTGTCACGAAAACGCCTATTCCATCGTCCAACGACATCACCTATGACATTAAGGAACACGCTAGGCACACGCTGTTCTGCGGCACGAAAATTATTCAGACCAGATACTACGGGACGGAAAAGGTAAGTAGACTTATTGGAATTTGGACAAAATGCTACTTCTTAGAGGATTTAACCCATTCATTGTGGAGTATTCCAAGCAGTTTCTCCAAAAGAGTTAATTTTGCGTCAAATGGTTAAAAGGGACTTTATAAAAGTACATGACGAATAATTTTCTCATCAGGTGCTAGCGGTGGTCGTGAGGACAGGCTTCAACACGAGCAAAGGCGCGCTGGTCAGGTCCATCATGTACCCTCCGCCGGTGGATTTCAAGTTCGAGCAAGACTCGTACAAGTTCGTGATTCTTCTGACGGGTATAGCCAGCATCGGCGTGATCTACACCATCGTGACGAAGGTGATGAGAGGTGTGCAGAGCGACCACATCGCCCTGGAGGCCTTGGACCTGATTACAGTAGTGGTACCACCCGCGCTGCCAGCGGCCATGACAGTTGGTCGGTTGGTGGCGCAGCGCAGATTGGAGAAAAACAAGATCTACTGCACCAGTCCGAGAACCATCAACGTGTCGGGATCGATCGACTGCATTTGTTTCGACAAGACCGGCACATTGACCGAAGATGGCCTTGACATGTGGGGCGTGGTACCGGCCGTCGACAAAAAATTCCAATTGCCAGCGAAGGACATCACGTCCTTGCCGTTGAATGACTTGCTGATCGGCATGGTGACGTGCCACGGGATCACCATAATTGACAACCAGCCCGTGGGCGACCCGCTCGACCTGAAGATGTTCGAATCCACCGGCTGGATCCTGGAGGAACCCGACGTGTCCGACACTTCTAAGTTCTCCATGTTGTTCCCTACGATAGTCCGGCCACCGAAAGGCTCTAAGCTACTGAAGAAGCTTCCGAATGATCTGAGGATCACGCTCAGCCGACAAAACTCCATGTCTTCCGACGTGATGGACATCTCCTTGAACAACCTCGACGCCGCGCTGGCTGGCTCCACCACGGAGTTGGGGGAACAGGGCCTGGAGATCGGTATCGTCAGGCAGTTTCCGTTCACGTCCACCCTTCAACGGATGAGCGTCATCACCAGAACACTCGGCGCCAGCCACTACGATCTATACTGCAAGGGCAGCCCGGAGATGATCTTGAGTCTCTCCAAAGCCGAATCAAGTACGCATACTAAAACAAGTTCAAGAGACATTCGCTCCAATTGTTAGCTTCAATAATTTAGACTGATAAGTACAGCTACCCTGATCGATTGACTTCCATAATAACTTATCAACCGACGTAATTGATGAGAATTTAGGCGGTACAAAGTTTAACTACCTGCTGCCAATAGCTTCTCCCCATCTCATTCGAACCATCACGTTTTTTGACCTAGAATATTGTACATGATTGATATGATTCACTACTATTATGTGGCATCTCTAATTCCGTTCTCTCTTTTTTTTTTATAGTTCCAGCAGACTTCGGCGCCATATTGCAAGAGTATACCTCAGAGGGCTACCGCGTGATCGCGTTGGCCCACAAAAGTTTGAAACGTCTTCCGTACGCGAAGGTGCAACGACTGAGTCGCGAGGCAGCCGAGTCCGACTTGACCTTCCTGGCGTTCGTGATCATGGAGAACCGGCTGAAGCCGGAAACCACCCCTGTGATCAGCGCCCTGAACGCAGCCTGCATCAAGACCGTGATAGTAACCGGGGACAACATGCTGACGGCGTTGTCGGTCGCTAGAGACTGCGACATCGTGAAACCTGGCATTCCGGTGATCGCAGTCTCAGCGACCCAACAGAGCCAGCAGACCAAGCCGCAGATCTATTTCATGAACAGCAACAGCCAACCGACGCCGGTCTCGCCGAAGGGCCATGCCGATTTCACCGATCTGGACAGTGTAGCTAGCTTGGACACAGTCGAGAGTGGCTTCAACGATGTCAATTATTTATCCGATGAGTAAGTGGTCAGCTTGGCCTCTGAATTTAGCATGTTTGTTAACCCTTTAATTAATAACATATTTAATAGATTCTGTTCAGTGCAAGGGACTGTTAACCAGAGATCCCAGATAACAGATATTTTTTAAATATTTTTGGAACAGTAATTGAGTCAAAATTAATATTTTTTAAATGTAGTGAACCTTTAAATTTTGTCTTATAACAATTACGATGTCTCTGACTTTAATGTTTTCAGCTTACACCGCTCGAAGCATCAGTACGTGTTCGCGTTGACGGGTAAGACGTGGGCGTTGGTGAAACAATACTACCCTGAATTGATCCCTAAATTAACTACCCGGGGCGCGATCTTCGCGAGGATGTCGCCGGACCAGAAGCAGCAGCTCGTTCAAGAGCTACAGTCTTTAGGATACTATGTTGGTAAGTCCCCTATCAGTATTTCTCTTCATTAACCCTGGATCTTCGGGAATATCAGTGGTTCTAGGGTTGTACTATACCCAGTAGCGCTCATCAAGGGTGATTTTCAGCAATGGTGGGCGACGGCGCGAACGACTGCGGAGCCCTGAAGGCGGCCCACACGGGAATATCTCTCTCTGACACGGAGTCCTCGGTAGCCTCGCCGTTCACTAGCCGCGAGACCAACATCTCCTCCGTGTTAACGGTGATCCGTGAAGGACGGGCAGCGTTGGTCACCTCCTTCGGGATCTTTAAGTACATGGCCAGCTACTCGCTCACCCAGTTCATCTCCGTGATGCTTCTCTACAGCATCGAGTCGAACCTGACGGACATCGAGTTTCTGTACATCGATCTCTTCATCATCTCGATCTTTGCGTTCTTCTTCGGCCATACACAGGCGTACGACGGCCCGCTGGCAAAGACCACGCCGTTGAACAGTCTGATCAGCACGACGCCGGTTCTCAGTCTGGTCACTCAGATCCTGATCGTGGCGATCTTCCAGTGCGGCAGTCTGTGGCACCTGCAGCAAATGGAGTGGTTCGAGCCGTTCAACGCGACGGCCAAGTCCCTGGAGAACAAGGACGACGTGGGCTGCACGGAGAACTACACGCTGTTCATCATCAGCTCGATGCAGTACATCATCCTGGCGGTGGCGTTCTCGAAAGGGCACCCGTACAGGAAGTCTTTGTTCACGAACTACGGCCTGCTGACCGCTTTCATCTTCCTCAGCCTGTTCTCCGTCTATCTAGCGACATTCCCGTTCGAATGGCTGGCCGATTGGTTCGAGCTGGAGCTTCCGGAGGGCGTCAGCTTCCGGTTCATCCTGATCGGTTACGGTGCCGCGAACTTCGTCGTCTCTCTGCTGACCGAGCACTTCATCGTCGACTATCTGGTGTTCAACAAGCTCCGCTACCGCTGGCACAACGTGGACAAATCCCGCAGGAAATTCCTGGCGATCGAGCGCGACTTGGCGCGCGACTTAAAATGGCCACCGATCTCGCAAGAGCCTCTACCGGAAGCCGCGCCGGACATCTTGATCCGACAGAACGTCACCGAGATCAAGATCGAGAAACGCATCGCGGAGCCTCGCTCGGTCGACACCAGTTTCATGAACAGCCCGGTGTGCGCGAACTTCAAGCAGTTCGGGTCCGCCAGGGAGGTGACCTTGAACCCGCGGTCGCTGTTCAACGACCGCAGGAACACCATGTCGATGCAAACGGTCCCGTGCTTCGAGGAGAGAGAGGCGAAACAGAACGCGAAGCCGGCTGGCGGCAAGAGGAGGCACAACTCGGAGTGCGAGAACTCGATCAACCAGTACGAGAAGCCCCTGAAGACCTACAGCACAAACCCGATTGCGACCCTGCCGAGAAACTCCGCCGCGGTGATGCAGCCGCAGAAGCTCCGCGACTTCAAGAACGTCCTGGTGCACAAAAGCGAAGACGTGCTGTCTCCCAACAGGCAAAGTGTCCTTGAGCTCGACATACTGCCGTCGTAGTGATCGCTATCGCGACGCGACGGTGCGACGCTGTTCGATGGACAATGCACACAGTGGATGATCATCAACGGATGAAAACGACTCGACCTGGTCCGGTGGCTGATCGACTGACCCGAGATCGTAGACTAGGACACCACGATGGATCTCCACTAATTACTGCATTTCTCGTCCCATGACAATCACGGGCCACGGTCCGTCCGTGTGTCGAATCCGCGAGACCTGGGCAAGGTTCCTTCGAGGCACACCTCGAACGCTGTATTTAGATTCGCGGATTTTATTCTCTGTATTTAGGGTAGCGAAGAGATTGCTTCCTTTCTGACCTTCACTGCCGGACTGGCCTCTGCCCGCGATTCTTTTGGAATCTTCTTTTAACGTTTCTCTGCACTGCAACAAAATGAAAGAGACTCAGGAAGACTCGACATTTCTTCACACAATGTTACAGACCTTGTTTCACGTTCGTAACACACACCGAGGAGTGTAAACATACTCGACACTGGCAAGACCTGTGTTGTTGACATATATCGAGAATTCACTGTACATTGGACTGTCGCATAATGAAATGTCCGATTTTAAAAAATGTGAATGTTAAGAAGCGTCTCGATCAAGAAATACTCTTAGAATCTTCAAGTACGTCATTTCAAGGTACTTTTGGTAATTTCTGATCAATTAAAATTTGTTCTCGTAGGCACTTTACTTGATAATCAAAGACACGGTCTTGCACGCGCAGCAACAGTAATCTTTCAATTTTGTGGAGCATTGTGTAAACAAATTGTCATTGACTCGAGAGCGTCCCCAAAGCCTCCAGCTCGGCAGTTAGGGGTCAGTCAACCGTCTCGATCGAAGAAACATTGTAGATAGCGAGGGTTCGCCGTTGTATTATAGAATTGTACATTCGTGTTGCAATTGTCCGGGAACAACATTAACTGGAAAATTAACCAGTTTGTTCGAGGACTGTTCTTTGATCGTTTTGACTTGATTTAAGCCGCCCAGGCCCGCTCGCGGCTCGACCGTCCAGACACGGGGCCGAGTTTCAGTGGAGAACGCGCCACGATTCGAGCAGATTCAAAATGGCGACCCAGAAGACTTGGAAAAAGTGTTCAAAACGAGGAACGATGGGACGACAGATCGACACATCGTTCGTCGCACGGTGCATTTAGCTCGATGGCCGACGCAAAATGCATCTGAAATAGGAAAAACCGCAAAACAAGATGAAGAGGCATACACGTCCGCCGTGCGTTGATCCGCGTGGGTCCCTTTTGACCCGATCTCTCTTCGTCCTGCTCCTACTACTACTCCTTTTTGCTAGTATTCGAGCGGTGTGCGCCACACCCTCTCGAGAAAGTATTATATCGTCAGTGTTATTTATTTTAGATGATGAAATTTTAACTCGCCCTGCGGCACGGGCTCCGCATCTTCGAAGAAAACTGTACCACCGCAGGCCGACCGAAATAGATAGATAGACGTTCTCCCGATCCCCGATATACAGGCGTCAGATGTGGTTCATTTGGCCGTCATAGTGATGGCCGTCGTAGTACGTCGCCACAGTGGTCGATTTCTCGACAAAAACGGGACGAAAATCGGTATAGCTTGAAACTTTCATTTATTCGCGAATCATAGTTAATCTACAGAAGTATCATTCTGTCAAGATTTTATGCATTTATGACAAAAACGAGCAGATCGAACACTAAAACGATCAGAAGAATTAAAAAATATCGGTAGATTATTTTCCATTTACTACAATCATTAGAAAAAGAAACATATTTCTCATCAGGTGTTACGTAGATCTTATCCTCGAGATTAAAATTTCAATAATTTTCAATCATTTGTTTTTTCCTAGTTATAAATGAAGTTCAATCGAAAAACGTATCTAGCTCGTGTGTTAGATATTGATGAATCAAGCTGTACAACAATTTTAAATTGCTAAGATAATCTTTGTTTGTCCCAGTTTTTGTACTTACCGACCACTGTGCGTCGTGGGCCTAGGGTACCCTATGAAGACGACCGCTGCATCATGCAATGCAGGAACTATCGGATTGGATCGAACAAGACAAATCCAAGGCGGTCATGGCTTGCATGAATATACAAAACTGCAACGCGAAGATAATATAGGATAATGAGATTTTTTATCTTAAATCTATAATCATGGTAGCATAACGACCCTTGACGATGTGTCTCTCTGGCACAGTAGCTAACAGGCACAGACTCCCACACTACAAGAATACTTTATGCAGGGTGCTAGAACACTTTCCTTGAGCTGTTGGAGGTGTCCAGGATTATAAACCAGCCGCCAATCGTTTCAATCGATCACCAATTCGAGGATAGGGCTTTCGCAAAGCTGCAACGGCTTTCCCCAAGGTCACAGACCTCTAGGTGGCTGGGAGCTGAAGTTGCAAGCCGCAGGATGATCCAGCAAAAAATTTGATTTGTCTTGTTCGATGCCAGAGTCCGCGTCCCTCGGCTCAGAGGACACCAAACGGTACTTAGTGGTGGCTTAACAATGTTAATCACCGATTGTTGAGCCGAAGGAACATTTCATGTCTTTTGATGATCGACGAATCCTTCTGGGAGCTTCATAGCAGCCCTAGGCCAGCTTGTAACCTGGCCCTCGCGTCTTCACTCCCGGATACTTAATTAAACTAACAACGATCCGCGTCCGGCGAGGTCGAATTTGTTTTCTCTTTTTTTTTTTTTATCAATTTAATAGACGGACGCGGGTCCGAATGGATTTGTTTCTAACTAGGGAACTGTAGGTAAAATTTCTTGGCGATACTTCCGTTCTCGCGACGAGCAATCCCGGTCCCTGTGACGTTTCAACGGTGCAGCATGATTTGATCGATCGCCGTTTTCGTCGGTTCGGTACGTTTAAGAAATTCCGCCGTCGATGGAACTGTTTTCTCGTCGCAGGAATCGGGGCACACCTAGGTTCTTTTCGGTGTGATGATGGGGACATGTAACTAAGCTCTAGTTTAATTCCAACGTATCATACTTAAAGCGGGACACCGTATTCCCGCGAGGTTGCGCAAAGATCTCTCGAGCCTCGTCCTCGCGGACAATAGTTATGTCCGCGCAAACGACGGGCATAAGTGTGTACTTATTTACGCAATTGGAAATAAATACTTAAGCGCGTTGTTCTACTACCTGCGACGCTATGCTTACGTTGAGATATAGCGGTTGCCGAATAACAAAGTATGTATTTCATGTAACATGTCTTTTCTTTTTCCCCCGTCTCTCCCTCCGTAGAAGTGATTATTTTACACGACTCTATAAAAATAACGAGAATTTCTTCATCCAAATGTTTTAGCCATTCTTTTTACAACATATGTATACCCAAAGAAATTTTTAAAATAACTCCTCACCTTTACGATCTCAATAATCGTAAATTAAAAATATCTGAACCCGTAGTTTTGACGAGTCCCGTAAATCTAGTGTCGAGGGGGCTGTAAACCGATTCAAAAATTTGTTCCATGCATTTTTGAGAAATGTAGAGCCTTGAAAATACCTCCCAAAATATTATGCTTCAATTAAATTGAACTAAGAATTTATTTTCCATTTTAATATATTCGATAGGTTGAAAATAGCGTTTTTTAATTACCCCAATATCTCTACTTTAAAATGACATATAATCCGCAGTCCAGTTATGACTAGTATATGAAATTTTAATGAGTCAGGATCTAAAAGCGTCTCAATTGTAATTATAAAATCAATCGATAACAGGATTCGAAATCGAAAGGATAACGTTCAGAGCGAAACAGTGGATCAATGGGATAAAAATCGAACATTTATTAAGCGCGAATATAAACAAATATCACACGCACTTAATTTACAAAATATTCACGTCGACACAATCGGCACCGATCGATCCAGGACCGAGGCGACGAGCGATCGTTTTTCGGCAATAGTTTTCGCCGCTCGAACGCCCGGCGATCGACGATAAATACAACAATTTACACGCGTCGTAACAATACATATAATTATAATAAAGATTAAAATCGATCAGTTCCACCGCACTTTATACAAAAGATTAGAAAGTCATTTCTCAACGATTCTCAAATCACTCTCTCTTTCTCTTTCTCCATGTTTGACTTCGTATTTACACCGAGCATACAGAATGGCCGATCATTCTCTCCGGTTACTGTTACTTTATCGTGGCAATTACTTAGGCCAGATCCTTCGGGATCTCTGGCAGAACCATTCGTGTTAGAGACCCATAATCCAGTACCGTTTCGTCACAAACTTTGTGTCATGCAAAGTTTCCCACCCGAGCGCCCAGAGAACAGTATCCATTTTTCTTGGATCGAGTGCTGGCTACGAGTTGATCACGTACGTGATCCAGTCGACCGTTTTCGCCACACGATGATAGATCCCTGGCTGGCCTGGTTGAGCGCAAGAGTAACCGGCTGAGACGATGCCGATTAGGTACCAGCGACCTGTTTTTTCCAGCATCAGTGGTCCTCCACTGTCACCCTGGGAAAAAGACACAATTGTTTATTGGTAAATGTTTTGGGATCACAGGTGCAGCTTGCTCTAGATAGTCTAAATGTAACGAAAATCTGATAGACGTGAAATATTGATCAATTGAGAACAGCTACAGCTAGATAGATCAACAATCCTCATTTATAATGGTTGTACATCTAGATAGATCAACAATCCTCATTTCTAATGGTCCTCCATTTAGATAGATCAACAATCCTCATTTCTAATGGTCCTCCATTTAGATAAATGAACAATCCCAGTTTTGAGTGTTCATCCATCTAGATAGATCAACAATCCTCATTTCTAATAGTCCATTGCATGCAACGCATGCAATTCTTCAGCATCTAATTTTATGAGCCTTGAGAATCAGTTAGCAAAAGTCTTGGCAATAATATCCACAAATAATAAGCCTTGAAGAGGTGAAAAGATGAAAATAGCTACCCCCAGGTAACTCAGACCGGATGAAAATCTAACTCAGACCTCTCAGTGGTGAACCAATCAGAAACTAAAGGTAGCAAGAGCTAGACAAATCAACAAATTTGTTTTTCTAATGGTGAACTACTCCTTCAGCATCTAAATCCATCTTTAGTTGGAACTGCTAGGGTATGAATGGATTAAGAATCACCTGGCAAGAGTCCTTGCCACCTCCGCGGTACCCAGCACACATCATCTCGTCATAAATGACGACGTCGATGCCTTTCGACCGATGCCACCTCTCGCAGACCCTGTTGTCTATCACAGGTACGTCGACAGCTTGCAGCGTCTTCGGTCGCAGCCTCGATCCTGTTTAACAAAACAATTAGTGCACGATTATCTGTCGTTAAATCATCTTTTCAGTCCACTTACCAGCCTGCAAGGCACCCCATCCAGCAGCCCAGCCATATTGGCCTAGGAAATCTTCATTTTTCTCGGGTAGACAGATCGGTGCTATGTGAGGCATGTAGTGGACTGGTCGATCCAGTCGCAAAACTGCCACGTCGAACCTGATGAACAAGGTCTAGATTAATCTTCGTTTATTTTTTATCACCAGACTGCCAAGGACATTTTTAATTTTACTTTAACATCACTTTCGAACGAATACCTTCTGCTTTAGAGACAGTAAAGGATTTTCCAGTGGATAAAATCTATTTTTATTCTATTTCTCTTCATAGAGAATACTTCACTCTAATCTCAGATTCTATTTTTATAAAATAATGCAAACTGGCCACTTTTAGTGCCCCGTAAACCTAGCGTTAATAGATGCTGAAGTAATTAATGAAAATATCGAATTTATTAAAAAAAACATTGGAGCATTAAATCAAAGAAATGACTTTGTCGGTCACTATACCTGTCAGCCTGAGGGGTGAATTTGAAGTAGGGATGCACTCGGATCTCCCTGACCCCAAACGTGTAAGCCGGCAGCGTCTCGCTAGCAGAATTTACCACATAGTCCCCTAAAGTGACTTGAACTTGGCGAGCAGAAGCTCTGCCAATCAGAATAAACCAATTACAGACCAATTTGCAGACATCTAATCAATTCTCCAGCGGTCTACTCACTTGGCAACACAGTGTCCAGCAGTGACAACGTGGAATCGATTGACGAGCGTGCCTCCGCATCGGCTGGACCCGATTCTGATGTACGCCTGAGAAAGTAGAACAGTTTCTCTATTCAACACGTTCCACCCGATATTGTTTAAGGGCCCGGTCTTCGTAGATTCGCGATAAGATAAAGCGACCACGTTACCGACAAAAATAGGCGAAAAATGGTTTCACGTGCCTCAACTTTTCGCCCTTGTATGAGAACATTTTTCGTTCGAAAGAGAAAGAATTGTCTGACGCGTCTGATCATGACCAACCAAATCTACTTCCTGCATATACTAAAGCACACAAACCTGACAGATCTTCAGAGTCGATTTTCTCGAAAACAAAGCCTCAAACGAAAAATGTTTATTCTATATTTTCGACTTATTCTTTCATGTAGAATCACCCCCTTTTCGCCTGTACCACCAGTTACCAAACACCCTGTATTTAAGTACAAAAATGACTACAAGTAAAAGAACTTCATATTTCAGCATTATAAGAAAAAATAAATTTAGCGTATATACACGCTAATGATGGAAATGGTTCAAACAATTCGCTAAATGAAGAGAAATTTTTGATAAAAATTTTAATAGATTCTACAATAAATAAATTTTTAATAAAAGAATCTACTTTTCTTCACCATTTTCCGGGAGCGGAGGGTTTAATAAAATATTGTTGCTTTAAAAATCGTTGGGAGCACGATTGGCATCTTACATATTAAGTTATAGACTCCGTAGATTCGCGATAAGGTAGAGTGACCACGCTACCGGCAGAAGTAGGCGAAAAATGGTTTCACGTGCCTCAACTTTTCTTCGAATCCCGGGCCCTTAAAAGTCAAAATTTAGAGTCTGACCTGCCATGGGAAGCTGCCAAAACCGGCGTCGTCGCCGCCGACGATCCTCCTCTGTGCAGTTTGCTTCGACGCAGGTATCCCGCAGCCTGCAATTACAATGGCGGAGACCCATTGTTAAGTCTCAAACACGATCGCAAATCGAACACTTCCCGATGAGTTAGTAACCGAGGAAATCGTACAACGTTCGATTCGATCGATATCGTTCGTTACAGTTCTCTCGATCCCTGTGGAACAAGCGTTAGACTCGCGAGAAAGAAATGGCCTCTCGTCCTGTGCGATCACAAGTATCGCTAACTATAATTTACCAAGAACAGTTTTAACTACAATTTGACAAGAACAGTCTGACAAGCCATAAACAGTCATTTTTATGCGATCCTTGTTAAAACAGTGCTCGGAAAAAATATTTTGTAAGGGGTGGAGGTGGCCATCGAAGCGTAGGCTGAGAAAAATTATCACAATCTCGCAAACTATCGGTGGTAACGAAAAATTTTCTACACATAGATTGTCGAGTATCTAATGGAAAAATTTCGTGGCCGATTAGATTTTTTGAACAAATTTTTATTCCAAAAATAGTACCCCCTGGCACAGTTTTCTGGTAAATGTTTGTAGAATTATACTTTGTTGTTAATAAATACGGTACCTCAGCGCCCACAAAGGACACAGATTGAATATTTTTTTCGAGCAGTGTACCCCAAAGACGTTTCGAAATTAATGTAAAATCCGTTGCACGGCTGTTGGTTTTTTTAAAAACGACTAAGTTCGCGGGCCATTTGTTTCCGCCAACGTAGCGTTACCGAATTAGACTTGGAGTAATTCCGTAAGACCTGTATAAAACAGAGACGAAGACGTCCTCCTGGGTTGCATCAGAAAGACTCGAGAGACTCGGAGTCCGCGATCGTGAAACGTATGTATGTACAGATTAATCGCGTTGGATCCCTGCTCTTCTCGATCAGGAAATAAATCTGGTCGAGATCCATCGAGGATCGCGCGACGCTTTCCCCGGCGACGATGAGGAACCGGAAGTGGTAGAACGTCGCGTCGTCGAGAGAAGAAAACTTTTTTTTCGGAGCTTCGAGGACCCGCAGTCATTTCGTTGTTATGGCAATCGGCATGCAAGATCGATCGCAACGATTAGAACACTCCCGTGGGGGTAATCGACGGAACGGGGAGAAAGGAGAAAAGGAGGAACGATCGACTAGCAGCGATTAGAGTACTCGAGGAGATTGGTGGAACACGTCGGGAAACGGGGAAAATGGTAAAGTGCGAATTTTCCTGGAAAAAGGGAACGAAGGACGACGGATAGGGAACGGTGCACGTACTTTCATGCTTTGAAAGGTGCGAATAGAGAAAGTGTGGCGACGTTCGACGGCATGCTGAGGAAAGTGCGAGTACCGAGAGGCTGATTCGAAAGTGGAGAACGTTTCGGCATGCTGAGGAGAGCGCGAGTGTCGAATTTCAAGACAAAAAGTAACAAAGAGAAGCAACGACCGTCAGGGGGAAAAAAACAAGGAAAAAACGGGAAACTCGTGTAATCCGAGGATCGGTAGCTGGGACGAGCATGATGGTCGCTTCGGCATGCTGAGGAGGGTGCGAAAGTGCTGATCGGAGACCAGAGACTCGCGAAAGAGAGAGTGAAACGAGAGAACTCGGGGATTATTGGTCGATTTTCAAGGCGAGAGAGTTATGATTTTCTTATCAGAAAGTTACGAAACATTACGCACAAGCACGGTAACCCAGACACATTTTTATTCGAGTCATAGTACATTTTTAGGGGTTGAAAACACCCCTTGAAGGAAACACAAAATTGTCTTTCTTCGAAATAGGGGGAGGCGAAGCTTTAAATTAAAGGTGCATCTATTCTTTTACAAGTCAATATATTTTTCATTTGTTTATAACACTTACCAGGCAATGAATGTTTGTCAAAGCGAGTTTAATAAATATAAAAAGGTCATTGCTCAGAGAAAGAAAAGACTCTTCCCTTCAGGGGGTGAGTTCAACCCTTAAAAGCATATTAAGTCCGAGCAAAAATTATGTCTGTCTAGTGGATGGATCATTCTACTTACGCGCAATGTTTCACAATTTTCTCTTTAGCCTAACTTTTCTCGCAAGAACAATTGGAGATACAAATCGAAACAACTGTAGATACAGTCTGTAAGACTCGTATAATTTCTAAACGTTACTTTACGATCATAGTAAAAATGTGAAAAGAATCACACGTATGTTTTTCTGCTTGTACCACAACACTGTCATATATCAAGAATGTATCGAGTCATCGTTATCGTCTATAATTGCTTCACTTTCTCGAGCCTAACTTTCGATTAATTTTACAACGTACTCTCCGCGCAAAGACGGCCATATTACCAGTTGCCCGAAGTGTTCGAGAATTTACGCTATTCTTCCACGAAACATACACTTATAAATCGGAAAGCATTTTCAATTCAGTTTCATAACAATAAAAATTAATTTTTCGACGCCATGATCACTGAATTACTTCTGCAGAGGTAGTAGAAACGTCTCCGAGCGTTTTGAATTACCATCTTCTTGAAGTATAGTTGCCTGAACATTTAATTAACCCCTTGCCCTACAATGTCGAGTCAGACTCGCGATGAAGATTCCGACCAGAGTGTAATAAATATGTACGTCATTGATTTCCTATTAAACGAAATAAAATTTTATTTTGTTGTAATTGATATATATCCTTTGGAGAAAACATAGGCATACAATAAATACAAACTACCTTTTTCTTCTATGAAATTCTGAAGGACGAAAAATTCTTCATCAATATAATCACAAATTAAATATTAGATTGTACCATATGAAATGTCCGTTGTGTTCAATTAAAGTTAATCTTAAAAATCGGACGTTTCATATGTTACAACCTAATAGTAGCGCAAGGGGTTAACATAACAGCGTTATAGTACAGGTGTTCTGATATACTGATGATTTTTTTCAGATTTTTGCAACGACTAGAGTATTTGTAGTATAAATTAATAGAGCCGGAGAGACTGCACGAGTTGTTCGACGAACGAAAATGGATTGATCCATGAATGGATTGATTATGCGCGATTAGGTGAATAGAGAACGACGGCGACAGAATAGGATGAAGAAGAAGAAGAAGACAGCGTGGTGCTCATGCTAGTGCAAGAATCGGATTGCATGCTTCAGTAGGAAGGACTTACGATCATCATTGGCGGTCTCCGTGTAAGTGTCCAACGGAAGCTGCTGAGACTGATCTCTAGGTGCCTCAATCAGGTTATAATCGGAGCTACCTTTCGGCTCTTGTCTCTGACAACAAGCGAACATAATGCCGCCGCAACTGCCCTCCAATATGCCAGCGGACATCCAGCACATTAGAAAAAATTCGCAGGTTCGTCCGTCAGCGCACAACGAATCGTCACCCTTCCACAGCGGTCTGTTTTGTTGACGCGGCTCTGCACAAAACAGGCCACGGTGAATTCTCATTACGAGTCAGTGCCAACCTTACAATTTCGAGTCAGTGGAAGTACCCACACCATCGTTGTCACCATCTAACGTCTAACAAAAATTCAAGTCATTTGGAACAATTTTTGAAAAAGTTATGAGATTTTTAAGAGTGTCCACTTAATATCGTCCACGACTGGAATTTTCACGATTAAAACGAAACCAAATATGATACAATTCCGATGATATTTACTTGTGTAACAAACGCTGAAAGTTACTTTCCGCGTTGTAATTACCTTACAGGGAAATTAGTCTAAATGTGATCCGAATTATTAGGAGTACACAATAAGTAATCAATTATTTGCAAAGAATTTGTTTTGCCTTTAAGTTCTGTGTATTTCAAATGATTGTATTTGAAGTTTTATTGTATTTGTAATTTTTTATTGTATTAAGTTTTATTGTATATGAGAACCCCCGATTTCGTATAAGAGTCAGTAAAAAGAACGGCGGAACTGACTCGTAACGAGAATTCACTGTAAACTGTTCTCTCTCTCTCTCTCCTCTCTCTACACTGTCACCCTTATCTCTCACTTTCTCTCTCTCTCTCTTTCTCTGTTATCTCTTCCTTTCGTTCCAGGAGGCAACGAAGAAGACACACAACAAAAGCTGCCACGAATTTACGAACGATCCGCTAAAGATCGCCTCTTCTTTTCTCTATTTTAACTGACCTGATTCTCGGGCTGACTCGAGGTTAGAATCGATCGTGCCTGATTACTCCAAGCCTAGCTTCGGGTATTTCATAGTTAAACAGGATCGAGAGGACACGGTCGAGCAATCCCGGCAAAATGAAGGCTTTCGCTACCGGCTGTCCCATTTAAATCGACCCGGCTCTTCGATATCGCTGACGGCATTCCGACACGGTAAGTTAATAACATTCACTACATCAACGTACTCCTGCAACAAATTTGCATCGCCGATCTACGGCGAATTCTCCCTCATTAATATTTTTAATTGAATAGCGTCCGAGCAGATCTGTGACCGCTCGCCTCAAACACGATTCAAACGATCATAATCGTTCCTGATATACTATAAAAGTTTGCGCCAATTCGTTTCACAGTGTGCTTTAATTGAATTTTATCTTGGGACCATTAATTTTTACAGTAAGTTGCACAATATTCAAGTAGGACGCGTCAAAAATGCACTTAAAAAATGTTGTATTCAGCAGAGTCTTCAGAACCGTTTCGCGCAAGCATAATTAACACAACTTCCGTAGTTGAACCAGAAAAAATTCTCAAAGCTGAAAATCTTTACGCTGGAATCTGTATTTCATACAAAACAGAAATCGAGTGAAAATTGTCATGTATTCTACAAGTTCGAAAGTGCATGAATCTGTTGAGACAAGTTTATTACCCCCGGAATAACGAGACTTGCAAACTTAATCCGAAACGTTGCAACCTAAATTCTAACTTTATAGTAATCAATTCAATTATTATCTCTGTTAAGACTGGGGAACAGCATCTTAGAAAAATAGATTCAAAAATCGTGTAAAACGAATGGATGCTGCTCTTAACATACTATATCAACATTATATATATATATTAATTTTCATTTTAAAAAATGAATTTTTAAACCTAAATTTATTAAAAAATCATAATATTGAAATTTTATGAACTATCACACCTATAATTATACTTTTAATTATTTCTCTTCCTTCTTTAAAAACATTTTATTTTATTGATGAACTATGAAACCCAAGATATTTTACTATTAAATCTATTAAGCGTCAGTCTGAACGGTACACTGCTATAGTGGTTTCCGTGGAAAGCGTCAGTCTGAACGATACACCACTATAGTGGTTTCCGTGGAAAGCGTCAGTTTGAACGGTACGAACCACTATAGTTGTTTTTTTGCTAGGTGCAGCCATACGCACCGTACATAAGAGGTTAATAAATAAAAATTCCATGAAACCAAAGTAAGTAATTTAATGAAATAAAAATTTAAAATAATTATATGTGTGATATTGAGTAGTCTTCCAACTTTCTTGCATTTTACAGATCTCAATCAAATTTGGTGCAATGAATATATTAACGTAAAAATTCATTTTAAAACCTGGACAAATAATTCCGTCACCCACATCCGGGTGACATGGCGATTAACGTGTTAAAGAAACTAGTGGTAAAATCGTCTGAAGCCTCCACCCTGCTGAAATTACCGACGTACGATTAGCAGAAAATTTGTTAAGCTCGGTGAAAAAGTGGTTAAAATTGAATAGAAATGGCGTTCGAGCGCGTCGAAGGTGGCTTTCGGCGGTCGATTGAAGTGGGACAGCCCCGTCCAGGTGGAAGAGAATCGCGATTAGCGGTTTAACGAAACCGTAAATGTCGACAGGAAAGGTTTGCCCGTCTGTCGTAACGAGTTCGCGTTCGCGGATGACGGAAATCGTCGGCTCGACGGAAACGAGACCGGCTGTCGTAATCGTTGCGACAACCTTCTAGGATATTGCGGCCGGCTTGGCCGGCTTAATTTACGATTATCCGAGAGAAACACGAAATCCAGAAAGGCGCGATGCAACACACAGCCGTTGTTGTTGTTGTTGTTGTTGTTCTTGCGGGCCCGCGCGCGAGAGCGAGTATCGGTTTCACTTGGTCCCGATTACCGAAAGACCGGACGGCACGCTGCGAAACCGGTGCTTTCGACAGGTGCGCGTTCGAGTCATCGGTTCCACGACGCCATTTCCCCTCGGACCCCCGATGATCTACCTGGTCTACCATTGCTTGTGATCGGGGAACGTACCTGACTCTAACCTAGGGTAATCGTCGAGCGTTTGCTTTCGATGATCTGAAACAAGAAAACTTCTCTTATTCTCTCTCGCTATACGAATATTACTAAAAAAATCTTAAAAATTTCATTTCTATCGCGTTACAATGATTCTTTCAGACCCGGAATTTCTCAGAACAAGAAAGTTTACATGCTCCTTTTACGAAAAAGAATTCTTTGTTTTTTGTTTGATTAAATTTATAGTGCAGAGGTTAATAGGGCCAACAACGTAGTGAAGCGTTTGAAATTAATTAATATACAGAATTTGGAACGATTGGTTTATTCCAAAATTATTTTGTCAGTTTTGCCTCCCATATTTAATTAACGCTTTCTAGTCAGAATTTGCTACAGAGCATTCGGCAAGTAGGTTTGAGAAATTTTACGGTTCAAATGGACCGATGATGAAAGCTGAGAATTGGCTCAGTGGTTGTTGTTAGGTTGCAGGTGAATTATGCTATTTTGCATAAGGATTGCAACGCCGAGGAAGTATAGTGTAGCATTTTATGTTCACTCATTTCGTTTCTCACGGTAGGTCGATTCTATTTGATTGGACTCGGGTGTTGCAATTTTTATTCGCTGTTTTTAAAAAAGTCTTCATTTTTAATGATAGTAGGACGTGTTCTCGTTAGAATGAAACTGAGAATGTTCTGACATTGTTTTTCCTATGTTTCGTGTATATTAAATATAAATATAGCCTTCCAATACGTAACACGCGATATAATTATTTTATTTATAGCGTAATACCATTCCTCCATTGCGGAAATAAATTTTCTTTTGGTTTTGTCAATATGTTAAAAGTTCATGTTATAATGTGTGAAATCATGTGTTCGTTTTTTCGTCTGATCGTTTAATTTGATTGGATGAAGACTGAACAAAGTGATATCGTTCTTCAATCTGCAATGTTGTAATAATGTTAATGGGACATCTTTTTCCATTTTAATTCTACTGGCGTCCCCGTCAAATATATCTTTAATATACAAAAGCAGGTTGTCCAATTCAAACTTTTTCCATTTACACAGGGCAAGAGGTTAAAAGGCTTAATCCTCTCATTGTCAGATTAATCCTCGAGCTAAAGAGTCATCTGATTAGAAAACTCGTGACCCATTGTGCAACTGCGGATTTTTATGCATTTACGACGCTCGAGAACATATTGCAACGAAGGAACTACAGAATCTAATTTTACTGTTCTTATTACGTCAACGTGCCTGAGACTTGAGAAATTGTTCATCGTACGATATGCAATATTAATTATAAAAGGCCGATTGAATCGAAAATCCATCCTTACGGGGGATGAGAACTTTTATAAAACATTTTTTTACAAAATTGGGTAACCACAATTCAAAGCAGTGGACATGTTAAAACGAATTGAGGATATCAGCGTGTTGCTTTCAAAAGAAGCTTTCAACACGTTGACTGCCAAGCTAGAATCCTCAAAAATTCCATAAAATCGTAGCACGTTATTTAATGAAACAAAAATTGAAAAAATTAAATGTACGATATTGAGTAGTCCTTTAACTTTCTTACATTTTACAGATCCCAATAAAATTTGGTACAATCAACATATTTTAACGTAACATATAAACGTCGTATTCATTTTAAAACCTGGACAAATAATTCCGTCACCCACATATGTGTGACATGGCAGTGAACGTGTTAAAAGAAGAAAGAAATTTTTATATCCCTCCTGTGTCTAGCAATCGATGCAAACATTTTCTATTTTGCATAAAGATTCGCAATCTACTCGCAACAAAAATATGAATTTTCCGGAACTTCGCACAATTCCCGCCCATACGAATTCTCAAAGAAGCATTGCAATTAGTTTGCAGTTTACCTCTGACGTCGTCCTCGAAGTCGGGCAGATGATTCGATTGTTGGAAGAAGGACGGTGCACTGCCACCCACGGGTGGTGGAAAATCATTGTCTCTGAAGATCAATCGAGGCGTCCGATGTCCCATCACGGGTCTGTTGTATTCGGAAACAGGACTTCGCCATATCGACTTGTACTGCCTCCACGAAGGGAACCTTAGGCCAGGGGGTACACCCACGTTCCTCCCTGTCGGAGGACCGCTACCCTCGAACAGATATCCACCTGGACCACTGGGAAACCGGACGTAACGACGCCGACGCGTCGAACTCGACAGCTCGGTCCGATTGCTTAGATCGTTGCTCCCTGTCTCGATCGAAGCGAACAGCGTTTCCGGTCTGCTCAGAGGCGATCCAACCACTTCCGTTTGACTCCTGGCGCGGCTCGAGGAGATCACGAACACTATGCCCAGCAGCAACCATTGGCTGGACCTCGCTGCACCCATCGTTTCGCTGCAGAACATAAGTGCGATCAGTAATTCGTTATCATTGCAACCCTTAGCAGGAAGTCATTTACCGAAATTTATTACAACGGATTCTTACTGTCTAGTACTATACAAAATCGTCCTGTAAAAAATTCTTGAGAAATCATCCTACTTCAAAAAATTATTCCCCAGAAAATGGAAAATCATACTGTAAAACATTCTGCAGGAGGATCTATTAGGGGGGCCCATAAGGAATCAATTATTTCGAAATCTAAAACAAACTTTGTAGTAAATTCCGGTTTTTATTTCGTAATTTATTACATAATCTCCATCATTATCAAGGACAGTTTGCCATCTTTCCTGCAAATTTACTTTGTAGTAAATTCTTAATTTATTATATAATCTCTAACATTATCAAGGACAGTTTGCCATCTTTCCTGCAAGCAAAATATGGCTCAAGGTGCCTCCTTATATCTTCTACAGAAGCGAATGTTTTATTTCTTCAATAATGCACCAGAAATATGAAAAGATGATAGTCCGGTGATTACGGGGGTGCGGTAAAAATTCCCATTGCAATTCTTTGATTTTTTCCTGATTGAGTTCCGCTGTATGGGGCCGGGCAATTTGCAGTATTCCACCTCTTCTGTGGACTAAAGATGCCCTCTTTTTTAATAGTTCTGAATACAGCCGTTGTAATTGCTGACAATACAACTGAGCAATAACTGTTTCTCCAGGTTTCAGCAACTCAAAGTGAATTATGCAACGACAGTCCCACCGAATGCACAGTAACACTTTTCTAAGTGATAAGCTAGGTTTAGGGGTTGACATTTTGCGGTTTGATTAGAACCGAGGTAATCTATTTTTGTCGTCATTGCTAATCGAGGAGACATGAATTATTGAAAAAAATTTCTCAAGTTACTTCTAACTATGTGAAAAACAATTATAATGTTGATTTTGTGTTATTCTTCCGTACTCCTAGCAGTAAATAATGATTTACACAAAAATTGTGGTTATTGGTTCTTCGAAAACTCGTTCTCTAAAAACTAGCATTGTTCGTGTCATAAAATGGCAGCGCGTCCTTTCGCTTTTACAACTTCGGTTGATCGTTTCGCCGACACGGTTTCGCAATTAACTCGAGCAAATTAAACAACCGATGCGTCCGGTCGACGCGGCGTATCTGCCGAGTAAACAGAAGAACCAGAGCAAACACAGATCGAACGGATAACGGTTGATCGCGGCGAAAGGGGTGAATGATCCAGATCGGAAAAACTGTTGGTAAGTAGAAAATCGATTAGCAGGATCATAAAGACGGCAATTACGGCTCGACACGCGAGATAATTAAGTCCTGATCCCTCCGCGCTGGTCCCCGACAACGGCGATTTCTAGTTTGGCGAACGATCGCGATCTATGAAGCATTTTCACCGGCGATCTTCGGTTTCACGTGACGATGCTCCGCTTTGACCGCTCCTCGCTCGATCCTTCGGGTCGTTAGCCATCATTTTTGCGAAAAGAAAATAAAAGATGGATTGCGTTGAAAACGTCGCGTGATCGAGCTCAACGAGCCGAGGAACACACGCAGCCCGACCAATCAGCACCGACGCGAATCCATTTTTTACGGGACCGTGCCCGTTGATGACGAATCACGCGATCATTCGTGATCGGATCTCGACTCGCTCGTTTTGCTGTTCAATGATCTTTCACTTTTGTGAACGAGCTCCGGTCGACGAGATGGATCCTGTAACACTTTAACCGCTTCGATACTTGCAAAAATGTTTTATTTACTCAATCGTCGGATTCTAATCCTTTAATCTTATGAAGTAGGCTATTTCGAGATGGTCGGAAGATTTTTAACGAACTTTCGCTTTTGCGAGTCGGTTCTGATCGATTCCGATGAGATTTGTAATACTTCAACCATTTTGAATTCTAGTGAAAGTGCTTCGTCTCCTTCGATCCCAATTATTTGTTGCGTTAATCAAGAACTTTACGATTTACGCAATTTTTTGATCGTCGGAACATGATCTTTAGGGTTTTTTGCTTTTATCAGATAATTTTCATTGACTCTGTTAGAGCTTGCAAAGAGCTTCGGCCATTTTGAGTTCCGGTTATCAGTCGCGTTTTTGTTTAATGTGGAAATTTTGGGATTAATGGCGATTAGAAATTAGTGAAATGTGTTTTCATAATTCCATCGCAGTTCATCGTCTTAGTCAATCTCCATTCTGTAATGGTTCAGTGAGAGTAGTAGAGCAGTAGCCATTTTAAAATTAGCACGATTATCCAAGACCGTTATAATGGCTCAGTTTGTTCATCGTTTCAGTGCACTCGAAACGATTGCAACATCTTGTTAGCGCAAACGTAGTCGAACTCTTCGCACACTGTTTCGTCTGAAACTTAGCTCTTAATTGTTGCTCATTACTTTTTTAATACTTGATTGTGTTACGCAATGCTGTATGCTACATGTCCTAGAATTTATTCCCTAGTTTATAGTGCTCGGTATGCAGATTGTGCAAACAGAACGTAGATCACAATTCCAAAGAAAATCAATTTTAATCAGGAAACAAAAATTTGATCATCCATTAACATTTTATTAGCAAAGTTGGCCGTCAAAATCAAACAAACATCATTTTTTAACAATTTCTAACAACACTCCTGTAAACACAACATCTCCTGGACGATACATGTCGCTGGCAGGATCCGTGTTGTTGACATATATCGAGAATTCACTGTGTACCCGTTTTATTTACTATTAATTCTTCAACGTTCCCTTTAACCCCTTGCCCTACAATATCGAGTCAGACTCGTGATGAAGATTCTGAACAGAACCTAATAAATATGTATATTATTAATTTCCTTTAAACCAAAATAAAATTCTATTTTATATATGACTAATAAATAAATATAAGCTATCTCTTTTTTCTTTGAAATTCTGAACGATGAAGAATTTCAAGAATCAAATCACTGAAGAATTCAATCCATGAAGAATCATTAAAATCATAAAATAAATAGTAGTGCAAGGGGTTAAGGCGCTCCATCTTGCTTCTGTTATCGTCACGGCTAGAAACCGGAGCTCGAACGAAAGAAAAATGGCGCCGAGAAAGACGGAGACAAGTGTCCATAAGAAGCGGAATAAAAATAACAAGTCAACCCCGACATCAGGTTGAAAGAAAGTATTTCCACAACCTTCAACGTTCGAGAACCGCTGTTCCAGGTGTGTACCTGTCCGCAACCAGTCTCTCCTAAAACCCTTTCCACGATCATCAGAAGAATCCTATCCGAACGATCGGAATATTTTCCAACTGGAACTGGTTTTCCCACTTTCTCTACGGTCGTCAACCCCCACCCCACGGTATGCCCGGTGCACTTGCTCTTTATGCACGTGTCATCCTAGAAAAGCTGCTCGTAAAATCTCTCGGTTATGACATCCCGAGAAACGCGTGTCGCACCCGCCCATAAACATTCCTCGGTTACTACTGCACTGCGGATTTGCGAAATAAACAATTTCCGCGTTCACCGTAAGCTACGAGATCTACAGCGTCGTTTATTTCTTTTCTTGGCCTTTCCTTGATAGGTTGAAAACGACACAACGATAGCCTCAAATTCTTTAAATACTTTTACCGTTTTGAAATCGAGACGACGACATTTTTATTTGCATTCATGGTTCACATAGCATCCAAGACAATGTCTATCCTGTCTATTTTTTTGTAATTTTAGGCTTTTCGATCTCTGGAAAAATGTACAAAATTTTTTTTCAGAGTATTCAAGGTCCTTAGAGCAGTCAACCTCTTGATCCTTGGAAGATCAAGACGATCCATATCCAAGGCAACGTCTACCCCCTCTGATCTTGTAATTTCAGTTCTCTTGCTCTCTGAACAATTGTCAGCAGTGATACAAACATTTTTGACATTGTCTTTGGACTCAAATTTCATCCTCAATGCTTTCAAGGTCGACAAATCAAGCTTCCATTGCGCTCAAAGGCCACTCATATTCTTGATCCTTGGAAGATCAAGACGATCCATCTCCAAGGCAATGTCCATTACCTCTGATCTTGTAATTTCAGTTCTCTTGCTCTTTGAACAATTGTCAGCAGTGATAAAAAAGTTTTTAACAATGCCTTTGCACTTAAATTTCGTCCTCAATGCTTTCAAGGTCGACAAAGCAAGCTTCCATTGCGCTCAAAGGCCACTCATACTCTTGATCCTTGGAAGATCAAGACGATCCATCTCCAAGGCAATGTCCATTACCTCTCACTTTCCAATTCCAGGTCTCTTGCTCTCTGAACAATTGTCAGCAACAAAAAAATTTTAATCATTGCCTTTGGATCCAAAATTTCGTCTTACCCCCTTCATCCTTGGAAGATCAAGCCGATCCATCTCCAAGGCAATGTCCATTACCTCTCATTTTCCAATTCCAGGTCTCTTGCTCTCTAAACAATTGTCACCAGCGATAAAAAAAATTTTAATCATTGCCTTTGGTCCCAAAATTTCGTCTTACCCCCTTGATCCTTGAAAGATCATGGCAATATCCATCTTCAAGACAATGTCCAGCTCTGGCTTTATACAATCGTCCCAATTTTTCCAACAGGATATTGAATCAATTTCGAAACCAGTGCTGGTCCAGGGCCGTTAGATGGTTAAATTGGCCTGAACGTGGTCGAACCAGTGATTTAATGCGGCTGGCACGACACTCGGTTGCCTAATCGCGCCCCCCGGTGTCAATAAAAAAGTCAGCATTTTCACTCGTCTCCCCGGCATCGGGCGATAATTGGCCGGACAAGGATGCTGCGCCATCGCGGACCTTCGGCTAGCATAATCGACGCGTGGCTTCTGGTTCCGGGTTCTCCGAGAGCCTCTCGGCTCTTTTTACTTTCACCCGTTACGGAGCGACGTGACGCAAACAACGTGTGCGTCCTGCTGTCCGAAAAGAAGATCAACGGGAGATTGACCGAGGGAAATCGAAGATCCACGTAGGATCGAGAGGATCGTCCTTCCGGGTGCCTTTCGCGGAAGCGAGACAACACGGGTTTCTAGTAGGAACTGGCTAATGGTTTGCGACTGTGCTTTATACTTGTCGTTTATCTTCTGCAAAAGTGACGCGCAGCGGGTCTAGAAAGTATAGACGCTCTAATCGATGATTTTCGACAAATGTTGACGGTCGTAATTTCGTGAAAAGGAGATCATCAGTATGGACGCGTTTTGAAGCTTGAAGCCTCCATTTTCAGACAGGCCACTTCTCATTTGTAATATCCATTTTTTTTTTTTTATGTTTTTAAATGACACCGTGGGTGGGAAAACGAAGACACATCTCAGCTTTCATTTTTCTTGACAATTTCAAGTTTTATGGGAAGGGTGGAAATAGTTTTTGGTGAACGAACCCGCCATTTTGAAGATTGAAACCTCCTCTTTCTAAACGAACCCCTAAAAATTGATGTACGGTTTTTTCTGATAATAATATTCTTATTCGACCTTTAAAACAAACCCCTATCATGATTTGTGCTTGCTGAAAAATTCGCTCTTCAGTTTGATTCACTCTTATTGTTAAAAGAAACGATCAACGACAACCATATGATATTATTTTCCACTAATAAAAATTTTAACTCTTAGTTACGCCTCTAAAAATTGCTGTATCATTACTCAAAATATATGTTACATTATTAAATCTGTTTGTATTTAATAGACTAGTAAACATTTCAGTATTGTACGAGTAAATTGCACCTTTTCGTATGTACAATATGAAAAGAAATATTTTAAATATTTTTATTTAGTCGGAAGAAAACAGCTCGTAACCAGAAAAATATTCTCATATAAAGACGAAAAGTTTAGGCATGTAAAACGATTTTTCGCCCATTTTTGTCGGTGACGTGGTCATTCTACCTTATCGCGAATCTACGGAGTGTTGACTGTTGAGAAGTAACAAATAATTACGCTTACAGCAAGATTCGTAAGTGTTTGTTTTCTCGAATTTTTGCCGTGCCGTTCTCGAAATGATGCGTTCAAAAATCGCGATAAGGATCGACGGATCGAACGTCCTTGCCGCGGCGAGCGTCGCCGGCTGCAAGTGAACGGTTCGATGTGTTAGTAGGTCATTGGCTCTGTCGTGTAGATCCAGCAGAAGTGAAAGTGCACCTCTTGCATCTCCACGACAGTGTGAAGTTCACGTTCACGCTGCCGCCGGAAGTTACGAGCGATCGGCGTTCCTCTTTCTCCCTCTTTCTCTCTCTCTCTCTCTCTCTCTCTCTCTCTCTCTCTCTCTCTCTCTCTCGCAGAAAACACCGATAACCATCGACAAGACGGTAGGCCGAGAAAACGCGTCCATTGTGTGCAAATCAAGGATCTCGCGCGTGAATAGAAAATATGGAAAATATAGCAGATTCCTGCATTACCAGCGGAGAACTGCAGAAAGATCGATAGAAGAAAAGAGAAAACAGAATCGCAAAGAGATAACGGAGTCGGGAAACCTGATCAGTGATCAATATTTTACCGTAATCCTGAACCAAATTACAACCTGCCAACGTTCTCAATGTTCCTATCTTTCGATAATATGGTGATTAACATTTTTTTTCGGCGACGTTCTCCTAACTTTGGTGCAGGCAACTTCGTTGTATAATGGAATTAATTAACTGTTGGTTCGATAGCGTTGATATAGAATTCCTGATCGGCCCGTTGGTAATATTTCTAGTCCGATAAAGCGAGAAGTGGATTGCGGAAATTTATGCAGATTTATGCTTTCGAGGAGACATTTGGATCGGCAAAAATCGCTAGAGGCTTTCGTTTGCTGGTGTTCTGGTCTCGCAATCGGTAAAATGAAAATAAATAAAACTACAGAAATCTGGAACGCCATCAACTTTTACGAACGCGATTCTGCCTTTACACGATCTGGCCGGTTTATCGGTAACGTTCGCAAAAATCTAAATAGCTCCACTCGAAAGCGGAAAGCGTTTTCTAACGAATCCGTGATTAATAATACTTAGCTTGTCCACGTTGATGGCCATCGATCCATTATCATCTGCAAAAATCGCAAGGTTTTTGTCCGCGAATCAATTCGCGCAATTACACAGTCGTTCGACGGAACCGGGCAAAAACAAAATGGCAGTCGTTAGAGGTGCACATTTGCCTCTCGAGACTCGGAGAAAACGTCTCTGATCTAACGTCAAAAGTTGACGGGCGATTTTTCGCGAATGAAACGGTTCTTTCCTGGACTCAATCGACGGAAAAGCGACGTGAAATGATAAAACACGTCGAAGAGGGGGAGGGGAGGGGAGGGGAGGGGAAGAAGATCCCGAACAAGTCGCACGAACTTTCACCTTCCTCTACGACTAGAAGTCAACCGACTCTATCGTGCTCGCTGCCGATCCTCGAAAGTACAGAGTTTCTTCTCTCGTGTACACACAGAGATATACGGCACATACATAATTGTACCTTCGTTTCCCAGCTGTCCGTGAAAGCCCACGTGCGTTGCGAGAATGTACAGCGTCGCTCAAAACGCCGGGACCACGTTTTAAAATTTATTCTAGACTTTTAAACTATTTCTGTGGCTCTGCAGAAGCCGTTACACTGAATTCTCGATATATGTCAACGACACATACATGTGACATACCCGAGACATAACCGAGCCCTGTTATGTTTACAGTGGGAATAATTCCACATAATTTTATTAAATAACTCAGTGAAGTCATTTTTATTTTAATCTCCCAATGGGGTGGTTTAATCTCTCCCCACTTAAACCAACGAATTAAGAATGTAAAATACTGCGATTTTCCTATGTATGTCGTCAAAGCCTGCAAGATAAACGTCGTGGAATTATCCCCTCTACAAATATGTGGAATTATTCCCACCACGTAATTTCACCATCACAAAAACAATGGAATACCAAACTGTGAATAAAATAATTAAAGAGAAACGGTTTTATACGTTTAAAATATAATTACGAGTATATAAAATAAGCCTCTACTAAAATGAAAATGCAAATTTTAACAATTGTGGGACTGAAAGGATTCTTAAAATTGTATTTTTAAACCAGAGAAAGGTGAGAACGGAAAAATTGAAGTTTAAAAAATTGTTCCTACATTTTCTAATTATTGTTACGAGTGAGTAGAGCAATCACAGTCGAATTCAAATGGAAGAGAAGATTGATTTAATCGAGGGATTTTTAAAAGTACTCTAAATTTGAAAAGCCGCTAAACTTGCTTTCGAATAAGAAACATTTGTTGGTTGTCTATATGTATTAATAATTTATTGAGTGTGTATGCGGGTATAATTCTGTACCTGAACGTCCCGTCGTCGTTCATTATAGCGTATCCGCATTTCCTGATTGGTTATATTAATCTGATAACAGGTTGCCCCGCATGCTATCAGTATAATTTTCGTAATAGTTCCTCGCCAATGATAGCAAACATGTTAAAAACGGTCTCTGTCCCATGTTAGAGGTTACTTTCTATGAATCAGGAATGTCGAACTAGAGTAACAGTTGGTTCATTCAGGATACTGTCGTGATCATGCGGTTACATACGAATGATGAATATCGTATGGTAATACAGTGTCATCATCGTTTGATTGTTAGGTTGCAGCGAGTCGCGGAATTACAATTTACCGTGTTCACTTCGTTGTGGTAACTTTCATATCTTTATATCTGTCAATTATACAGGGTGTCCGGAACTTAAACGACCAAACTGGTAGGGTTTAATCTACACATAAATTGTATAAAATATTATATATTTGAAATAGTATTTCATCCTATTCTGAATCCTTCGGATCAGATTGAAACGGGCGAAAGAAATAATTTTAATAACAGCAAAGTAACTATTTGGTGATAAAAAAAAGTAATAATTTGGTGATTTGAAAGTATTTGTGAAAGTTATTTGTGAAGAAATATCTACAGTAATCGTTTGGTGATTTTTAACAGGTAAAATGGTCGTCCGAAATCGCCCGAATAATCGGCAACAGGGCCGATTCTTTCTTTTCGCGCCTTCGCGTGCGCGCTGCCGATCCAGCTCGATCGGTGACCGGTCGATTGGCGCCACAAAGTCGTCGTTCGCATCCCGAATTCCGTGTGAACCGGCATTAAGAGCACGATCCATTACTTTCTCTGCAAGGCGCACGGGCGCCGTTTACTTTCGCCGAAAGCGAGCCCGAAGAAAAAGCCAAAATAAGAGGCGCGCGTGAAATTTTGTTTTCGTACGTGGCCCCACTCGTTCCCTGGCACTCCCCTCGATCGAAACCTGGCATACTGAAACGTTCGAGTGACAGTGAGCGACTTCCTCAACAATTCCTGATCGTTAAATAATAAATAAGAGCGGTCTAACTAGCGCGTCGACTGCAAGAGATAGCAGCCAGACATTAATAATTTTAACAAGCTGAAAATAATCAATTTACATGCTCAATTCATTTCAATCTTTCTACTATTTTAAATTACAACTAGCCACATTGCTTTTAAATTCATAAAATAAAAATTATCTGCATCGATTATAATCCTCAGGAACCGAACAAACACTTCTTTTTTCCTTTAACAATTTTATTAAGCCGGAATTGACTCATTCATGTTCTTGAATCAACTAGCCTCTTTGCTTATAAATTCATAAAATAAAAATTATTTGCAAGATAACAATTATTTGCACCGATTATAATCATCAGGAACCGAACAAACACTTCTCTTTTCCTTTAACAATTTTATTGAGCCGGAATTCACACATTCATGTTCTTAAATCATATTAATCTTTCTACTGTTACAAATTACAACTAGCCACTTTGCTTTTAAATTCATAAAATAAAAATTATCTGCATTGGTTACAATCATCAGGAACCGAACAAACACTTCTCTTTTCCTTCAACAATTTTATTGAGCCGGAATTGACACATTCATGTTCTTAAATCATATCAATCTTTCACTTTGCTTATAAATTCATAAAATAAAAATTATTTGCATCGACTATAATCATCAGGAGCCGAACAAACACTTCTCTTTTCCTTTAACAATTTTATTAGGTTGTAACATATGAAACGTCCGATTTTTAAGATTAACTTTAAATGAACACAACGGACATTTCATATGGTACAACCTAATAATAAGCCGGAATCAACACGTTCATGTTCTTCAATCATATCAACCTTTCTATTTTAAATTGCATCTACAATAAATTTAAATATGCACGATCAAATTATTTGTTTGCAACTTTGGGAAGTAGGTGCACAGTCCTGATGTCTGGAGTGTGAGACTCGTTCTCAAAAGATTTACTATATTCCACGTCCGTTCATGAAATTGCTATAATGCTGTTAAACAGTCCATTATAGAATCTTTAGCTGTAAGCTGTAGATTTTTGAAAAAGTTTTTAAACAACCGGTGAGTAAGGAATTAATTGGTCGAACGCGGAAGAAAGCGTTGCAGAGTGATGTTCGGCTGAGGATTCACGACGTCCGTGCAAGATGGCGTCGCTTGGAACCGGAAACGCTTAGCGGACTCTCGTTTTTCATCCGACTTTCGATAAAAATACGTCGCCGGTCCTTTAACGCCTCTGGTACGGTTCGGACACGTACAACCTTTCGAAGGAAACCGGTTCGAAGAAATCTGAACGTCACAGCTTCTGCTCTTTCTTCGTGGCCTTGAAAGAGCTACGCTTCTTCGCGGTCTAGTTCACCGATACCCTTTCATGACGAACACTTTCCATTGTGTAATGAATATATATATATAAATGTATTTACAGTATATATATTCATCATTTTGCATTCTCTTTCTTTGCGATTCTCCTTCTCCATATTTCTTTTACCGATTCACCCTTTTTCCTTTCTTTTCCAGACAAATTTTTCAGAGTTTTCTCAGCGTGCACGATGCCGTTGTATTCCTTTCTGTGCACGCGACTTAGGCGAGTTCGAGGGTCTCGCTCGAGCGCGGAACGCGATCCGCATTGTTACTTTCACGGAGAAATTAATTCGCTCGTAAACAGCGTAATCCCAGCAGCGGGCGAGATGAAAATAAAGAAAAAGTGTGTCGGATCGAGTAACGTACTCTCCAGCGCGCGTCAGCAACGATTCCGATGAATATTCATGGGGAACCTTGCCGGAAAGCAATAACCCACAAAGTCATGATCGAAATGGCCGTGAAGCTTTTCCATAAGGTACCCCCGCAAATTTCAAGTTAACTTTTACTGCGTTTGCGCGGAAAGAATAGTCCAAATCACGGAATAAAAGACTTTCCTCTTCCACTCTTCATTCGAGACGCTGAAAACAATTTTTCAAGTCTGTTCTTCCAAGTCTTCTAAAAAGCATACATTCTAGGTCAGGGAAAAAGTGGATATTAATATTAACGTTAATGTTAATATTCTTCTGTTGATTGAACATGAAAATGTTATTTTTCCTCAGCTTCATTATTTATCTGAATTCGCCATTACAGAGTAATTCTGCAGTCTCAAAATATCCGTAATATGGAAACAACTTATTTAACAAAACAAGGACTGAAAGGTTAAGGGAAAATATTTTTTGATGCTTGCAGTATTTTGCAAATTCTAATCAAATTTGCTACGCTCTGGAGACGGCGAACTTAAATTGTTAATGAATATAAAATTAATAATTAGGCTATGGATCTTTATGCAAGATAAAAATAGTCCAAATAAAAAGAGTGCTTGCTTTCTTCGTTGATTTTAAAAGATTGGTGCTTTGAGGCTCCTGAATTCTTGCAATGTTTTTCGTTTTTTTACGTATTGCAAGTATTCAATAAAGATCTAATGGCCTATTTATTTTCTGTTGGTTGTCAGGATCTTTGATTCGGACATTTGTGGGATTCTGCACAGCATTTTCCAAGAGGATGGCATTTTGGAAGAAGCGTGGATCCAAGACGAGGACAAAATGGCGGCTGTCCGAACGTCTGTCGGACACTGTTACGTAAAAGCAAAGGGGGGAGTGGTTCGTTTAGGCAATCCGAGGAACGGTACCGAAGCGTGCATCCTTAATGCTTGTCCCCCTGTGGCCGGGGCTCTCTGTCCTCTCTCGTTTTGGAACAGAACGGAAGTACTTTCACTGGCTACGAGGCCGGAAAGTCGAAAGATTTCGATGGCCACGAGCCATCGTGAAATCTCACTTTTTCGTCCGGGGAACACAGATCTTCTTGTCCCTGGAAACGATTTCATTCGACCATCTGGAGAAACAGTTCGCAAAGATCTTGCTTTGCTACTACGATCTCGACGCTTCGGCGTAAACGCCATGAAAACATTGTTCGCTTTTTCTTTCGGATCGATCAAGCGAAAATATCACTTTTTACTGTCGCCTAAATCGCACTTTAAACGGTGGTTGAAATCGATCTTTTTGCATCCTTCAACTGCTAGAGGATTTGTTGCAAGAATTGTTAAAGACGAAGCAGTGGTGCGTTTCTCCGAAAATGTTTAATAAATGTAACGCGTTTAAATGTTTAATCAATGAGAATTTGAAAACATTGCCTCAGCACAAGAAATATTGCAGACTTTGTTCACAAGCTATTTGTCGTTCACTTTGATTCAGACATAAACAAATATATCGTATAATTTATGTTAGGATGTATTCAAAATTATGTTGACATGTTTCGTACATCTCAAACTGCATTATGTGTCCGTCTGTTTCTTTTTGTCTTTTCTTTAACTTCATGCTATTTGTACCATATTCCTCTTCATTTATAGACTACTTTATTTCACAACAATGACAATTTTCCATTACTTTATAAAAATAACAAGAACGTGCTACCCGGATTTTTAACAATATTTTTAAAACAATACATGCCCCATGGAAATAAATTTGCTAAATAATTTCACATGCAATCTCAATAATTTTTAATTCAAAATATCAGAACCCGTCATTTTGACTGTAAACCTAGTGTTAAACGTGCCATCAATATTTTCTGTCAATCATGACAGAGGATTTGATTATTGACTGAATCACGTTGGAATTGAATACTATTCGTGCTTTCGGTTATACGATTGATTTCGAACGTGTTCACGCCCGGGTCGCCGGTAACAATGGGTCATTAATTCTTCGATTTGCAGGTTGCGCCAATCGATCGGTCCGATTACCACCATTAATCGCAGAAATCCGACGATTTTGTTACGCGCCGACGAACGGCTGTTAAAACAGTAATCGGACTCCCTGAAATTGCATTGGTAACAATGTTTTCATCCATTAATTCCCCGTGGTAACGTAAATCGGCGACGTGATTTGCGATGGTGGGGGGGGGGGGTGGAGAGAGGGGGGAATGCGATGGCCATTGATTTGTCAGTAATGACTGGCCCGCGTCGGGCATTAAAATCACTGGTTTCGTTTACCCATCTTGCCACACGAACGTTCCACCAGGCAGAGTTGGGCAAAAATTTAATTTAAAGTATCAAACCCAAAATAACCGACATGTATTTTTAATTTGAAATTGACTTTTCTCAAAGACATTGTCGCGCGGTTCATCCGTACATACTCTACACGAGGTTTCATTTTCATCCGAGGTTGTCGGTTCCCGAAATAACTGCGTGGTGGCGTATTCAACGCCTCTAGCGGAGAGATATGTATTCGAGAGGCGTTATTTCTAAGACACAGGCTGAGGTGGGCAAAGTATTATGACGCTTCAATTAAATTTCGGAGGTAGCGCCACCATTAATTTGACGGTGAATTTTTTAACTTACAATCCTCGGAAATGTATTTTCAGTTTTCGTCGTACGAGTTTCAGAGCATCCGAGCGTATTCATTTGAAGCTGTATGTGGGAAGAGGATTTTTTCAGTTATTTTAGCTCGCGAGTATTTCGACCGGATGAATATCAAATGTACTTTTAATTCGAATTTTTAATTCGTTTCAATTAAATGACCAATGCGACGTTGCCGTTGAAGTCGTAATATGTAAATGTACAAATTTAAGCGATTGTTTAAGCAAATAGATTTCTATTATTTAACCAGATGTTTATATAGGTAAATGTTTATTGCTTAACCGATTGTTTAAACAAAAACATTTTTATTCTTTAAAGAAATGTCTCAACTAATACATCTTTATTACTTAAATGATTACTTAAACCAATACATTTTTACTACTTAAACGAATGTGTAATAAACAAATACATTTTTATTATTTACACAAATGTTTAAACAAATAAATTTGCATTATTGAAACAAATGTTTAAACCAATGCATTTTTGTTACTTAGACGATTGTTAAGCAAACACATTTTTATTACTTAACTAAAATTTGTCACGTTTTGCAATGTGCGTTTTGCAAAAGTCTTTACAATAAGATCTGATATCTCTTATGGTTCAACAGTTATTGTAAAATGTCACGAAATTTGTCGATCCAGGACAGTGTCCGGTCGTCCAAGGCTCTAAATCGCGATGCAGCGTCCGCTTCAGATAATTTTAATTTCGTCAATTTGAAAATGTTCATCTTTTTAAAGTTAGTAATAAATTAATTCACTTTATTTGTCAGTAATGTTTAAAACAATAATTGTTCGTGAAATAACATGATAATTGAGTTTTTATTATAATTTGTACAGGGTGTATAAATAATTTTTATTTATTTGTATAATTTTAACTTATATATATATATATAAATAATTGGTACAAGGTGAATGAATAGTTTCTACTCGTTTGTATTAATAATTTTTATTTATTTTTATAATTTCTACTAGTATATATAAATAATTGGTACAGGGTGTATAAATAATTTTTACTCATTTGTTAACAATCATTATTTATTTGTATAATTTTAACTTATATATATATATAAATAATTGGTACAGGGAGAATGAATAGTTTCTACTCGTTTGTATTAATAATTTTTATTTATTTTTATAATTTCTACTAGTATATATAAATAATTGGTACAGGGTGTATAAATAATTTTTACTCATTTGTTAACAATCATTATTTATTTGTATAATTTTAACTTATATATATATAAATAATTGGTACAGGGAGAATGAATAGTTTCTACTCGTTTGTATTAATAATTTTTATTTATTTTTATAATTTCTACTGATATATTGAAATAATTGGTGCAGGGAGTATTTTAGCTTACAAGTAGGCAAAAATGGGGATGTGGGTAGCGCTTGATTAAATAGATATGTACATTATTTATTTCTTACATTACATTATTTATTACATGTACATTATTTTATGTATTTCTTAAGTTTATGTATCAATTTTTCCCGGCTTGTTCTCCCCGTCGTTCGTTTTCCATTAATGGCTCGTATCACCATTGTCCATGTCCATCATTGTCTCGACGACCAGATAGTTTGTCATGATTCGTGCCTAGAACAAAGAGAAAATAAATATTAACAAAATACGAACGAATTTGGGTTCTACTTGAAAATGTAAAAATTAAAACTTCACTCCCCTGTTTCCATTAATGGCTCGTATCACCATTGTCCATGTCCATCATTGTCTCGACGACCAGATAGTTTGTCATGATTCGTGCCTAGAACAAAGAGAAAATAAATATTAACAAAATACGAACGAATTTGGGTTCTACTTGAAAATGTAAAAATTAAAACTTCACTCCCCTGTTTCCATTAATGGCTCGTATCACCATTGTCCATGTCCATCATTGTCTCGACGACCAGATAGTTTGTCATGATTCGTGCCTAGAACAAAGAGAAAATAAATATTAACAAAATACGAACGAATTTGGGTTCTACTTGAAAATGTAAAAATTAAAACTTCACTCCCCTGTTTCCATTAATGGCTCGTATCACCATTGTCCATGTCCATCATTGTCTCGACGACCAGATAGTTTGTCATGATTCGTGCCTAGAACAAAGAGAAAATAAATATTAACAAAATACGAACGAATTTGGGTTCTACTTGAAAATGTAAAAATTAAAACTTCACTCCCCTGTTTCCATTAATGGCTCGTATCACCATTGTCCATGTCCATCATTGTCTCGACGACCAGATAGTTTGTCATGATTCGTGCCTAGAACAAAGAGAAAATAAATATTAACAAAATACGAACGAATTTGGGTTCTACTTGAAAATGTAAAAATTAAAACTTCACTCCCCTGTTTCCATTAATGGCTCGTATCACCATTGTCCATGTCCATCATTGTCTCGACGACCAGATAGTTTGTCATGATTCGTGCCTAGAACAAAGAGAAAATAAATATTAACAAAATACGAACGAATTTGGGTTCTACTTGAAAATGTAAAAATTAAAACTTCACTCCCCTGTTTCCATTAATGGCTCGTATCACCATTGTCCATGTCCATCATTGTCTCGACGACCAGATAGTTTGTCATGATTCGTCGCTGTAACAGATCTAAAAGAAAAACAAATAAACGTGAAAATATAAAAGATATTGCAGCTTGCGTATCAATAGATTTCCACATCACCCATGAGGTACTATTGTCGATGCGTTTTTTTTTGTCAGTGGTATCCCCTGTAGGCCTATTCCACTGTCCGGCCTATGCACGTCGACGTCGGCTAGTTGCAACCTAATAACATATTTTATTCTGGTATATATTATTATAATTAAGAACAATTTTATAACTACTACTTACAATGTTCAGTTTGGCATGTATTTCATATTTGCCTTTAAGACAACCCTTTTCTCAAAGAGTTTGGCCGATGTCCTGTTTCTTTTTGCACAATTTGTCATCGTCGCATATGAAAACAGTCTTTCGACGGGTGCGGACGACGGAACAGGAGTATTATACCTGAAAAAGACTTTCCTTATGTTTGCATATTTTCCTAAAAGCTCCATATCTCTGCGGTCATGTTCGAAGAACTGTAGAATCTGAAACAAAAATAGAAAATAAAAAATTAGGATTTCATATTATCCATCGGTATCTTCATGCCTTACGGTATCTCATGCTTGAAACCAATAATATACTAAGGTGAAAGGAATTAACCAACCTCTAAAGCAGCCTTCGAAGAATAATCCATGCCGTCTTCTACCTCAATGCTTTCTCCAAAATCATAATAGTCTTCGAGCGGTGCTGATGGCCTTTCTTCTGATGCATTTACTGCTTTTTGGTTCCGCAGCTCTTCTATTACTGCAGACTTCAAAAACTCCAGTAACATATCTGCTTGTGTTTTGTCGATACATGCTAACCACCGTTTCTTAAATTGGGGATGAGTCAAGGCGGCTATTGCTGCACATTTCGATTCTTCTGAAGAAAACGTGAATAGGTGGTTGAACCGTTTTTCCACGCTCCTTAGTAGTGAGGCAATAATTGCTTCGTGAAATCTCCATTCGTCGGAAGCCAGGATGCGGAGCTTCCTTTGCAAGGAAAATAAGCAGGGCAGGAGGTTTCCATATAATATATTTTTTTCTCCTTGCAATAGGTCGATTGCTTGTGCAATAGGTGCCGTGCATTTCAAATGCTCTTCGATATATAACATCTCATTTTCTTTTAAGACATTCCTTATTCCCAAAGCTCTCCCAATTTCAACCATTTTTGGCTTTAACTCTAGTATCTGTCGTAGAGCATCGTACAGCGAGTTCCAACGGGTGTCCCCCGGTCTTTTCAAGATGTTGCCCGTTACGTTTTTAAATATTTCGGACGATTTTGGTCGACTGCAACATTTCCATAACACATTGCACTTTTGTATCATCTCTTTGTGCAGTACTGCCACTTCTTCGGTCGTTGCTATTGTTTGCGCCAGGTCGGTTGACACGCACAAATGCAACGTGTGCACAGCACACCGAATGTGTCGAGGTAACACGTTATCAGGAACTGTCACTCTTTCTTCTTCTTCTTCATCATGATCTTCATCTTCTATTTCTATTTCTATGTCCTCTTCTTCTTCTTCTTCTTCTTCTTCAGCTTCATTCTGAAGAGTCTGACTGTCCTGTGTTGTTGCAATACAATTTTGTTGTATGCCAAATGTATTAAAGGCCTTAACAAAATTGCTGCCGTTGTCGGTGACAGTTGCTACAATTTTGCCTACGTCCAGATTGAATTCGTTATGTATTTCATGTAGCAAACTTTTTAATTGGTCATAGGAATGGATCCCACAAAATTGCCGACAGGCTAAAGCTACAGATCTTCTCTCGTAGTTTTCAGAGATCCAATGGGCAGTTACGCCGAGAAAACTACGGTGTTTGCTACTCCATATGTCCGCAGTAGTGCATACAAATGGAATAGCTGAAAGCTCTACTTTGATTCTGTCCATTATTTGCATATATAGGCGGCCGACGCGGCGAGTTATTGTTCGTCGACTAACATGTTTGATTTTATTCGTCGCGTTGAGAAATTCGAATATGCGCTTAAAATCCTCATTCTCAACGATTTGAAGTGGAATCATCGCAGAGATGATGAATCGCGTCACATACATTTCAAATCTGTCTTGCACGACATTATGACCGAGAATATTCCTCCGTTTCGCTTGTGCCATTTCTTCTGTATACAGCACGTAATCCGCAGGGTGCTTCCTTTTCAGGTGCGAGACGAAATTTGATGTGGCATTCCATTGCCCTTTAAGTTCATTTACAGTCGCACATAAATTGCAGCGTGCGATCACGTTGGTCTGATTGCATTTTTCAGCTAAGACTCTGTAATAGGTTCCCCTCAAAATACTGGGAAGTAGAGCAGGTATCCCTGCGGATCGCTGTGCCGCTTCTTCTTCACTCGTAGTCATGAACGAGGTGCCTGCCGTGTCCATCATACTAGTATCACTTGAACTCATCACTTACACTATTATTATAATAATACACTATTATTACACTATTATAATACTACTAATAATACTACTAATAATACACTATTATACTATTATAATACTACTAATAATACACTATTATACTATTATAATACTACTAATAATATACTATTATACTATTATAATACTACTAATAATCCACTATTATTATTATTATAATAATAAACTAAACTATATCACAAGCTTTTCGATACTATTCGCGCGAATGCCTGCTAGGAACTGATTCGAAGCGTCTCAAAGGACCAAGAAAACAAATGACAAGCGCGGCTCGATGGCATAAGCAAATCACGATGCGAGAGAAACGTTCGAAATAACGTTAAACGGGGCGGGTTAAACGGTACCGCGTTGGTGAGGGCGGCACGGCACGCGACTGCGCGTTGGTCGGCGCAGCGCGTAGCTGCGCAGAGTGGGACAACGAACAAAGTGACGACCCTAGTAGCACAATAATATTAGATAGATATTTTTTTCAAATATTGGAAAAATATTTGTTAAGCCACATTTTTTCATATGAGAAAAATATTGGTTCTGAATATTGTATACATGTACAAGAAATATAAATTGAATGTTTAAAAAGTATAAGCTAAATATTCAGAAGATATAAACTAGATATTTAAAAAATATAAAGTAAATATTTAAAAAATGTGAATTCAATATTTGAATAATATAGATTCAATATTTAACACTAGAATGACCAAGCACTGAATGCAACTGGCATACATTGCCTTATAATAACAACAAAATAATATTTGTTTAGATTTCGTATTAGTTTTGTTTAAATATCTACTTCGATAGAGAAGTTTATTAAACAATTTTCTCATGGAAACATATTTATAATTTCACTATCTCTAAAAGAAAAAATTAGGAAGAAGTCATTTTGACCCATCCGGTAGTTCTAGTGTTAAATAACATTCAATAAAATTTTCAAATTTAAGAAAAAGTTATAACAAAAATTAGAAACTATGAATATGTATTACTTTCTGCGCACTGCTTCTTGAGGGAATATATAACGGGAAAAATATTTTTTTCATGATATTGAATAAATATTATATGTATATTAGGAAAAAATATTCTACTTCTAATATGAAATAAAGATTCATTTAACATTTAGAAAAAAATATTTTTCTCGTAACATGGAATAGATATTTTCTGAATATTTAAAAAGAAATATTTGTTACTTAATATAAAATAAATATTGTACGTATATTTGAATATTAAAAAAAGATTGAATCTCTTTTTAATACTATATGAATGTGTATACAATATTTTGTGCTACTAGGGGAAGTTCGTATAAAAATCAAAGAACTTTTGATAGAAATGCGATGATTTTGTTTTAGATTAAAGTTAAAATATTTCAGAGTAAGAGAAAAATAGAGAGATTACGGTACGAACGTGTTTTAACCTTCATAAAATTCGTTAAACGTGCACAATTTCAAGAAAATTTTAGTTTTTCCAATTCCGTTCGTGCGTGATTTCCCATTTGCTTACATTGTATGCCGTTTATCTGCAGCTAGGTCTTTGACGCTCGACGCTCGTCGGACCTTCTCGCCGCCGCGCCGCGCCGTTTTTTCGAACTGGCAACAATGACTTCAAGACTTATTCGACGCCTTTGAATAAATGATACAGATAGAAAATAATAAAATTATTTGAGGTTCGAATAAAAATTTATCTTTATTCGTCGGACAGTTTCTCGTCGAATAAGATTATTTATTCGATATTCGTCGAATAAGATACTTTATGTATTGGAACCTCCGAATAACGAACTGTGCTTCTGCTAATCAAGGAACGTGGAATACAGAAGTGGAAAGGAGATGGGGGTGTATAGGAGTAGTCGGCAGGTAAAGGAAAAAACGATTTGTAGATGTTGACCTTAGAAAAGTTTTAGGGACTCTCCGAAATATGATTTTTACGGTAACTTAGGATTATCCCGTAACGGCGGTTTATTGCGGTACCCCTCGGACATGGGGATGCAATAAACCTCTGCACGGTGCCCCATGCACCTTCACAGGGAACCCCCAATTATGGTGTTTCGTATCGGACGGAACATCGTCTTTTCGAACACTGATTAATACTGACATCCTATCTGATCCATGTTGATTACATAATTTAAATGGAATTGCTAGGTAGTCATCATTATATTGAAATTTGATCGATTTAAATTGATATAATATAAATATACAATGACAAATCACAATAAGATTAAAAAAAAAAATCCATTAGTCGGCAGGAGCATTGATCAAGATTTGCTCGAAGCAAATTCGACTGACTGGATGTCAAACAGTGACAGTCTGGTTGTGAAACAATTTAAACAATTTACCGTCTAACAATTTAATTTAAAACATAAAGTCACCGGACTCGAACGTGCCGAACGTAAATAGAAAAGAATAGCATGTAAACACTTTCCGTCTCGTGAACGGAAAGGCACGTGAAACCAGCGTGGCGTTTAACGTGTTAAATAACAGATACATCCGTAGTCCGAGCCTACGTGACGTCTTGAATAGGGATACATGAGACTAAACAGAACTGTCGTCGAGCGATTGTTAGAAAAGTCGAAAATAAGGAAATGGTCGAGGCAGGCCATGTGGCTCTTGTCAGCGCGTTGTCCCCCCCCCCCTAAGGGAAAGTCCTTTAGGTTGGGGGTGTCATAAACAAAGAGGCATACTGTCGAAGGCGTTCTCACGGCTTAGGATTTTTGGGACAGCAGGACTCTTGTTCTCTGCCGGCGGCCGCGACTCTCTGCGTCTCTTTCTTTCCCATACGCTGTCCTCCTCTGCGTTCGAAACTTTTATCGCTTGTTACACAAGTAAATAACATCGGAATTATATCATATTTGGTATCATTTTAATCAGAAAAATGCTACGAATATGTTGGTAAAAGTTTCATACAAATATAACGAAAAATAAAGAAGTTTTGTAATTGGATTAGTAGTGGTCTTCAGGTCTCACACCGATATAGCCGACAATGTGGTGGCCGCGACGGTTCTCGAGATATGTGAATCCGCAGGGATCGTTGTATCGTTGTATCGTTTATGGCCGTTTCGACTGCGGCCAAGATAGATAGAAAAGGATAGCATGAGAACACGGCCGCGCGGCCGAAGGCGCAACAAATAGGCAGTGCAATCCGATAATATTATTATCCGATTTGAACCGTGTTTGGGCTTATTTTGTTCGGCAAAGCATTTTCAATCGATAGGCAATGATATCATTATGATAACGTTAATAAGAAATAATATTATATTTAATTGGTAAACGCCAATACGCTACTCGTTACAATGTTGCCTTTGATACTGAATCACGACCACATGGCAGAGTTGGGCAAATTTTATTTCGAATAACGAATAAGGAATAACGAATAAAGTCCCTGGATTTATTCGAGAATAACGAATAAGGATATCATTCGCCGAGAATTATTCGTAGCTTGCGAATAACGAATAAATCGTTATTCGTTATTCTCGAATAAATCCCGGGACTTTCATTCGTTATTCGTTATTCTAAATGACGAGAATAAATGCTGCGAATAAGCGCAGCCTTTATGGTTACGGGTAGGAACCGACACCCGACGCCAACACTCGAGTGACTCGAGGCCGAGGGCCGAGGCTCGAGGTTCGAGGCTTTTCGAGACGAGATCTCGGTTGACGATTGATGACATATACAATAGATAACTAACAGTGACCGATCCTAGGTTCGGGACTGGGACCTTCGTTATCTTTACACACACATTTGTTGCCACGATTCTTCGCTTCACTCTCTAGGTGAATTTCATGTGATTTTTTAAATATTTTTTTAATGGTTTAAAAATATTTAAATGACATTTTTGAGTAAAATACATGCAAATATAATTTTGGAGTATCTATTACTTCCTCGATTCTCTAATTGTATATGTTCATCATTACGGTCCTGTTTAACATTGTTAATATTAAAATTCCTTAATCTAGTTTCTAAGCCTTGCGTCTTCAGAAATTAGGGAAGAAATCAGAAGGACTCTGAATAAATAACACGCAGCAAAGTATTGGTTTTTATCAAATTGAAAAAAACGGCTACATTCTACCACTGTTTTGAAAGTGAGGTGTCAAGTACAAATAACTTAAGCCATTCGTTTTTCTTGTAAGGTACATAAGAAAGTAATTCCCGTTTATAGTTACTTGATTGAAAGACTTGTACTGTGGACATTTATGATACGGATCAGGAAGTTCATTATTTTCGATGGGACGTATAATCATCACCAGAAAAGTACAAACAACGAGTACCAATGAAAGTCATATTCAATCCAAAGAATGTACTGTTGTGTAAACCCTTAACAATCTGCACAAGGAATGGTTATATTGTAGACACTTGTAGACTCCATTTCATAGAGTATCCTCGGCAGATATTCTTGATTTTCCGGAAATGACAGAAGTAGATTTAAAAATTCTTTTCACGGAGTCTTACCAATTTTCACAAGCAATTTCATATCTGATGGAAATCGTGTACGAACACAATAATATAAATATTCATTGCCTAATCGAAGGAAATAATATTAAATTCGAAGTAAAATCGCAGTCGTATAAATAAAATATAGTTAAGAATGTTATTTAAATATTTTTAAACCATTAAAAAAATATTTAAAAAATCACATGAATAAACCATGTAATAAGAAATTGAAAAAATAAAGATGATGTATGGAAAAAAAACTTTTCCACCGACGGGATTCGAACCCCAGCGTTTCCGCTTCGTAGTCAGACGCCTTGACCGCCCTGCCAACCGGCGATGTTGTAAACGTTGCAAACATTCTGGTATATATCTCACGAAATACAATTATTCTTTCTCTTAAATCATATTTCATGGGTCAAACAATTATTTGTTTCAATGTAATAATGTTAAAAATGACTTGATATATACTTGCGATAAAATCAACAAGTGTAACTTTCCTCCAAATAGCAGAAACGTCGAAAAAATTCGGTTTTTCTCGTTTTTGACAATGATGTCCCACGACAAAAAATCTAAAAAAAATTGACAACACTCCCTGTTATAGTACTATATTGGGGCACTAAACAGCTAAATAGCATGTTTTCATATTTTTGAGAAACCTGTATTTTTCCGATTTTTTGGGGGTTTTTCATTTTTTACGACCACAGTTCGCATCCAAAAAATCTGAAAAAATTCTCAAAAATCTACCTTAGGGTCCAAAATATACCACATTTTTTCAGAATTTTAGGAAGCATCAGAGTGCGGAAAATGCGTGGAAAAGCTCAAAATCTAATTTACCCTGTAACTACCCTCACGAGCAAGATAGGGGGTTGAAATTTTGCTCAGAGGGGTTTTTCTTGGTCAGCTTTCGAATGGTTCATTAATCATTGAAAAACGTCTAAGGGCAGTTTTGACCATCTTAATCGGCTAGGCCCTTTTTATTCGCTGGGTTATTCGAATAAAAATTCATTCGAATAAAAATTTATTCGAATAAAAATTCATTCGAATAAAAATTTATTCGAATAACACAGCGAATAAAAATTTATTCGCAATTTATTCGAATAACGCCCAACTCTGCCACATGGTGGCGTCGAGTGCCGCTTGGAGACAACAATATAAGAGTTACACCATCACTTATTAATAACAATAAAATGTTTGTTAAAATTCATAATTTTGCCATGGAAACCATTATTAATCGATTGCAAATAGTTTCCTGATGAAAAAAAGTCTAAACACGCCATAAATCCGATAAGTTTCACGGTAGCAGTATTGAAACGTTTCCTTGGAAGTTCGTCAACGAATTTTATTTCCCTAGCTGACCGTTCCATTTCGATAGAGTCCGCTACCGTACCAAAGCATGTTCGATAGAGTCGGTAATTCAGGAAACCGTAGACAGAAAAATGTACGTGCATCTGTACGTAATATATAATATAAAGAGTTCTTTATAAAATTGTCTTAATAACTTAATATCTAGCAGAATACCCATGATGAAAATCAATGACATTTCCCTTTATTGTAAAAACTTTTACTTACACTGCAAGACGTGACGTAAATTGTTTAAGTAATAAAAATGTGTTTCTTTAAACAATCCTTTAAGTAATAAAAATGTACTGGTTTAAAAATGTGTCTAAATAATCAAAATGTATTGGGTTAAACATATTTTTCAATAATAAAAATTTATTTGTTTAAACAATTGTTTAAATAATAAAAATTTATTTGTTTAAATAACCGTTTAAGCCATGAACATGCATTGCTTTAAACATTTCTCTCAACAAGAAATATTGAATTTTTTAAACAATTGTGTAAATAATAAAAATTTATTTGTTCAAACAAACGTTTAAATAATGAAAATGTATTGGGTTAAACATTTGTTTCAATAATAAAAATTTATTTGTTTAAACAATCGTTTAATTACTGAAATAGTGTTGGTTTAAACATTTGTTTCAATAACAAAAATATATTTGCTTGAACAATCGGTTAAGTAATAAAAATGTATCGGTTTAAAGATCTGTTGAAATAATAAAATTCATTTGTTTAAACAGTTGTTTAATTAATACACACTTACCTATGAAAACATGTGTTTAAATAATACATACCTATTTGCTGGAAAAATAATCATTTGAATAATAGACATTTAGGTGCTTAAACATTAGTTTCAATAACAAAAATGTATTTGCTTGAACAATCGGTTAAGTAATAAAAATGTATCGGTTTAAAGATCTGTTTAAATAATAAAATTCATTTGTTTAAACAGTTGTTTAATTAATACACACTTACCTATGAAAACATGTGTTTAAATAATACATACCTATTTGCTGGAAAAATAATCATTTGAATAATAGACATTTAGGTGCTTAAACATTAGTTTCAATAAGGAAAATGTATTTGTTTAAACAATCCGTTAAGTAATAAAAATGTATCGGTTTAAAGATCTGTTTAAATAATAAAATTCATTTGTTTAAACAGTCATTTAAATAATGTAAACATGTGTTTAAACAATACATACCTATTTGCTTAAACAATTATTTAAATAATAGACATTTAGGTGCTTAAACATTTGTTTAAATAATAAACATTCATTTGCGTAAACAATCGTTTAACCAATAAACCGTGGTAAGTAGTACGTATTTACGTATTTAATACGTCGTATTACGACTTGGCAACGTCGGAGAAAAAGGTCGTTTAATTGAAATCAAATCCTATTTTCGAATTAAAAGTACATTTCATGTCCATTTAATTCCAAATACCGCCTCGGGTGAACGTTTCGAGAAAAAATTTGCCTACATCGCTTCAACTAACGAATTAAATTCTCAAACAAATCTGGCCGCGCCATCTGCGTCGAAATGAATCTCACGATTCATTTTGTATCTTCGTTCGAACGAGGCTCACATACATTCTAGGCATTCAATTGATTCGAGCTGGATCCGCACAATACTGGCGCTGTCGGCGACTATCTCAATTAAATCGTAGGAAATACTCGGACGGGCGGGTCAAAGTGTCTGGCTCGACGCCAGACATCTGGCGGACGAAAATACAAATACATTGTCGCGCTCCGTGAGCTTCAATAACGTCGGAGCAGACCAAGTATTTTTAATTAAAATGTAATTAAATACATTTTTATCCAATTGATGCCCATCTCTGCCACCAGGTCTACGGTAGCCCCGGAGAGGATTGGCTTTCTTTCTTTCAAAAGCTGATCCAGACCTTCTCACTTTCACTCGATTTTGCCGATCGTCCATTGTCTTATAACCCTCTTTGCGATCGTCGTGATTCATAGATCATTACAAGACTACGAGACTCGTCGTTACAAGTCTCCGTCTGTGTTGGCAAGTCTCAAGACCGACTTGGTAATTTCTTTCTTTCTTAAATACAGTGACTTCTCTATATATGTCACCGAGACCTGTACGATAAACGTCGCGGAATTATCCCCACTACCTCCGAGGAGTGTAAACATAACCGTGTTGTTGACATGTATCGAGAATTCACTGTAATTACTATATATAAACTGCTGTATCAATTTGAACATGAACAAATAGACTGCGGATCTTTATGCAAAATAAAGAATGTCTTTTAGTTATTTTATTAAGCTGAAACCAATACGCTGACACCCTTAAATCTTTTTAGTATGTCCACTGCTTTAAATTGTGTTTGCCCATTTTTCCCATAAATGCATAAAATCCGCAGTCTAATTATAAATCTTACTTCTGATTTCGTGTACATAATTGATTAAGTTTAATGCGTTCAATTATGCTATTAAACGCGATTTATACCATATCTGTTTTCATCTAAGCGGCACCTTTTGCATCTTGAACGTTAATAATTATTTTGAAAGTACACTCATGCTTTAGATCATTGTCGATCTTTATTCTACCTCGTTTATTACAAATTGTTAGTATCTGATTCATTCCCAGTGAAGTTAAAGTGTACACGTCAGATGTCACTTGATAAATGAAATATGATTTATTAATTTAAATTGTAAAGAAAAGAACTGAAGTGAAGTTAAAGTGTACACGTCAGATGTCACTTGATAAATGAAATATGATTTATTAATTTAAATTATAAAGGAAAGAATTAAAAATGAAAATGACAAATGAAGTATTATCCTAGGACGAAGTGTTATGAAATTAAAGCCTATACACGAAAGACACATTTCGAAGCAGTTCAATGCTCTAAAATCATCTGTTCAAATCGTCTAGTCTAAACGAATAAACGTTGTACCACGTCATTCGAGTTCATCACGAACCAAGTTTCTAATAAACTCTTCGTGTTGCACAGAGCCAAGAATTTCTTCGTCTTCGACAAACTTCTCTAAACAACCTCTCTCGCTTCGACGAAGTCCATTATCCCGTTAATTGCAAGCATCTTCGCCGCACCGCACCCGTAATTAAATCTTTCCGCGTGCATTTCGAAGTCTATCGCGACAACGGAATCTCGGTATCACACGCGTTCTCGCGGTAGTCTCGATTAATTACCGGCGCTAATTAACGCGATTAAATTCAATCTCCGGACTGAAAGTAAAACGCGAAGAAGGTCTCGAAGAGAATAGATCCTTTCGAGCGATCGAAAACGGATCGCCGTCGTTGGTCACTCGATCATGCAACCGACATAGAAAATGGAAGATCGACTTACCGATCTCTCAGACCGAAATAATCCTTTCCCAGCGAACGTCCACAGGCTTCCTAGTGCCTCGCGCACTAATTGATCTCGTCGATCCTTCCAGCCACTCTTCTTCTTCCTCGTTTTCTTCCAAGCCTACCGTGAACAGTCCTCACAACCATAACACAACAACGAGTGGAGCAAAGCTGTGTCCTGTACCCCGGGTTCCTCACACGAATCGGTCACACGCGGCCAGCCACGATCTATCGATCGCGATCTTCCCGTTCGAGAGCTTCACGGTCACCTGACTCTCTTCATCGCGCTGACTATTCTGACACTGTATGTATCCTCTTCCAGGGTTGGCTGACTCTTCTTTTGAAATCTTTTCGAGACGAAGCGGTTCGAAGAAGCTGTTCGAAGCTTCCTCGTGATTACTCGAAGATGAAGAAGAGGTTTCCAAGGAGTTGTTCTTCCAGGTTGAGATCCAAGTTCTGGAGGATCGTTGAGGTTGGCGATCGAGAGGAACCGATCAACCGGAAGACTGTCTCGAAGGGTTCGGAGGATCCGCGCGATCGAGGGCTCGCACCATGTCTATCCTCTCGTCTCGAGGAGCCCTGGTCGCCTGCTCGTCGTCGGTGCCCACCGTCCGCTACCTCGGCTGCTCTCACTTTCTCCGGCGCGGCGAGTAGTTTCATTTCGGTAGGTAAAACTCTCTCGTGTGTCCCCCACCAGCACCCAACGACCGCCTCTGTTCACTCCGGCTCTTCTCTCTGTCTCCTACGACGACGGGGAAAATCGACCGATCGGAAGGATACATACCGTCCTTCGATCCACCGTTTCTTCAAAAGTTGACGGCCCGATCCACGAGACAGCCTGAACACAGTCTTGGTAGCGAGCGAGGAATGAAACTGGGTTGTCAGTAAATGTAAATTAAGTAAATTTTACTCACTTGCCCTCCAGTTCTGTTGTTTACGTTTTGTTTTATTTTAAGACGCCCCCCATTTGTCCTATTTCCGTGAATCATCTTCAATCTTTGACTGACGGAACAGGTAGAGGATCTCTTCAGACGTTCTTGGAAATTCTTGTGGTTACCTTGAACTTCTTAAACTTCTAAATATTTTTTTGAAATTATTTATGGAATCTTTGGGACTTTTCAAGTATTTTAACTTCTCCAGCCCTAGACAAGTATCGTACAATATAATTAAATTTAGCAACAAGAATATTTTACCTTAGAAAGAAACAGGATGATGCGGCAAATAAATGATTTTTGGTATTGAATTTATCAGTTATGAACCACTTGGTATCATATTAACCCTTAGCACTCAAGTGGTGACTCTGAAGCACCACTAGAAATCGTTGTGGCACTATTTCAAAGAAATTACAAAAAATATTACAAAATATTTGTTCCATTACAAAATTTGTATTCAATAGATTATAAAACATTTAAATATTATATGTGGAAATCGGATCAGTTTCGTATGAATAAAATGAAAATATTCTAAGACGGAAGACAAATTTAGTTTTAGAATGAAAATAGCGCCGAGTGCAAAGGGTTAAAAAGTTTTTTCGTCAGCTCGTGACCAGCGCGGGTTAGATTGAACCTTCCTCTTTCGAATGAGCCCTTTTGCCAGTGAAAAATATTCACATATAAAGACGAAAAGTTGAGGCACGTAAATTCATTTTCCGCCTATTTTTGTCGATAACGTGGTCACTCTACCTTATCGTAAATCTACGGAGTTTTGGCTCTTAATTTCAATTAAAATTCATATAAATTTCGAGAAATTCATGTGTATCACAAATGACACAATTGTTTAAACAAGGAGCACTGCGACGCAGGCCCACGAAAGTAGGCCTATGGCGATACCTACAGGAATTCTAAGAACACGGTCAAGCGATTCGACAAACGAGGAATTATGAGGTAACAGGTATGAATCGTCGAGGGTGTGGGTGTGCCTGAAAAAAGGCATGGCCGATCGCGTAAAACAGAAACGATTGCCCGAGGTTCACCGACAGTGTCGACATCGTTCCTCCGAAGGAGGCGAGCACAGAGAAAGAAAGTTTGAATTATTATTTGTCGCGCGGGTGGAAAGTTTCTCGTTAAATTGACATCGGTGTAGGCAAACGACGAGAGCGAGACAACCCATTAAATGACCCAATCTTCCGACACGCTCCTTCGTGTCCGTGTTTGTTCGTCGCTTGAAATTCTTATGCGACACACAGACGTTGTCTCCTCGTGCACGGTGTTCAAAAACCTTCCCACCAATCGCACATCCTCGTTAATAACTTATCAATCTCCCGGCCTCCGGTCACTTCCCGAAACCCACTAAATTAATTACGATAAAATCTAGAAATCACCAACTTTAATCTCCTCCAAGAAAATTATATCCGCACACCATTGACTTTTACTTTCTTTAATCCGTCCGTAATTTATTAGCTTTATATCGACTCCAATTAAATCTTAATATTCCGAATCGAGAGAATCTTTAAGTGTTTCATATTAGTGACTCGCGCTGATTTTAATTCACTATTCCTTGGAAAGTAAAACAGAATCGGTAAAAGCAGTAGTTTCACTCTTTGCGAAACGTTCTTTTATTTCCAAGATTCTCTTTCTAAGAGTCGATTATTGTTTAATTAAAGAACTACCGAGCTTCGACGCGAGAGAAGAAAATTAACGCGTGTAAGAATGTTTTTTTATTTTCATTTATTTGATAGTTTTTCTAATTTGTATAAATTCGAGCAGTCAATTGTTTTGCACTGGCACGGACAAATCAAGGGCCTGGTTAACTATGCCGGTGTCATGACCTTGCATGACCTTGAAGGTCATTGTGTAGTAGATGGATGAATTCGTCTTGACACACGCTTTCATACGACATAAAAAAATGTATAGCATTCCATTTAAAACATTGAAGGTCGTCTTCATTTCTATCAAAATAATGTAAATAAAACAAAAATGTATATGTCATTGTGTTGCGCACAAAAAACAGTACTACTTTTTCCTCTATCATTTTTTTTCTAATATTTACTGTTCACAAAAAAAATGCTGGCTAGTAATAGCCTGGACACCCTGTATATGTCGCCACGATCTGGATGATAAATGTCGCGGAATTACCCCCACTACCGCGGAGTATACCCCGCGAGGGGCCACGAAACTCGACAGGCCTTGGACGCCGAGGAGTGTAAACATAACTAGGCTTGGGTATGTCTCCTGTGCGATATATGTCGCTGGCAAGACCCGTGTTGTTGACATATATCGAGAGAGCATACGGAGAGTAGAAGTGACTAATATTTGTTTATGCAAATTAGAACGTTTGTGCAATTGCAAAGTACGAGAGGTAAATATCTATCTTTCATTAATAATTTCAGTAAACGCAAAATGGAAGAAACATCAGCCGAATGTTGTTACCGGTGCATCGTTTGCAAGCTATTAAAATAATCAAGAGAAGAAATCAATTTTTATGTAACTCCTTTCGCCGGTAATTGACGGAGGCCATTTTGCATAAAGATCCACGGTCTATTAATAAGGATGGAATAATCGGGTTAATTTGCAAAAAATCTCGCTGCTGTCAGAGTATCCGAGGCAAGACAGCGAAGAAGTGAGGTAATTATCACCGGAACAAAGAATTTCTTCGTGTCTTCCGCGAGCCAGTTTCGAAGAAGAAGAAGAAGAAGTCTCGGCCCGTGATTTTGCACGGTTTGCTCGCTCCGCACGCTCCCTCGAGCGGCTGGGAAGCGATTTCGGACAATTAACCGAGGCCATTAACGGTAGAGAAGAAAAGGAGCAGGATAAACGCCGGCCATTGTGTCTCCGAACAGGAGCATGAAGAGAAAACCCGTGTAATCGCTCGATTTTTCGGCGTCGATCGTGGAAATGGGCCGCGGGATACACAAGCGCGAAAGAAATCGAGAAGAAATCGATATCTAATCGAGCCGAGTGTGAGTAATTGGAAAGTACTCGTCCGCATTCTACCTCGCAAGCCGCCGCTAATTATACGACGTTAAAACGCGTGGAAAAATTAATTTATTTCTTTACTCTTGTTCACAATATTATTCACCTGGCGCTTAAGTCGCTTCAAATGCAATATTATGTTGTCCACAATTTTGTTGCTTATTTTCTCTACGCCATTTTACGGACCCGTTTTTCCTTTTCCAAACGTGTCCTGGATTTTTTAATTTGGTTAATTGGTTCTTTTGTTTCGAGTTTAAAACCGTGCAAAAATGAGGTGTTCTTTTATTCGAATGTAATTCAACAACAAAGTGAAGAATAGCGGACCATTTTTAACTTTTCGTTCTCTGTTTTCGCTGTTTGATTCTTAATTAAATTCGCACAGGAGAACATATCTGGGTTAAGTGTTCGTTCTTCTTCTCTAATTTGACACTCGACACAATTCCTGACTCGAAGCGAAGGAAATTGTTGTGCAAATTAATTTTTGAAAGAGGAAAAATGACGCCTTGAAGTAATATAAAACACGTTAATTTATGTCCAGGATAAAATTAATTGACTCGTGCAGAATTTTTTCTCCAATTTGTTGATAATCTTCCTCGAACAAATTTCGAGACGTCGGTAATGATTATTATACGAAATCGAACACAAATGACAGTAAAATGGAAAGTTATTCTCTTTTTTAATATATTTAAGGGACTGAAAGTAATATAAAATTATCTAATGCTCTAATAGTTGTTCAATGACACCAGCGAACTGATAAAAATATACAGAAACGTCCATGTTAACAAAAGTTGACTGACAGAAGGCAGCCAGTGCGATTGCCTACCACTTCCCCAGCAAAAACAGAATTTTCTAAACCATAATTAGTAGACTGCGAACACCTTCATGCAAAGTAAAAATGTTCTGCATCGATTAGAGGCTACGGGAGCCAAATAGAAATCTCTTTCTGTCTCGAGCAGCTTTAATAAATTGAAAAATAACACTTCAACGAGGTTTCTACTGTTTCGAAAATTTCACCTAGGCATTTTGGTAATGAGTGCTCGCGATCTGCGAGTCTAGTAATTGCTATCGTGCGAGAAATCGCTTTAACACGTTGACTGCCATGTCACCCATATATGGGTGATGGAATTATTTATTCAGGATTTAAAATGAATTTTTACGTTAATATATTCGTTGTGCCAAATTCGATTAGGATCTGTAAAATGCAAGAAAGTTAGAGAACTACACAATATCATACATTTAATTTTTTTCAATTTCTATTTTATTAAATGACACTGATTTCATGGAATTTTTTAGTTTTCTTGTTTGGCGATCAAAGTGTTAAAACTGTCCGATGTTCCTCGTCTGGCGGTAACGCATTGATTTCTACGTGGAATAGGAAGTAGGAACGGTGAAATTGTAGCTGGCAGTTTCGAGCTCTCTTAAAAGTAGATCTCCGTGTGATATTCTGTTGGAAGGGGACCGGGACAGACGGATTTTCGATGCCGAGAGAGATTTGGCAGTCTTCTGCCTGCCAAAAACGTTGGCCGCCGATTTGTCATGCACTTTCACCGGCGCTTAAATAATAATTCGTGGTGTAACCATATTTTGGAGCGCGGACGTGCTTCCCGAGCAGCGAGAGTGTTCTAAATAAACGATCTTCCGCTCTATCAACAATCTAAACAAATATTATACTGCTTTGATCGATCATACAATACCGTCAATCATACAACAATACCGTCGAATCGAAATTGATCGACCGTGGGCGAAAGCATTTTTCTTACTACAATAGTTTATCAATCTTCTCTAAAATCATGTCAACCAACCCACCAGTCAAATGGCCGGTCCCAGATTTTCTATTCCAGATTTATTTAAATTATGCATGCACAGAAAATTATTATACAGGTTGCTCCAAAAATGTTTACAGTGTTTTCTCGATATACGGTGGCGTGCAAAAGTTCCCGGCCAGATCTACGTCCATGCCTCGTCGATGTACTGCTGTTATTGCTGCAAAAGGCATGGCTATCAAATATTAATTATAACATGTTAAATAATGTACTGCAAAATTGTTACACAATGAAAAACAAGCATAATTTTTTCGTTAAACACACTGGCTGAAAATTTTTTAAAATGTTAATTTACTTATTCTGCAAATAAACAAGTAAGAAAAATAATTAGCGTTGATTTTTTTTGTAATATCCTTTCATGTAATACGCCCTTATATATGATTCTAATAAAAATTTCTTGACGCTTTTTTTTGGAAGAAAAATAGCAAAAACCATCTGGCCGGAAACTTTTGCACGCCACTGTATATCAACAACACGGGTCTCGCCACACACAGATACTATTCTTTACTCTCGACCCGTACAGTGATTTCCCTATATATGTCGCCAAGACCTGGATGGTAAATGTCGCAAAATTATCCCCACTACCGCGGGCCCCGAAAGAATATCTCCTGGCCGATATAATATGTCCTTGGCTAGACCCGTGTCGTTGACAAATATCGAGAATTCACTGTATTATGTTCACTAAAATGTTGAATGAAAATGAGTGGATGAAATATAAAATAGTGATGGGCCTAAAAGAATTTAATTTATCATTAGAATTGCAAGAAATTGAGGTGGAATTTAAATTTATTTTCTTTCTGGATCTGTTTAATACGATGAAATTACTGTAATAATATTTTTTAAATTCTCTAATGTTTTCACTGCTTGAAATTACACCTACTCATTTTTGTCATAAGTGTTAGTATTAATATTTCTTCCTTATTTTCCATAGAAATCCGCAGTCCACTGTCACTCTTAACGCTCGTTGGATGTATTGTTAGTTTGTAAATAATTTTCTGTACCAAATCGATGAAACTGGATACGAAATTTTTGTCGAACAAATGGTGGAGTTTACGGTCGAATTAAAGTTAAAAGAAAAATAATTAAAGCTGATTTCATAACGAATCGATCAGACAGGAATACAAGGACTCTTTCCCAGGCATTCTTCGCCGGAGGAAAAGGATTTCGAATGAATCGAACTTCGCAATCTCTGGAACTGTTCCGTTTTAATGGATCGATTTTTCCAACGATCACAATGTCTGTGTGCCATTGGCGGTCGCGTAATATCCTTGTGCAAATGTTTTCTCACACGTAACACCGACGGAACGTTCACATCCGTTTTAGTGATACGGCCGCTTCAAGGACCGGGACGTAAAACCGGAGAATTCGTTGCGACAGCCAACAGAATTCCCGGAATCCTTGTCCACCGAGGAACATAATCGATAATAATCACCGTGGCCGCGATCGACTCGGATCGCATTCCCCGCGCGTCTAACGCAACTATTTTTCGGAGAAGAGGATAATCGTCATTTCATTCATTTGCTTCATTTTTTTGCTCCATTTGCACAGTTACCGATCGACGATGACGCGATTTCGATTCTTCTTACAGCTCGCGTGATTCGCTCCGTGCGAAATGCACGTCGTTTCATCGAGATAACGAGCCCCTTTTTCTTAGCACCTGCGTTAATTAATGAAAATGTCAGTGGTCGCCGGTAAATCAGCAGACAAATGTGCGAATTCGCTTGAACATCCGTGATTCAAAGGATTTCCGAGGAGTCCGTAATAGTTGCTTGGAAAAACAGTCTTACCGAAGTTCTTTCTGTTTAACAAAAAATGAAAATGTTTTAGAAGCAATGAAAAATATTTTAATCTTGTTTCGGATTTTCTTTCTCATATTTTTTTGCTTTTATCTTTTCACGTATTGAGTTGTGGAAGGAATTTTTACATCTTTGGAACATTTTTTGGGTAAGGAAGTAATGGAGAAAAATTTAGAAAAATGTAGAGAAGAATATACGAAATATTATTCTACAGTTTTCACTGACTGATAAAATAAATCTTCACAGATTTTACTATATTTTGCTTTATATTTTGTTTTATTTGTATGTCACTTATTTCACTATATTTGAGCCGTTTATTTTGAAAGTGGCCTAAGTCCATTTATCTTAAAATCGAGATATTTAAGGGTTTGCGTTTCAATGAATTTAAAAATATACTTATAGGACATTAATGAGTCGCACTGCTTAAGTGTATCTAAGGGTGTTAAATTTATAGTTCCTATCAAAATAGTGGCAATTATTAAGTGAATAATATGCGTTTTCTTGTCAAGAATGGAGTTAAGCCACTTTCAAAATTAACAACCAGATTCATTATAAAATTTGAAGGTGCCCAAGTCCATTCAACATAATTTAAGATGCTTCAAATTGAAAAAAAACAATACTGAATTTATTTTACATATCCTTAAAACACTTCAGGAACATAATTTATGCGATTCAATTAACTACATAACGTGCAAAATTACAAACATAAATTTATTACAAAACAATTTAATACTCATCTACATTTTGTGCGTGTAAAAGGGATTTGAAGTAATCATGATGTTCCGGTGGTATATATCGTAATAGGTCCATCATGTCCTTGAATTTTGTTGTAATTTGTCTGATATTTTTATACAGTGGTGTCAATACAATATTTTCGAACTTTTTTGGTCTACCCCGACGTGGTAATAAATTCAGGACTTTAAAATTTTCATTCTTATTCATTGATGTCTTATAGAAAATTTTATACGGTTCATTTCTGACAAAGCGCATCCAACAACATGCATTTTTTGTGCATGCATTCCGACAACGGCAATCTTTGTTTTCGAAAATTTTTTCCGGTACAATATTTCCGGTTTGAGTACAATATCTTTTTCCTGAATTCCGTTTAATCTTTCGCACTTTTTGGATGTGTGATTCATCAATTTTTTCTCTATTGTCATTCATATCTTCATCCTCTGAAGATGAATATTGTTCTATAATTCGGTTTCTTTTTCGATTTTTTTAAAATCATTACTTACTATTTCTTCTTCACTATCTGAACTAAATAATAGTCTTGTTCTGTTCTTCCCCATGGGTGAAATAATTTCTAAAATTTAATATTAAATTTTAAGTTTTATATTAATTAAACGTACTGGTTATTCAACTAACGCAATTGTCCAAAAACTGAGGTTAAATTGTAAATACTAATTAATTAAAATTACCTTCATCACTACTTTCCGACATTATCAATAGTAAATATATTATCTTGATTATTTAAGTATAAATGAAGTTAGGCCACTTTCAAACTACACGGTTGGATTATTAAACTAACTCTGAAAACTTATGTGTCAAGAATTATCGTATTTGCTCGGATTATAAGCAACCTGAAATGCTTTACTGATAAATAACATGAAGTTGTACACGTAACCATGATAACCGGAAAAAACTGAAAAACGGAGTTAGGCCACTTTCAAAATAAACGGCTCATTTATTACTTTTCTATTTTTTTATAAAGAAATTTATAAAGTATTTCTCTATTTGTTAATTTTTCTAAGACATATGCAACTTTGTAGTATCTCTCCTTATAAAAAGGATGTATAAAATATTAATAAAATAACGGACAAACTATTAGTTCACATATTGCGTTGTTTTTTAATTACAGATACGCTGCCGTTGCCCTAACTACCCTCGGCGACCAATTTCACAAAATTTTCTAAGGATCCGTTCGAGAACGCACAGGATTTAAAAGACTGATAAATTACAGGCGGGAACCGAAGATTTTCACAACCCATTAGAATTAATCTCGGGGATACCAGCAGTTACGCCGCGGAATGGTGTAAAATGGTGTACAATGTCCGCGGCGACTCCCATAAATCCCGGAGCCGGGGCAATTACGCCGGCACTGTAATTCCGTAATTGTTCCCACGGGGGATCCCGAGGAAAACCGTGTGGACAGGCTCGTTTTGATCGCAGTTAAGGGTAGTTCGTTTTAATCGGCTGGCTCCGGTTACACGAGGCGTTAGAACGTTAATTAGTCGATTCGAGGCGGGAAGCGTCCGGACGCGTGACGCCGGACACACGTTGCGTGACAACGCGTGTTACAAACGGTTGTGTGCAGCACCGTTCGTGTTACCTTCGAGGTGTGTATCGATGAAGAAAGTAAGAGTTCGCTTCGTTCCACAGGAAGGAAGTCGCGCGGACATTTCAGTGACGTTGCCTCCTCGAAACCGTCCGAGCGAAAGCGTCTCTAGATAAAATTCTGTGAGGCCTGCTGCGCCTACGACAATATTTCTTCACGTGCCTTATCCTCCGCGACCGCCCGCCATCTTCTTTCTCCCTCGAGCGCAATCTCCGTCTGCGCCACGACGACCAGTCAACGACACCTAAACTAAATTTCCGAAAATTGTCCAATTTCTTTTTCGTTGAAAATGTATAAAATAGAAAAAAATTATTTAAACTTATTAAACAACTTCAAGGTGCGTAGAACACAAGCTTAACTGCTCGATGCACCTAAAAAGCATTAGAAAAAAAGTCCTTCGTCAAGGTCGACCATATTTGGGTTCTCCGAGACAATTTGAGGTGCTTCGTTCTTTTTTCTCTGAATTCTAAAGAGGTACGAGATACAGCAAAATTGTACAATTTTGATAAACAATCTTATGCTGCATACGCATAACTCCTCTACAACGCCCATCGTCTTCCACTTTTCGGTTCCTTTATGGGGTTTAAGGTGTTTCGTTCTTTTTCATTGAAAATCTATAAAATAGAAAAAAATTATTTAAACTTATTAAACAACTTCAAGGTGCGTAGAGCACAAGCTTAACTGCTCGATGCACCTAAAAAGCATTAGAAACAACGTCCTTCGCCAAGGTCGACCATATTTCGGTTCTCCGAGACAATTTCAGGTGCTTCGTCCTTTTTTCTCTGAATTCGAAAGAGGTACGAGATACAGCAAAATTGTACAATTTTGATAAACAATCTTATGCTGCATACGCATAACTCCTCTATGCAACTGAGAAGTGTCAGCAACGACGTCCATCATCAACGTCCACTATACTGAGTTTCTTCAAGGTAATTCAAGCTGCTTCAATCCTGCCTCTCAAATATTTAAAAAATGCAGAAAATTATAGCTAAATCTTTGAAACGTGCTAAACAACTTCAAGATACTTCAAGATCATGAGAACGCAAACCTTATCTGGAAATCATCGTTCATCATCAACGTCCACTACAATGAGTTTCTTCAAATAAGTTCAAGCTGCTTGACCTATATCCGTCTAAATAAAACCAAAAAGAAAAAGCAACAAATTACAGATAAATCTTTAGAGCCTGCTGAACAAGTTCAAGATTACGATCATCAAAAGGCAAGCCTAACTCTTCCGAACACCAGCGAAGAAACAACGTTCGTTAACAACGTTCGACTAAATTTCACAATAAGCAGGAGAGCAAGAATTATCAACACAGAAAATGTAAATATTTACATTGATAATTCTTGCTCCCCTACTACATTATCACATTGAATTCATAATATTGACCAGAAAGTGTAGATTTCCTAACAAATTAGAATTAAAATATCTCCTAAACTAATGATTTTTTTACACAAATAGATTAATACTTTTTCGTAAAGAATATGGAGGAGCACATCAGCTGATGTAATAAAAATATACGATTCCATTTAAAAAAATAATAATGATCTTCGTATGTCCTTTACACCTACAAAAACAATGTACCATCAGAATGTGCCCCTCTCAAAACCATTCAACTTCGTCTAAAAAATTGTTTGCTATACGTAATAATAATGACGTAAATCTAGATGGCAAAATGTGGTGACCCACCTTGTATACGCTCAATTTATTTTTTCTTATAATGCTGAAATACGAAGTTCTTTTACTTGTAGTTATTTTTCTACTTAAATATAATAGAAAAAAAAAGTTTTGTGAGAAAGGCCTTTTCATATTTCCTTACGATTCAGATGGGTTAATAACACAGGTATGTAGGAAGAATTCTGCTAGCAGAGATTTCCATTAAAGTTCGACTTCCACCGGAAGAACACGGACGGCAACGGTGGAGAATGATTCGTACAATTAAATAAGAGCAATGGCGTTAGGTATCGTAACACCTTGAAAAAATGTAACATCCGGGAAGGAACGTCGGTGGCCTAAACAGAAGGCTTTCTATCCGCTAAAACCGACTCGAGTCAATGGCATAATACCAGACCGCAAAACGAGAAAACAGAGTGGCAAATGGGTTCCCCCGAATGGAGACGCCATTCATTTCCTCGTGCGTCTGCCACAAGAGTACGACCTTAACCTGAGAACGCCGGGATCCGAAGGAAATCTGCCTCGGGAAGGTTTTCTGGGAATGTTACACGGAACAATGGCCGTCGAAAATAAATTTCACACTTTTAATTACCGACGCGACGCCGAACAGCGTCGAACTGGTGCACGGGGACGCATAGTCGACCAGCAGAACAATCATGGTTTCCCACGAGACATAGTGTTTCTTTGCCTTGTAGACTGTCATGCGACGCCTAGATACCTAGAAACGAGAGGAAAACATCGCGACTACGAAACACTCGGTACTGTTGCAATATTCAGCTCCAAAAACTTCTCGGAAAATTACTGGTTTATTAAAACAAATTATGTGATAATTAGACATCGGATCTTTATGCATTTATGGCTTATGGAAATGTTAAAAAAATGCTATAATATTAAATTCGAGAGAATTTAACACGATTTTTATTTACTTTGGATCTACAAAGGCTGTCCCCATTAAAAATAAAATTTTATTTCATTCCACTTTCTTAAAATGTTTCTATAAAAATTGGAAATTGCATAAACATCCGATGTCTAGTGATAATACAAGAATAGAAAAGACAAAGTTTGTCATAATATAATAATTTTTGTAAAATTTATTAGTTTGCCAAGATGACGGGTTGTAGTATTTTCAATTCACATTATCGAAATTGTGAAGATGCACGAATGAGAAATTATTCAACATTTCTTTTTGTATATCTTGTAAAATAAATAGCTAAACATTTGGATGGACACATTTTCGTTGTTTTTATAAAGTAATGTAGGACAGGCATATGTAGAGTGCCCCGTAAACCTAGTATTGATAGATTGTATTAAAAATTGATTGGTCACGGTCACACGTCACTGTACAACAATACAAAATTGTATCAAAATGTTTGATCAATTCCTCGAAATTTTTACTTGTTATAGGTCCCCATAAAGACCCATGAATATCAACCAATCGCTGAACAGACTTTCTACAAGCAGAAGGAACATAAAATTCCAGAAAATTTTAAAAATACATTTTAACAAACTTTTTCCTGATTTAGCATATTGAAAACTTCCCAGCAGTACGCAATCAGTATAAAATCTTTCCGAGAATGTACATTTCCACCGATTTCCCCTCAGAATCATTTTTACAAATCTTTATACCTCTGTGGTCTTAGAAAATGTATCAAAAATTTTCTGAAATCAGAACAGAGATATTTTCTACATGTTGTAAACAATCTATATTTAGTGGACAAATATTTGAACGAGTTTTCTCCGGACGTTTTCCAAAGAAATAATGGCGGAGCAGTGACGGGAAATATTTGTGAGGAAAGTCGAGAGGCAAACAAACGATGATTGCAGATCGTTGAGAAAAAAAACGACTAATTCGAGGACAAGGATACGAGCAATTATGCGAGAAACGTCCGGCGACGTCGACGCGACTCTCGGTTTCATTTCGCGATTTGCATAAATCGGTATGCGCACGTTTTCGCCGGCGAAAGCAATTACGCGACCGGGAATCGCCGCGCGGAATTGTTTTCCGAGTAGCCGTCGTTGCTCCCGGATCGATCGATCCGCGATCCATATCGATCGACGTTGCGTCACCCTCGTGTATTTATCGTCGGGGATCATCCGATGCAACGGCGGAGAAACGAAAACGGGATTTTCACGGTGTAATGGTGCAACATACCCTAGTAGCATAAAAATATTAGATAGATATTTTTTTCAAATATTGGAAAAATATTTTTTAAGTCACATTTTTTCATATGAGAAAAATATTGGATCTGAATATTGTATACATGTACAAGAAATATAAATTGAATGTTTAAAAAATATAAGCTAAATACTCGGAGGATATAAACTAGATATTTAAAAAATATAAAGTAAATATTTAAAAAATGTGAATTCAATATTTGAAAAATATAAATTCAATATTTAAAAAACATTCAATAAAATTTTCAAATTTAAGAAGTTTCAAATTATAACAAAAATTAGAAACTATGAATATGTATTACTTTTTGCGCACTGCTTGTTGAGGGAATATTATCTGTATTTGGAAAAAATATTGGTAATTATTTACATTAGGGGCTTCCTCACCCATTTTGATGACCTTGAAATATGTTGTCAAGGTCATCATTCTCAACAACTTTTTCTTATACATGTTACCGCCGCTCAGCTTTAGTTTCCGAGATATTCGCAAAAAAGTTTCAACATCTCAAAAAGTGATCGGAGTAGATGTGTGGTAGGACTGTGTAAAATAGTATTTCAAATGGTTGACAGTAACTTATATTTTTATGATATTTTGTTGCCTGTAATTTTATTACGATATTGTAGTGTGTTTATCAACATGTTACATATTCGTAATTAAACTACACATAATACTTTGCTAACTATTATAGCTTCTCATATTAAAAATTATGACTTATAATATTAACTACTTGCTCAACTTATTTTCATTGTAAGGAAATATTTGAAATACAAAATAAAAATATTTCATTTTATCTATCTGGTTATCAAAATAAAAATATTTGATTTAAAGTAGTATCTTATTTGAACCACATTAAATTATACTGTATACCAAATCATTAATGATCGTTAATATATGTTGCAAAATATGATAGAAACTAATACGAATACTAATTCTACATTATAAAATATTAATGTAAAGTGTACTTACTTCTGAATCTTCTGTACCTCCGTCGGATCCACAGCACACAATTATTGACTCTCGTGAATAAGTCCGAATAATTGGAACACAATCACTAAACTCTACACAACACACTTAACACACACACACACACTTAACGAAATCGTGACAGCAGACGAGATGTTACTCCGACCACGAATAAAATAATACTGCGATTTTAACAATGATCCCATCCACGGAGGTGGTAGGGGCAGGTTACCCTTGGCAGGTTAGACGCTGAGGGTCTATAAACACTAGATACAAAACCAAGGTAAAAAAATTATGGCGGGGCGCCGACCCTATTTCCCGGAATTCCCTGTTTTCGTATCACACGTCCGTAGGAGGGGGACGGTTAAAATCGCAGTATTATTTTATTCGTGGTCGGAGTAACATCTTCTCGTCTGCTGTCACTATTTCGTTAAGTGTGTGTGTGTGTGTTAAGTGTGTTGTGTAGAGTTTAGTGATTGTGTTCCAATTATTCGGATGTATTCGCTTGAGTCAATAATTGTGTGCTGTGGATCCAACGGAGGAACAGAAGATTCAGAAAAATTTGTAAGTACACTTTACATTAGTATTTTATAATGTAGTTTGTAGTACATTAGTATTATATTTTATTATTCGTATATAGAATATTGGATGCAAGGTTTTCTTTCTTATTTTGCAACTTCAATTCTAACCCATACCTACTCCAATCACTTTTTGAGATGTTAAAACTTTTTTGCGAATATCTCGGAAACTAAAGTTGAGCAGCGGTAACATGTATAGGAAAAAGTTGTTCATAATGATGACCTTGACAACATATTTCAAGGTCATCAAAATCGGTGAGGAAGCCCCTAATGTAAATAATTACCAAAATATTCTACTTCCAATATGAAATAGATTCATTTAATATTTAGAAAAAAATATTTTTCTCGTAACATGACATAGATATTTCCTGAATATTTAAAAAGAAATATTTGTTACGTAATATAAAATAAATATTGTATGTATATTTGAATATTAAAAAAAGATTGAATCTCTTTTTAATATTATATGAATGTGTATACAATATTTTGTGCTACTAGGGTAATGCGAGCTGCGTCCCGTTTTTCTCGCTCAAGTATGCGGATACATTTTCCACATTTTCCACATTTTCCTGGATCCGTTTGTTAATCTGTAAATCAGGAGCATGCGCGGAAGTTTGTATTGTTAGGAAATAATTTTATACCGCAGGAATTTGCCACATTAATTTCATTCATGAAATTACATTTAGATATTTGGAAATATTTATGACATTTAGAAATATTTTGAACACATTCAATTCGCAACTTATTGTTCAAGTAAAAAGGTACACTTTGAAAATAATAGTTTGTATCCTCGGAAGATAATTATTTTATGGTATGAATTTAATCCTGAATTGTTCCATTCAAATTCCTGAATCTTTTAATTGATGTTATGGTTAATTTATGTTTTGAAAATATGGGTCTTATATAAAGGATAATATTACAGTAAGACAGAACAGGGAGTTGTAGAATACATGTTGCAAAAATACATTGTAGAAATATTATTCTAAATAGATGAGAATTTATAAAATTATTAGTTGTATGCATACAGTTCACAATTAGATAGTAATACAGAAACAATTCAGAGCAGTAACTCAAAAATGCAGAGACAATAATAATAAAATACAAAATGGACACCTCCAAAATGGAAAATCGTGTCCTTAAAATCCTCGATAAATCATAACCTCGAAAATAAGGATAGCTATTCTTGAGAAATAAATTTGCATCGTCCATATTCGCTTTCATCTGCACGAAAATGTACAAAATTAACATTTTCGAGCCATTTCAACAATTAGCTCGTCCAAACTCGATCTCAGCAACGACTCCACTTTCTTGAACAAATTACCATCGCAAGAATGGTGCGCTCTAGTGTAGAAACTCCATGAAATATGTACATCCCGTGCAAAGATTATCATTTCAAAAAATCCAGCAAGTCCACAGCCCGCGATCAAAGATAAGCTTGCAGACCAGGGAAACACTCATTGCAGGCGGTACCTGTTATCCTAAAAAAGAAAGAAACAAACAAACAAACAAACTAAAAAATCGTAGAAATCGCGTGTACAACAGAATTGTTGTAAATCCTCCGGAGAAAACCGGCCAAGCCGGTGAATCTGATATTCGTTTCTGCGATTTCAGGGACATTCAAATCGGTTTCCATTGAACGTCTACACGGTTTCTATCGCATTTGCCGAGTGGAGAGTTCTGCGATCGTTTTCCATCGCGTACGATCGAAATCGCGCTACAGCGATACGCATAATGCGGTAATTTAAGATCGAGAGTGTTCACACTTAAACGACGATGAGCGTACGCGCGGATCGATCTGTAATACGAAATGCCATGCGAGGCAACGCGGCAGGCGTTCACGGGCAACAAAAAACAAAAAAAAATAAAAAAAAAAGAAAATAACTGGGTCGTAGAGCTGGGATCTCGGCACGGCGGCAAGATCGCTGGATCATCGGTGCACCTTTTATTTATCCAGACGAGTCTGCGGCCAACCCGCCTAGAGTCGTTAGAGCATAACTTTCTCCATGGACTGGAAAGTCCAATGTTTCCTTCGCCGGCCCGTGCAAACGTGTTCGACCGGGTATGCGCGGAAAATTCGCTGGAAATTATTCCGGGCGACCTTTCAGACCCGACTTGCCCTTGAATGGTTGCAATCGATGGCCTATTCTCGGGAAAATTCGTTGAAAATCATTCTGAACATTCTTTGAGCCTGGACCTGCTCTTAAACGTTACCAAGAAGTCAGCCTAGTTACTGGACCAGGTGCTACAAATCATTCTAGACTCATTCTGAGGCTCTTAAATGTTAGTACATAGAAGTTAATTTAAGAAAAAATTGTTGAGAATCATACCAGAAGACCTTTGAGTGTCCACTGGCCCTTAAATGTTAGTACACAAAGGTTTATTTTAAGAAAAAATTATTGAGAGTCATACCAGAAGACCTTTGAGTATCTACAAGCCCTTAAATGTTAGTACACAATGGTTCATTTTAAGAAAAAATTATTGAGAGTCATACTAGAAAACCTTTGAGTGTCTACTGGCCCTTAAATGTTAGTATACAAAGGTTCATTTAAGAAAAAATTATTGACAGTCATACTAGAAGATCTTTGGGTGTCTACTGGCCCTTAAACGTTAGTACACAAAGGTTCATTTTAAGAAGAAATTATTCAGTCATTCTAGGAACCTTTGAGTGTCTACTGGCCCTTAAATGTTAGTACATAATGGTTAATTTTCAGAACAAATTTTTGAAAATCATTCCAGAAGACCTGTGAGTGCTACTGGCCCTTAAATGTTAGTACACAAAGGTTTATTTTAAGAACAAATTATTGAGAGTCATTCTAGAAGACCTTTGAGTGTTGATGGACCCTTAAATGTTAATAGGAAGCGATTTATTATTCGGACATTTTTTAAAGATCGTCCTACACATCCTTTGCGCCAGGACCTGCCCTTAAATATTAGTAAAAAGTCGTTCGTTACTACAGCAGGTGCTATAAATCATTCTACACGATCTATGAAGCTTGCCTGGCCCTTAAATGTTCGTAACAAGTGATTCCTTACTGGAAGAATTTATTGAAAATATTTTTGAACGCCTTCTGTCCTGAAAATGTTAACATTTTTATTGGAACGTTCTTTTACAAATGAAATTGATACTGTTAGAATTGATGTAGGCAATGATTGTTAACAATTCGAGATCAAGAAAGCAGCCTCAATGTAAGCCTTTTTCGAAATGTTTTTCGTAATTTATTTAATCCTTAGACATCAGTAATTTATGGTCAATTAATGGTGAATTCATTAGAAACCTCTCCGAATAATTTCTCCAATGTATCTTACTTACACTTGTTCTTGTTAGAATCATATGTAATGTTCTTCACTAAAAAAAAAAATAAAACGGTAGAAATGTGTAACGCTAAAATATCCTGAATTTATTAGACATCAAAATCTGCACAACATTTATATTATCCACTTTCATGCAACTTTCCTGTAAGTAGCACACATTCCTTTGTTACGAGAGCTATTTACATAGTCCTTGAACTATAAAACTGCGAAAATTCAACGAATAAAAAAATTTACTCTACACCGTTTCAAAATAACAATATTACTATCGTCAAATGCTACTTGGAGTCTGATTAATTCACGTCACAACTAGAACAACGGCGCGTGAACACCGCTATCATCGCAATTTATCAATCTCATTGTGCTCCTTGTGTTTCTCGATCAGATTCGACCGCAGTCAATCAAACTCCTATCTAATTACCTATTATGACTATCGTCTAATTACCGTCCGACTATCTGCATAATTACGTCGTAATTACCGGTCTCTTCCACGTTCTATCGACTATTCTCCTAATTAGGGCCACGATTTCGACGTTCCTCCTCGAAGAAAGCAATTTCTCGGCTGTTTTGCCGCTTCTTTATTTCGTACACGATGAAATCGTCTCTAAACGATTACAATGTTAAAGCGGACTATTTTAAAGGTCAAAGATCCCGCGAACGAGATTTTCGTGGGACATCCAGTGCAATAAATACACTACAAATCTTCGGGCAAAATAACAATTGTTTTAAACGATTTTAGTGAGCTAATAAATTCACATTCCTAGGGTGAGGGACTCAATTATCGTGGGGGTAGCGATTACTATATCTATATACATTAATTATACTTATTTTTAAAGCAATACCTACCATTAAAATTATTCTCAATTATTGTTGGGGTAGCAATTACTATATCTACATTAATTATACTTATTTTTAAAACAATACCTACCTTTAAAATTATTCTCAATTATTGCGGGGGTAGCAATTACTGTCTACATTAATTATACTTATTTCTAAAGCAATTACCTACCTTTAAAAGCGATACTTTTTTTTCATTTTTGATTGACATTAAAAAAGGGATATTAAACTTTAAAATTAGTTAACACGTATGCCATATTGTTATGCTTCCATAATAAGTATAATTATTTATTATAGGCACAGTAATTGGTACCTCCACAGTAATGGAGTGCCCAACCCTAAATTCTTTTAATCCGTCCACTACATTAAACTGTACCTAAGCACTCTCGTCATAAATGCATGAAATCCACAGTCTAGTAATAAGCGTAATTGAGCAAATTCGAAACAAAACGACCTGCATACGCATAGCGTGGCAACCGGTAACGAAACATTCACGCGACTCTAATCAATGGCGACAGAGAAACGCGTCAGTCCCCGGAAAACACAATCTCGTCGTAATTGCGGTTCGTTAACCGATGCGATCGTTAAAGTCGAGGGCAGTAAACGTCGATTTATCATCGAATTGCAACTTTCGAATCGGACGCATCAACGACACGGCCACTGTGCCGATCATATCGACCGCCATTTTGCTCGAGACAGTTTATCCAAGAGTTTGTTCGGCTATTAAACCATCGAACTGTTCAATAAAACCGCTGGCATTGTTTTCAAATGCATTTGCGTAATACCTATTGCGCATTTGCTGCAATAAGGATGCATTTTCTTTGAATGCACCGGAAACGAAGAAACGGATGGACGTTGGACGCCATGTTGGATCTGCTTACGTCCGGTATGACATTCTTAGCTCGGTTTTTAAGGAGATTAATACGTGCAAATACATTGAATTTGTGTTTTCTTTTGTTTTTAGAGTGATTATGGCTTTCAGACCGATTTTTCTTTTTTAGACTTATTTTTTTTGTTTTTAGATTAGCGAATTCATGCTCGCGTTAGGCTACAGCTGAAATTATACAGCAGAGGATGAGGAATTTGAGAGGGAAAGTGTATCAACGAATTACGATCCTCACGTTTCGGGTGACATCACTGTAAAAGTGAAAACAAATCGTGATTACGTCACGACGGGATGAATATGTTGTTGCGTTAATGTTATTATTTTCGATTAGCATCAACGCACGCGGAATTAATCGCGCTCCGACGCGATCGTAATTAATGCCGACTGCGACGATTGGTAATCAGGTTAGAGAGTGTTCCTGCTTATTTGCTAGTACCAAAAGTATAATTCCGAAAACCATAATCGAATTAAATTACAATTTCTTAAAATATGTTAGTTCGTTTCAACCACGTTAATCTTTCTTCGGTTTACGTTTCTTGTTGGCTGATGCTGGAAAGTTAAAATTAATCGTTTGAACACACACTATTTTTAGTAACAAATTTTATATTTTTTTAATATTTTAGAGTAGTACAACTGTTTATTTCATTTCATGTTCGACAGAACCGTTATAAAACGGTTACAGCAATGTTAAATCAGGTTTAGAATTTAGATTAGCCTATCGACCGAGCAATTTTTCATTTCCTTGTTAAGCCAATAAACAATTCTTTGACTTCGTTGTGTCACAGTGGCCCACAGGTTAATTATGAAATTGTGGATTTTGTGAATCAATAAAATGTACAAGCATGTCAGAAATAATAATAAAATATTTGAAAACCTTCCATAGGAACCATATCTTCTTGTATAACATAATACAATTCTTAGATTCGAGGAATTTCATGAAATTCCAATTTTTACGTTGCTTGCAAAGATTACTGCAGAAGAATGTTTTCTTTTTACAGGCGAGCAATTACGTGGAAAATTATATCAGTCAGAAAATGTAGACAATCTGCCAACAGATACAAAGAAATAACTGTGTATACACACACACACACGCGCACACATTCCGATAGCGTTTATAATGATCTGAATGAAATTACTCAAGAAAACAGCAGGAAAGCACAATTCCATCAAAGTTACCGGAGTGTAAAGACAATTCCTCGGCCGAGGAACAATTAGCGAATGAACCTGTTACACTTCGACCATCTGTTGATTATGCCAGGCTGATTATGCTTTCAGCTTTCGAGCCGGCTACGGAGGGATACGGAGAGAAGAGATGAGGAGAGAGAAGAAGAGATAGAGAGAGAGAGAGAGAGAAAAAAGTGGAGAGAAAAAGAATAATGGGTTCCTTCCTTGACCCAGAAATCCCAAGAAAATTAAAATGTGGTAATCGCGAACCTATTCCGGCGTAATGTGTGAGTGCCTGTAAAAACGCAGGCCGGCCTCTTACGTGTGAACGAGACTTTACTTTCTCAAGCACGCGACCGCCGTCACTCCTCTCTTACTTTCTCCTCTCTGGGGCCGACTCAGAAGTAGGTCCCAAATAGGATTAAACGATCTTTTAAAGACCTTGCCACTCGATCTGTGAACCGCCGTTTTTTTTTTTGCCGTCTCCCCTAATCAGCCTCGCCCGGGTACCATTTTCGAATCTTTCCGCGAAAGCGAAATCTCGAAAAGAAATTTTTCAACGGACCTTTCCTTTTGCAAGAAAACTGTAACGGACAGCTGGAGAAACTTTTATGCTGATTTTGTTTCCCGCCGTCTGTAAGCCTGATCCGGTTTAGGAGACTTTTATCCTTCTTTGCTCCATGGAAAATTGTTTATGTAAATAATTACGTATTAAATTGTCATTGTTGTTTTGTGAATTTTCAGCCTTCCCTCGGAGCAAAAATGTGGCGTTTTTCTGTCCATGGATAGGTACCGTAAATTCTTTCATTTTGTCGGATATTTTACTGGTTCGTTTTATATTATTTTTGTATGTCATTTTATCATTAGGTTTATTAGACTTTTAATCCTTCCTTGCTGCATGGAAAATTGTTTATGTAAATAATTACGTATTAAATTGTGATTGCTGTTTTGTGAATTTTCAGCCTTCCCTCGGAGCGAAAATGTGTTTTTCTGTCCATGGATAGGTACCGTAAATTCTTTCATTTTGTCGGATATTTTACTGGTTCGTTTTATATTATTTTTGTATGTCATTTTATCATTGGGTTTATTGGACTTTTAAAATCCTTGCTTGCTCCGTGGAAAATTGTTGTCAATTTTCAGGCTTTTATCGGAATGAAAATATTGCATTTTTTCTATTTGCAGATACCGTAAACCGTCTCAGTTTGTACGTTATTTTAGTATTTCACTTTATAATGTTATATTTGCAATTCATTTTATGATTCATGCATCTTGTAATCTTATAGTCACGATTAGAAATTCTTTTATCGTAGACCAGACGCCATACTGTCCCGAGATATCACTGGATAAAAATTCGGTATAATTAGCTCGAGGGAAAGCTGGTGAATCCTCGAATATTAATGCGATTCGAAAGAGTTATATAATCCACGCGTTAGAGTGAAATTTCTACGAATTATGATATAAGACACACTCGGGAGAGCAGAGGCGACCGACAAAATTCTGTGTTAAACACATGATTAAACATAGTGAAGCGCTTTCAGTGAAAGTTTTCGAAAATTTTTAGACAAATATCTCTCAATCAATGCTGGGTGATTTTGATCTTTTGCAAAGCCGGAATGCATGCTCCAGATAACCGATCGGCAGAAAGATCGTCTATCGTGTTATATAACAAAATCCCAGTAAACTTATAAACGAAATTTCCAAGAACTATCTTCAGGAAAATTCTTTCTACGAGGAAGTAATTATATCTTTTAATTAGTTACTTTTTACATTTTTTAAATATAAAGAAATTGCAAAACGTCATGCTTACGTTTAACGAGCGACGTCCGAATACATGTCGACCTTACCGAAAATAATTACCACTAACAATAATAATAATTCCCGTTTAAATATTCATTTATTAACACTTCGATTGCCAAACTAGAAGCCCAAAAAATTCCATAAAATCAAAGTACGTTATTTAACGAAATAAAAATTGAAAAAAATGAAATATATATATATATGATATTGAGCAGTCGTTCAACTTTCTTGCATATTACAGTTCCTAATCAAATTTTGTGGGATGAATATATTAACCCTCTACGGGCCCGTGTAACTTTCAGGTCACGTGCTAATATATCGACATTTTACCAAATAATTTTACTTTTTTCAGAAGATGACGTATACGTCTTAAATATATAATGTCTCTGAGATAACCAATAACAATATTGATGACGGTTAGCTGCACCAACAATTTGGAATATAAAAGTAAATGCCTTGCAAGTTGCCTGCAAATAGAAACCAACGAAAGAAAATTCGGTCCATAGAGGGTTAACGTAAAAATTCATTTTAAAACCTGGACAAAATAATTCCGTCACCCACATATGGCAGTCAATGTGTTAAATATTCCCTGATTATTACCGGACAGGGGGAGCATTAACCCCTTGCACTACTATTTATTTTGTGAATGTAATGATTGGAAATTTTTCATCGTTCAGGATTTCATAGAAAAGAAAAGATAGTTTATATTTATTGTACGCCTATGTTTTCTCCAAAGGATATACAGTGAGTAACGAAAGTATTCGAACGCCCTTTAAATCAGTATAACTTTTTTTTTTAAGTGAATCAAACGACCTGACTTTTTTAGGAGTTAGAAGAATTGGTTTTCCAAATGATGTGTAAAAAAGATTTTGAAAAAATTGCAATTGGTAAGAATTACATGAGAAAATAAAAATGGCACTTTTCACAACTTTTTTATTTGAGCCTGTAATGAAAATTTACAATATGCGTTTTGTAGATCTCTGTTAGTTATACACGTACTGAAAATTTCATCGAAATCGGCTGACTCAGATAAAAATGGCACGTATCAAAATATGTTAGAATCTGAGGATTTTAAGCAGAAACTGGCCAAAAGTCGTGAAAATCTACGCATTTCACCACTTTTAACTAGTTGTAGCTCGTGTGTATATTAATCGATTTCAATGAAATTTGCAGCATGTATATAACTAACACATATCTACAAAACGCATATTTTAAATTTTCACTACAGGCTCAAATAAAAAAGTTGTGAAAAGTGCCATTTTTATTTTCTCATGTAATTCTTACCAATGGCAATTTTTTCAAAATTTTTTTTACACATCATTTGGAAAACCAATTCTTCTAACTCCTAAAAAAAGTCAGGTCGTTTGATTCACTTAAAAAAAAAAGTTATACTGATTTAAAGGGCGTTCGAATACTTTCGTTACTCACTGTATATCGACTACAACGAAATAGAATTTTATTTCGCTTTAAAGGGAATTAATAACGTACATATTTATTAGATTCACGAGTCTGACTCGATATTGTAGGGCACGGGGTCAAATTGTGCACAGCGAAGAGACAATAAATTTTCGAAGACGCGTCGAAATCGTTCGGTCCGGAGCAGCGTGTGCCATGCACGGATCGCATCGGGTAATCGTTTTTAAGCGCGTACGCGTGCATGTACATCGACGTGCCCGGTGTTCTCCAACTTTCTAATCGATGCCTGCCATTGTCTCGTTCGTCTCGGATAACTCAATGACCCGTTCCGGTTAATTCCAGCGGCGGTTGTCCGTTTAATTGGCCTGACGTGAATAGACGCCGCGCTCCACGCTTGGAATCTTCGAGCCACGACCAGGCGGGGTCTTAGAAGACGAAGAGGACGACGAAGATAGAGAAGCGTTGCGGTTGGTTCTGATCGGCGGGCTTCGGACACGAGCGACGCACAGTGGGCAAAAACGGCCTTTTTCGATTCAAAATCAAAGAACTTTCGATAGGTATGAGGTAGAGCGATGAAATTTTTTTTAAATGAAAGCTGAAACTTTGTAGAATATGGGAAAAATAGGGAGATTACGGTACGAACGTTGTTTAACCTTGAGAAAATTCGTTAAAGTTGCACAATTTCAAGAAAATTTTGTTTTTGCCGCTGATACGCGCGGAAAATTTTTTTTTAACATGCTATATATCGTTTCCCGTCGATTTTTTCACGCTGATTTCAAATCTGTTTTCAAAATTTGTCTACGACCACTTGTTTTTGAAAAAAATAGATTTTTGTGACACAAATTAATGAAATTTTTTTAGTATATCGTATAAATTTTTAAGTATATCGTATTCTCATATATAAAACACAATAAAAATAATAATAATGAAGTATTTTAACGTTTTGAGTTACTTACGAAACATGAAGCACTTCGCATCTCGTCATCGCTTGACGTATCGCTGTCATTACTACTGGCACTTTCTTGAAATTGTGCAACTTTAACGAATTTTATCAAGATTAAAAAACGTTCGTACTGTAATATCTCCCTATTTTTCCCATATTCTACAAAGTTTCAGCTTTCATTTAAAAAAAATTTCATCGCTCTACCTCATTCCTATCGAAAGTTCTTTGATTTTGAATCGAAAAAGGCCGTTTTTGCCCACTGTGCGACGGTCATCTTTACTTTCATTGCTTTCGACGGAAAGCCCGGGCTCTGTCGGGCCTGCTGGCTCTCTGCTCGTTTTCATCGGCGAAAGTGAATGGAACGCGTCCATGTTTCTAATTGGCCCATCGGCATTCGACGCGAGGCGCCGCGGCGCTTCGTAATCGATATCGCGATGCCAGCCGAGTGTTGTTCCGCCGGTGAACTCGATCGAGCATGTCGCTTTTACCTCCTCGACCTTCCTTCTAACGTCGAACTCGAAGAAATATTTTTATAAACAAAACAATTCGCGTATACACCAAGACTCCGTAGATTCGCGATAAGGTAGAGCGACCACGTTACCGACAAAAATGTGCCTCAACTTTTCGTCCTTGCATACAGTAGGGAGCAAAACTGAACCAATAACCAATAACAAGTTTTGTATAAATCATTATTAGACTGCGGATCTTTATGCAAAATAAAAATTGTCTGCATCGATCACAAGAAATAGAAACTAAGTAGAATGTTATTTCTTCACTTGCTAATTTTGATAGACTAGAAATAGTATATTGACAATTTAAAATTTTTTAAATTTTCGTACACTTTCACATTTTATCTACTCAATTTTGTCATAAATGCACAAAGATCCGCTGTCTAATCATTATTTATTACTAGGATAATATAGAAGAATAAGAAAAAATCAACATTATAATTATTTTCTGGTGATAAAAGAAAAATCGGTCCTCGTTGTTACGGAATAAATTCATAGTTTATTTAGCATACATTCACGTGACTATATTACTCGACTCGTGGACAGTTGATACGTTGTTGACTCGTGGAACAATAGTAGTAACAGCCGCGACGAGGTGGAGGAGGAAGAACAAGTGGAACATGCCGAAGAGAAAACACAGAAGAAAATATAGTAGAACGTCCTCGGTTAAACGATTTTCACTCGCGTTTTCCGCGCCGTTTGTTTGCATGCCCGGCCGGTAAAACCGGAAATTAAACGTTTATTGTTATCACCCCGACCCCCACACACCTGCGATTCCGCACGAACGGAAACGAAACCCTTCGACATCGTTTCGAAACTAAAAAATACCCCAAACGAAACAATCGAGCGCCGAGCGGTACCTGTTGCTCTCGCCGATAATGGAACGCTGGAAAACCTTGGTCAGTAACACGAAGAAATCAAATGGAAAAACGATGGAAACCGGCACGTAAAAATTAGATTGTGTGACGCCATTGTTCTCGAAGAGGACGAATTCGTAACGGAGATTAATAACGGGGTCTCAGGAAATTCAGGAGAAATGGCAACCAAAAGAAAAGTGAAAGGTTTGAGTAAAGCAGACACCGAAGAGAGAAAATGTGAAAAACATTTGAGGAAAATAAATAAAGTTTGAAAAGGGTAAGAACTTCACGACGAAGGAGAAAACACGTCGGAAAAGTGAAAATTTCATGCAACGGGAGGGCGAACTTTCAAACAGATTTTATCGTAACTCGGTGAAGAGTTGGCGGAAGCAACTGCGACTAACGAAACAGAAAAAAATTAATAATTTAAAAGATAAGATGGGATTAAAATAGGAATTGAAAGAGTAGCGAAAGTCTAGCGAACGATCTTATTTAAAGGGAAAAAGCGTTCTATTATAACCAAGAAGAAATGCATCGCAGACAAGGTATTAATTTATTTATTCAACAAAAAATTGTGGAAAAATTGTTGATCGACGTTGACAGCCGTAGAACAAATTCCAAATTGATGATAGAGCATAGCGCAAAGGCTCACGGAAGACGTAAAGTTAAGGGGAAAAGGATTTCCCGGTGGGCCGACCAAACGTTGACCTGTGTCACTAGCAGCCGACGAGACTTTTGCAAAAATAATGACGTCTGCGTTCGACGCGTTGCGAACACGCGTGTCCGTTCCCGCGGGACGGTTTATCTGGCCGTTAAACTTTCTTACGAAAAAAACTACAATAAAACTGTTCATGAATTACTTGTACAAGTTGAATAACAATGCGCTTTGCTCTTAAATCAACGTAGCAAAACAACGTGATCGAATAAAAGGGGCTATAAACATTTTTTTAGTACAAGCACAAAGCAGGATGAACAAAATTACTATTTACTACATTTCTTCACATGTAAATAAACAAATATTCGAGCACAGTAGATTGCAAGAATGCAAAATATTCTGATCCTAAAAAATAGCTTTCTAACTCGGAACAAAACGGGATGAACAAGATTAAAATTTACCAAATTTTTCCACACGCAAATAAACAAACATAGTAAATCTCATAGAATGCAGGATATAATAGGAAATAATATAACAGGAAATCTAGCAGGAAATAATATAACAGAAAATAAATAAATGATATAATAAAACAGGAAATGATAGCTTGCTTCTCAGATAACTCGGAAAAAACAGGATGAACAAAATAAAAATTTACTAGATCTCTTCACACGTAACGAACATTGCAACACAGTAGGTACATAGTAAATCTCGTGGAATGCAGGATATTCCGAAAAAATAATTACTAGATTTCTTTACATGTAAGTAAACAAATAACACAGTAAATCTGGTAAAATGGTCGCAGAATATATCGATCCGAAAAATGCCAACGTCTTCGCACAACGAAATCATTTGGCAGCCCTTATTTTGAATCGTACGCGGAAACACGAGTATAAAATTGGAAGCAAGCGGCGATTATCGCAGTCCTACGCACCTCGAATAGCTGTCCAAATGACACTCGTTAACCCTAACAGCGGAAATAGTTTCCATTTAAGGATACGACCGGATAATCAAGTAACAAGCGGTTCGGTTTATCGTGAAAGCAACAGAAAATAACAAACTTCAGATAAAATAACAAACGGTTAAGACGAGCGGCCGAAAACAAATCACTGCGACAACAACATCGAGGATATAATTTATGAAAAATGGATTCCGAAGCTTATCTCTTCCTCCTCCGCGAGAATCGATTTTCTCTTGTTAATGTCGTTACAATAAAACGTTTTTTTTTTTCGTAGATCCTCCCACGCCCCTCTTCCCCTCCCGGATTCATACTGTTTGCGGAAGAATAGTTACCGAGTCCTCATCCGCAGATGTCTGGAAAGAAAAAAGAAGATAAAGAGACTTCGGGAGCCGATCATCCACCGGGGAGTCGTCGTCGATGCTTCGAAAGGGGCTGCCTCTATTTATCGGCGGTTCTCTTTTGCTTTTTGGTTTTCGTTTTTTCCTGAACCGGTGACAGCCATTGCTACCCTTCCGTCGAAGATTAACCACCCCTGATCGATCGCGGGTCACGCGAACGATTGGTTTTCAACCGCTTATTAGAACCTTATCGATGCTACGTGGTGTCACAACTTCGCAATTCGAGACGTCACGCGATAGGGGATCATTTTCGTAATTCGATAGAAATTAATCGAGGCCGAGGAAATTTACAAAATTGCTTGGAATTTGATTGCACGACGTGAGCCGATACTCTCATTAATTTAATTGCATTCTATACGGACGATGTAATAATGCTTTAACACATTGTTGTCGGGACACGTAAAAATCCGTTTTTTCAACATAATACGGCTCGAGTATGTTTCCTGTACGATACACGACACTGACAAGACCTGCGTTGATGACATATATCGAGAAATCACTGTACTATTGTTATTTATAGAGTTATTTTAACACTAAGGCTGCCAAATAAAATCAAAGTAAGTTATTGAATGAAATAAAAATTGAAAAAAATTAGATGTATGATATTGAGTAGTCCTCCAACATTCTTGCACTTCACAGTTCCCAAACAAATTTGGTACAGTCAATATATTAACGTAAAAATTCATTTTAAAACCTGGACTATTTTATATAGTTATAGCGATTTTTAAAAATTTCGAATGTCTTATGCGGCGGCTAAAATATCGCCCGAGCCGAAATGTCCAGCAAACAATATGTTAGGGCGACAAAAATAATTTTTATAATTTTTGGACACCTCGAAAAAAATCCTAGGAAATTAAAACAGTTCGAAAAACAGAGTTGAACGCGTGTCAATAGGAATTTGGAAATGTGCTGCTTGGAATTGTGTTATGGTAATATTATAGTCTGATTGCTGGATTTTCATTGGACTTGTTAAAACGATAAAATTTTGTGAAATTCTATGGTTTATTTAAGAAGAAAAAAAGTTGTAGGAAATAGGAAGTAACATTGTTCTCACAGCATAATTCGAAGCAAGCCTAATAACTAGTTTGAAGAATCTTCGTAAAATAACAAAATGTTTCGCGAGTTCGAGCAGGTGTTCGATATGAAGTTGTAGTTAAATGGAAGAAAAGGCTTTATTAACTTTCACTCTGAAGTTTTTAATGAGACGCCGCCGCGTACGTTGCTACGCAATTAAACTCGGTAAACACCTCGGCGTATATAGAATTATATTTTCTAGGTTAGCAGTGACTTCAACGCTAGAACAAGAACGGGATCGATCTTATTAATAACGAAAGTGAAGACCATATTAAAACCGATTTGGATGTCCTTCATTTACCGATACAAATTGCTCGCCCTTATTAAAAAAAAAATAATAACATTCTAATTAAAACTGCTCGTGCTTATCTGCACATTTAACATCTAAGATCAACGAAGAATAATCTTTCGGAAACGATCTATTAAAGATCCTTTTTCCAATCAATTTTTTTCTTACTCGCTGAAGGTACGAACGAAGGTTCAACACCATTTATAAATAATTGTATTAACACTAAGCCTACCGAGCACTGGAAGTAGCTGTGTTGCTTCATAGAAATAAAACAATTCAATCTACTTAGAGTTTGCGCGATTTTCATTATACTATACGCTTTAACAAATGTATTTAACCATTTCCAGTGGATTTGTAATTTCAAGAATGGTAAAATAAACTATTTCGGACCGGTGCTGGTGGATTTAGTGTTAAATAATTATAAGTAGACTGCGCACCTTTAGGTTTGAAAATACAAATTTTCAGCATTAATTTCGAGAAAGAAAATCCGAATAAAAATTTGTTTCTTGTCCCATATTTTTCTGATAATTCAGTATTTAATAATCAGTTTTTAATACAATTTCTCTAGTTTTTGTAGAATTTCTCTAAGCACGATTGTTGTAAGTACATAAAATCCGCAGTATACTTGCAAGCATGACAAGAATAATTGCAGGCTTCAGTAACTGTTCAACTGTTTTTTATTTCTCCCAATTAAATATTCTGTTTGAAGTCTCACAAGTTAGTCATCTTTTTACTATGTGCTTGTTATATTTTGCTATGTATCGTTTGATCGATGGGAACTGTTGCTCGTTTTTCTTTTGTTAGGTACTTACTGAAGGACCGATAGCCTTATGACAGAAACTCTGGATCGCTGGCCTTGTTGGCGTCGAGCTCTCGATCAAGCGCGACGTGCCCGGCATGATCCATGAAGCCGAGGATCGCACTGAATCGATCCACAGAAGAAACGGATCGATAATCCGGAGACGATCGTTTACCGTACCGAGTGCCCAAGTAGAATCGATTCTCCCTGGGCACCATCTCCACGAATTTTGGCAATGGCATGCCCATTTTTTGAGAATCGTCGCTGCGACCATATCTTGTCCAGATCAGTGAGCCTGCGAACCAAAGACAGCACCATTTTCTAAATTGAAAATATTCCTCTGGTAGAAACTACCATTTTAGGAAATTGTATTTGACAAAATAGAGTGAATTTTATTTGATAAAGTAGAGGGAATAGTATTTGAGAAAATTGAGTCAATTTTATTTAGAAACATTGAGTGAACTGTATTTGAAAAAATTGAGTGAATTTAATTTAGGAAAATTGAGTGAACTGTATTTGCAAAAATTGAGTAAATTTTATTTGACAAAATAGAAGGTACTTGAGAAAATTGAGCAAATTTTATTTGACAAAATGGAGGGAATTGTATTTGAGAAAATTGAGTGAATTTTATATAGGAAAATTGAGCGAATTTATTAATTATTACGAAAATTATTAATATGTCACAAATTATCATAATGATCAAGCAATTATTTACATAAAATATTCGTTCGTTTAAACCCCAGATATCATTACAATAATCCATAAATTACTTATATAAAATATGCACGTTTTAAAACATCGTTACCGTTTAACGGAATTGTAAATAAATTTTTTGACGTCTCTAGCTACATTTGTCGGGAAAAACTGAACCGTTCTTTGAGGGAACATTAATTAGTATAATCGATGAAGATTGAACCGGAAGGCTCGTTTCGCTGCATCGAAGGTCACTCGATTGCACCACAATTTTTAACGCCTTACTAGTAACCATGCTTCTCCATTTTCATAGCGCTCACAAATAGATACAAACATAACTGCCACGTGGGGGAACTCTATAAAAGCAAACAGTGTCGAAATTCGCAACTTACATACGTCTCGAAGAGCAACTCGCGAAGTCGGTTAACTCGCCGCAGAATGTTCCGCATAGTCGCAGAACGGAAAAACCAAACCCTTTGTTATGGTTTCTCGGGAACCGGTAGCTAATCACGCCGATAAATCAGAGGTGAAAGGGCGTGACCGTTGGAGCGACTGCGAATTACACACGCGAGAAGGAAAGCCGATCTTCGAACCGGAAGAGAGGGACTTCTTTAATTGGAAACTGTCCGCGGATTGTCGCGCGATTACAGACCGCCCAAGGCGACGAAAAAAAAAAAAGGGTTGCCCTGTCCCTCTGTAAGGTCGCGTACTGTAGGATCCTGTTCGGATCCGGTTCGCGGAGGAATTCCGTCGACCGGGAACCGGAAACGAGCTAATTGAAGGACACCGTTTCGTGAACCACCGCAATGCTTCTGATTAGAGAACAAATGGCGAATGTCCGAGCCAACGAAAATTACTGGACACCATTGTTGCAACCATTTGTTATCGAACGCTCGAAACCCGATGAGCGAACACGGGACCTACGCTGATTTATTCGCGAAAATAGGAATTTTCGAAAAAACAATGTGTTTAAGTTGAAAGCTTTAATCCTTGTCACAGTATGCCCAATTACTGTGGGGGTACCAATTACCGTGCATATATTAATTAGACTTATTTTTAAAGCATTATGAATATTAGAAAACAGATATATAACATATTTAATATTTATTATGCTTTAAAAATAAGTAAATAAGTAATTAATATAGGCACAGTAATTGAGTCCCTCACCCTACCTACACGAATGGCTCATTTGTTTCATTTCACTTTTACTTCTTCGTAACGCTAATTTTTATTAATGATTCTTTCAATGATTTAAACTCACTACTAGAAAATTAGAATTTAAGTAAAACTTGATAATGACTGTATCAAAAAGAGTCTTTTCTATAAATGAAAATGTCTAATGAGAAAGTCTAATCCAAATTTTGTTGCTATTAAACAATTAATTAAGGCCCATAGCAATACCGATTCAAATTGTTCTTGGTATTTTATACGAACCATTAACGCAGAAAATCAAATTTTATTTAAATCTGCAGCGTAATAACAATTACGAATCCTTCCATCGCTTTCAGCTGATCAGACCTGTAAAAATATTGTATGTGGAATAAAGAAATAATTGGACAATCGATCGAGCTATAATTTCCAATAAATAAAAATGTATAAAATTCGTTTAAAAGCTGATATTGGAAATTTAAATCATTTTTATAGGATCACGTTGACCTGAAGACAGTGTAAGGGTTGAATGATTTATAGCAGATTCAATCGCGAGAAGTATGATTAAACGAAGGGAAGGGAAGATGCAAAGGAAGAGGGCAAACGAAAATAACGAATGGGAAAAATTATCTGAGATCACGATCGTGAGCTTAATGGGTCCCGATAGTCGAGCGAGATTTGATTTTCTTTGACTGTGAAAACGATGGTGAAAAAATGAAATATTACCTTAAAATATTAGCGAAGAGAATTACAATTTTCTAAAGTATTTCTGTGTCCGTTATTAAATATTATTTTAACGGTTCGCGAATCCAAATTAAGAAATTGTGGTCTGTGAGAAAAAATAAACGTTTGACCATTGTTTGTCATCTATTTTTAGCTATCCCAATAGGGACCAGGTCCGAGAATGCACCCACGGGCAGATTTACTTTCAATTGCGTAAACCATGGAAAGATGTGTATTTGATTCCTCGGCAAAGAAGGATTTCCAGCAGCTGAGCCTCTTATGCATAAACTTTCTACTCCATTTTGTTCCACATGCTGTATCAATTAGTGGAATGAAATTTTTTTTACCGGGGCCGCCAATCGCTCGGGGGATGATTCTTCTATGAAGCGTTCCAATTGTGAAACGCGTCGAACTTTTGAAGCACGGTATTTCATGAAATACCAAACTCCCGACAAAAGGCCAAGAATAAATGACTCAGATACAGTAAAAAGTTAGCTACTAATTGATTCTTTGAAAAGAAACAGAGAAGCTTTAACAAAAAGCGGGTTAAAATAGCTATTTTCAAATATAATATCGCGTCCCCAATCAAAATCTGAGGATTATTTAAACAATAAAATTTA